>CM062820.1:1594034085-1595525517 GCA_031772625.1 Pinus tabuliformis | reverse complement strand
TCAGAAGGGAGAAGGAGATCATGGTCAATCGGGATCATTTGAAAAAGGGCAAGGGAATCACTTTAGGAAGACTTGAATTGATGAACGAAAGGATAAGGAAAATGTGAGGGTGAAGTATTACATTCAACGGGTCTTTTCCTCCTCAAAATCATCCTTTTCATGCAAGGGAAAATAATGACCCTTCTTATCAAGGGTATTGATGGATATGTTATCATAAATAATGCCTAAGAGAAATGAGAGACCACTCTCAACCTTATCTTCCTTGCCAGTGTCATAAATGGGAGCACACTCAAATTGAATACCAACAATTTCCAATTTCTCCTTTTCAATATGGAAGTAATCTCCAATATCATCTTCTAAGGGGAAAATGAGTTCACCTTCCTCAAGGTTCTCAAAAATAAATTCAGGAGGAGCAATATCCTCGATAATGGTAAGATTAGTCTCAGCTTCATCCTTCCCAACATACGCGTTCTCAAAATCCTCTTTTTCGTCATGTAGACCTGAGGAGGACTTGTCTTCTTGCTCATTACTTAGATTCTCAATGTCTTGATGATGGTCAATGAAGGCTTCCTCTTGGATGCTTAATGCAAGGTATACTTGAAAATGCCTATGAAATCGACCAACGAACTCCTCAATAGATGAGATGCTACTAGGTTTTTTATTTTGCAACCATGAGTTATGACCATAGAGAGAAATAAATAATAACAACATAAGGACATCATGGTTGACCACCTTCTGCTTTGAAGTATGTGCATTAAATCTTTCCACATGGTCAATTGCAGAGCTTGGGTCACCATCAAACACGGGTACCCCATGTACCATCCTTCTTGTGATGTGATTGGGGTTCCCAGGGACACTAGCGATGTCCAAAGTGGGAAAATCTTCAAAGAAAGACACCCTACTTCAGGTATACATGTAAAGTTTGTAGTAGTCGCCAGGGTGATTTTAAAGATGCCTATAAAAATTCTTGTTTCACCCTACAAGCGTCGAACTTAAATTTAAATGAAGAACTAGGGCTTCGTTCTTCCAATGGGTTTGCCAATAATGTTATGTTAATATGTCGTATGGGGAACAAAACGCATGTTTCGTGTCCTTGACAACGGTGCCAAAATCTTACCACTCAAACTAGCAAGGGGTCCTAGAGGAACACTTGCTAGGTCAAGAGTAACAATGAAGATAATGCCCACTGTCGCCACAACTAAAGCTTCCTACCCTTTAAGGACTTTCACCGATGGGAGGAGACACAATATATAGAGTATCACTTATCAAGGATAGATCAACTAAGATAGATGTGAAGTGATCTTGATAACCCTTTCCCTAGGAGAGACTCAAGAGTGGGACTTGCTTTCTTTTAAAGAAAGGTACACGATTCTCTAGGATAGGGGAGTAGGGATTTGAGGGCATGGCTTAGGGAATATGACTTGTAAAGGATATTCATAAACCCTAAAATCCTTATGGAACTTGGTTTCCCAAGTTGTTTTTGAAGAGTTGACTTTGATAAGATATGTGACCACATAGGACTAGGTGGACCCAAGGTTAGGTCAATGGGGGAGGAGCTCGAAAAAAATGATATAATTTACCTAATTAGGGATGGGAAAAGGTAACAAGGAATGTATTTTCAATGAAATACAATGCAAGGATCCCAGTGAGGTTTCTAGCCTAAGGGAAACCAAGGGCAAGAATTGGTCTTCGAGCTAGGGCTTGTGATATGTCAAGATCCCACCGTTGGAATCTCATGAAATTTGGAGGGCTTCTTGAGGACACACCAATGTAGTTGTGGAAAAAATATCGAGGTATTTGGATTGCTAGATTGTGAGAATATCGATTCCCTAGGTGAACTATGGGGATAGACCTAGAAAGAAGAGGAGAAGGTGAAGAAAAATATGTTTTAGGGTGATCACCTATGCTAGACTAGTGCCTAATCCTTTAGGGAGATTGGATTCAAGAATGATTATGAATTCGTGTTAGGTTCGAACCCTAACCCCTTTATTTATGTAATAATCCCAATGGGCCAAGTCATAGTCATAGTTAGTTAGAGAGTCAATAAAGCCCGCATTAATAATTGTAAGTGGTTGACCCACATTATAGAAAAGGGACCACAATTAATTGTAAACGGGCCATTGTTAATAAATAAAGTGGTTAACCCGTGTTATGCAAGGGACCACTAGTAGTTAGGATTTTGGATGTCTTTTAGCTTTAAATAGTCTTAGTTAGTAAAGGAAAGATCATTGAGTCTTATTGTAATCGAGCTTTGCTCTGATGGAGGTTGCCCCCTCGAAGAGGCAAGTGAACATTTAATCTATTTCTAAATAATAAAATAGTTGATTTTTTCTCATTTTATTTTGTGTTCTGGGCTATATTTCTTCGCATTTATGGTATTCTGGAATTTCTCGTAGATCAAGAGCATAACAAGTGGTATCAGAGCACTTTCTAGGGCTAGTTGTACCTCCAATTTTCGTAGATTTTTTTTTAGGCTAGAGATGTGTTCCGTGGCGTCTTTAAATCATGGGATTTGTCGTTGAGCGCATAAACCTACGGAGTTGAGGAGGCATGCATGTAGGAACTACAAGAGTTGGTCACACTTGTGGGAATCCCCTGTAACCCCTGTGGGTAACCCTTCTAGTAGTAGTGCATTAAACAGAGTTGCAAACATACTACACTTCCACGTACCCCTGGGTATATCGAAAGCCCCCTAGGCTCACCTAAAACATAGCATTAGATAATTCGCCAGTCGTCTTGATGCTACAGTGCACTGAGAATAGAACTCAAGTAGATTAATCGTGCGTACGATAGGGTATTCGGATAGTACAGCTAAGGGTAAGGTTGATCTTCCTTAGCGCCCTGAAATATTAGTCTAAGTACTATTGTTGGACCCCTATGTATATTGTGATCTATAGCACCTAACACTCCTTTGTGACCATAGTTCCCTCTACTATCTAAAAATCACCCTCTACTTTATCTTCCAGATCAAATCCAACAGTTGGGGTTCTACTGTAGTCGTGCAAATCAAATCCAACGATTGGTGTTCTACCGCTACCGTGCAAATTAGATCTAATATTTGGGGTTCTGCCGCCACTGTGCAACTCACATTCAGTAGTTGGGGTTTTCACAATGCCGATTTGACTCTTTTAATGGTGAGGTTTGTTGCTATTATAGTCTAGGCCCTATTTTCGCAGGACATTGGGTAGGATCAAGTTTTCAGGAATTCAGCCACTACAGTATTGATCAGTGGGCAGTAAAACTCCTTTTGAAGTAAAATTAAAATAAAAAATTAGAGACCATCCTGGGGCACCTGCAAGAGACTTATAGCCCATAATATTGAGGATGACAAGCTAGTCACAGTGGTACCATTCAATTTTAAGCCCCAAATTTTTTGGCGGTCCTAATTTTTTTCCTGACGTAGCCTCAAGTGATACACGTCATTAGAATATCGAGATTGCCCTCTTTCCAAGCAGACTACTCTTAAGTAAGCTCAAAACAATTGTCCAGGATTGGTGTATGCAGGGCACCTGATCTCAAGTTATGGTTGCAGAAAATGCACTCGAGAGGGTCACTAGCTGTTATAGACATATTTGGGCATTGCAACCCCAAACTCATATGTCCATAAACTAAGGACTCCTTAAGTCCCTAAAAGTGTTGCTTCATACCCTAAAGGATCATGGTCAACTGAATACATCATTTCCCAGAAGTTCCACTTGAAAAACTACTCAGAACTGGCCAAAACTAGACCATACATGCTGCTCCATGGACAAGGTGCAATGCATACTGACTACCTAACTGGCCAAGTGTGATGCATACTCAAATGACCTTCTGTGGGGTGCGATGAGTGAGAATAAACAAATGTCAAAGACAATTTGCAAGGTGGATGATCATGGAATCTTCCAGAAACTTATCCTCTGACACTTGCCTCTATGAATTCGCCCAGGGATGAGTAAGAGATCATGAAATCTCCAAGTGCAACCAAGAAATATCAGTGGAATGACACTAATCAAAAACCCAAAGTTGACTCACACCCTTGCAAGACATCTATAAATGGATCACTCATCTGAGAGATCTGGAGGCTGAAATTTTGTATTTTGTAAGGAAGTGTTGTTGGTTTGTTGAGAAGAGACATTGCATTGTTGGGTGATTTGCTTGTTCATGAGGTGAAGAGGGCTTTTACAACTGGGAGGATGATGCTGGATCAGACAACTGGGTTGTAATCGTCTCTTACATTACTATTAATAAAGTTCTTTGAGTTTTCCTCCATATGATCTTGTATTTGTGAATCTTATTGTTTATGAATGCAATTGTATGGTCAATGTGTTTCTGATTCCATATTGGTTATGATGTTTTATATAGATATGCTTTGATAGTTTACTGTTACTTTGACTCTACAGGTACTCTTTGAAGCAGGACAAGTGGGAGAGGAGTGGCAAATTCTATCAAAGAAAGGAGAAATCAAGCTAGGATCAAAGCAAAGGATCCAAGTTGGTCCTCTATTCTTCTCTTCCATCTATCACATTTAAAGGAACTCTTGAAAAGCTTTCATTGTTTGTTTCTAAGATAGCTACCCGTCTTAGTGGGACTAGCAGTTTGAATCGACACTAGTTTTCCCTGAAACACTAGCCTTGAAGAAAAAATCGAGGCATTTGAGGACAAAGTTCTCAAACAACTCTCACAGATATCATCCATTATAAGTCCGCCTCATATGGAGGAGCCTAGTGTTGATGCACACCTAGAAGGAGAATCCAGCCTTCACATTCACTTCCATGGAAATAACCACTCTTCCAATCACTGGACATCCAAGCTAGACATGTACAAATATGAGAGCTCTAACCCTATAGTATGGGTAGCAAAAATGGAACATTATTTCTCCCTTAATGGTATCTGGGAAGATAAAACTAAACTACATGTGGGAGCCCTTTACTTGGATCAAGAGAGATGGAGATGGTGGAAGTGGCATTGTAAATGTTATCAAGGGAAATTAACTTGGCACATGTTCTCAAAAGCCATATGTGATCACTCTGACCATGAATCTAATTTTATGTGTCGTCTCACTATGCTCTGGCAAACTGGAATAGTAAAGGACTACATTGCAACCTTTAAGCAATTGGCCATCAAAACTGACAGTCTAGGAGATGACTTCTACTCAGAGTGTTTCATCAGTGGCCTAAAAGAATCCATCCAAGCCCATGTCCAAATGCACCACCCAGCTACTTGGATGGATGCTTGCAAAAAGGCCTTAGAAGTGGAAATAGCCTTAACCGCCCAGTCTAATCGTCCAAATTTTTCCACCAAGGCACATCCCACCCAGGCTCAAGGCCCCACCCAAACACTTAAGGTTCAAAAGGTGTCACCAATAGAAATGGCTAAAAGAAGAAAACAAGGGTTGTGCTACTACTATGATGACAAGTACTCTCCTAGACATAAATGCAAGAAACAAAAATTCTTTCAAATTGATGCCACTGATAACTGTTCACACAAGGAAGCTCCATCCCTTGAGGTCCCCGAGGAAAAAGTTGCGGAAACCCAAATTGACCATGACTTCACAACTACACCAAATGAGCTATTTATCTCACTACATGCTTTCGCTGGCATTTCTTCACCTCAAATTCTCAAAATTTGAGGCTTTATTAAAAATCGATCAATCGTGGTATTGATTGAAGGTGGCGTGACTCATAACTTTATCCAGAAGTGAGTCGCAGAAGATGTTCATTTCTTTGTGCGGGTAGTAGCTAATTTCCGAGTCCTTATTGCTTATGTGGGGACCATGAAATTTGAGGGCCGCTGTGAAAATATTAAGATTTAGATGGGAGACTACTAGCTAAAGGCCCACATGTTTGTTATTGAAATGGGTGGTTGTGACATTGTCTTGGGTGCTGAATGGCTTCACACACTCGGCTCGATCACAAAGGATTTCCAGTAGTTATATATGAGATCTAAGCATAACAACCACATTCATACATGAAGAGGACTCCAGGAAGGTGCTCCTACTATCATCATCTTGTATCGAATGGAAAATATTTTGAAAAAGGGCCATCACAAAGTCATCGCCCAATTTAATGCCATCCAGGCCATTGAATGCACTACTCCTTATATTCATCCTAAGATGCAACATGTCTTAGATTGCCACCAACAGGTATTTGAAAAACCTAAAGAGCTTCCACCCTCTAGGGGTGAACATGATCATAGCATCCCTTTGGTCCTGGTGGCCTAGCCGCCTAATGTGTGCCCATACTAATATCCTTTCACCCAAAAGAATGAAATTGAAAAAATCATCAAGGAACTCCTCGAAGCTAGTGTTATTCGTCCCAACATTAGTGCTTATTCGTCACTAGTGGTCATGGTGCTAAAGAAAGATGGAGAATGACGTATGTGTCTAGACTTTCGGGCCCTCAACAAGCTCATTGTCAAGGAGAAATTTTCTATTCTTGTTTTTGATGAACTGCATGATGCTCAATTTTTTATCAAGCTAGATCTTCGCTCAGGCTATCACCAAATACACATGAAGGAAGTAGACATTCCCAAGGCTTCCTTCCGAACTCATGAAGGCCATTATGAATTCTTGGTCATGCCATTTGGTCTCTGTAATGCTTCGCCTACTTTTCAAAGCCTCATGAACCACCTGATGAAACCATATCTCTGAAAATTTGACCTTGTCTTCTTTGATGACATTCTCATCTACAACCTAACCTAGGAAAAACATCTTCAATGTGTAGACATGATCTTACAACTACTCCTAAATCACAAATTATTTGTCAAATTTTCCAAGTGCTCTTTTGGCGTGGAAGAAGTCAAGTATTTGGGACACATTTTGGGTCATGAAGGAGTGAGGCTTGATCCAAAAAATATATAGGCAATGCAAGATTGATCCCAACCAAAAACCTTGAAGAGTTTTAGGGGATTCTTGGGTCTCACTGGCTATTATGGAAAATTTCTCCGCAATTATGGTCGCATTGCTAGACCCCTCACTAATATTCTCAAGAAAAAATCATTTCTATGGACTGATGCAGCTTAGCAGGCCTTTGTGGCTCTCAAACAGGCCATGTGATCCACTCCCGTATTGGCCCTACTAGACTTCACCAAATCTTTTATGGTTGAATGTGATGCTTCTGGTACTAGTATTGGCATTGTATTAATGCAGGAAGGTAGACCATTGACCTTCACTAGCCAAAAACTGAGTGGAAAACATCTGGTTCAATCTACCTATGAGAAAGAAATGATGGCCATCTTACATGTAATAGGCACATGGTGACCATACTTATTGGGGTGATGTTTCCAAATCTACACGGACCATCAAAGCCTAAAATATTTTTTAGAGCAACGTCTATCATCGCCACATAAAAATAAACAGTTAGCTAAAATGTTGGGATATGATTATGAGATAATTTACAAGAAAGGGCATGAAGATGTAGTAGCTGATGCTTTATCATGCCAATTTGAGGATAAAAGCACCTTGTTATCAATCTCTCTATCCATACCAGATTGGATTGAAGAGGCCCACAAGGAATGGTTGTCACGCCCCTCTCTCCTAACTTATTAATAACTTGAGATAAGATCCTAATTCCTCAGTTGACAACTCTTGGAAGGATTATATTCTTCACTATAAGGATTGAGTAGTTATATCACCGGTATCCATCCTCAAAACCCGCATTTTGGAAGAGTTGCACTCATCTCCAACTGTAGGGCATTTAGGATTTTAGAAGACTTATGCTCACGCTCATTGTTCTTTCTTTTGGATTGGCATGAAAAGCAACATTCTTACTTTTGTAGATGAATTTGATGTGTGTTAATGCAACAAAGGAGAAACAATCAAGTTACCGGGAACCTTACAACAATTGCCACTCCCTGCCTCTGTCTGGACAGATGTTTCCATGGATTTCATAATTGGCATCCCAAAGTATGGAAACAAATCCATCATCATGGTGGTTGTGGACATACTTTCTAAATACGCTTTTTTTTATGCTCTACCCCACCCATTTACCCCAACTTTGGTGGCTCAAGATTTCATGGACCAAATCTTCAAACTGCATGACATGCTGACTTCCATTGTGTCGAATCACGACCCCACTTTCACCAACAAATTTTGGCAAGAAATTTTTAAGATACAAGACACGCAACTCCAACTAAGTATTTCCTATCATCCCAAACTGATGGTCAAACAAAAGCAGTCAACAAATGTTTGGAGACGTTTCTAAGGTGCTTCACTTAAGAAAAGCATCATCAATGGGTACAATTGCTACCTTTAGCTGAATGGTTATATAATACCAACTATCATGAAGCCACCAAGATAACTCCATAAGAGGCAGTGTATGGCCAACTCCCATCTTCACCTATTTCCTATATCCCTAGATGTTCTAAGGTGCAGGCACTTGATCAACTCCTACAGAAATGTGCTTCCATGATAGCTCATCTCAAAGATAATCTACATCAAGCTTGAAATCGAATGAAGAAATAGGTAGACCAACATCGTTCTGAGTGCACATTTCAAGAAGGGGATTAGGTATTCTTGCGACTGCAACCATATAAGCAAACATCTCTCAAAGAAAAGGGTCGCCAGAAACTAGCACCAAAATTCTATGGACCTTATTAGATACTTCAGCGCATTTGAGCAGTTGCCTACAATTTGGCCTTGCCACCAACTTCAAAATCCCATTTGGTGTTCCATGTATCATGCCTCAAGAAAGTGGTGGGGAACAATTGCATAATTCAAACTAGTCTACCCGAATTGGATGAGGAAGGCTCACTCTGTCTCCAACTAGAACAAGCCCTCGATACCCGTGAAAAACATCTCTGCAGCTACACAATCAAGGAAGTCATTGTCAAGTGGAAAGACACCTCTCCAGAAGATGTGACTTGGGAACCAACCACTATTCTTTAGTAGTTCCGCAACTTTAGCCTTGAGGACAAGGCTACTTTTGATGGGGGAGGGCATGTTAGGGTCCAACCCTAACCCCTTTATTTATGTAATAAGCCCAGTGGGCTGAGTAATAGTCATAGCTAGTTAGAGAGTCAGTAAAGCCCGCATTAATAATTGTAAGTGGTTGACCCACATTAGAGAAAAGGGACCATAGTTAGTTGTAAATGGGCCATAGTTAATAAATAAAGTGGTTAACACGTGTTATGCAAGGGACCACTAGTAGTTAAGGTTTTGGATGTCATTTATCTATAAATAATATTAGTTAGTAAAGGAAATATTATCGAGTCTTATTGTAATCAAGCCCTACTTTGCTGGAGGTTGCCTCCTCAAAGAGGCAAGTGAACATTGAATATATTTCTGAATAATAAAATACTTGTTGTTTTTCTCATTTTATTCTGTGTTCTAGTTTATATTTATTCACATTTCTCATATTCTAAAATTTCTCGTAGGTCAGGAGCATAACAATTCAGATTTGATTTCTTGGTCAAGGAGGCCTTAAAGGAAGCTTCACTTAGCACTAGGGCAAAGGATAGCAACTTCAAAGAATTTATACTTCATTTTGAAAAATAGATGGCTTATCAAGGTAAATTTCAATAATGAAATATCACTATGAATATTCACTCATCATACATGGCCCATACATGAAGCACCACTATCTAGAAAACAAATTCCCACAACTTCACAATAATAGATGCAACAAATTGGCCCTAGAATAGCAAAATTCCAACAACAATGTATGTGACAAAAATAGAGAAAATAATAGTGTTAAAATTTCACTTACATGTATTATAGTATATCCAACCATAAAAAAATTTCCAAACAAGAAGCTCCAAGACAAGAGAAAATTATCCAAACATCAAAATTCATTCCATGTTCCAAAATTTTGTCCACCAAGAAGGATAGTGAAGTTCTCTAAAGAGATACAATTCCAACCAATTGATGATGCTAAAATGAATTCACATCATTAATGTATTTATACACTTCTAATGATTTTTATTTAGCTAATTAGGATTAGCCCCTATAATAAAATAATGTGCAAAATAACTAACTTTTGGTGACAAGCCAACCAAACTAGCTCATAAACAAAATAATAAGCCTCTTAAGAGGTCGAATAATGAATAATTCATGTCGTTGGGCATTGGAGTAGGCCTAATGGAGTCCATATGTGCCATAATGTGTAGTTGAACTCCCAAAAGCAGTAAACAAGGGGTTAGCCCCTTGTAATAACCCGTGGTGCTCCAAATGACATGTGGGGGCACATGAGTTGCCTCATGGGTCTCCAAACAAGTCAAATATGCATGTATATCATATGCAAGGGATACGATGATGGTGTAGGTGATGCCACATCATTAGGAAATTCTTGGATCATCTGCCAAGTGTATGGTTCAACTCTGGGGCCAACTAGGCATGATGGATCAGGTGCATCTTCCTCATCCAATAAGTGAACCATGAGAAATATATGAATTATTGTGGGGATTCATGGAGTGTTTTCTACTACTGTGGAGGTCCATGTCTCTCTACAAACACCCTACATGTGCCAATATAGCCCTCTGGGGTCCGGACCCCGTATAGGGAGACCAAACCAAAATGGAAACCACCTGCAATCATGCATAAGATCCAATGCATTTGTGTGCCTTCCATCACACCAAGTCACTAAATAAATCAAGTAAAAGAGTTTATAAACCATGGATAACAAGTGAGCACTTCATAATGGCATGCCCCTCCATATTGGGCTTTGGCATGTGCTAATGTATCCCAACTCCAAATAGGGTTAACCAGACATGCTATTATGTGGTTTATACCTCTAAATGGGGTTGTATATCCATGGTACATCCTTGAAATGGTGGTGGCACATGGAATAATCATGGATTGGAGTAGGGAATGTAAGGGGGAAACCTGGATCACATGCCATGGTACAAGGGTAGCTAATAAAACGGATTCCCGCACTTGGGTAAATAATGTGTAGGAGGGAGA
Organism: Pinus tabuliformis; assembly: GCA_031772625.1. Classification (NCBI taxonomy): domain Eukaryota; kingdom Viridiplantae; phylum Streptophyta; class Pinopsida; order Pinales; family Pinaceae; genus Pinus; species Pinus tabuliformis. The sequence continues at coordinate 1,595,514,641 of CM062820.1, read as the reverse complement.
AATAGTGGTGCATGAGTTACCTCGACCTTGATTTTTCCACCCTTCTTCATATTCCTTTTGATTTTTTATGATTTTCTTTGGTTAACTGCTTGGGCTCTAGGTAATGTGAGCATGATGCGTAAATTATAGCAGTGGATACCCCCTTATATGGTGGGACAATTTATCACTGACAGGGGGTTGGGACAATCATGGGTTCCTGAATGATAAATGAGGCTCATCAAGGGCCATGTAGGAACTAGTATGATGGTCATGGAATGGGGTAGAGCTCATGCCATGGATTTTGCCCACGTGTTAAATGCTTTTGTCCTGACCATCTTTTGCATTTTGTGGTACAATTTCCTATTGAATGTGGCCAATTATGCTTTTTCTTTTTCTTTTAGCTGCATCAACCTCCAGGCATCATTCCATGCCCGACCCAAGATGTGGGGCAAGGGGAGGGGGTGGATGACCCTATGTGGACCTAGTGGAGGAATGTGGACCTAGGTGAGAGGAGAGGGTATTGGGGGTGTAATGAGAAGAAGGGGAGTAATACATGCAAATCGGGGAGCAAGACCACACAACCAAAATTAGTGTTTCCCATGTAGTACCATCCCTAAAACCAATTGGTCAGTAAAAGAGATCCCACAGGACTAGGGTGCAAGGTTAATATCCCAAAAGAGACTTAGGGGACAAGAGCACAAATCTAGACCACTCTTTCTGCTGAAACCCCCCATTAATCCATGCCCAAAGTTTCCATGACAAATAAACTAGAATACTCAATTACCAAATAACATGGCATACCTTTAGGTTTGGGAGGCCCACCTTCAAACATACAATCATGATAGATAGGTGAGGGATCACATGGTTGGTTCATGTGGTGGAGAAATGGCACATCAATCTAGTTGGTGGTTGTGAGGGGCTGCTGGCTGCCGACTAAGGACCATCATGGATAAATTTTTTCTCTTAGGGATATCACCCACAAAATGGTAGGTAACAAGCTTAATAAACCTAGGAAATGGAGATAAAAGAGAGATCAAGAAAATACATGGCAAAAAGTTTTCTCTCTATCACATATATTATTATGGAATTAGTCAAGATATAATTATTCATGATTTGAAATGGATTTGAACAAATATTGATATCGATTTTGAGGACAAATATCTTTACATCAAACATAAAACATATGCCAAATCTCAATTTCACAAAGCGTTTATGTTGGTGGAGAATGTGAACTATAAGCCCCACGTTTTCAAATCATAGAAATAAATAACAAAGAAACAACTCAGAGTCCTCTATATTGGTGGAGCATGTCAGTAGTAAGCCCCACATTAGCATATAATAGAGATAAACAATAGATAAATAGCTTAGAGTCCTACATTATTAACATTATTAGCTAGTTATTATGTGTCAGCTACACCAAGGATACAAAACTTTGTACAACACTAAGAATAAAAGTTAGATATTTAATCTTCGTAGAGGATCCATTGATAGTTGAGTGAGTTGGCTATAAATCCCTTGTTTTACAAATCAAATAACTATATGAATGACAAGTATTCTATTTTTCTTTCCTTCCCTTTAATGCACATCCCAAAGAAATCCATAGGGAACTTACCTTCATTTTGAAGGTAGTACCGATGGTAAATTGAATCAATAAAATCTTAAGGATATGTCAACATATATCTCTAAGCTATTATAATATTATACTCATTGGGAATTCAACATGTCACTTGCAAGAATTACACTAGGATGGAGAGGATAACACTCCTCTTAACTACTTAGAGTAGACTAAATTTAACATATCAATAAGAGGCACCCTACTTATATTATTACTCTTATATACCAAGTAATACTCAAGATGGTATTTAATGGAGTAATTTAATAAGTGGATAAGCTGAATCCCCTTTCCATGGAAATTCTTTCCTAAATGTAATAGTAATTTTGCTAAAGTTATAGTCTCACTTTAAAGATGGAAACCTTGTGTATGAATTTTTATTCTCAAGGATTTTGGTCTATTTCAAAATAACTAAAATGACCATAATTTGAAAAAACAATTTATTTAAGGTGAAACTTTGTTATATATGTATATTTCATAATAACTGTAACATGTTTTATATTATAGAACACTCATTCATGTCTTTTTCATTTTTCTTTGGGGAATTGAGTTTAAATATATACCTACCAAAATCCTCTTTTTTCCTAGTTAGATAGATATCTTACATCGTCTCCTCATGGGATGATTGAGTGGTTGCCACAATGAGATGTTATCCCTTCCACATGGTTTCAAATCCCATGAGGGGACATCTTTGTCTTGTTGTGTTAAGGCTCCCCTACACTCGTGGAGCCTTGGATCTTGCTAAATCATAAGCTCCTAGTGGTATATCTAGCTTATGAGCTATTAAATATACTCTTGGTGTTATTTCTTGGTGGTATATATGGCTTACAGGGTGTTGGGTATATTCTTGGTGTTTTTTTTCTACGTGGTTCATAGACCTTAGAGATCGGTAACTACTATGTCCACAAAATATTTATACCAGGTTTGTTGGTCACTTTAATTTCTTATTAATTTAAACAACCAAGTGATACATGAATTGTCAACCTAGGGAAGTCTGTTGTTTCAAAGACAATCACACACTGTATATGCTCAATCCCAAAAGCAATGAAAAGTTGTAGTAACAATTACTCTAATCACACCTTGCTTTAAACAAACTGAAGTTCTACTTTGAGTTACAGCAGGAACAATCTCTCTATTGCCAACAATTATCAAAAGAATCCTGGATTACATTAAAAAGAACAATCTAGGAAAGGAAATCAATCTGCAAAGGAAAAGACTAGTTGTGCTCTAACAGAGAACAGGACCCTATTCCCCAAGCAAGAATCTTCAGCACCTGTTTCTGATTAGCATGCTTCACAAACTCACTCTGGAAAACCAATTAAAATAATCATTGATCACCTATGAATGAATTTATGGAAACAATGCAATAATCAAATAGAAACGGAGTTCAAAAATAAACACAGAGTTCCAATAACGCATAAGTACTTTAAGCAAACAGAGTTAACAATGTATGAATGCAAAATAATACTTAACACACTACAGGAATTAATGGGTGAATCTTGTGATGAAGGTGGGCCCTTTCCTTCTCACAAGATTCCCCAGAAAAAGGAACTAAGAAGGAATGCTCAAAACAATATTTTATTCATCTGTAAAAGTATCATATTACAAAAAGATTCAAGTTCCTTTTCTCCCAGCTAGACCTTCCTGTAGTCTGTCTATCCCCCTCTAATGCTGATGTCTCCTCTATTTAAAGAGGAGACATCTATTATACATTTGATTACATTATAAATCCTATTCTTAAACTGATATGCTAAAATAGGATAATTGGTTCTTGCATTAACAAAATGTTGTTACAATGGTTGTGACAATGTTGACATTGGAATGCATTTGTTACGGCCAGTGTAACAGCTCCTTCGATGATCTCCTCTTGTTGTTGCCGAATCTAAAATGCAAATCACAGGTTGTTTCAGCAACAGGATTTGCGCACTGTTCTAACATCCAACCACGTAGACCGCAATGATAAATCTGCAGTCTTCAAACTATTTCAACAACTATCCAATCAACGATTAATTATGAAGGTAATGTAAAATTATATGTAAAGCAAATTAAACATATAGTAATGAGAAGAGATGTTATATACCTTTAGAAAATGGATTAAAGTAATAACATGGACTTTAAATATGGATTGAAAAAAGGTGGAATGATAGCAAAATATGTGAACAAAAAGGTACAATGTAGGGTCCTAACAAGGTTGATCCACTCGAAGGGATCACTTCTTATTGGCTCAACCATGGAGCTTGACCTCGAGGGTGTCGAGAGAATTGAACCTGTGACCTCTCAATAGCAAAGGAGTTTTAACAACGGGAACTTAACCAATTGAGCTAACCCTTGGGGTTGATCTACTCTTGGTGTTATAGTGGCAACCACTAGGTTTGATCTTGCATGGACTCTTGCTAAGTCATAAATTCTTGGTGGTATATTTGGCCTATTCATTGTTGGATATATGCTCTTGGTGTTATAATGAAGACCACTAGGTTTGATCTTGGTGGTATATCTAGCTTACAGGTTTTTGGAAATATTCTTGGTGTTATAGTGGCAATCGCTAGGTTTGATCATGGGCTGACTCTTGCTAAGTCATAAATTTCTGGTGGTATATCCAGTTTATGAGATGGTGGATATAGTCTTGGTGTTACAGTGGTAGCCACTAGGTTTGATCTTGGGCTGGCCAATATTACTCCAATGAGTTATCAATTCATCATGGTAAAAAAATAGAAAGATAAATATCTTACACCAATAATAAGCACTTCACTATAAAGCATTAAATGCTTTATACATCAAGATGTGTATAGTTGGATTGAAAGTTATTTTTATTCTAACATTACATACCCCACCATACAAAGTATTTGAACCTCTAAAACCAAATACTCTATGTTGAGTGAAATAGGGTATAATGATTTTTTTTAATTAAATAAATACTAGTGTAGTCATATAAATTGAATAAGTAATAAATGCAATTAGATATCAAAATTTCACACGAAAATTAAAAAAAAAAAAACATAAATTTTAACTAAATTATATATATATATATATATAATTTAGTCACTTTGGTTATCTTATATGGATGTGAGGTTTGGGGTTGTAGCATCTATAGAGAATCCTGGAGAAAGATTGAGAAAATCCAGAAGCGTCTTATAACATATAACCTCAAAATTAAAAGCAACACACCCTATCCTATTCTCCTTATAGAATTGGGTCTTTCCCCTATTGAGAGCCTAGCTATGACTAGGCTTCTGTTATACAAGCACAAACTCAATAACATAGGAGACCATAAACTTCCTAAGCTAGCTTTAAATTCCAACCAAAATCACCTAAGGCTCAAACGAGGTTGGTATAAAGACACCAGGGCCTGGTTAAACCATTGGGAGATCGACAAGAATGTTGCATTGTAAAACGTTAATAACGTTAAAAATTTTGTTACCTCTAAGTTCAAAGAAAAAATGTGGTGTGAGAAAGATTTAGAAACTAAAAGAAAATTAAGATATTATAAGGAGGTCATCAACCCAGCCCTAGAAGATCAAAAGTATCTATCTGTTTTAACTAGCTCAAAGAAGAAAATTAATATAGCCAAGATTAGAACGAACTATCATGAGCTCCATAGTGAAACGGGTCATTTGGCAGTTCCTAAAACACCATGGATGGAAAGGCTCTTCCATCTCTATGAGAATACGAACATCGAGGATGAAAATCACTTCCTCTTAGAGTGCCCCGCGTACAACCACATTAGATCTCAGTTTCAAAATATTTGTTGCAATACTGACCTTCCTAGCCTTTTATGTTGTCAAAATTACAGTGAGCTTGAGAGGCTTCTCTGCAAGCTTTTTGAGCATAGGAATAAAATCTTAAATCAAACTAAATAATTCATTTCTTTAGGTCCGATACACCAATATTTGGTCTTAGTGGACATTAACCATCATCATCATCATCATCATCATCTAAAAGAGTTATTATATGAGTTTAGTGTATATATATTTAAAAAAACATGTAACACATTCTTAACCACAAGAGTCACCCCTTTTACCATGCAAATTTTTAACTTGTAAATAAGCTTCTTTATACCCATACCATGGCTTATCAATGCTACATGCCTAATTCATTTTTTATTCAAAATATTTTTATTTTAATTTAATTTTAAATATTTTTTAATTAAATTGATAACAAATAATATAATTATCTTTACAATAAATTTGAATTCTTTATCTTCATTATAATTAAAAATATTTTATAATACCATGGCTTATCAATACTCCCTACCCAATTCATTTTTCATTCAAAATATTTTTTATTATTATTTATTTTAATTTAATTTTAAATATTTTTTAATTAAATTGATAACCAATAACATAATTATCTTTAAAATAAATTTGAATTCTTTATCTTCATTATGATTAAAAATATTTTATGGAATTGGATAGTATAGTTGTGAGCTGGAAGGCGGTGGTTGCAGAGACAGTGAACAAACAGCTAGGGTTTCAGGTTTCTAAGCTCCATGGAGGCACATAAAGGGGGGAGCTCCACTCCCTCCTACAAGCAGGCTGTGGCCAGTCGCGGCAAGAAACCTTTGGAGTCTGTCAGAGGGGCTGCTGAAGAAAGGAAAAAGAATCTGGAAGAGGATCAGGAGTTTACGAAACCAAGAGAGGTCAGTAGCATGAAAGACAATGAGGAAGAAGACAAAAAATAGGGAGCAGAAAACAAGGCACAGAAGGGGCCATGTAAACCCAAGACTGTCGTCACTCCTAGAGTAGTTTTAAATGATCCTGCTCTGCAGGCACATAGGGACCACATGCGGACCTATGCTATCATTTGTAAATTCATGGGATTATGGCCCACTGAGAAGGCATTACAAACATGGATCAAATACCATTGGAAACCGAAAGTAAGTATATACCTACACCTTGGGTCAAAGGGATTCTTCACAGTGGTATTTACAAATATTGAAGACAAAGACAGAGTGTTTGAAGGAGGACCCTATTTCTATGCAGCAACAGGCCTCTACATGCGGCCATGGATGATGAATTTTGTCCCGGAGTGAGAAACTTTTACTTCAGTCCTGGTCTGGGTAAGACTCTACTCCTTACCTCTTGATTACTGGCAAATAGAATGGTTAGCGGCCATAGGTAATAAACTAGGGCATTTTGTTAAAGCCTTTGAGGCCACTAGAAGGGGAAAATATACTTCCTTTGCAAGAATATGTACAGATATGGACCTATCGGGAGCCCTACCAAATGAGGTTATCTTGGAAGTTTTGATGAAGAATGGGTGCAAATAGTAGATTACGAACATATACCTTTCAAATGTTGCAGATTCCATGAGCATGGACACTTATTTAGAGACTGCCCTCTCAGCAAGACAAAGAACAGAGGAAAAACAACAACAATGAAAGACGCTGAGATCTTTCACTAAGTGGGTCATAGAGGAAAAGGGGGCAAAAGGGGGCCAAAGTAACAGAAAATAGAAGGGAAACAGGCCAGTCTGAACAGGTACCAAGTTCTCAAAGAAGAGGAAGAAATACTAAAAGAAGATCAGGTAATGGAAGGAAGCTCAGGGGAGAAGGAGAAAGAAGATGACAGGGAAATAGCACAAAGTGTTTCTAAATAGAAGGAAACAGTGATGAGCGATGGGGAACTTGAGATGGATCAAGAAATGACTCAGAGTGAGATGGAAACAGAGGATAATGAACTACAAGAGATTCTGGAAAGAGAAAACCTAGATCTGGAAGGATTCTTGAAACAGGGCACCATTGGAGGGGTAGACTCAGTACCTCAAGAAGAGTTCAACCGAGTACAGCAGTTGTATCTATGGAAAACTCAGGCAAGAGAATAGGAAAGGAAAAATAACAATGAAAGGCAAGGCAACGAAGGAGTGAAAACTATGAAAACCACACCAGGATTAGCTCTTAGAAACCCAGGAAAGAAACGAGGCAAGAAAAATCAAAATGAGCTACTAATGGAATGTAGAAAGCTAATGATAGATTCAGATAAAATGAAAGATCTATCTAGTTACTCTTTCACAAATCTTTAATAATGAAGTTCACAACTTGGAATATTAGAGGCTTAGGTAGTAAAAGAAAACAGAGAATATTTAGCAATAGAATGAAACAAGAAGCTCCATATATGATCTTTATCTAGGAAACTAAATGTTCCATTCAAAAAATCAAAGAAATTCATAGTAAATGGCTCAATAGATTTGAGTTTCTAGAAGTTAAAGCAGATAACACAACAAGAGGAATACTCACTCTTTGGAATCCCCAAAAGATTGGTATAATAGATGTTGAGGCAACTAGGAATTATTATTAGTGATTATTCAGCTTGTAGGAGACAGCGATACTTATCTGGTCACGAATGTTTATGGCCCACAAAGAATGGTTGACAAACTCAGATTTCTAGATTCTCTTGTAGAACTAAGAAATAGGCACTTAGGAGTTCCATGGATCATGCGTGGGGACTTCAACATGATCAAATCACTAATGCAGAAAAAGGGGGAACAAGAACTTTAAGCAAAGACTCTACATCTTTTCAAACTTTCATAGATAATATGAAGCTAGTTGACACTAAAATGAATAATGGCCTCTTTACTTGGAACAACAAGAGAGGAGGGGAGTCTCAGGTAGCTTCAGAGTTAGACATATTCATTATTTCAGAGGACCTTATGCTCACAGACAAGGAAATGATAGTGAGAATTCTCCCCTTTGGAGGCTCGGACCATTGGCCTGTGCAAATGGAGGTACAGGGTATTGGAACCCCAAAGAATAGACCTTTCAGATTTGAGAATATATGGCTTACACACCCAGATTTTATTAGCAACATAGCAAGATGGTGGAAAGAAGATCTGAATATTCAGGGTGTTAGCCTCCTGTTGCAACAGGTGTTCATCTTTCATGATTGACATTTTTTCATGCCAAATATGTCATACTTTGCATACTGCAATGCTCCATATTTCCTAAAGAGGCCAAAGAAGAGGCCATGAGAGTGTGCCAGTCTAAATGCCACTGTTGTATTCCAATTTTGATGACTTAACCATTTTTGAAGAATGTTCTGTAAAAGGGAAGGCCAAACAGCTTAATCTTGGTTTCCCTAGGTTTCAATTTCTTGCTTTAGAAATAGAGAATGAATATTTTTCCAAACAGCTTAATCTTGGTAGATTTGTAGATAGGTAGAGAATCAAAGGAGCCCAACTGCTTAATCTGGGCCCTTGGCAGAAATAAGTGTAGATTTAGATAGGAGGGCAGTCAAAAGAAAAATTGTAAATCAGGGTCTGCAAGTCTAAGTGCACCCAAGAAGAAAAAATGCTAGGTAGGTAGGCTGAGTAGGTAGTTTTGAGGTTGCAGAATGTTGATTTGTGATCAATTTTGTGTTTCAAAGTGATATTTTACTTCAGATCACAATGTAAGGCAGTTTTTATTTGGAGGAGCTCAAGCTGGATACCTCGAACTCCCCTTCTTCTTATTTCCCAAATCACTCACTAATTTCCCTAAAGAGGTCAAGATCTGCTTGATTCCTCTTAGTTTCATCATTTTCCATATCATTTGCCTGGTGAGGATCTGATTCACTCAAGGATTTCCATTCTTCCTCTATGAGTCACTTTTCCCCCTTTGATAGCCTAAGATCCACATACTTAGTGCTTTCTTGTCATTTCCATATTAACTACTAACTCTATTATTTAGCTCTCTCAATCATTTCCCTTTCCCCTACTATGTAAAAATATATAAATCCCAAAAAAATTAAATAAATCCTCCCCATGGCACTATAGCCATATTCTTCTAATTCTGGGAGGCAGTAGTCCATCTGGGGCTCCTACTAACCCATCCGTGTCCTAACTGGAGTTAGCCTGGCACCTGGTCATGCTAACAACCATTCCTTCTTAATCCTGACCCTATAAAACCCACTTTCCGCCCTTATCCTAAAGCTATGTTCATCAAACCTTTAACCCCCACCGACGCATAACCTGTTCACCCGCAAAACCAAAGTTCAAACCCCCCGCCGTGCTATATTAAGATTCGAATATTCGCGCGGGCCCCCGGCTTTAACCTTCCGCTGCCTTGTCTGTCCCGCCAACCGTCCGATTCACCTGTGCCACAGATCTACGGTGGGTGGGTCTTCTCATCTCCGAAGCCGCCGAGGGTTAATGCATAGGAGATCGGCAGTTTTCCCGTCGTACTCCCACCATGCGTCGCCCTCCTAGCTGTGGCAGAGCCCCCTCCTCTGAAACCACTTTTGCTCTAAGGCGGTGCGCCCGAAACTGTAAATCACCTTCCCCCCTCCTGCGTCAGCACCACGTCACCATCCCGCATCGGCCCCCTGCCATCGTGTCCTTGCCACGTAGCTGCCACTGTACTACCACATCCCCTCCTCTGCCATACTGCCACATCACCCAGTCGTACTGTTGTCGTCACCCACTAACGTCACCCTGCCATGTCACCGCCGTATTGGGACCCGCCTACTGATGTCATGCTGACGTCACCGTCAAAAAGTGCGAAAGGCGCAAATTGCAGCCTAGGAAGCCCGGAATCACAATCTGAGGCAGTTTTTCATGCGCAATTAGCACTTAGCGCCAATCGCGCATGGCTACGGGAAATAGGCCAAAATGGAAAGCCCCTTCGTGACTCGGCCTCCAGCATGCCCGAAAGGCGCAAAATGACAAGATTTTCTTCGCGAAGCATTCAGAAAGGGGCGAACATAGTTTTTAAAGCAATAGAGGGCCGAACAGCTGCCATAAAGGTCGATGGGATAGTCTAAAGCACTCAGAAGACATTAAAGAGGCCAGGTTCAACGCCAAAGAGTATCAGGAAGCGGCAAAGAGTATCAGTTTAGCAACATCAAAGCAGGTGAAAATTGAAAACTTTCATCGAAGTCAGCAAAGCAATTAAGGCCATTTAAAAACTTATCTGGTCGGGATTAGTGCATAGTAATGCCACCAAACAGCAGCAGAACCAAGTTAGAGGTAGAGGTAAAAGACAAATCATAGTTATTACAGAAAGACTGCACCAAGCCACCCAGGACAGACATTAACTCAGTTTGATACAGCTGCCCTCAGCACAGCTCAAAGATATTTTCATGCATTTATTTCTGGATAAGATTAGGTTAAAGTAATCATTTTCTTTTGGACCTGTTTAGGTCGGCTGTAATAGATTAATTCTGGATAATTTTCCCTATTTATACGACCCTCTGCATTGTTAAGGGGGTTGGTTGGTTGATAATCTTCATTAGAGACTCGCACTATATCTGAGATGTTTTACTTAATCAAAGATTGCTGAAAAGCTTTGGAGGACAGACTGTCTACTCTGTGTCTAATGGTTTGAAGAAGTGAATGTGGAATTCTTGTGCTGCAGTATGAATCAATAAGTGTTCCTTACCTCTGTTATTTCAATTTCACATATGCTCAAGTCACTGAACAAAGGATTGGTTTAGAATTTGCTTAGTTGCACTCTATGCTCAGTTTCTGTGGCTTCTTAATGTTTTCCTCCTGATTTAGGCATAAATATGAATTCTGTTATGGCTCATGTTTGATCTATTTCACATATAAATGACTGTTATCTAGGAATTCTTAACTACTCCTAGATAGGGCTCATTTATCCTCTTTCTGCTAACCTTAATGAGAGATTCTTAATTGCCCCTCATTCCTTAGCCGTTAATCCATCTCTTTTACCTTGAATGATTGTTTCATATGCAGCTGTCTTGCTCCATAATTCCCTCTTGTGACCAAGAAAACGCACTAGCAGTCCTACTCCTTGACTCCATGCCCAATGGTTCTAAAACTTTCATGCTATCCCTGCCTCTTTACTTGAAAGCATCATCCTTCCCACCAAAATCAAAACAAAACCCCTTGAGTTCAATAACTAGCCTAAAACCATATCAACAAAGCTAAATCAGAAAGAGAGAGCCCTCTCTGATTGCAGGTGGGCTAGAACCTGCAGTCCAAAGATTGGTCTCTGGTTACCTCGGCTGTATCCTTTTGAGCTGACTAGAAGGACAACCTGAGTGATAACATAATGGCGACTCCACTAGGGACCATCCTCAGTTAATTTCACAAATCAAGTTGGAAAACTCCATAGAAGCAAAAATCAGTTGTTCAAGTGCTGTCTATTCCCTAAAACTACAGAAGAAGCCTGAATGCCGACCAGGAAGCCTTTGAAATTGTTCTTGCTTTGCATTTACAGGAGTAAATAAATGTTGCTTCAATCAATCTTCATGCTAGTTTTAAACTACAGATAGCTGTTCCAAAAATTTGATCAGTTCCTTGCTAATTCTAAAAACATTCACAGAAAATACCAAAACAAATTTAGAATCTGGCTCCCAAAAAGAATTCTCGTTATACTAGGTCAAATCCAGACCCAGATCCCCCAGCTGCTTTTGAAAATCCGAACTTAATCCCAAAGATCCTTAGGAAGCAAGAACAAAGAGAAGATTTTTCCGATAATAGTCCTGAAGCAGTTCACCCAAGCAGTGTTCCAACCCCTGTCAAAGTTTTATTTCGTTCAACCCCTGCTTCCCCTTGTTCATCTTCCACCTCTCAAAGCACTCCTTCCACACCTCCATTCATTGCACATACTCCCATTACCACTACTGTTGTTCCAGTTGTCCCTGTTGTTCCTGTTGTTCCACTTATTCCTTTGAATATGGCTAATAGATATGCACCCCTGCAATTACCTGCAAACCCTGGGGCTATGCCTCAGGATTATCAAACTAAAATCACATATTTTGATGGGACTGGTACTTTCACAGCCCTTCAGCATACCAAGAAGATGCAAGATTACTTTGAGAACTACGAAATAGATGATGATAGCGTGAGAATGAAAATTTTTGTCCAAAGTTTAACAGGTGATGTAAGAACTTGGTTCAGATCACTTGCTGCAAATTCTATAACCACTCCCGATGAGCATTACCAATCCTTTACCAACAGATGGGAGAAAAAGAAAGGCCCCTTGCACATACTAGCTGAATACGATACAATAAAAAGAGGCCCTCAAGAGTCTGTCCTAGATTACTGTGCAAGATTCAACAATGTCTATAATGCAATACCGCAGAACCTAAGACCTCCACCTGACCTTGCCTTGTATAAATTCCCTGATGGATTCGATCCAGATATGGCCTACCAGTTAAAAGAAAGAGCCCCTCAAACCCTTGTAGACATGCAAAATGTTGCTGTTAGCGTAGAGGCCAACCTAATTGCCAAAAGAAACAGAGCTAGAATGGAGAGAAGAACCACCTTTAAGGAAGAAACCTCAGCCTTAGATCAGAAACTTCATGCTATTATCAGTGGCATGCAAAGGCTAGGAGACAGAGTAGAAAGTGTTGACAGGAAGTCTTCATGGGAAGCACAATAGCCCAATACCATAAGGAACCCAAATTTCAGGAAAACGCAGAATGCAAATGCTGACAGGTCTAGCCCAAACCATGACATAAGGCCCCCTTTTCATGAAAATTATGCGGAAGCCTCTACATCTAGTGAACCCCCAGAGGACACTCACATAAACTTGGTGGATTCAAGGGCTGAGCAACAAATTTTCCTAACTCAACAAGACCAAGATGAGCATGACTTTAATCAATTTCAGACTAAGTCTGGTGAGTCTTTTGATTTTAAACAAGGCTATGATACTGCTGTGTATGAGGTCCACAAACAGTATAAACTGAGAACTAGGACCATTGATATTTCTGAACCTAGCAAACCAAAGGATGGCAAACAGCCCAACAAGACTAAAGGCAAGGCCGTCATAACAGAACCAGCTGATATACCTATCCCAAACCCGCATCAAGTGAGTGTAGAGGACATAACAAAAATGCAGCCTTCTATTGACCAGCCTTTGCCACCTCTTTCCTCGGAAAAGAACTCGAGCAGTGTTCCAAAAAGCCCTCCTAAAGCTGAAAAACTGCAAGCAGTCACTTCCCATAACACTGATAAACAAGACCAAATTGCTGATACTCCAATGGAAAAAGGGAAACCTGCCTCTCACAATACTAAAACCCAATCTGAAAAATCATTTGACTTAGAGGCAGAAATAGGTAAATTGAAGATATCCATCCCCTTGTCCGAACTTGCTAAACATAATGTGTATAGGCAACAAATTCAAAGATCACTTCAAATGCCAGAAGTCAAGGATGATGTCAATGTTCTTGATGATCAGCCTGAGCTGCTGTTCGGTCTAGAAGTTAATGGAAAATCAACATATGGATCTGTCTTACCCTTTTATGTCAGTTTACATATACATGACAAAGTCCTGCACAATGCCATGTTTGACTCAGGTGCCTCACACAACCTTATGCCCAAAGCTGTAATGGAAAAGCTGAACCTTGATGTTACAAGACCCTACAAAGATCTATTCTCCTTTGACTCAAGTCAAGTCAAGTGTTTAGGCCTCATCAAAGACCTGTGTGTCTCCTTAGTCCAATTTCCTAACAAGACAATCCTCATGGATGTGGTGGTTGCTGACATTCCACCAAAGTACGACATGTTGTTGTCAAGATCTTGGGGAGCAAAACTCCAAGGGTCCCTCCAATTAGACCTCTCTTATGCCACTATATCTGTCTTTGGGCAACCAAAGAGACTATATAGAGAAACACTGATGAAGTATGTGGTAACTAGTGAGAGCAACCCTGAAAATTTTCCCATTTACTCAATCCATTCTGATATGGATTCTTTTATTTTATTTAATGATGAAACAAATCCTCTTATGGATGTTAAGCCATTGGCTTTAGAACTGAACATACACACCAATGAAGAATCGGTTGCCCATACTTATGAAACTGTCAAAACCACAGACGCAACCAGCATACAAGAAGAACTTCCCCAAACAGTAAGTTCAAATCTGTCCATTGCAAGAATGACTGAAACTCTTGATATTTACCACAAGCAAGAAATCACATGGTATTTAGAGTTTGATGGCTCTGTTAACAAGCTAGGAGCGGGGGTAGGTGTTTGGATTCACAATACACATAACAATCATGCAGAAGGCCATGCCTACAGACTGAACTTTAAATGCACCAATAACATGGCAGAGTATGAGGCTCTCCTCCTAGGCCTTAAACTGCTCAAAGCTCTGGGAGCTGCAAAAGTGTCCATTTTAGGTGACTTCGATTTAATCATACAACAGATGAAAGGTAATTTTGTTACCAATGACAATAGAATGAGGGCCTATAGGACTGCTGCCACTAGTATACTCAATACATTCACTGAATCCAAGCTTGCCAAGATTTCAAGAGAGCATAACATTCATGCACACAGCCTAGCCACGTTTGCTAGTACATGCAAGCTTCCCTTTGAGCCAAATCACCATTTTACTGCTGAGATAAAACTTAGGCCTGCTGTCCAAAATAATGTTAAAGATTGGCAAGTATTCGAAAATGATGCCCAGATTAACAATTTCCTCACTCTTGAGCATGAGTTTTCAAATATTAACATTGACATGGATGCTATGACGGATAAACAACAACAAACAAATGAAAATCAGCAGGCTGTAACACCTGTAACAGCCAAACGAATGCTGAACCCAACTGTTTTTGACAATAGAAACATAGAAGAGCTTAAACAGATTCATTTGGAGGAAATAGCAGAAACAGAGGCCGAGATCGTTGATCTGAATGATAACTTTCTCCCTGTCGGCCTCACTCCATTGGAAGACATGTTTGATGCCAATGATGTTCCCAAAAAACAAAAAATGCAACCATTGAACGCTGCTATAGAAGAACACAACATTGGAACAACATAGCAGCCCAAAATGATCAAATTATCCAAAAATCTGCCACTTGATCAGAAGCCCAAATATGTTGATTTGTTCAAAGAATTCCAAGATGTATTTGCTTGGAGCTATGAGGACTTGAAGTCCTATGTCACCTCAGTAATCCAACACACCATTCCCTTAAAACAAAACCAAAAACCCTTCAAACAAAAATTGAGGAGAATCAATCCTATGCTTCTTCCTTTGATTGAAAAGGAAGTGAAAAGAATGTTTGAAGTAGGTATCATAGCACCCATCAGATTTTCTGAATGGATGTCCAATCTTGTTCCCACAAGAAAAATGCCAGGTGAGATTAGGCTATGTGTAGACCTAAGAAATTTAAACCAAGTCTCCCTAAAAGACCACTACCCATTGCCCAAAATGGATCATATTCTGGAGAGAGTAGTGGGGTCATCTAGAATCTCTTTACTAGATGGCTTTTCAGGTTTCAATCAAATACTAGTTCACCCGGATGACTAAGACAAGATAGCCTTTACCACACCGTGGGGAACATTTAAGTATGTGAAGATGCCTTTCGGACTTAAAAATGCCGGTGCTACCTTTCAAAGAGCAATGGACATTGCATTTGCCAAAGAAATACATGAGTTCCTAGTTGTCTACCTTGATGACTTAACCCCCTTCTCCAAATCTGATCAAGAGCACCTAAAACATTTGAAGCAAATATTCATGACATGTAGGAAATATGGCATTTCCTTGAACCTCAAGAAGTCCCTCTTCGGCCTTGAAGAAGGCAAACTTCTTGGCTATATCATATCAAAAGATGGGATTAGAATTGATCCTGAAAGAATCCAAGCTATCCTCCAAATCCCATATCCAAGGAACATAAAAGAGTTGCAAGCATTCCTTGGGAAGATCAACTTCCTGAGGAGATTTATTCCAAATCTAGCTGAGCTGATAAGACTGTTAAGCAACATGTTAAAAAAGGATGCCAAAGTAAAACGGTCTCTCGAGACCAATCAAGCCTTTGAGAGCATCAAATCTGCCTTAACCCAAGCCCCTGTCCTCACAAGTCCACAATTTGACAAAGATTTTATCATAATTTATTTTGCATCTGATCACACCATAGCTGCCATCCTTTTGCAAAAGGATGATCAGGGAAATGAAAATCCAATTGCATTTTTCAGCCGAGCCTTAAGAGATGCCCCTTTGAACTACCAAATCATGGAAAAGCAGGCCTATGCCCTTGTTAAGGCCATCAAGGATTTCCGAATTTACATTTTATATTCACATGTGATTGCTTATGTCCCAAATGCTATTGTAAAGGACATATTAACCCAAGAGGGGTTAGAGGGCAAAAGAGGCAAGTGGATTGCCAATATCCTTGAGTATGACATAGAAATAAAACCAACTAAGCTGATAAAGGGACAAGGTTTAGCCAAATTGATGTCCGAAACAAACTTTCAAGCCTTAGAAATTAACCAATTGGACAATGAACAGGAGCTGGCGACTCCACAGATCAGTGAAACCTTTTTTCAATCCCCATGGTATGTGTCGCGTGGAATGAGTCGATCTTGCGAACAAGATAAACCTTCCTAGAATCTAAAGAAGACCTAATGACAAGCAAACCAACCAAACACTATCTTTCTCTAAATATGCTTCAATTAACAATAGCAAACAAAGGTTTTTAGGGCCTACCTTTGGTCCAATGCAAGCTTGTGGATGCCCTCGCTCCTTTGATCCAAATGAACTCCTTTTCGCGAATATGCAAACACAAACAAGGCAAACACATTAAATAGCACCTGAAAAAACCAATTGCATAAAACATATTTAACATGAAAGTCAAGGAGTCCATGAAACAAATAACATAAGATACTTTTTGAGAAAAATGAGTTTGATTGTATTAATTCGAAAGAAGAAGAACCTTACAACCTTTGCCTTGACGCTATACAAGCTCCTCCCAGGGTCCAACAAGATGTATCCTCTACTTTGACAAGTTTCACTCACTCTCCAATGGAACCAAGAGGTATGTGATCTCTCCTCTCAAGCTCAACCAAAGAGTCTCAATTTCACCAGCATTTACCCTCAAAATGTTCAACTTCTAACCTCCCTAGTCCTCACCCCAATGCCTGTATTTATAGTGCAATGGAGGGAAGTTACTAGGTCCTCCTTCAAAGGGATAGCTCCTTTAGTCAAGGGATTAGCTCCTTCTCTTTTGGGATGCATGAACCACCTCAGAGCGAACAATCCACGTCAAAAATCCTTCTAGAAAACTCTAGAATTAACCCAAAGTGAGTTTTTTAAGATAAAAATTGCGCCTTTTGACTTTCACAGGGGTCCGCACCTGCACCGTTAGGAACAGAGCGGGTAGGTATGCAACTTTTGTACACAGAAGGTGCGGGACCGCAGGTGACCATGAGAGAAAGTGCGGAACCAGAGTTACATTGAATTTTAATGTCTTTATCCCACTTTCAAAGCTTGATTTGAAGAGCTGAGGTCCTAGACTTGCTTAGGAGGACAGTACAAGTGATGATAGACTCATAATGACTGCAAATAATCATGGTGACGATATTTTTGTGTAACAGATTGCCCCCTAAAGTGCGAAGTCTGTAGTAGATGAGGATTTCATTTATCATATAGGAAGAGTGAAGTACTTTATCATTTCGAGGATTATCTTGTGGAGAGCCCGGTCAGAACCTGTAAAAACATTCAATGCAAGATATATATATGAGATCATATCATCGCTGAGGTAGGCATTCCCATACTCAGATCAAAACTAACTAGAAAACCTATCTACTGTCTGATACAGGAATGATCTTGTAAAACATCATAAGTATAGACTCGTGTGAACATAGTATGGACGCAACCATCTGTTTATGAATAGTCCACAACATAATGAATACAAAATTCCTCGCAGCCTGGATGGTGGAAACTAGATCCAGGGTCTTCATTTCTATATCCCGAAATAGTACGATTCTATCCATGCGAATAAATGTGTTGATGTCGAACATGGTAGAAACCACTTGATTACCAGTCAATGATATAAACTGTTAACAAGTGTGAGAGAAACCACCAGTGATTTCAATGGCTCTCAAAGTACCCAGTACAATCCACGAGATGTGAATAGATGTGTTGATGTCGAACATGTCACGGAATCCTTCGATTGAAAGTCAATGATGCAAACTGTCGTCAAAGGCGAGAAACCTGCCATTGAGGCATGCAGATTTCAAGGTACTGATGATTCCTAGATCATCTTTCTAGATAATGTGCTGATGTCGATAGAAAGTGATCCGTCGTAGGCAAGCCCACAACACGAAATCATAGATCAAGTTGAAGAAATTTAGTTGCAAGGACTGACTCAAGGAAGTTCAAGATGGATGACAGATATTTTGCAGATGAATGGCTTATTGGCAGTGACCTCTTGAACACATAACGACACAACAGATGGCTTGGTGACAATTGACCCAAAGTTAATACCCAGAAACTGGCTGAAGACTTTCAATGTGGTTTGATCAACTGTTAGGCAAAGGATTTCTCAACCCAGGTGAATAAAAGTGTCATGTTCAAGAGGGGTTACAAAGTATGACAAACAGACTCATTTTCCTCTCTTTTCCCCCACCATTTCTGGCAAGTACCTCTTTATTTTTGACAAGCTTGAGGAGGATAACATTTGCTTGATTATAAGCTCATCCTTCGGATGAGTCCAACTTAGTTTAGATTCGAACCCTAAGAAGGAGTGGTTCGTTCCTGTTTGTAATTGAACAGGTCCTTTACTGTGAAATTTTAACAAGTCCAGTATAGGAGAAACTTGGTGTTTTTCAATTTTGGAGAGTCTGAAAAAACTTAAGAAGACTCCAGGGTTGACCTTTTTCGTAAATTTGTGTCTCCCAAGCCCGAAAAAGTATAAAATAATACTTGAGAGAACCGCTTGATATTTTACGACCAAGGAGTACTTTTCGTTATTAGTGTCACTGATCCAAAAAAGTAAAAAAGTGATCAACGACACGTTGTTTTATAACCAATATCGAATTTGAAATGACAAAAATCCGGCAATCTTTTCATGTTTTTTACGGTCGGAAAGGAGCTGTAAGTGGACCGTCTTTTAATTCCATTTTAACGAGTGTAAAAGAAACGCTCGGCAATCTTTTCATGTTTTAGGAGTCAGAAAAGGGCTTAAAGATGACTCTACTTGTTTTTTCGTTGAAAATGGTAGATTTCGCCTGAATAATCCTGTATTCTGCACAAAGACACAAACATTACTCATACCTATTTGAAATGGATAAAAGTGTTGAAAAATACCTTTTCAAAGTGAAACATAAACAAATTTGCGATTTATTTACTCAAAAAACTTATAAAAAGGGCCTTTGTCAATTCATTTTTACCGTTCGAGTTTGGGTGAGAAAATAGTGCTTTTGCTTAGAAAACTTCCCGTGAAGATTGTGGAAAATCCAACCATCGGAATCGAGCGTTGTCTTCTCCAGGTAATCCACATCACCTTACTCTTCATTTTCAACCATTTAGTTTTTTGATTTAGCCCCTCATTTTGTTTTTTGGGAGAGTTTTTGGGCGCAAAACCTGTGCGCGGGGGTCCGCAGGTTTACCATTGCGAACCCGCGGACCCCGACTTTTTCTCCATTGGGAAAAAGCTCGGGGTCCGCACCTTCCGTGAAGACAAAGTGCGGACCCACGCACTGTGTCTAACGTGGTGGGTGCGTACCCCGCCGCAAGGGTTTTGAACCCAAAATTTCTCAAAAATGGACCAATCAAAAAGTTTTCTAGCAATCTAATTAATCTTTATTCTTGATGCAGAGAATATATCATGCTCGATTGGTGCGAACGGGAGCATGAGGATGTGGATACTGCCACATGGAATCATCAGCCTTCACTTGATGCTTTGAGGGCATGCGGACTGTACAAGTTCTGGACCGATGGAGCGTACAGGACCAGTGTTTCTTCATTGGCGGGCACCAGCTCGAAATCGAGCTGGAAGACATTTATTTCTTGACTGGTTTGCCTAAGAGAGGCGAGGACTTGACTCTATACGGGACTAGGCCAGGTGGCCAGTCTGTCGATAGCCTCTGGCTAGAGTACTGCAACAGCCAGGCTAAAGACAAAGGGATAGACATAAAAACCATATCCCATCCTGAGCTCATGGTGATTGCGTTTACTGTCACCAGACTTTGCGGAGCTGCCGCATTACATGTTGCCACCGGATCCCAGATGCGTATGGCAGTTGATTGCTTTCAAGGCACCATCTTCAACTGGTGCAATGCTGTGCTGGCCAATGTGAAAGGCCAACTGACCAGGGCCAAGAGCGGACGACTAAAGACCTTTGGTTATGGGGTTTTGGTCGTGAGTGTTGGCCTGGAGAGGGTTCCTATGCTGATTCCACAGCATCTTACTATTGGAGCTGGGCTTCCTCGAGAGCCCAAACTGATGCGATGGGTCGCAATCATGGCCCGTCACTCGGACGAGAGGACAGAGGTTGCTCGGTTCAAACCTGAGTATTTCCAATGGTTGGAAAACCAGGTTTTTGCCATTCAGGACTTCCCTTACGCTGGGATAGATTTCCGTGGTGACCCAGACATGGCTCTTCCACCAGGAGAGCAGTGGGACGAGTCAGGTAAAATCCTTTTCAACTTTTCTATTTAAATTTTTTTTATTTTTGCATCGTCTCAAAACTGATAGTAAAAATTTAAAATGCAGATGTGGGTCCACAGCGACCAGCCTCTCTTCGGCCTTTCGAGAGGAAACAACCAGTTGCACCCTTGCTAGCCCCACAGGACGAATCAGCAGAGGTTTTGGCCGAGTTGGAGGGCCATCTTGAGCGCTTGACAGGGGATATTCCTGAGACCACTATAGACGACATTCCTCGTCGACTTCAGCGCTATGTGATTGGAGTCCCGGGACCTTTTAGGAGGTTCCTTTGCAAGGTGGCCCGGGCAGTGGTTTCTTATAGAGATCATCACCAGTGATAGCATGATCGCTTTTTGTGGGCACATGTGACATTTTGTTTTTTGTACTTATCATTTTTGCCGATCATAAGGTGTTTTTCAACCTATGATCGAGGACGATGTATTTTTTGGCACACTCCTATATATATATATATATATATATATATATATATATATATATATCACTCTTACCGGCTTATCTTGTAAATCATGTTATGGAATGGTTTTAAATTTACATGTATGATTATTGCAAATGTCTATTTAACATTCGAGAAGCAATTGCATCTGCTAATGTATTTAAAGACCTTGGAATATGCTGATATTCAATGTAATCAAACTCACGTTCCAAGAGACGCACTCTCAAAAATAATCTTAATAACACTAGATTTCTAATGGCTTACACTCTATTAAGCTGTAATACAACGAGTTCAGAATCTAACCTCACTATCAAACTCCGAATCCCAAATGAAATAGATTCAGACAATAACTCAATCACTGCACTGTATTCTGCAATGTTGTTTTTTGTTTGACCGAGGCTTACCCCATGCATAGAAACTAACTCGTCAGAGGGCGAATAGATAACCCAAGCTGCGGAGAAATGTTCCGTGTACTACGACAAGCACCATCAGCAAATCCAATGTATGTTTGGAGAGGCATCGACATCTGCAATATCAAGAGTAAAACCAAGATAAGGAGGAATAATGACGAAAAACACTCTCTAAGCTAAGCACACTTTTTCAACTAAAACGCACTTGCTAGAAAGAAAAACTAACCTAACTAAAAATCTCCATACCCATTCTTTTAAGCATAGTACCTCTTCAAGTAAAGGCCATTTCTGGGTTTACCTAAAGAGTCCCCGTCAAAGTCTACCAACTCATAGGCCCCTTTTTCTAGCTTTCGCTTGACAATATAGGGCCCATGCCACATAGGAACGAATTTTCCAACACCTAATTTATCATTAGCTTGATCATACAATAACACTAGGTCTCCTTCCGAAAAATTTCGAGGGGTCACATTCCGATCATACTGAGCTTTCATACGTTTTTCGTGAGTTTCGATCGCCAATGCAACATCATGTCGATTCTCATCTAATTGAGCTAAGTATAACAAACACTTTTCCTCTTCGGAAGTAGCTGGAAGTAACTCGATGGCCATTTGCAGTGACGGGATTTCGCACTCAATGGGTAACACGGCTTCCAAACCATAAACTAGTTGGAAAGGAGTGAACGCTGTTGATGTTTTTACTAAAGTTCGGTACACCCAAAGCGCTGAAAATAGCATGTTGTGCCAATTCGACCAATGAATCCCAATGATTCGTCGGATCATGATAACTAAAACTTTGTTGATGGACTCAACCAGACCATTCGCTTGTGGATAATAAGGAGTTGAACTATCGTGACGTAAACCAAGTTGGCCTGTAAGTTCGGTCATCATAACGTTTCGAAAATGACATCCATGATTAGTGATTATCGCTTGTGGGACACCAAACCTAGCAATTATATGATTGAACACGAAAATTGCAGTTGTCTTGCCGTCTGCCTCGAATGTAGGCATCGCCTCGGCCCACTTAGTAAAATAATCTACCGCAAGGATGATATACGCATGCCCCCCGGCCGAGTGAGGGTTACGAGTAATAAAATCGATACCCCATTTGGCAAAAGGACCAACGGCAATTATAGGGTGGAGAGGAGAGGGTGGAGCGCGCATCTTACGATAAAAAATCTGGCATTTGTGGCATTTTCGGACCGTCGTAATACAATCTTTAAATAAAGACGGCCAGAAGTAGCCAGCGCGCAATATCTTTTGGGTTGTGGCATACCCAGACATATGACCGCCACATGCTCCAGAGTGACAGTCATTTAGAACCCTTTCAGCCTCTTCGTGAGTTAAGCAACGTCGAAAAATAGAATCCGCCCCACGGCGATAAAGAGTATCTCCAATAATTTTGAATTGTTGGGACTGGAAGCGAATTTTCTGACGTTCCAACTTTGAAATTTATGACCGAAAGGATTGGGTCTGGAGATAGACGATGATATCCCCATACCAAGGATCTAAAGTGCTGATTAGAAACAAAGATTCGTCCGCAATGGGCTCCTCTGCCACAGTTTCCGTGTCAGCACGCGGGAAGTCACACATTAACTCTGCAAAAACTAAAGATTTCTTAGACTTAGATTTCTCAAACTCCAAGTCGAACTCCTGCAGGATAACAATCCATTTAGAGTACTTGCCCCCTATCAATTGTTTGGTCAAAATGTAGATCATAGGGTTGCAATCCGAAATGACTGTAGTTTTGCATAGTAAAATGTAGTGACGAAAACGTTGGACAGCTTGAATGGCTGCCAATGCCAATTTCTCCACATGTGAGTATTTTAGCTCAGTTGGATTTAACGTTCGACTGAGGTAATATATCACATGTTCCGTTCCAAATTCATCTTCCTGAACTAAGACCATTCCAATGGTGGAATGGGAGGCGGCGAGGTACAAAAAGTAATCCTGGTTGTAGTTGGGAGGATGCAACAACGGTGCATGGGTCAACGCGTGTTTGAGTGCAGCAAAAGATTTCTGAGCTATCTCATCCCAAGAAAATTGAGTATTTTGTTTCAACAACCGTGTAAAACCCTTTGTAACCTTGGCGTAGTTAGGAATGAATCGTCGTAAAAAGTTTGTTTTCCCCTGCAAACTTTGGAGTTGGCGAAGACTTGAAGGAGGAGGCAAATTGATAATAGCTTCGACCTTCGAGGGATCAACACGAATGCCGGCTTTCGAAACTACAAATCCCAGTAATCGACCCATTTCTATACAGAAGACACATTTGTGTGGGTTTAACCAAATACGATAATGCCTACACCTCATAAATATTGCACGTAAGTGGACGAGGTGATCAGCTCGATGTAATGAATGAGCAAGCAAGTCATCGAGATAGGGTTGCACAATGTGCTTGATGTCATGAAACGCATAAGACATCGCCCTCTGAAAAGTTGCTCCGGCATTCTTAAGCCCAAAAGGTAATTTGCAATAAGCAAATGTCCCCCATGGACAAATGAAATCCATTTTTAGTTGATCGGCAGGTAGAATGTTGATTTGATTGTATCCGAAAAAACCGTCCATAAAGGAAAATATTTCACTGCCGGCACAATCATCAATGATTTGATCGATATAAGGAGTTGGGTAGTTGTCCTTTGGACAAGCTCGATTAATGTCCCTATAGTCGATGCATATTCTTATTGTTCCCTGTTTTTTGTTAACCGGAACAATATTCGATACCCAATCCGTTAACGGGATCGGATAAATGAAACCTGCTTTCAACAGTTTTTCAACTTCTGCTTTAATTGCAGCAGCTTTTCGTGGGTGAATCTGACGCAAATGTTGTCGGACGGGTTTAGCATCCGGGTAAGTCTTGATCTCATGAACAACAATCGCGGGATCAATTCCTGGCATTTCCTCATAGGACCAGGCAAACACGTCGCAGAATTCTTGAAATAGGGCCTTATATAATTGGATTTCGTTATCTGTACACGAGGCACCTATATGAATGTTCTCAACAATTCCGGGCTTAACCGAAATGTCAATGGGAATAGTTCGAGAGATGTTTCCCAAATTTAACTCTGAATCGGGATGTTTCATTGGATTTTGAGGTTCCTTGACATATTCAGTCATAAAGATTGATGAGAAATCATTTTCAACACGATCATCCTCAGGTAAAAACGAAGATCTGTGATGGAGATCTTCCCATGGTAAATCATCTACACATAGGATTTCACGAATTTGCTCATCAGAGTGAACAAGTTCAGAAAACATAGTTAAATCCGAGGTTGATGTGAAAAGTGATTCCTCACGGACCACATTCATTAAGTCATTTTCGGTTGAACACGTGTCGGCAAAAGACTGCACGGCTTCATAGGCAATTTCATATGGGCTCAAAGGCATGGAATTACCAAATGAGTCTATTTCAGATTTTGAAGGAACGATCCAAGGATCGTCATAAAAAATAGTGTCTGATGTAATCATATGAATGGTTGCAAATGAAGATGATGCGTTGATTGGAGGAAAAGGAAAAGTTCCCAGTAAACCGACATCTTTAACTAATCCTACTCCAACATCCTTGTATGGGATAGTTGTTTTACCAACATGCTGAATACTCTCCGAAGAGGCTGGGTAGGATGAAAAGTAAGCCATCTGGTATATTGTTACAATCTTTCCATTATGTGGAAACTTTATGACTCTAAAGACCGACGAAACGACCGCTGTCATAGCGTAAGACCAACTTCGACCCAAGAGAAGGTTGTAGTCTAGAGGGGCATCAACCACCTCCACATCTAGACTAACGGTTTTTCCTTCAACCCTTATAGGCAAATCATGTAGAATGCCAAAAGGATGAAACCCACGGCCATCAAAGGCCTTAAGAATTGTCGGGGATTGATTTAGTGAAGGAGAACCAAGCGATCTCCAACATTGTATCGACATAATACACGTTGAGGCTCCCTCATCAATTACAGTCCGATGAATAGGCCTGTTTTTTACTATCACTGGGATCTGGGAACCCATATTAATGATGTCCCATGTAAGGATTGCGACTCGATCGCAAGATTATGGTAGTAAAAGTTCTGTTGATGGTAAAGAAGCAGAATCTTCTCATTCTAATCCATCAACCTCAGCTCCCGGTTCCGATCCACTACAGATCGAGAAACCTAATCCAGACTTAGTAATCAAACCGCCCGCCAAGGGTATACTTCGAAAGTCAGCTTTCAATCCACATGCGAGAGCGGCTCAGAATTATAACATTGTTGAGGATTTAGCTGTTTCACCCTCAGCAATGTCGGCTTTGGAAGTGCTGCAATCATGCCCAGCACAGCGTAAATTACTTTTGTCGGCTATAGGAGCTGTTGATGTTCAGGACCCGAACCTAATAATCTTTGATCTAGAAAATAGTACACCGCGGTTGCCTTTATCGCGCGGAATGAGTCAATCTTGCGGACAAGATAGACCTTCCTAGAATCTAAAGAAGACCTAACGACAAGCAAACCAACCAGACACTATCTTTCTCTAAATATGCTTCAATTAACAATAGCAAACAAAGGTTTTTAGGGCCTACCTTTGGTCCAACGCAAGCTTGTGGATGCCTTCGCTCCTTTGATCCAAATGAACTCCTTTTCGCGAATCTGAAAACACAAACAAGGAAAACACATTAAACAACACCTGAAAAAACCAATTGCATAAAACATATTTAACATGAAAGTCAAGGAGTCCATGAAACAAATAACATAAGATACTTGTTGAGAAAAATGAGTTTGATTGTATTAATTCGAAAGAAGAAGAATCTTACAACCTTTTCCTTGACGCTGTACAAGCTCCTCCCAGGGTCCAACAAGATGTCTCCTCTACTTTGACAAGTTTCACTCACTCTCCAATGGAACCAAGAGGTATGTGATCTCTCCTCTCAAGCTCAACCAAAGAGTCTCAATTTCACCAGCATTTACCCTCAAAATGTTCAGCTTCTAACCTCCCTAGTCCTCACCCCAATGCCTGTATTTATAGTGCAATGGAGGGAAGTTACTAGGTCCTCCTTCAAAGGGATAAAGCCCTCCTTCAAAGGGATAGCTCCTTTAGTCAAGGGATTAGCTCCTTCTCTTTTGGGATGCATGAACCACCTCAGAGCGAACAATCCACGTCAAAACTCCTTCTAGAAAACTCTAGAATTAACCCAAAGTGAGTTTTTTAAGATAAAAATTGTGCCTTTTGACTTTCACAGGGGTCCGCACCTGCACCGTTAGGAACAAAGCGGGTAGGTACGCAGCTTTTGTACACAGAAGGTGGGGGACCGAAGGTGACCATGAGAGAAAGTGTGGAACCAGAGTTACATTGAATTTTAATGTCTTTCTCCCACTTTCAAAGCTTGATTTGAAGAGCTGAGGTCCTAGACTTGCTTAGGAGGACAGTACAAGTGATGATAGACTCATACTGACTGCAAATAATCATGGTGACGATATTTTTGTGTAACAGTATGCCGATATACGTTTTGTATTGTTAAACCTGTTTGCTCCCCCAGGATTGTCCAGAACCAAGAAAAGATTTTTGAAAATGAAGGCTTTAAAGTTTTGTGTCATAGATGGTGCATTATTTTGGAGAAATCACGAAGGCATATTGCTTAACTATTTAACCATGAATGAAACTAACAATGTCATGAAATAATTCCATGCAGGTGACTGTGGAGGACATCTATATTGGAAGTCCACTGCTGATAAAATTTTAAGGGCTGGTTTCTACTGGCCCTCTCTTTTTGCAGATGTAAATAAATTTGCTACTTCATGTCACAAATGCCAAATCTTTGAGGGCAAAAGAAAGTTGTTGCCCCTGCCCCTTAAACCCATCTCAACTGAAAATCCTTTTCAACAATGGGGTCTTGACTTCATTGGAGAAATCCATCCCTCCTCCTCAGGCCAGCACAAGTGGATTCTAACAGTCATCGACTATTTCACTAAGTGGGTTGAAGCCATCCCATGCAGGCAAGCCAATGACACCATCATTATCCAATTCCTTGAGTGCAATATCCTTTCTAGATTTGGCTGCCCTGAGAAGATCATTACTGACAACGCTGCTGCTTTCAAATCCAAAAAGATGATCAAATTTTGCCATAAATTTCATATTACCTTGGGCCACTCTACGGCCTATTACCCTCAAGGTAATGGCTTGGTTGAATCCTCAAATAAAAGTCTCATTAATATTATCAAGAAGATCTTAGAAGAAAACAAGAAGAACTGGCATAAAAACCTCACAAATGCCCTATGGGCAGACAGACTTTCAACCAAGAAATCCATTGGGATGAGCCATTATGAGCTAGTATATGGCATGGAGGCTAGATTTCCTTCATCTTTGGGCATCCCTACTATCAAACTGTTACAGGAGATTCACGCTGAACCAAATGACATTCAACGAAGAATCAATCACACCATCCATCTTCAGTAAACCAGAGAGCAAGTCTATGACAGAGCTCAAATATTGCAAGAAAAGCTCAAAAAGATGTTTTTTGATAAGGGAGCTAAGGCTGAGGATTTCTACATTGGAAACAAAGTTCTAAGGTGGGATTCACGAAGAGAGGACAAGGGAAAACATGCAAAGTTTGATTTTTTATGGAAAGGGCCATTCGTTATTTCTGCTGTTCAGGGGAATAACACATATTTTCTCAAATCTGTAGAGGGCAGCACTGCTGAAGAAGACCCTGTTAATGGCCGAATGTTAAAACATTACCATGATCCCTTTTAAAGGGATACAATGCAGCTCTGTACATATTTCTTTGTAGATTGATATGTGTATATATCAGCACTTTGTTTTTATCTTTTGTATAAGTAGTCTGAGGGTTAGAGAAGCAGCAGCAAAGTTTGCGAAGACATAGTTAATGCAAGAATTCCTTTTTTAAGACTCTATCTCTGCATTAATCTCAACAAAATAGCAAGAGTAGCACTGTCATATCACAGAAATTCATGGTAAAAGCAAAATAGTGTGCAGCTTACAGTCTTTAGTCAAACAGTATCAATAGGAGAGGAGCAATCTTTTAGCAACTGTTTCTAGACCAGAGCCAAAAGAAACACATCAGTTTTGATCTACATTTTTCAAAGGCACAATGCTCAAGCAATATTGTACATAACATTAAGCTCGCAGAAGAAAGCAGGCGATGCTATACAGTTCACAGTAATTCAGTTGAGGAGAGAGCTGTTCATATTTCAAAGTTTCACACTCTTAACAACCAGCACAAAGAAGTTTTTCAGTCTACAACAACAATAGAAGATCAAGGCAGTCTGACCTACTGTTCTTGGCTTTTCACAAGGAAAAAGCCATCCCCAAGTGGAGCCACTGTTAGCCTCCTGTTGCAACAGGTGTTCATCTTTCATGATTGACATTTTTTCATGCCAAATATGTCATACTTT
Organism: Pinus tabuliformis; assembly: GCA_031772625.1. NCBI lineage: Eukaryota > Viridiplantae > Streptophyta > Pinopsida > Pinales > Pinaceae > Pinus > Pinus tabuliformis. The sequence continues at coordinate 1,595,485,508 of CM062820.1, read as the reverse complement.
GCATACTGCAATGCTCCATATTTCCTAAAGAGGCCAAAGAAGAGGCCATGAGAGTGTGCCAGTCTAAATGCCACTGCTGTATTCCAATTTTGATGACTTAACCATTTTTGAAGAATGTTCTGTAAAAGGGAAGGCCAAACAGCTTAATCTTGGTTTCCCTAGGTTTCAATTTCTTGCTTTAGAAATAGAGAATGAATATCTGTCCAAACAGCTTAATCTTGGCAGATTTGTAGATAGGTAGAGAATCAAAGGAGCCCAACTGCTTAATCTGGGCCCTTGGCAGAAATAAGTGTAGATTTAGATAGGAGGGCAGTCAAAAGAAAAATTGTAAATCAGGGTCTGCAAGTCTAAGTGCACCCAAGAAGAAAAAATGCTAGGTAAGTAGGCTGGGTAGGTAGTTTTGAGGTTGCAGAATGTTGATTTGTGATCAATTTTGTGTTTCAAAGTGATATTTTACTTCAGATCACAATGTAAGGCAGTTTTTATTTGGAGGAGCTCAAGCTGGATACCTCTAACTCCCCTTCTTCTTATTTCCCAAATCACTCACTAATTTCCCTAAAGAGGTCAAGATCTGCTTGATTCCTCTTAGTTTCATCATTTTCCATATCATTTTCCTGGTGAGGATCTACTTCACTCAAGTATTTCCATTCTTCCTCTATGAGTCACTTTTCCCCCTTTGATAGTCTAAGATCCACATACTTAGCGCTTTCTTGTCATTTCCATATTAACTGCTAACTCTATTATTTAGCTCCCTCAATCATTTCCCTTTCCCCTACTATGTAAAAATATATAAATCCCAAAAAAATTAAATAAATCCTCCCCATGGCACTATAGCCATATTCTTCTAAGTCCGGGAGGCAGTAGTCCATCTGGGGCTCCTACTAACCCATATGTGTCCTAACTAGAGTTAGCCTGGCACCTGGTCATGCTAACAACCATTCCTTCTTAATCCTGGCCCTATAAAACCCACTTTCCACCCTTATCCTAAAGCTATGTTCATCAAACCTTTAACCCCCGCCGGTGTTGTTCACCCGCAAAACCAAAGTTCAAACCCCCCGTCGCGCTATATTAAGATTCGAATATTCGCGTGAGCCCCCGGCTTTAACCTTCCGCCTCCCTGTCCGTCCTGCCAACTGTCGAATTCGCCCACGCCACAGATCTACGGTGGGCGAGTCTTCTCATCTCTGAAGCCACCGAGGGTTAATGCTTGGGAGATCGGCGATTTTCCCGTCGTACTCCTGCCACGCGTCGCCCTCCCGGCTGTGGCAGAGCCCCCTCCTCCGAAACCACTTTTTCTCTAAGGCGGTGCGCCCGAAACCGTAAACCGCCTTCCCCCCTCCTGCGTCAGCACCACGTCACCGCTAATGTCACCATCCCGCGTCGGCCCCCTACCATCGTGTCCTTGCCATGTAGCTGCCACCGTACTACCACGTCCCCTCCTCCGCCGTACTACCACGTCACCCGGCCGTACTGCTGTCATCACCCCACTGACATCACCCTGCCACGTCACCGCCGTACTGGGACCCGCCTGCTGACGCCATGCTGACGTCACCGTCAAAAAGTGCAAAAGGCACAAATCGCAGCCTAGGAAGCCCGGAATCAGAATTTGAGGCAGTTTTTCATGCGCGATTAGCGCCTAGCGCCAATCGCGCATGGATACGGGAAATAGGCAAAAATGGAAAGCCCCTTCATGACTCGGCCTCCAGCATGCCCGAAAGGCGCAAAAGGACCAGATTTTCTTCGCAAAGCGTTCAGAAAGGCGCGAACACAGTTTTTAAAGCAACAGAGGGCCGAACAGCTGCCATAAAGGTCGATGGGACAGTCTAAAGCACTTAGAAGACATTAAAGAGGCCAGGTTCAGTGCCAAAGAGTATCAGGAAGCGGCAAAGAGTATCAGTTCAGCAACATCAAAGCAGGTGAAAATTAAAAACTTTCATCGAAGTCAGCAAAGCAATTAAGGCCATTTAAAAACTTATCTGGTCGGGATTAGTGCACATTAATGCCACCAAACAGCAGCAAAACCAAGTTAGAGGTAGAGGTAAAAGACAAATCATAGTTATTACAAAAAGACTGCACCAAGCCACCCAGGACAGACATTAACTCAGTTTGATACAACTGCCCTCAGCACAACTCAAAGATATTTTCATGCATTTATTTTTGGATAAGATTAGGTTAAAGTAATCATTTTCTTTTGGACCTGTTTAGGTCAGCTGTAATAGATTAATTCTGGATAATTTTCCCTATTTATATGACCCTCTGCATTGTTAAGGGGGTTGGTTGGTTGATAATCTTCATTAGAGACTCGCACTATATCTGAGATGTTTTACTTAATCAAATATTGCTAAAAAGCTTTGGAGGACAGACTGTCTGCTTTGTGTCTGATGGTTTGAAGAAGTGAATGTGGAATTCTTATGCTGCAGTATGAATCAATAAGTGTTCCTTACCTCTGTTATTTCAATTTCACATATGCTCAAGTCACTGAACAAAGGATTGGTTTAGAATTTGCTTAGCTGCACTCTATGCTCAGTTTCTGTGGCTTCTTAATGTTTTCCTCCTGATTTAGGCATAAATATGAATTCTGTTATGGCTCATGTTTGATCTATTTCACATATAAATGACTGTTATCTAGGAATTCTTAATTGCTCCTAGATAGGGCTCATTTATCCTCTTTCTGCTAACCTTAATGAGAGATTCTTAATTGCCCCTCATTCCTTAGTTGTTAATCCATCTCTTTTACCTTGAATGATTGTTTCATATGCAGCTGTCTTGCTCCATAATTCCTTCTTGTGACCAAGAAAACGCACCAGCAGTCCTACTCCTTGACTCCACGCCCAATGGTTCTAAAACTTTCATGCTATCCCTGCCTCTTTACTTGAAAGCATCATCCTTCCCACCAAAATCAAAACAAAACCCCTTGAGTTCAATAACTAGCCTAAAACCATATCAACAAAGCTAAATCAGAAAGAGAGAGCCCTCTCTGATTGCAGGTGGGCTAGAACCTGCAGTCCAAAGATTGGTCTGTGGTTACCTCGGCCGTATCCTTTTGAGCTGACCAGAAGGACAACCTGAGTGATAACACAGGGAACAAGAATGTTTCTGCTCCACAAAAGACTAAAACACATCAAGCTCAAACCTAAAGATTGGAACAAGAATGAATTTGGTAACATTTTTGCAGCAAAAAAAGAGGTTGAAGGTAAAATGCAGACACTCAATCAAACTCTTATTACAAAGGGTTTCGATAGCGGCATAAATGAACAAGTTACCAAACTTCATCAAGACTGGGATCACTTATGTAAACAAGAGGAAATATATTGGAGACAAAAATCTAGAGTGCAATGGCTAAAATAAGGGGAACGAAACACCGTTTTTTCCATAGATCCACCATGGCAAATAGATCCCACAATAGGATCTCTTCAACCAAGGACGAGGAAGGTCATTTTCGTACTTACCATGAAGAGATTGAAACTGTGTTAGTACAACACTTTCAAGGTATAGCGAAGGAAACCAATGCAGACGGAGATCAATTTATCCCAGACTTAACTAGGCATATACCTAAACTAGTTTCTAGAGAGGATAATTTCAATCTTAACAAGCCAGTGACTGAAGAGGAGGTAAGTGAGGCAGTTAAGGAGATGCAAAATGGCAAAGCACCAGGCCTTGATGGTTTTGATGTGGATTTCTTTAAAGCCTATTGGAGCATTGTTAAACAAGATATTATGAAAGTTGTGGAGGATTCTAGATTGGATAAAACCATTTTGAAGGCGCTCAATACTTCTTTCATCTCCTTGATCCCCAAACAGGATAATGCTCTGAGTCTAGATAGATTCAGACCCATAGCTTTGTGCAAAGTGGTGTATAAAATAATATCCAAAGTGGTTGCTAATAGACTCAAACCCCTTCTTCCTACTCTCATTTCTGTGGAGCAGTCGGGATATGTGGAGGGTAGAAAAATTCTCAACAACATCATTCAAGTGCATGAAGTGGTTCATTCATTGTTAAGCAATAGGAAGGTAGGAATATCATGCAATTGGACCTTGCCAGAGTGTATGATAAACTGAATTGGACCTATATTAGGAAGGTCCTTCTAGCCTTTGTCTTCGATCATAACTGGGTGAGATGGGTCATGGCTTTGGTCACTTCCTCTAGCTTTTCAATTTTGGTCAATGGCTCTCCTTCCAAGACCTTTACTCCTTCAAGAGGTCTTAGACAGGGAGATCTGCTCTCTCCCTTTCTCTTTATCCTCATGATGGAAGGACTTGGGCGATCCATTGAGCATGCTAAAGAAGGGGGTAATATCAAGGGTATCCAACTTTATGATTTTGGTAAAGCTTTGTCCCATTAACAATTTGTTGATGACACTATGCTGCAGGGAATCCCCACGGTAAAAGAAGCTCTTTCTTATAAACAAATCCTGTGAGACTTTGCCTTGGCCATAGGTATGGAGGTAAATCTATCCAAATCTAAGATTTTTTTCTTTAATAGTAATATCACTATTCAGAGAAATATCTCTAAAATTTTAGGTTTTCAAAGGGAGGTCCTTCCATCCAAGTACCTGGGAGTCCCTCTAACTGATAAACCCTTGCACAAAAGCATCTGGGAGCTGGTCATTAATAAGATGCAGGACAAAATCAGAAAATGGACTATCAGATCTTTAAATTTGGTGGGTCGGTTGGTGCTTACAAAAGCAGTTTTGCAATCAATCCCCATCTTTATGCTTTCAGCTCTTCCAGCTCCAAAAGGAGTGTTACATCAATTCAGAACCATTCAAAGAGACTTTCTTTGGGGGAAGGGGGAGGAGAGAAAGAAATGGGCCTTAGTAGCATGGGATAAGATCTGCAAACCAAAAACCCACGGAGGTCTTGGACTGGATGATCCAGATGTTCTCAGCAAGGCTCTAGGAGCAAAATTATGGTGGTGCTGGGTGAAAGAACCAAAGGCTTAGTGGGCTAGTGTTTGGAAGGAAAAATATGCCAGCACTTGGCAAGATAATGATCACATAAGGATGACGGGTAACATAAAAGGATCCCACATATGGAATAAGGCATGGGAGAACAGAGACCTAGTGCAGAAAAACAGTTTCTAGGAGATCAAAGAAGGAGACCTGGCTTTGTTTTGGGAAGATAAATGGAAACAAGAACCTACACTGTTAAGAGAGGAATTTCTAGACCTTAAGAGAGAAACTGACACCAAAGGGCTTTTAAGGGTTAGAGATTTATGGGAACAAACCAGTACAGAAGACAAATGAAGAATCTGGAAGAATTTAGAATTAAGGAATTATAACCCCTTAAAAGGAAAAGCAGAAGCACTACTGGTTGTTTTGGAACAAAGGAAGATTCTGGTATCAGAAGGGCATGACCAACTTAGATGGGGCAACAACAAAGGAGACACCTTCAATATTAAGGAGGCCAAAAAGTTATTGCTTGAGCGAGACTCCAATACACCGGACAAAGTGTGGCAAAACCTATGGAGGCAGCAAGGTTGGATGAAAATCAAACTCTTCATGTAGTTGGTGCATCATAAAAAAATTCTGACCTGGGACAATATTAAAAAGAGAGGTGTGCTGGGACCTTCTAGATGCCAGCTCTGTGAAGTTCAAGAGGAGACAATGGAGCACCTTCTCAATGATTGCATCTTTACCTCTAGCTTGTGGGACACCTTTGCCACAATTTTTCAATAGATGGACAGGGACAGAGAAAGCATCAGAAATACCCTAAATAACTGGAGACGAAACTTCTCTGAGTATGAGTTTCTTAGCCTAGCTTGGGTTTTAACTCCAGGCTTCATAATTTGGAATGTTTGGAAAGAAAGGAACAATAGAATTTTCAAAAATGTTCACAGCACCACCCATCTCATTTTTGAGAGGATCTTAAGACAACTCAAAGAGACGGTGGGCACTTTTGTGAAAAACTCCCCAAAAAACCCTCCTTCTGTAACAGAGAGGTAGATTCTGTGTCGGCTGGGGATGCAGGGGCTTATTCCGTAGGGGATGGTCAAGAAGGTTATGAATCTTGCTAATAAGCTAGATTATTGGCATCCTCCCCCTCAGGGTTTTCTGAAATTCAACATTGATGGGGCCTCAAAGGGCAACCCAGGTCTTGCTAGTTGTGGAGGGGTGCTACGTGATGATAATGGATATATTCTTTTTATCTTCCATTGCCATCTGGGAAAAGCTACAAATAATATGGCTGAATTAATGGCTCTTGACCAGAGTTTAGATTTCTTGAAGTAGGATAATCTCCAGAACACTATTATTGAAGTCGATTATGAGTTGATCATTAACTCGGTTAAAAGAATTTGTTGTGGAACAGAGCCGGAAAAAGTCTCAAGTCATTGGAGGCTAATACAGGTCTTTCAAAGGATACAAATTCACCTCCAAGATCTTCGCACAGTGAGTTTTACTCATGTCTGAAGGACGGCCAATAAACTGGCAGACATTATGGCCAATCAAGGAGTAGTTTGTACTAAAAACAGGGTCAAATTAATAATGCCAGAGATGTCTCAGAATAGATTAAAGGAGCAGTGTTGTGGTCAGGCAGAAGAGGACAACAAGATTTTCCGTAACAGGGCCATGGAAATGGGATTGGATTGACTTTTTTGCACTTGGAAGAATGCTTTTGGCGTGCAGGTTTTGGAATGGCAACATCGTACCAGAAATGTCAGGGAGACGGCCGGAAAAAGGGAGCTTCATCTTCCTTTGGTTGGGCACCAGATTCCAGTCCTCTGCGGCAGCCGCAAAACCTCATTTTATTTCGGCAGTGACTTTACCACCCTTGAAGCAGTTTCCGTTATATCGCACTGCTTTCACGATGGAAGCGGTATTTTTCATTTTGGTGCAATTCCACTCAACGCGCAACACATGGCGAAGAGTGGGGAGGAAAAACCGCCCCTCATCGCGCAGTAAACTTCGGGAGTTTAAGGGTGCGTGATATGATTTGCAATTGTTGGATCATTTGCGAGCAACCTACAGCTAGGATTGATTGTGCTAGTTGGTGGGTCCATTTTGGGGTATATTGTTCGAGTTGTTTGCGCGCACCATCTGGAATCGCACGCGCTCAATGGATTTCAGGGGGAAAAAATACATGATGGTTAAGTGAAAAATGGACCCGATGTATTTATCAATTAAGATCTATTGAATCCATTGGGTCCGTTTTATCGGCTAAACAGTGTGCTTGTTAGCCACCCGATTTGTTTCTCGGTTACTCGATCTTTTGATCTAGGACTTGATGTGGGCTTGTGCCTTTTGTATACTATTTCTCTTTTATAATTTTGAATAGAAGGATCCCCTCTTGCCTCAGCAAAAAACAAAAAATAAAAATATTTTATAGAATTAAATGGAGTTGCCTTAAAAATATTTTATAAAATTAAATGGATTTGTTTTTAGTGAGGTTTTTTGGAAGTTTTTCGGGTCTAATTTCTCTAAAATCTTGGGGGAATTTATTGAAATCACAAGTTTGATGGGTAAATCTGCACAATAGAAGTGCCTTAAGGATTTTTCGGGTTGAATCCATATATACAATAAAAAAACAAGTTTAAATAACACAAATCAAAATTTCACCTCCAATTTTTCCACACAATTCCGTAACATCTATATATTAATTTTTCTAACAATATGTATCATCATTTAATAATAATAATAATAATTTTTCCTAACAATATGTATCATCATTTACTAATAATAATAATAATAATAATTATTATTATTATTATTATTAATAAATTACATTACACCCTTACCATCACCATCAATCTATTAATTTTTTTTAACGGTTTCTATCATCATCCGAAGATCGACTCGGTAAACGGCGTAAAAACTTAGCGCTGTGATTGATGTCTCCAATGGCGCTTGACACGTGTCTTTAGTGAAGCGACAATTCAAGGGAAAAGAGGCGCCAATTGTACCCTCAGCAACAAATTAGTTAGTTAACCCAAATCATGGCTGCTCAACGAACTTCGTTATCAGCTGTTGATCAAGTCAACTAATACTTGAGGAGTCATAGAAAAGCTTACTACATAAAACTATATAAACCTTACAATTGTTGTGCAAGGAACCCTGAAACTTCGTCTTGAATTTTGCTGATTTTATTTTTCACAGGATTACTGCGCGAGCTGCAGTAATGGAGTTCTTTAATATTAATATTGTGATTTTTGCAGCGATGACATTGTGGTTGCAGCTTTCCTGGACAGCTTATGCTGCTTGTTACAGTGCCATTTACAGTTTTGGAGATTCTCTGGCTGATACAGGGAATTTCTTAGCGTCAACAGCGGCTGGTTCTAAACCACCATTCGGCAATCTGCCCTATGGCAAAACATATTTTCACAAGCCAACGGGCCGGTTTTCGGACGGACGGCTTATAATCGATTATATCGGTATGTTTTTAAAGCCTTTCGAATGAATATTTTCGATGCTTTACATATTCTTGAATGTCTGACTTACATTATTTCTTTCGTTTTACCTTTGTATTTGTACAGCACAAGCCTCAGGCATGCCGCTTTTAGCTCCATATCTCAGTAACAATAATTCAGTATTCAGGAGCGGTGCTAACTTCGCAGTTGCCGGAGCCACGGCTTTGGACCCTTCTTTCTTCGCATCCAGGAAGATCGGGCCGCTTATGACTCCATTTTCTTTGGACGCGCAGATCCAGTGGTTTTTAGCACAAAGATACAAATTTTGCGCAACCTACAGAGGAGGTGCGTCTTCTGCTTTTTAATAAATTTGTTATGAATTGTTTCATTCACTTCTTTGGATTTCTTATGAACTTCTGACCCCACTTTGGCATTCTTATGAATTTCTGGCTTTTTCTTTGATCTCGTCTTTAAATATGCAGACTGTAATAAGCATTTTGCAAATGCGTTGTTTCTGATGGGAGAGATCGGTGGAAACGACTACAATGATGCATTCTTTCAACGACGGCCAATGCAAGAAGTCGAAACCTTTGTTCCTTTAGTTGTTGATAAGATCGTAAACACGCTCAAGGTAAGCGAGTTTTTATTTCCATTCCATGAAAGCTAGGTTAAATTAACTTAAAGCAACATTAGTTACTAATTATTTTAAATCTTAGGTTTTCTTCACGATACTTTGTGAAAGCTAAGCTAAATTAAGTTAAAGAAATGAATCATTTTAACTTCTGGCTCAGGTAATCTTCTTGCTTGGCTTTTCTGCAGACATTGATTACCGTAGGCGGTGCCAGGAAGATTTTAGTTCAGAACAACTTGCCCATCGGCTGTTCTACGGCGTATTTAACAGAATATGCAACAGGCCGTGGAGAACCAGTGGACAAAATGGGGTGTATGCCGAGGTTTAATAATTTCGCTCGAAAGGCAAACGATCATCTGAAGGCGCGAGTGGAAAAATTGCAAGCTCAACATCGAGACGTTAAGTTCGTGTTTGCGGACACATTCAAAGCAGCTCTCAGAGTCCTACAGTCTCCTCAGTCCTTCGGTAAGCAAGGAGAAAGGGAAAATAACTTTCGATGTTCTTTTCGACTTTTCAAAAATAATATAGTTTTGTGACTTTTGTCACGCTTCTACTTCTATTGTCGTCTTTTTCATAAGTGGAAGTGAACTGTGCAGGTCTGCAGAAGAATGTCTATTGTCGTCTTTTTCACAAGTGGAAGTGAACTGTGCAGGTCTGCAGAAGAATATTTTACAGGCATGTTGTGGAATAGGTGGGCCCTACAATTACGATAGACGTACACCGTGTGGCGTGGGAGGAGCGGTTTCGTGTGCGAATCCTCAACGGTATTTCAACTGGGATGGGGTTCATCTCACGGACGCCGCTTACGGCAACATAGCCAATTTATTTTTGAACGGCACCTTCGCTAGTCCACCCCTGAAAACGTTATGCTGAAGGCCAGAAACGCCACCTAAACTAACCGGACCAAATATAGTCCGCCAAAACTACGCTATACTGGCTCTTTTTATCAACCAAGCTAAACTATCTTCAGCTATCTTCATGTTTGTAAGGAAACCAACTCAGCTATACATTTTGAGGCGAGCTTTGATGGTCCCCTTCTTTGTTTTATTTTGTCACACTGTGCGCTCTGAGAGGATCTTTGATGGTCGCTCTTTTTTATTTTATTTTATTACAATGAAGGCTGAAAGGAACACTCACGATGAGTGCAAATTTTTTTTAAATAAAAATAAGTTATGTTTTATAATTAAGTTTTAGTTATTTGTATTAATGGTTAAGTTAAATATTTTAGTGTAGACTTTATATATGAGAAATTTTTGGTATGTTTTGAACTGATTTTAATTCATTATAAATTACAAAAGTCTGAATATAAAAAAACCTTATATGATATTATTTTTTTCTATTATAAGTGATTGTCAATTTTAAATCTTCTCCACATAAATCTAAATAATGATAATATTCCCATTATTCCATAATAATTATGGTTAAGAAATCAAAATATAATACATACAAAGTAAAAAGCCATGGCGACCATAAATGATCGTTATTCTCTTAATGATTAATCTATGATAATGGGCCATAGTTCCTAAGCTCAATAAAAAATGAATTATAAATATATTATCTTAATTTTATAATTTTGTATTTTTTTAAGCACGTTTTATATGAATTACAATTTAAAATGTATATATTTTCAATAGTTTGCAAAAGTGTTTACATATAATAAGAAAGAAGATTAACAACAAAGGAAACAAAGGAAATATTAAGATTTGTCTACAGTCAAATATAAGAGGTTATGAATTAAATAGGGTTAAGAGGTTCGAAACAAAGAGTTCTGCTAAGGCTTTTTTGTTGTCTGCCGGATCTGCAGGATCGTCGCTATTGATGGTGGATCTGATCATGGGATTCACAATTTTTTGCCTGGTTCAAAGCTATGCAAATGGAAAGCTAAGGAATGGGGTTTCGCAAAGCTCATTTCTTTCGGCAGAAATAAGATCCAGTGGGTTGGTTTGAGGAATGTTGATGCACTTGCTACCTAATGGACTGATCGCGCTTCTGACAGAGTGGGTCTATGAATAACATTATCTTTCTTTGTTGGATCCAGTCATTTTTTGTCGACTGCAGGCTCGAAGGCTTTGCGGTGGATGTTTTCCTTGCCATCTCATGTGGATCTAGGGTCAGCGGCCGGGATCTGGAGTCTCTGTCACCCACAGATCTGCGAGATCGATGTGGTTGTGCGTGTGACTATTTACGAAGGATTTGACAACAATATCCTATGAGGTAATACATGGTTTTAACAAATCAACTGGCGAGCTTGGCAGTTGCTGGGAGCAATGGCTTGGTTTCAAGTGGGCCCTGATCGATGTCGAGGGAGAATGGCTTTCGAGAAACCTTAGTCGCAAAATTTAGATCAACCTCCCATTAAGGATCACATCTAGTCAAAAGCACATGGGTTTATTTCAAATCTGTTGGGTTTGGGAATCAAATGGTTTGGAGTTTTAATGCTTTTGGTGGCAGGGAGGCACTCAATTCTCTTTTCTTCCAGTACCAGATCTTTATGCATCATCATATGCCGACTTTTGTTGGAAATTTTCCGTCAGAGCTGAATGGAGAGGTGGTCTTATCAACAGATCTGAGAATGTCTTTTTGGATCCCCATTCCACCCTTGAATTTTCAGGTCATGGAAAAAAAAGGATGGATGCCGGATGCTGAACCTGAGAGGTATCTGAGGGAATAACTCTCCAAATTTTTGTAAAAACCTTGGAAGGGGAATATATATTCATGAGGGTCTGGATCTGGGATTAGGTTCGATCTCTTAAGAAAAATATTCAAGAACAATTGGGTATTCCATAGGGTCTCCAAAATCTGATTTATGCAGGGAAATCATTGCAAGAGGACTACAAGTTGTTGGACTATGGCATTAAACGTGAATCAACCATTATCCTTAACACGAGACTTCGTGTAAAATTTCTTGGATCTAGCTCCAAAGGCCCAGTGCCTTTGAAGGATGCATTAAAGGAAGGACTAATTCACACAAAAATTCATAACAATCCCCTTAATCTTCCTCGTTGCTAAATTGTGGAACAAATGAACTAGGTATCGAATTTGATAGTAAACTTTCCAAAGGTCAATGATCTCTACTCCAAATTCCACGCAGTAATAGTCATATACAGCTTTAATGGTTTATGTCCCAAATTGGAGAATTTACATCAATGGATTTTCTCTACTTGGATTGAAAACTATAACATCCACCTATGTTCTAGGGGATTTTTTATTATGAAATTTGACACAATAAAAGATATGGATTATGTATCAAAAGAGGGACCATGGTTATGGGGAAATGCTCGTCTATTTATGATACCATGGTTTCCTGGCTTTGATGGAAATACCATGGTGGTCTCCAAAATGTTGGTATGGGTCAGGTTACATAATCTACTGTTGCATTTTTTGCATCACAAAGTATTAAAAGGGATAGGGAATTATTTGGGGAAGTTCCTAAAAGTGGATGCAAATAGAGTCTCAAAAGTAATTTTCACTTTTGCTAGGATCTGAGTAGAGGTAGACCTTTGTAAGGGTTTACCTAATCACATTATTCTAATCCATAACAACCTGCAATGGTCCCAACCTCTAGACTATGAGAATACAACATTTAGATATTGTATGTCTTTGAATTGGTCATCTTCAAAACTCGTGTCCTCAAGCAAAGAAAGACCCTAAAAGAAAATAGAGACAAACCCAAAATCCAAAGGGTTGGAAGTTTTCAGAATCAAAGGAAGTAGAAGCAGAGGAAGAAGAAATCCCAGAGAACATTTCAAACATTGTTGAACAAAATTCCCAGGATATCATAAAGAAGAATGAGGTTGAGAAGAATACTTCGTTAGTTCCAATTCTTCCCAAAGTAACAACTCCTTCAGTTCAACAACAACATATTGAGAAGATTCCATTTGAAAAAGAAGCAAGCGACAACAAACAAATTCATGCATCAAAAAGTTTGGATTCTGATAAAGAAATTTCTGTAAGTGTAGAAGAGAATCAAATGACTATTATATCTTCCACTCCCAACGTAAACAAGCAAGTTGACATTGTGAGGCATACGAGCTCAATGTATATAAGGTGATTTCACGACAAGGAAAGAGAGAGTGGGCCTCTATAGGAAGAGTAATAGTATTATCCCAAAAGAGACACACAAGAACATGAGAGGATTGTTAGTTAACCTGCAAAGTAGTTCACAAGAAAATGACAATCATAAAAACAAGTAACAATGCAGATTCAACAAGATACATACCAAAGCCAATGAAATATTTCATTTTCATTAGTATGTGTTAACATCAACATACACCGAAAACAACAAAATAATAGTCTCACAATCATTCATAATATATGCATGAAAGTGCGCCAGATCTTAGAGCTTCATATATTAAGTGAAAATCCTAAGATACATAATTACAATGCTACCACACTAGCCCCAATAGTGGAACATTAAGTCATTGCTTTCTCATCCAAAGAAATATCTTCTCTCTTATACCAAGCTAGAGAAGTCAAGGTGAAAATTCCAAAGTCCCCTTTGCTTGAGCTATGAGGGTGTATTTATAACAAATGAGGTGACTCTCCACCTCCCATGTAACTCTTGACCTCCCTCATGACTCTTGAGGCTCCTACTATGACTTTTCAAATTCCTATGTGACCTTTGAGCTTCTTCACTACTTTCGAACTTTGTTGTGACTTTTCACATTCCACATGGGACCCTTAGGGCTTCCACATATCTTACATTTTCTCATGTTTCAAAAATTACATAATTACATTCCACAAATGATGTGGCAACACATTGAAAAATCTAAATTTTTAATGACACTTTGAGGAAGCATGACTTGGTGATGGTGACATAAGACTTCATTTCGTCAATGTTAATCTCTTCTACTCGATGCTATGAATTTGATTTCTTTATGTTGTATCTTTTCTTGTCCTGTATCTTCATCCTCCAAAGGATCTAGATAAGTACAAAAACCTTCCAAGTCAGCATGAGATGCCGCCATTCTATCATGGTCCAACATTGCTTCCTATTCTTCATGATGGTTCTTCCTTTTGATCCTTCTTTGCATGTGTTCCCTTGTAGCATCTTCTGATGACCTCCCTTGAGCATCACCTTGCCATGTTGAGATGATATACCTACAAATAAAGTCCACTCATGAAAAGACATCATCAGTCCGAAGACCATCTATTCTACCTCTGGTTGCTCATGGAAGATGTTGATTGTGATGGATTTGTGCAAGGGATGAAAGGGAGAGGCTTCCTTGGATAATTTCATAATTATATGAGGTAAGATTTGGAAGACTATGTTGATTTATGGTAGCAATGGATGTGCTCCAAGCCTCAAAATTTGCAGGGAGGCTTGGACACATGTATTCCACAATACTCAGAAAACATTTTAGTAAATTCCACCCGGAATCAGTTTTATTAAAATAATTAATTACTTTTAATGGGTGCGTAAATCTAAACTTAGGAAATTAAAATAATTAAATGGTATTAATTTAATTGTGGGTGAAACTTCTAAAAGAAGACGAGGAACAAGCTAAAATGATCTGAGCCATTGATTAGAATATAATTTGGGTTGTTCATTCTCAACTAGAGGATTATAAGAGGAGGCTTGATGGGCATTTGGAAAGAACATTGAGTGGAGATCAAAAAATCGAATTTTTGAAGCACCGTAGTTGCCGGAAGAGGAATTCGAAGTGATATTTTACAGTGAGGGGAAGAGATAGTATCGGAAGGGAATTTTTTTCCTAGGCCAGAGAGTACAAGGCAGAGAGGGAAAAACAACGTCTAGAGAGGTTGACGCTGAGCCACACAGAGCTATGTTGTGGCAGTGGAAAGCCTGAGAGGGAGACCGAATTCCTGCTAAGTAAATCGAGTTTCAAAAGTCGGGAGTCGGGGTGTGAGATCAGGTGGTTGAGAGCTAAAGTTTCCATCCAGTAGAGGATCAGAAGGAGGGGCAACATAGTCCCAACTGTTAGTGTCTGTTAGTCATATCAGTCACCAATGATCAAATATACTCTTTCAAAGTTTTTGCTAGGGTCTTAGGTCAAAGTTTTTATGGTTTCAGTAGGTCTTCAAATAAAAATTTGATCAATGGTTGGTGTGTCTAGGTTAGTGCTACTCCCTTCAGCATTCATGGTTATCATCATTCATCATGGTCATGTCTTTTTTCGGGTGGTTTTGATGATGGATCAGTTAAAATGTCTTCATATGCGTTTTGGTCTAGGTATTGACCCGTTTTGTCATCACTATGTCAAATTTGAGCAGAAAGAGCCATGTCAATTGTCTTGAGTCCTCATATAAAGGGATTTAGCATCTTAGGAAGCTAATGAAATAAAGGTAAAGGTAATTTTCAGTTCATAAAGATATTTCTGTAATCACATCATATTTGGTCTTAAGATGAAGTATGATGTCATGGCATGACATATGCCAAAAAAGTGAGTTTGAGTTTATAAAGGATCATTCAAACATTCCTATCACTCATTTTAGTTGTATTGAGCTCCAAATTATCATTGGATGCCATCCAAGTCATTTCAGCATCGAACTGCACCCTCCAAGGTGATTTTTCTCCTCCACTCTATGTTTTTTTCAGCCATGCTGCGCTTTTCAGTTTTGGGAGCAAAGGGGCACCTGCCAGAGGTTTCTTTTGAAAATAAGGGTTCAAGAATCATTCATACAAGTAATTCAAAGCCTCTTAATAGTACCTCCTTTCATCAGTTGTTTCACATTTTAGTGGGGAACCCTCTCCTAGGGTTCACGCTATGTTTTTGTGGTTTAGCACTCTTATTGAATTGGCACACAACTAAACTAGTTTCCCCACATTTCCTACCCTTCCTCACACTGATATAAATTTCCCCTATCATTTCTAACCCTTCTCATTCATCCCCATAGCTTCTAAGGCAAACTCTAGACCCCACGCTACGTTTTCAGCAAAAAGGGTAGCATGGACTGTGTAAAAATTATTCACTGCCCTTCCCATCACTCCCTATCTTATTTATCACTTCCCTAAGGTCCCTAAGACCCCTACCCACCTCCAAAATTTTTCCCATTTCTTAATTCCGTCCCTAACTCCGCTTACCTCTCACTTCAAACTACAAAACCTAAATGCCCAGTTTCCCTAATTAAAACTCAGTTTTTTCCATTCTGGATAACCTAGTTTTTTGTGCAACATTTGAACATGAAACTGAAAAGAAAACCTACAACATGGGAGTACACGTGTCAAGGTTTGAACCCCTTAATAATCAGGAGTTGGTTTCCTCACCATTTTCTAAGCAGTGTTTCCAGAATGTTGGTTGCCTAGGGTTTTGTGAGCAAATCCAACAAGTGGGTTATCATGCTACACTAACCAGCCTGTTTGCCACAAACCTTAGAGGAGATAAGCTCAAGATTTCAGTGTTGGCATTATGAGACAAGTGTTGTCCTTGATGGCAAACCACACTGATGAGAAATCATAGTGCAGAAGGACAGCAGCAAGGAATTGATGATCAGACTATAAGAAGAAGAGAAAGTTCATACACGCAGGTTCGTTAAGCCCAAGTCGCGTGTACACGCAGGTTGGCTTCATTAAAAGCGCGTGTATGTGGAAAAGTACCTTTGGTCCATGGCGGTTATTCCTTGGAAGTTGTGCCTATGGTTTTGGACCTTGGCGTCTCGGCGGACGTGTTGATCCCTAGTTTTGAAGTTGATGGTATTGGATTTCTATGGTTTTGGCTCTTGGTATTGAACAAGGCCTAAGGCTATATAAAGGGAAGGAAATCATTAGGCAAGTGTATCTGAAATGTCTTGAATATCTGATGAAGCATTAGATCCAGTATGCAGGGTTATGGGTTGATGATGCATTGCTTGATCTGAGCTAAGGAGAGATCTCACCGGTTGATGGAGAACTAGATCTAAGGAGAGATCGGGATCAAATGGTTTGAAATGAACTATCTTTATGATGCTTATTCTAGATCTACATACTGACGCATGTATTGTTCTATAAATGTTATGAGTATGACTGATGTCTGGTACAGCTGCAAGTTATGATAAATTATTTTTAGATCTGTACGCGGGTTGTCTTTGGCAAAAGCGTGTATACACGCGGGTTTGATTCATCGAAGTAGCGTATACATTGTAAAGCTTGATATTTGAAGTTGCAGATGGATCTGATGGTTATTACAGAGTTCTGTGTCTGCTCTGTGTTCTGGTGACTGTTGTTAACAGGGTTTCAGTGATTCAGAGTTTGATGATTGTTTTGAGCTTCAATGATAGTTATGGGTCCAGTATGAAAATTGGATGAAAAGTGGCCTTGCAGATTATGTGTTGTGCTTCAGTGTATCCAGTCTGAAAATTGATGAAACGTGGTACCTGGAGGTGAGAAGATTGTAGGCAAGCACCTACGTACTAGTATCTAAGCTAGTACAAAAGCTAAAGGAGATCTTTGGAGCATTGTAGCAGGTAGTAGCCTGCGTACTAGTAAATGGATCGGCTAGTACAAGAGCAAAGGGGGTTGTAGCTCCCGTACTGGTATAAGACTGCACTAGTACAAATATTGTAAAAGGATTTTCTTATTAAGAAGAAGATTGAGATGACTTGCAGCAGGTGGTTTTCACCCACATTGGGTTTCCACCTTATATCTTTGTGTTCATGTGTGTGGCTTTTGTGTGATGATCTGTTCTGTTATACTGCACCTGTTTACTGTTAATATGCTTAATAATGATCTGATGCATTTACTGAAGATTAAGCTAACTGAATTATAAGATCTCTGGATATACGCGAGTTTCATTAGACACAGTAGCGTGTACACGCGGGTTCACTTAATTGAAGTAGCGTATATGTTTTTGAGCATTGAAAAAAGATTGATTGATCTGATAATACTGATTCACCCCCCCCTCTCAGTATTATTTCCAACAATTGGTATCAGAGCAGGTCCTTTGGTAGAAGCTTGATCGCTTGAAGGAGATCCGTGGAACAATGGGAAAGAAGCTTAAGAAGAAAGCTCATAAGAAGAAGAAGACATCTCAGAAGGACTATGACAGTGGGAGAGTCGATTGGGGATTAGGTATAAGAAGCTCTTCAGATTCAGAATCAGATTCAGAATCATTATCAGGTATGAATGTGTTATCCTCTGATGTTCCTGCTATATTTCCTTGTGAAAGTGATGGAAGTGATAGTGAAACTACTGAACATGCTTTTATGGGTGAGCAAGAAAAGTGTCAAATAGAGGCAGTGTTTAGAAGGCTTGCAGACAAAGTTAAATATCAACAAGATCTATTGAACAAAAGGGAATGTGCTTTCAAAGAAGAAGTTACCAAACTAAAGGCCCAAATAGAAGAAGGAAACAAAGTAAGAAAGCTACTCAAGGACAAGGAAGACCAATGTCAAAAATTGCAGCATGAAGTGACATCATTAAGAAAAGAAGTCAACGAAAGAAGCACAACCATCAAGAAACTCAAAGATAGATCCAGCTACTATGAAAATCTTGAAGCTACAATCCCCTCACTAAAAGGAGATCTTGAAGAATCAAAGAAGCAGAATACAGATCTACTCCAAGCTATTGCAAAACAAGAAAACGAAGTCACCAGCTTAAAATCTCAACTAGAATGTGCCTTCCGAGTTCGTCAAATGCAGCAGGATCTGAATGAAGAACAAGAAAAGGAGATTCTCAAACTAAGGCATCAGTTGGAAGAAGGAAGGAAAGATGGAGAAGACATGAAGAAGCAATGTCTAGAAAAGGAGGAACAACTTCAAGTTGAGGTAAATATCTTGAAAGGTAAAATAGAAGAAAAGGATAAGCTTTTACGATTTCAAGATAGTTCTAAAGTCTTGGATGATATTCTTAGTAGTCAAAGGTCCCCTGCTATAAAGACTGGTCTTGGTTTCCATGAATTTGTTGAAGGTGAATCTAGTTCACAAGGTGAGGCAAGGAACTCTAAAGAGAAATCCAAAATGATCAACAAGGAGATGAAAGGTCAATCTCATCATCAACCAAGGAAAGAAAGTCTTCAAAGAAAATCTTTTACTCCTCCTATGAATAATATTGAATGTTATGTATGTCATAATCTTGGACATGTTGCAGCTAGATGTAGAAGAAGAAGAGTTCAAGACTATTATGCGGACAGGTCATCTCAATCAAGGTACTTTAATGGATATTGCTTTGCTTGCAATATGTATGGTCACAAAGCTGCTGATTGCTACAGAAGGAACATGAAACATGTTAGATGTTATGCATGTAACAAGCTTGGACATATAGCAAAGGAATGCAGGAACAAAGGATGGACATCACACCGAAAGGAGAAAACCTCATCACACTTGAAGATATGGAGGAAGAAGGAAGTACAGTCAGCACAATGTAGTGAGACACAGCACAGCACAGACATATCAGACTCAGGGGGAGCTGAAAGTGTAAACCTTCAGTGTCCTGAATCTCATACGCAAGTTCCTTAAAGGGAAGTCGCGTATATACGCGAGTTCGACACTGCAAAGTCGCGTATATGTCAGTCTGAAGAAAAGCAGTGGGGACAGGCTCAGAAAAGGGATCTGATATGATTCAGTCCATTATTTGCTCTATTGGTTACAGTCTGCTGAGGATGTGTGGAAATGTTTTGTTACTTGTATGATGTCTAGAAGTGTTTTTGATCCTAACTTGAGGATGATGATGTTTTGATGCTTATTGCTGATATATGCATGATCAGATATAACAGATGGCACTGGTTGAGGGGGAGCATATGCCTTTAGTAATTCATTGTTGGCATTATGGTTAATAATCCTTGGTGATGATTCTTATAAGGATAAATGATATATCTTGCTATGATATGATGTTGTGAGTTGTCTATGATAAACTCTCATATGATTCTTGAAGATACATAGAAGATGTTCAGATCAGATTTATGGTTGATTCTTTGATGATGCATGTATGGTGCTTACATGGTGATCTTCATAAGAACAAGGAGAAGTACAAAGCTTGAATACACATCTTCCTCACTTGATGATGAGTCACTTATATACTGCTGTTGTCATATGCATAAAGATCATACAGATATGATGCAGGCACTCATGTGGATAAGGATTGTTGCTGTTGATGATATCAAGAAGTTTTGTCAAATGAGCTTGAGCTCAAGATACATAGTGCTGACACATGGATGACTACTCAAAGTTGCTTTATTGGAGACATGGTGATGAGTTCTTATCTATATGATGATAGGTTGATACTTACATATGATGATTGATGCAGATGCTCCCAAGAAATGATACTTGGAGCTTGTAGATCTTGACGTTGATGTAATGGCTATGGTGGTTTCACATGTAATGTGAATGATTTCATGATGATGTTTAAAAGGAGGAATTGACATCTATGTTCAGACATACCTTGCTGCAGGACATTTACAGGTTGTTGATATGGAAATTTGTGTACGCATGCTGTTTAAAGGATATTCGCGTGCATACGCGGTTTTACAAGAGGATAGTCGCGTATATGGTATACGCGTGTTGCGTAAGGGATATCCGCGTATATACGCTTGTTTATGTGTATACAGACGCGTATATGGAGTTTTGAAGAAAATCAGCAGGGACAGATGTTGGTTGCAGAAAGTCTGATATGGGTCTGACAGAGATCATCTGGCACAGGTTCAGGGGGAGCAGATAATCTTCCAATGATGCATTGTTGGCATTATCTTAAAGCTTTTGGTTCTGGTTCACATTTGTTGTTGGTTTCAGGTGGAACAAAGGCGAAAGGAGAATAGAAGGATCTCTTGGTTGCTGATCTGAATGGTGATTATCAGATGCTGCTGGTGACTTTCATAAGTCTTGGTCTAGTTCTTACGTCTCTATGTCATATATCTCTTTTGTGGTATCTCTTTCGTGGTGTCAAGGTCATGTAACGGCCTATTTTGGTTTCCCCACTATGCCTGGGATGATTGATGCAATGTGTTTGGTTGTCAGATGTAAATTTTTGATGTATCCCCACTTGGTTGGGTGGATGAGTCATTTTCTTGTTTATCCTCACTTAGTTGAGAGATGGATGTATGTATGAGTCCTAAGTGATAGGAAGGTCTTTTATGATGTATAGAGTCATGTTCTTCTTGAAGAACATCTTTTGTAGACCTTGCTTACAGTCAGGGAGAGCATGATCAGCACACTTCAGCAAGAACAGAGATTCAGCATGTACTCAGAGGGAGCATGGACAGATTGGTACACCTTGGCATATACAAAGGAGGAGACTATTCAGAGATGTCAGCAAGTACTCAGGGGGAGTATGGACAGTGGAATGATTCAGCAAAGGAAGAGAATATCTTGGTCCACCCTTTGCCCTTGATGTCAAAGGGGGAGAGTGATTTGGTGTTGTTGCCATCAAGTCCAAAGGGGGAGATTGTTGGCATTATGATGCATGTGTTGTACTTGATGGCAACCCTCTCATAGAAGAATATCTCACTTATGTATAACTGGATGAATCTTCAGAAGAGATATCAGATGTGACTGATGGAAGACGGCTCAAAGGAATCAGATGATAGTTCTAAGTGTGACAAGTTAGCTTTGCCATCAAGTCCAAAGGGGGAGATTGTTGGCATTATGAGACAAGTGTTGTCCTTGATGGCAAACCACACTGATGAGAAATCATAGTGCAGAAGGACAGCAGCAAGGAATTGATGATCAGACTATAAGAAGAAGAGAAAGTTCATACACGCAGGTTCGTTAAGCCCAAGTCGCGTGTACACGCAGGTTGGCTTCATTAAAAGCGCGTGTATGTGGAAAAGTACCTTTGGTCCATGGCGGTTATTCCTTGGAAGTTGTGCCTATGGTTTTGGACCTTGGCGTCTCGGCGGACGTGTTGATCCCTAGTTTTGAAGTTGATGGTATTGGATTTCTATGGTTTTGGCTCTTGGTATTGAACAAGGCCTAAGGCTATATAAAGGGAAGGAAATCATTAGGCAAGTGTATCTGAAATGTCTTGAATATCTGATGAAGCATTAGATCCAGTATGCAGGGTTATGGGTTGATGATGCATTGCTTGATCTGAGCTAAGGAGAGATCTCACCGGTTGATGGAGAACTAGATCTAAGGAGAGATCGGGATCAAATGGTTTGAAATGAACTATCTTTATGATGCTTATTCTAGATCTACATACTGACGCATGTATTGTTCTATAAATGTTATGAGTATGACTGATGTCTGGTACAGCTGCAAGTTATGAGAAATTATTTTTAGATCTGTACGCGGGTTGTCTTTGGCAAAAGCGCGTATACACGCGGGTTTGATTCATCGAAGTAGCGTATACATTGTAAAGCTTGATATTTGAAGTTGCAGATGGATCTGATGGTTATTACAGAGTTCTGTGTCTGCTCTGTGTTCTGGTGACTGTTGTTAACAGGGTTTCAGTGATTCAGAGTTTGATGATTGTTTTGAGCTTCAATGATAGTTATGGGTCCAGTATGAAAATTGGATGAAAAGTGGCCTTGCAGATTATGTGTTGTGCTTCAGTGTATCCAGTCTGAAAATTGATGAAACGTGGTACCTGGAGGTGAGAAGATTGTAGGCAAGCACCTACGTACTAGTATCTAAGCTAGTACAAAAGCTAAAGGAGATCTTTGGAGCATTGTAGCAGGTAGTAGCCTGCGTACTAGTAAATGGATCGGCTAGTACAAGAGCAAAGGGGGTTGTAGCTCCCGTACTGGTATAAGACTGCACTAGTACAAATATTGTAAAAGGATTTTCTTATTAAGAAGAAGATTGAGATGACTTGCAGCAGGTGGTTTTCACCCACATTGGGTTTCCACCTTATATCTTTGTGTTCATGTGTGTGGCTTTTGTGTGATGATCTGTTCTGTTATACTGCACCTGTTTACTGTTAATATGCTTAATAATGATCTGATGCATTTACTGAAGATTAAGCTAACTGAATTATAAGATCTCTGGATATACGCGAGTTTCATTAGACACAGTAGCGTGTACACGCGGGTTCACTTAATTGAAGTAGCGTATATGTTTTTGAGCATTGAAAAAAGATTGATTGATCTGATAATACTGATTCACCCCCCCCTCTCAGTATTATTTCCAACAATTGGTATCAGAGCAGGTCCTTTGGTAGAAGCTTGATCGCTTGAAGGAGATCCGTGGAACAATGGGAAAGAAGCTTAAGAAGAAAGCTCATAAGAAGAAGAAGACATCTCAAAAGGACTATGACAGTGGGAGAGTCGATTGGGGATTAGGTATAAGAAGCTCTTCAGATTCAGAATCAGATTCAGAATCATTATCAGGTATGAATGTGTTATCCTCTGATGTTCCTGCTATATTTCCTTGTGAAAGTGATGGAAGTGATAGTGAAACTACTGAACATGCTTTTATGGGTGAGCAAGAAAAGTGTCAAATAGAGGCAGTGTTTAGAAGGCTTGCAGACAAAGTTAAAGATCAACAAGATCTATTGAACAAAAGGGAATGTGCTTTCAAAGAAGAAGTTACCAAACTAAAGGCCCAAATAGAAGAAGGAAACAAAGTAAGAAAGCTACTCAAGGACAAGGAAGACCAATGTCAAAAATTGCAGCATGAAGTGACATCATTAAGAAAAGAAGTCAACGAAAGAAGCACAACCATCAAGAAACTCAAAGATAGATCCAGCTACTATGAAAATCTTGAAGCTACAATCCCCTCACTAAAAGGAGATCTTGAAGAATCAAAGAAGCAGAATACAGATCTACTCCAAGCTATTGCAAAACAAGAAAACGAAGTCACCAGCTTAAAATCTCAACTAGAATGTGCCTTCCGAGTTCGTCAAATGCAGCAGGATCTGAATGAAGAACAAGAAAAGGAGATTCTCAAACTAAGGCATCAGTTGGAAGAAGGAAGGAAAGATGGAGAAGACATGAAGAAGCAATGTCTAGAAAAGGAGGAACAACTTCAAGTTGAGGTAAATATCTTGAAAGGTAAAATAGAAGAAAAGGATAAGCTTTTACGATTTCAAGATAGTTCTAAAGTCTTGGATGATATTCTTAGTAGTCAAAGGTCCCCTGCTATAAAGACTGGTCTTGGTTTCCATGAATTTGTTGAAGGTGAATCTAGTTCACAAGGTGAGGCAAGGAACTCTAAAGAGAAATCCAAAATGATCAACAAGGAGATGAAAGGTCAATCTCATCATCAACCAAGGAAAGAAAGTCTTCAAAGAAAATCTTTTACTCCTCCTATGAATAATATTGAATGTTATGTATGTCATAATCTTGGACATGTTGCAGCTAGATGTAGAAGAAGAAGAGTTCAAGACTATTATGCGGACAGGTCATCTCAATCAAGGTACTTTAATGGATATTTCTTTGCTTGCAATATGTATGGTCACAAAGCTGCTGATTGCTACAGAAGGAACATGAAACATGTTAGATGTTATGCATGTAACAAGCTTGGACATATAGCAAAGGAATGCAGGAACAAAGGATGGACATCACACCGAAAGGAGAAAACCTCATCACACTTGAAGATATGGAGGAAGAAGGAAGTACAGTCAGCACAATGTAGTGAGACACAGCACAGCACAGACATATCAGACTCAGGGGGAGCTGAAAGTGTAAACCTTCAGTGTCCTGAATCTCATACGCAAGTTCCTTAAAGGGAAGTCGCGTATATACGCGAGTTCGACACTGCAAAGTCGCGTATATGTCAGTCTGAAGAAAAGCAGTGGGGACAGGCTCAGAAAAGGGATCTGATATGATTCAGTCCATTATTTGCTCTATTGGTTACAGTCTGCTGAGGATGTGTGGAAATGTTTTGTTACTTGTATGATGTCTAGAAGTGTTTTTGATCCTAACTTGAGGATGATGATGTTTTGATGCTTATTGCTGATATATGCATGATCAGATATAACAGATGGCACTGGTTGAGGGGGAGCATATGCCTTTAGTAATTCATTGTTGGCATTATGGTTAATAATCCTTGGTGATGATTCTTATAAGGATAAATGATATATCTTGCTATGATATGATGTTGTGAGTTGTCTATGATAAACTCTCATATGATTCTTGAAGATACATAGAAGATGTTCAGATCAGATTTATGGTTGATTCTTTGATGATGCATGTATGGTGCTTACATGGTGATCTTCATAAGAACAAGGAGAAGTACAAAGCTTGAATACACATCTTCCTCACTTGATGATGAGTCACTTATATACTGCTGTTGTCATATGCATAAAGATCATACAGATATGATGCAGGCACTCATGTGGATAAGGATTGTTGCTGTTGATGATATCAAGAAGTTTTGTCAAATGAGCTTGAGCTCAAGATACATAGTGCTGACACATGGATGACTACTCAAAGTTGCTTTATTGGAGACATGGTGATGAGTTCTTATCTATATGATGATAGGTTGATACTTACATATGATGATTGATGCAGATGCTCCCAAGAAATGATACTTGGAGCTTGTAGATCTTGACGTTGATGTAATGGCTATGGTGGTTTCACATGTAACGTGAATGATTTCATGATGATGTTTAAAAGGAGGAATTGACATCTATGTTCAGACATACCTTGCTGCAGGACATTTACAGGTTGTTGATATGGAAATTTGTGTACGCATGCTGTTTAAAGGATATTCGCGTGCATACGCGGTTTTACAAGAGGATAGTCGCGTATATGGTATACGCGTGTTGCGTAAGGGATATCCACGTATATACGCTTGTTTATGTGTATACAGACGCGTATATGGAGTTTTGAAGAAAATCAGCAGGGACAGATGTTGGTTGCAGAAAGTCTGATATGGGTCTGACAGAGATCATCTGGCACAGGTTCAGGGGGAGCAGATAATCTTCCAATGATGCATTGTTGGCATTATCTTAAAGCTTTTGGTTCTGGTTCACATTTGTTGTTGGTTTCAGGTGGAACAAAGGCGAAAGGAGAATAGAAGGATCTCTTGGTTGCTGATCTGAATGGTGATTATCAGATGCTGCTGGTGACTTTCATAAGTCTTGGTCTAGTTCTTACGTCTCTATGTCATATATCTCTTTTGTGGTATCTCTTTCGTGGTGTCAAGGTCATGTAACGGCCTATTTTGGTTTCCCCACTATGCCTGGGATGATTGATGCAATGTGTTTGGTTGTCAGATGTAAATTTTTGATGTATCCCCACTTGGTTGGGTGGATGAGTCATTTTCTTGTTTATCCTCACTTAGTTGAGAGATGGATGTATGTATGAGTCCTAAGTGATAGGAAGGTCTTTTATGATGTATAGAGTCATGTTCTTCTTGAAGAACATCTTTTGTAGACCTTGCTTACAGTCAGGGAGAGCATGATCAGCACACTTCAGCAAGAACAGAGATTCAGCATGTACTCAGAGGGAGCATGGACAGATTGGTACACCTTGGCATATACAAAGGAGGAGACTATTCAGAGATGTCAGCAAGTACTCAGGGGGAGTATGGACAGTGGAATGATTCAGCAAAGGAAGAGAATATCTTGGTCCACCCTTTGCCCTTGATGTCAAAGGGGGAGAGTGATTTGGTGTTGTTGCCATCAAGTCCAAAGGGGGAGATTGTTGGCATTATGATGCATGTGTTGTACTTGATGGCAACCCTCTCATAGAAGAATATCTCACTTATGTATAACTGGATGAATCTTCAGAAGAGATATCAGATGTGACTGATGGAAGACGGCTCAAAGGAATCAGATGATAGTTCTAAGTGTGACAAGTTAGCTTTGCCATCAAGTCCAAAGGGGGAGATTGTTGGCATTATGAGACAAGTGTTGTCCTTGATGGCAAACCACACTGATGAGAAATCATAGTGCAGAAGGACAGCAGCAAGGAATTGATGATCAGACTATAAGAAGAAGAGAAAGTTCATACACGCAGGTTCGTTAAGCCCAAGTCGCGTGTACACGCAGGTTGGCTTCATTAAAAGCGCGTGTATGTGGAAAAGTACCTTTGGTCCATGGCGGTTATTCCTTGGAAGTTGTGCCTATGGTTTTGGACCTTGGCGTCTCGGCGGACGTGTTGATCCCTAGTTTTGAAGTTGATGGTATTGGATTTCTATGGTTTTGGCTCTTGGTATTGAACAAGGCCTAAGGCTATATAAAGGGAAGGAAATCATTAGGCAAGTGTATCTGAAATGTCTTGAATATCTGATGAAGCATTAGATCCAGTATGCAGGGTTATGGGTTGATGATGCATTGCTTGATCTGAGCTAAGGAGAGATCTCACCGGTTGATGGAGAACTAGATCTAAGGAGAGATCGGGATCAAATGGTTTGAAATGAACTATCTTTATGATGCTTATTCTAGATCTACATACTGACGCATGTATTGTTCTATAAATGTTATGAGTATGACTGATGTCTGGTACAGCTGCAAGTTATGAGAAATTATTTTTAGATCTGTACGCGGGTTGTCTTTGGCAAAAGCGCGTATACACGCGGGTTTGATTCATCGAAGTAGCGTATACATTGTAAAGCTTGATATTTGAAGTTGCAGATGGATCTGATGGTTATTACAGAGTTCTGTGTCTGCTCTGTGTTCTGGTGACTGTTGTTAACAGGGTTTCAGTGATTCAGAGTTTGATGATTGTTTTGAGCTTCAATGATAGTTATGGGTCCAGTATGAAAATTGGATGAAAAGTGGCCTTGCAGATTATGTGTTGTGCTTCAGTGTATCCAGTCTGAAAATTGATGAAACGTGGTACCTGGAGGTGAGAAGATTGTAGGCAAGCACCTACGTACTAGTATCTAAGCTAGTACAAAAGCTAAAGGAGATCTTTGGAGCATTGTAGCAGGTAGTAGCCTGCGTACTAGTAAATGGATCGGCTAGTACAAGAGCAAAGGGGGTTGTAGCTCCCGTACTGGTATAAGACTGCACCAGTACAAATATTGTAAAAGGATTTTCTTATTAAGAAGAAGATTGAGATGACTTGCAGCAGGTGGTTTTCACCCACATTGGGTTTCCACCTTATATCTTTGTGTTCATGTGTGTGGCTTTTGTGTGATGATCTGTTCTGTTATACTGCACCTGTTTACTGTTAATATGCTTAATAATGATCTGATGCATTTACTGAAGATTAAGCTAACTGAATTATAAGATCTCTGGATATACGCGAGTTTCATTAGACACAGTAGCGTGTACACGCGGGTTCACTTAATTGAAGTAGCGTATATGTTTTTGAGCATTGAAAAAAGATTGATTGATCTGATAATACTGATTCACCCCCCCCTCTCAGTATTATTTCCAACATTCAGGGTGGAATTCATCATTTCATTAGATACAATAGCTTCTGCCACAGGGATACCAAACGGTGTGGAAAAGTGGCTCAAAAACTCAGATTTGGACACCATCAAAATTCAGTTCAAAACGACTCCCAAGAGTATTTTTCCTTTTGGACTGTTGCTTGAAAAGTTTGCTCCATTAATGAAGTTCATCATGAAATATTTTACATGTGAGGGAGGTTTTCAGTAGTGCACAAGTATCATATCAGATTGTTGATGCATTTCACCGGTGTAAAGCGTCTTAACCTACCCCACTACCTTAACATAAATTTAGTTAAGATGGCAAAGAAAGTGAAAAACATAAAGGGTGATCACCAACCTAGTCTCTACCACCATGCTTTAATTAAAATCATTGTCCTACACCATATTGAATAGAAGAACATCTCTTGGGAAACCTTCATGCAGTCCACAGTATTTATGCCTTCTACTAGTCAACCTACTAGCCACAATACACCACCAGCATCATCCAAACCAAGGGAGGTTGGCTCATTTAGCAGAGTTTCAGTGAAAAAGACACCTAGGGAAGAAATCACTTAGACCTATATCAGAGGGAAGAGGATTGTGTTTTCTCCTAGAGAAGAGGAAAGGGCCAAGCCTACTTCAGTTGACAGGGAAGCATCTCCACATCACCATGAGACATCATTCCATGAGCATATTCATGAAAAACAGGGCAAGTCATTGAAACATCTTGTCATGGAGAAAGAGGCTCAGATTAGAGGTTTGAGAGATGATTTGGCTAAAGCCAAATACATGATTGCATTTTTGTAGTAGGAAAATAGGCAACTCAAAGTGAATCAAATGCTAATTTCAAAACCTAGAATGGGTGTAGAGGATGAGTCAGGAAAAGGTAAGAAATTCATTGGTTTAGAGAAAATGGAGGACACTAAAATTCAAGACAAGCCAAAGAGGCCTAGAACCAATGGATTGAAGAGGAAAGGAGACCAAATGAGTGAGCCATCTACACCTTTGGAGTAGCAAGACATTAAAAATCCATTGAACAAGATTTTGAGAAAGATAGGGAGTATTTACTAGATAAAGTTAATCACCACTTGGAGAAGCTCCTTGAAAGGGCCAACAGGGACACCAACTTGTAAAGGCACATGGCTATACATTATTACACCAGAAACAGGGTTTCCCAAATCAGAATTCAGAACTCGAAGAGAAAACTAAAGGAAACCTTAAATTAACAAAACAAGGGGGAAAAGCTTGAGTTGTTGGCTAAGGCTTCACTTAGGGCTTGAAGAATCATTACCTCGCTCCAAGGAATCAATTTCAAACACTTAGAACAAATTTTGGACCTTTTTGAAGATTTTCGGCAATTTTGGAAAATTTTAGCAGGTTTTGACCAGAAAAGGTAGCGTGGCCAACGCTACATTTTTGTTGGGAGCCTCTATTTGACAAATGGATTGGTGTTATACATGCCTTTTAATCTATACATCAATCCTAGCAAACCATACTTCCACTACAACATGATTTGTCATGTTAAAACGTAAAAAAAGTGCCTAAAATACACCTTTCTACCCTCTTTTTGAGCAACACGCTATGTATTAGGAGTAGCTGTAGCAGAATTGAGTTTTGGAGGGCTAGAATCGGTATTTTTTAGTGCTTTAGGAATCTATGGTGTAATAGACAGAAAAATATTTCCAATGAGCTATCATGAACTAAATTTGGAGCTCAGGAACCCCTCCAAAAGTCACTCACAAGTAGCACACCATGTTTTCTCCAAGTACGTTGCGTTTTCAGAGAAATTCACTATGTTTTTGCCTAGAACTCACTTTCCTCGGTTTGTGTTATAGAAATTTTTGGGCACTGCAACCCCAATCAAACATGTCCATAAACCAAGGGCTCCTAATTCCCTAAAAGTGTTGTTTCATACCCTAAAGGAACAAGGTCAACTGATTACATCATCTCCCAGAAGTTCTCAACAGGAAGCTGCTCAGAACTAGTCAAAACTAGACCATACAGGTTGCTCAGTGCTAAGGGTGCGATGCATCCCACCTACCCAATGTAAAAGGTGCGATTCATACTGAAAAGCCCTTTTGTAGGGTGCGATGGGCGAGAGTGGACAAATGGCAGAGACAGTTTGCGAGGTGGATGATCATAGAATCTTCCAGAAACTTCTCCTATGACACTTGCCTCTCTGAATTCGCCCAGGGATGAGTAAGAGATCATCAATCTCCAAGTGGAACCAAGAACTATTAGAGATGACACTAATCAAAATCCCAGAAGCTGACTCACCCCCCTGCAATCATCTATATATGGATCCCTCATCCAAGAGATCCGGAGGGTAG
This sequence comes from Pinus tabuliformis, assembly GCA_031772625.1. Taxonomy (NCBI): domain Eukaryota; kingdom Viridiplantae; phylum Streptophyta; class Pinopsida; order Pinales; family Pinaceae; genus Pinus; species Pinus tabuliformis. The sequence continues at coordinate 1,595,455,067 of CM062820.1, read as the reverse complement.
AATTTTGTATCTTGTAAGGAAGCGCTGTTGGTTTCTTGTTGGAATGTCATAGTGTTGGGTGATCTAAGATTTTCATGAGGTGAAAGAAGGGCTTTCATGCTAGGGGATGACGCTGGGTCAGAACAATTGGTTGTAATCCTCTTTGCTTATTCTTGATATTAATAAAGCTATTCAAGTTTTCCTCCACATTCTTTTATGTTTGATGATATATGCATTTGTGTGGTCAATATATATCTGGTCATATATTGTTTATGATTATAGATCTTTGTTCTTCAATAGTATTATGCTACTTTGATTCCACAGGTGCTCTTTGAAGCTGGGTAGACGAAGGAGAAAGCGGCAAGGATCTGTCAGAAGGGAGAGGAACCGAGAAAGGAACCAAGTGCAAGACTGAGGTTGGTGTCCTTCATTCCTCTCTTATCTACTTCTCAGAAAGGAAAATGAAAGTAGTTTTAGTTTGTTTGTTTCTAAGATATCTACCAGTCTTAGTGGGACTAGTGGTTCTGAGTGGACACTAGATTTTCTGATAACAAAATGGCGACTCCAGTGGGGAGCGAATAGATTGTTTTCTTGTCTATATTTTTTTGTTTTATAAACTTACATACGGAGCCCAAAGTCAAGCCAACTAGCCTTCGAACTACATTTCTATGCAAGTACAAAGTAGATCAATGCTGCTTTAGTCTATCTCCAGGTTTTGTTTATAAACTAAACAATCGATTTGCAAACCTTCTAATTTCCCTAGTGGTGGCTCTAGTAACCTCATTATATCAGCCCCTGTGATTTCTATTTACTGTACATCACTTGCTCGACTGAAATCCCTGAACAGAGCTGCAAACTATGACCCAGAACCCAGTTGAAGTCTCGTCCCTGGACCATCACACCTTCTACTCTTGGGAATCTGGATGCATCGCACTTCCCGTGTGTAGTAGGTGCGCTGCATCACACTTTCCATGTGTTACAGGTCCACTAGTCAGACAAGACCTCTTATGCTCTCAGTTTTTTGGTTTCTATGTTCACTCTCTCCAGCTCTATTCAGGAGTTTTGCTGTCTGTGATCAATATACCACTGTGGAAACCCCCTTCCTTTCCATCATTCTGCCTCCATTGTGCAAAGAACTGTGAATGTTTTTATGTATTGTGTGCCATTTTCAGTTATCTTTTACAAAGAAGAGCATAATCAAACTGCCGTCTTCTGATTTGAAAGTATCACAAGTGTCATTTTCAGTCAAAGAAAAGAATTCTATTGTTCTTGATGGTCGATTATATAGTTACTCTTGTATTTGATTTGAATTAGTAGTTTTTCAAGTGTCGAAAGTTGTTTTCAATTCAAAATAGCAAAGTGTCATCATTATCTTCGTTTCGTTTTTGAAGAGAAATTTGTTAGTACTATCGCTTTGAAAAGATAATTCATATTTGTACTTAGCATTCTTCTTGTTATTCACACATTAAGAAAGCTGAAAACAAATACATGCATGTGCATTTGCGTTTAGACTGCTTGTTGGTTTGATTTAGGACAGTGCATCTAGTGTGTGCTCTCTGCTCTATGTTGAAAGAATATCGTCTCTCTTTTTTTAGTAGCTAGGATTTTCATTGCAAAAAGAAGATTAAACGATTGTTTATCATCTTAGATTGCATTTTAGGAATTATATATACATCACGCAGTGAACCTGAAAGGAAAATTTCTTAAGAAAGATCAACTGTAAAATAAATTTAATTTACCTAAAAACGCTTTGGAACCTAACGCACAACATCTAGAAGTCTAGGCTAGAGACGTATTCCGGTGTCGTAAAGCCTGGTAACTGTCGCTTTCACTGTTGGTTGGGTGATTCCTCCTCTTTGAGATGACAAGTGCCAGTACGGACTTGTGCTCCCACGTACTGTCGAGTATATATTGGGAGACGACAATAGGCTATATCCTTTATCCATAGGAAGCCATGTTTGCCGCCCTATCGTTCGCAATGCACTGAACACAACATTCGAGAAGATTGACTACCGTACCGTAAAAAGTATTATGCAGTTTTGCAATTGGTTTGGTAATCCCTCTGTCTAGATTTCCAGAGTAGTCTCTTTCAATCCTTTTCAGACTCCTTAAAGGAAAAGGTCCATCTGATCACTTGTCACTTTAGGGTCATTAAAAATCGAAGGCGACTAGAGTCATCTTTAGTTTTTTCTCAACTCTTAAAAATTGAAAAAACAAGTTGTGTCAAAGCGTCTAAAATTCATTTAATTCGGAAACATTTTCCCCTTTATTTTTAGTTGATCGAGTAATCCACAATCGTGGAAGAAATTCAATTGAAACCCCGTCGTTCGCGGAGGCTTATGAGTCAACCGTCTTTGTCTCCAGAATCAAAACTATTCCAGACAAAGAGAACTCGTTTAACCAGCTCAAAGTCCCCTGGTCAGGTTGGAACAAGTGTTCCGACAACCTCGGAGACTCCGGTTACTCCAAACATTTATGGTACCCCTGCCTTTACAGAAGAAGTTCCGTAGCCACTAGAGGACAGTAGAACTAATCCTAGTATACCTGAACCGGCTCAATCTGTAGCTAATTCGGAAGGTGTTGTTCCCCAAACATCAGTCGCTGCAAAATCCATACCTTCTTCGACACCGGAAACATTTTACGGACCTGACGGTCTACCTCTTCCACTCGGTTTGATTGCCATAGAAGAGATTGTGGAGGATCCACCATCTATTACTCCACCGCAATTTGGAGTTGGGGTCACTCTATATCCCTCTTCATCAGAAATTAGTCTACCATTATCGAAAGTTCCTGTAGAATCGCTAGGAAACCTTTTGGATAGACTAGATATGTCTGAGCAACCATCAACATCTAGGACTGTGTCATCTGACATAGTAGTGGCAGAACTTCCTGCTGCTACTCCGACAATGTTCGCCGACGTACCATCTGTCATGACTAGCTCTCAATCGATGGATGGAATCCGTCCAGAGGCTGTTTCGATAGTGTGGTCTGTTCCCGTTTGTTCATCCGGAATAATATCTGGAATCTCTTATGTTGAGTCCCAACAAATTGATCCTTTGCAGTGTCAATTTGGGCAGTCTGGTCTTCAAAGGAAAATGATTCCATTAAGCACCAGACTACCGTTGTATGGGGGGCAATATGCCCTTTCATTGTCTCCTCTAGGAGGTCAAACATGCGAGGGTTCGCAAAAGAATTTAGGTTATGATGGAATTACATCCAGTGGTTGGATACTAATACTGCCTCAGCAACCAAGAGTTGTATACTCAATGCAACAAAATATGCCTATGTCAAATATCCCCACTACACCGGCTATTGTGACGGTGTCGCAAGTACAAGCATTACCTATTGTATGGCAACCTCAAGTCTCTTAGGTCACAATCCAACAACCCCTTGTCCCTGCAACACCACCACAACCATCGGTTAGTGGCTCCTTAACTGGAGTGACCCAGGCTCAAACGGGTACCATTACCCCTCATCTCAGTCAAACAACCAGTATTGGAGAACAACACATGGTCTCACAACCATGGCTGGTGAAATATCAACAACCATAAGTCCAACAAGTTTACCAAGGATCTGAGCACCAAGTCTTTGCAAGTAATGGGCAGCCGTATGTTCAGAACGGTCAACATCAACCATTCCATAATGGTTATGCCCATCAACCTTATCAAAGTTATCAGCATCAAATGCACGATGTTGGTATGCAAAAACCCACTGCTCAGGCAATCCCATCTTATCCTGGGTACGCTTCGCCGAACCTGAATCAAAAGTTGCCCTTCGAGGCAAATTTAGAATTACCAGATCTAAACCGGCTAACAAACGATCCAATCGCTTATGCCCCTTGGTGGCCAGCGATTCCTCATAAAATTCCGTTAGATATTCCTAAATTTAATGGAAATCTGGGTGAAGACCCGTCGAATCATGTGATGACCTTTCATCTATGGTGTTCATCTAACACTCTAAATGATGATTCAATCAAGCTTCGCCTTTTTCAGCGAACTTTAACTGGTCCGGCAGGTAAAATGGTATATCGAATTACCTAGAGCTTCGTTTGATAACTTTAGTGCCCTAGCCACAACCTTTTTAACCCATTTTCAGTTACTCATAAGGTACAAAACGGGAATAGAGCTTCTTACCAATTTCAAGCAAACGACAGCCACTCACATATCCAACCATATTCATGAGTGGCAACGTCGTCGTAGAATGGTAAAAACATATGTTCCTGATCAACTGTTGGCTAAATGGTTTATTAAGTCATTGTTACCTTCTATTACGGAAGATGTGGCAAAGGGAGGAGTTGTCACTGAAGAGCAAGTAATTGCTCGTGCACAATATGTAGACTTGATTTATACTTAATCTGGCACGCTCTACGATAAAATCCCTGATGCTCCTAGACCAGAATTTTCCGTTCCTCCCTCTCCTAAATCAAACAAAGACTCTCATGCCAGGGATGGCGTGATAGGAATGACCAGCACAAAAACCGTAAAGTCTAAGTCGAAAAAGGCCCGTATGGTTTCAGGTCAAAATGAGAATGAAGAACTTATCGCCTTGGAAGTAAATGTTGTATCGATTGACAAAGGCAAAGAAACCAAGCAACCAGGAGGCAAGAAGAAAAAGAAAGGGAAGAAGAAAAATAGGAGGAGTTGTCCCCTAAAAAATCTTCTGCAAACCCTTCTAGAGATAGGAAACCAAATCGTCCATGCCTAATATGTGATGAGGATCATTGGACAAGAGAGTGTCTGTATAAAGCTGAGCTTAGAAAATTCTTCAAGAATTCAAAAACCTTGGCAGTATGGATTGATCCATTTCCAAATCTAGGAACAAATCTGGTTGCTAGTGACAATGCTTCCCCGTCCCAAGTGCTATTGTTGTCGGTTTCGAAGCAGCAAAACGATGCTTTGATATCGACAAGGAATAAATATTACGGGAATCCATAGTTGTTGGACAACAAGGCCAATGATCAACCCAGTAGTTCGACAACAACTTTGACCGAAGTTGTGCCACCCATCATTCCTGAGCTAACAATAAAGTTGCCAAAGGGAGTAGTACACAAATCGACATTTAATCCTCGTGCCAGAGCAGGGCAGCACAACATTATAATATAGTGGAGTATTTGGCCCAATCGCCATCCGCTATGTCAGCACTTGAGGTACTGCAAAATTTCCCCTCCCAAAAGCAGGCTTTAGTATTAGCAATAGGTGGGATTGACCCAATGGATTCCAATCTTGTGTCCTTTAGTCACAAAGGATATGACCCTTAGTTACCAGCTCAACTAGCTTTCCTCATTCAAGTGAAAGCCCTCAAAAGAACTGTTCATCGAACAATTATTGATGAGGGGGCATCTACATGTATTATGTCGATGAGTTGCTGGAAAACTTTAGGATCTCCACCCTTGTCGCAATCTTCGACAACATTAAAAGCATTTGATGGACGAACATACACCCCATATGGGATTTTAAGTAACTTTCAAGTCAAACTGGGGGGAAAACAATAGAAATAGATGTTGAAGTAATTGACGGAAACCTCAATTACAACATCCTACTGGGAAGGCCCTGGATATACGCTATGGTAGCCGTTGTGTCGATCTATTTCAAGAAGATTGCATTTCCCTTTCAAGGAGGAATTACAATCGTTGACCAACAAACATTTCTCCCCAACTGTTCACAAGTTACAGGAAGCATTCTGATGATCCATGGAAGCCATCATTCGCTTCAAAATATCGGAGTAGGCCTACTAAAAGACCCTATATTAATGGGAACTTTTGCCCTACCGCCTCCAATCAATCTGGAGGGAGTGGCAACGGTGGGAACCTGCAATATGATATCTTCTATACAAAAGATCTTTGAAAACGATATTAACATGAATCATCTGCAGGTATTGCCTCCAATCCCAATGGAAATCTTATAGCAATCAATGTTTGTGGCATGGGAGGCAAACACAAATCAACGCTCATCAAGCGTTTGGATAGATAGGTCTAAGGAATATGGTACCCCTTCAGATCCTTGGTCGCAAGTACACTATACAGACAAAGGAATTGTTCAGTCAATGATGATTGATGGGGCACCATGGGAAGATTACCACCATCATTCCCGTCTCTGGATTACAAAGAAGATACTCCTAGTGACCTTCATCATCCCTCAGTTTTTGATACGGCTCAATCCACACAAATGTGTGTTCTATGTCAGTTCTGGTCGTTTACTTGGCTTTGTGGTCTCAAAGGACGGGATTCGTCTCGACCCATGTAAGGTTCAGGCAATCATCAATTTGCCTCCACCTTCAAACTTTCTTTAGATTCAGAAACTCCAAGGGAAAGCAAACTTTCTGAGGAGGTTCATTCCAAATTACATCGAACTTGCTAAAGGTTATACTCGTCTATTGAAAAAAGAAGTACCCTTCATCTGTGATCAGGTCTCGAAGCTTGCTTTGATGCTTTAAAGGAATCCCTAATAAAAGCATCATTAATGTACGCTCCTGATTATCAAAAAGACTTTAAACTATATCTGGCTACAGCGAATACGACCATCGCAATGGTTTTAGTTCAAGAAGACAATGGAATTGAACATCCTATATATTATTTAAGTAGAAACTTAAATGATACAGAAAGCAAGTACTCCTATGTTGAAAAGCTAGCTCTCACAGCTATTCAAGCGATACAGAGATTTCGACACTATATCCTCTTTCGAAAAACTACCATTCTGTCATATTGCAACCCCATGACTTATATATTGTCGCGACAGTTGCTGGGGGGCAAATATTCAAAATGGATAGCAATTCTACAAGAGTTTGATCTGGAATTTATAAAATCCAAATCGAAGAAATCCCTGGTTTTCGTGGAGTTACTATGCGATCTCCCATCGTCGTCCAACGATGTCACATCAGAAGAAGTGATCGTGGACGAATCTTTGTTTTTGATATCTTCAAGCAAACTGTGGTATGGAGACATAATAATCTATCTCCAAACCCAAACATATAGGTCTAATACCTCCCGCTCAGAACAACGACACATTCGATACCAAGCAAAAGACTACATGATCATCGGTGATACACTTTACCGTCGTGGTGTCGATACAGTTTTGAGGAGGTGCCTGACTGACGAGGAGGCCGAAAAAGTCCTGAATGATTGACATTCAAGCGCGTGTGGGGGGAATCAATTTGGTTATGCTACCGTGAAAAATATTTTACGAGGAGGATACTTCTGGCCAACAATGTTCAAAGATTTCATAACCGCAATCAGAAGTTGCCATGCATGTCAAATCTTTGATCGGAAAACTAGAATACCACCCGCACTTCTGCAACTAGTAGTTGTTGTTGGGCCATTTGCCAAATGGGGCATAGATTTCATGACATGTAACCCCACCTCAGTCGGGGGGCATGGGTATATCATAGTCGTAGTAGAATATTTTACCAAATGGGTCGAGGCGATGCCTACATTAAACAATAGCGGCAAAACGACTGCCCTCTTCTTTCTCAATCATGTAGTCTCTAGATTCAGCGTTCCACAGGCCATAGTCACAGATCATGGATCGCATTTCCGCAATCACATGATGGTTGAATTGGTTGCCAAATTAGGACTGTCCCACGACATCTCTACTCCATATTATCCGCAGGCCAATGGACAAGTTGACGCAATCAACAAGGTCCTGAAGTAGATGCTTCAAAGGATGATTGGAGTCCACAAAAGGAGTTGGCACTTGATCCTGTACTCAGCCTTGTGGGCATACCAGACATCAGCGAGGAATGCAACTGGGTTTACACCCTTTCAATTGGTGTACGGCCTAGAAGCAATCTTACCGGTTCAGTGTGAAATCTCATCCCTCAAACTCGCAGTTGACCTTCTCCCCGTAACTTCAGAAGAGGAGGCTCATTTCTTGGAACTAATCCAATTGGATGAAACCCATCGTGATGCTGCTTTGGCTAATGAAGCGCATAAGAAATGAGTCAAGGCGCAGTTCAACAAGAATGTCAAACCCCGTGTCTTCTCAGAAGGTGACCTGGTCTTACTTTACGACCGGGAATCCGACAAATTGGGAGTAGGTAAGTTCAAATCCTTATGGATCGGCCCCTATATTGTTAAACGTTTATTAGCAAAAGGAGCGTATGAGTTAGTAGATTATGATGGGATTCCACTGGCACAACCTCGCAATGGGTTGTACCTTAAGCGTTACTATGCTTGACTCAAGATAGTAACCCCTATGCTTTTGTTACATTTTTTTTTTCGCTAAGGGTAATTATTTTGGTTAAGTGATCCAATTTTATGTTTTTTGCAGATGTTGGACCTATTGGAATCATTTTTTGGATATGCCGACGGAGCGGGGCAGAACCTATCTTTTGCAGCTTGGGCCATCTTCAATCCAAGCGAAGAGTTAGTGAGTTTCAGAGGGGTATGTATTGGTCCATCAATGAACAATATTGCTGAATACAACACGTTGATAGAGCTCCTCTCTGATGCCATTACATGTGTCACACGTCGACTCGTCATCAGGCTTGACTCACAACTCATCATCCTACAGCTCACTGGTATCTACTCAGTACAGAATCCAGCTATCTATCGCATGTTCCTAAGGGTCAAGATTTTGGAAAGGTAGTTTGATTCTATTCAATATTAGCATATTTCCAGAAAATTAAACACATTAACAGACTCATTGGCAAATTGTGTGTTAGATAGACATTTGCAACATTTATAAAAGAAGCATTTCATCAAATATTTGCATCAAGATCACGTAACTCAACCAAAATAAAAATCCGAAAGTCAAAAATATATATATAACTGTTTATGGTTCATACATAATGTTCTGTAACCAGGACAAAATCAGTCAAATGACCCAAAACTCAAAATTCTAGGGGGAACCCTAGTCTAATGATGCTAGTGATAACAAGTCACCGCCTGTGCAATCATGTGCAAAAGCCTAGTCCATCGACTTGTCACACCAGTAGTATGTCACTGCAACCTTAGAGGCAGCTCGTCGGTCCTCACGTCCGGAATACCAAGAGTGAGGCCCTCGACCTGATCCTGCAATGTTGAAAGAGTCTCGGCCACATCAAGGTCGCGAAGGATAGCCATCCCTACAGCCTCTCCTGCTGGAGCGGGAGCTGGCAATCTCAGACATACTACTGGTCGAACTGGTCCGATATCTACATGAGCACATGAGTTTTGATTAGTCCTGATAGAAGAAAGCACAAGAACATTATAAAAAGAAATGATAAATAGAGATATGGTCAGAGAATTTACCGATAGCACCCCACTACTCACTAGCCGACAACACCAAATCCGGGTCACCCCGAAAATCCATACCAGCATATGGATACTCGGGAAAAACCATCTCCTAACGATTGAACCACTCGAAGAAGGTATCAGAAAAGGAAACCTGGGACTGACCAGCATTTCGGGCCATAAGGTCAACCCATCTCTGCATCCGTGGCTCAGTCGGTGGAGGTAAGCCAAGTGAAATATACTGCGGCTACATCAGTGGGATCTTTTCCAAAGCAAAAGCGGTCAAAATAGAACCATAGTCAAAGTTCTTCAATTTTCCGTTTCTTTTACCTTGGTTAGTTTTTCTTTCATCACAGGGAGTACTGCGTCACACCAGTTGAACACCTTTGGTTCAAGGCATTCCAAGGTGTACTGCATATAGGACCTGTTAGCCACGTGAAGAGCCGCACTAACAACCAGTCTAGAAAAAGTGAACAAAATGGTCCTCAAGGACCGGTCATTGACATCTCGGATGTTGATCTTGCCGTCCCTACTCAGCTGAGATCCCTCTCTGCAATACTGACAATATAATCTCTCACGGATTCGCCCCCACGGGCGGAACTTGATAATGAAAGAGGGGCACCACGCCTCGATAAACCGGTCAAAAAATAGATGTCCACGACAGTCAAGGGGATAGATTTGCCTCTGATCTGAAACACTTGGTTAGTAGGATCCCATGCATCGAGAAGATATTGTAACAGGTTGATTTGTTGCCTCATGCTAGAGATGTGGAAAAACTTGAACAGGCCACAGTTCTGCAGTGTAGTTACCGTAACCGGATCATGTAAAGCAAGCATGTCCTCTTCTCCATGCTCGCGTTCTCGCCATGTAACAACCATTTTGCTCTCATAAATCTCTGCGAAACAAGCAAGAGAAGAGTCAGGATCCTGATTTGGCAAAAAAAAGGAAAAAATTACATGAGAAAACAGTGCAAAAATTTCCCTTTTCGTGCCCATCGCACCCCCAGCAGTGTATTGGGTGAGATGCATACTGACTGGCCAATGGCCAAGCCAGTATGCATCGCACCTTTCGATGTAGGAAGGGTGTGATGGAGCCAGGGAAAATTTTTCAAACCCCAGAGGCTCAGAAAAATAGGGAAACATGCACAAAATTCAAAAAGGAAGGAATGCAACTGAAGAGCTCAGGTTTAGCTCCTACCTGGTCCAGACGGCACCGAGAATTGTCCACAGAGTCTCCCGAAATCAGCTGGTGAAAATCAAAGGGGAAAAGCACCTCCAGAGCTCCAACAAACCAAAGTTCAAGTGAAATGGTAAAATGAGGGGTAAAAACCACTTTTAAATTAGTTTTCACTTAATTCAAGTAAAATATTAGTGTTTTAACTCATTTTTGAAACATATATTGTTCATTTCTAATCAATTTGATGAAGCAATTGAACAAGCAGTAAAACCTTTGAAGGAACAAAGTGATTAATGGTGAAATTAAATCGATGACCATTATCACGAGGAATTTTTATGTGGAGTTCAAGCTCGTTAAAAATTAAACCTAAGAAATGAGCAAATGTTTCCCCCAGAGTTTAATCTCATTAAAAAATGAACCAATTTATGGTAAATAACCATTGTGAATGCATTATCATCAGCTTTTGAGCCCTGGTCGTGTTCTCATCATCACCTTCACACTGTTTTGGCTGATCATTCACCTCCATTTGATTTTTTACCCCTTTTGAGGAACAACTGTGAAGAGTGATCCTGTTAGGCATCCTTGTGACACTGCCATGATTGGAAAATTCCAAACCTTACCTGGAATCAGCTGCTACCCGAAATTATCACTCATTCCTCAAAAACGAGTCTCCTTTAAGCTCTTTTCACTTGACTCATAAAACATGAAAAGATTACCGAGCGATTGGCCTCTCCATCTCGTTAAAGCGACCGGAAGTGCTATCCCTCTAGATTTTAATCTTTTTGGACTTGAGGGATTATTACACAAAAAGATTGAGCGCTTGTTTTGTTCGTCTCATTAAAATTACTGAAAATTCATCCCTTTTGTATTATTTTATACTTTTTCAGACTTAAGGGATTACATGACAAAAAAGGATTATTAGAGTTTCCTTTACGTCCCTTTTAGACTCTCTAAAATTGAAAAGGACTGAGTTATCTTTGCCATTAAACTCGTTAAAACCGAATAGCAACAAACTTGTCCATACAGACAAGAACGAGTTTCACTGTCACTAGGCTCGTTCAAATATAGCGACGGGTTTGCCTGAAGGGAAAATTATAGAACAAACATATGTTATCCTCCTCAAGCTTGACAAAAATAAAGAGGTAGTAGTTAGCAATGACTCGGGAAAAATTGGGAAGAAAACTTGAAGAAACTTTATTGGTAGCAAGTCACTCTTGAACATGACACTTTCACTTTGCATCCGAGTCGGGTTAGGTTGTTTTGTTCACCGGTCATATCACCATTGGTCCACCACACCATCCATATTTGGGGTTAATGCTACCAATCCATGTCAGTGTCGCCGGTATGTTCGAGAGAAGTTTCTCAGAGAATTCACCTGTTTCTCATCTGCTGCAATACATTCATGCTCCATTCTTTCATGACCACCACCCTGAACCCTGTATCATTAGATCATTTTGACCCCAAAATCATTTACTCCGTTCCGTGTCTTAGATGTGGGATTCATTAAGGCCCTCCTACGATGGGTCGCTTCTTGTAGACATCAGCTCATTATCCAAGAAGTTGACTTAGGAACAACCCTTTCAGGACTTTGAAGCTTGCATGCCTCAATGGCAAGTTTCTCACTTCCGGCGACAGGTTTACATCATTGGCCTTCGACCGAAAGATTTTGCATGATGTTCAACGCCAAGTCCCTTTTCACACCACGCAAATTGTACTGTAGTACCTTGAGGGTCATCATCATTACCAATGATTCCTCTTGCGCCTGTTAACAGCTTACATCATTGGCTAGTAATCAGGCGATGCCTTTCCATGTTCGACCCCAGAACATCTTTCACATGGATCAAATTGTACTCCAAGTGAAGATTGGATGAGTTTGAAGACCCTGGATCTAGTTTCATCCATCCGGGATGTGATAAATTCAGGAAAATAAAGACATTAAATGTACATTGTTGCTGCATAGATGATCATCTGAATGAAAGGATGATGACTCTATCAGAATCATCAGTCTCCCACACAGACGGTTGTCTGTCTTATGTACATGAAAATGAATTTATAAAGCTGAGCATGGGAATGCCTGCCTCAGCTAGATCATGAAAAATATTATGAAGATAATGTATTGTATTGTATCTTATTACAGGTCGTCTTCCAGCTCGAAAAAACTTCGGATCCTCACGATAAAGCATTTCACCCGACATCAAAAGATTAACGACATCATGCTTTAGGGGGCAACTGTTATAGACATTTTTTGGCACTGCAACCCTAATCAAACATGTCCATAAACCAAGGGTTCCTAAGTCCCTAAAATTGTTTTTTCATACCCTAAAGGAACAAGGTCAGTTGATTACATCATCTCCCAGAAGTTCTCCGCAGGAAACTGCTCAGAACTGGTCAAAACTGGACCATACAGGTTGCTCAGTGCTAAGGGTGCAATGCATCCCACCTGCCCAGTGTAAAAGGTACGATGCATATTGAAAATCCCTTCTGTAGGGTCCGATGGGTGAGAGTGGACAAATGGGAGAGACAGTTTGTGAGGTGGATGATCATAGAATCTTCTAGAAACTTCTCCTATGACACTTGCCATTCTGAATTCACCCAGGGATGAGTAAGAGATCATCAATATCCAAGTGGAACCAAGAACTATCAGAGAGAGGACACTAATCAAAATTCCAGAAGCTGACTCACCCGCATGCAATCATCTATATATGGATCCCTCATCCAAGAGATCCAGAGGCTGGAATTTTGTATCTTGTAAGGAAGTGATGTTGGTTTCTTGTTGGAATGTCATAGTGTTGGGTGATCTACGCTTTTCATGAGGTGGAAGAAGGGCTTTCATGCTGGGGGATGACGCTGGGTCAGAACAATTGGTTGTAATCCTCTTTGCTTATTCTTGATATTAATAAAGCTATTCAAGTTTTCCTCCACATTATCATATGTTTGATGATATATGCATTTGTGTGGTCAATATATATCTGGTCCTATATTGTTTATGATTGTAGATCTCTGTTCTTCGATAGTATTATGCTGCTTTGATTCCACAGGTGCTCTTTGAAGCTGGGTAGACGAAGGAGAAAGTGGCAAGGATCTGCCAGAAGGGAGAGGAACCGAGCAAGGAACCAAGAACAAGACTGAGGTTGGTGTCCTTCATTTCTATCTTATCTACTTCTCATCAAGGAAAACAAAAGTAGTTTTAGTTTGTTTGTTTCTAAGATAGCTACCAGTCTTAGTGGGACTAGCAGCTTCGAGTGGACATTAGATTTCCCGATAACAGTTTGCTCAGTCCAGTTTGAATTTTTCTAATGTAATTCTTATTTTTTGAGTTGAAATGATGTAATAAGAGGTAAATAAGCTTGTTAGAGTAATTTTCATGTAATCTTAGGCCTAATTTATGAGGAGCAATTTAGTCAAAGTTTAAAAGGAGGATTTGTTTTAACCTCCCTAGACATTAGGGTTTGTTGAGCACTTCATGTAATCAGTTCCAAAGTTGAAGGATTCAACCCTAAGAGCGGAGAAATGGTTATTTAGTCTATATGTATCTAGTTTTGAGTCAGATTTAGGGTGGGACATCAGTGAGTAGAACTCTTGGAGCTTGTACTTCATCACTTTTTATAGGAAATCACAGGAGAGTTGTAGCCATTATTTAGGAATTCTTGTGTTGTGAGTTTGTGATAATGTTTTCTCTCTGTTATAGTTTTATATGAATGATAATTTCATCTTCTTTCCATATCTATTATTTTCAATTACTTTCCTAAGAGGTTTTAAACATAATTCTTAATTTTAAGCTCTGTTTTGTTAGGAATTTCATGTTTATGTCACCTATCTTCTGATAAATTAATTCATGCTTTCCATGCTCATTTTGATATTTTCGTTTCCACCATACACTACATTGACAAAATGCCAAAGTATCACTAAGGCATACCTACCCTTCTCCTTTATATCTCTTGCAACTAAAACCTTTGATCTTTTGACCTAGTTCCCCGATTTTCACTCCTGATCTAGCAAAACCATAAATTTCAAAATCCTTTAGCTGAAATAACTAGCATAAAATATTTTCCCACTCCAGTCATAATTAGTTGTGAGCTCATAGGGAGTGCCCTCTCTAGTTTGGCAGGGCTAGCTGCTAAACCCTAAGTGGCTTGAGGTTACCTCCTTCAATCTCCTTTCTCAACCTTGGGATATTGTGGAGGATAACATTTTGGTGTTGTTTTCGGGGAACAAAAGAACATAACTTCCCTAGGAAAGAATGACAAGAATCAGATCTGATTGCTGATGGTGAATAGTGATCAAACACGAGAAAGGTTGTACATCTTTCACCCAGCGACTCCATTGTTCAAAAACCAGTAGTTTGGAGAACTTCTTGGTGACTTAACTGTTTTTAAGATGGATTCAACTTCTCGAAGGTATGCTCCTATGAATCATGCTCACATTCTTGGTTTTCCAAATCAAATTCCTTGCATAGATTGGCAAACTAATTTTCCCAAATTCATAGATGGAAACGAGGATGAGGCTATTCTGCATCTAAGGAAATTTCATTAGCATATTGTTGAGTAGGAATATTCTTTCTGCGGACAGAGACAATCCCTCTAGCCCAAGGGAGAGGGTCTAGCCACAAAAAAGACAATCTAACAAGTTCCCTTAGATTGAGAAGGGATAAGATCCTACCTCTTGTATTGCTAATCCTTGTTTGATGAAGTTCTTATGCCTTTACTCCAGCGATCAGCTCCTTAGTGTCAATCAAGCACATGAAACAATGAGACAAGAAACCAAAGAACATATGATAGAATACAAAATATTCAACCTACTTTAGAGGCTAAGGAGTCTTAAGCTGCCAACTAGAATATGCAATTGATATAGGAAATAAAATATCAGTTGTATTATTTTAACAAAAAAGAAAATACAAAAATTGATATAGGAAACAAAATATCAGCTGTATTATTTTAACAAAAAGGAAAATACAACCTTTGCCTTAGCGTTGCAGGTTTCCTTCGACATGTCTGGGTTCTAGCACCATTATTAGCATATCATGTTTCACCCTCAAAACAATGGAAGTTCAAGGCATCTCTTCCTTTTTGCTCCAAACCAAAAAATACTACAAGCTTATTCTCCCTTCACAAACACAAACTAGAAGGCTAAGGTTTTCAAGATGGCTATCAAGATTTGTAGATTATTTCAGCCCTTTCATTAGCTAGCTGAGGTTGGAAAAGGAGGAGCTTATATAGCTTTGATAGAGGGGAAATGGATCCTCTTATGATGGGAGAGGTCTTATCCCTTTTAGTTTGTTCCATTTTAATAAGGGAAAAGAGCCCAAATAGTCTCTCTTGGTTCTATCTTGCTTAACCATTTACCAAACTTCCGTTAACAAAGCTTCTAGACCTGGAAGTTTCGGCTCCATTTTTAAAAAAATTCCAAAAAAGGCTCGAAACGGGTCATGAATGGATAACCAGCGTCGTTCAGCACTAGGCCCATTGTTAGACTCTGTAAATCAGTTCAGGGAAGAAACTGAGTGGTAGCGCTGGTCTTAAAAACTGAGTTTGAAGGAACATTCTTGGGAAATGATGTTAGAGGGAATTGTTCTGTAGATGAAGAGGGATGTTAGGACATGTCCTTCATGACAGGGAAACACATGAGGGTCACTGTAGAGGTATTCTAGGATCAAGGAACAGGGAGTATAGGGACAATGAAAAAATGTTGTGTAACAAATTCCGCCTAAAGCATGAGGGCTGAACAAGAGTGCGGGGTGAAATTCTTTATGAGTAGATGCATGGAGCCAGAAACTATTGTTGGAAAACCTACAAGAAAGCAAAGATACATATACATCACTGAAATATCTGATACATGAATCATGGCATGGATGCAATCATGTAAATGGATCCAAGGTATGGGTGCAACCATCCGGTAAGAAGGATCATCTCTAACCCAAGGTATGTGTTAGCCTCCTGTTGCAATAGGTGTTCATCTTTCATGATTGACAGTTCTACATGCCAAATATGTCATCTTTCATGCTATTAGGTTCCATATTTGCAGAAAAAGGCCAAAGAAGAGGCCATGAAAGTATGCCAGTCCAAATGCCACTGCTGTATTCCAATTTTGATGACTTAACCATTTTTTAATATTGTTCTCTTAAGGGAAGCCCAAACAGCTTAATCTTGGCTTCCCTAGGTTTCAATTTCCTGTTTTAGAATATAGAGAATGATATCTGTCCAAACAGCTTAATTTTGGCAGATTTATAGATAAGTAGAGAATCAAAGGAGCCCAATTGCTTAATCTGGGCCCTTGGCAGAAATAAGTGTAGATTTGGATAGGAGGGCAGTCAAAATAAAAATTGTGAAGCTGGGTCTGCAAGTCTAAGTGAACCTACCAAAAAGAAGAAAAAATGTTAGGAAGGTAGGCTGGGTAGGTAGCTGTGTAGTTGTAGAATCATGACTTGTGATCCATTTTTTGTTGTCAAGTGTCATATTTATTCAGATCACAAGTTGGAGGCAGTTTTCCATTTAGAGGAGCTCAAACTGGACATTACTAACTTCCCCTTCTTCTTCTTTCCTGAATCACTTACTAACTTCCCTGAACAGGTCAAGGTCTGCTTGATTCCTCTTAGTTTCATCATTTTCCATTATATTTGCCTAAGTGAAGGTCCTCTTGGCTTAGGAGTACTGTTGTTTCACTCTATAAGTCAATTTTCCCCAAAAAAGCCTAAGGTCCCATACTTAGCGCTTTCTGGTCATTTTCATATTAACTCCTAAAACTCTATTATCTAACTCCCTAGTCTATTCCCTTATCCCCTATTATGCAAAATATATAAAATCCCAAAAATATTAAATACCCCCTCCCTGGCACTATAGCCATATAATATCAAGTTTGGGAAATGCTAAGTTCACCAGGAACTTGACATTAGCCTTCCACATTCAAACCCTGGGATTAACTTGGCATCTGGTTAAGTTAATAACCTTTTCTTTCCCCTTTACCCATAAACATTTCATCATTCTCACCCCCTCTCTCTGATTGTTTAAAGTTTAGTGTTAAAATGTTTGAATAAACATTGAACTTTACCCCCGGTGCGCAAACCATGTATAAAACCCACTTTTCCGCCCTTATCCTAAGGTTTTGCTCATAAACATTTAACCCCCGCTCGTTTTTAACCCCATAACCCACTTCCCTAATGTTTTAAACCCCCCCGTCACATAATAAATTAATCAAAAGGCGTGCGGGCCCCGTCCCTTATCCCTCTGCCGCCTTACCCGTCCCGCCAACCGTCCGATCGCCCATGCCCGAGATCAACGACGGGCGGGCTTTTTCATCTCCCAAGCCGCCAATGTTTAGTGTCCGGGAGTTTGGCGGTTTTCACGCCGTACTCCCGCCACGCGTCACCCTCCCGGGTGTGGCGGAGCCCCCTCCTCCCAAACCACTCCAGTGCAAAGGTGGTGCGCCTGAAACCACCAAACCGCCCTCCCCTGGGTGACATCAGCGTCCCGTCCTCCGCCCAGTGACGTCATCCTACTGCGTCATCTGCCTGCGTTGGCCTCCCGCCACGTCACTGCCACTGTGTACCGCCACGTCACTGCAACTGTGTACCGCCACGTCCTCCGCCGTACTGGGTCCCACCCATTGACGTCATGCTGACGTCATCACTCAAAAAGGCGCGAAAGACGAAAATCGTGCTTAGGAAGCCCAGATTCAGATTCTGAGGTAGTTTTTCATGCGCGATTAGCGCACTAGGCTATGGGAAATGGGCCAAAATGGAAAGCCCCTCATCGTGTAGCCCCCAACAAGCCCAAAAGGCGCAGAATGACCTGTTTTTCTTCGTGAAGCATTCAGAAAGGGGCAAACACACTTTTTAAAGCAACAGAGGGCCGAGCAGCTGCCATGAAGGATCGATGGGACAGTCTAAACCATTCAGAAGATTTTAAAGACTCCAGGATCAGTGCCAAAGAGTATCAGGAAGCGGCAGAGAGTATCAGTTCAGCAACATCAAATCAGGTGAAAATTAAAAACCTTCATCAAAGTCAGCAAAGCAGTTAAGGCCATTTAAAAACCTATCTGGTCGGGATTAGTGCACATTAATGCCAACAAAACAACAACAAAACCAAGTTAGAGGTGGAGATAAAGGACAAATCACAGTTATTACAGGAGGACTGCACCGGGCTACCCAGGACAGACATTAACTCAGTTTTGATACAACTGCCCTTAGCGTATCCCAAAGATATTTTCGTGCATTTATTTCTAGATAAGATTAGGTTAAAGTAATCATTTTTGTTTTCAGACCTGTTTAGGTCGGCTGTAATAGATTAGTTTTTGGATAATTTTCCCTATATATGCTGACCCTCTGTATTGTTTAAAGGGTTGGTTGGTTGATAATCCTCATTAGAGACTCGCACTGGATATCTGAGATGTTTTACTTAATCGAAGATTGCTGAAAAGCTTTGGAGGAATGACTGTCTACTCTGTGTCTAATGGTTTGAAGAATTGAATGTGGAATTCTTGTGCTGTTATATGAACCAATAAGTTTTCCTTACCTCTGTTATGTCGATTTCACATATGCTCACTTCACAAAACAAAGGATTCGCTTAGAATTTTCTCGGTTTCACTCTATGCTCAGTTTCTGTGGCTTCTTAATGTTTTCCTCTTGAATTAGGCATAAATATGAATTCGGTTATGGCTCATGTTTGACCTATTTTCATATATGAATGACTATTATCTAGGAATTCTTAACTGCTCCTAGATAGGGCTCATTTGTTTTCTTGCTGCTAATCTGAATGAGAGATTCTTAATTGCCCCTCATTCCTTAGCCTCTAATCCATCTCTTTTACCTTGAATGATTGTTTCATACGCATCTAGCTTGCTCCATATTCCTTCCTGTGACCAAGAAAATGCACCGGCAGTCCTACTCCTTGACTCCACGCCCAATGGTTCTAGAACTTTCATGCTATCCCTGCCTCTTTACTTGAAAGAATCATCCTTCCCACCAAAAACAAAAAAAACCCCTTGAACTCAATAAATAGCCTAAAAACACTATCAACAAAGCTAAATCCAAAAGAGAGAGCCCTCTCTAATTGCAAGTGGGCTAGACCCTGCAATCCAAAGATTGGTCTGTGGTTACCTCGGCCGTATCCTTTTGATGCCGACCAGAAGGACAACCTGAGTGATAACATAATGGCGACTCCACTGGGGACTCCTCAGTTATTTTCACAAATCAAGTTGGAAAACTCCGGAAGAACAAAAATCAGTGCTGTCTGTTCCTTAAAACTACAGATGAAGTTTGAATGTCGGCCAGGAAGCCTTTGAAACTGTTCTTGCTTTGCAGTTACAGTAGTAAATAAATGTCGCTTCAGTCAATCTTCATGCTAGTTTTAAGCTACAGATAGCTGTCCCCGAAATTTAATCAGTTCCTTGCCAATTCTAAAAAACATTCGCAGAAAATACCAAAACAAATTTAGAATCTGGCTCCCAAAAAGAATTCTCGTTATACTAGATCAAATCCAGACCCAAATCCACGAGCTGCTTTTGAAAATACGAACTTAATCCCAAAAATCCTTAGGAAGAAAGAACAAAGAGAAGATTTTGCTGATAATAGTCCTCAAGCAGTTCACCCAAGCAGTGTTCCAACCCCTGTCAAAGTCTTATTTCGTTCAACCCCTACTTCCCCTTGTTCATCATCTACTTCCCAAAGCACTCCTTCCACACCTCCATTCACTACACATACTCCCATTACCACTACTGTTGTTCCAATTGTCCCAGTTGTTCCACTTATCCCTGTTGTTCCAGTCGTCCCTGTAAACATGGCCAATAGATATGCACCCCTGCAATTACCTGCAAACCCTGGGGCTATGCCTCAGGATTATCAAACTAAAATCACATATTTTGATGGAACTGGAACTTGCAAAGCCCTTCAGCATACAAAGAAAATGCAAGACTACTTTGAGAACTATGAAATAGATGATGATAGTGTGAGAATGAAAATTTTTGTTCAAAGTCTAACAGGTGATGTAAGAACTTGGTTCAGATCACTTGCTGCAAATTCCATAACTACTCCGGATGAGCTTTACCAATCCTTTACCAACAGATGGGAGAAAAAGAAAGACCCCTTGCACATACTTGCTGAGTATGATACAATAAGAAGAGACCCTCAAGAGTCTGTCCTAGATTACTGTGCTAGATTCAATAATGTCTATAATGCAATACCACAGAACCTGAGACCTCCACCTGACCTTGCCTTGTATAAATTCCCTGATGGATTCGACCCAGATATGGCCTACCAGTTAAAAGAAAGAGCCCCTCAAACCCTTGCAGACATGCAAAATGTTGCTGTTAGCGTAGAGGCCAACCTGATTTCCAAAAGAAATAGAGCTAGAATGGAGAGAAGAACCCACAGCCTTAGATCAGAAACTTGATGCTATTATCAATGGCATGCAAAGGCTGGGAGACAGAGTAGAAAGTGTTGAGAGGAAATCATCATGGGAAGGACAACAGTCCAATACAATAAGGAACCCAAATTTCAGGAAAACGCAGAACACAAATGCTGGTAGGTCTAGTCCAGACCATGATATAAGACCACCTTTTCATGAAAATTATGCAGAAGCATCTACATCTAGTGAACCCCCAGAGGACACTCACATGAACCTGGTGGATTCGAGGCCTGAGCAACAAATTTTCCTAACTCAACAAGACCAAGATGAGCATGACTTTAATCAATTTCAGACTAAGTCTGGTGAGTCTTTTGATTTTAAACAGGGCTATGATACTGCTGTGTATGAGGTCCACAAACAATATAAGCTGAGAACTAGGACCATTGACATTCCTGAACCTAACAAACCAAAGGATGGCAAACAGCCCAACAAGACTAGAGGCAAGGCTATCATAACATAACCAGCTGATATACCTGTCCCAAACCCGCATCAAGTGACTGTAGAGGACATAACACAAATGCAGCCTTCTATTGACCAGCCTCGGCCACCTTCCTCCTCGAAAGAAAATGTGAACAACATTCCAAAAAGCCCTCCTAAAACAGAAAAACCGCAATCAAACACTTCCCATAACACTGATAAACAAGACCAAGCTGCTGATACTCCAATGGAAAAAGGGAAACCTGCTTCTCACATTACTAAAACCCAATCTGAAAAATCATTTGACTTAGAGGCAGAAATAGGTAAATTGAAGATATCCATCCCCTTATCCGAACTGGCCAAACATGATGTGTATAGGCAACAAATTCAAAGGTCACTTCAAATGTCGGAGGTAAAGGATGATGTGAATGTTCTTGATGATCAACCTGAGCTGTTGTTTGGTCCAGAAGTTAATGGAAAATCAACATATGGATTTGTCTTGCCCTTTTATGTCAGTTTACATATACATGACAAAGTTCTGCACAATGCCATGTTTGACTCAGGTGCCTCACACAGCCTTATGCCCAAAGCCGTAATGGAAAAGCTGAACCTTGATGTTACAAGACTCTACAAAGATCTATTCTCCTTTGACTCAAGTCAAGTCAAGTGTTTAGGCCTCATCAAAGACCTGTGTGTCTCCTTAGTCCAATTTCCTAACAAGACAATCCTCATGGATGTGGTGGTTGCTGACATTCCACCAAAGTATGGCATGTTACTGTCAAGATCTTGGGGAGCAAAACTCCAAGGATCCCTCCAATTAGATCTCTCTTATGCCACTATATCTGTCTTTGGGCAACCAAAGAGACTGTATAGAGAAACACTGATGAAATATGTGGTAACTAGTGAGAGCAAGCCTAAAATTTTTCCCATTTACTCAATCCATTCTGACATGGATTCTTTTATTTTATTTAATGATGAAATAAGTCCTCCAATTGATGACAAGCCATTGACTTTAGGAATGAACACACACATCAATGAAGAATCGGTTGCCCATACTGATACAACTGTCAAAAAAATCAAGGCAACTAGCTTACAAGAAGAACCTCCCCAAACAGAAAATTCAAATCTGTCCGCTGCAAGAATGATAGAAACTCTTGACACTAACCACAAGCAAGAAATCGTATGGTATTTAGAGTTTGATGGCTCTGTCAACAAGTTAGGAGCAGGGGCAGGTGTCTGGATTCACAATACACATAACAACCATGCAGAAGGCCATGCCTACAGACTAAACTTCAAATGCACTAATAACATGGCAGAGTATGAGGCTCTCCTCTTAGGCCTTAAACTGCTCAAAGCTCTAGGAGCTGCAAAAGTATCCATTTTAGGTGACTCTGATTTAATCATACAACAGATGAAAGGTAATTTTGTTACCAATGACAACAGAATGAGGGCCTATAGGACTGCTGCCACTAGTATACTCAACACATTCACTGAATCCAAGCTTGCCAAGATTTCAAGAGAGCATAACATTCATGCACACAGCCTGGCCACTTTTGCTAGTACATGCAAGCTTCCCTTTGAACCAAATCATCATTTCACTGCTGAAATAAAACATAGGCCCGCTGTCCCAAATAATGTTAAAGATTGGCAAGTGTTCGAGAATGATGCCCAGATTAACAATTTCCTCACCCTTGAGCATGAGTTTTCAAATATTAACATTGACATGGATGCTATGACAGATGAACAACAAAAAACCAATGAAAATCAGCAGGCTGTAATGCCTATAACGGCCAAACGAATGCTGAACCCAACTGTTTTTGATAAAACAAATATAGAAGAACTGAAACTGATGCATTTGGAGGAAATAGCCGAAACAGAGGCCGAGATCGTTGATCTGAAAGACAACTTACTCCCTGCTAGCCTCACTCCGTTGGAAGACATGTTTGATGCTAATGATGTTCCCAAAAACCAAAAATGCAACCCCTAAACGCTGTTATAGAAGAACACAACATTGGGACAACAGAGAATCCCAAAATGATCAAATTATCCAAAAATCTGCCATTTGATCAAAAGCCCAAATATATTGATTTATTCAAAGAATTCCAAGATGTATTTGCTTGGAGTTATGAGGACTTGAAATCTTATGACACCTCAGTAATCCAACACACCATTCCCTTAAAACCAAACCAAAAGCCCTTCAAACAGAAACTGAGGAGAATCAATCCCATGCTTCTCCCTTTGATTGAAAAGGAATTGAAAAGAATGTTTGAAGCAGGTATCATAGCACCCATCAGATTTTCTGAATGGGTATCCAATCTTGTTCCTACAAGAAAAAAGACAGGAGAGATTAGGCTATGCGTAGACCTAAGAAATTTAAACCAAGTCTCCCTAAAAGACCACTACCCATTGCCCAAAATGGATCATATTCTGCAGAGAGTAGTGGGATCATCTAGATTTTCTTTGCTAGATGGCTTTTCAGGTTTCAATCAAATACTGGTTCACCTGGATGACCAAGACAAGACAACCTTTACCACATCGTGGGGAACATTTAAGTATGTGAAGATGCCATTCGAACTTAAAAATGCCGATGCTACCTTTCAAAGGGCAATGGATATTGCATTTGCCAAAGAAATACATGATTTC
The DNA here is from genome assembly GCA_031772625.1 of Pinus tabuliformis. Lineage (NCBI taxonomy): Eukaryota > Viridiplantae > Streptophyta > Pinopsida > Pinales > Pinaceae > Pinus > Pinus tabuliformis. The sequence continues at coordinate 1,595,431,247 of CM062820.1, read as the reverse complement.
CTAGTTGTCTACCTTGATGATCTAACCCCTTTCTCTAAATCTGATCAAGAGCACCTAAAACATTTAAGACAAATATTCATGACATGCAGGAAATATGGCATTTCCTTCAACCCCAAAAAATCCCTCTTTGGCCTTGAAGAAGGCAAACTCCTTGGCCATATCATATCAAAGGACGGGATTAGAATTGATCCTGAAAGAATCCAAGCCATTCTCCAAATCCCATACCCAAGAAACATAAAAGAGTTGCAAGCATTCTTGGGAAAGATCAATTTCCTAAGGAGATTTATTCCAAATCTAGCTGAGCTAATAAGACTGTTAAGCAACATGTTAAAAAAGGATGCCAAGGTAAGATGGTCTCTTGAAACCAAACAAGCCTTTGAGGGCATAAAATCTGCCTTAACCCAAGCCCCTGTCCTTACAAGTCCAAAATTTGATAGGGACTTTATCATATTTTCTTTTGCATCTGATCACACCATAGCTGCTGTTCTTCTGCAAAAGGATGATCAGGGAGCTGAAAAGCCAATTGCATTTTTCAGCCGAGCCTTAAGAGATGCCCCTTTGAAATACCCAATCATGGAGAAGCAGGCCTATGCCCTGGTCAAAGCAATCAAGGATTTCCGAGTGTACATTTTATATTCACATGTAATTGCCTATGTCCCAAATGCTGTTATAAAAGACATATTAACCCAAGAGGGATTAGAGGGAAAAAGAGGGAAATGGATTGCAAACATCCTTGAGTATGACATAGAAATAAAACCAACCAAGCTCATAAAGGGACAAGGTTTAGCCAAACTGATGTCCAAAGCAAACTTTCAAGCCTTAGACATTAACCAATTGGACAATGAACAGGAGCTGGCGACTCCACAGATCAGTGAAACCTTTTTGCAATCCCCATGGTATGTTGATATATGCTTTGTTTTGTTAAACCTGTTTGCTCCCCCAGGATTGTCCAGAACTAAGAAAATATTTTTAAGAATGAAGGCTTCAAAGTTTTGTGTCATAGATGGTGCATTATTTTGGAAAAATCATGAAGGTATATTGCTTAATTGTTTAATCATGAATGAAACTAACAATGTCATGAAAGAGTTCCATGCAGGTGACTGTGGAGGGCATCTATATTGGAAATCCACTGCTGATAAAATTCTAAGGGTTGGTTTCTATTGGCCCTCTCTTTTTTCAGATGTAAAGAAGTTTGCCATGTCATGTCACAAATGCCAAATCTTTGAAGGAAAAAGAAAGCTATTGCCCCTGCCCCTTAAACCCATCTCAACTAAAAAGCCTTTTCAACAATGGGGTCTTGACTTCATTGGAGAAATCCATCCCTCTTCCTCAGGCCAACACAAATGGATTTTAACAGCCACCGACTATTTCACCAAGTGGGTTGAGGCCATCCCATGCAGACAACCCAATGACACCATCATTATCCAATTCCTTGAGTGCAACATCCTTTCTAGATTTGGCTGCCCTGAGAAGATCATTACTGATAACGCCGCTGCTTTTAAATCCAAAAAAATGATCAATTTTTGCCACAAATTTCACATCACCTTGGGGCATTCCACAGCCTATTACCCCCAAGGTAATGGCCTGGCTGAGTCATCTAATAAGAGCCTGATTAACATCATCAAGAAAGTGCTAGAAGAAAACAAGAAGAACTGGCATAGAAAGCTCACAAATGCCCTATGGGCAGACAGACTTTCAACAAAGAAATCCATTGGGATGAGCCCTTATGAGCTAGTATATGGCATGGAAGCTAGGTTTCCTTCATCTTTGGGCATCCCTACTATCAGACTCTTACAGGAGATTCAGGCTGAACCAAACGACATTCAACGAAGAATCAACCAAACCATTCATCTTCAGCAAACCAGAGAGCAAGTTTATGACAGAGCTCAGATTTTGCAAGAAAATCTCAAAAGGATGTTTGATAAGAGAGCTAAGGCTGAGGATTTCTATATTGGTGACAAAGTTCTAAGGTGGGATTCACGAAGAGAAGACAAGGGAAAACATGCAAAATTTGATTTTTTATGGAAAGGGCCATTCGTTATTTCTGTTGTTCAGGGAAATAACACATATTTTCTCAAATCTGTAGAGGGCAGCACAGCTGAAGAAGGCCCTGTGAATGGCCAAATGCTGAAACATTACCATGATCCCTTTTAAAGGGATACAATCCAGCTCTATACATATCTCTTTGTACATTGATATTTGTATATATCAGCGCTCTGTTTTTTAGTTTTTGTGTAAGCAATCTGAGTGTTAGAGGAGCAGCAGTAATGTTTGTGAAGACACAGCCAATTTCCAGTATTCCATTCTTTAAAGCTCTGTCTCTACTTTAAGCTCGGTAAAACAACAATAGTAGCACTGTCATATCACAGAAATTTATGGTGAAAGCAAACAGTGGGCAGCTTTCAGTCTTTAGTCAAACAGTATCAATAAGAGAGGAGCATTTTTTAAATTTCACATCAGCAACTGTTTCTAGACCAGAGCTAAAGGAAACACATCAATTTTTACCTATGTTTTTCAAAGGCACAATGCTCAAGCAATACTGTACATAACATCAAGCACGCAGAAGAAAGCAGGCGATGCTATGCAGTTTACAGTAATTCAGTTGAGGAGGGAGCTGTTCATATTTCAAAGTTTCACACTATAACAGCCAGAATAAAGAAGTTTTTCAATCCACCGCAACAATAGAAGATCAAGGCAGTCTGACCTGCTGTTCTTAGCTTTTCACAAGGAAAAGCCATCCCCAAGTGGAGCCACTGTTAGCCTCTTGTTGCAACAGGTGTTCATCTTTCATGATTGACAGTTCTACATGCCAAATATGTCATCTTTCATGCTGTCAGGTTCCATATTTGCAGAAAAAGGCCAAAGAAGAGGCCATGAAAGTATGCCAGTCCAAATGCCACTACTGTATTCCAATTTTGATGACTTAACCATTTTTGAAGAATGTTCTGTTAAGGGAAGCCCAAACAGCTTAATCTTGGCTTCCCTAGGTTTCAATTTCCTGTTTTAGAATATAGAGAATGATATCTGTCCAAACAACTTAATTTTGGCAGATTTATAGATAGGTAGAGAATCAAAGGAGCCCAACTGCTTAATCTGGGCCCTTGGCAGAAATAAGTGTAGATTTAGATAGGAGGGCAGTCAAAAGAAAAATTGTGAAGCTGGGTCTGCAAGTCTAAGTGCACCTACCAAAAAGAAGAAAAAATGTTAGGAAGGTAGGCTGGGTAGGTAGCTGTGTAGTTGCAGAATCATGACTTGTGATCCATTTTTTGTTGTCAAGTGTCATATTTATTCAGATCACAAGTTGGAGGCAGTTTTCCATTTGGAGGAGCTCAAACTGGACATTACTAACTTCCCCTTCTTCTTCTTTCCCGAATCACTTACTAACTTCCCTGAAGAGGTCAAGGTCTGCTTGATTCCTCTTAGTTTCATCATTTTCCATTATATTTGCCTAAGTGAAGGTCCTCTTGGCTTAGGAGTACTGTTGTTTCACTCTATAAGTCACTTTTCCCCAAAAAAGCCTAAGGTCCCATACTTAGCGCTTTCTGGTCATTTTCATATTAACTCCTAAAACTCTATTATCTAACTCCCTAGTCTATTCCCTTATCCCATATTATGCAAAATATATAAAATCCCAAAAATATTAAATACCCCCTCCCTGGCACTATAGCCATATAATATCAAGCTTGGGAAATGTTGAGTTTACCAGGAACTTGACATTAGCTTTCCAGGTTCAAACCCTGGGATTAACTTGGCATCTGGTTAAGTTAATAACCTTTTCTTTCCCCTTTACCCATAAACATTTCATCATTCTCACCCCCTCTCCCTGATTGCTTAAAGTTTAGTGTTAAAATGTTTGAATAAACATTGAACTTTACCCCTGGTGCACAAACCATGTATAAAACCCACTTTTCCGCCCTTATCCTAAGGTTTTGCTCATAAACATTTAACCCCTGCTCGTTTTTAACCCCATAACCCACTTCCCTAATGTTTTAAACCCCCCCGTCACATAATAAATTAATCAAAAGGCGCGCGGGCCCCGTCCCTTATCCCTCCGCCGCCTTACCCATCCCGCCAACTGTCCGATCGCCCGTGCCCGAGATCAACGGCGGGCGGGCTTTTTCATCTCCGAAGCCACCGATGTTTAGCGTCTGGGAGTTCGGCGGTTTTCCCACCGTACTCCCGCCACGCGTCGCCCTCCCGGGTGTGGCGGAGCCCCCTCCTCCCAAACCACTCCAGTGCAAAGGCAGTGTGCCTGAAACTGCCAAACCACCCTCCCCTGGGTGATGTCAGCGCCCCGTCCTCCACCCAGTGATGTCATCCTACTGCGTCATCTGCCTGCATCGGCCTCCCACCACGTCACTGCCACTGTGTACCGCCACGTCCTCCGCCATACTGGGTCCCACCCGCTGACATCATGCTGACGTCATCACTCAAAAAGGCGCGAAAGGCGAAAATCGTGCTTAGGAAGCCCGGATTCAGATTCTGAGGCAGTTTTTCATGCGCGATTAGTGCGCTAGGCTACGAGAAATGGGCCAAAATGGAAAGCCCCTCATCGCGCAGCCCCCAGCAAGCCCAAAAGGCGCAGAATGACCCGTTTTTCTTCGCGAAGCATTCAGAAAGGGGCAAACACACTTTTTAAAGCAACAGAGGGCCGAGCAGCTGCCATGAAGGATCGATGGGATAGTCTAAACCATTCAGAAGATTTTAAAGACTCCAGGATCAGCGCCAAAGAGTATCAGGAAGCGGCAGAGAGTATCAGTTCAACAACATCAAATCAGGTGAAAATTAAAAACCTTCATCAAAGTCAGCAAAGCAGTTAAGGCCATTTAAAAGCCTATCTGGTCGGGATTAGTGCACATTAATGCCAACAAAACAGTAGCAAAACCAAGTTAGAGGTGGAGATAAAGGACAAATCACAGTTATTATAGGAGGACTGCACCGGGCTACCCAGGACAGACATTAACTCAGTTTTGATACAACTGCCCTCAGCGCAACCCAAAGATATTTTCGTGCATTTATTTCTGGATAAGATTAGGTTAAATTAATCATTTTTTTTTTCAGACTTGTTTAGGTCGGCTGTAATAGATTAGTTTTTGGATAACTTTCCCTATATATACCGACCCTCTGTATTGTTTAAAGGGTTGGTTGGTTGATAATCCTCATTAGAGACTCGCACTGGATATCTGAGATGTTTTACTTAATCAAAGATTGCTGAAAAGCTTTGGAGGAATGACTGTCTGCTCTGTGTCTAATGGTTTGAAGAATTGAATGCAGAATTCTTGTGTTGCTATATGAACCAATAAGTTTTCCTTACCTCTGTTATGTCGATTTCACATATGCTCACTTCACAGAACAAAGGATTGGCTTAGAATTTGCTCGGTTGCACTCTATGCTCAGTTTGTGTGGCTTCTTAATGTTTTCCTCTTGAATTAGGCATAAATATGAATTCGGTTATGGCTCATGTTTGACCTATTTTCATATATGAATGATTGTTATCTAGGAATTCTTAACTGCTCCTAGATAGGGCTCATTTGTTTTCTTGCTACTAATCTGAATGAGAGATTCTTAATTGCCACTCATTCCTTAGCCTCTAATCCATCTCTTTTACCTTGAATGATTGTTTCATACGCAGCTAGCTTGCTCCATATTCCTTCCTGTGACCAAGAAAATGCACCAGCAGTCCTACTCCTTGACTCCACGCCCAATGGTCCTAGAACTTTCATGCTGTCCCTGCCTCTTTACGTGAAAGCATCATCCTTCCCACCAAAAACAAAACAAAACCCCTTGAAATCAATAACTAGCCTAAAAACACTATCAACAAAGCTAAATCCGAAAGAGAGAGCCTTCTCTGATTGCAGGTGGGCTAGACCCTGCAGTCCAAAGATTGGTCTGTGGTTACCTTGGCCGTATCCTTTTGATGCCGACCAGAACGACAACCTGAGTGATAACAGTATGGTCACAACCATCCAATAATGAGAAGGATCACATATAACAAACTCATGACATGGTTGCAGCCATCCATCTAAAATAGACATGTATGTAAGCATGATCATGTCACATCGCCCTACAACCTGGACTTTTGTAATCTGAGCCCAAGGTCTTGCACTCCAACATGACCCGATCAAAGTATAAATTCTAGAATATGAATAGATGCGTTGAAGTGGAACACACTAGAAAATCGCTTGATTACCGGTCAATGATGTGAACCATTAACAAGCACGAGAGGAACCGCAAATAATGACAATGGCTCTCAAGGAACCAATAACACAATTCATAGAGTCTGAATAAGGAACTGAAGTCAAACACCCATGAATTCACTTGATCAAAAGCCAATGATGAGAACTTGTCGTCGAGTGTGAAGAACCTTCCATTAGGGCATGCAAGCTCTAAGGTAATGGAAGGGAGTCTCTCGATCAACTTCTCGGATAATGAGTTGAAGTCGACAGGAAGTGACCTTGTTGAAGGAGGGACATGATGTATCCCACATCATCGACACGAGATAAGGAATGCTATGATTATGGATGATAATTTATTTTTTAAATGAGTGTAAACTCTTGAACATATCGACAGCACAACTCCGAAGTTTGGCAGCTTTTTGGATCCATAGGGTCAGAGGTCATGATGACGTGGAAAAGATAAAATGGAAAGGAGAAAATGAATGACCCAAGCCCAAGAAGGTCAATGACGAAGCGAGGATATCCCAACATGACATGAAATAGAAGAGTGTCATGTTCAAGAGTGACAAGCTTCCAACACAATTGGTAAAAATTTTCCATTTTCCCCCACCATTTCTAGCAGGTACCCCAATTATTTTTTATCACAAGCTTGAAGGTGATAGCATCTGCTTGTAATATAAGTCCATCCTTCAGATAGATCCAACCTAGTAAGAATAACATGCCCTAGGAAGGAGAAGCTCATGTCTATCATGGTGATGAATCCAATGTCATTAAAGTTTAACGAGTCTGACAAAGGGAAAACTCGATATCTTTTTAATGTTTGGAGAGTTTAAAAAATACATGGAAAAGAAAACTCCAAAAGGTCCCTTTTCGTAAAGTTGTCTCTCGAGTCTAAAAAGGTAAAAAACAATACTCAAAAGAACCTCTTGACCATATCAGCCAAGGAGTACCTTTTTCATAAATAGTTTATCCCATCCCGAAAAAGGGGTAAACGTATAATGGGTAAATGACTTTTTGAAACCATTTACAAGTTTAAAATGACAAGAACTTGACAATATTTTCGTGTTTTGAGAGTCGGAAAAGAGCTTAAAGCAGACTCCCTATTTTTATTTTCTTTCACGAGTCAAAAAGGCAAAAATACTTGGCAATCTTTTCATGTCCATTTTTACGAGTCAGGAAAAGAGCTTAAATACGACTCTAGTTTTGCATCACCATCTGCAAACCATCACTTACCACAGCACAAGAAGCAAATGCATTATCCATTTCTAAGGAAAAATGGTGAAAAATACTTTTTAAAACCCTAAAATAGAGCTAAAAGCTTATAAAAAGGGAAAAAAGTAATTTTTTTTTACCATTTACCTCATTTGGAGCAATTTTTACCCACTTGTGCCCTAAATCTTTAGGAGCAGATTTCTACTGATCCAAGAGGCTGATCGTTGAACCGTCTGTTGCAGGTAAGAGCCGAGGCCCTAATATTTGCATTAATGCCTATTTTTCAAGAATTTAACCGTCTTTTCAGGGTTTTTGAGGTTTTTTTGGTAAACAAATTCGCTCTTGGTCAGCCTAGAATCTAGGCATAGGACGACGCTGATCGAGGGTTTTTAGCATGGGGACTCGTGCCATTAGCGCACCTGTTTTAAAAACAGTCGCATCGGCATAGAGAACTAATTTTTTTTAATTTTTTCCCAAATTCATTGCTTTAATCAGAAATGTCCCTTGCAAAAACTGATGTTAAAGTTCAATGTGGGATGTTTGTAGGCAAATCAAAGCAAAAATATGGTGATTGAGTGGAAAGAACAAGAGCATGAACGAATAGACCAAATGGCTTTGGAAGATCCAAACTGTCTAGATGCTTTGAGGAACTGTGGGTTCCTCAAGTTCTTTCTTACACTAGGTACAATACATGATCAGTCTATGGGACGTTGGACAAGAGGTATTTGTGATCCATGACCAAGAGCTAGAGTTGGAGACTTCAGACATCTACTTCATTACTGGGTTGTCCCATAGAGGGGAACTAGTCCAATTGTATGGAGGTAGGCCTATTGGGGCAAGTGTAAACATGTTGCTTGCCCAACATTGCCCAAGAGCCTTGAAATCTACAAGCGGCAAGATCGACATCATGACCATAAACGATCTTGTATTGAAGGTAATACTCTTAACCATCAACCGAGTGGCTGGGGCTCAAGCACTACATGAGTCCAACAAATCTCGGTTCCAGTATGTTGTGGATTGCATGGCACCCACGGTTTTCAACTGGGTGGAAGCCATGAAGGTAAACATGAAAAGGAAACTATCCAAGTGAAAAGTAGGAAACTTGAGGAAATTTGGATATGGCTCCATCTTAGTGACCTTCTTCTTGGAACAGATCCCACTGTTCCATTACCAGATGGTGGAGGTGAACTCTCTAATACCACGAGATCCACGGATGGTCCGATGGAGTGAGTTGATGCCTAGATCTGGAGGGAGCTAGCAAATGTCCTACAAGCCTGCCTTCTTTGTATGGCTCAGACGACAGTTGATCAAGGTGGAGGAATTACCGTACAACAAGACTGACTTCCGCGGCGACCCTGACATACTACTCCCAGAGGGAGAAGACTTTGATGATGTAGGTGGGCAAAACAATTTTATTTTTTGTTTTTTTTGTTTCTTTGTTTTTGCATATATGTATTCATGACACTTTGACTTTGTAATTGTAGACGTTGGACTAGAGAGGCCAGCAGGGATGTCCCCTATAGCCAAACATGTGGCTTGATAGTTAGAGGTTGCTCCTTATCAGGAAGGAGTGGATAATGAAGAAGAGATTTCCAAAAATATTGAGGGTCTGACGAGAGGAATCCAAGAATATGCATGGATCGAGGACATTCCTTGCCATTATCAGTGGCACACAGTGGGAGTGTTGGATCAGATTCGATGATTACTGACTCGTGTAGTACAAGTAGTAACATGTTATCATGATCACCACACAGAGTAGTCCATAGTTTAGAATTTATAGTTTTGCGGCTTGTGAGCCATGAATGTATTTGGAACACATATATTATTTTTTTGGATTTTGATGTATTACACTCAAACATTACCGACATATCTATGTTATATTTCCTATTTACTATGATACAATGTTTTCTCACACATTCCGTAAATTTCTGCCTAAAACATAATTAGCCAATGCATCTGTTAAAGTATTCATATGCCTAGGAATGTGATGATATGTAGTATAATCAAAATTTCTTTCCAATATATGAATACAAAAATACATTCTTAATATCTGAGGGTTTCTGACAGAATATTTCCCATTGAGCTGAAGAATAACAAGTTGTGAATCAAGGTTAATAACCATTTCTCAAATGTCAAGAGCAATAGGTTCTGACAAGAGTTCGATAACTACACTACATTTAGCAATTTTATTAGTTGTTTGACCCAAACAAATACCTTGAAGATCAATCAACTCACCATGAGGGTCATAAATAGCCCATTCTGCGATGATAGATTCTGGGTACTACGAAAAGAATCATCAATGAAACCTAAGTAAGGAGTCACAGACATCTGAAAAGAAGGTGAAGACATAATAAGTAGGAAATCTGCTTGAAAAACACACCAAACCAAACTGCACAAAATGAATAACACACTTATGTAAACAAGTAACCAAGCGAGATGACTCATGCATAATACTTTTTGAGGTAAAACCCACTACGAGGCTTACTCAAAGGGTTACCCTCAGAATCAATTAGCTCATAAGCCCATTTTTGGAATACACTCTTAACGATATAGGGCCCATGCCACATAGGTTAGAATTTTCCTGCCCCTAGCTTATCGTTAGCTTCATCATATAGCAAGACCAAATAACCTTCATTAAATGCAGGAGGAGAGACCGAATGATTAAGATGGGATTTAACTCACTTTTTTTATGCTTCAATGAATAAAGTAGCGAGACGACCAGTTTCATCCAGTTGTTCCAAATATAGGAGATGCTCTTCTTGAGGTGAGGTTTTAATGCGTAATTCAAAAGCCAATTTGAGTGAGGGAATTTCACATTCAATCTGTAGGGTAGCTTCCAGGCCGTAGATGAGCTGGAAAGGTGTGAATCCACTTGCGTCTTTAGTTGAGGTTCGGTAGACCCACAAAGTTGAAAAAGCATGAGATGCCAATTGGATTTGTGCATCCCAATGGTTTTATTGGAGAAATGTCATCTGCTAAATATGTGCAGTAGCAGACCAACATGGAACTCAATATAGACAGTATTTCTACTTCAGAACAATTGTTAATATTCCATGAATATGTGGAAGAAGCAGACCAATCTTTATGATATTCTGATTTCATGACATCCCTTTTATCAGGGGCAGGTGACCAAGAAGAATTCCAAGAACTTCTATCAGTAAATTTATGCACAATTGCATCTTTGGGTTCTTCTTCATCCGAAAATGAAATCAGATCAGGAATGTATTTTTCTATCTGAAAAGTTTCTTTATCAGGAGGAGAAAAATTATTCACAAGAAACTCTAAATCTTCTAGAGTAGGAGGAGCAGAGGGCGTTGCTTCAAATTTGTTGAGTACTGTATCAGAACTAGAAGGCTTAATAGGATCATCTCCTGATTTCAACCACTTAGAAACTGTCATTTTTTGTCCAGGGCTTGAAGAGTTTAGACTGGAAAACATGCCAGGATTAGCCATAGGAGCATCAACAAAGGTAATTTCTGGTTTAGGAAAAATGATATCACCAGGATTCTTCATTTTTGATTGAAGAGTAGTAGGAACAACATGGAAAGGCAATTGAACTTGAGGATTTGAGAAATAAGTAGTAGCTTTAAAAGTAGGATTAGGAGTGTTTTTATTTTCTCAGACTTTCAACAGAAGTAGGGACAACCCAAACTTGTTTCTTTACTACTTCAAGTGATGTTTTTAAGCTTGTCATCATATCCTGATTCTTATCTGCTACTAAATGTACTTTGCCAATCCATTTGGAATTATCATTAATCCATTTTTCTAAAACATCAATAGTTTTAGCAATATGCAAACCATTCGATCTAAGAGTTTTTATTCCATCTAAAAATTTATCTCTGGTAAAATCCACCTTTTGAAGAATTTTTGCAATTATTTCTTGGAGCATTTTATTTTCTCTAGCTGCATATTGATGATTTCTTTCTAGATGTTTAATCAAACTATCTAGAGCAAGATTTGTCCAGTTTTTTTCTGCAACTGATTCCCTGTCTAAAAGATGAGACTGGTCAGACTGAAGTGGGAGTAACTTAAAAATCTTATCATCTTGTCTGATAACAAGATTTTTCCAAGGAGGAATTGTTGTCTCAGTGCTAAGAATAGTGCCATCTATTAATTCCCATTTGTGTTGTGACACTTCTGTCTATAAGGCTAACCCTTGCATCATATTCACTCTAAGGGTTTGATAGATGTGTTCTAAAAAAAGCTGCCCTTTCATCTTGATAGACTGTAAATGTTTCGGAACATTTGATTTTTCCAACATATTTTTTATTTATCATCTATGTGAGGGATGATAAGAGGTCTAGGAATTTCAACTAGATTTTCCTTAATCTTTGTTTTTATATCTTCACAAGATAGATTCTTGAACATTTTAACCAAAGCCATTTCTACTTCATTTGTACTTGGATAATAGAATTCATAAAAATAAATCCATTGTTTATTCTGTTCCATCCAAGCTTTCCATTTTTCATTGTTGACTTTGTTGATTGTTGACCTATCTTTCTTTGAATATGTTTTCATTTCTTCACAGTATCTATACTCTTGCTGATGAGTATACAGATCCCAGTTAAACATTTTCTTATACCATTCATTTGAGGGATCATAAGGACTTATTCCTTTGTATATCTTAAGAAATTGAATGATTTCTTCATCAGAAGGAAGCTGTATTTTACTAGGAATCTTATTCCTAGGATCCAATATATAGTTGGGGATTTCTTCTGGATATCCTAAGCCTTTTGTAGCAGAATTTCCTACTGATTGAAGTAAAATTACTTCATGAGCTGAAAAAGGATTACACCTTGTACATTACTATGTTTGATTTCCAAAACTTGGAACAAAAAGAATCATGTTTATTCTTCTTCTGTCTTTATCCTGTTCTTCTTTTTAATGGGGTTTTGGAAGACTAGGAGTTTGCTGACAAAAGTTAGGAGAACAATGAGAATGATTACATACAGATGGTTGTGGAAATTGTGGAATTTGGAATGATGATGGCATATTAATTGTTCTAGGAGGAACAATATTTGAATGCTGAGACTGAAGAGTTTGTGCAATCATATTTGATAACAGTGTGGATCTTTGCAATATTCAACTTCAGAATCTTCTTCTTCATAAACAACATGAATCTGGTCATTTAGATCATAATAATTTTCTAAATCTATTAATTCTTCACAGCTAGAAGGGAGATCAATAATATTTACCTTGCCAGATTTATTCTTATAGCTAAATTGTTTCTTCTTACCAGATTGTTGTTTGTCTTTTTGCACTTTTGGACAATTTGGAGCAATATGTCCTTTTTCATTGCAATGGAAGCAAAATATTTTCTTCTGTTTTGGCTTTTGATGAAACTGGCGTGTTTTTTTGTATTCTCTGGGAAGCCTTCTATGAATGAATTTTTTGTTTTCTGCGGATCTAAAAGTTTTCTTAGAGTAAGATTTCTTTTTAGAGCGACGACGATCATATCCCCCTAAACTTTTAGAGCCATGCAAATGCCATTGTTTACATAGTTGTTGATAGCCATGTGGTTTAGTGGAGCTGGTGACAACACGAGCAACTTTCATCTGAGAGCAAAGTTCAACAATGGCAGCTTTAATAGCTTGTCTTATAACACCAAATTTATAGGCACCAATCTTTCCAGGAAGCTTATTCAAAATGGCAGTAGTTACCCAATTTGGTAAAGAAGCAATGAAGATTTCTTTCCATTTGGGATCTAGAATCATGTCAGAAGAAAGAGTATGCAGATGATGGAGATATTCCATAAAATATTCATCAAAATGCTGCATATTAGTAAGCTTCATGGATGTAAGTGTGACTGCAGCAAGTTCATTATTGATCTAAGGATAACCACAAAAATTGACAAGAATGCCATGCATTAGGCAACCAATCATGTTATTCACAGGTAATGAAGTCTGTGGATCCATATATGTAGTATTATCTGGGTTCATTACCATAGATGTTTCCCAAGAAGGAATGAGGACAGGATCATAATGACTTTCTGCTTTAAGCCAAGAATCAAGGAGTCCTTCAAATCCACTGATGATTTTCCTGGTTGTATTTAATGGAGAAATTTCATTTGCTAAATATGTGTGGTAGCAGACAAACATGGAACTCAATGTAGACAGTATTTCTGCTTCAGAACAATTGTCAATATTCCATGAATATGTGGAAGAAGCAGACCAATCTTTATGATATTCTGATTTCATGACATCCCTTTTATCAGGAGTAGGTGATCAAGAAGAATTCCAAGAACTTCTATAAGTAACTTTATGTACAATTGTATCTTTGGGTTCTTCTTCATTAGAAAATGAAATCAGATCAAATGTCTTTTGCTATCTAAAAATTTTCTTTATCAGGAGGAGAAAAATTATTCACAAGAAACTCTAAATCTTCTAGAGTAGGAGGAGTAGAGGGCGCTGCTTCAAATTTGATGAGTACTATATTAGAACTGGAAGGCTTATCAGGATCATCTCCTGATTTCAGCCACTCAGAAACTGTCATTTTATGTCTAGGGCTTGAAGAGTTTAGATTGGAAAACATGTCAGGATTAGCCATAGCAGCATAAACAAAGGTAGTTTCTGGTTTAGGAAAAATGATATCACCAGGATTCTTCATTTTTGATTGAAGAGTAGTAGGAACAACATGGAAAGGCAATTGATCTTGAGGATTTGAGAAATAAGTAGTAGCTTTAAAAGTAGGATCAGGAGTGTTTTTCTTTTTTATACTTTCAACAGAAGTAGAGACAACCCAAACTTGTTTCTTTACAACTTCAAGTGAAGTTTTTAAGCTTGTCATCATATCCTGATTCTTATCTGCTACTGAATGTACTTTTCCAATCCATTTGGAATTATCATTAATCCCTTTTTCTAAAACATCAATAGTTTTAGCAATATGCAAATCATTTGATCCAAGAGTTTTTATTCCATCTAGTAATTGATCTCTCGTAAAATCTACCTTTTGAAGAATATTTTCAATTATTTTTTGGAGCATTTTATTTTCTGTGGCTGCATATTGATGATTTCTTTCTAGATGTTTAATCAAACTATCTAGAGCAAGATTTGTCTAGTTTGTTGCTGCAACCGATTCCCTGTCTGAAAGATGAGACTGGTTAGATTGAAGTGGAAGTAACTTAAAAATGTTATCATCTTGTCTGATAACAAGATTTTTCCAAGGAGGAATTGTTGTCTCAGTGCTAAGAATAGTGCCATCTATTAATTCCCATTTGTGTTGTGGCACTTCTATTTGTAAGGTTGACCCTTGCATCATATTCACTCTAAGGGTTTGACAGATGTGTTCTAACAAAAGCTACCCTTTCATCTTGACAGGCTGTAAATTTTTTAGAACATTTGATTTTTGCAACATTTTTTATATTTATCATCTATGTGAGGGATGATAAAAGGTCCAAGAATTTCAACTAGATTTTCCTTAATCTTTGTTTTTATATCTTCACAAGATAGATTCTTGAACTTTTTAACCAAAGCCATTTCTACTTCATTTGTACTTGGATAATAGAATTCATAAAAAGAAATCCACTGGTTATTCTGTTCCATCCAAGCTTTCCAATTTTCATTGTTGACTTTGTTGATTGTTGACCTATCTTTCTTTGAATAGGTTTTCATGTCTTCAAAGTATCTATACTCTTGCTGATGAGTATACAGACCCTAGTTAAACGTTTTCTTATACAATTCATTTGAGGGATCATAAGGACTTATTCCTTTGTATATCTTAAGAAATTGAATGATTTCTTCATTAGAAGGAAGCTGTATTTTACTAGGAATCTTATTCCTAGGATCCAATCTATAACTGGGGATTTCTTCTGGATATCCTAAGCCTTTTGTAGTAGATTTTCCTACTGATTGAAGAAAAAATTCTTCATGAGCTGAAAAAGGAGTACACTTTGTATATTCCTGTGTTTGATTTCCAGAACTTGGAACAAAACGAATCATGTTTATTCTTCTTCTGTCTTTATCCTGTTCTTCTTTTTCATGGGGTTTTGGAAGACTAGGAGTTTGCTGAAAAAAGTTAGGAGAACAATGAGGATGACTACATACAGATGGTTGTGGAAATTGGAATGCTGATTGCATATTAATTGTTCTAGGAGGAACAATATTTGAATGCTGAGACTGAAGAGTTTGTGCAATCATATTTGATAACATATGCATGAAGTTTGGATCAGAAGTAAGATCATATGAAGGACTTGGTGATCCTTCAGGACTAGATGCAATAGAGGACATTTGTGGTCTTACTACGATTTCAGATTTTACAGGGTTTTTTATAATAGGAGGAGGAGGAGGTCCACCATGCTCAGACTATGCACACTTTGACAGGGAGAAGTACGAATAGAAGCCCAATTTGTGACCCATTCTGTTGGCGGTTTAAGATCTCGATGAGATATCATTTGAGGGGCAACAAGATTTAAGCCATAGTCATGAGTGATAAGAGTAGTGAACTCAGAGGTTTCAAAAACTTGTTGGACAATAGAAGGAGTGGTCTTATTATAAAATTTGATGACACATCGCCAATGAATAACAACATTATTGCTATTATCTTCAAAATCATCATATCCATGTGTTTGGATGCCGAGCATTAGAGCATTGATGGCATTAGGATCATCTAAGGAAATAGAAAAATCAGGAACACAGGACCAAGAAATTGGACCGTAGGCTAATGTTCCTTGACATCCTCCAATTAAAGCTTTATGAAAAGTTTTCCATCGGCGATCAAAAACACAAGAGAAGACAACAACGTCTTGACCTTTTCTATGTAGTGGTTGAATCCCAATTTGGATATGACCAAAATGAGCAAAATTGAGACCGACTTTTAGTGCAGTTGTAAACTCAGATTGCTTCAAAATGTTCATTGTTTGAAGCAGATGATTGTTACTGGAGGTTTGTAGAATTTCTTCTTTAACCTTATATCTTCAGTATTGTATAGTGTCTAATAATCCCAGATTTGTATAGACATGTTTGGGGTCTATTTTTGGTAAAGACCAAGAACCAAACTTACTCTGTTCATTTAATAATGTTATAGATTTATCATGGATGATAGTGTGAAAACCAGATTTTATTTTTTCATTACATTCTCTTTCTTCTTCTTCTTTAACAATTTCATCAAAACTTTTATCACTAAATTCATGAAGAGAACTTCGTGCTAGAGAAAATTTATCCATAACCAATACTTTCTAACAACAAGAAAAAATCAGAAATACTTTCAACCTCCCTCTGATACCAACTACAAAGCGCACACAGCGAAAGCGAGAATGTGGAAATAAACAAGATCCGTGACTGATACTTTAATCACAGAGAGGGAAGAGACTCCTCTATTGCGCAATCTAGCATCACGAATATATTTTTGAATATATTTGAATATGAATGCCAACAAGAGTATTAGTTCATAATAAATACCAGGTATTCTTAATCGCTCCAATATCTGACAATTATTCTAAACAATATCCTCGTGTTGAAACACGAACTCTGGCCCAACGGTCTACTTCTGCGAATTTGCGACTTCTTCAACCTTAACCAGGCTCATACAAGTTCGAGAATAGAATCCAAAACAATCTACAAAGGAGACATAGATTTACAGAAATTGAGGAATCTTTATTGATGAACTTCAAAACTCAAGTATTACAAAGTTGCTTCTCAAGCAATACAAAGTTACTTCTCCAACAAAAAGTATCTCTAAATTTCTTAAAACTTGAATGCCTCTCTTCCCTAGTCTTCATCTATTTATAGATCCTCCTAGTTCTAGGTTTGGTGATACCTCCATATCAGATATGAGAAAATATTACTTTACATCAAAATCAAATCCTTACATCAGATATGAGAGAATCCTGCTTTCAGGTAACCCGAACGACATCTGCACAGTATCTTACTTTACATCAAAATCAAATCCTTGCATCAAATATGAGAGAATCCTGCTTTCGGGTAACCCGGAGGACATCTGCACAGTGATTCAATCATAAAATATTTTATATTTATTCTTATCCCTTTATTTAATTATATATGTTGGATTGATTACACTGTAAGAGATTCTTTTTTAGGGAACCTTATGAAAAACCTGTCTGCCACCAAAGTCGGACAGAAAGACATTACAAAATGAAAAAATGTTCTAGTTGTTCATGAGAATAATGATGTTCTCTGAACCTAGTCAAGAAGTCATTATTAAAATACTGTGAATAAATTTCTTCCTCACATTCCCAAATTGGTACTTCAGCATATTCTAGTACTTCGTCCTGAAAAAGTAGTGGGCCAAAAGGATTTAAATTTGGATCTGTCATGGCATGAAATGACTCATAGTCATGTGAAGAGCCATTCATATTTCCCCCGAATCTTCTGAAGAAAATATTTCGTGTAATAAACCAATGAAAGGATCCATTGGCACAGAGTGTTGCAAGCATGTGATAATTGGTGATATTGTTGATATCCAAAATCCTTTTGTATAAAATTCCTGATTGATGTGCCCGTGGTTCTGTAAATCCAGGAAGTTGTAATAACCGGAGAGAGAATGGGTAAAAACATAGAGGACTGATACCATAAATGTTCCACCATTCTTTAAACCATTCAGGTGTGGGGTCTTGTTCTTCAATTTGTGTAACTTGCATCCCATGATATCTAAAAGAAAACTGAACATTATAGAAAAATGAGTTAGTTTTATTTTCAAAACACATACCTGTATACTAGGCTTTCTCTTGGCGTTCATGATCTTCAGAGTTCTGAAAGTTGGGTGGAAATAGGAAATGATCAATGTAGATTTCACAGCAGATTAGATTTTCATCTGCATCTTTGTGTAATGTGAAATCAAGATTTCTCCAATCTTGAAGAAAACTTAAAGCTTCAAAAGCTTCATCATTTCTTTGCATTTGATCATCCCATGAGAAATAATGTTGTCCAGTTCCATGCCGATATTTAATTTCTTTCATTGGAAACCAATCTGCTTGATAATCGAGTAGAGGTTTCTGCAGATTAAAAGTGTGAGAACCATCAGCACATTCAATGTGAATCTCATTTTCTAATCTTCTTATGATGTTACATCTGAGATTATTTACATAATCTCTCTATAAAAATTTCCGGCTGAGAAGATCTGCGAAGGAATTCTTAATTCCAGAAATGAACTCTACATCAAAACGATACTGAGCCAATGTCATTATCCATCTAACCATTGCTGTATCTTCAAAGTCACATTTATGGATAGCGAACTTAAGGGCTTGGCAATCTATTTTGATTGTAAAATGTTTATAGATCACAGAATCTTTGAATTTGGCATTGCCAAGGCAGACAACTCTAAGTTCTTTCTTTAGGCTGGACCAATTTTTTTTGTGTAGTTGACCAAATTCCAGAGGCATACTGGCAAATTTCATATTCCATTTTATTTTTATTAAGATCATGTTGGAAGAAAATTACACCCCACCAATATCACTGGCATTTTTAATGATGGTTTTCGGCCATTCTTCATTGATTGTGCTTAAAGGAGAAATATTACTAATCTTTCCTTTAATTCTTCTGACTGCCTCTGTTAAATCCTCTATCCACGGAATTGGATCTTTTTGCAATATTTTATTCAATAAGACTCTGTCTTGGGTACAATGTCTGACAAATTTGGAGATGTAATTCAAACTACCCATGAATCTTTGTAGTTGAGTTTTATCAGTGATTCTGTCTGAAAATTTATCCATGAAATCACGACTATGTTGCATAATGTAATATGATCCATATTGAATCACATATCCCAAGAAATCTATCATAGTCTGAAATAACTTCATTTTTGAATCTGATAAAACTATACATTTTCCTTTGACTCTCTTGTAGAATATATTAAGATGCTTTATATGAGAGGGAATATCTGCAGAATGAATTAGAACATCATCAATATATTTCTTCAAGAAACCATCCATACCTTCAAAAGTTTCATCCATAATCTTCTGGAAGGTGGATGGAGCATTTACTAGTCCAAAGGGCATAATATTCCATTCAAAATGTCCTTCTGGTACTGAAAAAGTTTTTTTCCACTTATCTTCTTCATTTATCCATACTTGCCAGAAACCAGACTTTAAATCAAACTTGGAAAAGATTTATGACTATGATATCTGAGACAAAAGCACAGAGGGATTTGGCAAGGGATCAACATCATAATCAAGGATATTATTCAGAGGCTTGTAGTTTACTACCAATCTTGGTTTTCGTCTGATAATCTCTGAGTGCTTATTGACATAAAATCCAAAACAAGCAATAGGGCTATGAGATTTTCTGATCAAACCTTTTTGCAGTAAAGATTTTATTTCTTCTTTACAATACCTGAGTTGTTCAGAATCCATCGATATTGCTTTTGATCTTCTGAGTTTTCCATGAAATTTCTTTTTCAAAGGCAATTCGACTTCATGTTTATGAATATGCCAAAAGGCATTTGGATCTTCAGAACAACAAGATTTTAGTTTCTGAGAGATCTCACTTATTTCATTTTCAAATTTTCCTTTTAGAAGATTTTCATCAATCTTGAGCATTTCTTTCTTCTTCTCCATCTTTGCCAAGGTATTTTGTAACCTGTCAATTCTGCTCAATCTATTAGGAGAATTGGAATGAATAAAAGGATAGAAATAATCTATACCTTTGAAGAGAAGAAAATATCCACATTTCTGTGATTTTTCATCATAAGTTCTTCCATGTCCTTTGAAATTTCTCAGGAAAGGAGTTCCTAAGTACATAGCACAATCAAGCTCTGTGACTAATGGAGCATGAACTTGAATTCCTTCAGATTGAGAAACGAAGACATCTATTATAGCTTCTTTCGTTGTCTTGATTTCTCCACTTGTAGTAACAACTCCTGGACACTTTGTCTTTTTTTCTTTGAGGATAGAGAATTACAGTGCCGCTTACTATGCTCAATATTGAACCTGTATCAATTAGAACCTTCCACCATTCTATGGAAGAACTAATTCTGATTTTCATTTTTACACTATGCATTACATCTGTGTTCATTACATTCATTCCTAATCCAGATCTAGGATCTTCAAATTCTTCATCTAGAATTTCAAAGTCTTCAAATTTGAAAATCCCTTTCATTGGATCATGGTATGGATTAGGCTGTCTTTCTAGTTATTTCTGTTCTGTCTGTGAAGATTCTCCTTTTGTGGGTTGTGCATGTAAAGAATGTATATTGTGCCCCTGATGTGCTTCAATGCATAGCCTTATATTCTCTCTAACTTCTTTTCTGAGATCTTCGATAGCTTGACTAATTGCAGGAAGTGTTTGAGGAAGATCATATTCAATTGTTTGTTTTCTGAATTGTCTTGTTAGACCATCAACTGAAAATAAGGCTGCAGAAGGAATATAACTATTTTGATGATTTATCTGGGTCTTTTGTTGTTCTTGATATTGTTGTGACTTGGAATGTTGAAGATGGGTCATAAGCAATCCTTTATACATTTCTTTGAGTTTTGGATCATCGGCATTAACCATTTGTGTAAAATAATTTCTAGAAAGCTCATCATGATCTAAGCTTTCATTTGATAGTGGTTTGAACATCTTGACTGCATTACATTTGAAAATGTTAGGATTACTGCATTCAGAGAGTTCTTGAAAACATTCATTACAATGTGGATCTTTGCAATATTCAACTTCAGAATCTTCTTCTTCATAAACATGTATCTGGTCATTTAGATCATAATAATTTTCTGAATCTGTTAATTCTTCATAGCTAGAAGGGAGATCAATAATATTTACCTTGCCAGATTTATTCCTATAGCTAAATTGTTTCTTCTTACCAGATTGTTGTTTGTATTTTTTCACTTTTGGAAAATTTGGAGCAATATTTCCGTTTTCATTGCAATGGAAGCAAAATATTTTCTTCTGTTTTTGCCTTTGATGAAACTCGTGTGTTTTTTTGTATTGTTTGGGAGGCCTTCTATGAATGATGTTTTTGTTTTTTGCGGATCTAAAAGTTTGCTTAGAGTAAGCTTTATTTTTAGAGCGACGATGATCATATCCCCCTAAACTTTTAGAGCCATGTAAATGCCATTGTTTACATAGTTGTTGATAGCCATGTGGTTTAGTGGAGATGGTGGCAGCTCAAACAACTTTCATCTGAGAGCAAATTTCAACAATGACAACTTTAATAGCTTGTCTTATAACACCAAATTTATAGGCACCAATCTTTCTAGGAAGCTTATTCAAAATGGAAATAGTTACCAAGTTTGGTAAAGAAGCAATGAATATTTCTTTCCATTTGGGATCTAGAATCATGTCAGAAGAAAGAGTATGCAAATGATGGAGATATTCCATAAAATATTCATCAAAATGTTGCATATTAGTAAGCTTCATGGATGTAAGTGTACTGCAGCAAGTTCATTATTGATCTGATGATAACCACAAAAATTGACAAGAATGCCATGCATTAGGCAACCAATCATGTTATTCACAGGTAATAAAGTCTGTGGATCCATATATGTAGTATTATCTGGGTTCATTACCACATATGTTTCCCAAGAAGGAATGAGGACAGGATCATAATGAGTTTTTTCTTTAAGCCAAGAATCAAGGAGTCCTTCGAATCCATTGATGATTTTCCTGGTTGCATTTAATGGAGAAATGTCATCTGCTAAATATGTGTGGTAGCAGACCAACATGGAACTCAATGTAGACAGTATTTCTGCTTCAAAACAATTGTCAATATTCCATGAATATGTGGAAGAAGCAAACCAATCTTTATGATATTCTGATTTCATGACATCCCTTTTATCAGGAGCAGGTGACCAAGAAGAATTCCAAGAACTTCTATTAGTAACTTTATGTACAATTGTATCTTTGGGTTCTTCTTTATCAGAAAATGAAATCAGATTAGGAATGTCTTTTGCTATCTGAAATGTTTCTTTATTAGGATGAGAAAAATTATTCACAAGAAACTCTAAATCTTCTAGAGTAGGAGGAGCAGAGGGCACTGCTTCAAATTTGTTGAGTACTATATCAGAAGTGGAAGGCTTATCAGGATCATCTCCTGATTTCAACCACTTAGAAACTGTCATTTTATGTCCAAGGCTTGAAGAGTTTAGACTGGAAAACATGCCAGGATTAGCCATAGGAGCATAAACAAAGGTAGTTTCTGGTTTAGGAAAAATGATATCACAAGGATTATTCATTTTTGATTGAAGAGTAGTGGGAAAAACATGGAAAGGCAATTGATCTTGAGGATCTAAGAAATAAGTAGTAGCTTTAAAAGTAGGATCAAGAGTGTTTTTCTTTTTCAGACTTTCAATAGAAGTAGAGACAACCCAAACTTGTTTCTTTACTACTTCAAGTGACGTTTTTAAGCTTGTCATCATATCTTGATTCTTATCTACTACTGAATGTAATTTTCCAATCCATTTGGAATTATCATTAATCCCTTTTTCTAAAACATCAATAGTTTTAGCAATATGAAAATCATTTGATCCAAGAGTTTTTATTCCATCTAGTAATTGATCTCTAGTAAAATCTACCTTTCGAAGAATTTTTTCAATTATTTCTTGGAGCATTTTATTTCTCTGGCTGCATATTGATGATTTCTTTCTAGATGTTTAATCAAAATATCTAGAGCAAGATTTGTCCAGTTTGTTGCTGCAACCGATTCCCTGTCTGAAAGATGAGACTGGTCAGACTGAAGTGGTAGTAACTTAAAAATCTTATCGTCTTGTCTGATAACAAGATTTTTCCAAGGAGGAATTGTTATCTCAGTGCTAAGAATAGTGCCATCTATTAATTCCCATTTGTGTTGTGGAACTTCTATTTGTAAGGTTGACCGTTGTATCATATTCACTCTAAGGTTTTGACAGATGTGTTCTAACAAAAGCCGCCCTTTCATCTTGATAGACTGTAAATGTTTCAGAACATTTGATTTTTGCAACATATTTTTATATTTATCATCTATGTGAGGGATGATAAGAGGTCCAGGAATTTCAACTAGATTTTCCTTAATCTTTGTTTTTATATATTCACAAGATAGATTCTTGAGCTTTTTAACCAAAGCCATTTCTACTTCATTTGTACTTGGATAATAGAATTCATAAAAAGAAATCCATTGGTTATTCTGTTCCATCCAAGCTTTCCAATTTTCATTGTTGACTTTTTTTATTATTGACCTATCTTTCTTTGAATAGGTTTTCATTTCAAGACTATGTTGCATAATGTAATATGATCCATATTGAATAGTGCATTGAAGCATAGTAACTACAACTTAGTTTACCGCTTCAGCTTGGCTGTTGGCCTGAGGGTAATATAGAGTTGAGCTGTCATGACGCAAGCCCAATTTAGAAGTCAGCTCAGCCATCATGTAATCGCAAAAATGGGAGACATGGTCTGTGACAATGGCTGGAGGCACTCCAAACCTGGAAATAACATGATTGAACAAAAATTGCACCGCCATTTTACCGTCAGATGAATATGTAGGCATCGCTTTGGTCCATTTAGTGAAGTAATCCACGACAACAATAATATAACCATGGCCCCCAGCCGAACGAGCATTACATGTCATAAAATGAATGTCCCATTTGGTGAAAGGACCAACGGTAATAACGGGGTGAAGATGAGCAAGTGGGCCACACATTTTCCATCGATAAATCTGGCACTGGTGGAATTTGTAGACAACAAGAATGCAATCCTTAAAGATGGAGAGCTAGAAGTAACCAGCGCAGAGGATCTTTTGAGCAATGGCATAGCCAAATAGATGACCACCAAATGTGCCAGAATGGCATTTACTTAAGACTCTTTCAGCCTTATCGATAGTTAAATATCGACGAAGAACCAAATCAACACCAACGTGGTATAAAGTATCCCCAATAATGTGGTAAGGTTTGGATTGATGTCGAATGCATCGAAGATCATCCTTGGACAATGCAGACCGGAAGGTAGAAGTTTGGAGATACACGATGATATCACCATACCAAGTATCGAGAGTACTAATCAGAAAGAGAGTCTCATTGGGTAACTGATCATCAACACCAGTAGGGAGAGAAATAGAGGGAAAAGAGAAAATTAACTCAGCAAATACAAGTGATTTCTTTGATTTGGTAGTAGTGAACACCAAATCGAATTCTTGGAGGATTATAATCGACTTGGAATATTTTCCTCCAAGCAACTGACGAATCAAAATATAGGTCATGGGGTTGCAATTAGAAATCACAGTTGTAATGCAGAGGAGAATATAATGCCGAAAGCGTTGAATAGCCTGAACAACAGCCAAAGCCCACTTCTCGGCATGAGCATAATGAGTCTCAGCATTGAGGAGATTGAAAATAAGGTAATAATTCATGACCTTTGTCATCATCTTGCACAAGGACCATAGTGATAGTGCTAGAAGTTGCAACTAGATAGAGGAAATAATCACGATGATAGTTCAAAGGGTGCAATAAGAGAGCATTAATGAGGACATCTTTCAAGTCATCAAAAGACTTTTGGGCAGTCTCATCCCAATGAAATGTAGTTCCTTTATTAAGCAATCGAGTGAACCCTGAAGCTAGCTCAGCATAGTTAGGCACAAAGCGACGAAGGAAATTCAGTTTCCCTTGCAGACTCTGTAATTGATGCAATGAAGAGGGAGGGGGTAGATTAAAAATAGCCTCAAATTTGAGAGGATCAAGATGAATATCATCCTTCGAAACAATAAAACCGAGAAGTCGTATGGTCTCAACAAAGAAGACACACTTATGCGGATTAAGCCAAATGTTATAGTGTCGACAACAAAGAAATATTTGTTGAAGGTGATCAGGATGGTCACGACGCTTACGTGAATGAGCAGGAAGATCATCTAAATAAGGCTGAATGATGTTTTTAATGTCATGAAAAGCATAATGCATTGCCTGTTGGAAAGTAGCCCCAACATTCTTAAGGCCAAAAGGGAGATTTTTATATGAAAAAGTCCCCCACGGACAGATAAAGGCGGTCTTGTGTTGATCAGCGGGCACATTGTTTATCTCGCTATAACCAGAAAAACCATCCATAACGAAGAAAATCTCACTCCTAGTACATTCATCTATAATCTGGTTGATAAAAGGAGTGGGATAATTGTCCTTCGAGATAGGAAAAATTAAGATCACGGTAATCAACACAGACCCGAATGGTGCCTTGTTTCTTAGTCACCGGTAAAATATTGGACACCCAATCTATTAGAGGTATAGGATAAATAAATCTAGCTTTAAGAAGTTTTTCAACTTATCCCTTGATAACAGTTTCTTTTCTAGGGTGCATAGGATGAAGTCGTTGATGAATAGGCTTCATGTAAGGATAAGTCGAAATTTCGTGCACAACTATACTTGGGTCAATGCTGGAAATTTCTTTGTACGACCATGCAAACATCTCAAAACTAGTGAAAAAGATGAGTATGAAGCTTGATCTCATCAGGAGAACAAGCTACCCCGATATGAACGTTTTGAACGATACCAGGCTTAACATAAATGTCAATAGGAATTGTTTGGGTAATATTACCCATGTTCCCTTCCGACCAAAATTCATGGGTCATGATAGGTATTTGAAGTGGCTGTGTTGGGAAACAAGAAGAGAACTCCTCAAGCCAGGCATACATGGCTCCCTGGCCAGGTAATAATGAGGAACGATGATGAGTATCATTCCAAGGTGCTTCCTCAAGAGACATAATTTCCATGATACTTTCATCAGTATGAAATGTCTCGATTAAGGGATCGAAAGAATCTGAAGAACCAAGACAAGGAGATTGAGAATACGCGTCAAGAGAGGTACCCAAAATAGTGTGATTAGTAGATACTGAAGCCGAAGCCAAAACAATCTCCACATAATTAATCTTGGCAGGGCTTAACGACATGACATCACCCCATGCATCAACTTGATCAGGAGGAGGAATGACCCAAGGATCAAACTTAACCAAGATCATGTTGACTGAGGCAACATGCAGAGGTGGGAGAGGAAAAATACCCATTAAGGTGGGATCTTTGAAAAGTCAATCCCCACACTCTCATATGGAGCATCGATATGCTTCACGTAAGGAACATTGCCATCCGAGGAAGAAGAGGCAAAGAAAGACAACTGGTCGACCATGACTATTTTCCCTTGATGAGGAAAACAAAGCACACAGAACAAAGAGGAGGTTACAACATGCATAGCATGGGTCCAACTCTGTCCAAGTAGAAGATTATAATTAAGATTTGCATCAACCATTTCTACTTTGACATTAACTGTCTTTCCTTCCAAGGTAATGGCAAGATTAACAAGGACACCAAATGGTCGAGAATTGTGTCCATAAAAGGCTTCCAATGTGTTAGGTGATTGGTTCAGGGTAGGAGAACCAATTGGCTTCCAACAAGACACCGACATGATGCATGTAGAAGCCCCTTCATCAATGATGGTCCTGTGAATTGTCTTTTAATTAATAATCACATGAATGAGAAAGGAAATTTGATGAGGTAAGTGTCAAACATGGTTTTCCAAATCAAAACAAATGAGATTGGAATCAGATGGATCAACACCTCCAATGGATGACAGTAATGCTTTCTGCTGAGAAGGACAACTTTGAAGGACCTCGAGAAAAGACGTAGCTGATGGCGCTTGAGCCAAGTCCTCAAAAATATTATAGTGATGAGTGTCTTAAGTGTTTGGATTATATTAGGACTTTCATATCACACCTCGAGAGGGTGGTTGGACAACAAAATTAGGATTAGGACGCTTTATATGGAGAGGACCGGAGGTTGACGGGATAGAGGATGAAGGGGTACTTTCTTTCTCTTTCCCTTCCCTGGGGGTTTGATAATCTGTAAATCTGGTAGCCACATTTATAGGCGTTTTCATCATAAACACTTGGGAACCTAAGGGAGAGGAAGAATTAGGATGTTCTACCATTTGGGTCTACTGGGATGGAAAGGGTTCTTTTAAGAAATCCATGGTCCCTTTTAGAAAGTGACTAACTTCAGATCGTCGAGGACAATCTTTAGTGTAATGAGCCTCCTCACAAATGTGGCATGGATACTTCGACTTTATTTGAGAAGCATCTCTAGTAGAAGACTTAGGAGGGCCCTATTTCTGGGAATCGGCTTTGCCCTTGCCTTTGCCTTTATTTTTAGCTTTAGAGGTTTTTTCCACTGTGGTAGATTGAACATCGTGAACCTCAGAGGTTTTACCAGGACTAGGTGAATTTCTAGAGGGATCGTTGGACCCTGTGTTCGAGACCGATTTCTATTTGGAAGAATATTTTGCGGGAGTCTGAGACACGGAACCAATCACTCCATCAACAAGTGGTGTAGTTGGATACTTCAATGCTGTCAGATCGAATGACGGTCTTGGAGCATGAGGTAACATCTCATATAATGTGCCAGATTGCAAGTAGACAAGGTCTAAATACTAGGCATGAGCGATGGCTTGCTCCTCAGTAACACACCCACCCATAGCTATGTCTCTAGCAATTGGGCTAACGAATGATTTGGTGAACCATTATGTCAGAAACTGATCAGAAATTTCAAACTTGATCAGGCGATGTTGATGTCTCCATTCGTGGATGTGATCGGAGATATGGGTCAAGGTGTCTTGCTTAAGTGACGTAAGCAGATAGGTGCCAGTTTCATAGTGAAATGACAACTAGAAATGAGTGAGGAAAGCCATAGCGAGAGTGTTGAAGTCACTGTAGGTACCTTGAGGAAATTTGATGTACCATTTTTCTGTAGCCATTGTGAGAGTTCTTCAAAAAAGTTGGAGACGGATGGAATCATCGATGTAAGAATCGGAGGAGCACTAGAGGTGATATGTCATCACGTGGGCTTGTGGATCCTCTTTTGCTTTTCCCTAAAATTTGGGGCAATCACTTAGAACTTTCGTTGGAACTAGAGGCCAATAAAGCAAATGAAGGATAGTATCATTAGTGAGACTTGACACATCCGACAGTTCCAACGTGGCCAAGAATGACAATTACGTATTAAAAGGCATTTAGGGTCTTTGAGTAGACCCAGACTAAGGAACCCATCCTTGTTGGTCAGGATTTTTTCCCCATAGTGGAGGATTTTGTCCATATGGAATCTAATTTTTCCCCTGTTGTAGGTTACCTTGCCCGTAGGGAGGAATTTGTCTTGGGTAGACTTGATATTGTCCTGCCATAGGCCATTGATAGGCATATGATTTAAAAGGATGTTGAGCCTGTTGAACTTGGACGTAAGGATTTTGAAATTGCTAACCCTAAACATATGGATTTTCCACCTGCTACCCCTAGACATAAGGATTTTGAACCTGCTGCCCCTGGACATAAGGATTTTTCATCTGTTGTTGTATGGGTTGACCTTGACCTTGCAAAGGTTGACCTTGGCCCTGAACGAGTTGACCTTACTGATATGCATATACGGTTTGCTGCTGCAAAGGTTGGCTCTGCTTTGGGAAAGGCTGACCTTGTGGCTAGTACAAAGATTGTCTTTGCTGCTACATAGGTTGACCTTCTAGCTACTGCAAAGATTGCCCCATGCTACTGCAAAGGCTAGCCTTGTGAGGATGAAGATTGGGAGGATTGTTGAAAAAACTGTGTTTGCGGCTGCAAAGGTTGATGTGACTATTGAAAAGGTTGCCCTTGTGGTTGTAGCAGTTTTCCTTGTCACTGCATTGCTTTCTCTTGTTGCAACGAAGGTTTCCCTTGTTGTTGCAAAGGTAGCTGGACAGTTCCTACATAGTTCCTGAATTGAATCTGGCCATATCCACTAGGCATAGTGGATTGGCCAGGCTGAACATAAGGTCTATCTTGAGGAATGTAATGTGGGGTAACCAAGGGTTGTGAACCATATGGAACATAAGCTAGTTGGAACGGAACTTGAGCCATGTATGGCTGCTGGTATTGGACATTACCTAACCCGAACAAATCAATAGGGTTACGAATTGCGCTGTAAAAAGGTTGATTCGTCACAACCATGTGAGTTTGTAATCCACTCACATTGGTTTGTCCTGAAATCATAGAGATATTCAGATCTTGCCCCCTAGGTGGTGGTACGGTCTGTCCACTCACTAGAGGAGTAGAAGAACTTATCGAGACCGACCTTACTGAGATTGTCGGTTGAACCAAAAAAGGCGGTTGAAATGATGAAACAAGTTGAGACAGAATGGTAGGTTGAACTAGAACTAAAGTGAATGCAGTTCATACAATCAGTCGAGAGGTTGTGTTCTAGACAAATGGACCTCATGTAGGCATGGTGCTAGAAGACTAGATAGGATTTTGATACAACAATGAGGCACTGGGAGTGCCTAAAACCAACTGAACTAGAGAGGTATAACTATGTGGCAATAAGGGCTCACTAAACGCAGGATAAGAAAGAGACGAGATGCTCCCTGTATAAGGGAAACCTTATAGAGGGAACTCATACACCTACTCATCACCCACTTGAGGAGTGTGAGTAGCAGAAACTTCCAACAGACTCGAAGAGGAGACTAGAATTTCGCCATTTGACTCCATAGAAAACAACTGGTGACAATCCGAAGATGAACGAGGAGAAAAGTCCAATGAAACACCAGGCTAATCATATGGACTATAAGGGTACTATGGAGATACCACAAAAGGGTCTACAACCAGTCTTTGTGGACTATCAAAAGTCTACAGACTCTTGAGAGTCTGGATAGGATTATTAGGGGATTTCGGGCCAGTTTCGTAAGGTGACCTAGTATCTGAAGGATGCAGACGAGAAGACAAAGGTTTAATACTTAGAAAAATTCCAAGTTCAACACCTTGATCCTCAAGTAATTGCGAAATTTCAGGGAAAGTTTCTTCGGATGACCTTCCAGGTGAAGGCAAGGAAGAGGAATGAGGCGAACCTGATGGTTCAGCCACGATAACTTTTTCTCAAACAAAATAGAAGAGATATTAATTTCAAGGTTTTAAAAATATATTAGGGATATACTCATGATGTGGTATAGAGTAAGACTATCAGGAATGTGATGTCATCGTGGGCAAAAAAAAATTAAGACATTGAAACAAACTAATGCCTTTTCATGTTTTAAGAGTCGAGAAAAAGGAAAAGATGAATCTAGTCTCTTTCAGTTTGAATGATCTCGAAAGGACAAGTGCTCGATGACATTTTAAATTTAAAGAGTCAAAAAGACCAAAATGAAAACACAGGATAATCTAGGAAAAACGGATTACCAGGGAACCGTGAACTACAGAATACCACCTGGCAAACTGAGAAGTACAGGTAGACAATCTCCCCGAATGTTGTGTTCAATGTATCATGTTTACAAGGCGGCAGACTTGGCTTCCTGTGGATAAAGGATTGAAAACCTGGTGGGGTCTCCCTTTATATACGCAATGGTATGGGAAGAACGAGTCTGTATTAATGCTGTCTAATGCCGAAGAAAATGACAGTTTCTAGGTTTAAAGACACCAAAACATGTCTCTAGCCTAGACATCTAAATGTGAGTGTTTAGTTTCAAATGCGCCTTAGGTTAATTGAATATATTTTAAAGGTTGATCCTGAAATTAAGTCTCAGTTTTTAGGCCCTATCGATTTCACCTGAAAAACTCTTACGTGCAACTATATGAGACAAAACCCTTTCAATTAGATGAATTCTTACACTAATTGAGAGAAGAGAAAACAATCAATGCAACAAACAAGAAACCGAAAGTAAGACTACTCTTCACTACTTTGCTTTTGAAAAAAAATAATGAAAATTCTTTCCACTTCCTACTCTTCCTATCAAATGCACTTCAACTAGTCCTTTTAAAAGTAAAAGAAGTTCATTTCATTTCAAATGCTCATGATGATGTAATTCTAGCTTTCAATGATGCCACTTAATGCAACATATCAATTAAACAAACTAGAATGATGTATTTCTTCAATGGAATGCTAAGATGAATATTTCACATAAACATTTCAATGAATATTTCAAAACAACCAAACATCAATCAAATGCAAAGCATGATAAAAAGAACTCCTTTCAAACCAAATGCAAAGATTCAACTGAAACAAACCGAGCAATGTGACCTATGCTCAGAAAGAGAGGACTAAAAATGAAATGGATGAAGAAGAAAACCAAAAATCTTGACTTGATGAGCAGGGAAACAAATGAATGGACAATGACCTAGATGCCCTAGGAACACAAACCATCCAAAAACTCAAAAAATCAAGCAAGGCAATCTCAAACAAATCAAGCTAACAAAGCATTCTAGCCAGGGAGAATAAAGGAAAACAAGACGAGAATCAGAATCTATGAGGACAAGACACACTGGCAATGATTTAGGAGAAACCCTGATTTTAACCTATAGGCATCAACGCAACTATCTAACTAGCAGCATGCATTAGAAGGGGCTGTGGCGCGACTACTCAAGAGGAACTCACACTGGCTGATGCTACTGTTAGAAAATTAATAACATTGATTGAGGGATTCAAAGAAAAAATAGAAAAAAATTACAAACCAAAACCAAAACTATCACTCTAAATTCAAGAATCAAAGCAACAGATGACTTGAAGTGCAGATTACCAAATAGAAAGAGTGAAATATCACAAATCATGAAATGAAAAACAATCCAAAGAGACAAATGGATCCCCATTATGGTCACCAATTTGTGGAGTAGGAAGATTCTCTCTAGGGATAGAGACAATCCCTCTTGCCCAAGGGAGAAGGTCTAGCCACAAACAAGACAATCTAATATAAGTTCCCTTACATTGATAAGGGTTAAGATCCTACCTCTTGTATCGCTAATCCTTGTCTGATGAGGTCCTTGTGTCTTTTCTCCAACGATCAGCTCCGTAGTGTCAATCAAGCACCTGAAATGATGAGACAAGAAACCAAAGCACACATGATAGCATACGAAATATTCAACCTACTTAAGAGGCCAAGGAGTCTTAAGCTGCCAACTAACATATGCAATTGATATAGGAAAAGACAAATCAGTTGTATTATTATAACAAAAAGGAAAGTACAACCTTTGCCTTAGCGTTGTAGGTTTCCTTCTACGTGTTCAGGTTCTAGCACCACTATTAGCCTCTCATGATTCACCCTCAAAAAAATGGAAGTTCAAGGCCTCTTCCTCTTTTCTCCAAACCAAACAAAACTACAAGCTTATTCTCCCTTCACAAACACAAATTAGAAGGCTAAGGTTCTCAAGATGGCTATCAAGATTTTTAGATTATTTCAGCCCTTTCATTAGCTAACTGAGGTTGGAAAAGGAGGAGTTTTTATAGCTTTTATAGAGGGAAAATAGATCCTCTTATGATGGGAGATGTCTTATCCATTTTGATTTGTTCCATTTTAATAGGGGAAAAGAGCCCAAACAGTCTCTCCCGACTCTATCTTGCTTAACCATTTACCAGAATTTTGTTCACAAAGCTTCTATGCCTGGAAGCTTTGACTCCATTTTTAAAAACTTTCGTAAAGAGGGTTGGCATGGGTCATGAATGGATTAACAACACCATTCGGCATTAGGAACAGTGTTAGACTCTGCAAATCACCACAGGGATAAAACTGAGTGGTAATGGTAGTCTTGAAAACTGAGTTTGAAGGAATATTCTTTGGAATTGATGTAAGAGGGAAATGTTCTACAGATGAAGAGGGATGTTAGGACATGTTCTTCATGATAGGGAAACACATGAGGGTCACTGTAGAGGTCTTCCAGGATCAAGGATTAGGGAGTACAGGGACAGTGACAAAATGTTGCCTAACACATATACATAAGCTCGGGTTTAGCTTTCATGAGGATTTTTTGATGAAAATGTTTATGGCTACCCTAGAAGGAAAAACAAGATCATGGCATGAAGGGCTAAACCCAGGTAGCTTATACTCTCTTAAGGATTTCGACACAACATTCTTTTATTTTTATGGAAAGTCTCATCATTCATTCTTGTTGTTCAAAAATTGTTGTGAATCTTGTGAAAAATTCATTGAATACCTTGAAGAGACTTTTGGTGATGAAGAATGTCTATATTATGAGATCATAGAAGGCCCTTTATGATTTTTCGTCCCTACAAGAATCAACAACTTCCTCCTTGGATGAAATAGACTCAGATCAAAATAGAGAAAGGCCTATTCCTGATCTTGAAAATGAAAATCACCAAGCCAATGTTGATTTCTATAAAACTTAGTGTTCTCCTCTGTCTGAAGATGAAATAGATCAGCTCCTTAAAAGCCATGTTACAACCCAAGTTAAGGAAGGTTTGGAGCATTAACACAATCAAGAATGTGTGAGTGAAATTTCTTCCATTATTGAAAATGAAGATATGGGTTTAAATGATGACAGTCATTAGACTGATGAAAGTATACAAGAATTTATTATGAGTAAGCCAATTTGTGATATAAATTTCTTGCAAGGAGATCAACTAATAGGGACTATTTTCTTTCATGAAGAGGATAGGGTTAGCATGTTTAATAATCTTGAAGAATGCTTTCTGTTCAAGGATGATTTAGACTATGAATTGGAAGAGTATGAGTCTGAGATAGACAGTATGCCAGAGATAGAATCAGAGTTGCTCATGCTTGAGGAGTTTACATCCAACACTCAGATAGCAGAAAGTCATAATTTCCTATGCCTTCCTATTGATCAACAACCAAGTATTATTTGAAATCAAAATGAAAGGTGTACTTGTATTTTTGCTGGATTTCACAACAAGGTAACATTTCAAATTTTTAAGGATTGTTAGACTGATTTGCTATAGTCAACAGGGAAGATGGATTTTCTTGTATTTAGGGATCATGAGCAGATCCTCAATGGATATTTGGAGTTGCCTAGTTTTTGTTTTTCTTCCTGCTCAAGGAAAGTGTGAGTAGGATTCAAGTAAGTAGCCATTTGTTGGAATGGTTACATTGGTGGGATCATTTCACATGATTGTATATATATCTTCAATAGGTGGGTAGTTATCATTAGGATATTAAGCCCGAGGTGAAGGCCCTAAAATATCGATGGTCTGCTGCCATAAATAAGTTCATCCAGTAGTCTGTTTTAGAGTTAAGTCAGTTGATTTAGTCAGTGACTTTTCAATTTTTGAGTTTTGAGTTTTTGTTTTTGAATCCATGCTCAATTGATAAGGCTACTTGGTCTACAATGTTCTTGACACCTCCTAAATGAGCTTCCATCCCTGGTTGGAGCCAATATTAGTGCCTATCAGTCATGTCAGTCACCAGTGATCAAATATGCTCTTTCAAAGTTTTTGCTAGGGTCTTAGGTCAAATTTTTTATGGTTTCAGTAGGTCTTCAAATAAATTTTTTATCATTTCTTGGTGTGTCTAGGCCAGTGCTACTCCCTTCAGCATTCATGGTTATCATCATTCATCATGGTCATGTCTTTTTTTAGGTGTTTTTGATGATGGATCTGTTAAAATGTCTTCATATGAGTTTTGGTCAAGCTCTTCACCTGTTTTGTCATCACTATGTCCAATTTAAGCAAAATGAGCCATGTCAATTGTCTTGAGTTTTAATATAAAGGGAGTTAGAATATTAGGAAGCTAATGAAATAAAGGTAAAGGTAACTTTTCAGTTCATAAATATATTGCTGCAATCACATCATATTTGGTCTTAAGATGAAGTATGATGTCATGCCATGACATATGCCAAAAAAGTGATTTTGAGTTTATAAAGGATCATTCAAACATTCCTATCACTCATTTCAGTTGTATTGAGCTCCAAATTATCATTGGATGCCATCCAAGTCATTTCAGCATTGAACTGCACCCTCCAAGGTGATTTTTCTCCTCCACGATGCGTTTTTGGCAACCACACTATGTTTTGTCCAATTCGTTGTGTTTTTCAGTTTTGGGAGCAAATGGGCACCTACCAGGGGTTTCTTTTGAAAAAAAGGGTTCCAACATCATTAATACAAGTAATTCAAAGCCTCTTAGTACCTCCTTTCATCAGTGATTTCACATTTTAGTGGGGAACCCTCTCCTAGGGTTCACACTACGTTTTTGTGGTTTAGCACTCTTGTTTAATTAGCACATAGCTAAACTAGTTTTCCCACATTTACTACCCTTCGTAACACTGATATACATTTCCCCTATCATTTATAACCCTTTATTCATCCCCATAACTTCTAGGGAAAACTCTAGACCCTACACTACATTTTCAGTAGAAAGGGTAGCGTGGATTATGTAAAAATTATTTGTAGCCCTTCCCATCACTCTCTATCCTATTTATCACTTTCCTAAGGTCCCTAAGACCCCTAACCACCTCCCAAAATTTTCCCATTGCTTAATTCCCTCCCTAACTCCTCTTTCCCCTCACTTCAAATTACAAAACATAAATCCCAAGTTTCCCTAAATAAAACTCTGTTTTTTCCATTCCTCATAACCTAGTTTTTTGTGCAACATTTGAACATGGAAACTGAAAAGAAAACCTACAATACGGGAGGAAAAGTGTCAAGGTTTGAACCCCTTAATACTTAGGATTTGGTTTCCTTAGCATTTTTCTAAGTAGTGTTTCTAGAATGTTGGTTGCCTAGGGTTTTGTGAGAAAATCCAACAAGTGGGTTATCATGCTAAACTAACCAACCTGTTTGCCACAAACCTTAGAGGAGATAAGGTCAAGATTGCAGGGATAGAATTCATCATTTCATTAGAGATAATAGTTGTTGCCATAGGGATACCCAACAGTGGGGAAAGTGGTTCAAAAACTCAGATTTGGACACTTCAAATTACAGGGATTTCATCAAAATTTAGTTCAAAGAGGCTCCCAAGAGTATTTTTCCTTTTGGACTCTTGCTTGAAAAGTTTTCTCCATTAATGAAGTATCATGAAATATTTTACATGTGAGTGCAGGTTTTCAACAATGTACAGGTATCATATCAAATTGTTGATGTATTTCACCTGTCTAAAGCCTCTCAACCTACCTCACTACCTGTTATAGACATTTTTGTGCCTTACAGCATAGAGCATGAAATGTCAATAATCTGAGGGATCCAAAGTCCCTAAACATGTTGTTCCTACCCCTAGAGGAACAAGATCAGCAAACCACAGCACTTCAGATCAGTTCTCCACTGAAAAACACTCAAAAACGGGTCAATTTTGGATCATAACAACTGCTCCACTGAGCATCTGCGCTGAATGTCAACTGCTCCATGGTGTACCTGCGTTGAATGTCAACTTCATCAAAGGCTACCTGCGCTGAGCGAGTTTGGACATGTGGAGGAATCTTTCCTCAATGTGTCAGTGCCCAGGAAGCTTCCAAAATGACACTTGGATCAAAAGATTCGCCTAAGTGAAGAGTAAGAGGTTCTAAGACTCCGAGTGGAAGGTAGAATCTCCAAGTGGACTCAAGGACTGAAGAACAGCTGGGGTTGAAGAGGACAACAGTCACACATCAAGCTGACTTATCTTCACTCCAAAACTCTATATAAGGATCTCATCCCATGGGATCTGGAGGCCGGAATTTTGTGCAAAGAATTGCTGTTGGTTTACAGTTGAGAGTATTGGGTGATTTCTTGAGGGAGGTGAAGAGGAGATTTCTTTTCATCGGGAAGGTGATGCTGGATTGGGCCTCTTATGGTTGTATCACCGCCTGAACCTTACTTTCTTCCATTAATAAAGCATTTGAGGTTCTTCTATTCGCATGTGTTTCAATGATGTATTGTCTTACTTGCGTATTTGATTTATGCTAATCCTTGAATCAATTATGAATGCATGCTTCTTGTAGTTTCCTTTTCTCGTCTTGTTTGCAGGATCTTGTGTAGCTGGGTCCGTGAGAAGACAAGGAGCTGGGAGCAAGCAGCAAAGAGAGAAGATTGGATCGACCATTTGCGCAAGACATCGGTAAGTGGATCTCTTCCTTTCCTCTTTTGCATGTCATAAAGAAGTAACCTTAGATAGCTTTGCTTTGACTGTTGCTAAGGAACTATCACCCTTAGAGTGGGATAGGGTCATTCCGTGTTGGATACTTTTCCCCACAACAGACTGGCGACTCCACTGGGGACCGTGTCTTGTTGGTAGCTTGTGTTTCTTGCTATTCATTTCCTAAACAAAGGGAGTACCGAATCGAACTGCATTCGAATCCTTCGAAGGCAAAGTAGAGGGCAGCTACTCTAGCTCAGTTCTGGGCATGTTTATGATTTGAAGAGCTGATCCACAAGGACTCTTATTAGCTCTTTGTGATAGTGTTCATCTTCCTTTAATCATCCTCTAGTGTATACCTGGTTGATAGCCTCTGATTTGGCCTAAAACAGTTGATTTTTGAGCAATCTGTGACCCGGAACCAAAGAGAGACGAGAGTTTTCTCTTCAGTGCAGCTGCAGTGAAGGCTACCTGCGCTGCAACGTAGGTACCGAAGGGGAAACCTGCGCTGAATGTCAAACTGACAGTGTCTTACCTGCGTTGAACCAGTTTTGCATTGTGCAACTGGGGTTCCCTGCCTTCTGTTGCCCAGTTTTCAGTATTGTTTTTGCAGCCTGTTGTCAACCTGTATACCCATCTGAAACTATCTTTCTTTGCCATCATTCCGCCTCAGTTGTGTGAAGAAACCGTGATTGTTCTTATTGTATTTCTTACTTTCATTCACAGTTTCCCGTAGCGAAAGTGAACTAGTCTTGCTGTGGCCTCTTGGATCTAGACCTGTGATAAAGTGTCGTTGTGATTCTAAGAGCTAGTTTATTGCTGTTCATAGCTGCTTGAGCATTTTCTTTCGTTATATGGTTCAGATTTCAGTATTTCTTGTGTTGAAACGAGTGAATCTTAAGGTGTTCTTTTGATTATTGGACAAAATCTTGTTTTCTTTCGCTTGAAATTGAATTCGAAATCATACAACAACTTTCTTTTTGTAATACATCAACATTAAGGAAGAAGAAAAGAAATACTTGCATTGTGCATTTGCATTTTGACAGTTTGCATGTCGATTTAGGAAAGTGCATCAGTGTGTGCTCTATGATCTGTTTGAAAAGATGATGTCTTTCTTTTCCCTCAGTAGTTAAGATTTTCATAAGTTGAAAGAATTGAAAAAGCTTGCTTATCATTCTTAGACTGCATTTAGGAGTTGTATCATACATCACGTGGTGATCCATAAAGGCAAACTGCTAAGCAAGATCAACCTAAAACGAACTGAATTTACATAACAACGCTTTGAAACATAACGAAACACAGTAGAGGTCTAGGTAGAGACGTGTTTCAGCGTCGTTAAACATAGTGACTGTCGATCTCTATGAAGGTGGGTGATTCCTCCTGAGGGACGATAGCACTAATACGGACTTGTGCTCGCACGTACCGTCGCGTATATTGGGAGACCCCTATAGGAACAAAGCCTTTATCCATAGGAAGCCGTGTCGGCCGCCCTACTGATCGCGATGCAGTGAACCCAGCATTCACGAAGATCGACCACTCGTACCGTAAAACGTATTCTGTGGTTTCGCGAAAGGTTTGGCACACCCTCTGCCTAGAACTCCAGAGTAGTTTCTTTTGGCCTTTTTCAAACTCTATAACTGAAAAAGTCCATCCGAGCATTTGTCACTTCGGGCTCGTTAATACATCGAAGGAGACTAGAGTCATCTTTAGCTTTTTCTCGACTCTTAAAAAGTGAAAAAGCAAGTTGTGTCTAAAGCGTCGTCATATAAAATTCATTTTAAATGGAACATAATCACCCCTTATTCCTGCGTTGATCTTGAGGTTGAGAACATGGAACACACCAACCAAGGGATTCCACATGATGGGAACCCTAGCCCTTTCTCCTCTTGGGGAGAAGTTGGTGCGCCCTACATGGCCACGTTGTTGCTTCCAGGGCTGACAATTGGCCTGCCAGTTTGGCTATTCTCAACCACTGTAGTTCAGAACACCACGGTTCCTGAACAGTCGAAT
Organism: Pinus tabuliformis; assembly: GCA_031772625.1. Taxonomy (NCBI): domain Eukaryota; kingdom Viridiplantae; phylum Streptophyta; class Pinopsida; order Pinales; family Pinaceae; genus Pinus; species Pinus tabuliformis. The sequence goes on along the minus strand of CM062820.1, from coordinate 1,595,392,156 downwards.
CAACAGTTAGACCAGTCTAGAGCTGCCCTCCAACCTTCCACTTCTTTTAAGTCTTCCTCCGATCCTTCCCCTTCGAAAGGTAGAGCCGCCGAGAGCAGAGCTCCCGCGGAGAAGAAGGAGACCGATCTTCCCTCTTCGAAAGGTAGAGCCGCCAAAAGCAGAGCTCCCGCGGAGAAGAAGGAGACCGATCTTCCCTCTTCGAAAGGTAGAGCCGCCGAAAGCAGAGCTCCCGTGGAGAAGAAGAAGGAGAAGAAGAAGAAGGAAAAGAAGCAGAAGGAGCCAAAGGCGGCTGGGGGCAAGCAAAAGACATCTAACCAAAATCCACACACAGCACAGACCGGGCCTAAGTCGCCATGTGTCATATGTGAAGGAGACCACTTCCACCGTGATTGTCCCAGTATTCCCCGAATACTAAGGGACTGGTCCCCTCGTTTGCACAGTTCGGAAGCATCAACCTCTGACAGCCAGGTTGAATGCTTACCATCGACCAGCGAAAGTGAAGGTTCTAGACAATGAAGGGGAATGAGATTCCCCTGCGAACTGTGTGAAGGCAATCACACCCTCCACCGTTGTCCCTTTTTAGACGAAGCAAAGAGAGTTTTGGAAGATCAACCGGTTGCACCGTTGCTACTTCCTCTTGGATACCAAAAACTCGCGCCAAGTCCTTCGTTGGTTGAAAATACAGCTGCCCCGCTCGTGAAGCCAGCTGAAACGTCAGTCACTGAAAATGAACCTACTGAATCCGAACCGGACGAAAGTCCAAAGGTCGAAACGGCAGTTGACCCGGTTCTCCCTTCAGAATTTTCGTCTTCAAATGACACCGTCACTGAAGATTCATCTTCGGCTGACACCCTCACCGAAGAGAGCAAGGATGACACCATCCAGATTCTTTTCATCAACACCGATTCTGATGAACATCAGGGCAATGTGCCCACTCCTTTATCGCAGGAAGGAGCATCGTCAGGATCATATCCGGCCGTATATTCGGTCCCACCACCAAGCAACCTGGTTGTGTCCTTTGATTGGAACCAACTAGGCAGACCCCGGTTACCAGCCAGTATACCATTCAGAATTATAGTCCAAATATACAAAATGGTGATGGCTGGAACTATCATTGATGAAGGGGCATCTGTGAGTATCCTATCCTCTACTGCTTGGAAAGCACTGGGTTGCCCGGCGCTTTTTCCTGAGATAAGGAATCTCTCGGGTTTCGATAAGGGAACCAGTCGACCATTAGGGATTCTACCTAATGTGCCTATTACCTTGAAAGGGAAGGCTGTCAAGATGAACTTGATGGTCGTCCAAGGACCCTTGGATTATAACCTACTCCTTGGACGAGACTACATATATTGCATGGAAGCAATAGTCTCCTCACTCTTTCGAATAATGTGTTTTCCACACGAAGGAAGAATGGTCAAGCTCGTAGACCAACTTTCATTTCCGGGATCACGCATCGCAAATAGTCACATACCTATCCTGAATGGTCTATTCAATCAAGAAAGGTCTCCACCTCCGGTTCTTCTTCCTGATGAGCACGAGTGATTCGGGAAAGTAAGGCTGGAACCCAGGGGGCATGCATCCTGGTCTGCTTCGGGCAGAGAAAACCTTGGGAATAAAGTAGAATTTCCGCGGGAGAATATGACTAGTCCGTACCCCGTCCCCTCCTTCATCTTTGTGAATCTTCCTCTGATCCTTCCTCTTCGAAAGGTAGAAGCCGCTAAAAGCAGAGCTCCCGTGAAGAAAAAGAAGAAAGAAAGAGCCGGCAAGAAAGTCCGGCTCTCATGAAGAAGTAAGGGGCAGTTAGGAAGTGGGGTTGTTCTGGAAAAAGATTCTTTTGTTAAAGTTAAGTGTTTGGCGGAGCGTCGTCATTCACCGTTGTCTAGGTCGATAGGCATCGCCGAAGAAAGATTTCTGTTTGGAAGGACTAACAGAACAATCTTTGGGTAACCTGAAAGAGGTAGGCCTCACCCGTTAAAAACAAGGTTTTTGACGGATAAGTAGGGGCGGCCTTGAAATTAGACTTTATACCTGGGGGCATGCAAACCTTTTGGAATGCAAGCACGGGCGGCTTTTTAGTTTTTAGGTCCGTAGGTCTAACCCCTCTAACTCGTAGGATTGGTCGATACCCAGCTTGCATAAAGGGAGGATATGGAGCAAAGCGTAGTGAGATGAAGCTCCTTAAAAAATAGCGAGCTCTAGGAGACCTTCCTACTTTATGACTGGAAAAAACGAGCAGTTTTGGCAAAGTTCATGCTCGTTAAAAAATAAACGCAAAACCGAGCAGTTTTAGCAAGAATTCATGCTCGTTAAAAAATAAATGCACAAGTGAGCAAGCTTCCTCCAGAGTTGAAGCTCATCCAGAAAAAATGAACCGGTAAATAACCATTTGAGACCGTAAATTCATCAGCCATAAGAAGCCTTGGTCGTGTTTGCACCGTCACCTCCACTTTTCATTTGGCCGATCATTCACATCCACTTGATTGTTTACCTATTTTGAGGAACAGCTGCGAAGAGTGATTTCACCTAGCCATCCTTGTGACACTGCCGTGATTGGAAAATTCCAACCTGTACCTGGAATCTGCTGCTATCCCTGTTTATCACTCGTTCCTCAAAATACGAGTCTTCTTTGAGCTCTTTTCACTGACTCGTAAAAAATGAAAAGTTTGCCGAGTTTTGGCCTTCCAGCTCGTTAAAGGGACTGGAAGAGCTATCCCTCCTCTAGATTTTAATCTTTTTGGACCTGAGGGATTATTGCACAAAAAGATCGAGCGCTTGTCTAGTTCAGCTCGATAAAGCTATCGAACATTCATCTCTTTTGTATTGTTTTATACTTTTTCGGACTTAAGGGATTAGATGACGAAAAAGGACCTTTGGAGTTAACTTTATGTACCCTTTTTAGACTCTCTAAAAATGAAAAGGACCGAGTTGTCTTTGTCGCTAGGCTCGTTAAAAATACTGAATAGCGACAAACTTGTCTTTAGACGAGAACGAGTTTCCCTATCGCTAGGCTCGTTAAAATATAGCGATGGGCTTGCCCGAAGGGTAGGTTATAGAACAAGCACATGTTATCCTCCTCAAGCTTGACAAAAATAAAGAGGTACTGGTCAGAAATGACTGGGGAAAAATTGGGAGAACCTCAAAGCTTAATGGTAGCAAGTCGCTCTTGAACATGACACTTTTGCCTCCGTAAAAACATCGGGTTGGGTTGTTTTCATTCACCGGTCCCTTCACCATGGTCTCGCCATACCATCCACATTTTGGGTAATGCTACCGATCCATCACATCAGTGTCGTTATATGTTCAAGAGATGTCATTCAGAGAGTGTCAACCGGGTCCCATCCACTGCCATACATCATCTTTCATCCTTTCACGACCGCCACCCTGAATCATATTTCACAGATCGTTTTCACCATCATCACAATTACTAGCTCTGTTCCGTGTCACTGATGTGGGATTCATTAAGGCCCTCCTTTGACAGATTGCTTCTTGTCGACATCAGCTCATTATCCAAGAAGTTGATCTAGGAACACCCCCTCAGTACTTTGAAGCTTGCATGCCTCAATGGCAAGTTTCTCACTTCCGGCGACAGGTATACATTAATGACCTTCAACCGGGAGACTTTGCGTGGTGTTCGACGCCAAATCCTATATTCATGCCACGTGAATTGTGCTGCAGTACCTTGAGGGTCATCATCATTATCGGTGATTCCTCTCGCACTTGTTAACAGTTTACATCATTGACTGGTAATCAAGCGATGTCTTTCCATGTTCGACTCCAAGAAATTCTCACATGGATCGACCTGTACTTAGAGTGAAGATCGGACAAGTTTGAAGACCCCAGATCTAGTTTCATCCATCCGGGCTGCGACATATATTCAGGAGATAAAGACATAGACATGTGCAACAGATGATCATCCTACTAAAAGGATGATAATTTAAGCAGAGAATTATCAGTCTATTATCAGACGATCGTCTGTTTATGTACAGAAAATGTATTTATAAAGCTGAGCATGGGAAATGCCCGCATCAGCTAGATCATGAAAGCAGTATGAAAAATAATGTATTGTATTGTATTTTGTTACAGGTCACCTCCCGACGATTGAATGAACTTCGGATCCTCCTAATAAAGCATTTCACCCGATAAACGACCTCATACTTTAGGGGGCAACTGTTATAGACATTTTTGTGCCTTACAGCATAGAGCATGAAATGTCAATAATCTGAGGGATCCAAAGTCCCTAAACATGTTGTTCCTACCCCTAGAGGAACAAGGTCAGCGAACCACAACACTTCAGATTAGTTCTCCACTGAAAAACACTCAAAAACAGGTCAATTTTGGATCATAACAACTGGTCCACTGAGCATCTGCGTTGAATGTCAACTGCTCCATGGTGTACCTGCGCTGAATGTCAACTTCATCAAAGGCTACCTGCACTGAGCGAGTTTGGACATGTGGAGGAATCTTTCCTCAATGTGTCAGTGCCCAGGAAGCTTCCAAAATGACACTTGGATCAAAAGATTTGCCTAAGTGAAGAGTAAGAGGTTCTAAGACTCCGAGTGGAAGGTAGAATCTCCAAGTGGACTCAAGGACTGAAGAACAACTGGGGTTGAAGAGGACAACAGTCACACATCAAGCTGACTTATCTTCACTCTAAAACTCTATATAAGTATCTCATCCCATGGGATCTGGAGGCCGGAATTTTGTGCAAAGAATTGCTGTTGGTTTACAGTTGAGAGTATTGGGTGATTGCTTGAGGGAGGTGAAGAGGAGATTTCTTTCCGTCGGGAAGGTGATGCTGGATTGGGCCTCTTATGGTTGTATCACCGCCTGAACCTTACTTTCTTCCATTAATAAAGCATTTGAGGTTCTTCTATTCGCATGTGTTTCAATGATGTATTGTCTTACTTGCGTATTTGATTTATGCTAATCCTTGAATCAATTATGAATGCATGCTTCTTGTAGTTTCCTTTTCTCGTCTTGTTTGCAGGATCTTGTGTAGCTGGGCCCGTAAGAAGACAAGGAGCTGGGAGCAAGCAGCAAAGAGAGAAGATTGGATCGACCATTTGCGCAAGACATCGGTAAGTGGATCTCTTCCTTTCCTCTTTTGCATGTCATAAAGAAGTAACCTTAGATAGCTTTGCTTTGACTGTTGCTAAGGAACTATCACCCTTAGAGTGGGATAGGGTCATTCCGTGTTGGATACTTTTCCCCACAACACTACCTTTACAGAAATTTAGTTAAGATGGAAAATAAAGTGAAAAATAGAAAGGGTGATCACTAAGCTAGTCTCTACCACCCTGTTTTAATTAAAATCATTGTCCTACACTGTCTTGAGCAAAAGAACATCTCTTGGGAAACCTTCATGCATTCCACAATATTTCTTCCTTCTACTAGTCAGCCTACTAGCCATAGTACACCACCAAAATCATCCAAGCCAAGGGAGGTTGGCTCATCTCACAGAGTTTTAGTGAAGAAGACACCTTTGGAATAAATCAATCAGACCTATATCAGAGGGAAGAGGCTTGTGTTTTCTCCTAGAGACGAGAAAAGGGCCAAGCCTACTTTAGTTGATAGGGAAGCATATCCACATCACCATAAGACATCATTCCATGACCATAATCATGAAAAATAAGGAAAATCGTTGAAGTAGCGTGTCATGGAGAAATAGGTTGAGATTAGAGGTTTGAAAGATGATTTAGCTAAAGCCAACTACATGATTTCATTTTTGCAGCAGGAAAATAGGCAACTCAAAGTGAATCAAATGCTAATGTCAAAACCTAGAATGGGTGTAGAGCATGAGCCAGGAAAAGGTAAGAAAGTCATTAGTTTAGAGCAAATGGAGGACACTGAAGTTCAATACAAGCTAAAGAGGCCTAGAACCAAAGGCATGAAGATGAAAGGAGACCAAATGAGTGAGCCATCTACACCTTTGGAGCAACAAGACATTAGCAAATCCATTGAACAAGATTTTGAGAAACATAGGGAGTATTTGGTGGATAAAGTTAATCTCCACTTGGAGAAGCTCCTTGAAAGGGCCAACAAGGCCACCAACTTGAGAAGGCACATGGCTAGACATTATTACACTAGAAATAGGGTTTCCAAAATCAGAATCTAGAACTTGAAGAGAAAACTAAAGGAAACCTTAAATCAGCAAAACAAGGGGGACAAGATTGATTTTTTGGCGGAGGCTTCACTCGGAGCTTGAAGAGTCATTACTTAGATACAAGGAATGAATTTCAAACAATTAGAACAGATTTTTTATTTTTTTGAAGATTTTGGGCAATTTTGGAAATTTTTAGTAGGTTTTGGTGAGAAAAGGTAGTGTGGTCCATGCTATGGTTTTTTAGGTGCTTCTGTTTGACAAATATCTTAGTGTTCTGGATGCCTTTTGACCTTTACATCAATCCTAGCAAAATAGACTTCCACTACAACATGATTTGGCAGGTCAAAAAGTCAAAGAAGTGCATACAAAACACCTTTCTGCCCTCTTTTTGAGTAGCACGCTACGTTTTTGGTGTAGCTGTGGCAGAATTGAGATTTGGAGGGCTAGACTCAGTATTTTTTAGTGCTTGAGGACTCTATGTGTAATAAACAAATAGAGATTTCAAATGAACCATCATGAGCTAAATTTAGAGCTCAGGAACCCCTACAAAAGTCACTCATAAGCAACACATTACGTTTTCTCCACGCACGCTCCTTTTTCAAAGTAATTCGCTACGTTTTTTCCTAGAACTCACTTTTCTCAGTTTGCTAGTCCAATTCGAATTTTTCTGATGTAATTATTCTTTTTCAAGTTGAAATGATGTAGTAAGATGTAAATAAGCTTGTTAGATTAATTTTCATGTAATCTTAGGCCTCATGTATGAGGAGAAGTTTAGTCAAAGTTTAAAGGAGGATTTGTTTTAACCTCCCTAGACATTAGGGTTTGTTGAGAACTTCATTTAATCAGTTCCTAAACAGAAGGATTCGACCCTTAGAGAGGGAAATGGTTATTTGGTCTATATGTATTTAGTTTTGAGTCAGATTCAGGGTTGGACATCAGTGAGTAGAACTCTTGGAGCTTGTACTTCATCACTTTTTACAGGAAATCAAAGGAGAGTTGTAGCTATTATTCAAGAATTATTGTGTTGTGAGTTTTTGATAGTTTTGTCTCTCTGTTATAGTTTTATATGAATGAAAATTTCATCGTCTTTCCATATCTATGCATTTCAGTGACTTTCCGAAGAGGTTTTAAACAAAATTCTTAAGTTTAAGCTATGTTTTGTTAGGAATTTCATGTTTATGTCACTTATCTTCTGATAAATGAATTCATGCTTACCATGCTCATTTTGATATTTTATTTTTCACCCTACACTACATCAATAAAATCCAAAGTATCACTAAGGCATACCTACCCTGCTCCTTTATATCTCTTGCAACTGAAACCTTGATCTTTTGACCTAGTTCCCCAATTTTCACTCCTGACCCAGCAATTTCAAAACCCTTGATCTGAAATAACTAGCCTAGCATATTTTCGCACTCCAGTCATCATTGGTTGTGATCTCATAGAGACAACCCTCTCTGGTTGGTAGGGCTAAATGCTAAACCCTAAGTGGTTTGAGTTTACCTCCTTCGATCTCCTTTCTCAGCCTTGGGATATTGTGGAGTATAACATTTTGGCGCCATTGCCGGGCAACGCAAGATCATATCTTCCTTAGGAAAGAACGACAAGGATCAGATTTTATTGCTGATGGTGAATAGTGATCAGACACAAGAAAGGTTGTGCATCTTTCACGTGGCGACTCCAATGTCAAAGAATCCAAAAGTTTAGAATTTTCATGGTGACTCCATTGTTCAAAAACCAATAATTTGAAGAACTTCTTGGTGACTTAACTAGTTTCAAGATGGATTCAACTGTTTGAAGGTATTCTCCTATGAATCATGCTCACATTCCTAGTTTTCCAAATCGAATTCCTTGCATAGATTGGCAAACTAATTTTCCCAAATTCATTAAATGTTAACGAGGATGAGGTTATTCTACATCTAATAAAATTTCATTGGTATATACATAATCTTGGGATTAGATTTCATGAGGCTCTTTTAATGAAATTTTTTATGTCTACCCTAGAAGGAAAAGAAAGATCATGGTATGAAGGGTTAAACCCAGGGATCTTATACTCTCTTAAAGATTTCCACAACAACATTCTTTGATTTTTATCGAAATTATCATCATTCATTCTTGTTGTTCAAAAATTGTTGTGAATCCTGTGAAAACTTCATTCAATACCTTGAAGATACTTTTGGTGATGAAGAATGTCTAGATTATGAGATCATAGAAGCCCTTTATGATTTTTCCTCCCAACAAGAATCAAGAGCTTCCTCCTTAGATGAAACTGACTGGGATCAAAATAGAGAAATTCCTATTCCTCATCTTGAAAATGAAAATCACCAAGCCAATGTTGATTTCTATAAAACTCAGTGTTCTCCTCTGTCTGAAGATGAAATAGATCAGCTCATGAAAAGCCATGTTACAGCCCAAGTTAAGGCAGGTTTGGAGTATTCACACAGTCAAGAATGTGTGAGTGAAATTTCTTCCATTATTGAAAATGAAAATATGAGTTTAAATTATGATAGTCATGAGGCTGATGAAAGTATACATGAGGTTATTGTGAATAAGCCAATTTGTGATATAAATTTCCTGCAAGTAGATCAACTAACATGGACTATTTTCTTTCATGAAGAGGATAGGGTTGGCATGTTTAATAATATTGAAGAATGTTTTTTGTTCAAGGATGATTTAGACTATGAATTGGAAGAGTATGAGTCTGAGATAGATAGCATGCCAGAGATAGAATCAGAGTTTCTCATGCTTGAGGAATTTACATCCAACACTCAGGTAGCAGAAAGTCAGACTTTCCTATGCCTTCCTATTGATCAACAACCAAGTATTCTTTGACTTTCCTATGACTTTCCTATGCCTTTCCTATGCCTTCCTGTTTTTTCTGCCTGCTCAAGGAAAGTGTGAGTAGGATTGAAGCAAGTAGCCATTTGTTGGAATGGTTACATTAGAGGGGTCGTTTCACATGATTGTATATATATCTTCAGCAGTTGGGCAATTATCATCAGGATTTGAAGACCGAGGTGAAGGCTCTAAAATCTCAATGGTCTACTGCCATAAGTAAGTTCATTCAGCAGTCAGTTTTAGAGTTAAGTCAGTTCAGCTAGTCGGTCACTTTTCAGTTTTTGAGTTTGGTCCTTTTGTTTTTGAATCCATGCCCAATGGATCAGGATACTTGGTCTATGGTGTTCTTGACACCTCCTAAAGGAGCTTCCATCCCTAGCTGGAGCCAATGTTAGTTCCTGTCATTCATGTCAGTCACTAGTGATCAAATATGCTCTTTCAAAGTTTTTGCTAGGGACTTAGATCAAATTTTTTATGGTTTCAGTAGGTCTTCAAATAAAAATTTGATCATTGGTTGGTGTGTCTAGGTCAGTGATAATCCCTTCAGCATTCATGGTCATTATCATTCATCATGGTCATGTCCTTTTTCACATGGTTTTGATGATAGATCAGTTAAAATATCTTCATATGATTTTTGGTCAAGCTCTTCACCTGTTTTGTCATCACTATGTAAAATTTAAGAAAAGCGAGCCATGTCAATTATCTTGAGTCCTCATATAAAGGGAGTTAGCATCTTAGGAAGCTAATGAAATAAAGATAAAGCTAAATTTTAAGTTCATAAAGATGTTGTTGCAATCACATCATATTTGGTCTTAAGATGAAGTATGATGTCATACCATGATATATGCCAAAAAAGTGATTTGAGTTTATAAAGGATCATTCAAACATTCCTGTCACTCATTTCAGTTGTATTGAGCTCCAAATTATCATTGGATGCCATCCAAGATAATTTTAGCATCGAAATGCACCCTCCAAGGCAATTTTTCGCCTCCACACTGCGTTTTTGCCAGCGATGTTGCATTTTTCCCAATTCACTGAGCTTTTCAGTTTTAGGAGAAAACGGAAACCTATCGGGGTTTTGTTTTGAAAATAAGGGTTCTAAAATCATTCATACAAGTAAGTCAAAGCATCTCAATACCTCCTTTTTTTAGTCGTTTCACATTTCAGCAGGGAACCCTCTCCTAGGGTTCACACTACATTTTTGTGATTTAGCACTCTTGCTTAATTGGCACATAAATAAACTAGTTTCCCCACATTTCCTACCCTTCATCACACTGATATAAAATTTCCCTATCATTTCTAACCCTTATCATTCATCCCCATAACTTCTAGGGAAAACTCTAGCCCCACGTTACGTTTTCACCAGAAAGGTTAGCATGGACTGTGTGAAAAGTATGCGATGCCCTTCCCATCACTCCCTATCCTATTTATCACTTCCCTAATGTCCTTAAGACCCCTACGCACATCCAAAAATTTTCCCATTTCCTAATTCCCTCTCTAAATCCTCTTTCCCCTCACTTCAAATTACAAAACCAAAATCCCCAGTTTCCCTGATTAAAACTCTGTTTTTCCAATTCCTCATAACCTAGTTTGCTGTGCAACATTTGAACATGGAAATTGAAAAGAAAACCTACAACAAGGGAGGAAAACTGTCAAGTTTTGAACCCCATAATACTTAGGAGTTGGTTTCCTCACCATTTGCTAGGTAGTGTTTCTAGAATGTTTGTTGCTTAGGGTTTTGTGAGAGAATCCAACAAATGGGTTATCATGCTAAACTAACCAGCATGTTTTCCACAATCTTTAGAGGAGATATGGTAAATATTGCAAGGGTGGACTTGATCATTTCATCAGAGGCAATAGCTGTTGCCACAGGGATACCAAATAATGGGGAAAAGTGGTTCAAAAAATCAGATTTGGAAACTTAAAATTACAGGGCTTCATCAAAATTCAGTTCAAAGAGGCTCCCAAGAGTATTTTTCCTTTTGCACTGTTTCTTGAAAAGTTTTCTCCATTAATGAAATTCATCATTAAATATTTTACATGTGATGGTAGGTTTTCAATAATGTACAAGTATCATATCAGATTGTTGATGCATTTCACTAGTGTAAAGCCTCTCAACCTACGTCACTACCTTTACAGAAATTTATTTAAGATTGAAAAGAAAGTGCAAAACAGAAAGGGTGATCACTAAGCTAGTCTCTACCTCCATGCTTTAATTAAAATCATTGTCCTATGCCAGATTTAATAGAAGAACATCTCTTGGGAAATCTTCATGCATTCCACAGTATTTCTACCTTCTACTAGTCAGCCTAGTAGCCACAGTACACCACCAACATCATCCAAAAAAAAGGGAGGTTGGCTCATCTCACAGAGTTTCAAGGAAGAGGAAACCTAGGGAAAAAATTACTCAGACCTATATTAGAGGGAGGATGCTTTTGTTTGCTCCTAGAGAAGAGGAAAGGTCCAAGCCTACTTTAGTTGACAGGGAAGCATCTCCACATCACCATGAGACATCATTCAATGAGAATATTCATGAAAACTAGGGAAAATCATTGAAGAAGCTTATCATGGAGAAAGAGGTTGAGATTACAAGTTTGAAAGATGATTTGGCTGAAGCCAACTACATGATTTCATTAAATTTGCAGTAGGAAAATAGGTAGCTCAAATTGAATCAAATGCTAATGTCAAAACCTAGAATGGGTGTAGAGGATGAGCCAAGCAAAGGTAATAAAGTCATTGGTTTAGAGAAAATGGAGGAAAATAAAGTTCAATACAAGCCAAAGAGGCCTAGAACCAAGGGCATGAAGAGGAAAGGAGCCCAAATGAGTGAGCCATATACACCTTTGGAGCAACAAGAAATTAGCGAATCCATTGAACAAGATTTTAAGAAAGATAGGGAGTATTTGTTGGAAAAATTTAATTATCACTTGGAAAGCTCCTTGAAAGGGCCAACAGGGCCACCAAATTGCAAAGGAACATGGCTAGACATTATTACACCAGAAACAGGGTTTCCCAAATCAGAATTTAGAACTTGAAGAGAAAACTAAAGGAAACCTTAAATCAACAAAACCAGGGGGAAAATCTTGAGTTGTTGGTTGAGGCTTCACTAAGAGCTTGAAGAATCATTACCTAGCTCCAAGGAATGAATTTAAAACACTTAGAATAGATCTTGGAGTTGTTTGAAGATTTTGGGCAATTTTGGAAATTTTTAGTAGGTTTTGGCTAGAAAAGGTAGCGTGGCCCACGCTACATTTTGTTGGGAGCCTCTATTTGACAAATGGCTTAGTGGTTTGGATGCCTTTTGACTTCTACATCAATCCTAGATAACTTTACTTCCACTACAACATGATCTGGCAGGTCAATAAGTAAAAAAAGTTCCTAAAAAACACCTTTCTGCCATCTTTTTGAGCACCACACTACATTTTTGGAGTAGCTGTGGGACAATTGAGTTTTGGAGGGCTAGAATCAATCTTTTTCAATTCTTGAGGACTCTATGGTTTAATAGACAGACAAGATTTCCAATGAGTTATCATGAGCTAAATTTGGAGCTCAAGAACCCATCCAAAAATCACTCATAAGAAGCATGCTATGTTTTCTCTAGGCACGCTGCATTTTCATAGCAATTCGCTACGTTTTTGTCTAGAATTCACTTTTCTCAGTTTTCTCAATCCAGTTCGATGTTTTCTGATGTAATTATTCTTTTATGAGTTGAAATGATGTAATAAGAGGTAAATAAACTTGTTATAGTAATTTTCATGTAATCTTAGGCCCCATTTATGAGGAGCAATTTAGTCAAAGTTTAAAAGGAGGATTTGTTTTAACCTCCCTAGACATTAGGGTTTGTTGAGAACTTCATGTAATCAGTTCCTAAACTGAAGGATTCGACCCTAAGAGAGGGGAAATGGTTATTTGGTCTATATGTATCTAGTTTTGAGTCAAATTTAGAGTTGGACATCAGTGAGTAGAACTCTTGGAGCTTGTACTTCATCACTTTTTACAAGAAATCAAAGGATAGTTGTAGCTATTATTTAGGAATTCTTGTGTTGTGAGTTTTTGATAATGTTTTCTCTCTGTTATAGTTTAATATGAATGATAATTTCATCTTCTCTCCATATCTATGCTTTTCAGTGACTTTCCTCATAGGTTTTAAACATAATTCCTATGTTTAAGCTCTGTTTTGTTAGGAATTTCATGTTTATGTCACCTATCTTCTGATAAATGAATTCATGTTTTCCATGCTCATTTTGATCTTTGCTTTTCCACCCTACACTACATAGACAAAACCCCAAAGTATCACAAAGGCATACCTACCCTTCTCCTTTATATCTCTTGCAACTGAAACCTTTGATCTTTTGACCTAGTTCCCCTATTTTCACTCTTGATCCAGCAAAACCATAAATTTCAAAACGCTTCAGCTGAAATAACTAGCCGAACATATTTTCCCACTCTTGTCATCATTAGTTGTGAGCTCATAGAGAGAGACCTCTCTAGTTTGGCAGGGCTAGCTTCTAAACCCTAAGTGGTTTGAGGTTACCTCATTTGATCTCCTTTCTCAGCCTTAGGATATTGTGGAGGATAACACTAGCAGAGGTGACGCAGATACTATGTGGGACTGCTGCAATTCTGCGCAGAGGCTGATGCAGAGGCTCATTTCCAGCAAGATCAGAGTTGGTTCTTCTAGTGATAGGGTGAGATCATCTCACTATTTTTTTCCCATTTATCTCTATATTGGATGGACAATTGGGCATCTAATGAATTGTACTCAGAGTTACTATTGCTTAATAATAAAACCCTTAACTGTTGCATTGATTTTCCCGCATTGGGTTTTTCTGGGGACTTTTGTCCAAAAAAAATGGTGTAATGTGTTGCGTACTTCTTTCTTGCTCAGTTTCTTGTTTCCACTTATAATTTAATTGGTGAATACTATAATGTATTAGTTTCGATGTTTACTGTAGTAAACAATAAATAATTTGTTCAATAGTTAACAAATAGAAGGAACTTAATCAGTTGTTGTAGTTGTGATTTGGGGTTTCTCTAATTTTCACATGGTATCAGAGCTGTAGGTGAAGCAAGAGAGTAGAGCCGAAAGAGCCCAACGCTGAAGAGAAGGAGGATCGAAGTGCTGCATAGGCAACAAATTGAATCCCCAGAGGGATTAAGCATTCCAGGCATGGAGGGAATTTTTTTTTGAGGAAGGTCTCTCTCTAAGTGAGTTGACAGAGAGGTAAGATTTCCAAATCGAAGTTTTCCATTGTTAGAGGGAGTGTTACACAATAATTTGTCACTGTCTTCATTCCAGTCTCCCTACTGTGTCATGTGTCCAAGTCATTCATGATCATATTATACAAATGCTCTCTGATGTTGCCAAATGACCCACTTTTCCAAAGGTTTTTGCCTCATCGCATCTGTTGGCCAAATAAACGTGCTGAAGGGCGCTCCAATATAGTCCGAAAGTGCTGCTATCGTGGAAGTACAACTGATTCCCACGATGGTCCGATTTTATGTGCTAGCGCGACTGTCTCTTGTAGTATTCAGTGATGACCTGACTAGCTACATTATTCAATAGCGATGTCAGCACGGAAGGCCAGTTATGTGCCCGCAATGGTCCAGATTGGGCGAATTTGTTCCAACAGTCGGCCTTCCAAATGACTCCAGACCTGGTTGTTGGCCTAATTTATGTTGCCCTCCTTTCTCTGGCGTGGCTGTTCCGTCATTTGTGCTACCTTCCTTGGAGATAAGCTCACCCTTCCACCTTTCATGGAGACTCCTTCTCCTATTTAAACTCTTACCATTGCTATGTGGTACTAGTTCTTAGTTTTTGGAATGGTTGCTAAGAGTGTTGTTAGTGTTTGTGACTTTGCTAGATAGCTGGTGTGAGTGTGACAAGTGTGGGATTGTGGATAGCTTGAGGAAGGTTTTGAAGTGCCCTTAATCTTGTGTAAAACTTGTGAGTGAGAGAGACTTGTATGTTGGGAGATCCATCTTCAAAGAGTGAATGCTTGAGGAACATGGTGGCTGGATCCCTCTGAGAAGGCTTGTGACGTCAAGACTTTGGTTGTAAGCTTACTCTTATTTCATAATTAATGCAATCAGTGATGTTTTCCTATGTCTTATATGTAATGTACTTGATAGCTCATGACTTCTTGACTTTGTGAGTAAATAGATCATTGTTGTTTCGGTTACGTGCTTTGTTGTATTTCCTTTGCATTGTTTCAGGTTGATTACTCATTAGGAGAAGGAAGCGGAAGCTGGAGCAGCGCTACGGAACTCCATCAACCGCCAGTTGAGGTAGACCTCCAACTATGATTGTTTAAAGAAAGCTATTTTTGATTTGTACTTGATTGTGACTAGACCCACTCTAGGGCTAGAGGGGTTGCCTCTGTTTGCAGAGGGAACACTTTCCTACATCACAAATTGGCGACTCCGCTGGGGATACGGCCTTTGTTCTTTTCTTGTTTTCTCTTGTCTTGATTTTTGTCTTGGTCTCTTTTGAAGTATTGGGTATTAGTTACCAGTATTCTGAGTTTCCTGGCCTGATCTAGGAAATGCCCTTATTTTATTAAAGATTGTTTGTCTTTGACTTGGGATTTTTTGGTTCGCCTGTTACTGTTTTGAACATCATCGCAGCTTTTAATCTAACAGTCTTGCTGTCATCGCGTAACCCCTTTTGTAGTATCCTGTTCATCACGTAATTACGCTTAACAGTCACAACGGTTCTGTAAATCGAACCATTGTGGAAAAGTCATGTACTTCCACGCTGACATCGCTTTGTTGCTACCGTGTGTTCTTTATCAGTGCTTGTTGCTTGTGTATCACCCACGCTGATTGCTGTAGAATTGATTTTTTCAATTCTACCTCCTGAATCCATCAATCTTTCTAGTCCCTTGCTGTTCTCACTTGTTTGATAATTTGTTTGTCACTATTCATAGGTTAAGGCACTCTCCCGTGAGCTTTGTTGAATGAATCTTGTTTTTTTTTTCTTGTGACCTAGTTTCATTGTTTCAAGTCTTTTAGATCAGTTTCACTTGGTTGCTTGATTGCTCAAAGATTCGTTTGTAGCTTGCTGTTGGTTTGATTGAGCCTTCCCCTTTGCTTACTTTTGGTTGATTGCTTAGTGATTGTTATTGGACCAATCTCGGCATTGATTCGATTTCTCCTCACTACCCAGACATAGATTACAATTGTTTGGATCAACCATTTTTTCCACATTTGTTTATTGCTTATTGGTTTCTTTTAGATTTAAGAGACATCAAAATCAAAAGGATTGCATTCATTTAGTCTACGAAAGTGAAAGTGAATTTGCATTTCAAGTTGCATATTGAAAAGCGAATGGTTAAATCTCTCATTAGTAGTATTCGTGCACTTTAGGAATTGATGTCTATTTGCATTGAGTGACTGCTTTGTTGTCTTGGTTTTCTTGGTTTGGGAATGATCTCTCTACCCTCCCATAGGTAGGTGTTCATCGAAAAAGGATATTTCATTCATTCTAGTTGCATCCTAGGATTTGTTATATACATACGGTAAGGCCTGAAAACTGAAACATAATCCAAGATCAACTCTAAAATGAACTGAATAAATCTAAAAACGCATTGGAACATAAATGCAGACATTTAGAGGTTTAGGCTAGAGATGTGCTCCAGCATCGTTAAACCTAGTCACTTTCGTTTCCACTCAAGGTTGGGTGATTCCTCCTTTTGTGACTCAATAGTGGTCTAGCACAGAATTGTGCTCCCATGTACCATCGAGTATATGTTGGGAGACCCCACTAGGCTATCATCCTTTATCCCTAGGAAGCCATGTCTGCCACCTTGCAAACCATAACACATCGAACATAGCATTCAGGAAGATTGACTGCCATATAGAAAGTCCTTGGTTTTCATATGATTGCCAAGGTGTATATGCAGTTTTACAGGTTTTTTGGTAAACCTTTTTCCTAGTTCTCCAGAGTAGTCACTTTGATTCCTTTTCAGACTCCTTAAAAGAAAAGGTCCATCTAAGCACTTTCCCTTTCAGGCACATTAAACCTCAAAAGAGATAGAGTCATCTTTTCATCCTTTTCTCGACTCTTTAAATATGAAAAGGTCAAGTTTTGTTCCTATGTCATAAAATTTACTGCCCACGAAATATTCCTGGTAATAGTTAGAGTTCTTCATTACAGTTCGAGTGTTTTCAGGCTCGTTCTTGATGGCAACATTCCTCGAGTCTACCGGCCAAGGTCTTTCCCCAGATGGGAATCCTAGTGCATTTCTTTCTTTTGGAAATGTCGGTGCTCCATATATGGCAACATTGTCTTTTCCTGGGTTAACCATCGGTTTTCATGTATGGTTGTTTTCAACCTTGGTGGTCCCGAGCATCATGACTCCTGTTCCACCATCTCCTTCATCTGAACCACGACATGTTGATTCCAAGGTTGGGCCTACGCCTTCTTCCCTTGTTTCTTCCTCCTCCTCTCCTCCTTCG
The DNA here is from genome assembly GCA_031772625.1 of Pinus tabuliformis. Classification (NCBI taxonomy): domain Eukaryota; kingdom Viridiplantae; phylum Streptophyta; class Pinopsida; order Pinales; family Pinaceae; genus Pinus; species Pinus tabuliformis. The sequence goes on along the minus strand of CM062820.1, from coordinate 1,595,374,755 downwards.
CGTGGTGATAGTTTCACATATAGTAAACAGGAGACTAAGAAGAAGAAGAAGATGATGATGATGATGAAGAAGAAGAAGTCTGATAAATGCGAGGCCACCTATGCAGCTATTGCTCCGAGTACATCTCAGGTCGGGCCACCTTCTACTCCTCCACGGAAGGTTAAGTTTCCTTGTAAATTGTGCAAGGGTGACCATCTTCTTTGTGATTGTCCTGGTATTCCTAGGATCTTAGACGTATGGTCTCGTGATCCGGCTCGTCCCTCATCGTCCTCTGAAGCTCATGACGATGCCACCCTATCAACTGGCAACGGTAAGAAGAAAGGGAAGATTTGATTCCCCTGTAGGCTATGTGAAGGCAACCATCCCCTTCACCTTTGTCCACTCATGGATAAAGCTTCCGCCATTTTGGAAAGTCTTACAGCTTCTTCACCCCAACTTCCCATTGGTTATCAGAGGCTCTCTTCAGACCCTCTCCTCGTTGGAAAAGAGGTTGAATTATATTCTTCTCTTGTCCATCCTCCTCTTTCCGAGCCTAGCTGTGGTAAGCATGTTCCAAACCAACCATTGGTTAGAGAGAGTATCGACTTGGGTTCACCACCTGTTGGTCACTCTGTTTCAGAAAATTGTCATGCTCATGTTCTTCTCATCTTGTCAGATTCTCCTGAGTCTGAGAACAACCCTCCTATCCCTGCTGATCACGAAAGTCCTTCTTCAGTTCCTGTAGAGCAGGGGGGCAATCATATGATTCCCCCACCAAGTAGTTCAGTCGTTTCCTTCGACTGGAGTCATTTGACTACATTCCGCCTTCCATCCCATGTGCCTTTCCAGATTACAGTACATGTCTATGATAAGGCAGCACCTAGCACTGTCTTGGATGAGAGTGCATCTATCAGTCCTATGCCTTCCACTATTTGGAAAGCTTTGGGCTCCCCACATCTTGTGCTAGTCACACAGAATCTGTTGGCATTTGATGGAGGAACCAGTCAACCTTTAGGGATCCTCCCAAAGTTTCCTGTTACTTTGGGGGGCAAAACCGTCTGTATCAATGTGATGGTTGTCCAAGGTGCTTTAGATTTCAGTCTTCTCCTTAGCCGTGACTATGTTTATGCCATGGGGGCCCTTGTCTCTTCACTTTTCCATGTGGTTTATTTTCCACACAATGGAAGAATGGTGACCATAGATCAATTATCATTATTTAGTCCCCCGGTGCCTCCTGTGCAACTATCATCCCCTCTTGGTTCTTGCTCGCAAGTAGTGCCTTCTTTGCCACAGGTCAATTATGTGGCTACCCGTTCCGTCTCCGCATCTGCTGCTGATCATGCAGATGGTCTCATACATCATGTACAGGGGGCATTGGAACCCGATTTGTCATTGGTGCATCATGACATGTATTCCTCCCAGAGTGCGTCTCTTCCATCCCACGAAGACCTCTTGGGATCCATGTTCTCATGTGTCCCATGAATAGGAGTCTGAGGATAGTTTTTATCTTGTGTCAACCTTGTTAAAAAATGAAACAAGGTGTCACGAGGATAGATTGTACCTGTGTCAACCTCGTTTAAAAATGAAACAAGGAGTCTTGAGGAAAGTTCTTAATCTTTTGTCAACCTCGTTAAAAAATGAAACAAGGGTTATGAGGATAATTCTTTTTCATTGTGTCAACCTCATTAAAAAATGCAACCACTCCCTATTTAAATCGAGTCTTTGATTAAGATCTCGTAAAATCCAAGTCGAGTCTTTCCAAGATCTCAAATGTGAACCTTCATTCCATCCACCTCGTTGAATGCAATGAAGCTTGGGGGGCATGTACCTCAATTTGCGTCATTATGTTGGGGGCATGCGAACTTATAACAAGCATAGTTTTTCATTTCAAGCTTGTGTAAACATGAAACCAAATCCAAGCAGAGTTCTCCATGGTTCAAGCTTGTGTAAAAATGAACCCATACCCGATTTACATCTCGTGATTGTCGTTTTTATCCACTAAATTTTGCTAGATGAGCCTTGGTTGTTTCATTCCATCGCCACCATCTCTTTGGCCAATCATATGCTTTCACTTGGTTGTTTTTCCTTTCCTGAGGAACCGCAACGATGAGTGGTTTTATTAGCCAGCCTCTTGACCATTACATGTTTTGAGTAGTTCCACCATTGTTGGAACCAGTTGCTACCCTTTATACCACTCGTTCCTCTAGGACGAGTCTCCTTTAAGCTCTTTTCTGACTCGTAAAAAATGACAAGATTACCGAGTATTTTTCCCTTTTTGACTCGTTAAAGAAAATATAAATGGAGGTCTACTTTCAACTCTTTTCCGACTCGAAAAATGAAAAGATTGTCGAGTTTTTCCTCTTGACTCGTTAAAAGAAATAACAGGCAGTCGACTTTAAGCTCTTTTCCAACCATGTAAACACAAAATGATTTCCGGGCCTTGGTCGTTTCATGCTCGTTATTGGTTCCGAAACGACGTGATTCCGACCGCTTTTCTACTTTTTCGGGTCAAAGTCACTAGTTACGAAAAGTACTCCTCGATCGTAATGGTTGGGAGGTTCTTTCGAGTATCGTTTTTTACCTTTTCGGGCTCGAAAGACACAAATTTACGAAAAAGGACCCCCCTGGAGTTTTATTTTCCATGTCTTTTTCAAAATCTCTAAACATGAAAAAGACTCCGAGTTTCACCTATGTCGGACTCGTTAAAACCTGACGAAATTGGACTCATCACCATGAAAAGACTCAAGATTCTCCTTCCTAGGGCTCGTTAAATTATTACTAGGTTGGACTCAACAACATGTTTATCATTGATTGTCTATGGCAGCTATTCACTCTTGAACATCGACACTTTTGCTTCTTGTCAGGTTGGGACATCCATACATCGTTATTTGGCCTTCCGCGGGTTTGGGTTATCATTCTAGCATCATTCCATCTGATTCACACCGTCTCCATTGTGCCTCTGATCCCTTGGTGCCTGAATGCTGCCAACCCCTCCTCCGAAGTCGTGTCGCTGACATGTTCAAGAGTATAATCCTTCTGCAGTTTACACCTTCGTCTTCTCCTCTGATATTCTATTTTTCCATATGCCTCTTATTCCTTATCTGGTGTCGTTGATGGGGGAACATTATGGCCCTCCTGCGATGGGTCGTCTCCTGTCGACATCAGCTCACTATCCAGGAGATTGATCTAGAGATCCCCTTTGCTACCTTAGAGCTTGCATGCCTCAATGGAAAATTCTTCACACCTGATGGTCGACTCTCATCATTGGTCATCGATTGGGTGATTCCACGAGTGTTCGAATTCAACTCCTTCTTCACACTTCGTGGATTGTACTAGACAGTACCTTGAGAGCCATTGGCATTATTGGTGGTTTCTCTCGCGCTTGTTAATGGTTTTCATCATTGACCGGTAATCAAGCGATGTTCTATCATGCTCAACCTCAGCACATCTATTCGCATGTTAGAATTTGTACTATGATTGGATGGGTTCAAGACCCCGAACTCAGATTACACATGTTCAGGCTGCGTGGATTGGTTTATGATTACATGACTCATTGATGGATGGCTGTGACCATACCTGAGTCTTCATGGATGGCTGCGACCATACCTTTATCATCATCATGGTCTCATTAGCTAGATGGCTGTGTCCATACCATAGACCTATTTCGTATGTCTTTTGGACGGCTGCGCCCATGCCTAGACTACATGTACTTCATTATCAGAGATATCAGTTATACTTGCGTGTAGGTCCTTCTAGACGGTGTTACAACTCAGTGAGTTTCGTAAAGCATTTCACCCCTCCCACTCTCTCAGGCTTCATACTTTAGGGGGCATCTGTTACACAGTAATTTGTCACTGTCTTCATCCCAGTCTCCCTACTGTGTCATGTGTCCAAGTCATTCATGCTCATATTAGACAAATGCTCTCTGATGTTGCCAAATGACCCACTTTTCCAAAGGTTTCTGCCTCATCGCGTCTGTTGGCCAAATAAACATGCCGAAGGGCACTCAAAAATAGTCCGGAAGTGTTGCCATCGTGGAAGTACTCCTGATTCCCGCGATGGTCTGATTTTATGTGCCAGTGCAACTGTCTCTTGTAATCTTCAGTGATGACTTGACTAGCTACGTTACTAAATAACGATGTCAGCGCGGAAGGCTAGTTATGTGCCCGTGATGATCCAGATTGGGCGAATTTGTTCCAACAGTCGACCTTCCAGATGACTCCAGACCTGGTTTTTGGCCTAGTTTATGTCTCCCTCCTTTCTCTGGCGTGGCTGTTCCGTCATTTGTGCTACCTTCCTTGGAGATAAGCTCACCCTCCCACCTTTCATGGAGACTCCTTCTCCTATTTAAACTCTCACCATTGCTATGTGCTGCTAGTTCTTAGTTTTTGGAATGGTTCCTGAGAGTGCTGTTAGTGTTTGTGAGTTTTCTAGATAGCTGGTGTGAGTGTGACAAGTGTGGGATTGTTGATAGCTTGAGGAAGGTTGTGAAGTGCCCTTAATCTTGTGTAAAACTTGTGAGTGAGAGAGACTTGTATGTTGGGAGATCCATCTTCAAAGAGTGAATGCTTGAGGAACATGCTGGCTGGATCCCTCTGAGAAGGCTTGTGACGTCAAGACTTTGGTTGCAAGCTTACTATTATTTCATAATTAATGCAATCAATGATGTTTTCCTATGTCTTGTATGTAATGTACTTGATAGCTCATGAATTCTTGACTTTGTAAGTAAATAGATCATTGTTGTTCCGGTTACGTGCTTTGTTGTATTTCCTTTGCATTGTTTCATGTTTATTACTCATTAGGAGAAGGAAGCAGAAGCTGGAGCAGCGCAACGGAACTCCATCGACAACCGGTTGAGGTAGATCTCCAACTATGACTGTTTAAGGAAAGCTATTTTTGAGCTGTCCTTGTTTGTGACTAGACCCACTCTAGGGCTAGAGGGGTTGCCTCTGTTCGTAGAGGGAACACTTTCCTGTATCACAAGGAGCAATGCAATAGCTTCAACAAAGAGGTAGTTTTATGGTGTGACATAGTTTTCTATAGCAGTCATTGGGGCATAAAATCATCAGATGGAAGAAGGGAGACAATGTTGAGGGAATTTCTTCCTTAAAGAATTCCTAGCTAGGGAATTCGATTTCTCTATTACTGAGCAGTAGTAGAGAGGAGTAGAACTACTAACTCCAGCAGGGAGTGTATAAGCTAGTCTAGTCTTGCGTAGAGGAGATAGGAAGTAGTTCGACACTTTCTTTGGTAGAGATGGCAGCTAGTAGGTTATGAGAACATGATCGGTTAGATGGTGTATCCAACTATGTGATCTGGAAGGTGAGGATGTCTTGCCTTCTGGATGAATGTTTTCTCAATATCTATGTCAACACTGTGGTAGCTGAGCCCACAGATCCAGATCCGATCAAAAATTACGAGTGAGAAATGGAGAAGGCCAAGCAGATGATCCTCGACAGAGTGACGGATCATGTAGTATGTCACATCTCAGGCAAAGGGACTACCAAGGAGATATGGGATGCCTTTTCCATGCTATATCAGGGATTTTCCGAGCAACGAAAGATGTACTTGGAGTAGAAGATGAGGTCCACACAAATGTAGAAGGGGGAATGCATTGATATGTTCTTTGCAAAGCTTCAGGAAACCCCAGATGAGTTGGTGACTGTGGGGTCAACACCTCAACCTACCGAGATGGTGAGGCTAGCTCTAAATTTATTCTTAGAAGAATGGCAAGTGTTTGTCTAGAGAATCTTAGGTAGAGAGGGATTGCCAGATTGGGAAGGGATGTGGGCTGGTCTTCAACAGGAAGAGATGAGGAGAGACTTAGTCAAGTGAAAACTTGATAGTAAAAACAACAAAAGTGGGTCGAAGTTGAAGGAGGAGGGTGAAAATGCAACCCTTGCATCTAAGGGGCAACAAGAGAAACAGAATAAGAAGAAAGATGTTTCTAATATCAAGTGCTTCCAATGTGGTGAACTTGGTCACTACACTACACAGTGTCCTCTTAAGAACAAGGAAAAATATGAGAAGCATTATCCAAAGGCCGCATCTACATAGATCAAGGAGGAGTTTGCCATGATGGCCCAAAGGTGGGGTGATCTAGAACTATAGTTTGAAAGGACTACAGATGGGCAAAATCCTTAAGGAGTCCACCTCTTGGATCAATACCTTGATATGGGAGCCCAGATCAAAAGTAGCAGGATGGATAACTATCAGTTGATGCAGAGGATTGTCAAGTGACAGTTGCAGTGGCTAGGAGTGCCAGAGACTGAGTAGTGCAGAGCTAGAGTTGGCACTAATGCAATTGGAACAAGGCAGAGGCCAGCTACAACATAGAGGCTTCATAGGGTCAGCACAGAGACTTAGATCAGTCAGAACTCCAACAACATATGCATCATGTTGAACACATGTTCAATAATTTTGGATGCTTTTCTGTTGTTGATGCAGTAGCAGTAGTAGTTGGAGAATGTTGCAGTGTAGATGCGATATTTGCAGTGGCAATACCAACAACAACATGATTTCAAAATTTGAGAGGGAGTTGTAGTATAGATGTAATGTTGGCGGTGGAAGTGTCAAAAAAAGTACAAATGTAGCATTTACACGATAGTTGCTGGGAAGAGATGTTAGACATCAACTGCACAGAGGGAGATGTTACAGAGAAAGGTGATGCTTCAGTAGGTGACATTACTAGAGCACATTCCTCACTAAGAGGGAGTGTTGATTTTTGGTAGCATTGGATGTGCTCTAAGCCTCAAAATTTACATGGAGGCTTGGACACATGTATTTCACAATACCCTAAAAACGTTTTGGGAAATTCCACCGATAGTTAGTTTTATTAAAATAATTAATTATTTTTAATTGGTGCCTAAGTCTAAACTTAGGAAATTAAAATAAATAAAGGGTATTAATCTAAATAGGGGTGAATCTAAGCCATTGATTTGAATCTAATTTGGGACATTGGTTCTCAACTGCAGGATTATAAAAGGAGGCTTGATGGGCATTTGGAAAACACATCGATTGGAGATTAGAAGATCAAATTTCTTAAGCACAGTAGTTGTCGGAAGAGGAATTCATAGTGATCTTTTGCAGTTAGGGGAAAATATAGTATCCAGAGGGAAGTTTTTTCCTAAGTTGGAGATTGCAAGGCAAAGAGGGAAGAACAATGTCCTAAGAGGTTGACACTGGGCCATGTAGAGCTACGCTATGGTAGTGCAGAGCCTGAGAGGGAGATTGAATTCCTGCTGAGGAAATCGAGTTTTAGAAGCTAGGAGATGAGGTGTGAAACTGGGAGGTTGAGAGCTGAATATTTCAGCCAACAGGTGATTAGAAGGAGGGTTAGCATAGTCCCAACAAAGGTGATGTAGATACTGTATGGGGCTGACATAGTTTTTGGCAGAGGCTGATGCAGAGGCTCATTTCCAATGAGATCAGAGCCGATTCTTCTAGTGATAGGGTGAGATCATCTAACTATTTTTTTTCCCAGTTTCTCTCTATATGAGATAGCTAATTGGGAATCCAACAAATTGTACTAAGAATTACTATTTATTAATCATAAAACCCTTAGTTTTTGCACCAGTTTTCCTGTATTGGGTTTTTCTAGGGACTTTTTTCCAAAAACAATGGTGTAATGTGTTGTGTACTTCTTTCTTGCTTACTTTATTGTTTCCTCTTATAATTTAAGTAGTGAACACTGCACTGTATTAGTTTCAATGTTTACTCTAGGAAACAATAAATAATGTGTTTACTAATTAACAAATAGAAGGAACTTAATCTATTGTTGCAGTGGTGATTCAGGGTTTCTCAAATTTTCAGAGACTATGCATTAGAAACACATAACATGCAATGGAAAGAAGAGACAAGAATCTATGTGAAGCACTAGTAATAATTTCTAGAGGCTCGAGGCTTGAAGCTACCCAAGAGAGAGAGAAACAAGGTATTTTATAGTTCTCTATTGCAAGGGTCTAGGGATGACTCATTTTTGACTATAAATATGTAATGCACAGTAAAGGGAGGGCATGACAGGTCTTCCGTGTAGTGAGGGAGTCTAGGAGGAAAGGTACTAAGCTTGTTGACTAATGATGCATAGTGAGGAGTTCTCAAATAGCGAGAGGTAGAGATTGAATAGTTGGGAATAATAGGGATTGAATGAAGACGCCACTATCCAATAGAACTGTGAAATGTGTAGTAGAGAGCAATTCAGGAAAATGGATTGCAGTGAGGGGTTTCAATTAGTAGGAGGAACAAGACTAGTCATTGTAATTACACAATGCATAGTGATTGAGGGAAAAGGTCAAATAATTTCTGAGTTGAGGAATTTAATGATCCATAGGTGACCTAATACTCATTATAACTATGAAATGCATAGTAGGAGGCCCAACAAATGAAGTTGCACAGTTGGGAAAGTTAGGAAGCCAAGGAAGTAGGGTTGCACTTTGTAACTACAAAATGTGCAATAGCTAAAGAGGAGGCTTAGGAAATTGAGCAGTTGGGAATGACAGTGACACAGGGAGGCTCCAATACCCACTACATGTTGGCTTATAGGGCCCTGACCTAGGTTCAGAGTTAATTATCCAAACAAATCTCAGTACTACTGGCCCTTTCAAAAATAGTCCGAGCGCAGACTGAGGTCTCACCCGAAGTAGTATGGGAGGGTGCTATAACTAGCTTTCTGCACCCTCAAGATGTTTGATGAATTCAAGTGGTCCGCGGTTCGACCTTGCACACACGTCACTACGTGCACTTTCCCTTACCTCGCAACCTAAGATGCTGCCTTCGCACAACCCTATTCAGGGGCTGAATGCTGTTATTACCCAAGTCCTTACTAGTATTCCACTATTAGTTGATTAACTTAGCCTACTCGTATGCATTTAAGCTATATTTAGCAAATTAAATCAGTCATACAGGTGCGCGTAGTAAATAAACAATGTATTTGCAATTTATAATAAGCATGCATTAACTTAAGAACAGATGCACATAATTGTGACAAAACTTCTCTTTATTATTCTCTTCCTTGGTTATAGACTTGACGCTGCCCTGTGCACTCAATTGCAGGGGTCCGCGCACTCAGATGCGGACTACTAGGCCTCTGTGCACTCAGCTGCAAAACCTTCTCCTACTCTGTGACCCAAGACACACTTAGTCACTTAAACTCTATGTTCTTGCTTCCTTCTTTCCTCTCCTTTCTTTTACACTTAGAGCCTCGCTCTATTTATACAATCCCATGGTCCGTGGACCATGGGTAGGTTGAACTTACATTACAAAACTAGGGTGAACAACCCTGTGACTCTATCATACATTTCGCGCTTTGCGCCCACAATTCGTGGAGTCTTTACAACACTATTGGGTCAAAAGTTGGGCTTTGAGCCCCAAAACATGCCTTGGGGGGATTCCATGCACAACAGGCCTCCAAAACAAACATCGTGACTCACCCTCGAGTCACTCTATTGGTGCGGCGATCTTGGCGTGGAGTCCCTCCAATTGTTTTCAAACTGTGCTAAGGTCAGCAGTGCACTGAGCTGCTGCTTGTTGAATCTGTTGCATCCGCTATTCCAAGACCTCTGATTCTAGGGTGCTTCTCTACATTAACGTGTGCATCCCCTGTATGTGCACAAGCTTTCCTTCAATGTTTTCCGTGATAGTGAAGGCCTCGTCAATCCACAACTGGACACGCTCTTCGATAACTACCTCCTTGTGGTGCGCCGCATCCACCTATTCCTTCGGTGCATTAGCTTGCTGCATCCTCGCAAGCCTCTGGGTGAGGACTACCATCTACGCAGTTCCTTGGACACTGTCATATTGCTATTGGAGTTCTCGTGCTTCTATTTCTAAGCAATGGATGTTGGGGTCCTCCTGCAAAGTCGTGAGAACCTCAAGTGCTTCCTCCAACATGTTGGTGCAGTCTCACACTGCACCTCCAATTTCCTCCAATCTCGCTGTAATAGCACTAGCGTGTTGTTCTCTAACTTTCGGGGGAGTGGATGGCTACACCTTTAATCGTAGCTCGGTAATCTGAAGATTCAGCCCCAGCTGAACCTTGGCCATTTCTTCCCTGGCCTCGCAGATTCCTATAGCTAACCTGTGGATCCGCACCTCTACTGGTAGGTCTGCTGGGATGGCCAGCTCTGGGACGTGTTGGCAAGCGTCATCTACCACCTGCAACAATTGTTGATTTTGCAACACTAATTCATCACGCTGCAAGCTGAGTTGTTCCATGTTTATCTTCTGCTCACTAAGAACTTGGATCGTGTGATTCTCCCTAGCACGTATCTCTATCATTAACCCATATTGTAGTAGATACAGTGTCTCAAATGGAAGGGCAGTTAGATTAATGCCTAGGCCTTTCATTATGCTCACCGAAAATCTATCGCCCTCATTTGTTGCTACTAGGGCCCCTTTCGGCAACACTATTGTGTTTTCCATATGTGCACACAACATCTGCTCTGCTGCCAAGGATCCTATTGTGAGGTGGGTTGAAAGGGTCCCCGCCTAAGTGGGGCGCACCTGTAACTCCTGCAACTTGGCCCTGAGGGCCCCCAACACAGTCTGGTGCTCCTGCATGAAATCCTGAAGGGCCTCATTTGTGACATCACGCACCATTTCACCGATGTCATGTAGATCACCCTCAGTTAGGGTGATCAGGTCAATGGCCAATTTCGAGGCCTTGACCTTCTTCTTTGACCTTGCTAGTTCTGCTGTGTGTGGGCACTTCAACTATGTGGGCGCGGTCCCTGGGTCTACGTTCCCTTTTGATATTTCTGCTTCCTCTTCCTCCTGTCCCTGCGAGGGTGTAGCTTGGCCCTCATTCGCCTCTGCGGTTTCTTCCTCTGCCTCCTGTGCTGCTACTGCTTCTGCGTCCTTTTTCTGCTCGGTGGCTTTCTGTGATGCTTCTCGCATGGCTCGTTCTTCAGCTGTTGCTGTTTCCTTCCGTCTTTTCTCGGCCAACTGTGTGACCTGCAGCTTGGCATTGTCCTTCTTCCTCTGTCTTGCCACTCGCTCGAGTTCCGCAAGATCTAGGGCATGCCATTCCGGGGGCCAGGCCTCCAAGATAGTGAAAATGGTGTCGTCAGTGGCTACAAAAGGTAGCTTCATCCATTGCTTCGCCAGATCTTTGCACGCCTTGATAAATTTGTTGTGCATATCATCCTTAAAGTATGCAAAACTTTGCAGACTGTTATAAACCATGGGTGACAAATGCGGCTTCCGGTTGATCCACATCCGGATATTCATCTCCATGAGCACCCAGAAGATCTTGCTATCGCGTATCCTTTTTGTGTCCTTTATGGCCTAGAGTGAAGCATACTTTGCGACCTCGGATAATTCTCTATTAATGCTGGGGAATTGATTGTCCTATGGCAATTCCCCCGCTACGAGCACTATGGATATTAGCAACTATGCATAGTTGAAGGCTTTACCCTACTCCTGGGTTCGTAACAATTTTTCAAAAATTCTACGCAGAGGAATTCAGACTAGTTAAACTGGACCCCCTCCGTACACTACTTGGCTAGTGTGACCACCAGCGCTGGTACCTTGTTGACGCGACACTTCCGCATAAATTTTCCGACCAGGATTTGAGTTGCTACGTGTACCACTTTGTCCTTGATGTTGGAGATAGCGTAACCCCTCTTTTTCTTCTCAAGCTTGTACTTCGTCTTCATGGCCTCTGCCAAGGCCAAATCACTACCATTTCCTTTGGATATGGTCGCGAGGTCCTTTCCTTTGTAGGGGAGCCAAGAAATGTGATGAATTAGGTCTTCTGTGATGGGGATAGGCTCCTCCAGCCATATATACCCATCATGCACTAGGCAGAGAAGCTGCCTGATGATGAAAATGGTGATTGGCGTGCAGTGGAAATGCAGCGCCCATAGTAAGTTCAGTAGCCTGACCTTTTCCACACTGCGCAACCACTTCCACGGCTCCATGCCTTCGTATTCTTCCTCTGCGATGATAAGGGCCTGCAAATCTTCTTCTTCCTCATCTATTTCTATCGTGATAGCTTTCCCCTTCTCTACCATCGATACCTTGTTGCGCAACGGGTTCCTTGGGGACACACATACATGGGCCATTGCTTGATTATCCTTCTTGGGCCTTGGCATACATGGTGATTTGGGGATTTCTGCCACAATCCCGCGCCTTCTGGAATGTATTCCATAGTTAGGGCCTACGCATCCTCTCTGGAGGTCACCTCTTCTATTCCCAAACTGTCCTTAGTAGCTGTCATTGTGTCTGGACTATAATCTGGCACTTGTGAATTTAGGGGCTCAATCAATGCTCGACTCACAATGCTCAGGGCTCTGCTCAATTGTTGAATTCTCAAATGACCAAGTGTTGTTTGTTGGCTAGCCCTTTGTGTTTTATAGCACATATTGAATTCAAATTCAGCCGTTCCCCCCAATTTCGGTCCATTAATGCTTTCTTGGTGGAATATTTTCCCAAATCTTGCCCATAAATCACGTCTTAAATGCCTGCCGCCTACTCTATTTAGCCTCAAGTCACACATCCCATCATGAATAGTAACCTCAACGGTCACTTTCTGGCCAATCCACGTGGCAGCGCAACCCCTCCGTCATGGTCGTGGACCTTGTGACTCTCTACTTCTGCGCGCATCCCCAGTATCGCACAGCTCTTGGGTAGAATAATTTATAGTCGTGTGCTCCCTTCCAACTTCCTGGAACGCTAAGTCTATCCTTCCCACAACTAGTCAAGTGGTCGGACCACCCGTGTGGGGCTCCATCCTGTCCTCCACCACGGTTCGTGGAGAATCCCAACCTTCCCTTGTTGTGGTCAACATCGCGCACCGCACCACTTGCAATGTGCTACCCTAGTCACTATTCTTGGGGATATACGGTCCTAGCCAAGGCAGCAGACTAACCAATTCACAAAAATAGTTCTCAAACTTGTTAGTATGATTGTATGCACCTTGCCTATACATCCTAGGTTCTTCAATGAGAAACACTTCCTTTATCTCGTCCTTCCAGCTTCTTGACCTCCACGTCCATCAACGCATTTTTCTTGCTTAATCGTACCCTTTCTTTTTCGAGTTCACAGAGTCTAAAGTTTCCCCGTCAGATTTCTTCCTCAAGTCCAATGTGTTCTGTTTCTTGTGGCTATGTGATTCTCTCTTTCCAGGCTTCGTGAACCATCGCATCTACAAGTGCTACTCTGCGTGGACTGGGCTTTGGATGCTCCATAGGGATTATGGCCTCCACTTCATACTTCATATTCGGAAGTGCTCGCGCGGTCAAGGCTTTGAACATGGTCCTATAAGCCCATAGAACCGCTCATACACGCAGGTCCTAGTCAATGCATCTCACATGGTGGACCGCATTCAGTACTTCACACACTTTGTCAAATGCTTTCACTCGGATAATCTTGGTGCGCTTGGTCTTATCATACTTCGTCGTTTATGCCCTTACCTTTTCCCAATCTTTCTTGTTGGTCATGTTTCCTATCACGAGGACGGTGTGCATTCATACAGGTTGCGTACCATATGCCTGTACCCATCTGGAGAGGTGGGCGCGCAAGCTGTCTTTCCCATCATATCTGGCTTTCATCTGCATCTGAGGCTTTCCAAACCATATGAGCATCATCCTTCTGCATTCCCACTAGTCCTCGAAATTTTGCTGGTGCGCACTCCACCATCTTGCAGGCGTAGCACGCAGTGCCCATTTTGGAGTGTTGAAATGCTAATATTCCAGTACTTCTCTTTCAAATTTGTACAATAAATCATCTACCGCGGTCAGTCCATCATATATAGGTAGATCTCTTGCCTCTATTGCTACACAATGTAGTGACTTTATCATCATGTTGCAATTGAGTGTGGTTACCTCATGTAACTGATTCTACCATCGTTCTATTTCCTCGTCTGAATCTGATGTGTAGGAGCTTTCACACTCCCACAAGATCCTGCCATCCACTGTAGGATTCACCCAATCATGCTCCCAAGCTATTATCTTGTAGATACAGTCTAGATCGTCATCACTATCATAGTTGCACATTGGTTCTGTGTAGCACGATCCTTCCACAGGGTCTAAGGATACCACTATGCGCAGTGACTTTTTCTCAAAAATCATCTTGTGCTTCCTTAGATTTAGCACTCCATTCATATCAGTGGCCCAATCTATTCCTAGTAGCGTGGGATAAGAATTTTTTTCATCAAAAATCTCTATCACTTCAAAATCCGCAAGCACGCTGTCACCTTTGATATCTATCATTATTCCATGCAATCTTCCCATCAGTAGCATCTTTTGCTAGTTCGCCATTCTCAATTGAATAGGAGACCATTGTAACATAGGCCTGCCCATGTGCTCCCATGTCTACTTTGGCAGAATGTTCACGTCCTATCCTAGATCCAAAATCACTTGATCCATTTCATATTCCTCAATTTGCGTAGTCAATCTCATCTCCCTTCCTGTTCATGTTGCATGCTTTCCAAGCTTCCAGACTACGTGCGGTTCTCCAGGTCCCATACATCTAGTGATGAGTTCTTTCAACCCTTTCACCACTTTTCTGTTGCGTAGCAGCTTCATGCATGTATCCAGAAAGGTAGTGAGAATTAATGGGTCCATTTCTAGTGCTAGTTTTTCTTTACTACCTGAAGTGGAGGTCTTCGTGAAGCTCTTCTTAGCTTCCATGAACATTTCCTTCATGCACTCCAAATCAAACTTTGGTTCCTTTGTTGGAGCCTTGCGAACCCAAGCACTCTCTTCGGGCTACTTGCCCTTGTCATCACCTATCGTGATGCCACTTCGGAGCATGATGTTTACATTCTGGTCCTCCTCGCACATCTCAGACCTCATAATTTGCAGGTTTTGAGTTGGGGGAGGCTAGAGTGTTCCTTTATCATGCAACCTCACTATTAGTGTGGGGTAGTCCTCCATCTCATGATCAAACTAGGTACAACATAAACATGGTGCTATCGTCGGATTTGTACAATCACGGGCATAATGCCCCGACCCTCTGCAATTGTAACAGATCAGCTGTCCGTGACCCCTTCCTGGTCCCATTCCACCTCGACCTTATCTGTGCCTGTTACACAGAAATTTGTCACCGTCCCTGTTACCCCTCACCCATATGCTAGAGGACTCATTCTGGGACCTGTGAGAAGTGACATGACCTGAAACCACTTGCATCACATTCCTCTAAGTATGAGCTTCATTTTCCCTGAAGACATCTCCTGCAAAATACCCATGAAAACAGCTCTTTTTGCATTAGCGCGGGTCCACAGTTCACTGCCCGCACCAATGAGGGAAATCCTCTAAAAAGGGCGCGCCATTGGCGCTCTGTCTCAAAGTCGCACTCGCGCCAACCGAATTGAATAAATTTTTTAACCAACAAGCTCCCGAAGGTTCTCTTCAACCCATTCACCAACTGAATCTATGTTGAGCTAGGATGGTTTGGCTTCGAATCTCCATAGAAGGGAAAGTGGTTTGCCACCTTTCATGGAAGTTTCCAAGTGATAAAGCCAATCCCATGAATAATGTTGTTGATCCTATCTCTTTCTTCTCTATCTATAAAATCTTGCCTCTATGCCTTGAGCAAGCTAGTCATAGTTACAATAGTTCTAGTCCCAGCATAGTGATAGAGAGTTTGAAGCTGCAAGAGCCTTCTTTGCACCCATAAGGCCAAATCTAAGTAAGGAGATTCTTGTCACCCAAAGAGAGAGAGGCTTGTTCCTCATCCCAACAAGCTTTGCAAGACTTGCGTAGCTGACTACCCAACCAAAGGAGGATTTGACGTCAGAACAATGGTTGTATTCTTCTTTGTTATTTATTAATAATAGATGACTATCATTATGGTTCCACTCTCATTATCTTATGTTCGATGTTGAGTTATATCTTTTCTGACTGATATATAATTGCATCTACTAGATTTTATGCTTGTTTTCGTGTTGTTCTTTGCATGTGTAGGTGTCCAATCACGGAGATCATGGGGATCATGACCGGCCAAGGCAAAGGAACGAGGGCGACATCTCTTCGACAAACACTAGCGTTGGAATCCAAGTAGGTTCTCACCATCCACTTCTTATTTTCAATTAGGGACTTGCGTGATAGCATTGTGTGATTGTTGCTAGACCTGGTCTGGGCTAGTAGGGATCGTCTCTGTCCGCATAGAGGATTTACCTCCACAACAATTTGGCAACTTTACTGGGGAGTCTTGTCTCTTTGGCTTCTCGTTTGGTTGCTTAGATAGCTTTCTGGGTTGGATTTCTTGCTGTTTCTTGCTTCATGGTTTGCCTAGATACTGTCTTCAAGCCCTGAGTTGCTTTCTTTTGTTTTTGACTTAGCAAACTTGATTAGCGCACTTTTTAGCCTTACAGTCGTGCCAATTGGCGCAAGTTTCTCATAAACAACCCGCGCCAATCCCATAAAAGCGCAAGTTGCAGCCTGACAGTCGTGCCAAGCCTGTCAACTTTTCCAGTTCGCTTGTCTTCAAGCCCTCTGAGCTTGGATTTGTATGTTGCCGCGTCTTCTTCAATTACTAGAGTGTGTTTGATCCTTGTTTGACTGGTTTTGGACCTTCATCCTCCGGGTGTTTGCCTCTTTCTATCGATTTCAATTTTTAGCCCTAGGGCATCTAGTGGCTTTGTGCATCGAGCCTTCCGTAGGAGTCTTGGGTTCTTTGATGGTCCAGTCGACTTTGTGATTACTTTTTCCATTTTATCAGTAGTTGTCAAAGCTTTTTCTTGTTATTCAAGTGATTTTCTTCTTTTTTCGCTTGGGTTTCACTTGGCTTCGTTTGGGCTTAGATCACATAGCTCATAGAGGTCTTTGTGCTTTTTTTTTGGTTTGAAGGACTGTTTTGGTGTTTTGGGGATTCGATTGTGTTCTCATTGAGTGAAATTGATCTTTTGCTCGGTGTTACTATCTCTCAAAATTTGTTTAGTGCACTTTGCCATTGAAAAGAAAAACGAATAATCTCTTTTGCGTTGCATTAGTTAATTGAAATTAGAAGCTTTTCATTGATTAAGCGATTTAAAACAAAGAAAAGTTTCGTTTATTTGTCATTAGCTGCACTAGAGTGCTTCTTGATTGGTTGTGGTCATTTTGTTTGAAAAATTCTCAACTCTCTCGTAGTTAGTATTCATCGAACAAAATGATATTCTTTGGCATATAGTTTGCATTTAGGGAATTATGAGAGATTACATATGGTAGGACCTGGAAATTGAAACTTAATCAAAGATCAACCATAAAATGAACTGAATGAACTTAAAAATGCATTGGAACATAACGCTCACTAATTAGAGGTCTAAGCTAGAGACGTGCTCCGACGTCGTTAAACCTAGTCACTATTGTTTCACAGTACGGTTGGGTGATTCCTCCTTTTGTGACTCGATAGTGGTCTAGCACGGAGTTGAGCTCCCATGTACCATCACGTATATAGGGGAGACCCCACTAGGTTATCATCCTTTATCCACAGGAAGCCATGTCTGTCACCTTACAAGCCGTAACGCACCGAACACAACATTTGGGAAGATTGACTGCCGTACGGGAAGTCCTTGGTTTTCATATGACTGCCAAGGTGTATATGCAGCTTTACGGATTTGTTTGGTAAACCCTTTGCCTAGTCTCTCCAGAGTAGTCACTTTTGATCCTTTTCGAACTCCTTAAAAGAAAAGGTTCACTTGAGCAGTTTGTCACTTCGGGCTCACAAAACATTCGAAGGCGACTAGAGTCACCTTTTTTGTCCTTTTCTCGACTCTTAAAACATGAAAAGGTCAAGTTATGTCCTTGCGTCTTAAAATTTATTTGGCCGCGATTAACATTACCTGGTTAGATCTTGTGTGCGTTAGCTTGAGTAGGCTTCTTTTCATTCTCGATGGAAACTTTTCCGGGGTTCACCAACCCAGGGATCCCCTCTGACGGGAACCCTGGTCATTTCGATCCTTTTGGAAATGTTGGTGCTCCTTATATGGCAACGTTGTCCCTCCCAGGGTTAACTGTTGGGTTGCCAGTTTGGTTGTTCTCAACCTCTTTGGTCCCTGTCGTCTCACCGTCTAGTCAATCAGTCCCTCCACTTGAACAACATCATGTTGATTCTAAGGTGGATCTCTCCCCTTCGACACCTACTTCTACGTCCTCCTCTTCTACTTCGCCTAGTGAAAGTCTCGATTCGAGTAACCAGGTGGCTAAGAAGAAGAAGAAGAAGACTAAGAAGAAGAAGGCTCCCAAGGGAGAGGCTAAAAGTACAGCTCTTACTCTGAGTACACCTAAGGTCGGGCCCCCTTACGCTCCTCCGTGGAAGGTCAAGTTTCCTTGTCGATTATGCAAGGAGGACCATCTTCTTCGTGATTGTCCTGGCATTCCCAGGGTACTAGAAGTATGGTCTCGCGATCCGGCCCGCCCCTTATCGTCCTCTGAAGCTCACGATGATGCTACCTTATCAGTTGGGAATGGTAAGGGAAAAGGGAAGATTCGAATCCCCTATAGACTTTGTGAAGGAAATCATCCCCTTCACCTTTGTCCACTCATGGATAAAGCCTCCGTTCTCTTGGAAAGTCTTACAGCTCCTTCAGCCCAACTTCCTGTTGGTTATCAACGTCTCTCTGTAGCCGCAGATCTTTCCCCTGCTGACAAAGAGATTGATTCATATTCTTCTCTTGTCCAGCCTCCTCTTCCCGAACCTGGCTGTGCCCAGCCTGTTCCAGACCAACCATTGGTCGGAAAGAGTGTCGATTCGAGTTCACCACCCGTCAATCACTCTATTTCGAAAGAGCATCACACCCATGTTCTTCTCGTCTCTTCAGATTCTCCTGAGTCCCGAAATGACTTTCCTAACCCAGCTGCTCCCGAAGGTTCTCCTTCAGTTCCTTTAGCACATGGGGCAACCATATGATTCCTCCACCAAGTAGTCTAGTCGCTTCCTTTGATTGGAATCGCCTGATCGTCGGTCGCCTTCCATCCCACATGCCTTTCCAGATCACAGTACATGCCTGTGCTAAGGCAATACCTGGCACTATTTTGGATGAAGGGGCATCGGTTAGTCTTATTCCTGCCACTACTTGGCAAGCCTTGGGTTCCCCACAGCTTGTGCCAGTCGCACCGAATCTGACAGCTTTTGACGGAGGAACTAGTCAACCATTAGGGATCCTTCCACAGTTCCCTGTTACTTTGGGAGGCAAGACCGTCTATATAGACGTATCCGTTACCCAAGGTGCTTTAGACTTCAGTCTTCTCCTTGGCCGTGACTATGTTTATGCCATGGGGGCCCTGGTCTCTTCACTTTTCCGGGTGGTTTTCTTTCCACACGATGAAAGAATAGTGACGATAAATCAATTATCGTTCGTCCGTCCCCAAGTGCCTCCTGCGCAGTTGTCATCCCCTCCTGGTTTTCATCCACCAGTTGCATCTGCCCCATCTCAGATCAACTATGTGGCCACCTATCCCATGCCTGGATCTAGTGATGCCGCCATCGTGCATAGTGTCCTGGGGGCATTGGGCCCTGACTTCCAAGATGTTTCCCTTCCACCGGGAGTGGCACTCTTGGGAGCCTCAACTTCCTATTCATTATGGTGAAGTTCCAATAGAGCACAATTCCTTGTCTTGTGTCAAGCTCGTTAAAAAATGAAACAAAGTGTCCGTAGCATAGATCTTTTCCTATGTCAAGCTCGTTAAAAAATGAAACAAGGAGTCTGGAGCACAGTTCCTTGTCTTGTGTCAAGCTCATTAAAAAATGAAACAAGGAGTTCCAAGGATAGTTTTGATCTTGTAGCGACCTCGTTAAAAAATGAAACAAGGGTTATGAGGATAGTTCTTTTACTGTGTCAACCTCATTAAAAAATGAAACAACTCCCTTTCCAAATCAATTTCTTTGATTAAGATCTCGCAAAATCCAAG
Organism: Pinus tabuliformis; assembly: GCA_031772625.1. Lineage (NCBI taxonomy): Eukaryota > Viridiplantae > Streptophyta > Pinopsida > Pinales > Pinaceae > Pinus > Pinus tabuliformis. Next base: position 1,595,354,944 of record CM062820.1, on the reverse strand, counting down.
TCGAGTCTTTCCAAGATCTCGAAAGTGAACCTTCATTCCATCCACGTTGTTGAATTTAATGAAGCTTGGGGGATATGTACCTAGTTTTGCGTCATTATGTTGGGGCCATGCGAACTTATAACAAGCATAGTTTTTTTCATTTCAAGCTTGTGTAAACATGAAACAGAATCCAAGCAAAGTTATCTATGGTTCAAGCTTGTGTAAAAATGAACCCATACCTGATTTACACCTCGTGATTGTCGTTGTTATCTGCTAAATTCTGCTAAATGAGCCTTGGTTGTTTCATTCCATCGCCACTATCTCTTTGGCCGATTATATGCTCTCACTTGGTTGTCTTTCCTTTCCTGAGGAACCGCAGCGATGAGTGGTTTTATTAGCCAGCCTCTTGACCATTACATGTTTTGAGCAGTTCCACCATTGCCGGAACCAGTTGCTACCCTTTATACCACTCATTCCTCTAGGATGAGTCACCTTTAAGCTCTTTTCTAACTCGTAAAATATGAAAAGATTGCCGAGTATTTCCCCTTTTTGACTCGTTAAAGAGAATAAAAATGGAGGTCTGATTTCAGCTCTTTTCCGACCGTGTAAAGACGAAAAGATAGCCAAGTCTCCCTCTCAACTCGTTAAAAAAAAGCAAGAGGCGGTCGTATTTAAACTCTTTTCCGACCGTGTAAAAAATGAAAAGATCGTCGGACCCTTGTCGTTTCAGGTTCGTTAATGGTCACGAAATGACATGATATCGATCGCTTTTTTACTTTTTCAGGTCGATGTCACTACACATGAAAAGTACTCCTCGATCGTAATGGTCGGGTGGTTCTTTCGAGCATTGTTTTATACTTTTTCGGGCTTGGGAGACACAACTTTACGAAAAAGGACCCCCCTGGAGTTCGCTTTTCAGCTGTCTTTTCAGACTCTCTAAATAGGAAAAGACGTCGAGTTCTTCCTTTGTCAGACTCGTTAAAACTTAATGACATCGGATTCTGTCATAATGACGCCCACAAGCATATGCTATCCCCGTCAAGCTTGCTAAAAAAAAATGGGGTACTCGCTAGAAATGGTGGGGAAAATGGACCCATAATTATTGTCGTGTCGGTAGTATGTCGCCCTTGAACATGGCACTAGTCTGCATTTGTGTCTGGGTGGGAACATCTCATCTTGTTTTACACTAGCCTCCGTGGGTTTGGGTGATCATATTTGACCTCTCATCTGCTCATTTGATGTCAAATACTGCCAAGTCCACTATCGTGCTGCCGATATGTTCAAGAGAAGTTGACCTCTGCAGAATTACAACCTCCCTCTAATACCTCACATAATTTGACTCACCACAACATTCTTCCTCTATCTCGTGTCAATGATGTGGGAAACACTATGGCCCACCTTTGATCAAGGTCACTTCCTATCGACTTCAGCTCATTATCCAGGAAGCTGATCTACAGACTCCCTTCGGTGCCTTGGAGCCTGCATGCCTCAATGGCAGGTTCTTCGTGTTCGACGAGAGGTTTTCATCATTGGCCTCCGATCGAATGATTATACGGGTGTTCGACACCAGCTTATTGATTCACACGCCGTAGATTGTACCTATAGTACCTTGAGTACCATTGTCATTATTGGTGGTACCTCTCGCATCTGTTAACAGTTTTCATCATTGACTGGTAATCAGACGATGTTCAGGCATGTTCGACTTCAACTCATGCATTCGCATGCTTGAACTTGTACTCTGTTCGGGTCGGGATGGAGCGCAAGACCCTGGATTTTATCTATCGGAATCCAGGCTACGATTTGTGGCTTATTATGATCATTACATGACTCATTCACTGGATGGTTGCGACCATGCCTGAGTCTACTTATCAATCCTCTCTGGATGGCTGCGTCCATACCTTGGATCTAGATTGTTATGTACTCTATTATGGATGGCTGTGCCCATACCACATAGATCATGTACTTGAGATATCAATTGTACTTATCTACGCAGGTTCTCCGGTGGCCATTTTTTCAGTCACGCATGTTCTTGTAAAGCATTTCACCCCTCTCTCTCTCGGGCCTCATGCTTTAGGGGGCATCTGTTACACAACAATTTGTCACCGTTTGTCATCGTCCCTGTTACCTCTCACCCGTATGCTGGAGGACTCATTCCGGGACCTGTGAGAAGTGACATGACCTGAAACCACTTGCATCATATTCCTCTAAGTATGAGCTTCATTTGCCCTGAAGACATCTCCTGCAAAATACCCATGAAAACAGCTCTTTTTGCATTAGCGCAGGTCCACAGTTCACTGCCCGCGCCAATGAGGGAAATCCTCTAAAAAGGGCGCGCCATTGGAGCTCTGTCTCAAAGTCGCACTCGCGCCAACCGAATTTAGTAAAATTTTTAACCAACAAGCTCCCGAAGGTTCTTTTCAACCCATTCACCAACTGAATCTATGTTGAGCTAGGATGGTTTGGCTTCGAATCTCCATAGAAGGGAAAGTGGTTTGCCACCTTTCATGGAAGTTTCCAAGTGATAAAGCCAATCCCATGAATAATGTGGTTGATCCTATCTCTTTCTTCTCTATCTATAAAAGCTTGCCTCTATGCCTTGAGCAAGCTAGTCATAGTTACAAAAGTTCTAGTCCCAACATAGTGATAGAGAGTTTGAAGCTGCAAGAGCCTTCTTTGCACCCATAAGGCCAAATCTAAGTAAGGAGATTCTTGTCACCTAAAGAGAGAGAGGCTTGTTCCTCATCCCAACAAGATTTGCAAGACTTGCGTAGCTGACTACCCAGCCAAAGGAGGATTTGACGTCAGAACAATGGTTGTATTCTTCTTTGTTATTTATTAATAATAGATGACTATCATTATGGTTCCACTCTCATTGTCTTATGTTCAATGTTGAGTTATATCTTTTCTGACTGATATATAATTGCATCTACTAGATTTTATGCTTGTTTTCGTGTTGTTATTTTCATGTGCAGGTGTCCAATCACAGAGATCGTGGGGATCGTGACTGGCCAAGGCAAAGGAACGAGGGCAACATCTCTTCGATTAACACTAGCGTTGGAATCCAAGTAGGTTCTCACCATCCACTTCTTATTTGCAATTAGGGACTTTCGTGATAGCATTGTGTGATTGTTGCTAGACCTGGTCTGGGCTAGTAGGGATCATCTCTGTCTGCAGAGAGGATTTACCTCCACAACAGTGCCCCTAAAACTCAGTGCATTCCATCCCTGCATTTTGATTGAGGGCTTGTGTTTCAGTCTGAACCTTGTAGGTAGGATTCCAATCCATCATCAGTTCATAACTTCTACAGGTACGCTCATCATGGCCTACTGACGTGCATAAATTATAGAATAACTGTTGGGATGTTTGTGTATACTTTTGTAATAGATGACAATTATTTGTAGCATGCTTCCCTCCTATCTGACAAATCACGCACCATAATGCAGGCACCGCGCTTGGCCTAGCTTGTGCCTCTAGTCTCAATGGCATTGGCCCTCCTCCCGCTAGGTAGTTCGCGAAGACTGGCCAATGGTCCTTGTCATGCCCCTAGCCTTTGCACTTTATGCACCATACCTCCTCGCGCACTTATGGGTGAGCTGTCTTATCTTGTTTGAAGCTCTGCATCTTGAGACACAAGTTTTTCAACTACATGTGGATCTGTTGGACTCCTAAATTAGGATCTTGTATCAAGGTCTCATGCAGTCTCATTGCGATCTCCAAAGCCTCGGCCTGAGTTGACATCTTTTGTTGTGACAACACGTTCCTTAGATGTGGCATTAGCGCTGCTACAAACCATGCGCAGTGTTGCCCACCCGTCAAGGTCACGTTGGCTTCATGAATCATACACTTCAATCTCTGATCCAGCTCCCATGGGATCTCACCTGGAAGAATTTCGATTTCCTTAAACCCGATAATCGACTGTGTCTTTGATTTTGGTCTCCTAAATTCCCTATTTAGTGCAACTTGGATATCTGCAATCCCCATGTTTGGATTGTCATTGGAATGATTAATGCACAACATCAGTGCGTGATCCTACAAGGTGCTAACCAGTGTTACCTTCTTGATATTATCATCTATGACTCCTTGTGCTTCCCATACAACCTTTACTATGGATCGAAATTGGTCTGGATCTTCGTTCCCTACTCTGAATACCAAAAACTTTATTGTGCTTGCCATATTGAACTGTGGTGGTGATGGAGGTGGTGTGGGTGAAGATGGGGGTGAAGATGGTGAAAATGGTGGTGGTGTAGGTGGGGGTGGTATGCATGTAATTCACTGCCTTATTAGACTGATCGCACTTCTCAATCAAACTTTTGTGAGCTCTTCCTTGCTTTCTCACAGAGGTGAAATTAAGGGACTTGTCTCTAATTCTTCATTACTTTCATTTCTTTAGATCCTCCCACTTTGCGTAGCCCCAAACATCAATTTATTCCCATAACCTACTTTTCACACAGTAGCATTTTAATCCAAGTGTTCAAATATTTAATGTACTTACCTCGCGGTCCTTTGAGGAAGCGTCATTCCACCTCGTTGTAGCTGACTGATGTGTCTACTACAAATTCGGTGATAAACCATCCTATAATTCAATTGAGCCAATTCTCCACAACGCGGGCGGTCTTATCTCCTGATGTTTCTAGTCTACGCACCAACTCTGGGGTCCACACAGTGGGTTTGTCAAGCCTGCACCTTCCTTGATTGTCTGCTAGCTTCATGATCCACTCATACAACTCAGAGGGGAAGGATGCAAAGAAAATTTCAAGGATTTCCATATATAAGTAGCGCTCTAACCATTGTTCCTTTGATACTCACGGATTCCTATTTTCCTGCGCTGCGAACTCGTGAATCTTTCTATCCAACCACCCTTCAATTTATTTCTTTGTCGGATTCTAGTGACGCAACATCGTACATCTCTTATGCAGATCCCAGTCCTGACAATAGAACCATTTGTTGGCTTATAGGGGCCTGACCTAGGTTCAGAGTTAATTAGCCGAACAAATCCTAGTACTACTCGCCCTTTCGACAACAGTCCATGGAGCGCGGACTGAGGTCTCACCTGAAGTAGTATGAGAGGGTGCTAGAACCAGGTTTCTGCACCCTCGAGATGTCTAATGAGTTCAAGTGGTCTACGGTTTGAACCTGCGTGCACATCGATATGCGCACTTTCCCTTTCCTTGTAGCCTGAGATGCTACCTTCGCGCAACCCTATTCAGGGGTTGAACGCTGTTATTACCCAAGTCCTTACTAGTATTTCACTATTAGTTGATTAAATTAGCCTACTCTTATGCATTTACGTTATTTTTAGAAAATTAAATCAATCATACAGGGTCACTCAGTAAATAAACAGTATATTTGCAGTTTATAATAAGCATGCATTAACTTAAGAACAAATGCACATAATTGTGAAAAAACTTCTCCTTATTATTCTCTTCCTTGGTTACAGACTCGACTCTGCCTTGCGCACTCAGTTGCAGGGGTTTGCACACTCAGCTACATACTACTAGGCCTCTATGCACTCAGCTGCAGAGCCTTCTCCTACTCTACAACCCAAGACACACTTAGTCACTTAGACTCTATCTTGTTGCTTCCTTCTTGCTTCCTTCTTGCTTAATTCTTTCCTCTCCTTTCTTTTACAATTAGAGCCTCACTCTATTTATAAATACCATGGTCTGTGGACCATGGGTAGGCCGACCTTACATTACAAAACTAGGGCGGACAACCTTGTGACTCTATCATACATTTCGCGCTCTGCGCCTACAATTCGCGGAGTCTTTACAACACTATTGGGTCAAAACTTGGGCTTTGAGCCCTAAAACATGCCTTTGGGGGATTCCATGCCCAACACTACAATTTTGTAATGTGAAATTGAGGGCAAGATATATCATGAGCTGTGCAATTGGCAGGGATAAGCAGCCATATTGATGACTTAGGCTTCAAGGTTGCTTAATGTTATGGTGGAGGATACTGTCCTTATGATGAGAAGAGTGCACAGGTCTAGGAGATAAGGATTACATCATTGATACTTAGGAGAGTGTAGAGTGATTATCACTTCCATGGAAGATTAAGTATGCTCATGAGTTGTGCAAGGTGTGAGGACAAGGATGGATTCCAAAATTGGCTAAGTGTTTGATCAATGGAACAAGGGGAAAATATGATGTAAAAAAGTTCCAAAACCAAATCACACACATGTATACCATAAAAAATAAGAAAATATAATGCACCATACTCAAAAATCGCATGAAAATCTTGAAACAACAACAAAGCGACACTTATTTCTAAGTGTGACAGTTGAAACATATTTTTGCAAGACTTAGAACAGAAGTTGTGACACGAATTTCGACTACAACCAAAAAGTGTGTTGAGCTATGGGAAAACTTCTACAAACATTCTTATGATATATAAGATCAATTAATGTATAATAATGAGCTATATATACCTCTAATGGTGTTCCAAAGTGCAACACATGAAGAAGTGAAAACAATCAAAAGCGACAATTGCAACAATAAGAAAAAAGTTAAAACGACACTTGCAAAATCTAAAGATATTGAAAGTGAAACATGACATAGTGAATAGAATTAAAAAGTGACACTTGTGAAAGTGAAAGAAAGAAAAAATGATAGTCACGAAAGTGAAAGTGACACTTGTGAAAGAAAAAGGTTCCCAAAAGCGACAATTAAGAAGAATTATTTGAATGATGATACAATTTCCACTAAGAACATGAGGGACTGTCGAATAATGTTAGGCACTGGCGATCTCCATAGATTGTGTAGTGCACTATCATTAGATAATAAGTGTTGGGCATGGAATCCCCCCACGACATGTTTTTGGGCTCAAAGCCCAAGTTTTGATCTAATATTGTTGTAAAAATACGTGAATTGAGGGTGCAGAAGTATGTTAGAGTCATAGGGTTGTCTGCCCTAATCTTGTCATATAATGTTGGCCTACCCATGGTCCATCGACCATGGGAGTGTATAAATAGAGTGAGGCTCTAAGTTGTAAAGAGACATTGAAAAAAGCATGAGATAGCAAAGTAGAAGCATAGAGAAAGTGTAAAGTGCGTCTTGGGTCGTAGAGTAGGAGAAGGCTCCGTAGCTGAGTGCGTAGAGACCTAGTTGTCTGCAGCTGAGTGTGCAGACCCTTGCAGCTAAGTGCATAGGGCAAGGTCGAGTCTATAACCAAAGGAAGATAATAATAAAGAGAAGTTTTATCTTAAATCCGTGTATCTATTCTTGGATTATTTTTTGTTGATATGAATTGCAATTATACTATTTTTTACTGTGAGCACTTGTATGAATGAATTATATTGCTAAGTATGATTTACACATGAAAATAAGCTAAGTTAATCAACCAACCATGGAATACTAGTACGACATTGGGTAATAACAACATTTGACCCCCAAGTAGGGCTACGCGAAGGCAGCATCTCAGGCCGTGAGTTACGGGTAAGTGTGCATAACGGCGTGCATGCAAAGTCGAACTGCAGACCACTTGAACTCATCAGACATGTCCATGGTGTGAAAACCTGGTTCTAGCACCCTCCCATACTACTTCGGGTGAGACCTCAGTCCGCGCTCCATAGACTATTGCCGAAAGGGCCAGTAGTACCAGGATTTGTTTGGCTAAATCACCTCCGAACCTTGGTTAGGATCCAACAAGCCAACAAATGGTTCTGTTACCAGGACTGAGATCAACATAAGGGATGTCTGATGTCAAGTCATTAGAATCCGACAAAGAAATAAATTGAAGAGTGACTAGATAGAAATATTCACAAGTTTGCAGCACAGGAAAATATGAATCCGTGAGTATCAAAGGAACAATGGTTAGAGTGCTACTTATATATGGAAATCCACAATTTTTTTGTTGCATCCTTCCCCTCTGAGTTGTATGAGTGGGTTGCGAAGCTAGCAGACAGTCAAGGAAGGTGTAGGCTTGACAAACCTATTGTGTGGACTCTAAAATTGGTGTGCAGACTAGAAGAATTAGAGGATAAGATCGCGTGTGCTGTGGACCATTGACTTGATCAAATTATAGGAGGGTTTATCACCAACTTTGTGGTAGACATGTTAGTCAGATACAACGAGGCGGAATGAAGCTTCCTCAAAGGACCATGAGGTAAGTACATTAAATCTTTGAACACTTGGATTAAAATGCTACTATGTGAAAAGCGGCTTATGCGAATAAATTGATGTTTGGGGCTATGCGAAGTGGGAGGATCTATAGAAACGAAAGTAGCAAAGAATTGGAAACTAGTGCCTTGATTTCACCTCTACGAGAAAGCAAGGAAGAGCTCGTGAAAGTTTCACCGAGAAGCACAATCAGTTTGATAAGATAGCGAATTCCACGCATACCACCCCCACCTACACCACCACCAATTTCACCATCATCACCCCCATCTTCACCCACACCACCTCCGCCACCACCATAGTTCAGTATGGCAAGCGCATTAAAGTTGCTGGTATTCAAAGGAGTAGGGAACGAAGATCCAGATGAATTTTGGTTCGTAGTAAAGGCTATATAGGAACTGCAAGGAGTCACGGATGATAATATGAAGAAGGCAACACTGGTAAGCACGTTCCAGGATCACACGTTGACATGGTACATAAAGCATTCCAATGAAAACCCAAACACAGGGATCACAGATATCTAGGCTACATTAAACAAGGAATTTAGCAGGCCAAAATCGGAGACATAGTCGATTATCAGGTTTAAGGAAATCGCGATGCTTTTAGGTGAGACCCCTTGGGAGCTGGATCAGAGACAAAAGGGTATGATTTGTGAAGCCAACATGACCTTGATGGATGGGCAGCATTGCCATGGTTTGTAGTGTCACTAACTCCACATCTAAGGACCGCGTTGTCACAACAGAATCTATCTACTCAAGCAGAAGCTTTAGAGATCTCGATGAGATTGCACGAGACCCCAATACAAGATCCTGGCCTGGGAGTGCAATAGATCCACACACAGTTGAAATTTTTTTGTCTTGAGATGCAGAGTTTGAAACAAGATAGGACAACTCAACCAGAGGCGTGTGAGGAATTATGGTGTATAAAATGCAAGTGCCAGGGGCATGACAAGGACCATTGTCTAGTCTTTGCAAACTATCTGGTGGGAGGAGGGCCAATTCCATTGAGACCAGAGGCACAAACAGGACCGAGCACGGCGACTAGACTATGGTGTGCGATTTTTCAAATAGGAGGGAAGCATGCTACATATAACTATCATCTATTGCAGAAGTAGATGCAGACGTCCCATCAATTGTTCCGTAATTTCTGCAGATTAGTAGGCCATGATTAGCGTACCTATAGAAGTTATGAAATGATGATGGATTAGACTCCTACCTACAGATTTCACACCAAAATGTGAACCCTTGATCAAAATGCAGGGATGACGTGCACTGGATTTCAGGGGCGCGGACAAGGTCGAGGTGGAGAGACTAGGAAGGGGTTGCAGACAACTGATTTGCTACAATTGTGGAGGGCCAGGGCATTATGCCCATGATTATACAAATCCAATGAGAGCATCATGTTTATATTGTACCTAGATTGATCATGAGATGGAGGACTGCCCTACACTGATAGTGAGGTTGCGCGATAAAGGAATACTCTAGCCTCCCCTGACTCAGAACCTACAAATGATGAGGTCTAAGCCACACGAAGAGGACTCGAATGTAAGCAGCGTGCTCTGAAGCAATATCAAAATAGGAGATGACAAGGGAAAGTAGCCAAAAGAGAGTGCTTGGGTTCACAAAGCTCCAACAAAGGAACCAGAAGTTGATTTAGAGTGCGCAAAGGAAGCATTCATGGAAGCTAAGAAGAGCTTCACGAAGGCCTCCACTTCAGGTAGTAAAGACAAACTGGAACCAGAGACAGACCCCTCAATGCTTACTAAATTCTGGAGACATGTATGAAGTTGCTGTGCGACAGCAAGTCTATGAAGGGGCTCCAGGAACTCATCACTAGGTGCGCTGGGTCAGGAGAACCGCGCGTAGTTTGGAAGCTCGGAAAGCACACAATGCGAACAGGAAGGGAGATGAGATTGACTGCGTAAATTGGGAAATATGAAATGGATCAAGTGATTCTAGATTTAGGATCAGACGTGAACGTACTGCCAAAACAGACATGGGAGCGCATGGGTAGACCCGCTTTGCAATGGTCTCCTATTCAATTACAAATGGCGAACCAGTAAAAGATCCTATTGATGGGAATATTGTAGGGAATAACGGTAGATATTGAAGGTGTAAGCACGCTTGCAGATTTTGAAGTGATAGAGATTGTCAATGACAACAATCCCTATCCTGTGCTACTGGGAATAGATTGGACCATTGATATGAACAAAGTGATAAATTTTAAGAAGCGCAAAATGATTTTCGAGAAAAAGTCACTACGCTTCATGGTATCTTTAGACCCTGCGGAAGGATTGTGCTACATGGAGCTAGTGCGCGACAACGAGAGTGATGACAATCTAGACTGTATCTACAAGATAACCATGCGAGATAGGATTGGGTGAATCCAACAGCAGATGGCAGGATTTTGTGGGAGCGCGAAAGCTCTTGCACTTCAAATTCAGACGAAGAAATAGAACGATGGCAGAATCGGTTACATGAGATAACCACACTCAATTGCAACATGATGATAAAGTCACTACGCTGTGTAGAAATAGAGACAAGGGATCTGCCTCTGTATGACGGACTGACCGCAGTAGACGATTTCCTAAATAGGTTTGAAAAAGAAGTACCGGAACAACAACGTTTTAATGCTCTGAAATGGGCACTGCGTGCAACACCACAAGGTGGTGGGGTATGCATCAACGGAGTTTCGAGGATTGGCACGAATACAAAAGGATGATACTCAGGCGATTTGGGAAGCCCCAAATGTGAATGGAAGTCAGGCATGATGGACAAAACAACCTGCGTGCCCACCTTTCCAATTGGGTACAGACGTATGGTATGCAACCTGCATGAACGCACACTGTCCTCACGATAGGAAACAAGACTGATAAGAAGGAGCTGGCAAGGCAAGTGCGCAAACAACGAAGTATGATAAGATGAAGCGCACCAAATATTAACTGCGGGGAAGACTTTGACAAGGTGTATGAAGTACTAAACACAGTCCACCATGTGAGACGCACTACTTGGGACCTGTGCATACCGACGGTTCTATGGGCTTATAGGACCATGTGCAAATCCCTGAACGCGCAAGCACATTCAAAGTTGAAGTATGAAGCAGGGGTTGTAATCCCTATGGAGCATGTGAAGCCTAGCCCGCGCATAGCAACACCCGTAGATACAATAGTTTGCAAAGCCCAAAATGAAGGAATCACATAGCCACGAGAAACAGAACACATAAGTGGAAGAAATCCAATAGGGAAAACTTAGACTTCGTGAACTTGAAAAAGACTGGGTACAACTAAGGGAGAAAAGCGCTTTGATGGACGTGGAGGTCAATAAGCTGGAAGACAAACTATAGGAAGAAATTCTCATCAAAAAACTAAAGATGGTAAGGTAAGCTGCATACGATCACACTAACAAGTTGGAGGACTATCACCGTGAACTGGTTAGTCTGCTGCCTTGGCTTGGACCACATATCGCCAAACGTAGTGAACAGGGTAGCACATTACAAGTAGTAAAGTGCATGGTGCCTCTGCAAACCATGGTGGAGGATAGGATGGAGCCCCACATGGGTGGTGTGACCACTTGACTAGCCATAGAAAGAACAGTCTTAGCACTCTAGGCAGTTGAAAGGAAGCACAAGACTATAAACTATTCTGCTCAGAAGTTGCACAATATTGGGGATGCGTGCAGAAGTAGAGTGTCACGGGGTCTGCAATCGTGCACAGAGGGTTGTGCTACCGCACAGATTGGCCGGAAAGTGGCCATTGGAGTCACTATTCACGATGGGATGCTTGATTTAAGGCCAAATGGAGTGGGCGATGGGCATTTAAGACATGATTTATGGGCAAGATTTGGGAAAATCGGTCACCAGGAAAGCATTAATGGCTCAAAATTTGGGGAAAGGTCAAATTCAAATTCAAAAGGTGATATAAAACACAAAGGGTTGGCCAACGAACACCACTTGGTCATTTGAGAACTGAGCATTTGAGCAGAGCACTAAGCATTGAGAGATTTGCGACAATTGAGGCCCTAAGTTCGCGAGTAATATAATATAGCCTAGATACGATGACAACCACTAAGGATGGTTTGGGAATTGACGAGGTAACCACCAGTGAGGCTGCGCAAAATCCAATGGTGGAGGATGTCCCAGAAGGCGTCGGAGTTGTGGTAGAAATCCCAAAATCACTGTGAACGTCGAGGCCTGAGAAGGATAAACTGACAATGGGTCCAATACACGTGTCCTGAGGAACACACTGCGTAGCAAACTATCAATGGCAGAGAAGGGGAAAGCTATCATGATAGAAACAGATGAGGAGGAAGAATATTTGCAAGCCCTGATCACTGCACAGGAAGAAGAAGAAGACATGGAGGATGATATTCAACCTATAAGCTCTGCAACAAAACTACCCGCATATGTCCCTCCACGGAAAGGGAAGACTAAAGTGCCCAAGGATTTGGACGAAACCAAGAGTCCGCTCTAGAGCCCGCTCCTCCCAGATGACATTGTGTTTGAGGGCACGCACCTGGGCCACGTGCCAACCATGAAATTCTAAGATTGAGACCTTGCTGACCACAAGAAGTTCCCTCATCTGGAGACTGGAAATCTCATGAAGCAAAACACTGTCGGGGTGGTGACAACGTTGTTGTAGCATTTTTTGGTTTTGATTAGATAGAATATTTCAAAAAAATTTAAGTTAGGATATGGACATAACAATAGTGAATAAAATGTTAGTTTAAAAAATATTTTGATGATGACGTCCATATCAAATAAAATTTTAGGTTAGATGCTCTAAAAAATCAAGGCAAAAAGAAAATGTTAGGTAGAAAGAAAACAAATAAACTTTGAAAGTGAGAAAGTCTAAATGCCACTACTCTGTTCCTACACAATAATGGTTGTAGCTTTTCTAAATGCCGCAATCCATGACAGTCAAATTGTTTAATCTTGACTGTTTCATGCTTTAAATTTGATGTTATAATTAGAGAATACAGATCTCGCCAAACTGTTTAACCTTGGCAGATCAGTAGTTAAGTAGAGAATAATAAGGTGCTCATCAGTTTAATCTGAGCCCTTGGAGGTTATAAGGGTAGATTTAGATAGTTTTTTTTTGTTAAATAAGAAGAAAGGATAAGGGTTTGCTAGCTTAAATGCACCCATTAAATGAAGAAAAAATGATAGGATAAGCAAAGGGTAAGTAGAGAAAGGTTGCAGAATTTTAATGGTTGATTGGACAAAATGTACATTTATCATGTCTCTATGTCTAGGAGGCAATTATAACAAGGCAAATGAAGTTCTACTTGATCAAGTAATTAACTACCCATTCATCTCCATTCGTCCATATATTTACTAATTTCCCCTTCATACATTCTGTCACACGGAATAAGTCGATCTTGCGGACAAGATAGACCTTCCTAGAATCTAAAGAAGACCTAATGACAAGCAAACCAACCAGACACTATCTTTCTCTAAATATTCTTTTATAAACAATGGCAAACAAGTGTTTTTAGGGCCTACCTTAGGTCCAACGCAAGTTTGTGGATGCCCTCGCTCCTTTGATCCAAATGAGCTCCTTTGTCGCGAATATGCAAACACAAACAAGGCAAACAAATTAAATAGCACTCGAAAAGCCAATTTCATAAAACATATTTAACATGAAAGTCAAGGAGTCCATGAAACAAATAACATGAGATACTTGTTGAGAAAAATGAGTTTGATTGTATTAATTCAAAAGAAGAACTTTACAACCTATGCCTTGACGCTGTACAAGCTCCTCCCAGGGTCCAACAAGAAGTCTCCTCTACTTTGACAAGTTTCACTCACTCCCCAATGAAGCCAAAAAGGTATGTGATCTCTCCTCTTAAGCTCAACTAGGAAGTCTTGATTTCACCAACATTTACCCTCAAAAATGTTCATCTTCTAACCTCCTCAGCAACCAGCCCAATGCTTGTATTTATAATGCAATGGAGGGAGGTTACTAGGTCCTCCTTCAAAGGGATAAAGCCTTCCTTCAAAGGGATAGCTCCTCTCATCAAGGGATTAGCTCCTTCTCTTTTGGGATGCATGAACCACCTCAGAGCGAACAATCCACGTCAAAATTCCTTCTAGAATCCTCTAGAATTAACCCAAAGTGAGTTTTTTAAGATAAAACTTGCGCCTTTTGACTTTCACAGGGGTCCGCACCCACACCGTTAGGGACAGAGTGGGTAGGTCCACAACTTTTGTACACAAAAGGTGTGGGACCGCAGGTGACAGTGAGAGAAAGTGCGGAACTAGAGTTTCATTGATTTTCAAAGTCTTTCTCTCATTTTCAAAGCTTGACTTGAAGAGCTGAGGTCTGAGACTTGCTTAGGAGGACAGTACAAGCGATGATAGACCCATACTGACTACAAATAATCATGGTGACGATATTTTTGTTTAACAGATTGCCCCCTAAAGTGCGAAGTCTGTAGTAGATGAGGATTTCATTTATCATTTAGGAAGAGTGAAGTACTTTATCATTTCGAGGATCATCTTGGGGAGAACCTAGTTGGAACGTGTAAAAACATTCAATACAAGATATATATATGAGATCATATCATCGCTGAGGTAGTCATTCCCATACTCAGATCAAAACTGACTAGAAAACTAACTACTGCTCTGATACAAGAATGATCTTGTAAAACATCACAAGTATAGACTCAGGTGGACACAGTATGGACGCAGCCATCTGTTTATGAATAGTCCATTATATAATGAATACAAAATTCCTCGTAGCCTGGATTGTGGAAACTAGATCCAGGGTCTTCATTTCTACTTCCTGAAATAGTACGATTCTATCCATGCGAATAGATGTGTTGATTTCGAACATGGTAGAAACCACTTGATTACCAGTCAATGATGTAAATTGTTAACAAGTGTGAGAGAAACCACCAGTGATGTCAATGGCTCTCAAAGTACCCAGTACAATCCATGAGATGCGAATAAATGTGTTGATGTCGAACATGTCACAGAATCCTTTGATCGAAGGTCAATGATGCAACCTGTCATCAAGGGTGAGAAACCTGCCATTGAGGCATGCAGATCTCAAGTTACTGACAATTTCTAGATCATCTTTCTAGATAATGAGCTGAAGTCGATAGAAAGCGATCCGTCGTAGGCAAGCCCACAACACGAAATCATAGATCAAGTCGAAGAAATTTAGTTGCAAGGACTGACTCAGGGATGGTCAAGATGGATGAAAGATATTTTGCAGATGAATGGCTTATTGGCAGTGACCTCTTGAACACGTAACAACACGACAGATGGTTTGGTGACAATTGACCCAAAGTTAATACCCAGAAACCGGCTGAAGACTTTCAATGTGGTTTGATCAACTGTTAGGCAAAGGATTTCCCAACCCAGGTGAATGAAAGTGTCGTGTTCAAGAGTGGTTACAAAGTATGACAAACAAGCTCATTTTTCTCTCTTTTCCCCCACCATTTCTGGCAAGTACCTCTTTATTTTTGACAAGCTTGAGGAGGATAACATTTGCTTGATTATAAGCTCATCCTTCGGATGAGTCCAACTTAGTTTAAATTCGAACCCTAAGAAGGAGTGGTTCGTTCCTGTTTGTAATCGAACAGGTCCTTTACTGTGAAATTTTAACGAGTCCAGTATAGGAGAAACTCGGCGTTTTTCAATTTTAGAGAGTCTGAAAAAACTTAAGAAGACTCTCGGTTGACCCTTTTCGTAAGTTTGTGTCTCCCAAGCCCGAAAAAGTATAAAATAATACTTGAGAGAACCGCTTGATTTTTTACGACCAAGGAGTACTTTTCGTCATCAGTGCCTTTGATCCGAAAAATTAAAAAAGCGATCAACGACACGTCGTTTTATAACCAATATCGAATTTGAAACGACAAAAATCCAGCAATCTTTTCATGTTTTTACGGTCAGAAAAGAGCTGTAAGTAGACCGTCTTTTAATTCTATTTTAACGAGTTTAAAAGAAAAACTCAGCGATCTTTTCATGTTTTAGGAGTCAGAAAAGAGCTTAAAGGTGACTCTAAATGTTTTTCGTTGAAAATGATAGATTTTTCCTGAATAATCCGTTATTCTGCACAAAAACACAAACATTACTCATACCTGTTTGAAATGGATAAAAATGTCGCAAAAATACCTTTCCAAAGTGAAACATAAACAAATTTACAATTTATTTACTCAAAAAACTTATAAAAAGGGCCTTTGTCAATTCATTTTTACCGTTTGAGTTTTGGGTGAGAAAATAGTGCTTTTTCTCAGAAAACTTCCCGTGAAGATTGCAGAAAATCCAACCGTCGGAATCGAACGCCATCTTCTCCAGGTAATCCACATCATCCTACTCTTCATTTTTAACCATTTCATTTTTTTTTTTAGTCATTTATTTCATTTTTGGTAGGGTTTTTAGGCAGAAAACCTGCGCACGGGGGCCCGCAGGTTTACCACTGCTGGCCTGTGGACCCCGAATTTTTCTCCATTGGGAAAAAGCTCGGGGTTCGCACCTTCCATGTAGACAAAGTGCGGTCCCACGCACTGTGTCTAACCCAGAGGGTGCGGTCCCCGTTGCAAGCGTTTTTGACCCAAAAATTCTTAAAAATGGACCAAAAATAATTTCTAGAAATTTAATTTATCCTTATACTTGATGCAGAGAGTACATCATGCTAGGTTGGCGCGAACAAGAGCATGAGGACATGGATCCTGCCACATGGAATCATCAGACTTCACTTGATGCTTTGAGGGCGTGTGGCTTGTACAAATTCTGGGCCATTCCTGGCATGAGGGCTCAGGTGGATTTCTTACAGTGGTTGGTTGACAGATGGAGCATACAGGACCAGTGCTTTTTCATTGGTGGCCACCAGCTCGAAATCGAGCCGGCAGACATATATTTTTTGACTGGTTTTCCTAAGAGAGGTGAAGACTTGACTCTGTTTGGGGCTAGGCCAGGTGGCCAGTCTGTCGATAGCCTCAGGCTAGAGTACTACAACAGCCAGGCTAGAGACAAAGGGATAGACATAAAGACCATATCCCATCCTGAACTCATGGTGATTGCATTTACTGTCACTAGAATTTTCAGGGCTGCCGCATTACATATTGCCACTGGATCCTAGATGCGTATGGCAGTTGATTGCTTCCGAGGCACCATCTTCAACTGGTGCGATGCCGTGTTGGCCAATCTGAAAGGCCAACTAACCAGGGCCAAAAACAGACAACTAAAGACCTTTGGTTATGGGGCTTTGGTTGTGAGTTTCGGCCTGGAGAGGGTTCCTATGCTGATCCCGCAGTACCTTACTCTAGGAGCTGGGCTTCCTCAAGAGCCCAAACTGATGCGATGGGTCACAGTTATGGCCCGTCACCCGGACGAGAGGACAGAGGTTGCTCGATTCAAACCTGAGTATTTCCAATGGCTGGAAAACCAGGTCTTTTCTATTCAGGACTTCCCTTACGCTGGGATAGATTTTCGTGGTGACCCAGACATGGTTCTTCCACCAGGAGAGCAGTGGGATGATTCAGGTAAAATCATTTTCAACATTTTTCCTATTTTAATTTTTTTTAATTATTTTTCCATCGTCTCAAAAATGATAGTAAAAGTTTGAAATGCAGATGTGGGTCCACAGCGACCAGCCACTCTCCGGCCTTACGAGAGGAAACAACCAGTTGCACCCGTGCCAGCCCCACAGGACGAATCAGCAGAGGTTTTGGCCGAGTTGGAGGGTCATCTCGAGCGCTTGACAGGAGATATTCCGGAGACCACTATAGATGACATTCCTCGTCGACTTCAGCGCTATGTGATTGGGGTCCTGGGACCTTTTAGGAGGTTCCTTTGCAAGGTGGCCCATGCAGTGGTTTCTTATAGAGATCATCACCAGTGATAGGATGATCGCCTATTGTGGGCACATATGACATTTTTGTTTTTTGTACTTATCATTTTTGCCGATCATAAGGTGTTTTTCAACCTATGATCGAAGACGATGTATTTTTTTACACTCTCCTATATATATATATATATCACTATTACCGGCTTATCTTGTAAATCATGTTATGGAATGGTTTTAAATTTACATGTATGATTATTACAAATGTCTATTTAACATTCGAGAAGTAATTGCATATGCTAATGTATTTAAAGATCTTGGAATATGCTGATATTCAATATAATCAAATTCACGTTCCAAGAGACGCAATCTCAAAAATAATCTTAATAACACTGGATTTCTAATGGCATACACTCTATTAAGCTGTAATACAACGAGTTCAGAATCTAACCTCACTATCAAACTCCAAATCCCAAATGAAATAGATTCAGAGAATAACTCAATCACTGCACTATACTCGGCAATGTTGTTCGTTGTTTGACCGAGGCTTACCCCATGCATAGATACTAATTCGTCAGAGGGCGAATAGATAACCCAAGCTATGGAAGAAATGTTCCGTGTATCACGACAAGCACCATCAGCGAAACCAATGTATGTTTGGAGAGGCATC
This sequence comes from Pinus tabuliformis, assembly GCA_031772625.1. Taxonomy (NCBI): domain Eukaryota; kingdom Viridiplantae; phylum Streptophyta; class Pinopsida; order Pinales; family Pinaceae; genus Pinus; species Pinus tabuliformis. The sequence goes on along the minus strand of CM062820.1, from coordinate 1,595,336,388 downwards.
GACATCTGCAATATCACGAGTAAAACCAGGATAAGCAGGAATAATGACGAAAAAACACTCTCTTATCTAAGCACACTGTTTAAACTAAAACACACCAGTTAGAAATAAAAACTATCCTAACTAAAAATCTCCATACCCATTCTTTAAGCGTAATACCTCTTCAAGTAAAGACCATTTCTGGGTTTACCCTAAGAGTCCCCATCAAAGTCTACCAATTCATAGGCCCCTTTTGCTAGCTTTCTCTTGACAACATAGGGACCATGCCACATAGGAACAAATTTTCCAGTGCCTAATTTATCATTAGCTTGATCGTAAACTAAGACTAGATCTCCTTCCGAAAAATTTCGAGGGGTCACATTTCGATCATACTGAGCTTTCATGCGTTTTGCGTGAGTCTCGATTGCCAATGCAGCATTACGTCGATTCTCATCTAATTGAGCCAAGTATAACAAATGTTTTTCCTCTTCGAAAGTGGCTGGAAGTAACTCGATGGCCATTTGCAGTGATGGGATTTCGCATTCAATGGGTAACACAGCTTCCAAACCATAGACTAGTTGGAAAGGAGTGAACCCTGTTGATGTTTTTACTGAAGTTCGGTACGCCCAAAGCGCTGAAAATAGCATGTTATGCAAATTCAGCCGATGAATCCCAATGATTCATTGGATCATGATAACTAGAACTTTGTTGATGGATTCAACTAGACCATTCGCTTGTGGATAATAAGGGGTTGAACTATCGTGACGTAAACCAAGCTAGCCTGTAAGTTCAACCATCATAAAGTTTCGAAAATTACGCCCATGATCAGTGATTATCGTTTGTGGGACACCAAACCTAGCAATTATATGATTGAACACAAAAATTGCAGCTGTCTTGCTGTCTGCCTCAAATGTAGGCATCACCTCAGCCCACTTGGTAAAATAATCTACCGCAAGGATGATATACGCATGCCCCCCGGCCGAGTGAGGGTTACATGTAATAAAATCGATACCCCATTTGGCAAAAGGACCAACGGTAATTATAGGGTGGAGAGGAGCAGGTGGAGCACGCATCTTTCGATAAAAAATTTAGCAGTTGTGGCATTTTCGGACCGCCATAATACAGTCTTTAAATAAAGACGGCCAGAAGTAGCCAGCACACAATATCTTTTGGGTTGTGGCATACCCAGACATATGACCGCCACACGCTCCAGAGTGACAGTCATTTAGAACCCTTTCAGCTTCCTCATGAGTTAAGCAACGTCGAAACACAGAGTCCGCCCCACGGCGATAAAGAGTATCTCCAATGATTCTGAATTGTTGGGACTGGAACCATATTTTGTGACGTTCTGACCTTGAAATTTCTGGCCGAAAGGATTGGGTCTGGAGATAAATGATGATATCCCCATACCACGGATCTAAAGTGCTGATTAGAAACAAGGATTCGTCCGCAATGGGCTCCTCCGCCACAGTGTCTGTATCAGCACGCGGGAAGTCACACATTAACTCCGCAAAAACTAAAGATTTCTTAGACTTGGATTTCTCAAATTCCAAGTAGAACTCCTGCAGGATAACAATCCATTTAGAGTACTTGCCCCCTAGAAATTGCTTGGTCAAAATGTAGATCATAGGGTTGCAATCCGAAATTACTGTAGTTTTACGTAGTAAAATGTAGTGACGAAAACGTTGGACAACTTGAACAGCTGCCAATGCCAATTTCTCCACATGTGAGTATTTTAGCTCAGTTGGGTTTAAAGTTCGACTAAGGTAATATATCACATGTTGAGTTCCGAATTCATCTTCCTGAACTATGACCATTCGAATGGTGGAATGAGAGGCGGCGAGATACAAGAAGTAATCCTGGTTGTAGTTGGGAGGATGCAATAACGGTGCATGGGTCAACGCATGTTTGAGTGCATCATAAGATTTCTGAGCTATCTCATCCCAATAGAATGGAATATTCTGTTTCAACAACTGGGTAAAACCCTTTGTAACCTCGGCGTAGTTAGGAATGAATCATCGTAAAAAGTTTGCTTTCCCTTGCAAACTTTGGAGTTGGCGAAGACTCGAAGGAGGAGGCAATTTGATGATAGCTTCAACCTTCGAGGGATCAACGCGAATGTCGGATTTCAAAACTACAAACCCCAACGATCGACCCGTTTCTATACAGAAGACACATTTGTGTGGGTTCGACCGAATCCGATAGTGCCTACACCTCATAAAGATTGCTCGTAAATGGACGAGGTGATCAGCTCGATGTAATGAATGAGCAGGCAAATAATCAAGATACGGTTGCACAATGTGCTTGATGTCATGAAACGCATAAGACATGGCCCTTTGAAAAGTTGCTCCGGCATTCTTCAGCCCAAAAGGTAACTTGCAATAAGAAAATGTCCCCCATGGACAAATGAAAGCCATTTTTGGTTGATCGGCAGGTAGAATATTGATTTGATTGTATCCGGAAAAACCATCCATGAAGGATAATATTTCGCTGTCGGCACATTCATCAATAATTTGATTGATATAGGAAGTTGGGTAATTGTCTTTTGGAAAGGCTCGATTAATGTCCCTATAATCAATTCATATTCTTATTGTTCCCTGCTTTTTGTTAACTGGAACAATATTCAATACCCAATCCATTAACGAGATCGGATAAATGAAACCTGCTTTCAATAATTTTTCAACTTCTGCTTTAATTGCAGCAGCTTTTTGTGGGTGAATCTGACACAAACATTGCCGGACGGGTTTAGCGTCCGGGTAAGTCTTGATCTCATGAACAACAATTGCGGGATCAATTCCTGGCATTTCCTCATAGGACCAGGCAAACACGTCACGGAATTCTTGAAATAGGGCCTTATATAGTTGAATTTCGTCATCTGTACACGAGGCACCTATATGAATATGCTCAACAATTCCGGGCTTAACCGAAATGTCAATAGGAATGGTTCGAGAGATGTTTCCCAAATTTAACTCTGAATCGGGATGTTTCATTGGATTCTGAGGTTCCTTGACATATTCAGTTGTAAAAATTGATGAGAAATCATTTTCAAAACGATCATCCTCGGGTAAAAACGAAGATCTGTGATGAAGATCTTCCCATGGTAAATCATCTACACATAGGATTTCACGAATTTTCTCATCAGAGTGAACAAGTTCAGAAAATGTGATTAAATCCGAGGTTGATGTGAAAAGTGATTCCTCACGGACCACATTCATGAAGTCAATTTCGGTTGAAGATGGGTCGGCAAAAGACTGCACGGCTTCATAGGCAATTTCATATGGACTCAAAGGCATGGCATTACCAAACGAGTCTATCTCAGATTTAGAAGGAATGATCCAAGGATCATCATAAACAATGGTGTCTGATGTAATCATATGAATAGTTGCAAATGAAGACGATGCATTGATCAGAGGAAAAGGAAAAGTTCCCAGTAAACCGGCATCTTTAACTAGTCCTACTCCAACATCCTTATATGGGATAGTCGTTTTACCGACATGCTGAATACTCTCAGAAGAGGCTGGGTCGGATGAAAAGTAAGCCAGCTGGTCTATTGTTACAATCTTTCGATTATGTGGAAATTTTATTTCTCGAAAGACCGATGAAACGACCGCTGTCATAGCATAAGACCAACTTCGACCCAAGAGAAGGTTGTAATCTAGAGGGGCATCAACCACCTCCACATCTAGACTAACGGTTTTTCCTTCAACCCCTATAGGCAAATCTTGTAGAATGCCAAAAGGATGAAACCCACGGCCATCAAAGGCCTTTAGAATCGTCGGGGTTTGGTTTAGCGAAGGAGAAGCAAGTGATCTCCAACACTATATCGACATAATACACGTTGAGGCTCCCTCATCAATTACAGTCCGATGAATAGGTCTGTTTTTTACTATCACTGGAATCTGGAAAGCCATTTGATGAGGCAAATGCGGTGTACTATTTTCTAGATCGAAAATTATTAGATTCGAGTCCTGAACATCAACAACTCCTATAGCCGACAAAAGTAATTTACGTTGTGCTGGACATGATTGCAGCACTTCCAAAGCCGACATTGCTGAGGGTGAAACATCTAAATCCTCAACAATGTTATAATTCTGAATCGCTCTCGTATGTGGATTGAAAGCTGACTTTCGAAGTATACCCTTGGCGGGCAGTTTGATTACCAAGTTTGTATTAGGTTTCTCGATCTGTAGTGGATCGGAACCGAGAGCTGAGGTTGATGGATTAGAATGAGAAGATTCTGCTTCTTTACCATCAACAGGACTTTTACTACCATAATATTGCGATCGAGTCGCAATCCTAACATGGGACATCATCAGTATGGGTTCTTCGTTGGCACTCGAGGACGAACCTATCATCTTACTGTCTTGAGCCGGAAAAGAATCCTTCAAAACAACAGGAGTTTGGGAACCTTTGACAATCTTGGCAACCTCTGCTCGATGAGGGCAGTGTCTTGTAAAATGTTCATTGTCACAAATGAGACAAGGATAATGAGGTTTGTTCTTTTCATCATTGGATTCTGACTTTTCAGGTTTCTCCTTTGAATTTTTGTCCGTTTTATTCTTCTTCTTTCCTTACTTCTTCCCACCGGATTTTGATTTGCCTGTAGATGACTCTACAACGTGAATATCGGCGGAAATCTCTGCAGAATAATCTCCTGTTGGGGAATCAGGCAAGGTTATGATGGGAGAAGAATTCTTGGAAGACTTCTTCTTACTTTTAGTGTTAACCGTACCAATCATACCATCGGCGGCATGAGATCCTGAAGGAGCTGCAGCGATTTGATTTTGCTTGGGAAGATCGGGGATTTTCTCATGTAACGTACTTGACTAAGTATAGACCAAGTCAAGGTACTGTGCTTGAGCAATTACTTGCTCCTCAGTAACAACTCTAGCTTTAGCAACATCTTCAGTGATCTTTGGCAACAAAGATTTTACAAACCACTCGGCCAAGATCTGATCCAGAATAAACACCTTCACTAAATGCCGTCGACGTCTCCACTCATGAATATGATCTGAAATGTAAGTGGATGCCGATTGTTTTAACGAAGTTAACAATTCCGTGCCATTGTCATATCGGACTGGAAACTGAAAATGAGTTAAAAACGAGGTAGCTAACTGACTAAAATTATAAAAAGTGCCTCGCGGTAACTCAATGTACCACTTGGCCGCGAGACCAATTAGAGTGCATTGGAAAAGTCTAAGACGGATTGAATCATCTGAAATGGAGTTAGACGCACACCAGAGGTGGTAAGTCATCACATGGTTCGACGGGTCCTCTCCTGATTTACCTTCGAACTTAGGAATGTCACTGGGCAACTTATTCGGCATTGGCAGCCAAAACGGAAGATAATTAATGGGATCGTTCGTTAGGTGCGACAAGTCAGGCAAGTCCAAAGTTGTGATAAACGGTAACTGTCAATTAGGATCCTTAAAAATCTGGGTCATGAGACCAGCCCCAGGAGGAGGATATCCAGGATAACTGGGAATAGGAATTGCGTTTGGGATATTGTATCCTCCCGGAAAACCAGGATTAACCAGACCGTACTAGGGTTGTTGAGGTTGTTGATAAGTGTACCCAGGGTACGCTTGATACTGATAGACTAGCTGCTGCACAACAGGACCAAATTGGTACTGTCCCTGGTGTAACGGTTGATAAGTAAATTGTGGTTGACTTGTGACAACCATACTTGAACCAGGTTGTCCTACAGGCATCTGAACCGAAGTTTGAATCGTAGATCCAGACGGTGGTAAAGATGTCTGAGGAGTAGATACAGGAACAGTAGAAACCAGAGCTGTCGATACTCCAGAAGTAGGTGGGGTAGATTGAAGAGATGTTGCGGCAGTTGTAACAGTTGTTTGAGGCAGAGTACTAGGCCCAGGCTGAGAAACTACCGAAGGTACAAAAGTTTGAATGTTAGAGTGTACTGGTTACTGGGGTGTACCAGAAACTAAGGGTTGTCTAGTTTGAGATGACAACTGTACATTTGGCTACAACAACTGTTGAGTTTGTGATGGATCCCACACTATATTCATTCTGGGGTACTGACCCATAACAGGTTGAGAATACTGAGGACCATAACCGGGTTGAGGGTAGGATTGATAATTGAAAGGTACATTTCTCGTTCCTTGAACATACGTTTGACCGGAGGGTGGTTGGAAACCTTGGTTCGAGTACTGACCTTGGGGTTGATACCCTTGAGGCACGTACTGATACTGGGGTTGACCTTGAGGTATAAATTGATACTGGGGTTGACCTTGGGGTACAAATTGAGTCTGGGGTTGACCTTGAGGAACGTATTGTCCCGTAGGTATGTATTGTCCTTGAGGTTGCCCCCCAGATGCAAATTGTGTACCTTGAGGTTGCCCCCCAGGCGAGAATTTAGGCTACCCCCCAGGCGGTAATTGGCCACCTTGAGGTTGAGGATTGGGAATAGAACCTGACATCATGAGAATGTCTTCTACGCTCAACAGCTTAGTACCATTGCTTCCAGTTAATAACCCTTTCTCAATGGGTTGAGGAGATGCTCCCGATAAAGTACCAGAAAGGGACTGATACCCAGAGGGAACAGAAGGACCGCCGTACAAAAAGGATTCGGGCGATTGAGTAAACATGGATGACTGATTCTACATATTTAACGAAGGATAATAATCTCTAGGTGTTGGGTGATAAGGAGCACGAGGTGGTGAAAAACTTAACCCTAGGTTTTCTAAGAAATTAGTCAAAGAAAGATACCAAGTACTACTCCTAGGTGGATTGTAAAAAATTGATTCATGCTCCCTTAGCTCAATAACAGGTTGATTTTCAGGGATAGGGATGCCTACTTGTTCTTCCGGAGTAGCAAGTTCTTCAATAGCAATAAGTCTAGAAGGAAGATCTTGGGTGATTCCTCTTTCTACCCTAGGTGAACCAGGATCACTAGAAGCTGGAGAAACAAACCCCGATGTCGGAGTAGTAGGAAATTCACTTTTAGGTTCAGATATTTCTGGTTCTTCACCTATATCACTAGTGGATGAAAAGCTACCAGTAACTTCAGAAACAGACACTGACTATGGATTATAATCTGCCACTAACGGTTGAAAATCAGGATGTAATATCAAAGAAGATTCTCCTTCTTCAGGTGACCCAACTCTACTGTCTCTAGGAGTTACGAGGACTTTCAAGCCTTCAAGCTGGCTCGGTACTTCCTCAGGAGGTTGGCCTCGAAGTCTACGGGACTTCCTCAGTAATTCAGCCACGTTTACAAACTCAGGAGGTTGGCCCAAAGTCTACGGGACTGCCTCGGTAATTCAGCCACAGTTAAAAACTTTTAACTACTTCACATGTAAACAAAGTAAAATCTCAATGAAAACCACCTAAAGCCTCTAAAGAACCAAACAAATTTGAATCACACGCCTAAAGAATCTAGGAGATCAAACACACACGAACAGTAACTTTCCGTACTGAAAACACTAGTTGGTGATGAAATCCAACATCGCAGAGTTCAATACAGAAATGGCGGTTGGAACAGTTACCCTGGCAACCTGCTTAGTGAATAGATTGACACAAGTTCCTCCACTTAACCGTCTCGAGTGAAGAGAACCCCCCAGAAAATCCAAGTGAGTCTAGCCGACGTCTGCTCGAGGTACAGTGGGATCTTCCCACCACTGTCACCTCAGGAAGAGTCCTAAAGAATATGGCCACTAAGGTTACCAACTGAGACAAATATACCTAGGGGAACAATCTACGATCCGATACGCACACAAGGGCAGAGTAGCAAGCTCAGTCCCCTTGAAGGCTTCTTGACATAATCCAAGGTTTACCAACAAGTGACCCCAGGCTCCTCGACAATGGTTAATCCGAGGTTTACCATTTTTAATACGTGAATATCTGGCGTCGTTCCCAATGAGGAAGGATTGATTCCCACACTGGTTCGGACACGATCTCGTGCTTCTCCTTTAAGAGGAGCTTTCCCAGAGCATAAATGCAACAATTGGATTTCTTCCCTACCACAAGATACAGCTACTTGTTTGTTTTTACTGTCTTGGAGAGTTCATTACTCTCCTACTCCAAGACACTAGCCTAAGCTAAGTTGGTGTATCAGAGCCCTAGAAATAAAAATGTTACTAGATGAATTTTACTTTAAGCGTTTTTTTTATTGGTTTTTGTTTAAGTCAAAAGGTGTGAAGATGAAACTCGTGGTAGGAAGACTCGACACAAAATCACCAAAAATGCACCTAAGATGATTTAAACATTCTTTTTCTCTTTGATGAACTTCTAACTAAGAAAGAGTTTGAGAATGCAAATACTTTATAAACACAAATCTTTCTCAATCAAACAAATTAAAAGAAGAGTTTTTGCCTTTTCCAATCCACTCAAAACGAGGAAACTAGTTATTTCACAAAAATTTCCCTTTTTCATTTCAAAACACTCAACCACTACAAAACAAACTTTTTTTCAAAAGAGATCTTTTATATTTTTTATAAAACACTCAAAACTAATGAAAATGACTAACTTTGAGATCTATAAATTATAAAAACCTATTTGAAGTCAAAGCCTACTAGATGTCTTTTTTTAAGGATGTTTTACTTAGCTAGATGTAAGCTAAGGACCAATTTGTGCAGAATCACAAATAAGTCAAGAACAACCAATTTTGTTTTCTTTTTGAAAATGAAAATCCAAACTTTTAAACACAATCTTTTCGAAGTCTTGTAAAGAGAAAACTCAAAGCGGATTCCTCAACAAGGGGAGATTTCATAAATGGTCAGACTCATAAGAAGGCTGGTAGACACTAAGGTGATCTGAAGTCCCTACAGCTTCTAAGCTCAGAGCCACTACACAACCAAAATGAAAAACAAGCCAAACAAGCAAAAATCCTAGGAATTTCACCTAAAACCCTAACACTAATGGAATCGATCTAAGGAAATCTTCTGACAAGTTATATGTAGGTCTGAGCAGTGGATAACAATTTCTAAACAAAAACTAAGCTGACTAACAGAGGAAATCTTAGGTTTTTCAAAATTTTGATAGGGTCCGCAGACCCACTGTTGACATAGATGCGGTCCTGCTCTGTGCTAAAAGCCAAGATGCGGATAGGTACGCACTGTGTCAAACAGCTAGGGTGCGGTCCTCTCCCAAAGCTATGAAAAACAAAAAATAACCCTGGATCTACAAACTCTACCCAATTTTACAAACAACAAGCCAAAAACAGAAACAAAACACAGTTTCTCAGGTCAAAGTAAAAACAAGGAAAACAATCAAGTCCCCAGCGGAGTCGCCATTTTGTCACACGAAATAAGTCGATCTTGCGGACAAGATAGACCTTCCTAGAATCTAAAGAAGACCTAATGAAAAGCAAACCAACTAGACACTATCTTTCTCTAAATATGCTTTTATAAACAATGGAAAACAAGTGTTTTTAGGGCCTACCTTAGGTCCAACGCAAGATTGTGGATTCCCTCGCTCCTTCGATCCAAATGAGCTCCTTTGTCGCAAATCTGCAAATACAAACAAGGCAAACAAATTAAATAGCACCCGAAAAGCCAATTTCATAAAACATATTTAACATGAAAGTCAAGGAGTCCATGAAACAAATAACATGAGAACTTGTTGAGAAAAATGAGTTTGATTGTATTAATTCAAAAGAAGAACTTTACAACCTGTGCCTTGACGCTGTACAAGCTCCTCCCAGGGTCTAGCAAGAAGTCTCCTCTACTTTGACAAGTTTCACTCACTCCCCAATGAAGCCAAAAAGGTATGTGATCTCTCCTCTTAAGCTCAACTAGGAAGTCTTGATTTCACCAGCATTTACCCTAAAAAATGTTCAGCTTCTAACCTCCTCAGCAACCAGCCCAATGCCTGTATTTATAATGCAATGGAGCGAGGTTACTAGGTCCTCCTTCAAAGGGATAAAGCCTTCCTTCAAAGCGATAGCTCCTCTCATCAAGGGATTATCTCCTTCTCTTTTGGGATGCATGAACCACCTCAGAGCGAACAATCCACGTCAAAATTCCTTCTAGAATCCTCTAGAATTAACCCAAAGTGAGTTTTTTAAGATAAAACTTGCACCTTTTGACTTTCACAGGGGTCCGCACCCACACTGTTAGGGACAGAGTGGGCAGGTCCGCAACTTTTGTACACAGAAGGTGCGGGACCGCAGATGACAGTGAGAGAAAGTGCAGAACCAGAGTTTCATTGATTTTCAAAGTCTTTCTCTCATTTTCAAAGCTTGACTTGAAGAGCTGAGGTCTGAGACTTGCTTAGGAGGACAGTAAAAGTGATGATAGACCCATACTGACTGCAAATAATCATGGTGACGATATTTTGTGTAACACATTCATAATCATTCATTTCCATGAAAAGCCCTTTTCCTATGGTAAAAAACCCTTTTACCAAGGAAAAGTAAAAACACCATGTAAAATCCTTTTTTCACTATGAAAAACCCATTTTTACCATATAAATCCATTTTACCATATAAAATCCCTTTTTACATGAAAAACCCATAAAAACACCTTTACCCTAAGTATAAATGCTATATGAAAAGTCAAATCATCCATAAAAGCTTTACACTTAGTGTTATTCCTCTTTTCCACTCATATTTTCATATTAATGTTAACTAATGTATTAAATCCTTAAGAATTCCCCTTTCCCGTATAATATAGCTCCTTTATTTAAATATCCCGAAAACCCTTAGTTTTTTTTATAAAACTATGTATTTAAAGAAAATATCGCATCGCAATATTGTGTTATTGCAAGCCTAACATATGCATGCTCTTTTCCTTGATTGCGATATGCGATCAATAAAGGGTTCGGACCCAATCCAAATATATATTACAGTTCACCGCCATATCACATCCCCCTCATTACAAGTCCCAGCCGAATGATATATCCTCCGCCAGTTGCGATCCCCGATTACGATGAGAATCTGGACCCGACCTCATTATATATTACACTTCACCGCCATATCGCATCCACCTTATCGCAAACCCCATCCTATGTATATATCTCTCGCCACTGCGATTTCTGATAACCAATGGGAATCCAGACCCGACCAAATATATACCATATTTCATAGCCACGTCATATCCAACCCCTTATTGCATTCCTTGCGATGGGCCTACCCCCGCCTAAATCCGATTGGAATATCTGATTTGGCCGAACTTGATGCTGTTATCCACCCAAATTTATACAATTTCAAGTCCGCCATAATCATTTTTATGAAGATTTTCTTTGTTAAATCGTTTTATGATCTAAATGAAAAGTTAGATTTAAACCTTCATTCAAACCCTAATCACATTTTTAACTACAACTAAACCATTCCCCCCATAATTAATCCCTCTGTACTCTTTCCACCACTGATCAGCTTTGTCCGATAATATGAAAAGGAGACTATTTTACTGTTTTAGCGCCATTTTTCTCTGTTTGTCTATTTTATACAGTGCAGCCCAATAATGCCTCTGCGGCTCATAAAAACCATCATTTACCCTTTGATACACCCCAGACTCCTCCGATAGTATTTCGAGCTTAGTAGAGCCATTACAACCTCCTCTGTAACCATGTTTATTAACAGTTTATGAGTTTTGTAGGTAAGATGACTGGTGTTTCAGGCGTACAAAGAAACAAGCCTGTATAACAGTTTGAAGACAAAATGAGCGATTTACTATGAAAAACACACTAAAAATTGGAATGCGTAGTCAAAATCTACTCAGCCAGAGTTACAGAGTTTAAGAAGTCAAATAAAAAGGTTAAATGAAGCAAATAGCTAACGTAGAGGATAAAAACAAAAGATCAGCTAAAGGGGCAAAATATCAAACAAATGAAGCTAGCACATCCTGAATAAAAGGGGATAGCAAGAAGCAGTTCAATAGCTTCCCCTATCTTCTTGCATGAAGATCTTCTCCTTTCCTAGAATAAATCTTAAATAGTTTTAGGATATTTCTTAGTTTTATTATTGTATAAATAACTCTTTTCTAGAGTTGTAAATGGTTCGGAATTCAAGATTCATATCTCACTGCTTGTAAAAGTCTTTGACTATTTATACTACTTTGAACCTGGTTGCACCTTTGAAGGAAGCTTTTGTAGACACTTGATGTACTCAGTTTTTCTGGAATCTTAATACAAAGCAGAGGATTTTGAATCTAGTTTTACACAATTTGGTGTTATCTTGTAAGTTTTTCCAGTTTTCAATCATCATGTTTTTCTTCATATGCTTATGACTTATTGAGATATCCAGGTAGGAACAATTAGAGCTTCAATTGATTCATATAAGCTCCTGAAGTGATCATCTATTAAGGGATTGGATTAATGCAATAGTCTGTGTAGCTAATCCCCTCTAATCAATAAATCATCAGCATCTTGTGTGAGCTTAAGTATAATGCCTTGAATATTTTGAACGTAGTTCAAAAGGTTTTCCAACTTATGATTGTTTTGTTTTACAGTCTAGAAACTGTGATAATCATTTTTTTTTGTCTTCTACTCGCCACTTTTTTTTATCTATATCACTGTGTAATGCTTTATAGCAGCCCTCTGCTGAGATGTTAATATACCCCTGTTAGGATATTCCGACACATAGGATATAGTTAAGTTCAACTTGGTCTAGTGTAGAGTTAGGTATAGAGTTAGGTAAAGTGTGTTTCTTTACCGTTGTACATTTTGTAACTTACAATCTGACGGTCACGATATGTAGTGATCCGACGGTTCATTCTCTCCTCGGTATTACCGACACTTGATCCGTGGCTTGACACCTGATTGGTCCATGAGTTCTATTTAAAGCGCATGGAGGGTCATTGTTCGGGTAATCCGTGCATGAGAGAAGCTTATGTAAATTTTCATTCTTTGATTAATAAATTGCCTGTAGTACCCACGTTGGGACAGGCCGTGGACTGTTTCCCTCTTTGAGGGTTTTAACCACGTCAAAAATACTGGTGTATTGATCTGTGATCTGGTTGTGAGCAGTGTCCTTTTGGTATTCTTTCTGAGGAACTTACCCTGTAAATTCCTACATGGTATCGAAGCTATTTGAGGGTCGCGTCCGTTGGTGATCCAAATCTGAAGCCGGTAGAACTGCATGCGGCTGTCGTTTCCTAGATCTGCTGTTTCTGACTACTTTTGGGCCGAGAGGACTACTCTGTTGCGTTCGGAGCATCTGTTCCAGTGAGGAACCCCTTTCGTTTCACGCGAAAAGGTTTCCGGTAGCCCTAGCTGCGTCATTTTTCAGATCGGGAGGTATACAGTGTTTTTTGCAGTTTACTGTTATTTTCTCTCTGCTTATTTCGGTTTCGGTTTATTTAGCCTTTTTTTTTAACCGGATCTATACCTTTCATTTCTGCATATGCTCTTTGCCCTGCGACTCTGTGCGATCTGGGCAAATCAGAAACAGAAAGGAAGGATTTTTCTCATGCGTATGCTCTTTTCCCTGCACCTTAGTGTGATCTCGGAAAATCAGAAACATTGAGAAAAATATTTAGTTTTTCGGCTAAAGCTAACTTTGAGATTTTTTTTAAAATTTCTAGTTTTTTGGCTAAAGCTAACTTCGAGCCGCAAGGTTCGTTTTTCTTTGCATATTCGTGTTGGGTTTTGTGTTTTGTGTTTTGTAGGGAAAAAGAGCTTTCTCAAGGCAAGCACGCAAACCAAGCCCCCCCCCCCCCCTCTCTCTCTCTCTCTCTCTCTCTCTCTCAAATTTTTTGTATAGATCAATTGGTTCAAAGCTATTTTAAGAGAGTAGAGGTCTTGGGTTCAAGTCTCCATTTTGTGGGGGCGGATTTTTTCATTCCCGCACATTCGCGCACTTTGCCGGCAACGTCAACAATTTTTTTTTCAAAAAGCCATAACTTCTTCATCCGGAAGCCTTTTTCAGAGCCGTTTTTTTTAAAACCGCCTATTTTTTCGAGATCTATCCATTGAAACACTTACTTTCAGCATCTTCAGCTTCAGTTTTTTTTTAAAAATGGAAAGTCCATGCCAAGTCATTCTTGACAGCACTAACTACTTCCAATGGGTAGCCTACATGGAAGATTTACTTAGAAGTAAAGGTCTCTTCAGAATAGCCACAGACCAAGAGAAGAAACCAAAAGATGAAGACAAGGCTGCAAAATGGGAAAATAGACAAGATCAAGCACGTGGTTTGATAGGGATGTCTATTTCTCCTGATCTTAGATTCCACATTGCAGAACTTGAGAATCCTCATGAAGCATTAGAAAAACTCCCTAAAGTTTTTGGGATTAAAAATGAAATTAGAGCCCATCAACTTGAAAATGAGTTGCTTACTTTGGATCCTAATAATTTTTCTTGCATTGAAGATTTCTTGTCCAAATTCAAGACCCTTAGATATCTCTTGGAAGGTGTTAAAGTTAAGAAAGAAGATGGTAACCTTATTTATTCCATCCTTACTAAGTTGGGACCAGCCTACTCTGTATTTGTTTCCACTTTCCATTCTACAAGGGAAGCTTTCATTTGTCAAGGAAAAGACTACAAGGCCCCTTCCTTTGACTCCTTTTGTGATTCCTTAATAAGAGAACAAGAAAAACTCTTACACCTTGGTCTTCTTAATCTTGGAAACTCTTCCACGAAAGCGTTAGCCGCCCAGCAGCAACCAAATTCAAAGAATCCTAAGAAGTCATATCCTCAAAAGAATGGTCCTAAACCAACTCAGCCTCAAAATGAAAGATCATTTCAGCAAAATGATAAGACCAATAAAAACAAATGGAAGAAGACTGATAGACATTGTAACTTTTGTAATCGAGATGGCCACTTAGAATCTAAATGCTTTAAGAAGATGGAAGCCTTGGAAGCCGCAATGAAGAAACATAACATCCATGTGGAGCCTACTTCAACTTCAACTTCCGGAATGGCACTTTCTGCATGTCGTTGTCAATCATCTCAGTCTGGTTATGCATTAAATGTATCTTCTTCTTCTTCTCATTCTCATGAGTGGCTCATTGATTCTGGAGCCTCTTATCACATGGCCAAAAACCAAGCCATGTTTTCTTCTTTAAATGATTGTAACACCAAAAATATATATGTTGGTGATGATAGATCTCTTAATGTTGTAGGGACTGGAACTGTTCATCTAGACAATGGTCAGTTTAATGATGTATTATGTGTTCCAACCTTATCCTGCAACCTTCTATCTGTCTATCAGATAACTCATTCAGGTGAAGGTAAAATTGTTGAATTTTCACCTCATGATGTTGTAATCAAGGATCTAAAAGATCCTAAACAGATTCTAGCTACTGGTCTTGCTGATGATTCCACAAGGTTGTATAAGTTTCACAACTTTGGGTCATCAAATCTTCCCTCAGTATTTGTTGCTCATAATGATGAAGTGAGCAAACTTTGGCATGAGCGATTTGGTCACTTAAACTATCGCTCCCTTCAGCATCTATGTAAAGAAAATATGGTGACAGGTCTTCCTATGGTATCTTGCAGAGATGGTGTTTGTTTCGGATGTGTACTCGGAAAACATCATCGGGACAGTTTTGACAAACGTGCCTCTTGGCACGCCTCAGCCCCTTTACAGCTTGTGCACAGTGATTTATGTGGTCCTCTTCCTGTTGCTTCATTCTCTGGCTGCAAGTACTTCTTAACTTTCATTGATGATTTCTCCAGACGCACTTGGGTATACTTCTTAAAACTCAAGAGCGAAGTATTTAACACATTTTTGGCCTTCAAAGCCTTTGTTGAAAAACAATCTGGACATCAAATTCTTAAGCTAAGAACTGATAATGGTGGAGAATATGTTAAAAACACATTCATCAACTTTTGCACCGAAAATGGAATTCAAATGCAACATACTGTTCCATACACTCCACAACAAAATGGTGTAGCTGAAAGGAAAAATCGCACCTTAAAGGAAATGGCTAATTGTATGCTGCAATCTAAAGGACTCAGTCTTAGTTTTTGGGCCGAAGCAATTAATTGTGCAAATTATATAATCAATCGCACTCCTACTAAGGTTCTAGAGAATATCACTCCAGAAGAAGCTTGGAGTTCCATTAAACCAGATGTAAGTCACTTTCGTGTGTTTGGAAGTGAAGCATGGGCCCATATTCCAGATGAAAAGCATAAAGCTTTAGAACCTAAGAGTGAGAAATGTACTTTTGTTGGATATTCTGAAGATGTAAAAGGTTATAGACTTATTCCATTTAAGTCCAAAAATGTTATCATTAGAAGAGATGTAAAATTTGATGAAAATAAATCGGCCTGCGAGCCTAGTCCGGCGGATGTGCCACCTCTTCCTATCTCTTCTACTTTTGAAAACATTTCTTCTTCAGATGATGAAAGCGAGGATGATAATCCTCCCCCACCTTCTCAGGATCCTCAACTTCCAAGATGGGTCCGTGCTACTCGGGATGCAGCAGGTGATCTTGCCGGTGATCCTACAGATCAGCGACGTACACGTTCTCAGTTTGAAAGAGCCTCTTCTTTACTGGCTCAAGCTCCAGTAAATCATGATCCTGACACTTTTGCAGAAGCTTCAGGCCATCCACATTGGGAAGCAGCTATGAATGAAGAATATCATTCATTGATGACAAATGATACATGGGATCTTGTTCCTCTACCAAAGGGACGCAAACTTGTTAGATGTAAATGGGTTTACAGAACCAAGTATGGACCAGATGGGAAAGTTGATAAACATAAAGCTCGTCTTGTTGCTAAGGGCTTTTCACAGGTTGAAGGCATTGACTACACTGAAACCTTCTCCCCTGTTGCCAAAATGAACTCTATCCGCCTTGTTCTTTCCCTTGCTGCCTCTTTAAAATGGGAAGTCCATCAGATGGATGTTAAATCTGCCTTCTTGCATGGGGACTTGCAGGAAGAAATCTATATGGAACAACCCATTGGCTTCATACAAACAGACTCCAGCCTTGTTTGTCGACTTAAGAAATCCCTTTATGGCCTCAAGCAAGCTCCTCGGGCTTGGTATGCCAAAATGGATAGCTTTCTTTTAGAATCTGGCTTTTCTAGGTGTCATTCTGACAATACTGTCTACACCAAGAAAGTGGGCAACTCTCTTATCATCCTTGTTCTTTATGTTGATGATCTTATTCTTACTGGTAGTGATCCCAACCTTATAAACCATGTGAAGTCCAGCCTTAAAAAGAAATTTGAAATGACAGACTTAGGACACTTACACTATTTTCTCGGTCTTCAAGTCTTGCAATCCAAGGAGGGTATTTTCCTTTCCCAGTCCAAGTATGCTTGTGATATTCTTCGTCATTTTCACATGGAAGACTGTAAGCCAGCCCCTTCTCCCTTTCAGTCTGGAGTCAAACTTTCAGTCTCTTGTACTTCTCCTGAAGTTGATGCTACCTTATACCGTCAACTTGTAGGAAAACTCTTGTATTTAACCCATACTCGTCCTGATCTTTCCTTTGTTGTTGGCCTTGTTGCTCGTTTTATGCAAAACCCCCGTGAAAGTCATTGGAAAGCAGCTAAAAGAATACTTCGTTATGTTCGAGGTACAGTACAGTTTGGGATTCATTACAGTGCCAAAGCAGCTCCTCTATTAGTTGGTTTCACTGATTCTGATTGGGCTGGTGACCCTGATGATCGGAAGTCTACTGCCGGTTATGTCTTCACTCTTGGTTCAGGACCTATTACATGGGCTTGTAAGAAACAGGCTGCCATTTCTCTTTCGTCAGCAGAAGCAGAGTATCGTGGTGCCGTGGAAGCTAGTAAGGAAGCCTTGTGGCTTCGTCAGATCCTATCAGAGTTTGGCTTTGAGCAGCAGCATCCAACCACACTTTGGTGTGATAATCAAAGTGCCATTCAGCTATGCAAAGATCCAGTCCAGCATCAGCGCAGTAAACACATTGAACTACACATGCACTTCATCAGAAAGCTCATTCATGACCATGTTCTTGAAGTGCAATATTGTCCAACAGATGATCAGGTTGCAGACATCTTCACAAAGGCTCTCACAGAGGCGAAGTTCACTAAACTTCGATATATGCTTGGAGTTCAGGAAGTTGTCACTAAGGGGGGATAGGCTCTAGTGCCTCCTTCCTTCTCCTATTGTGTCATATTTGTAAATCCTTCAATCCTATCCCAAGTTGTTCTTAAGGGGGGATGTTAGGATATTCCGACACATAGGATATAGTTAAGTTCAACTTGGTCTAGTGTAGAGTTAGGTATAGAGTTAGGTAAAGTGTGTTTCTTTACCGTTGTACATTTTGTAACTTACAATCCGACGGTCACGATATGTAGTGATCTGACGGTTCATTCTCTCCTCGGTATTACCGACACTTGATCCGTGGCTTGACACCCGATTGGTCCATGAGTTCTATTTAAAGCGCATGGAGGGTCATTGTTCGGGTAATCCGTGCATGAGAGAAGCTTATGTAAATTTTCATTCTTTGATTAATAAATTGCCTGTAGTACCCACGTTGGGACAGGCCGTGGACTGTTTCCCTCTTTGAGGGTTTTAACCACGTCAAAAATACTGGTGTATTGATCTGTGATCTGGTTGTGAGCGGTGTCCTTTTGGTATTCTTTCTGAGGAACTTACCCTGTAAATTCCTACAACCCAAAAGGATTAATTACTTCAATTCTACATCTGTCTTCATTCATTGGTCTTCCGAAATTAAAACCAAAAAGCCCCAAAATAATTATTTTAGATGCTTTGGCATTCGTAGCCTGACCTACCACTATCTCATAGGAACAACATCAGACTGGCGCCATTGCCGGGGATTCAAATTTCATTCAAGTTTCCCTTGGGACAATGATATTCTTTAACTCTTTTCCTTTAAATATGATTAAAGGATTTAGAAAAGTTAAAATCATTCACCTAGGCGACTCCACACTCCCAAGTTGGCACCTTATAAACATACTAGATCTCGTTCAGAAGGTGACATAGTTAGTCCTTTGTCAGATCCTGAAAAGATCCTAAGAAAAGCTAGATCTAAAAGGGGACACCAACCATCTTCTTCTTCCTCTTCAGTCCTATTGTCTGAAGAATTAGAATCGTTTGACCCCTATAGTAATATCCCATCTGATCCTGATTACTCCCATTTATCACCTAGGGTTGCTAAACTTCTAAATAAAGGAGTTGATTTCAAGTTAGCATACCTTATTCATTCATTAGAATCTCATCCAAGACCCACACTACCACCAGGATCACCTAAAATTGAATCTGATTTGGGTGTTAATCTACTTGAATATAAAACCATATATTTCATATCCCCTACCACCTATTCATTTCCTTCCATTTTTTATCAACCGGAAGCTTCTTCTTCTGAACAACTTGAAGAGACCTTTTCTGTATATACCAATCCTCTTTTTGAATCAGAAGAAGGTATTACTTTACAAGTCCCAAAGTTAGTTCTTAAGACTCCTTTGAAGTCTTTCAGGATATCTCCTCCTCCTTCACCTCCAACTAGTTCACCAACCCCTAAATCACCATCTTCTTCCTCTATTTCTTCTTCATCCTCTACATCCACACAAACACCTCATACTCCACCTGGAAAACCTCATACACCTGAAGCACCTCATATACCTCAAGCAGCTCATACTCTACCTGCTGTCATGTCTTTCTGAGCATTTTTACAGGCTCGATATGCTGCCTTAGTCTTACCTAATAATGTTGATGCATTCCCAGCCGGATATTTAAAGTACCTTCCTAAGTATAATGGAGAAACAGGTCCCTTAGCTGAGGACCATCTTCAAGATTTCCTTGACTTTGCAGACAACATGAACATAGAAGCAGAAAATGTTTATATGAAATTGTTTGTACAATCATTAGAAGGAAACGTGAGGACTTGGTTTAGGCAATTACCAGCAGCTTCCATTAGAAATTGGGAAGAGCTCACAACCACATTTAAAAATCAGTGGGGTGTCAAAAAGGATCCTCTTTATATTCTCACAGAATTTGAAGAGCTTAAAAGGAACTTCGGTGAACCATTTGCAAATTTTATCAAAATATTTAACAACCTCTATCACAAAATCCCTGTTGATTGTAAGCCCCCTGTAGCTGCTGCTAAGTCTAGGTTTTCTAAAGCTTTCGATGATGAATTTTCTATTATGTTACGTGAGAGAAATTCAAGAACTCTTGAAGACATGCAAACAAACACCATAGAAGTAGAAGCAAAAGGGCAACCTCAACATCTTTAAAACTTAAGGAAGAAAAGGCCCAAAGAAAACTTAAATCTATTCAAGAAGCCTCTAGTTCCTCTAAGACTAAATCAGAAGACTCAAAAATAGATGAAATAACATCTCTTCTTAGAAACCTATCAAATAGGATTTCAAAGATTGAGACCCAACCTAGGACCATACAACAAACAGTTAGTAGGCCCCAAAACCAAAACCAAGGTCAGTGTAAAAGAAACCAACCACTACAAATTCTTTAGAGACCTACCAGTGATCAACAGGTTCCTACTCCTCTATTGATAGATGACCAACAACCTGATCATAAGACTATGACAATTACTAAAGATATTAATAGTATGGGTTCTTCTTCCAATCAAACAACCATCATTCCTCTCTCACAATAGAATCAGGTTCAAGAAGATCAAAAAGCTTCACAGGTATCTAAATATCATGCTTTTTTAGAATTTTTAATTGCAGAATTAAACAAAAGGTATGATCTTAGACCTAGAACTGGTCCTGGGAGACCTCCAAAGGAAACTCTAGTGATTGAACCACATACCAAAACTACTGAAGCTCAAAGAACTCTTATTTAGCCATTAGATCAATCAATTGATACTAAAGAAACCAGTAAAAAAATTTCACTATGTTTAATGTTGAAAAAGAATTAGAGAGGGTTAAGATCCCAATTCCATTCTCAGAACTTTCAAAAAACCCTGGTTACAAAATTTATTCAAAATACTTTAGTTGATGCTGAATGTGATGTAATAAAGTTCGCAATATGAAAAACCAATAGTAGTTTTTGGACCTAGTTCATATATGATAGATGAGATAGTGCCTCCTTTCTATGCAACTCTTAAAACAAATGACTCCATGTTATACAATTACATGCTTGATTCAGGAGCATCACACAACCTTATGCTGAAATCTATCATGGACCTTTTGAAACTCGAAATAACTAAATCCTACCATGACCTGTACACTTTGGATTCCAAAAGGGTGCCCTGTTTGAGATTGATTAAGGATCTAGTGGTTACCCTAGCCCAAATTCTAGTAAAAAGCATAGTGCTTGATATTGTTGTAACAAATATCCCTCCCAAGTTTGGAATGCTCCTTTCCAGGTCTTGTTGTGCCAAACTAGGGGGAACTCTACAGATGGACATGTCATATGCTACTATTCTTGTTTATGGAGGAGAATAATTAAGATTATATAGAGAGGTAAGATTTGCACACACTGTTTGTAAAATTGACTAGCCAAGGAACCATCCAATTTATGCAATAGATCAAGACTTTGGTTGTTTTCAGCTCACCTAAAACCAACAGAAAACTGAAGTCAAAATTGAAGAGGTAGTTGGAAGTTCTGAACCAAACCAAATCGATATTTGGAAACTGTCCTTTGATGGCTCATGCACGAAAGATGGGGCAGGAGCTGGTGTAGTTTTAATTTCCCATGAAAAGGAAAATATAACACAATCATGTAAATTAGACTTCGAAGTGACTAATAATGTAGTTGAATACGAAGCTTTCCTTTTAGGATTGAATTTAGCCAAAAGTTTAAAAGTTCAGAACTTGAGTATTTTTACTGATTCTAAGCTTATTGTTAAGCAAGTAAAGAATGTTTGCCAGACCAAGCACCCTAGACTTAGGTCCTACAGAAATGAGGGATGGAATTCGGTGGAAAACTTATTTGATACTTTTAATTTGATTCACATTCCCAGAGATTAGAATGTTCAAGCAGGTGCCTTAGCTGTCTCTGCTAGTGATTTTAAAATTCCTGATCATACTAATGTACTCTATCAGATTCAAGTCAAATAGAGGCCATCTATCCCAGATAATCTAAAAATTTAGCAAATATTTGAAGGCAATGAACAATTGAAATCATTTCTGCAGGTAGTAGATGATTTCTCATTTCTGCAAATTGATGAAGATATAGCTGAAATAAATGAAAACAAAGAAGGGAATGATAGTTCATATTTTAAATCCCAGATTGCTAATCACGACGTTATCCAATTATATAATAATTTTATTCCATAGGGACTCATTCCTTTAGAAAAATTATTCGATCAAAATATGTTTTCCAAAACCCACAGTCTATTTCTTCAGAAGATGACGTGGAAGAGATTAATGTTGGAACTGTTGAAGATATTAAAAACGTCAAATTATGTGCATCTTTAAACCCAGAAATCCAAATGCAGTATTTTAAGTTGCTGCAAAAGTATAAAGACGTCTTTTCCTGGACTTACGCTGATTTAAAGACATATGACACATTGTTAATACAACACAAAATTCCTCTGAAGCCAGAATCAAAATCGTATCAGTAGAAGCTTAGAAGGATAAATCCAGCCCTTTTACCAACTATAGAAAGAGAGATTAAGAAAATGTTAGATGTGTAGATCATCCTCCCTCTTAGATATTCTAATTGGGTTGCGAATTTGGTTCCCGTTAGAAAGAAAAATGGAGAAATAAGACTCTACGTGGATTTTAGAAATCTAAATAAATAATCATTAAAAGATAATTATCCTATGCCCAAAATGGACCAGTTACAACAAATGGTTTCAAGTGCACAAAGACTATCTATGCTTGATGGTTTTTTAGGTTATAACTAGGTGAATGTTGATACAACAGACAAAGAGAAAACAACTTTTACTACACCCTGGGGTACATTTATGTACGCAGGGATGCCATTTGGCTTAACTAATGCCGGGGCAACGTTTTAGAGAGCAATGGACATCGCTTTTATGGGTCAGGTAAATAAATTTGTGGTTATTTATCTTGATGACATAACTGTTTTTTCTAAATCAGATCAGAAACATATAAAGCACTTGATGAAGGTTTTTGACAGGTGAGAAAATTTGGAATATCATTGAACCTAAAGAAGTCCTTTTCTGATGTCAAAGAAGGAAAATTTCTGGGCCATATAATTTTGAAGAAGGTTGTAGTAATTGATCCCAAACGAGTATCTGCCATAGGATCATTAACATTGCATAGAAACAGAAAAGAGATTCAAGCTTTTCTGGGCAAGATTAATTTTGTAAGGCGATTCATTCCCAATTATGCAGAGATAGTGAAAGATATAACAGACATGCTCCGAAAGGACCATGAAGTCAAATGGACTCCCTCTTCTATTCATGCATTTGAACAAATAAAAAGGAAAATCTCTGAAGCTACCACCTTAGCCAGCCCCAATTATACCAAGCCATTTAGTATTTTCTCTTTTGCCTCTGAAACAACCCTTGCTACTCTCTTATTATAGAAAAATGAATATTCCCATGACCAACCCATAGCCTTTTTCAACAAGGTTATGAGAGATGTTGAGCGGAAGTGTGACATCATTGAGAAGCAAGCCTATGCCCTTATTCCAGCCCTGAAATCATTCAGGATGTATGTCTTACACTCACCTATTACTGCTTATGTCCCAAATAGTGCTGTAAAAATTGTCTTAACCTAACCAAACACTGATGGGAAAAGAGGTAGATGGATCACTCAAATTCTAGAATTTGATCTAACTATCAAGACTACCAAGCTAGTAAAAGGTCAAGGATTAGCTAAACTTCTAGCTGAATCCAACTGCAAAGTTCTTGGAATCAATTATGTTTGAGAAATACAAGGGAATGATCCACAAGAACCTTCCTTTCAGTCTCAAGAGAAGAATACACAAGAACCTTCTGTCCTTGCAGAAGGGGAGAATCCACAAGAACCTCCACTTTCAGAGCAAATCACTCCTATACACATTGATGAAAAATATTTGTTGTCAAACTGGTATCAAGATATTGTTAATTTCTTGATAAATTTTGAGTGCTCAACATCGTTCTCCAAAACCCAGTGGAAAACTCTTAAGTTAAAATCAATCAAGTACTGTATTATTAATGCAAATTTATACTGGAAAGACCCACTCAACTTTTTGTTATTATGTTTAATAGAATCTAAAACTGAAGGAATCATTGATCAGTTTCATACAGGATTTTGCGGGGGACATTATGCTTGGAGAGCTACAGCATACAAGATTCTAAGGGGAGGATTTTATTGGCCCACATTCTTTTACAAGTAGGGGCAAAGGTGAGAGGTTGTGTTCCTTGCAAAATGTCTGCTAGAAAATAGAAATTAGATGCTCTTCCACTTGTTCCATCCATAGTTTCAGCATCTTTTTCTCAATGGGGATTAGATATTATTGGAGAGATCCATCCCACTTCAAGTAATCAACATAGATGGGTCCTCACTACAACCGATTACTTTACTAAATGGGTGGAAGCAATTCCAGTTAGAAATGCTACTGATGCAATGGTAATTAAGTTTATTGAGGAGAATATCTTAGCTAGATTTCGTTGCCCAGCTCAAATTGTCACTGATAATGCAACACCTTTTTCTAGTGTTAAAATGATTGAATTTTGCCAGAAATATCAGATTTTGTTACATCATTCAACTCCATATTACCCTTAGGGTAATGGCCTTGTAGAATCATCAAACAAGATCTTGGTAAAGGTAATAAAAAAGACACTAGCTGATCATAAGAAGAGCTGTAATTCACACTTGATTTATGCAGTATGGGAAAATAGAATTACTCCAAAGAGGTCAACTGGAAAATCTCCATTTCAGCTAGTCTATGGGAAAGATGAAATTTTCCCTACCAATTTGGCTTTCCCTATTTTAAAATTTCTGCAAGATGCAACATATGAACTTGATGATTTTTCTAGAAGAAAAAATCAGATTATTGAGCTTAATGAAAACAGAGATGAAGTTCAATACAAATTGTAGAAATATCATAATAAGATGAAGGTCTTGTTTGATAGAAGAAACAGGGAAAGGGACTTTAAGGAAGGTGATCTAGTTCTAAGATGGGATGCCAGGAGAGAAGAGAAAGGAAAGCATGGCAAATTGGACAATCTATGGTTTCGACCTTTAGCAATTACTGAAGTAAAGGGTAATAACACTTTTGTGCTGCAGAACCTTGAGGGGCAATATTCCACTTATCTTGTAAATGGAAGGTTTCTCAAACATTATATTCAGTACTAAGAAGGTGAAATAGTTTTTATTATATTTACTCCAGCTTTCTTTTCCTTTCCAAGATGTTAGTGTGATATTTTTTACAGCAAGGACTCCATAGCCCAAGGAGAAGGCACATGGATTTGCAGGTTCTCTGCATTCTACAAGAGAAAGCAGTCCCTAGATGGAGCCAATATTGTAGCATTTTTTGGTTTTGATTAGATAGAATATTTAAAAAAATGTTAAGTTAGGATATGGACATAACAATAGTGAATAAAATGTTAGTTTAAAAAATATTTTGATGATGGTGTCCATATAAAAGAAAATGTTAGGTTAGATGCTCTAAAAAATCAAGGCAAAACAAAAATGTTAGGTAGGAAGAAAACAAATAAACTCTGAAAGTGAGCAAGTCTAAATGCCACTACTATATTCCTCCAAAATAATGGTTGTGTGCAGCTTATCTAAATGCCACAACCCATGACAGTCAAACTGTTTAATCTTGACTGTTTCACGCTTTAAAATTGATGTTATAATCAGAGAATAAAGATCTGGCCAAAATGTTTAACCTTGGTAGATCATTTGTTAGGTAGAGAATAATAAGGTGCTCATCAGTTGAATCTGAGCCCTTAAAGGTTATAAGGGTAGATTTAGATAGTTTGTCTTTGTTAAATAAGAAGAAAGGATAAAGGTTTGCTAGCTTAAATGCACCCATTCAATGAAGAAAAAATGATAGGATAAGCAAAGGGTAAGTAGAGAAAGGTTGCAGAAGTTTAATGGTTGATTGGATAAAATGTACATTTATCATGTCTCTATGTCTAGGAGGCAATTATAACAAGGAAAATGAAGGTCTACTCGATCAAGTAATTAACTACCCATTCATCTGCATTCATCCATATATTTACTAATTTCCCCTTCATACATTCATAATCATTCATTTCCATGAAAAGCCCTTTTCCTATGGTGAAAAACCCTTTTTACCTAGGAAAAGTAAAAACACCACGTAAAATCCTTTTTCACTATGAAAAACCCCTTTTTACCATATAAATCCCTTTTACCATATAAAATCCCTCTTTACATGAAAAACCCATAAAATCACCTTTACCCTAAGTATAGATGCTATATGAAAATTCAGATCATCCATAAAAGCTTTACACTTAGTGTTATTCCTCTTTTCCGCTCATATTTTCATATTAACGTTAACTAGTGTATTAAATCCTTAAGAATTCCCCTTTCCCATAATAGCTCCTTTATTTAAATATCCCGAAAACCCTTATTTTTTTTTATAAAACTATGTATTTAAACAAAATATCACATCGCAATATTGTCTTATCTCAAGCCTTTCATACGCATGCTCTCTTCCTCGATTGTGATATGTGATCAATAAAGGGTCCGGCCCTGATCCAAATATATATTACAGTTCACCGCCATATTGCATCCCCCTCATTACAAGTCCCAGACGAATCATATATCCAGACCCGACCTCATTATATATTACATTTCACCGCCATATCGCGTTCGCCTTATTGCAAACCTCATTCGATGTATATATCTCCCACCACTGCGATTTCCGATAACCAATGGGAATCTAGACCCGACCAAATATATATCATATTTCATAGCCACATCGCATCTGGCCCCTTACCGCATTCCTTACGATGGGCCTACCCCCGCATAAATCCGATTGCAATATCCAATTTGCTCAGACTCGATGTTGTTATCCGCCCGAATTTATACAATTTCAAGTCTACCATCATCGTTTTTATGAAGATTTTCTTTGTTAAATCGTTTTATGATTTAAAAGAAAAGTTAACTTTAAACGTTCATTTAAACCCTAATCACATTTTAAACTACAACTAAACCATTCCCACCATAATTAATCCCTCTGTACTCTTTCCACCACTCATTGGCTTTACCTGATAATCTGAAGAGAAGACATTTTTACTATTTTAGTGCCATTTGCTTTGTTTGCTTGTTTTATACAACACAACCCAATAATTCCTCTGCGGCTCATAAAAACCATCATTTACCCTCCAATATGCCCCAAAATCCTCCGATAGCATTTCGAGCTTAGAAGAGCCATTACGACCTCCTCTGTCACCATGTAAGAAGAATGTTGTTTCAAGCTTACAAAGAAACAAGCTTGTATAACAGTTTGAAGACAAAATGAGCGATTTACCATGAAAGACACAGTAAAAACTAGAATGCACAGTGAAAATCTACTTAGCCAGAGTTACAGAGTTTAAAGAACTCAAATAAAAAGGTTAAATGAAGCAAACAACTAGCGTAGAGGATACAAACAACAAATCAGCTAAAGGGGCAAAATATCAAACAAATGAAGCCAGCACAACATGAATAAAAGGGGACAGCAAGAAGCAGTTCAATATATGCCCCTATCTTCTTGCATGAAGATCTTCTCCTTTCCTAGAATAAATCTTAAACAGTTTTAGGATATTTCTTAGTTTTATTATTGTATAAATAACTCTTTTCTAGAGTTGTAAATGGTTCAAAGTTCAAGATTCATAGCTCACTGCTTGTAAAAGTCTTTGACTGTTTATACTACTTTGAACCTGGTTGCACCTTTGAAGGAAGCTTTTGTAGACACTTGATGTACTCAGTTTTTCTGGAACCTTAATACAAAGTAGAGGATTCTGAATTTAGTTTTACATAGTTTTGTGTTATCTTGTAAGTTTTTCCAGTTTTCAATCATCATATGCTTATAACTTATAGAGATATCTAGGTATGAACATTTAGAGTTTCAATTGATTACTATAAGCTCCTGAAGTGATCATATATTAAGAGATTGGATTAATGCAACTGTCACTGTAGCTATTCCCCTCTAATCAATAAATCATCAACATCTTGTGTGAGCTTAAGTATACTGCCTTGAATGTTTTGAATGTAGTTCAGAAGGTTTTCCAACTTATGATTGTTCTATTTTATAGTCTGGAAACTATGATAATCATATTTTTTTGCTGTCTTCTACTCGCCACTATTTTTTATCTATATCACTGTGTAATGCTTTATAGCAGCCCTCTGCTAAGATATTAATATACCCCAAAGGATTAATTACTTCAATTCTAAATCTTTCTTCATTCATTGGTCTTCCAAAATTAAAACTAAAAACCCCCAAAACAATTATTTTAGATGCTCTGGCATTCATAGCTTGACCTATTACTATCTTAGAGGAACAAAATCAGACTGGTGTCGTTGCCGGAGATTCGAATTTCATTCAAGTTTCCCTTGGGAGAATGATATTCATTCACTCTTTTCCTTTAAAGGTGATTAAAGGATTTAGAAAGGTTAAAATCATTCACCTAGGTGACTCCACACTCCCAAGATGGCACCTTATAAACATACTAGATCTCATTCAGAAGGTGACATAGTTAGTCCTTTGTCAGATCCTGAAAAGATCCTGAGAAGAGCCAGATCTAAAAGGGGACACCAACCATATTCTTCTTCCTCTTCAGTCCAATAGTCTAAAGAATTAAAATCATTTGACCCCTATAGTAATATCCCATCTGATCTTGATTACTCTCATTTATCACCTAGGGTTGTTGAACTTATAAATAAAGGAGTTGATTTCAAGTCAGCATACCTTATTCATTCATTAGAATCTCATCCAAGACCCACACTACCACCATGATCACCTAAAACTGAATCTGATTTGGGTGTTAATCTACCTGAATATAAACCCACAGATTTCATATCCCCTACCACCTATCCATTTCCTTCCATTTTTGATCAACCTAAAGCTTCTTCTTTTGAACAACTTGAAGAGACCTTTTTTGTATATACCAATCCTCTTTTTGAATCAAAAGAAGGTATTCCTTTACAGGTCCCAAAGTTAGTTCTTAAGACTCCTTTGAAGTCTTTCAGGAGATCTCCTCCTCCTTCACCTCCAACTAGTTCACCAACCCCTAAATCACCATCTTCTTCCTCTATTTCTTCTTCATCCTCTACATCCACACAAACACCTCATACTCCACCTGGACAACCTCATACACCTCAAGCACCTCATATACCTCAAGCACCTCATACTCCACCTATTTTCATAGCTTTCGACCAATTGTATAGGATCGATATGCTGCCTTAGACTTACCTAATAACCTTGATGCATTCCCAGTTGGATATTTAAAGTACCTTCCTAATTACAATGGAGAAACTGGTCCCTCAACTGAGGACCATCTTCAAGCTTTCCTTGACTTTGCAGACAACATGAACATAGAAGCAGAAAACGTTTATATGAGATTGTTTGTACAGTCATTAGAAGGAAATGTGAGGATTTGGTTTAGGCAATTACTAGCAGCTTCCATTAGAAATTAGGAAGAGCTCACAACCATATTTAAAAATCAGTGGTGTGTCAAAAAGGATCGTCTTTATTTTCTCATAGAATTTGAAGAGCTTAAAAGGAACTTCGGTGAACCAGTTGTAGATTTTATCAAAAGATTTAACAAACTCTATCACAAAATCCCTGTTGATTGTAAGCCCCTTGTAGCAGCTACTAAGTCTAGGTTTTCTAAAGCTTTCGATGATGACTTTGTTGTTATGTTACGTGAGAGAAATTCAAGAACTATTGAAGACATGCAAACAAATGCC
Organism: Pinus tabuliformis; assembly: GCA_031772625.1. NCBI lineage: Eukaryota > Viridiplantae > Streptophyta > Pinopsida > Pinales > Pinaceae > Pinus > Pinus tabuliformis. The sequence goes on along the minus strand of CM062820.1, from coordinate 1,595,306,778 downwards.
ATAGAAGTAGAAGCAAATAAGGCAACCTCAACATCTTTAAAACTTAAGGAAGAAAGGACCCAAAGAAAACTTAAATCTGTTCAAGAAGCCTCTAGTTTCTCTAAGACTAAATTAGAAGAATAAAAAATAGATGAAATAACATCTCTTCTTAGAAACCTATCAAATAGGATTTCAAAGATTGAGACCCAACCTAGGACCATACAACAAATAGTTACTAGGCTCCAAAACCAAAAATCGAGGTCAGTATAAAAGAAACCAACTACTACAAATTCTTCAAAGACCTACCAATGATCAACATGTTCCTACTACTCTATTGATAGATGACTAACAACCTGATGATAACACTATGACAATTACTAAAGATATTAATAATATGGATTCTTCTTCCAATCAAATAGCCATCATTCCTCTCTCACAACAAAATCAGGTTCAAGAAGATTAGGAAGCTTCACAGGTATCTAAATATCATGCTTTTGCAGAATTTTTAATTTCATAATTAAACAAAAGGTATGATATTAGACCTTGACCTAGTCCTGGGAGACCTCCAAAGGAAACTCCAGTGATTGAACCATGTACTAAAACTACAGAAGCTCAAACAACTCTTATTCAGCCATTAGATTAGTCAAATGATACTAACCAAACCGGTAAAAACATTTTGACTGCGTTTAATGTTGAAAAAGAATTAGTGAGGGTTAAGATCCCAATTCCATTTTCAGAACTTTCAAAAAATGCTGGTTACAAAATCCAAGTTACAAAATGGATTCAAAATACTTAAGTTGATGTTAAAGGTGATGTAATAAGTCTGCAAGATGAAAAACTAGCAGTAGTTGTTGGACCTAGTTCAGATATGATAGATGAGATAGTGCCTCCTTTCAATGTAACTCTTTAAACAATAGACTCCATGTTATACAATTGCATGCTTGATTCAGGAGCATCACACAACCTTATGCCGAAATCTATCATGGACCTTTTGAAACTCGAAATAACTAAATCCTACCATGACCTGTACACTTTTGATTCCAAAAGGGTGCCTTGTTTGGGATTGATTAAGGATCTAGTGGTTACCCTAGCCCAAATTCCAGTGAAAAGCGTAGTGCTTGATATTGTTGTAACAGATATCCCTCCCAAGTTTGGAATGCTCCTTTTCAGGTCTTGTTGTGCCAAACTAGGGGGAACTCTACAGATGGACATGTCATATGCTACTATTCCTATTTATGGAGGAGAGCAATTAAGATTATATAGAGAGGTAAGATTTGCACATACTGTTTGTAGAACTGACCAGCCAAGGAACCTTCCAATTTATGAAATAGATCAAGACTTTGGTTGTTTTCAGCTCCCTTAAAACCAATAGAAAACTGAAGTCAAAATTGAAGAGGTAGTTGAAAGTTCTGAACCAAACCAAATCGATATTTGGAAACTATTCTTTGATGGTTCATGCACAAAATATGGGGTAGGAGCTGGTGTAGTTTTAATTTCCCATGGAAAGGAAAAGATAACAAAATCATGTAAATTAGACTTCGAAGTGACTAATAATGTAGCTGAATACAAAGCTTTCCTTTTAGGATTGAATTTAGCCAAAAGTTTAAAAGTTCAGAACTTGAGTGTTTTTACTGATTTGAGCTTATTGTTAAGCAAGTAAAGAATTTTTTCCAGACCAAGCACCCTAAACTTAGGTCACACAGAAATGAGGTATGGGATTTGGTGGAAAACTTATTTGATGCTTTTAATTTGACTCACATTCCCAGAGATCAGAACATTCACACAGATGCCTTAGCTGTCTCTATTAGTGCTTTTAAAATTCCTAATCATACTGATGTACTCTATCAGATTCAAGTCAAATACAAACCATCTATCCCAGATAACCTGAAACATTGGCAAATATTCAAAGACGATGAACAATTGAAATCATTTCCGCAGGTAGTAGATGATTTATCATTTCTGCAAATTGATGAAGATAGAGCTGAAATAAATGAAAACGAAGAAGGAAATGATACTTCAGATTTTAAAGCCCAAATTGATAATCACAACGTTATCCAATTATCTACTAATTTTATTTCAAAGGGACTCATTCCTTTAGAAAAATTATTCGATCAAAATGATGTTTTCCAAAACCCGCAGTCTATTTCTTTAGAAGATGATGTGGAAGAGATTAATGTTGGAACTGCTGAAGATATTAAAAACATCAAATTGTTGGAAATAATACTGAGAGGGGGGGTGAATCAGTATTATCAAATCAATAAAACTTTTTCATTTCCATTCATAAGATTCATAAACCACGTATATCCAGAATACTTATGATTCGGCTAATCCATTAAACGATGATCTTTAATTAGTGCAACAGAACTTTATTAACCATATGAGCAGTAAAAAGGAGTAGTAAAATAGAACATATCATCACACACAAGAAGCACACATGAACACCATGATGCAAGGTGGAAACCCAATGTGGGAGAAAACCACCTGCTGCAATATGTTTCTTTCTTATTTTAATTAGAAACTTCTTTTACAGTAATTTTGTATTGGCGCAGTCTTATACCAGTACACAGGCTTCAACCTGCAAAAGGCCACAACCTTCTATCATTCCCTAGCCTCTCCTGGAAGGGAGCTACAACCCCCTTATCTCTTGTACTAATCGATCCATTTACTAGTACATAGGTGTCGTCCTACTGAAATGCTCCAATCTCTACTTGTTTTCCAACTGCTACTGGAAGGGAGCTACCACCCCCTTAGCTCTTGTACTAGCTGATGTAGGTGCCGACCTACAGAAGGCTACAACCTTCTCTTTCATCCTCCAGGTACCACATTTCATACATTTTCAAACTGGATACTCATGGAACACAACATCATAATCTGAAAGGTCACGTTTCATCCAATTTTCATAATGGACCCATCAATACGTAATCAATCAATCACCAAATCACCAAATCATTACATATACAAGGATAATATGTGTGTTAGCAACCAGATCTAGTCCATCAGATCACATAAATACAATTCATTAAGAACTTGATCCATTCATCCATCAATACTGAAGCTAAACGTAATCATTCAATCAATCACTTCTCAGAATGTTGTTATCAGAACTCAATACCAATAAGCAAACATCACTTCAAAACCCAGAACACTACAAAAACATATTTCAATAAAAGGTACGCAACTTCACCAATAGAAAACTGTGGGTATCCGCGCATGCTCTTTCTTCTAATCTGCCGGTATCAGCACCTGTGCTTTCTACTGATCTGCGGGTATCCGCACCTGCACACACTGCTGATCTGCAGGTATCGCACCTGCTGAGTCTTCTGATCTGTGGGTATCCGCACCTGAATAGTCTTCTGTCCTGCAGATATCCGCACTTGCTTTGTGTCGCTCCTGCATACCCAAATTAACATAGTTATAGATCTGATCTTGCGCCGGCCTGCATACCCAAATTATTAGATCTGATCATGTGTCAAAGAGACCTCGACTCATCATCTTGTAATGCTTGGGATCCTCCTTGATTTAGGTTCAGCTACAACTCCTCAATCATTTACCAGTATTTCAGATCTTTTTCTTCTTCCAATTATTCAACTCATCAGTTCTACATGGCCAAATGATCTCCTTTCCTTTTTATAGACTAGGCCTTACTCAAACCATGGTCCAAAACCATAGGAATCCAATACAAGGGACCCAAAACCTGGGTTCAATACTTTAGAAGCAAAACCACGGACCAAAACCATAGGATCAAAAATGTCGGACTAAATACCATGGATCACCCGTAAGTTTTCCCACGTGCGTGCGCTTTTCTCTGCATGAAATTCTGTGAACTTTAGGTCCGCACCTTTTGTTCAGAACACCTGCGGACATGTCCGTACCTTTTGAACAGCGCACCTGCAGACCCAGCCTAAGGCCGCATCTTTGTGAACAGGAACCTACGGGCCTTTCATTTTCTACATTCTTTGTAGTCTGATCATCAACTTTTTGCTACTGCCCTGCTGCACTATGATCTGTCATCTGTGTGAGTTGCCATCAAGGACAATACTTGTTCATAATGCCAACAATATCCCCCTTTGGACTTGATGGCAAAGCTAACTTGTCTGCTTATATCTGAACTGATTCCTTTTAGCTGTCCTGCATCTCTTGTATTCTGTCACATCTGATCTCACTTCTGTAGATTCATATAAGTTATATATGAGTGAGTTGTTCTTCTATGAATGGGTTGCCATCAAGTACAACACATGCATCATAATGCCAACAATCTCCCCCTTTGGACTTGATGGCAACAACACCAAATCACTCTCCCCCTTTGACATCAAGGGCAAAGGGCGGACCAAGATATTCTCTTTCCTTGATAAACATTCTGTTGTCCATACTCCCCCTGAGTACCTGTTGAAACCTCTGAATGAGCTCCCCCTTTGTATATGCCAAGGTGTACCAATATGTCCATGCTCCCTCTAAGTACATGCTGAAATCTCTGCTCTACTGAAGTGTGATGTTCATGCTCCCCCTGACTGTAAGAAAGGTCTGCAAAAAGGATGTTCTACAAGAAGAACATGACTCTATACATCATACATGACCTTCCTATCACCAAAGACTCATACATACATCCATCTCCCACCAAAATGGGGATATACCAAACTTGACTCATCCACCCAACCAAGTGGGGATACATCAAGGTTTACACATGATAACACATCATCCATCCTAGGCATAGTGGGGAAACCAACATAGGCCATTACATGACCTTGATAATAAAAGAAATACATGACTGAAATATTTCATCATCCTTCCTATGCATGGGGGTACAAATTACATCATATGACTAGAAGAGATTTCATCAAATGACTACAATAGATAGAGACACACTATTACATCATGAGACAATAAATGATATACATGCCATTTATAACAGAGACCAAACATCTAAATAAGACCATGATAGTCCTCAGCAACTATCATACCTAGTGCATGATTTGCTCTATAAGCATCTGTCAACAACATCCAGACCAACAACCTGTATATGTCCATTAGTGTAGATGGCATCAACCTGTGACAAGATATGTCATCATCAACTTCATCCAGAATCATTCACATTATATCATATGTGAGAAATACCACAACCATCATATCAACATCAAGATCTGCATGATCCAAGTATCATCACTTGGGAACATCTGCATCAATCAACATATGTAAGTATCAACCTATCATTATATCATCATGACTCCAACAATGCAACTTTGAGTAATCATCCATGTATCCAACACTATGTATCTTGAGCTCAAGATCATTTGTCATGACTTCTTGATATCATCAATAGCAACAATGAGTGCCAAGAACTATAGGAATCCTAGATCATAACTATATTATATGATCTTTATGCATATGACGATAGTAGCACAGAGTGACTCATCATCAAGAAATGAAGATGTGTATTCAAGCTTTGTACTTCTCCTTATCCTTATGAAGATAATATATGCATCATTAGAGAATCAACCACCAATCTGATCATTAAATATGTAACCCCAAGAATCATATGACAACAATATACAAGCATCATTACCAAGGACTACTAATCATAATGCCAACAATGCATTGTTAAAAGCTTGTGCTTCCCCTGAACTTGTGCCATCTGTTCACTGTCAGATCTGATCATGCATATATAAGAAAGAAGTATCAAGGCATCATCATCATGAACAAGTGTCAAGACATTCATACATCATCAGAAGATTGTAACTATTATCAAATAGAGTAAATAATGGACTGAATCATACCAGACCCATTTTCTGAGCCTGTCCCTACTGCATTTCCTCAAATTGACATATACGCGACTGTGAAATGTCTAACTCGCGTATATACGTGACTTTCTTTTATGAAACTTGCGTATGAGATTTAGGACACTGAAGTTTTACACTTCCATCTCCCTCTGAGTCTGTTATGTCTATATGTTGTGCTGTGCCACATCTTTCTGACTGTACTTCCTTCTTCTTCCATATCTTCAAGTGTGATGATGTTTTCTCCTTTTGGTGTGGTGCCCGTACCTTGTTTCTGCATTCCTTTGCTATATGTCCAAGCTTGTTACAGGCATAACATCTTACCTGTTTCATATTTCTTCTGTAGCAATCAACAGCTTTGTGACCAAACATATTGCAAGAGAAACAATATCCCTTAAAGTACCTGTACTGTGATGATCTTTCTATGTGATGGTCTTGAACCATTCTTCTTCTGCATCTCGCTGCAACATGCCCAAAATTAAGACATACATAACATTCAACATTATTCATCAGAGGAGTAAAGGATTTTCTTTGAAGAATTTCTTTCCTTGGCTGTTGATGGGGTCGACCTTTCATCTCCTTGTTGAGAATTTCAGATTTTGCATTACAGTTCCTTGTTGTATTTTCTGAACTAGATTCACTATCAATAGATTCATGAAATCTAAGACCAGTTTTGATAGAAGGAGACCTTTGACTACTAAGAATATCATCCAAAATCTTAGTACTATCTTGAAATCGTAAGAGCTTATCCTTTTCTTCTAATTTATCATTTAGAATATTTACCTCAACCTGAAGTTGCTCTTCCCTTTCACAATGCTGCTTCTTCATGTTTTCTTTAGCATTTCTTCCTTCTTCCAACTGATGTCTTAGTTGAAGAACTTTGTTTTCTTGTTTTTCAAGAGATTGGAGTAGTTCTTTATTCTGCTTCTTTGATTCTTCAAGATCTTCCTTTAGCGAGAGGATCGTAGCTTCAAGCTTTTCATAATAACTGGATCTATATCTGAGTTTCTTGATTGTTGTGCTCCTTTCATTGACTTCATTTCTTAATGATGTCACTTCATCCTGCAACTTTTGACATTGAACTACCTTCTCCTTGAATACCTTCCTTACCTTGTTTCCTTCCTCTAGTTGAACTTTTAGTTTGGTAGCTTCTTTTATGAAGGCACATTCCCTTTTGTTCAATAGATCTTGTTGATCTCTAATTGTTTCTGTAAGCCTTTTAAATTCTGCCTCTATTTGATATCTTTCTTGCTCACCCATAAGAGCAAATTCAGTTGTTTCGTTACCACTTTCATCATCTTCAATAGGATAGATAACTGTATCACCAGAGGATAACAAATTCATACCTGATAGATCTTGTTCATCTTCATTCTAAAATGATTCTGAATCTGAAGTGCTTCTTCCACATATTCCCCAATCAATTCTCCCACTGTCATAGTCTTTCTGAGATGTCTTCTTCTTCTTAGGTGCTTTCTTCTTGAGCTTCTTTCCCATTGTTCTATGGATCTCCTTCAAGCGATCAAGCTTCAACCAAAGGACCTGCTCTGATACCAATTGTTGGAAATAATACTAAGAGGGGGGGATGAATTAGTATTATCAAATCAATAAAAAATTTTCATTTCCATTCATAAGATTCATAAACCATGTATATCCAGAATACTTATGATTCAGTTAATCCATTAAATGATGATCTTTAGTTAGTGCAACAGAACTTTATTAACCATATGAGCAGTAAACAGGAGCAGTAAAATAGAACAGATCATCACACACAAGAAGCACACATGAACACCATGATGTAAGGTGGAAACCCAATGTGGGAGAAAACCACCTGCTGCAATATGTTTCTTTCTTCTTTTAATTAGAAACTTCTTTTATAGTAATTTTGTACTGGCGCAGTCTTATACGAGTACGCAGGCTTCAACCTGCAGAAGGCTACAACCTTCTATCATTCTCCAGCCTCTCCTGGAAGGGAGCTACAACCCCCTTATCTCTTGTACTAGTCGATCCATTTACTAGTACATAGGTGCCGTCCTACTGAAATGCTCCAATCTCTACTTGTTTTCCAACTGCTACTGGAAGGGAGCTACCACCCCCTTAGCTCTTGTACTAGCTGATGTAGGTGCCGACCTACAGAAGGCTACAACCTTCTCTTTCATCCTCTAGGTACCACATTTCATACATTTTCAAACTGGATACTCATGGAACACAACATCATAATCTGAAAGGTCACGTTTCATCCAATTTTCATACTGGACCCATCAATACGTAATCAATAAATCACCCAATCACCAGATCATTACATATACAAGGATAATATGTGTGTTAGCAACCAGATCTAGTCCATCAGATCACATAAAGATAAGTCATTAGGAACTTGATCCATTCATCCATCAATACTGAAGCTAAACATAATCATTCAATCAATCACTTCTCAGAATGCGGTTATCAGAACTGAATACCAGTAAGCAAACATCACTTCGAAACCCAGAACACTGCAAAAACATATTTAAATAAAAGGTACGCAACTTCACCAATAGAAAACTGAGGGTATCTGCGCCTGCTCTTTCTTCTGATCTGCGGGTATCCGCACCTGCGCTTTGTGCTTATCTGTGGGTATCCACACCTGCACACACTACTGATCTGTAGGTATCGCACCTGCTGAGTCTTCTGATCTGCGTGTATCCACACCTGAATAGTCTTCTGTCCTATGGGTATCCGCACTTGCTTTGTGTCGCTCCTGCGTACCCAAATTAACAGAGTTATAGATCAGATCTTGTGTCGACCTGCATACCCAAATTATCAGATCTGATCATGTGTCAAAGAGACCTCATCTCGTCATCTTGTAATGCTTGGGATCCTCCTTGATTTAGGTTCAACTATAACTCCTCAATCATTTACCAGTATTTCAGATCTTGTTCTTCTTCCAATTATTCAACTCATCAGTTCTACACGGCCAAATGATCTCCTTTCCTTTTTATAGACTAGGCCTTACTCAAACCATGGTCCAAAACCATAGGAATTCAATACAAGGGACCCAAAACGTGGGTTCAATACTTTAGAAGAAAAACCACGGACCAAAAGCATAGGATCAAAAACGTCGGACTAAATACCATGCATCACCCGTAAGTTTTCCCACGTGCATGTGCTTTTCTCTGCATGAAAGCCTGTGAACTTTAGGTCTGCACCTTTTGTTCGGAACACTTGCAAACATGTCTGCACCTTTTGAACAACACACCTGCGGACCCAGCCTAAGGCCGCATCTTTGTGAATAGGAACCTACGGGCCTTTAATTTTCTACATTCTTTGTAGTCTGATCATCAACTTTTTGCTACTGCCCTACTACACAATGATCTGTCATCTGTGTGAGTTTCCATCAAGGACAATACTTGTTCATAATGCCAACAATCTCCCCCTTTGGACTTGATGGCAAAGCTAACTTGTCTGCTTATATCTGAACTGATTCCTTTTAGTTATCCTGCATCTCATGTATTCTGCCACATCTTATCTCACTTCTGTAGATTCATATAAGTTATATATAAGTGAGTTGTTCTTCTACGAGTGGGTTGCCATCAAGTACAACACATGCATCATAATGCCAACACAAATTATGTGCATCTTTAAACCCAGAAATCGAAACGCAGTATTTTAAGTTGCTGCAAAAGTATAAAGATGTGTTTTCTTGGACTTAATCTGATTTAAAGACATATGACACATCGTTAATACAACACAAAATTCCTTTGAAGCGAGAAGCAAAATCGTATCAGCAGAAGCTTAGAAGGATAAATCCAGCCCTTTTACCAACTGTAGAAAGGAGATTAAGAAAATGTTAGATGTGCAGATCATCCTCCCTCTTAGATATTCTAATTGGGTTGCAACTTTGGTTCCTGTTAGAAAGAAAAATGGAGAAATAAGACTCTACGTGGATTTTAGAAGTCTGAATAAAGCATCATTAAAAGATAATTATCCTTTGCCCAAAATGGACTAGTTACTGCAAATGGTTTCAGGTGCACAAATACTATCTATGCTTGATGGTTTTTTAGGTTATAACCAGGTGAACGTTGATACAACAGACAGAGAGAAAACAACTTTTACTACACCCTGAGGTACATTTATGTATGCAAGGATGTCATTTGGCTTAACTAATGCTAGAGAAACTTTTCAGAGAGTAATGGACATCACTTTTATGGGCTAGGTAAATAAATTTGTGGTTATTTATCTTGATGACATAACTGTTTTTTCTAAATCAGATCATAAACATTTAAAGCACTTAATGAAGGTTTTTGACAAGTGCAGAAAATTTGGAATATCATTGAACACAAAGAAGTCCTTGTTTGCTGCCAAAGAAGGAAAATTGTTGGGCCATATAATTTCAAAGAAGGGCATAGTAATTGATCCCAAATGAGTATCTATCATAGAATCATTGACCTTGCCTAGAAACAGAAAGGAGATTCAAGCTTTTCTAGGCAAGATTAATTTTCTAAGGTGATTCATTCCCAATTATGCGGAGATAATGAAAGGTATAACATACATGCTCTGAAAGGACCATGAATTCAAATGGACTCCCTCTTCTGGGCATGCATTTGAACAAATAAAAAGTGCAATCTCTCAAGCTCCCACCTTAGCAAGCCCCAATTATACCAAGCCATTTAGTATTTTCTCTTTTGCCTCTGAAACAACCGTTGCTGCTATTTTATTACAGAAAAACGAAGATTCCCATGACCAACCCATAGCCTTTTTCAACAAGGTTAAGAGAGATGTTGAGCTGAAGTATGACATCATTGAGAAGAAAGCCTATGCCCTTATTCAAGCCCTGAAATCATTCAGGATGTATGTCTTACACTCACCTATTACTGCTTATGTCCCAAATAGTGCTGCAAAAATTGTATTAACCCAACCAGACACTGATGGGAAAAGAGGTAGATGGATCACTCAAATTCTGGAATTTGATCTAACTATCAAGACTACCAAGCTAGTAAAAGGTCAAGGATTAGCTAAACTTCTAACTGAATCCAACTGCAACTTCTTGGAATCAATTTTGTTTTAGAAATACAAGGGAAGAATCCACAAGAACCTTCCTTTCAGTCTAAAGAGAAGAATACACAAGAGCCTTCCATCCTTGCAGAAGGGGATAATCCACAAGAACCTCCACTTTTAGAGCATATCACTCCTATACACATTGATGAAAAATATTTGTTGTCAAACTAGTATCAAGATATTGTTAATTTCTTGATAAATTTTGAGTGCCCAACATCATTCTCCAAAACCTAGTGTAAAACTCTTAAGTTAAAATTGGTCAAGTACTATATTATTAATGAAAATTTATATTGGAAAGACCCACTCAACATTTTGTTAATGTTTAACAAAATCTAAAACTGAAGGAATCATTGATCAGTTTCATATAGGATTTTGTGGGGGACATTATGCTTGGAGAGCTACAACATACAAGATTCTGAGGGGAGGATTTTATTGGCCCACATTGTTTTTACAAGTAGGGGCAAAGGTGAGAGGTTGTGTTCCTTGCCAAATGTTTGCTAGAAAATAGAAATTAGCTGCTCTTCCACTTGTTCCATGCATATTTTCAACACATTTGTCTCAATGGGTATTAGATTTTATTGGAGAGATTCATCCCACTTGAAGTAATTAGCATAGATGCATCCTCAGTGCAACAAATTACTGTACTAAATGGGTGGAAGCAATTCTAGTCAGAAATGTTACTGATGCAATGGTAATTAAGTTTATTGAGGAGAATATCTTAGCTAGATTTGGTTCTCCAACTCAAATTGTCACTGATAATGCAACATCTATTTCTATTGTTAAAATGATTTACTTTTTCCAGAAATATCAGATTTTGTTACATCATTCAACTCCATATTACCCTGAGGGTAATGGCCTTAAAGAATCATCAAATAAGAACTTGGTAAAGGTAATAAAAAAGACACTAGCTGATCATAAGAAGAGCTAGGAATGACATTTCATTTATGCAGTATGGGCAAACATAATTACTCCAAAGAGGTCAACCGGCAAATCTCCATTTCAGCTAGTCTATGGGAAAGATGCAATTTTCCCTACCAGTTTGGCTTTCCCTGTTTTAAAATTTCTTCAAGATGCAACAGATGAACCTAATGATTTTTCTAGAAGAATAAATCAGATTATTGAGCTTAATGAAAATAGAGATGAAGTTCAATGCAAATTGTAGAAATATTAGAATAAGATGAATGTCTTGTTTGATAGAAGAGCCAGGGAAAGGGACTTTAAGCAAGGTGATCTAGTTCTAAGATGGAATGCTAGGAGAGAAGAGAAAGGAAAGCATGGCAAATTGGACAATCTATGGTTTGGACCTTTAGCAATTGCTAAAGTAAAGGGTAACAACACTTTTGTGTTGCAGAACCTTGAGGGGCAATATTCCACTTATCTTGTAAATGGAAGGTTTCTCAAACATTATATTCAGTACTAAGAAGGTGAAATAGTTTTCATTGTAAATACTCTGGTTTTCATTTCCTTTCCAAGATGTCAGTGTGATATTTTTTACAACAAGGACTCCATAGCCCGAGGAGAAGGCACATGGATCTATAGTTTCTCTGCATTCTACAGGAGAAAGCAGTCCCCAAATGGAGCCAATGTTGTAGCATTTTTTGGTTTTGATTAGATAGAATATTTCAAAAAATGTTAAGTTAGGATATGGACACAACAATAGTGAATAAGATGTTAGTTAAAAAAATATTTTGACGATGATGTCCATATCAAACAAAATGTTAGGTTAGATGCTCTAAAAAATCAAGGCAAAAAGAAAATGTTAGGTAGAAAGGAAACAAATAAAATCTGAAAGTGAGCAAGTCTAAATTCCACTACTCTGTTCCTCCAAAATAATGGTTGTGTGCAGCTTCTCTAAATGCCACAAGCCATGACAGTCAAACTATTTAATCTTGACTATTTCATGCTCTAAGTTTGATGTTATAGTTAGAGAATAAATATCTCGCCAAACTGTTTAACCATGGCAGATCAGTAGTTAAGTAGAGAATAATAAGGTGCTTATCAGTTTAATTTGAGCCCTTGGAGGTTATAAGGGTAGATTTAGATAGTTTGTTTTTGTTAAATAAGAAGAAAGTGTTGGCATTATGACATAGGTTTGGCACTATGACACAGGTGTTTTCCTTGATGGCAACTCGCTTAGATGACAGATCATAGTTCAGGCTCTTAGAATGAAGGAAAAATAGATATACGTAGGTTCCACTTAACCAATCTGTGTATATACAAGGATTCACAGACCAAAAGGCACGTATGCGTATACACACACTTTCATGCAAAGAAAAGTGTGTACAGTTTGGAAAACTTGGTTTTTGGTCCTTGGTATTTGGACCTATGGTTTTGGACCATGGTATCTCATCTGAAGTGTTGAACCCAGGTATTTGGACCCAGGTATTGGTTCTAAGTGGTTTTGGACCATGGTATTGAGTAAGGCCTAAGACTATAAAAGGGGAAGGAGATCATTAGGCAAGTGCACTCAAGGATTGAATATCTTATGAAGAGCAAGATCTAGAATACTGGTGACTGGGTTATGGTGCATAGCTAGATCTAAAGCAAGGAGGAACTTGAGCGCTCGAAGAAGGATAAGTTCTATTGATGGGTCAAAATCTTAAGGCTTGAAGAGAAGTATCTTTGTATGATTTTGATATTTTATATTTGGTGCATGACTTGATCTATAAATATGATGATCTGGGTATAATTGATGTCTAAATAGTTGAAAAGAGTAAATTATCTTTTATAGATTTGTAGGAAGGTTCAACATAGCAAAGGCACGTATCCACACTGGTTAGGTAATTCAAAACAACGTATACATAGGTTTGCCTTAATATAGCAGTGTATGCATGCAGGTTGTACATATTGAAGTAGCATACATCTCATAAAATATGTTTTAGCTACTTCTGTTTATTGCTACAATGTTCTAGGTTCAGGATTGGTTTCTGGTGATCTCATAATCACCCTATGAGTGACATCAGTTAAAGATTTATTGATTAAAGGTATTACAGACTCATGTGATGGTGTGCGTGTCTATGTTATTTAAGCAACAGAACAGTCAGATTGCAAATACACAGACACTTAAATGGAAAGACAATAGAGAAATATAGTAAGCAAACACAAGAACACAAGAAACTAATAAGGAGTTCACCGTATTCTCCAGGGCTACATCTCTGATCCAGCTTTTAGTGGTGGCCTTATTTTATTGTGTCTTAAGTATAGAACTGCAACGCAGGAGCTCAATATGAGTCGCTTGAAGCATATTTTCTTGGCAAGGTGGTTCTTGGATTCCCCAAGCCACTGGAGTGCACAGACTCGTTTGCCTACCAGCTCTTGTTACCTTCTAGTCTATAATGGAGAGAGCCCAATGTGGTGCTCGGTCTGGATGGATCCTCTCTGGGATGGCTTGAATCTCTCAAGCTCTCTGGTGCTCAATGCTGCCTTTGGTTAGCTCGACCCTCTGTCTTCCGTCTTCTGCGTTTGCTTCACTGTCTTCTTCTCTATGTTCTATCCTCCTCTTAGGATTATGGTCTCTCTGTCTCTGTCTCTGACTGTGTATTCTATCTATGTTCATGGCTTTAATGCCATTCGAGCCCAAGATTTTTCAGTTCCTCTTCTACCTCTGTCGAATCACCTTCTGCAGCTGCGCTTGGAGTTCCTTGTTCAGTGTCATCATCAAGCTCACAGGGAGTGGCCACATGTCCTCCTATAAATGGCGCTAATCCCTCTACCATGGTGTTCAAAACAGACATCAAATTTTTACAAACTGCGGCTTAATCGCTCGTCGATTCCTCTTCCCCATCAGGCGCGATCTCAGTCGTTACATCTGGGGCCTCTAGATCCGATGCCATACACACGTTTTGTGTAGTTGACTTGCTCGACTGTTAGTGCGCAATCAACAGTGGTTTTCTCTCTCCTCCACTTACCATGCGTCGATTGTTGAGTGGAATCGCTCCGCTTTCATCCAAAACCACTTATTTGAGGGTGCCCTGATCAATATCACCAGTTTCGAAGTGGGTCCCGCCATTAGCTTTTAGCCCTTCTGCCTTTTCCCTATGGTTCTTCTGCTCTCCATGCGACCGAGTGTTTGAGGCTACTCCATTTCGCGCCCTTTCACCCAACGATGCTCGATTAGCGCTTAGCACTAATTATGCATCAAAGTGCACCTCTATTTCCTGATCCGGGCCTCCCACGGGCTAATTTCGCCTCCCGCGCGGTCTCCATCGGCCTCGGTCAGCGTGCTTTGACCAAGGTCCTCGTCGTTCCATGCTGGCTGCCATTGCCATTGGTTCAGGGTGTTTTTTATCACTATTTTAGAATTCTTTGATGTTCGTCCTGACCTGATACAGTCATGGTCTTTTTGACAGTTCTTTATGGATCCAATTCGGATCACGACCTTCCTACTGAAAAAGCTTTTGGACCACCAAAAGTTGGTTTTCAAGCATCAACTAAGTGAGGGTATTGTTTTCTCACTTGTCCAATCTCAATCCACTTTGCAATGCTTGGCTTTGAACCTTTGAGCCCAATCCTGAGGTACTCCACATCTGCCCTGCGTTGTCCTCACCTTCCTGTCCAGCACTGTGTCTTCCTGCAATTCATTAAGATATTCAGGTAGCAGGTCATCAATAGAAGGCAATTGACTCTGCTCTTCAGGGTCCTCAATCATTGAAGGTTCAAACAATCTCAAGAAATCTGCATTTACGACTGAGTAGATGTTCATGTACACTGGTAGATCAAGGTGAAAAGCATTTTCACCAATCTTCTCCAGTATCCTAAAGGGTCCATACTTGATGGGCTTTATCTTTTTACCTTTACCTTGCATTCTGTCCTTGCCGATATACAGCCAGACTTGGTCGCCAACTTGAAAACTATGCTCCATCCGATGCTTGTCATGCCTAGCCTTGTATTTGGCTTGGCTCCTTTCTAGCTATTCCTGTACTGCCTGGTGGATCTCTTGGATTTATTCAATGAGCCTAGTTGCCATGTCCACATCACCGTGTCCATCAACCATGGTATCTTTACCAAAGACAAAATCCAAAGGAGACATTGGTGTGAAACAAAAATAGGTCTCAAAAGGAGATCTCTGTGTAGAGGAGTGTTTTTCTCTGTTGTAAGCATGTTGCACATAACACAGGTGTTCATCCCAAAGCTTAGGATGTTTTCTGCAATAAGCTCTTAGTAACTGGATCACTGCCCTGTTAACTACTTCCATCTGGCCATCTGTTTGTGGATGAAAAGCTATGCTTTTCTTTAGTTTGGTGTCCATCAGTTCCCACAGACTGGACCAAAACTTCCCCAAAAATCAGGTGTCTTGATCAGATACAATGGAAGTGGGTAAGCCAAAATGAACCCATACATGTTCAAAGAACAATTTTGTAGTTTGTTCAGCTGTAATCTGTTTATTACAAGGTATCAAAATACACATTTTGTTGAACCTATCCACAACAACATGTAGATAATCATGATCTTTCCTAGATTTAGGCAGTCCTCCAACAAAATCCATGGAAACACTTTCCCAAGGGTGAGAAGGAACTAGTAATGGAGTGTACAAGCCTAGTTTTCTGTTGCTAGGCTTGCTTTTAGCACACATGGCACACCCTCTTACATATCTAGAAACGGTCTCATTCATTTTCGGCCAATAACAAAATCTTTGCAGCTGTGCAACTGTTTTACTTACGCCAAAGTGACCTGATATCAGAGAAGTGTGTGCTTCCCTAATTATCTTTACTCTCTGAGTTTGTGGAATGCAGAGTTTCCCACAATGATATAAGAGTCAGTCCTTGACATGATAGTCCAATTCTTCTACTCTTTTGCCTTGACTCAAAGTTGCATATATATCTTTAAAGTCCATATCTTGAGCATATTGTTCAATGTAGCTTTCATGTAGTATATAATTATGCTTAAGTATGGTAGATGCATTCATAATGGGTCTAGATAACATTTCTGCAACTTTGTTATGTTGCCCTTTTTATATCTGATGACTAGGTGAAACTGTTGTAGAAAACCCATCCATCTGTAATGTCTTGATTGCTGCAACTTAGTCTGGGAGTGTAGATATTGAAGTGGTTAATGACCAGTATGTATTACTGTCTCTTTTCCCATTAAGTAATGTTTCCACTTTTTCACACTCTGAACTAATGCATGAAATTCTTTATCATATGTAGGATAGTTAACTACTACAGGATTAAAAGTATCAAAATGATAACAGATGGGTTTACTGTGCTGTGTCAACATTGCTCCCATGGCATAGTCACTGGCATTAGTTTGGATCTCAAATGGTCTTTGCAGATCTGGTAGTGCTAGTACAAGTGTTGTACTAATCTTTTCTTTCAAGGTGTCGAAGGCTTTCTGATGTTTGCCTCCCCACTGAAACACCTTATTCAATCATGTTAAAGCATGTAAGGGAGCTGCAATTGAGGAAAAGTTAGAAATGAACTTTCTCCAATATTATGCTGCTCCTAAGAAGCTTCTCACTTCTATAGCAAACATGGGCTTAGGCCAGTTCACAATGACTGCCACTTTAGAGGGATATATTTTCAATTCACCTCCTCCTACTATATGACCCAAGTATTTTAGAGATGTTTTGCCAAATTCACATTTTGAGAGTTTAACATAAAGTTTTTCTCTTTTCAAAACATCTAATGTCTGCTTAACATGCTTTAAATTTTCTTCCCACATTTTACTAAAAATCAGAATGTCATCTAGGTACACAATAAAAAAGTCATCAATAGCAGGAGCATTAGTTAAGCCAAAAGGCATAACCAACCATTCATACAATCCCTGCTTTGTTTTGATGGTAGTCTTCCATGCATCTTGCTCTGCAACCCTGACCTAATGGTATCCACTGTGCAAATCCAGCTTGGTGAAATAAACAGCTTCCTTCAATTGATCTAAAAGATCATCTATGTGAGGAAGGGGATAACAATTTTTGATTTTTATCTTATTCAGTGCTCGGTAATCAATGCACATTCTCCATGAGCCATCTTTCTTTCTCACCAAAATGGTGACTCACATGGTGATGTGCTAGGCCTGATGAACCCTTTCTCGAGCAACTCCTGCATTTGATTCTTGATTTCAGCATTCTCTAAAGCAAACAACCTGTACATCCCAATGTTAGGCAAGGGAACATCTTGCTGCAAAATAATATCATGTACCATTCCTTTTTTTGGGTGGCAGACCTTTAGGTTCTTGAAATAAGACATCATACTCTGAAACAACCTTTTCTATATCAGCTTGTTGTTTAGCATTACAACCCTCAAATACATTGGTTTTATCAGGTTTCTTTTCCTTTACAACCATCAATAAGAATTGTTTACATGAATTTATCATTCTTCTCATCTGCCCTGAGTTTATGAGAGTATAATTATTCTTGAGCTTATGAGCTCTTACAAAGTATTCAATTCCATCTTTAACAAGTAGATACTTGTTCTCAGCTCTATAGAAAATAGCCTTTCTATCATACAAGTAAGGACTTCCTAAAAAAATTCCATATATATCCAAAGGAATTATGTCTAACTCAACCTCATCTACAAATGTTGACCCAAAAGAAAACTTGAGTTTGCACTGTCTAGTCACTTGTAGCTGTGCTTTATCATTCAACCATCCTAATGGGTATGGTTTCTTGTGAGGTGTAGTTGCTAATCCCAATTTCTTTACAATTGCTTCAGAAATTAGATTTACTTGTGAGCCACTATCAAACAGAGTATCAATCTTTTGATTTTTGGAAATAACTTGAATATGGAAAAGCCCATGCCTTTTTCTCTCATTTTCTTCATCAATAATAGATTGAGTAGAATTACTAGTAGATGCTTCAGAATTCTTACCTTTTATACCTGTTGCTGCAATAGTTGTTTCATCTCCCGAGTCTGACCCAAAATCTTTCTGAATAGCTGTAGCAGTCTTCTTCTTCTTGCCCTCGGACTTCTTAGGCCTTAGCTCTAGATGCAGAATCCAACAATGCTCATCATCATGCGCATCCATTTTACAATGGGTGCATGACGCTTTTCTTTTCTATGCAATGTTAGCCTTCCTTGCTTTCCACTTCTGCTTTCTTTTCTCCTTTCTCTTTCTTGCAGTGGGTTGGGATGGTCCCCCAACTTCTAGATTTCCATTCTTTCCTCTAGCTTCTAGATGAGTTGCTTGTACAGATACCTCACCTATACTAGTGGGATTAAACATGAGGATGGTATGCCTCATGTAGCTGTGTAGACCACCAAAGTAATTCAAAAGAGTCTCTGGTGAGTCTAATGAGATACCCAACATTAATGCTCGCTTTCTAAATTCTTGAGTATACCCTTGCACTCTTGGCCATTTCAGTTGTCGAAGAGTTTACCAACTCATCATAGCTTGTTGCATGTAGGCCAATGGATAGAGCTGCTTTTTGATTGTAGAAACAAATTCACTCCAGATAGAGATGGTCTTACCATGTATTTTCATATCAGCTTGGGTTCTGCCTTCCCACCAAACCAAGGCAGTGCCTCCTAGGTGTAGGCTTGCCAGCTGAATCTTACTCTTTTTTGAGTCTATGTTCTGTACTCTGTAATACACATCAATTTGTCTAATCCAATTGTCCAACTTTTGACCATTTAGCTCTCCATCATATATAGGCAAATCAAATTTAACATCTAGCTTGATCAGAGATGCTTTCTTATTATGCACGGGGCTATTAGGAGGTGTGAGAAAGCTTTCCTCTTTCCCTTTTCCCTTGGAGTGGTCATGGGAGTGAGACTCATCTTCTTCATTATCTTGTTTAGAACCTGAGGAGTCTTCATCTTTATGCTTTCTAAATTCCTTATACATTTAGTCTACCATAGACTTTATAGCTAGGAAACTTTCTATGAATTGAGGGTGTGGCCCCACAGAACCGTCCTCTGACATTGTCTTCCTAGGATAGACTCTCCCAATTTTAGGATTAGTTTCCACCAACTCTCCTTCTCCTAATTTGAGCTTTGATCTAGTGAGCATTCAACAGTTAAACCAACACAAGCTTGTATAAACTTACAGCCTAAAGCTCTGATACCACTTGATCTGATAATCACCCTATGAGTGACATTATTTAAAGATTTATTGATTAAAGGTATTATAGACTCATGTGCTGGTGTGTGTTTCTATGTTATTTAAGCAATGGATCGATCAGATTGCAAATACACAGACACTTAAACGGAAAGACAACAGAGAAATATAGTAAGCAAACACAAGAACACAAGAAATTAATAAGGAGTTCACCCTATTCTCCAGGGCTACATCTCCAGTCCAGCTTTCAGTGGTGGCCTTATTTTATTGTGTCTTAAGAAGGGAATTAAAATGCAGGAGCTCAATATCAGTCACCTGAAATAGATTTGCTTGGCAGGGTGGTTCTTGGATTCGCCAAGCCACTGGAGTGCATAGACTCATTTTCCTACCAGCTCTTGTGACCTTCTAGTCTACAATGGAGAGAGCCCAATGTGGTCCTCAGTCTGGATAGATCCTCTCTGGGATGGCTTGAATCTCTTAAGCTCTCTGGTGCTCAATGCTGCCTTTGGTCAGCTCGGCCCTCTGTCTTCCATCTTCTGCTTTTGCTTCACTGTCTTCTTCTCTGTGTTCCATCCTCCTCTCGGGATTTTGGTCTCTCTATCTCTCTCTCTGACTATGTATTCTGTCTTTGTTCATAGCTCTAAGGCCATTCGAGCCCAAGACTATTCGATTCCTCTTCCATATCTATCCAATCACCTCCTGCAGCTGCGCTTGGAGTTCACTGTTTAGCGTCATCATCAGGCTCACAAGGAGTGGCCACATGTCCTCTTGTAAACGGTGCCAGCTTGCTTAGTCGGTTCAATTCTTTAGTTACATTCATGGAATAAGTCTTCCTCCACTGTGGTAGTCAAAACAGACCTCAAATATTTACAAACTGCAGCTTAATTCCTTGTCCATTCCACTTCCCCATCAGGTGCGATCTCAGCCATTAGATCTGGGGCCTCCAGATTCGACACCGTATGCACGTTTCACGCGGTTGACTTTCTCGAATGTTAGCACGCGATCAACGGCGGTTTTCTCTCTCCTCCGCTTGCCACGCATCGATCGTTGAGTGGAATCACTCCGCTTTCATCCAAAACCATTTACCATTTGAGGGTGCCCTGATCAATACCGCCGGTTTCAGAGCAGGTCCCGCCTTTAGCTTTTAGCCCTTCCGCCTTTACCCTACGGTTCTCCGGCTCCCCACGCAATCGAGTGCTCAGGGATACTCCATTTCAAGCCCTTTCACCCAACAAAATCCTCCTATGTTTCCCGATCCGGGCCTCCCAAGGGTTAATTTCACCTCCTGCGCTGTCTCCATGGGCCTCAGTCAACGCGCTTTGACCGAGGCCCTTGTCGCCCACGCTAGCTACCATTGCCACTAGTTCAGGGTGTTTTTGATCACTGTTTTGGAATTCTTTGATGTTCATCCTGATCTAATACATTCATGGTTTTATGATAGTTATTTATGGATCCAATTCAGATCATCTGGTTACTGTTATTGTATTCTGGTTACAGCATTCAGGGAAGTGATTGTTTGATTCAGTTTTTGGTTGATGCAAAGGAGATTGGTTGATGTAGATATATTTGATGTTTGATTGATGTTATTGATGGATCCAGTTTGAAAATTTATGAAACGTGGTCTCTGGAAGAAAAAAGAAGTTTGTACCCTTCTGTAGGTTAGCACCTATGTACTAGTACATCAGCTAGTACAAGAGCTAAGGGGGTTGTAGCTCCCTCCCAGTAGAAGATGGAGAATGAGAGAAGGTTGTAGCCTTCTGGATGTAGAAGCTTGCGTACAGGTATAAGACTGCACCAGTACAGAAATATTATAAAAAGAAGTTTCTTATTAAAAGAAGATAGAGACAAATTGCAACACGTGGTTTTCACCCACATTGGGTTTCCACCTTATATCTTGTGTTCATGTGTGTGATTTCCTATACTGTTTACTGCACTTGATTACCGTTTTATGGTTTTGATACATAGATTAAGATCAGCTAACTAAATTAGAAGTCTACAAGATATACGCGGTTTTCTCTAAACATAGCTGCGTATATACGCAGGTTGAATTAACAAAAGTAGCGTATATAAATTTGTTTATGGAAATGAAAAATTGTTAAATTGCTAATATTGATTCACCCCCCCCCCCCCCCCCCCCCCTCTCAGTATTATTTCCAACAAAAAGGATAAGGGTTTGCTAGCTTAAATGCACCCATTAAATGAAAAAAAAGTGATAGGATAAGCAAAGGGTAAGTAGAGAAAGGTTGCAAAAGTTTAATGGTTGATTGGACAAAATGTACATTTATCATGTTTCTATGTCTAGAAGGCAATTATAACAAGGAAAATGAAGGCCTACTCAATCAAGTAATTAACTACCCATTCATCTCCATTCATCCATATATTTACTAATTTCCCCTTCATACATTCATAATCATTCATTTCCATGAAAAGCCCTTTTCCTATGGTAAAAAACCCTTTTTAGCTAGGAAAAGTAAAAACACCATGTAAAATCTGTTTTCACTATGAAAAACCCCTTTTTACCATATAAAATCCCTTTTTACATGAAAAACCCGTAAAAAAACCTTTACCCTAAGTATAAATGATATATGAAAAGTCAAATCATCCATAAAAGCTTTACACTTAGTGTTATTCATCTTTTCCGCTCATATTTTCATATAAATTTTAACTAATGTATTAAATCCTTAAGAATTCGCCTTTCCTGTATAATATAGCTCCTTTATTTAAATATCCTAAAAACCCTTAATTTTTGTTATAAAGCTATGTATTTAAAAAAAATATCGCATTGCAATATTGTCTTATCGCAATCTTGTCATATGCATGTTTTTTCCCCAATTTCGATATGCGATCAGCAAAGGGTCCAGACCCGATCCAAATATATATTACAGTTCACTGCCATATCGCATCCCCCTCATTACAAGTCCCGGCTGAATCATATATCCTCTGCCAGTTGCGATCCCCGATTGCGATGAGAATATGGACCCAACCTCATTATATATTACGCTTCACTGCCATATCCCATCTGCCTTATCGCAAACCCCATCCGACGTATATATCTCCTGCCACTGTGATTTCCAATAACCAATGGGAATTCGGACCCGACCAAATGTATATCATATTTCATAGCCATGTCGTGTCTGGCCCCTTATCGCATTCCTTGCGATGGGCCTACCCCTGCCTAACTCTAATTGCGACATCCGATTTGCCTGGACCTGATCTTGTTATCCGCCTGAATTTATACAATTTCAAGTCTGCCATAATCATTTTATGAAGATTTTATTTGTTAAATTGTTTTACAATTTAAATGAAAAGTTAACTTTAAACCTTCATTTAAACCCTAATCACATTTTTAACTACTACTAAACCATTCCTGCCATAATTAATCCCTCCATACTCTTTCCGCCACTGATCAGCTTTGCCTGATAATCCAAAAATAAGACTTTTTTACTGTTTTAGCGCCATTTTCTCTGTTTGCCTGTTTTATATAGCACAACCCAATAATGCACCCGTGGCTCATAAAAAACATCATTTACCCTCTGATACGGCCCAGACTCCTTCGATAGCATTTCGAGCTCAACAGAGCCATTACGACCTCCTTTGTCACCATGCTTTTCTTAATAGTTTATGTGTTTTGCAGTAAGAAGACTGTTGTTTCAAGCTTACAAAGAAACAAGCTTGTATAACAGTTTGAAGACAAAATGAGCGATTTACTGTGAAAAACACAGTAAAAACTGGAATGCGCAGTCAAAATCTACTCAGCGAGAGTTATAGAGTTTAAAGAAGTCAAATAAAAAAGTTAAATGAAGCAAGCATCTAGCATAGAGGATACAAACAACATATCAGCTAAAGGGGCAAAATATAAAACAAATGAAGCCAGCACAGCCTGAATAAAAGGGGACAACAAGAAGCAGTTCAATAGCTACCCCTATCTTCTTGCATGAAGATCTTCTCCTTTCCTAGAATAAATCTTAAATAGTTTTAGGATATTTCTTAGTTTTATTATTGTATAAATAACTCTTTTCTAGAGTTTTAAATGGTTCAGAGTTCAAGATTCATAGCTTACTTCTTGTAAAAGTCTTTCACTGTTTATACTACTTTGAACCTGGTTGCACCTTTGAAGGAAGCTTTTCTAGACACGATGTACTCAGTTTTTCTAAAACATTAATACAAAGCAAAGGATTATGAATCTAGTTTTACAGAGTTTTGTGTTATCCTGTATGTTTTTCCAGTTTTCAATCATCATGTTCTTCTTCATATGCTTATGACTTATAGAGATATCTAGGTAGGAACAATTAGAGTTTCAATTGATTCCTATAAGCTCCTGAAGTGATCATCTATTAAGATATTGGATTAATGCAACTGTCTGTGTAGCTAATACCCTCTAATCAATAAATCATCAGCGTCTTGTGTGAGCTTAAGTATACTGCCTTGAACCTTTTGAATGTAGTTCAGGAGGTTTTCCAACTTATGATTTTTCTGTTTTACAATCTGGAAACTGTGATAATCATATTTTTTTACTGTCTTCTACTCGCCACTATTTTTTATCTATATCACTGTGTAATGCTTTATAGCATCCCTCTCCTGAGATATTAATATACCCCAAAGGATTAAATACTTCAATTCTACATTTGTCTTCATTCATTGGTCTTCCAAATTAAAACCAAAAACCCCCAAAACAATTATTTTAGATGCTCTAGCATTGGTAGCCTGACCTACTACTATATCAGAGGAACAACAAATTTTAGAGACGTGGAAGTGGCTGCACAGTGTGGAAAAGGCCGCGTTGCTGAACTTACTTTGGGTACCACATTTCCACTATGTGACAATCACCATTTTCATCATCAGGCAGTTGCCCTGCATGGTGCATGATGGGTATTGCTAGCTTTACTGTGCAATGCTGATTTTCTAAGGTCAGAAAGGATCATGGTTTGATTGGTTATGTTCAGAGAGGCTCACATTGGTCGCTTTCTCCTTTCTTCGTCTACCCCGCTTATTCTCCTCCATCTTCGTTTCCCTGATTTACCTCCTAAACCCTGCAAAATATCCCCTTTTGACTTTAAGCCCTGAGCACAAAGTCCAAACCCACCATAGAACCTCAACCATACGCCCTCACGCACTCAATAACCCCTCATCATTTCTGCACCATTGATTATCCCGTCGATCTAACGGCTCCTATCACACCTGATAAAGGCGACCCATCTACCTCTCCCCACCATTTCATCATCCCCGCCAAGATCTGATGGCCTTCGCTCTTATCACACTAGCAACTTAATCGAACAATAGCATGCGAAGAGAGTGGTTTTTCTCTCTCATATGCCACTACATGTCAATCACTAAATGGAATCGCGTGACCTCCGGCTTTTACCAGTAGGGCATGAAAGTGGTGCGATGAATACCATTTACCACCTGACCAATCCGCCCGCCCGTTAAATGACCGTGTAGCTCTATAGCCCAATCATCGTCTGATCTGTCCATTGAAGATCTGATGGCCCCAATTCACCCCACATCCACCTCGACCAATAGCCTCCACTAAACCATCTCCACTGTCCA
This sequence comes from Pinus tabuliformis, assembly GCA_031772625.1. Lineage (NCBI taxonomy): Eukaryota > Viridiplantae > Streptophyta > Pinopsida > Pinales > Pinaceae > Pinus > Pinus tabuliformis. The sequence goes on along the minus strand of CM062820.1, from coordinate 1,595,281,453 downwards.
TTACCTCGATCCGACAGCTATTCTTCCCGCTCATCCAAATCATTCACCTGCCCATGCATTTCACGTCCTCCACCATTCTACTTGCCCGAAGAAGGAGATGACCAGTTCCGCCATCATCAGTCACTGTCAGACCCCCCAACAACCATATTAAATAGAAAGCATGGCCAAGGGAGAAAAGGACAAGCACGACCCTGTAACTGAATTTATCAGTCATGGACTCCACAGGTACGAGCACTCCAACAACCAAAAAAGGACAACACAGCACCTGAATAGATTGGATTCTTCCACGGAAGCAAGCAAATTCATTTAGGGACTCCATCAGGCAGTTAAATGCAGGTTGGTGGTCAATTATGATGCCTCCATACCTGAGCAGCTAAGTGCCATTGTAATGTAAATCTATAAATACTCAGAAACCAGATGTAATCAGGGTTGGCATTTGATGTAAGGTTCAACTTCTGGAGACTGTAGATATTTTGTCACTTGCAGTGTCTCGTCTTCATTTTCAGCTAATACAAGCTTCTTTTGCTGTTAACTGCTCACTATCCATTTTCCTCTGTTCCAAGTTGTGCCTGATATGCTGTGTTCTTGATCTCTTGAGGTTTAACACTAGATAACTATCATCTTATCTCTGTGTTAGAATCCTGGATGTATCACTGAGTCAGTTGCTCAGGTTTCTTTCTATCTAATGCAGGAGAGTTGTCATCCTGTCTTTGCATTAATAGATTAGATTTACAAGCTTCTTTACTAGTTGCAGCTGGCCATCACATGGTCTTGTGCATCTGCTGGTGTGGTTAGTATTCTCCATACTCATTTTATATCTAAAACTGTGAGCATTGGTGGTCTAAAGCCTTGTAGTCTAGGGGTGTTCACACATGTCTGGAGTGAAACAAAGTATAAGTGGTTATTTGGCTTCAACCAAACCATCATTCCTTCCATTAAACCTGCAACAATAAGTTGAATTTATATGTTACCAGGCATCTCTGAGCTACAACCTAGGAGAGTTTCTTGGAATCCTAACATAATTGGCACCGTTGCTAGGTAGAGGAGATTGAAGCTCAGCTTCCTTAGGAGAATGACACAGATCCTGCTTTGATGATAGACAAAGTATGGACACATTTTTGGTTGTAATCATCATTTTGCGACTCTACTGGAGGACCAACCTTTTGGCGACTCCACATTATAGTTCTAGCTTAGTTTGTGAGACACAATTGGAGAAATCCTCAGAAATCACCAGCTGACCCAGTGCCTGACCCTGAGAAGCTTGTCAAGCAAAGAAAAACATCACAGAAAGGAGCATCAAGATCAGGTAAGCCTAGACAATCTTACATATCTCTGCAAGAAAGGCTTGTAGCTGAGCATGCACATGTTGAAAATATAGAGCCTAGCACTATCAATGAAGAAATACTCTCAGAGATTCATAAAGCTCCTTGTTCAATAAGTTCCCCTTTGGATATCAGTCTAAAGAAAACCTCCCTTCTAGTCCATCATATTCCTTTAGCCCTGTCAGTAATTTCTCAACTCCCTACCTTTCAAACTGCCAATACTCTTCCATCTACCCCAGTCATGGCAAGTCCACAAGCACCTACCAAAATGGAAAGAATCATAGCTGCTAGGTATGGACCCCTGGTCCTGCCTGTTCCTTCGAATGCCATGCCTACAGAAGAATATCAGAAATGCATGCCTAAGTTCACTGGTATAGAGGGAGTAACAGTCGAAGAACACCTTGAGTCTTTTTACAGTTATGCTGATAACCTAGATATCAGTGAAGATGATGTGTTGATGAGGGTTTTTGTCCAAAGCCTTGATGGAGAAGCTAGAAAATGGTTTATAGAATTGACCCCTAGGTCCATAGTAGACATTGAGGCCTTAGATGATGTGTTCCAAAAGCATTGGGGGGATAAGAAAGATTTGCTCTACTATCATGCTGAGTTTGGGAAATTACAGAGGGAAAATGGTGAGCTGATGTCTGATTTCAATAAGAGATTTAACCGCATGTACAACAGAATACCAGCTGAAGTGAAACCCACCCCTACCTCTGCTAAGCTCACCTATGCCAATGCCTTTGACTCTTATTTCTGTCTACTATTTAGGGAGAGAAGATGTGATTCTTTGGCTGATATGCAAGATGCAGCCCTGGAAGTAGAATTAAACATCATGGCTGCAAAAAAGCTCGAAGGTAATGCTGATAGGAGAAGACAGAGGGGTGAGCCCTCATCATCCTCAGATCCTAAGATCGATAAAATGGCTAGGATGATAGAGTCATTAGCCTCTGAATTTTCCAAATTAAAGGTTGAGCAACATTCAGGGAAAGGACGAGCTCCTAGTACCTTTGCTCTTCCAAATCCAAATCCATATAGAAGAGCAAATAAGAAGTTGCAAATTTTGCAAAGAAACAAAGAGGCCAATAAAGAGCAAAGGGTGAAGACCCTTTTTCAGAATATAGTCATGGAAGAAGTGCAATTTAAAGAAGAGGATGAGATTCACAGTATGAAAGATAAGGGTAGTGCCCTAGTTGGAACTGCAACATTTCATTAATGGACTCGGTTGTGATAGTGAAAAGGACCTTCTGGTCATGAGACATTATGGCTCTATGGCTTGGGATGTAACATGCATAGCACATATGAACAACTTATGGAAAGATATGAACTTGGGGGAACTGGTATCTGGGTAAATTGGCCTCCTAGAGGCCGATATCATTTGTATGGTTCAGGTATTTGTCTTTTCTTAAACAATGAATTTTAAGCAAGAGCTCTATTGCAGTTGTGTCTTTGATTTGGAAATCCTTGTTAGCCAGGGGAAGGTGGTCTGGGTCTAGGTATGGAGTAATGGGTCTAACATCCATGCAATAGGGGCAACCATAATTAAGTTCTTGTGGATTTGAATTATGCTCCGGGGGGTTTTTATCCAAGGTTTTGTCATTTTTCAGAGGGTTTAGGCAAGTAATTTCTTTAATTGACAATATTTTTACTCAATTTATTAATTTAAAATATTGCACAAGCTAAAGGTCTTGAAATTTGTAGGGGTAAGAGGTAATTTGTGGTGAAATACCTAGAATTGGGAAAATTGGCTCTAAAAATGGTGTCTCACGGCAGTTGCAGTGGTTGGTGTAGTCCTGGTATAGTCTGAAAAGGTTGGTTGGGTTGTCTGCAGCATCTTCTGGAGTGGAATTGGAAGTCTGTGGGTAATTTTGACGTTTACATTGGTCGCAATGGTTTGCACAGCTTACAAAGAGAATGTGTGGAAAAAAGGGCAAAAGAGGGCTTCGCAGCCTTTTATAGAGAAAACAATTAATTTTAGCAGGTTTCACTTTCGGATGAATAGTTGACTGTTTTTCGATTGAGCGGGGGAATCGGTTTTGGAGGGCCATCACACCGCTTTTGTCGTGTGGGAGGTATTTGGGAGGGGTCACCTGATGCCATACATCGTCTGACATGTAGCATCAAGGGTCAGGAGAAAAACCTCTTTATTGGGTGGTTATTGTTAAGCCATTGGGCGTGGCTGATATGATTGTGCACCGTTGGATGTGGGGGAGGGATGATCAACGATAGTCGGGAGGTAAAGTTGCGCGAGGGAAAATGACGGGAGTTGATGGGGGGCCCAGGGATTTGATTATGGCGGTTTGGGATTAGTTTAGGGACTAATCCTGGGTTATGTGATCATGCAGGTTAATGAGGGACTAGGGAGTCGAGTGAGGCCGATATGGGGTTAACTTAAATTTTACCGGGGTTAGGTAAATTAAGTGAAGTTATATCGAGATAACGGGTAGTTTATATTAGTTTTTATTTAAAATAAGGTGTTGGGGTATTTCATATAGGGTTTTAATTATTCACGGGAAAACGGTTATAATGGGTTTATATAGCAAAGTTAGTTAATTAATATGAAAATGATGGTAGAGTGGGTTTTCCTAAGTAAAAAGGGTTAAAGTGTATGCGAATGCACGTTTTTATTTATACTTAGGATAAAACTTTTGGTGGGTTTTTTGGTGAAATAGGATTTACATGGGGGTGAGTCACTTTTCCTAGGTAAATGGTGTTTAAACCTTAGGCAAAAAGGATTTTCTTAGGTTAATGAGGGGAAAGGGATTTTATGAAGGGTGAATATGTTTTTATGAAAGGGGTTCTAGTACTTGTTCCCCTAAGTCATTAAGCCAACGGTCTAGTCCCTCCAAAAGTTAGAGAAATGCTCTAAGCCTTTTTAACTTGCAGGTTTTAAGTATTAGAAATCATTTGTGGGTAGTTAGTGAAGAAAAGGGGTGAAATGAATGAGGGGCTGTTAAATAAACCATATTGTAAACCATTGTCTTTTCTTTGTTTACTGCTTATGCATATTTGAAAAATGCATTTGAAACAATGACATAAGTTCTTTTGTTTAATCACATGATATTTCTGCAACCTTTCTACTACTTACCCATTTACTCATCCTACCATTTTTTCTTCACTTTATTCGGGTGCATTTAGGCTAGCAAACCCTTATCAATCTTTTTCTTTTATTTTACAAAGTAATCTATCTAATTCTAACCTTATATCATCCAAGGGCTTAGATTAAACTAATGATCTCCTTTTATTTACTCTGCCTATCTAATCATCTACCAAGATCACACTATTTGGTGAGATTTTATTGTCTAACTATAAACATAAAATTTAAAACATGAAATAGCCAAGTTTAAACAATTTGACTCTCATGGGTTGTGGCATCAGTAACAAGCTGCACACAATCATTTATTATGCATAAAAGTAAATAGTGGTGGAATTTTGACTTGCTCACTTTCACGGTCTCTTTTTGTCTTTTGGGGTTCATATATTCTCATTTTTTTGACCTTTTTCTTATTCTTTTTTCCTTTGGTTATTCTTTTAGGACATACCCTCTTTAAATTTTCTTAATTTTTTTAATATGGAAAACATTTGCAGAAAGCAAAGGTATGTACAATATTACAAGGCTTAAGCTTAGCCATTCAAAATTATGACTCCTATTGGTATAGAAACCTAACAGCAGTGATGATATACTGCGCACCTCTCTTCTTTCCTTGAGGCTGAATTGGACCCAAAAAGTCTATTGCCCACTTCTCGAAAGGTTGTAGCATCTCCTGCGACATCAGAGACAGTTCATCCCTCTGCAACAACCTACCAGTGTTTTGACATTCATCACATGCCCTGCATTATGCTTTTGATTCCTTATGAAAGGTTTGCCACTACAACCCAGCACGTAGAATCTTTTGCGTGGTCACTTTTCCTGCGTAATGTCCTCCCCAGGCTCCCCCATGAGCATCAGCGAAGATATTTCTCCTTTCAAAATCTGGTACATAACATTGTAATATTTCATCAAACCCATTTTATACAGGTGTCCTGCAATGACAGAGAAGTCTACCACGTGCACCACTAACTCCTTCTTCTGCTGGCTTGTATACCTTTTTGGATCAGTTCTCATCATCAGGAAGTGTATGATATCATCAAAGTGACTGTCTGTGATGCACACTACAAAGAGATGTGTGTTAGGTAGCCCCTCCTCCAAATTAGTAGGTTCCTCTCTTGTTTCAATACACAACAGATGATTAGGTCTCGCGTTTAGTCATCCTGGCTTCACAATAACCTCAAGGTTGTACTCCTAGAACAACAATATCCACCTACCTATTTCCGCCCCCAACACAAGCTTGTTGACTAGGTACTTGAGCGCGGAATGATTTGTATACATCTTAAAATATCTGCCCAACAAATAGTGCCTGAACTTTTGGAGCACATACACCTTAGCTAATACTTCGCGCTTGTCATGGAATAATTTTTCTCTTCTTTAGACAACTTCCTACTTGCGAATGCGATAGGGTGATCCAGTTCTCCCTCACCATCTTGTGTCAGCATGGCCCCCAGTGTAATACATGATGCCTCCATGCGCACATGAAATTCCTTCTTCTAGTCCGGGAGGACTAGGATCGTCGCGATGACCATTTTCTCTTTTAGCACATCCAAGCTCTTCTGAAATTCATCATTCCAATACAACGTAGCATCCTTTTTCAACAATGTATCCATAGACACGGTGATCTAGGCATAGCTCTTGATTAAATTCCTATAGTATTCGTTTTGGCCTAGAGTTGCGTGCAACTGTTTCACATTCCTCGGCGCCTCCAAGTTGATTATCACTGCGATCTTCACGGGGTATACCATCAATCATTGTTTGCATACCACATGACCTAGCAGGATCCCAAAAGGGACACAAAACCGACATTGTTGGAAATACTAAGAGGGTGGTGAATCAGTATTCCTTTTCAATTGTTATTTTTACCAGTTAAATCATTTATATTTAGAACACAAAATGAACAATAGGAATAAATTCTCTTATTAATATAATCTTTACAATAAATTAGGTACTATATATAAGGCTCCAACCTCTAGGGCACCAACCCTATCTTCTCAAGGCACCAACCTTTTTTTTAGGAGCGCCAACTCCAAGGACACCAAGCCTTCCAATTCTGAGGCACCAACCCCAAGGGCTCTGATGCTATCTTGTCAAGGCACCAAACTTGGATTTAGGAGCACCAACTCCAAGGACACCAGTCCTTCCAATTCTGAGGCACCATCCCCAAGGGCTTCGACCCACTGCTATATTTTGTCTAGATATGTTTGATAGTAATTCTCTGCTCCCAAAATCTTCTTCACTGAATTCTGTTAATCTATAGCTTCATTATAGTCCGCATGCTACATCATCAATGGCAACCTGTCTTCATATGAAGGAGTCTTCACAACTCTTCATATTGCCCACACAAATTCTACAAAGTTACCTCATGATGATTTCAAATAGCCATCATGATCTACAATAATGTCTCCAAGATGTGCTACTGCTTTTCAACAAGATATCTTTGATAAGTTGTGCTAAGCCTCAATGTCTGCACAAAAAAAAATTCTTTGTTTTTCAACCCTATGTTCTTACTGTTGCTGTAACTATTTCGGGAGTGACGGCTTCTTATTGTCGTGATATATTACTTCCAAGAAACAAGAAACAAACTCATAAACACTTCAATGCTGGTGCTATCTATTGCTCCCTTCAAATGATGATAGATGAAACTTTATTTCCTTTCACAGAACTATTCTTTAAATTGCGTTCTGTACTTCTTCCATAGATTAATTTATCACAGGTCCGAGTCTTTTAAAGATTAACCCAATCAACAGAATGTTTTTACCTTCGTCTTCTACTGGACCTTCCATCTTCCTTCTTGGCTCCCTCGACCTTCAGCTTCCACTTTTTTTTTATCAACCCTTTGGCTTCCTTTCTTATAATAATTCACGTTTACAAGTTGTGAACTGTCCTTCTTCTTTGTGATAGATGCCCGAAATCTGTTACCTGAAGTGAAGCATTTCAACTTGTATATATATGAGTTTCACCAATGACCAAAGGACACGTCCATTTGGAAGGAGAGGCCGACTTATGGATATTCATCCAATTACTCATAAACTTGTTTTATTTACGAAGGATTTCATATTATAATAGATGTTTGGCAGTCCCACATGCCACGTCATTGCTTAAATCACAATCACAACTTCATAAAACTCCCGCAATCACAACCCTTTGGATTCACAATATAATATTGTCGATGCCCCTATTTCCAAATGAGCAGATGTGATGTGATATTAAACAATTGTTAATAAATCTGTTGGGTCCACAATTTTATCGCAATCAGTGGTTTTCCATCGTTACATCTCTTCAAGACTTGCGATATGCGACAGATGTTGTTGGGCAACAGATCCCCCCATAGCATGTTTTTGGGGTTTAAAGCCCGAGTTTTGGTCAATGAAATGTAAAGACCCCACGAAATGAGGGCATGAAGCGTAAGAATCTAGAGTTGTCCACCCTAAAATAATGTAATTTAATGTATATTATGTCGGCCTACCCATGGTCCGCGGACCATGGGATTGTATAAATAGAGCGAGGCTCTAAGTGTAAAGACAATTCTGAGTTTTTGGAAAGTAATGGATAGATGTGAAGGCATGGTTAGAAGATAAAAGTGGATCTGAAGTGTATTAGGTCGTAGTGGTAGGTAAAGGCTCTATAGTTGAGTGCGTAGGGTAGAGTCAGGTTTGTAACTGAACTTGAGTATTAATAAAGATAAGATTGATTCAGAATATTGTGCATCTGTTTGTAGATATGTATCTCTATGTTCTGGTTATTTTTATGCATTTATATTGTTTTCGAGCATGCATGATTATCTAAAAGTTGAATAAGTAATAATAATATTTGGCCCACACAAACTAAGTTAAGCACTAATATAATAGCAGAGTAAGTATCGGATCGGAATAACACTGTATTCTGAAAGGTGTGCACAGGTTGCGAAGAATAGAAAGTTGCAGCATAGCATCCATATTAGGATCATGAACCTCCAGAACCTTCATCAAGACATCCCTAGGGTGCGGAAACCTGGTTGCAGCACCCTCCCATACTACTTCGGGTGAGACCTCAGTCCGCGCTCTGTGGACTATTACTGAAAGGGCCAGTAGTACCAGGATTTTCTTGGCTAAACTCACTGTTGAACCTGGTTCAGGCCCCACATAGCTAATAAATGGTTCCATTGCTGGGACTGGGATCTGCCTAAGGGATGTTTGATGTCATGCCATTAGAACCCAACAAAGAAGGAAATTGAAGAGTGGTTGGACAAGAAGATTCACGAGTTCGCGACATAGGAAAATAGAACTCCATAGGTATCTGAGAAAAGGTGGCTGGATCATTACGTGTATACATAAATCCATGAGATTTTCTTTGCATCCTTTCCCTCTGAACTGTATGAGTGGATCGCAAGATTAGCCGATAGCCAGGGAAGGTGTAAGCTCAACCAACCGATAGTGTGGACTCCAGAATTAGTGCATAGACTAGAGGCATTAGAAGACAAGATCGCGTGAGTTGTGGACCATTGGCTCGACTAGATAATAAGGGGATTTATCACTGAGTTTGCGGTAGACATGACCGTGAGCTACAACGAAGCAGAATGACGTTTCCTTAAGGGACCGCGAGGTAAGTACATTAAATCTTTGAATACATGGATTAAGATGTTGTTATGTGAAAAGCAAGTTATGCGAATACATTAATGTTTGGAATGACGTGGAGCGGAAAGATCTACAAAGGCAGCGGGGAATTAGGAAACAGTTCCTTAATTTCACCTTTGTGAGAAAGCGAGGAAGAGCTCGCTCGGGTCTCTCCAATAAGTGCAATCAGTTTGATAAGGTAGCGCATTTCGGAGTTACCACCTCCACCCACGCCACCACCTGCTTCACCTCCCTCACCTCCATCTCCACCCACTCCACCTCCACAATCCCCGCAGTTTAGCATGGCGAGTGCGATAAAGCTACCCATATTCAGAGGAGTAGGGAATGAGGATCTGGACCAGTTCTGGTTCCTGGTAAGAGCAGTGTGGGAAGTGCGAGGGGTCACGGATGAAAACATTAAGAAGGCCACATTGGTGAGCGCGCTGTAGGATCATGCGTTGACATGGTATATTAAGCACTCTAACGACCACCCAAATGCAGGGATAGAAGAGATCCAGAATGCGTTGAACAAAGAATTTAACCAGCGAAAATCAAAAACACAGTCAATCATTAGGTTTAAAGAGATCGCGATGCTCCCGGTGAGACCCCCAAGGATTTGGATCAACGGATGAAGAGTATGATCCATGAGGCTAATATGATGCTAATGGATGCGTAGCACTGTGCATGGTTTGTGGCGTCTCTGACACCGCACCTAAGGATGGCGCTATCACAAAAGAAACTTTCCACCCAGGCCGAAGTGTTGGAAATGGTGATGATGTTGCATGAGACACCGATACAAGATTCGGGGTTGGGATTTCAACAAATCCATGCACAACTACAGAATCTTTGACTGGAAATGCAGAGCTTGAAGCAGGATAGGGCACCGCGGCCAGAGGTGCACGAGGATGTATGGTGCATAAAATGCAAAGGCCATGGCCATGACAAGGATCACTGTCTAGTAGTTGCAAACTAATTGGTAGGAGGGGGGCCAATGCCGTTGAGACCAAAGGTAGAGGTGCGGCCAAGTGCAACACCCGCACTATGGTGTGCAATCTGTCAGACAGGAGAAAAACACATGATGAATAATTTTCATTTGTTGCATAAGTATACATTAACTCCTCAGTAGTTATTTTGTAATTTCTGCAGGTCGGTAGGCCATGATGAGCACACTTATCGCAGTTATGAGTTAATGATGGATCGGACCCCAACCTATAGGATGTAGATGGAAACGCGAGCCTATGACCTAGCTGCAGGGATGGCATGCACTGGATTTTAGGGGCATGGTCGAGGACGAGGAGGAATGAGACCAGGAAGGGGCCACAGACAGTTAATTTGTTACTACTGTAGAGGATCAGGGCACTATGCCTGGGAGTGTACCAACCTGATGAGGATATCTTGTTTGTAATGTGCTCAGTTTGATCATGAAATGATAGATTTTCCTACATTGATCACACAGATGCGCAAAAAAGGGGTACTCTAGCCTCCTTCGACTCAGAATATCCAAATGATGAGGTCTGAACCGCACGAAGAAGACCCAAAAGTGAACATGGTGCTTAGAAGTGGTGTGACCACAGGGGAGGATAAGGGGAAGTAGCCCGAGGAAGATACATGGGTTTGCAAGGCCCCTATAAAGGAACCTGAGTTTGACTTAGAACACACAAAGGAGACATTCGTGGAAGCTAAGAAGAGCTTCACGGAGGTCTCCACTTTAGGTAGTAAGGATCAACCAGAGCCAGGGATAGATCATTCTATGTTTACTACCTTTCTGGAGACATGGATGAAACCACTGCATGACAACAAGGTAGTTAAGGGACTACAGGAGTTGATCACTAGGTGCGCGAGGTCAAGAGAACTGCGCGTAGTCTGGTAATTAGGGAAGCATACATTGCACACTAGAAGGCAGATGAGGTTGACTGCGCAAATTGGTGAATATGAAATGGATCAGGTAATCCTAGACCTAGGTTTGGACGTGAATGTATTACCAAAGAAAACATGGGAACATATGGGTATGCCCACGTTACAGTGGTCCCCTATTAAATTATGAATGGAAAACCAACAAAATATTTTTCCCATGAGGAGGTTTCAAGGGGTAACAATTGATATCGAAGGCGTGATCACACAGATGGACTTTGAAGTAATAGAGATTGTCGATGATAACAATCCATATCCCACGTTGTTAGGAATAGACTGGGCCACCGATACGAACGGAGTTATTAACCTGAAGAAGTGGAAGATGATATTCGAGAAAAATTCCCTACATGTAGTAGTTCCGCTATACCCAGCCGAAGGAGCGCACGACACCGAACTAATGCTTGACGATGAAAGCAACGATGAGATGGATTGTATTTACCAGATAACGGCGCAAGACCAGGATTGGGTGAACCTGACTGCAGATGGGAGAATCTTGTGGGAGTGCGAAAGCTCCTACACTTTGGATTCAGACAAGGAAGTAGAACAATGGCAAAATCGGTTGCACAAAGTGACAATGCTGAATTGCAACATGATAATCAGATCACTGTGCTGCGTGAAAATAGAGGAAAGGGAACTGCCATCATATGATGGAGTGATAGTGGTGGATGAATTCCTGGTGTCATGCGGAAAGAGTCGTTAGTGCAGACACAACCGACCTCCCTAGAAGCAAAAGCTTTCTAGTGACAAACAAGACAAATAAATCCTACCTTTCTCTAAACATGCATTGCAAATACAAGTAATCAGGGGATCTTTAACATACCTTTACTCCAACGCTTTGTAGTAGTCCAGCCTCGCCGATCCGGATGAGCTCCTCCTTCTCTTCGAAACCTGCATTCACTAACAAGCCAAAAGATTAAATAGCACCTGATAAACTCACAAAACAATACATATCCATCATACAGACCAAGGAGTATATGAAACAAACCATGAATAACAATCTGTTGAGAAAAATAAGTTCATTTGCATTAAAAGGTAACAAAAGGAACCATTACAACCTGAGCCTTGGTGTTGTGCAAGTCCCTCCTAGGGTCCAGCAAGAGTTTTCCTTTACTTTGATCAGCTCACCCACTCTCAAATAAGGCTAGGAAAGGATAGGAATCTCTCCTCTCAAGCTTTACAAGGGAGTCCTAATTCCAGCAGCATCTACCCTTAGGAATGTTCAGCTTTCAAACTCTCTCATTTTGGCCCAATGCCTGTATTTATAGTGCACTAGAGGAAGTTATTCAGGTCTACCATCAATGGGATAAGCCCCTCTTTGGATGGGATAGCTCCCCTCTTGATGGGATAAGTTCCTCTTTGGTAGGGATACATGAACCATCTGGAAGCGCTTCATACACGTCAAACAAGCTTCTAGAATACTCTAGAAATGACCACAAGTAACTTTTTTGGAGTGAAACTTGTGCCTTTTGACCTTTACAAGAGTACGCACCCATTGCTTTACATACAGAGCGTACAAGTATGCAGGTATTGTGAACTTGGAGTGCGTACATGCAGGTAAGGCTAAGAGAAACTGCGTACCCAGAGATATATAGATTTTTAATGACTTTCTCTCTTTCTTGGAGTTTGACATGGAGAGCAGAGGTATGAGACTTGCCAAGGATGATAGTATGACGGTTGATAGAGCCATACTAACTGCAAATAGTCATGGTGACAAATTTTAGTGTAACAGATTTCCCCCTAAAGTGCAAAGCCTGTAGTAGATTAGGGTTTCATATTATCTAGGAAGGGTGAAGTACTTTATCATTTCAAGGATTATCTTGTGGAGAGCCCAGTTAGAACCTGCAAGTATTCAACACAAAATACATATATATGATCATATCATCGCTGAGGTACGCATTCCCATACTCAAATTCAAAACTTTAACTAATTGACTATCTACTGCTCTGATACAGGAATGATTTTGCAGTACATCATAATCATAGACTTTTGTACACAGTATGGATGCAGCCATCTGTTTATAGTTAGTCTACTGTATAATGAATACAAAACTCCTCGCCGCCTGGATGGTGGAAACTAGATCCAGGGTCTTCATTTCTACTTCCCGAACAGGTACGATTCTATCCATGTGAATAAATGAGTTGATGTCGAACATGGTAGAAACCACTTGATTACCAGTCAATGATGTAAACTGTTAATAAGCATGAGAGAGAACACCAGTGATGTCAATGGTTCTCAAAGTACCCAGTACAATCCATGAGATGTGAATGAATGAGTTGATGTCGAACATTTCACGGAATCCTTCGATCGAAAGTCAATGATGTAAACTGTCGTCAAAGGCGAGAAACTTGCCATTGATGCATGCAGACTTCAAGGTACTAACGATTCCTAGGTCATCTTTCTAGATAATGTGCTGATGTCGATAGAAAGCGACCCGTTGCAGGCAAGCCCACAACACGAAATCATAGATCAAGTTGAAGAAATATAGCTGTAAGGACTGACTCAGGGATGGTCAAAATGGATGATAAGTATTTTGCAGATGAATGTTTATTACAGAGACCTCTTGAACACATAACGACACGACAGATGGCTTGGTGACATTTGACCCAAAGTTAATACCCGGCTAAAGACTTTCAATGTGGTTTGATCAACTGTGAGGCAAAGGATTTCCCAACCCAGGTGAATGAAAGTGTCGTGTTCAAGAGTGGTAATAAGGCTTCTTCTGAGACAAAGGATAACAAATGGGCTCATTTTTCTCTCTTTTCCCCCACTATTTCTGGCAAGTACCTCTTTATTTTTTACAAGCTTGAGGAGGATAACATATGCTTGATTATAAGCTCATCCTTCGGATGAGTCCAACTTAGTTTTGATTCGAACCCTAAGAAGGAGTGGTCCGTTCCTGTTTGTAATCGAACAGGTCCTTTACTGTGAAATTTTAACGAGTCCAGTATAGGAGAAACTCGGCGTTTTTCATTTTTAGAGAGTCTGAAAAAATTTAAGAAGACTCCAGGTTGAACTTTTTCGTAAAGTTGTGTCTCCCAAGCCAGAAAAAGTATAAAATAATACTTGAGAGAACCGCTTAGTCTTGCGACCAAGGAGTACTTTCATGATTAGTGCCTCTGACCTGAAAAGTAAAAAGCGATCAAGGACACGTCGTTTTATTTCCAGTATCGAGTTTGAAACGACAAAAACCCGGCAATATTTTCATGTTTTTACAGTCAGAAAAGAGCTATAAGAGGACCATCTTTTAATTGAGTGTAAAAGAAACGCTCGGCAATCTTTTCATATTTTAGGAGTCTGAAAAGGGCTTAAAAGAGAACTCCAAGGTTTCACTTTTTCGTAAGTTTTAACGAGTTCGAAAAAATGATAAAAATGTACTCATGGTTTTCATTTTTTCGTAAGTTTTAATGAGTTCGAAAAAATGATAAAAATGTACTCATATGGCCGACTTTCAATTTAATTTACGAGCAAGAAAAGACGGAAAGAACTCGGCATTTTCATTTGTTTTACGAGAATGAAAGATAGCAAAATAATCTCGGGATTTTCATGAGTTTAACGAGTCTTGAAAATAACTGAAATTGACTCGAAGTAGGTTTCATTTTTACAAAAGCTTGAAACAGAGAAAAACTATGCTTCAAAGTAGTTTCATTTTTGCACAAGCTTGAAACAGAAAGAAAACTGTGCTTGATGCCCCCTAAGCGTAACTGCTAGAGCGCATGCCCCCCAGCTTCATTTCATTCAACTAAGTACAAGCTGGATGAAATGAAGGTTCATGAACGAGATCGTTTGAAAGACTTGACCTAAAACTGTAAAAAAATTATGCACAACACTGAAATAACTAACCTAAATATACAACTTAGCATCCATGAGATCTAGTCAAACTCTCGACTCAAGTAGAGGAGGATTTGTTTCATTTTTTAACGAGCTTGACACAGGAAAAGAACTATGCTCAGATTCGGTTTCATGTTTACGCAAGCTTGAAACGAAAAACTATGCTTGTTATAAGTTCACATGCCCCCAGCATAATGACGCAAAACGAGGTACATGCCCCCCAAGCTTCATTGCATTCAATGAGGTGGATGGAATGAAGCTTTACTTTCAAGATCTTGGAAAGACTTGTGGGAGTTGTTTCATTTTTTAGTGAGATTGACATAAGACAAAGAACTATGCTCATAACTACTCTCTACAATCTTCCTAACAAAAAACTTTACTCTAAAAACCTTGATTCATTTTTTAACGAGCTTGACACAAGACAAGGAACTATGCTCTAAAATCCTTGATTCATTTTTTAATGAGCTTGACACAAGACAAGGAACTATGCTCATGTCTACTCTCTACATTCTACCTACTTAACCTACCCTCGTTTCATTTTTAAACGAGCTTGACAGAAGACAAGGAACTATGCTCAAAAAGTTCGCATGCCCCCAGGATAATGATGCGAAGCGAGGTACATGCCCCCCAGGCTTCATTGCATTCAACCAGATGGATGGAATGAAGGTTTACTTTCAATATTTACCTTGAAAAGGGAGTTGTTTCATTTTTAAGGAGGTTGACACAAGAAAAGAACTATCCTCATACCTGATTCATTTTTTAACGAGGTTGACTCAGTAACAGGAACTATCCTCAAAACCCTACTTTCTACAATCTACCTACTTAACCTAAAATCTACCTGATTCATTTTTTAATGAGGTTGACTCAGTAAAAGAAATATCCTCATGCTAGCCTGTTTCATTTTTTAACGAGGTTGATACAGGAAAAAACTATCCTCATACACACTGATTCATTTTTTAACGAGGTTGACATAGTAAAAGGAACTTTCCTCACAGCACACTGATTCATTTTTTAACGAGGTTGACACAGTAAAAGGAACTTTCCTCATTCACACTGATTCATTTTTTTACGAGGTTGGCACAGGAAAAAGAACTATCCTCGCTACATCCAGTTTCATTTTTTAACGAGGTTGAGACGGGAACAAACTATCCTCGCACACACTGATCATGGCTTCCAACTAGAAGAAAGACATGTCAATGGACACTCCTTGATCATGGCTTCCCAGAGGTCTTCATCAGAAGGAAGAATAGTTCTCTGGAAGGAACACATGTCAAGGGACTCAAAAGGGATAAGAACATCATGTTCAAGTAATCCCATAGAGTTTTCCATGTCAATTACCGGATCTAAATCAAAGGAACATGAGCAAACAGTGAGAGGCTCACTTACATCGGCAACTGAAAACATGGGACCAATTGCCAGATAATTAACCCGTGGCAGGGTAGATACCACTTTAGAATCAGGAACATTTAGGGGTTTCATATTATTAGTAGTTGAAACAGGACTAGGGAACGAAAGCTGGTCTACAGTCACAATACTGCCATTGTGAGGGAAAGACATCACGCGAAAGAGTGTCGATACGATAGCTTTCATTGCATAAACATAGTCTCGTCCAAGGAGTAAATTGAAATCCAAGGGACCTCGAACTACCATAAGATCAATACAAACAGTTTTACCTTCCAAGGTAATAGAAAACTTAGGAAGGATCCCTAAAGGTTCACTAATGGTTCTGTTAAAAGCTTTCAGATTCTGCGTAATAGGCGCAAGCTGAGGGGAACCCAAAGCTTTCCAAACAGTTGAGGATAAAATACTAACAGAAGCACCTTCATCTACCTGAGTACGATGTATGTCCCTACCACCAGCCTTGACAATGATTTGGAAAGGGATGGAGGAAGGAAGACGAGGTTCTGTCAGTCTATTCCAATCAAAGGAAAAGACCTCAGTGCTTGGAGGGGGTTCCATAGAAACAGGTGAAATGCCCCCCGGCATAGAAGAATCTGATGTAACAAGAAGAACCTGAGCGGTATGAAGTTCACTCTCTAAATGGAAAGTGGGATCGACCGAATGTGAAATTGAATCGACCACTTGATCAACTAATGGATCATCAACCTGAGTGACATGAGTTTCACTCTCCAATGGGAGAGTGTGATCGATTGTACTTGAATTTAAATCAATCACTCCGTCAGTTGACGGTAGGTCGGGAGAAAGTTTACGGTAACCAGTTGGAAATTCTTGTTGTGGAACAGTAAGGTTTTCCAACAATGTTGAGGCTTCATCCATGTGAGGGAAAATGTGAGTTTGATGACTCCCTTTGCATAACTTACAAGGAAACCTAACTTTACCCTTTTTCCCAAGAACCTGACTATCACTGGTTGATGGATCAATGGAAAGTTGATGAGATTTTTCTGACCATACTTCCAAGACCTTTGGAATACCAGGACAATTGACAAGGAAGTGGTCACCCTTACAAAGCCTGCAAGGGTATTTGGGTTTACGATGCATGTCAGAATTTTCCTCAACACAACTAACACTTACAGCCATGGTTGGTTGGTTGACTTCTTTCTTATCTTGCTTCTTCTTCTTCTTCTTCTTCTTCCCTTTCTTCTTCTTCTTAGCCCCCTGGTTACTAGCATCAAGGCTTTTACCAGGCGAAGAGGAAGAAATGGAGGAAGAAAAATTAGGCAAAGAAGGTAAAGGGTCAACAGAAGGTTGGTGATGTTCAGATGGTGAACTCTGTTGAGGTGAAGCATCCGGTTGAGGTGTAACAATTGGAGTACTTTGGGCCAACGAAGTTGAAAATAACCATATCGGTAAACCTATCGTAAATCCAGGTAATGACAAAGTAGCCATATAAGGAGGACCAACATTTCCAAAGTAAGGAAAAGTACTAGGATTCTCGTTAGGAGGGGTTCCTAGGTTGGTAAATTCCGGAACATTTGCCATTATATTCAACTTCAGTGAATTTTATTAACAATTTTTAAAACTAAAATTAACAATTCACAATTCACACCTAACAATTAAAATTCACAATTCACACCTATGGTCTCTAAAAGTAAAAACAAACAAATTAACACGCGCTATCAAATCTAGGAGTCAAACCACACACAAACAGTAACCTTCCGGACCGAAAACACTAGTTGGGGATGAAATCCAACATCGCAGAATTCAGTACAGAAGTGGCGGGTGGAACAGTTACCCCGACAACCTGCTTAATGAATAGACTGGACCAAGTTCCTCCACTTTAACCGTCTCGAGTGAAGTGAACCCCCCAGAAAATCCAAGTGAGTCTAGCCGACGTCTGCTCCAGGTACAGTGGGATCTTCCCTCCACCGTCACCTCGGTAGAATCCTAAAGATAATGGTCACTAAGGTTACCAACAGCAACAAATGCACTTGAGGGCAGGGAAAATTTTAAGAACCCCCCGTAAATTTATAAATATAATAAATGTGTGAATCTCCATGGTATATAGGAAAAATGGAAGGCGATTTTATCAATAATATAATATGTATATATAATTTTTTGGCGAATCTCTCACCAGGCATGGCGAATATTTTACTCAATTATAAAATCTTGTAAGATCTTGGCGAGTCTTTCACTAAATAATAAAACTTTGTAAAGTCCTAGTGAATCTTAGCATAGGCTACATGCTGGTTTAATTCCCTCATTTAAATAGGCTACATTCCAGGTGAATACCATGGGTCAATACCATGTGCCATTTTGGTGAATACCATGGGTCAATACCATGTGCCATTTTTATTTTTATTTTTATTAGAATATTTTACTCAATTATAAAATCTTGTAAGATCTTGGTGAGTCTTTCACTAAATAATAAAACTTTGTAAAGTCCTAGTGAATCTTAGCATAGGCTACATGTTGGTTTAATTCCCCCATTTAAATAGGCTACATTCCAGGTGAATACCATGGGTCAATACCATGTGTCATTTTGGTGAATACCATGGGTCAATACCATGTGCCATTTTTATTTTTATTAATTCTAATAGTAGGGTTAATAATGGTTTTTTGCATGGTATTAATAACAATCTAGTCCATGGTATTTGTCCCATAGTATTTTGGCCATAGGTTTCACCTAAATATAACCCATTTTTTGAGTGTTCGTAAATATAAGGTGACTTATGGAGTAAATATAAAAAAATGTTTTATTTGTTTACCATACCTCTCGTTTATTTATATTTTTTATTAATTTACCATACCTCTTTTACAAATATGGTATTTGGCCCATAGGATTCACTTAAATAAAACCTCTTTCTTGAGCCTTCATAAATAGAACGAGGGTTATGGACTAAATATAAAAAGAGGTTTTATTTATTTACGATACGTCTAGTTTATTTATATTTTTATTTATTTACCATACCTTTTGAGTAAGTATAAAAAGACGTTTTATTTATTTACCATACCTCCGCTTTACTTATATTTTTATTTGTTTACACCCTTACATGTATATAAGGTGACTTATGGAGTAAATATAAAAAATGTTTTATTTATTTACCATACCTCTCATTTATTTATATTTTTATTAATTTACCATACCTCTTTTATAAATATGGTATTTGGCCCATAGGATTCACTTAAATAAAACCTATTCTTGAAAATGAGCGAATGGATTCACTTAAATAAAACCTATTCTTGAAAATGGGCGAATGGAAGGTTGTAAGTCCTAATTTCAAGGGCTAAATTTACCTTTTTTACCCTCTCCCTTAAAATAAGGTGGGCTATTTGATGTGATTTGTAAAAATGTACTATGATACAAAATATTCGCCCACTAAAAATTTAAAACCCCTTAATTTCGCCAAAGGGCGAACATTCGCCCCTAAAATTATCCTTGCTTGGGGGAACAGTCTACACTCTGACAGCACGCAAGGGCAGAGTATCAAGCTCAATCCCCTTGCCGGCTCCTTGACAATAATCCAAGGTTTACCGACAAGTGACCCCTGGCTCCTCGACAATGGTTAATCCGAGGTTTACCGTTTGTAATACGTGCGTGTCTGGCGTCGTTCCCAATGAGGGAGGATTGATCCCCTCACTGGTTCGGACACGAGCTCATGCTTCTCCTTTAAGAGGAGCTTTCCCAGAGTATAAATGTAACAGTTGGATTTATCCTACCACAAGATAAGCTACTTGTTTGGTTTTAATGTCTTGGAGAGTTAATTACTCTCCTACTCCAAGACACTAGCCTAAGCTATGTTGGTGTATCAGAGCCCTAGAAATGTAAAAAATTACTAGATGAATTTTAATTAAGCGCTGTGTTATTAAGGCTGTTATTATTCAAAGGGGTAAATGGATATGAAACCAATGGTGTTATGACCCGACTCAAAACTGAATGCAATCGAATATAATAATGTAATCTTTTCAATTCGATGAATCCTAACTAAAGTAAGGAGAGAGTTTCCATTCACTTCCAACAATGCAAAAAGTTGATCACTAGGAGAAAATATAACAAACTCTCTAATGCACTAATTTTATCAAGAAAAACTAATGCAAATCAATTCCAAAATAGTTTTTTTTTATTTTTATTTTTATGCAAATTCAAATCAAAGAAAACTGATCTAAATCTACGATTGATTTTTCAGAATGTAAACTATGCAATTGTAATCTATGCACAATTCACTTGAAAAGTATGAAAATGTAATCTACGCACATTTTTTCAATAATATTCTGAAAATGAAAATTCTAATTATGCAAATGTGATCTATACAAGAGAATTCTCAAACACAAGATGATTCTAATGTAATCTAAGAACCAATCAAGTGCAAGTCGAGAAAATTGGGTGAGAGTTCCAAAGATAAAAAAATAAAAACACTCAAAGGCGATTAACACTCATACACAATTTAGCCCCCACCCCCCGGCGAATGAGGGGGAATTTTTTTTGCAAAAACAAAAGCAAAAAGATGCAAAATTGTGAAAAGACTGAGACAAACATCCAAGTAATGACCAAAGGAAATCAAATTAAGAATTTCTCAAAAAAAGACTTAAAACACCCAATTGATGAAAGCTTAAAGTAGGAATGCCAATGAAATTAACCAAGATGAAAGCTTCTGACAGGTGAACAGTGGATCTGGGCAGCAAAAACAAATTAAAAACAAAATCTAAGAGGCAAAAAGGGAGAAAATTGAAATTTTCTTAATTTTGACAGGGTACGCAGGTGACCTGTTTGCACAGGTGCGGGTACGCTCTGTGCACAAAGCTGCAGTGCGTACAGGTACGCACTGTGCTCAACGCAGAGGCTGCGTACTTCTAGCAAAACAAAGAAAAACTAAAATCTAATTTAACCCTAAGCTAGCCCACCCAAAAACACAGTTAGACAGCCAAAAACCAGAAAACAAATGACTTTTCTCAGATCAAAAGTTCATACAAAGGAAAAAACATTCACATCAATGGATTCCCCAGTGGAGTCGCCATTTTGTCATGCGGAAAGAGTCGTTAGTGCGGACACAACCGACCTCCCTAGAAGCAAAAGCTTTCTAGTGACAAACAAGAAAAATAAATCCTACCTTTCTCTAAACATGCATTGCAAATACAAGTAATCAGGGGATCTTTAACATACCTTTAGTCCAACGCTTTGTAGTATTCCAGCCTCGCCGATCTGGATGAGATCCTCCTTCTCTTCGAAACCTGCATTCACTAACAAGCCAAAAGATTAAATAGCACCTGATAAACTCACAAAACAATACATATCCATCATACAGACCAAGGAGTATATGAAACAAACCATGAATAACAATCTGTTGAGAAAAATAAGTTCATTTGCATTAAAAGGTAACAAAAGGAACCATCACAACCTGAGCCTTGGTGTTGTGCAAGTCCCTCCTAGGGTCCAGCAAGAGTTTTCCTTTACTTTGATCAGCTCACCCACTCTCAAATAAGGCTATGAAAGGATAGGAATCTCTCCTCTCAAGCTTTACAAGGGAGTCCTAATTCCAGCAGCATCTACCCTTAGGAATGTTCAGCTTTCAACCTCTCTCCTTTTGGCCTAATGCCTATATTTATAGTGCACTAGAGGAAGTTATTCAAGTCCACCAACAATGGGATAAGCCCCTCTTTGGATGGGATAGCTCCCCTCTTGATGGGATAAGTTCCTCTTTGGTAGGGATACATAAACCTTCTGGAGGCACTTCATACACGTCAAACAAGCTTCTAGAATACTCTAGAAATGACCACAAGTAACTTTTTTGGAGTGAAACTTGCGCCTTTTGACCTTTACAGGAGTACGCACCCATTGCTTTACATACAGAGCGTACAAGTACGCAGGTATTGTGAACTTGGAGTGCGTACACGCAGGTAAGGCTAAGAGAAACTGCGTACCCAGAGATATATAGACTTTTAATGACTTTCTCTCTTTCTTGGAGTTTGACATGCAGAGCAGAGGTATGAGATTTGCCAAGGAGGATAGTATGACGGTTGATGGAGCCATACTAACTGCAAATAGTCATGGTGACAAATTTTAGTGTAACACCTGGGCAAATTTGAAAGCGCAGTACCAGAACAGTAGTGGTACGGTGCACTGGAATGGGCATTGCAAGCAACACCCGCACGATGGTGGAGTACACATCAAGAGACCATTGTAAACTGGCACGAACGTATAAGGCGAATGCACTTGCAGTTTGGAAGACCCCAGCATTGAATGAAAACCGGGCAGCCAGGACGAAGCAGCTTGCATGCCCACCTGTGTCGATGGGTACAGACATGCATTATGCAGTCCACACAAGCACACCCCAGACTAAGGATCGAAAATCGGAACCAGATGCAGTAGTAGGAAAAGTGACGCACACCACAAGTATTCCACGTCGAAGCATTCAAACAGGTACGTGAAATCATGAACAGAGTTCACCAGGTGAGATGAACTGATTAGGGCTCGCGCGTACCAGCGGTTCGATGGGCCTATAGGTCCATGAGCAAATGCCTGAGCACAGAAATGACTCCAACACTAAACAAAAGAGATGAGACCATAAGAGCAGAGAAGAATCTCCATACAACAACTCCCACAATTGGGACAATACGCGAGGACCCGAGTAAAGGAATTATGTAGTTACAGAAGCCATTCAGCGAAGGAACTTGAAACTTCATGAACTCGAAGAAGATTGGGTATGGCTAGGAAAGAAAAGCATGTTATTGGATGAAGAAATCAACAAACTGGGAACCGAAATTGCACAAGCATGCTACGTCGATAAACTAAGCATGATAGGAAAAGGTATAGCAAGCCATACTACTGCATTAGAAGAATTTGTGGCCTTGCTACCATGGTTGTGACCGCACCTTATTAGATAAAGTAAACAGGAGAGCGCACCATACAAGGAAGAACGCGATGCATTGATGGACATGAGGGTAATTGAGGGATGCCCGCGGACCGAGCTGGAAGGTAAATTGAAGCCTCGCATAGGTGGTGCGACCAGTTGACTACCCATGAAGAGCACAGTCTCAGTACTCCCAGTAGTTGAAAGAGAGCGCCGGACTATAAACGAGTCTATATGGGAGTTGCATGATATGAATATTGTGCGTAGGATCAGTATTTCACAGGGGTCATGGCCATGCGTAGGGGGTTGCACTGCTGCGCAGGTAGGCTGGAAGGTGACCGTTGGTGTCATTGTTCATTACAAGAGGTCCAATTTAAGGTAAAAAGAGCAGGTAGTGGGAAATTAAGACATGAATTAAGAGATAGATTTGGGACGATCTACCACCAAGAAGGCATTAATGACTCAGAAGTGGGGGGAAGGGTCGAATTCAAATTCAAAAGATGCTATAAAACCCCGACGGCCAACCACAAGGCAAAACTTGGTTGTTTGAGAATTAAGCAAGTATAAAGCATTAAGTGTCGCGTACTCTTACCATCCTCAAGTGTAGACACAATGATGGCTGCTAGAATAAGAGTGTGATTCGCCGAGGTTACCGCAACACCCCATATGGCCCATGAGGAGCCTAGAGAGGCAGCAACTGTGCCAAAAGTTCCAAAATCACCACGCATGCCACAACTATAGAAAGATAAGCAAACAATGGGGCCAGTCCGTGTATCCCCAAGAAACCCACGGTTTGGAAAATTGTCAATGGTAGAGAAGGGAAAAGTTGTCACCATTGAAACAGAGGAGGAGGAGGAAGACTTGCAAGCCCTAATCACATAAATTGAGGTGCAAGATAATGAGGTGGAGGATGTCTCCCAAATTCCTTTCACAATAAAGTTACCTCCTTACATCCCCCCGTGGAAGGGGAAATCCAACGTACCGAAGGACCAGGAGGTCACGAAGAGTGCGATCCAGACCCTGCTCCTTCCCAATGATATAAGGTTTGAAGGTCCACCATTGGGACAAATACTTACTATGAATTTTAAAGATTGGGACCTCGCAGGCAACGAGAAGTTCCCAAAGTTGGCCATGGAGAAGTTAATGAAGCAAAAATGGTTGTGCGGTGTGGAGAGGGCTGGGTTACTCCATCTGCGATGGATACCCCACTACCACCATGTGCCCATCACAATTTTTGTCATCAGGCAGCTACCGTGCCTTGTGCATGATGGGTATCTCTGGCTGGACGAGCCGATTCCCATCATGGCTGATCTAATTCACCAAATTTCTCGACTGTCAGTCAAAGGAAACGACCCCACAGCCATAGTAGGAAAAAGCAGCAACTTGGGCCTCACAGAAGCTATGAAGGCCAAGTATAAGCTAGAAAAGAGAAAGCAAGGGTACGCAATAACAAGCATTAAAGACCAAGGGGTGCGCGTAGCACCCATCTACTAGGAAGCAAGCTAATGAGGAAATGTCGCGTTGATGAAGTACTAGTGTTTGTGATTGTGTTGGCAGAGCAATGCGCAGAGGGGGTCTAGTTCAACTAGGCGTAGTTCCTCTGTGATGAGTTCTTGATGAATTGCAGGGAGGCCCAGGAGAAGGGTAAGGCCTTCCACTATGCATGGTTTCTCTTATCCATCTTGTTGGTTGCAGGGGAGCTGCCGACAGACAACTAGTTTCCCACTACTAAGGGTGACCTGCCCAAAGCTGCAAGGTACACCTCGCTATGGTCTACAAAAGACACTAATAGGATTTGCGAGATAATTGTGTTCTGGGTGTTCGTGGAGGCAAGCATCCGACATGGATCAATTGTAGGCCGCGCTTGTCCCCTACAGTTCATAATAGCTTGCAAAGCACGACAGAATTCAAGGCGGATATGCATAACCTGTATATCTGGGCACACAAGGATCCAACATGAAAATGGGTGAAGCCTTCGTTCATTACAACAGATGATGCGATCTTTGTAGTAATGGAGTCATGGCCTCCAGAGTGGCGCGCCCCGAACTTGGTAGAAATGGAGAAGGTCGCAGCTCAGCAACGAAAGAAGGACACCAAGCTGTGCATCGTGCAACTGGCTGAGAGGAGGCACCAGGAACAAGAAGTAGCCACATGGTACAAGGCACCTGATGTAGCAGCAACAGTGCATATGGCAAAGACCACAACCACGCCAACTAGAGAGGTTGAGGAGGGCCAGGAGATGTCCTCGGGGCAGTAGACCAGGGAAGTGGACAGGGAGGACTGTTATAGACATTTTTGGGCACTGCAACCCAAATCATATATGTCCATAAACCAAGGTCTCCTGAGTCCCTAAAATTTTTGTTTCATGCCCTAAAGGAACAAGGTCAGCTGATTACATCATCTCCCAGAAGTTGTCCACAGGAAAGTGCTCAGAACTGGTCAAAACTGCACCAGACAATAGGAAATTGCTCAGAACTGGTCAAAACTGCACCATTAAAAGTTACTCAGTGCTAAGGGTGCGATGCTTCTCACTTTCCCAGTGTAAAAATTGTGATGCATACTGGAAAGCCCTTCTGTAAGGTGCGATGGGCGAGAATGGACAAATGGCAGAGACAGTTTGCGAGGTGGATGATTATGGAATCTCCCAGAAACTTCTCTTGTGACACTTGCCTCTTTGAATTTGCCCAGGGATGAGTAAAAGACTATCAATCTCCAAGTGGAATCAAGAAATATCAGAGAGAAGACACTAATCAAAATCCCAGAATTTGACTCACCTCCCTGCAATCATCTATATATGGATCCCTCATCCCAAAGATCCAGAGGCTGGAATTTTGAATCTAGTAAGGAAGTGTTGTTGGTTTCCTAGTGGAACATCATAGTGTTGGGTGATCTAAGCTTTTCATTAGGTGAAGAAGGGCTTTCATGCTGGGAGGACGATGCTGGGTCAGATCAATGGGTCGTAATCCTCTCTTCTAATCTTTATATCAATAAAGTTATTCTCGTTTTCCTCCACATTCTTGCATGTCTGATAGTATATGCATTTCTGTGGTCAATATATATCTGGTCCTATATTGCTTATGATTGTAGATCTCTGCACTTTGAAGGTATTATGCTGCTTTGACTTTACAGGTACTCTTTGGAGTGGAGTGGTCAAGGGAGAAGTGGCAAAGACCGGTGGGTGAGGAGAAGGAACAGGTAAAGAACCAAGCTAAGGATTGAGGTCGGTATTCTTTGATCTTCTCTTATCTACTTCTCATAAAGGAAAGCGAAAGTAACTTTAATCTATTTTTTTCTAAGATAGCTACCCGTCTTAGTGGGACTAGCAGCTCTGCGTAGACACTAGATTTCCAAATAACAAAATGGTGATTACTAGGGAGCGAATAGCTTGTTTGCTTGTCTATACTTGTTTGCTTTATAAACTTACAGACAGAGCCTAAAGTTAAGCTAGCTAGCCTTCGAACTGCATTTTCTATGCAAGTGCAAAGTAGATCAATGTTGCTTCAATCTATCTCCGGGTTTTGTTTATAAACTGAACAATCGATTTGCAAACATCCTAATTGCCCTAGTGGTGGCTCTAGTAACCTCATTAGATCAGCCCCTGTGATTTCTATTTACTGACTATCATTAGCTTGGCCTAAATCCCTAAACTAAGCTGCAAACGGTGACCAAGAACCAAGGTGAAGTCTCGTCGCTGGATCATCACACTTTCTCCTCTTGGGAATCTGGATGCATCGCACCTCCCATGTGCAGTAGGTGCAGTGCATCGCACTTTCCCTGTGTTGCAGGTGCGCTGATCAGATAAGACCTCTTCTGCTCTCAGATTTTGGTTTCTGTGTTCAATCTCTTCAGCTTTATTCAGGAGTTTTGTTGTCTGTGATCAGTATACCACTGTGAAAACTCCCTTCCTTTACATGATTCCGCCTCCATAGTACAAAGAATTTTGAATGTTTTTATGTATTATGCGCCATTTACAGTTCTCTTTTACAAAAAGTAGCATAATCAAACTATCATCTTTTGATTTGGAAATGTCGCAAGTGTCGTTTTCAGTCAAAGAGAAGAATTCTATTGTTCTTTATGGTCAATTATACAGTTATTATTGTATTTGATTTGAATTAGTAGTTTTTCAAGTGTCGAAAGTAGTTTTCAATTTAAAGTCACAAAGTGTCGTCATTATCTTCCTTTCGTTTTTGAAGATAAATTTGTTAGAACTTTTGCTTTGAAAATATAATTCAAATTTGTACTTAGCATTCTTCATGTCATTCACACATTAACAAGGCTGAAAACAAATACATGCATGTGCATTTGCATTTAGACTACTTGTTGGTTTGATTTAGGACAATGCATCTAGTGTGTGCTCTCTGCTCTATGTTGAAAGAATATCATCTCTCTTTCCTTAGTAGCTAGGATTTTCATTGCAAAAAGAAGATTAAATGATTGTTTATCATCTTAGATTGCATTTTAGGAATTGTATATCTTCATCACCCGGTGAACCTAAAAGGCAAATTTCTTAAGAAAGATCAACTGTAAAATAAATTCAATGAACATAAAAACGCTTTGGAACCTAACGCACAACATCTAGAAGTCTAGGCTAGAGACGTACTCCGGCGTCGTAAAGCATGGTAACTATCGCTTTCATTGTTGGTTGGGTGATTCCTCCTCTTTGAGACCACAAGTGCCAGTACGGACTTGTGCACCCACGTACTGTCTAGTATATATTGGGAGACCACAATAGGCTATATCCTTTATCCATAGGAAGCCTTGTCTGCCGCCCTATCGATTGTAATGCACTGAACATAGCATTCGAGAAGATTGACTGTTGTACTGTAAAAAGTATTTTGCAGTTTTGCAATTGGTTTGGTAATCCCTCTGTCTAGATTTCCAGAGTAGTCTCTTTCGTTCCTTTTCAGACTCCTTAAAGGAAAAGGTCCATCTGAGCACTTTTCACTTCAGGCTCATTAAAAATTGAAGGCGACTAGAGTCATCTTTTGTTTTCCCTCGACTCTTAAAAATTGAAAAAACAAGTTGTGTCAAAGTGCCTAAAATTCATTTAATGTGGAATCATTCCCCCCTTTATTTTTAGTTGATCGAGTAATCCGCAATCGTGGAGGAAAGTCAATTGAAACCCCGTCGTTTGCGGAGGCTTACAAGTCAACCATCTTTGTCTCCGGAAACAAAACTATTCCGAACAAAGAAAACTCGTTTAACCAGATCAAAGTCCCCTGGTGTGGTTGGAAAACATGTTCCGACACCTTCAGAGACTCTAGTTACTCCAAACATTTCTGGTATCCCTGCCTCTATAGAAGAAGTTCCACAGCCACTAGAGGACAGTAGAATTGATCCTAGTGTGAAGGTAAACACTTCTATTCCTCAACTGGATCCATGTATAGTTGACTCAAAAGGTGTTATTCCCCAAACATCTATCGCTGCAGAATCTACACCTTCTTCAGCACCGGAAATATTTTACGAACCTGACGGTCTACCTCTTCCACCTGGATTGATTGCTATAGAAGAGATTGTAGAGGATCCCCCATCTAGTACTCCATCGCATTTTGGAGTTGGGATCACCCTATATCCTTCTTCGTCAGAAATTAGTCTACCGTTATCGAAAGTTCCTGTAGAATTGCTAGGAAATCTTTTGGATATACTAGATATGTCTCAACAACCATCGACATCTAGGACTGTGTCGTCTGACACAGCAGCGGCAAAAATTCCTGCTTTCACTCCAACAATGTTCATAGGTGTACCATCTATCGCAACTAGCTCTCAAGCACTAGGTGGAATCCATCCAGGGGTTGTTTCGACAGTATGGTCTGTTCCCGTTTGTTCATCCGGAATAATATCTGGAATCTCTTATGTTGAGTCTCAGCAAATTGATCCTTCACAATGTCAATTTTAGCAGTCCGGTCCTCAAAGGAAAATCATTCCTTTAAGCAATGGATTACTACCATATGGGGGGCAATATACCCTTTCATTGTCTCCTCTGGGAGAACAAACATACGAGAGTTCACAACAGAATTCAAGTTATGCTGGAATTACATCTAGCGGTTGGGTGTCGATGCTGCCTCAACAACCAAGAGTTGTATACTCAATGCAACAAAGTCTGCCTATGTCAAATATCCCCATTACACTGGCTATTGTGACGGTGTCGCAAGTACAAGCTTTGCCTGTTGTATGCCAACCTCAAGTCTCTCAGGTCGCAATTCAACAGCCTCTTGTCTCTGCGACGCCTCCTAAATCATCGATTAGTGGCTCCTTAACTGGATTGACCCAGGATCAAATGGGTAACATTACCCCTCATCTTGGTCAAACAGCTAGTATTGGACAACAGCAAATGGTTTCACAACCATGCCTGGTGCAATATCAACAACCGCAATTCCAACAAGTTTACCAAGGATCTAAGCACCAAATCTTTGCAAGTAATGGGCAGCTGTATATTCGAAACGGTCAACATCAACCATTTCATAATGGTTATGCCCATCAACCTTACCAAAGTTATCAGCATCAAATGCACTATGCTGGTATGCAAAGACCCACTACTCAGGAAATCCCATCTTATCCTGGGTATGCTTCGCCGAACCTGAATCAACAGTTGCCCTTCGTGGCAACTTTAGAGTTACCAGATCTAAATCGGCTGACAAACGATCCAATTGCTTACGCCCCTTGGTGGCCAGCAATTCCTCATAAATGTTCGTCGGATATTTCTAAATTTAATGGAAATCTAGGTGAAGACCCGTCGAATCATGTGATGACCTTTCATCTGTGGTGTTCATCTAACACTCTAAATGATGATTCGATTAGGCTTCACCTTTTTCAGCGAAAGTTAACTGGTCTGGCAGCAAAATGGTATATCGAATTGCCTAGAGCTTCATTCGATAACTTCAGCACCCTAGCCATGACCTTTTTAACCCATTTCAGTTACCCATAAGGTATGAAATAGGAACAGAGCTTCTTACCAATTTCAAATAGACAATGGCCACTCACATATCTGATCATATTCATGAGTGGCGACGTCATTGTAGAATGGTGAAAACATATGTTCCTGATTAGCTGCTAGCTGAATGGTTTATTAAGTCATTATTACCTTCTATTACGGAAGATGTGGCAAAGGGAGGAGTCGTCACTGAAGAGTAAGTAATTGCTCTTAAACAATATCTAGACTTGATATATACTCAGTCTGGCACGCTCTATGATAAAATCCCTGATGGTCCTAGACCAGAATTCTCTGTTCCTCCCCCTCCTAAATCAAGCAAAGACTCTCATGCTGGCAATGGCATGATAGGTGCATCTAGCACGAAAACCGTAAGAGCTACATCAAAGAAGGCTCGTACGGTTCCAAGTTAAAATGCAAATGAGGAACTTCTCGCCTCAGAGGTAAATGCCATGTTGACTGACAAGGGCAAAGAACCAAAGCAACCAGGGGACAAGAAGAAGAAGAAAGGGAAGAAGAAAAAATAGGAGGAGTCGTCTCCTAAAAAATCTTCTGCAAACCCTTCTGGTGATAGAAAACCAAGTCATCCATGCTTCATATGTGATGAGGATCATTGGACAAAAGATTGTCCACATAAAGCTGAGCTTAGAAAATTCCTTAAGAATTCAAAAACCTCAGCGGTATTGACTGATCCGTTTCCAAATCTAGGAACAAATCTAGTTGCTAGTGACAATGTTTCCCCGTCCCAAGTGTTAATGTTGTCGGTTTCGAAGCAGCAAAATGATGCTTTGATATCGACAAGGAATAAAGATTACGGGAATCCACAGCTGTCGGACAATAAGGCTAATGATCAACCTAGTAGTTTGACAACAACTTTGACTGAAGTTGTGCCACCCATCATTCCTGAATCAACGATAAAGCCACCAAAGGGAGTAGTACACAAATTGACGTTTAATCCTCGTGCCAGAGCAGCACAACATTATAATAGTGGAGGATCTAGCACAATCTCCATCCGCTATGTCGACACTTGAAGTACTACAAAATTTCCCCTCCCAAAAGCAAGCTTTATTATCAACAATAGGTGGGATTGACCCAACGGATTCCAACCTTGTGTCCTTTAATCACAAAGGATATGAACCTCAGTTACCAGCTCAACTAGCTTTCCTTATTCAAGTGAAATCCCTCAACAAAACTGTTCATTGAACAATCATTGATGAGGGGGCATCTACATGTATTATGTCAATGAGTTGCTGGAAAACTTTAGGATCTCCACCCTTGTTGCGATCTTCGACGACATTAAAAGCATTTTATGGACAAACATACACTCCATATGGGATTTTAAGTAACTTGCAAGTCGAACTGGGGGGAAAAACAGTAGAAATTGACGTTGAAGTAATCGATGGAAACCTCGATTACAACATCCTACTGGGAAGGCCCTGGATATATGCTATGGCTGCCATTGTGTCGACCTACTTCAGGAATATTTCATTTCCCTTCCAAGGAGGTATTACAATCGTCGACCAGCAAACATTTCTCCCCAATAGTTCACAAGTTACAAGAAGCATTCCGATGATCCATGGAAGCCCTCAATCGCTTCAAAATATCGAAGTAGGCCTACTAAAAGACCCTATATTAATGGGGACTTTTTCCCTACCACCTCCAATCAATCTGGCGGAAGAGGCAATGGTGGGAACCTGCAATATGATATCTTCTATTCAAAAGATGTCCAAAAATGATATTAACATGGATCATCTGTAGGTATTGCCTCCAAGCCCAATGGAAATATTGTAGAAATCAATGTTTTCAGCATGGGAGGCAAACCCAAATCAACGCTCATCAAGCGTTTGGACAGATAGGTCTAAGGAATATGGCGCCCCTTCAGATCCTTGGTCGCAA
The DNA here is from genome assembly GCA_031772625.1 of Pinus tabuliformis. Lineage (NCBI taxonomy): Eukaryota > Viridiplantae > Streptophyta > Pinopsida > Pinales > Pinaceae > Pinus > Pinus tabuliformis. The sequence continues at coordinate 1,595,249,642 of CM062820.1, read as the reverse complement.
GTACATTCTACAGACGAAGGAATTGTTCAATCAATGATGATTGACAGGGCACCATGGGAAGATTACCACCATCGTTCCCATCTTCCGGATTACAAGGAAGATAGTTCCAGTGACCTTCATTATCCCTTAGTTTTTGATTTTCTATCAAATACTGTAAAAACGGTGGATTCCGAAAGAAACTTGTCCAATATTGAAGAGACTATTGCCATAAATATCTTGACCAAAACAGATGTTGTAGAGAATATTCATGTCGACAAATCTTGTTCTTCTTCAGAACTGGAAATTTATTGCGCTCTTTTTCGTGAGTTCAGGGATGTCTTTGCTTGGTTGTATGATGAAATGACAGGCATTAACTCGAGCATAGTTGAACATGAAATTAAGATGTATCCAGATGTCAAACCAGTACGGAAACAGCTACTGAAGGTGCACCCCAAGAAAGGTGCTGCCATCAAGGCAGAAGTTGAAAAACTTCTCCATGCTGGTTTTATTTACCCAGTTCCTCTAACCAATTGGGCATCGAATATTGTTCCTGTAATGAAAAAACAAGGAACGATTAGAGTGTGCGTTGATTATAGGGATGTAAATCAAGCTTGTCTAAAAGGCAACTACCCTACACCCTTCATTGACCAGATAATTGATGAATGTGCCAAATGTGAAATCTTTTCATTTATGGATGGATTTTCTAGGTATAATCAAATTAAAATCCGCCCACAGAACCAGTCAAAGACTGCATTTATTTGTCTGTGGGGCACATTCGCATATCGCAAGCTACCCTTTGGTTTAAAGAACGCAGGGGCAACATTTCAGAGGGCAATTAATTATGCCTTCCATGACATAAATAACATCGTTCAACCATATCTCGACGATCTTACGGCTCATTCACGAAAGCGGACCGATCATCCACAACATTTGAGAGTGATATTTCTACGTTGCCGACACTACAAGATACGGCTCAATCCACACAAATGTGTGTTTTATGTCAAATCTGGTCATTTACTTGGCTTTGTGGTCTCAAAGGATAGGATTCGTCTTGACCCATGTAAGGTTTAGGCAATCATTGATTTGCCTCCACCTTCAAATCTGCTTCAGATTCAGAAACTCCAAGGGAAAGCAAACTTTCTGAGGAGGTTCATTCCAAATTACGCTGAACTTGCTAAAGGTTATACTCGTCTATTGAAAAAAGAAGTACCCTTCATCTGGGATCAGGTCACGCAAGCTTCCTTTGATGCTTTAAAGGAATCCCTAATAAAAGCATCATTAATGTATGCTCCTGATTATCAAAAAGACTTTAACCTGTATCTGGCTGCAGCAGATACAACCATCGCAATGGTTTTAGTTCAAGAAGACAATGGAATTGAACATCCTATATATTATCTAATTAGAAACTCAAATGATACGAAAAGCAAGTACTCCTACGTTGAAAAGCTAGCTCTCGCAGTTGTTCAAGCGATACAAAGATTTCGACACTATGTCCTCTTTCGAAAAACTACCATTTTATCATATTGCAACACCATGACTTATATATTGTTGCGACATTTACTTAGGGGCAAATATTCAAAATGGATAGCAATTTTGCAAGAGTTTGATCTGAAATTCATAAAATCCAAATCGAAGAAAGCCCTGGTTTTTGCGGAGTTACTATGTGATCTCCCATCGTCGTCCAACAATGCCACATCAGAAGAAGAGATCGTGGACGAATCTTTGTTTCTGATATCTTCAAGAAATCCATGGTATCGAGACATAATAATCTATCTCCAAACCCAAACATATAGGTCTAATACCTCCCACTTAGAACAACGATGCATTCAATACTAAGCAAAGGACTACATGATCGTCGATGATACCCTTTACCATCGTGGTGTCAATAAAGTTCTGCTGAGGTGCCTCACCCACGAGGAGGCCAAAAAAGTCCTGAATGATTGCCATTCAAGTGCGTGTGGGGGGCATCAATCTGGCTACGCTACGGCACAAAAGATTATATGAGTAGGATACTTCTGGCCAACAATCTTCAAAGATTGCATAACAACAGTCAGAAGTTTCCATGCCTGTCAAATCTTTGATTGCAAAACCAGGATACCACCCGCACCTCTGCAACCAGTAGTTGCTGTTGGGAAATTCACCAAATGGGGCATAGATTTCATGACATGTAACCCCACCTCGGCCAGGGGGCATGGGTATATAATAGTCGCAGTAGACTATTTCACCAAATCGCCAAGGCGATGCCTACATTAAACAACAACGGAGAAATGGCTGCCCTCTTCTTTTTTAATCATGTAGTCTCCAGATTCGGCGTTCCACAGGCCATAGTCACAGATCATGGATTGCATTTTCTCAATCACATGATGGTTGAGTTGGCTGCCAAATTAGGGCTATCCCATGATAGCTCTACCCTATATTATCCGCAGGCTAACGACCAAGTTGAGGCAATCAACAAGGTCCTGAAGCGGATGCTGCAAAGGATGATTGGAGTCCATAAAAGGAGTTGGCACTTGATCCTATACTTAGCCTTTTCATCATACCAGACGTCGGTGAGGAATGCAACTGGGTTTACACCCTTTCAACTGGTGTATGGCCTAGAAGTGATCTTACCAGTTCAGTGTTAAATCTCGTCCCTCAAACTCGTGGTCGACCTTCTCCCCAGAACTTCAGAAGAGGAGGCTCGTTTCTTAGAACTAATCCAATTGGATGAAACCCGTCATGATGCCGCTTTGGCTAACGAAGCCCATAAGAAACAAGTCAAGGCACAGTTTGACAAGAATGTCAAACCCCGTGTCTTCTCAGAAGGTGACCTGGTCTTACTTACGACTAGGATTCCGATAAATTGGGAGCAGGTAAGTTCAAGCCTTTATGGATGGGCCCCTATATTGTTAAGTGTGTACTAGCAAAAGGAGCCTACGAGTTAGTGGATTATGATGGGATTCCACTGGCACAACCCCGCAATGGGTTGTACCTTAAGCGTTACTATGCTTGACTCAAGATAGTAACCCCTATGCTTTTGTTATATTTTTGTTTTCGCTAAGGGTAATCGTTTTCGTTAGATGAATCACTTTTGCATTTGTTACAGATTTCGAACCTATTGGAATCATTTTTTGGATATGCAAATGGAGTAAGTCGTGGTTCGCGGAACCTATCTTCTGTGGCCTGAGCCATCTTCGATCCAAGTGGCGAGTTAGTGAGTTTTAGAGGGGTATGTATTGGTCGGTCAACGAACAACATTTTTGAATACATCACATTGATATAACTCCTCTCTGATGCCATCTCACATGGCATATGCCGACTTGTCATCAGGCTAGATTCACAACTCGTCATTCTACAGCTCACCGGTATCTATTCCGTACGGAATCCAGCTATCTATCGCATGTTCCTAAGGGTCAAGATTTTGGAAAGGCAGTTTGATTCCATTAAATGTCAACATATTTCCAAAAACTTAAACACATTAATAGACTCATTGGAAAATTATGTGTTAGATAGACATTTGAAACATTTATAAAAGAAGCATTTCATCAATATTTGCATCAATATCATGTAACTTAACCAAAATAAAACTCCGAAAATCAAAAATATACATATAACTGTTTATGGTTTATACATAATGTTTTGTAACCAAGACAAAATCGGTCAAATGACCCAAAACTCAAAATGCTAGGGGGCACCCTAGTCTAATGATGCTGGTGATAACAAGTCACCACCTATGCAATAATGCGTAAAAGCCTAATCCATCGACTCGGCATGCCAGTAGTATGTCGCTGCAACCTCAGAGGCAGCTCGTCAGTCCTCACATCTGGAATACCAAGAGTGAGACCCACGACTTGATCCTACAATGTTGAAAGAGCCTTGGCCACATCAAGGTCGCGAAGGATAGCCCTCCCCATAGCCTCTCCTACTGGAACGACAGCTGGTGCTCTCAGACGTACTGTTGGCCGAACTGGTCCAATATCTACATTGTCAGGCCAGGCAGTAACTCTCCAAAGGCAGTAAAACTGATTCGTCTGATTATTCCATAGGTAGGTTATTGTTATATACATTAGGAGTGATTGTTCAGTTCATCTCCCGATGACTGTTCACATTCCTAATTTATTTATTTAAAAATTCCCCCAATCATGAAGATTAGGTGTCAACATTCCCCCCCTAATTTGAAGGGATGTTGGTGAGTCCAAGCATCATTCTGAATTGTTCAAGCTTTTCCTTTCCAAGTGCTTTGGTGAAGATGTCTGCAATTTTCTCATTTGTTGAACAATGACGGAGATGGATTGTTTTGGCCTCAACATGATGTCGAATCAAATGATATTTAGTATTGATATGCTTTTTTCGATCATGGAACTTTGGATTCTTGGCTAACTTTATTGCAGAGGTGTTATCAATCATGAGTGGAGTTGATTGTACTTGTTTTACCTGCAAATCTTCAAGAATTTTCTTGAGCCACACAATTTCTTTCGTTGCTTCAGCTGATGCCACACATTCTGCTTTTGTTGTGGAATCTGCTAGAACTGATTGCTTGCGTGATCTCCAGGAGACAGCTCCTGATCCAAGACTCATAGCATATCCTGAAGTAGATACCCCAGTTTCTTTGTCTCCATCGAAGTCTGAATCAGAGTATCCAATCAAGCTGAAGTCGTCCACCTATGTATACTTGATTCCAAGGTCTTGAGTTCCCTTCAAGTACCTTAGAACTCTCTTTGCAGCAGACCAATGTCCCTCACAAGGCTTTTGCATGAACCTGGAGAGGATTCCAACAGTAAATGAAATGTATGGTCTGGTAGTAGTGAGGTAGATGATACTTCCTACGAGTTGTCTATACTTTGTTGCATCCTCATATTCCTTTCTTTCAATAGATGTGAGCTTTAAGTTTTGTTCCATTGGAGTAGAAAGAGGATTGCACTCTTTCATGCCAAATCTGTTTAACAAATCTCTAATGTATTTCTTTTGAGAAAGAAATATGGATTTTGGATGTTGGGTTACTTCAATGCCAAGATAGTAATGAACATAGCCCAAATCAGGCATTTCAAAACTTTTCCCCAATTCCTTCTTTATGGATGCAATGTAGCTTTCATTGTTCCCTGTCATTAAAAGATCATCTACATATACCACAAGATACACAACTGTTTTGCCAACTTTCTTGACAAATAAAGTTGCATCATCAAGATCAAAATGATTGAAGTTGAGTTTCAGAAGATGCTCAGTTAGTTTTTCATACCAAGCTCGTGGTGCTTGTTTGAGGCCATACAAGAACATCACAAGTTTGCATACTTTATGTTCATGTCCTTTCACAGCAAATCCTTCAGGCTGGGACATAAAAACATTCTCTTTTAGATCTCCATTCAAGAATGCAGTTTTTACATCCATTTGATGGACTTTCCAACCGTTCTGAGCTTCTAGTGCAAAGAGTGTCCGGATGGTGGCCCATTTTGCTATGGGGGCAAAATTTTCCTCATAATCGACCCCTTCTTTCTGTGTAAAACCTTTTGCCACAAGCCTAGCTTTGTGCTTGTCAAGTGAGCCATCAGCTTTGTACTTAATCTTGTAGACCCACTTGCAGCCAATTGGTTTGGTTCCAAATGGAGGATCAACCAGCTTCCAAGTGCCATTCTTTATGAGGGCATCATACTCCTTTTGCATCACTTCTTTCCATTCATCATGAGAAGCAGCTTCTTTGAAGGAAGTTGGTTCAAAATCTATAGACAAGTTCAATTCACAATCATAAGTAACATCCATATCAATAGGTGAATTAGAGTCATCTACATCACCTCCATTTTGTCGGTTTGAATTTCTGGTTCCTTTTTTTCCAATTTCATCAGGATGAACACTTTCAAGTGTCTTTGTCAGCCACTTTGGGGGACCTTTCTGAGATGGTCCAGGCTGCTGTGTTGATTGAGTTGGGACTGAATCAAGATTGAGTCTCCCAATTCTATTAATTACATCACTTAAAGCATCATCTGTTGTTGGAGTTTCATGCAGAGGAGATTGTTCTTCAGAAGAAGATTCCACATGTTGATCTAGTATAGGAATCCCCCCTTCAAGATGTGGAATCTGATTATCAAATTCCTGAAATGATTTCGTTTTTGCGAATCTATCCAAACGATCAAGTTGCCACTCAACAACATTGTCAGATTTGGATTATTCAAGAAAAATTACATCTCTAGATACAACAAACTTTTTATTTACTTCATCATAGAGGCGGTATGCTTTGGAGGTGTTTGAATACCCCAAGAAGATACACTTACGACTACAGCACCAAGTTTGTTTCTATGTACCTTTGGTATCAAAGCATAATAGGTGGAACCAAAGATCCTGAGATGTTTTACCTAAGGAACATGTCCATACCACAATTCATAATGAGTCTTGTTTCTTATAGCATTAGATGGACATCTATTCTTTATATATGTAGCACATAGAACAGCATCAACCCAAAACATTATCTTTACATTTTTGAAGAAAAGCATGGATCGTACCATATTCAAGATTGTTCTATTCATTCTTTCAGCTACACCATTCTGTTGGGGATTATAAGGCACAGTTGTTTGATGTTTGATCCCATGTTGGCGAAGATAGTTTTCAAATTCATTTGATGTATATTATTTTCAATTATCAGTGCGAATAGACCTAATATGAGATTGTGCATCATTTTCAATCCATTTATGAGAATTCTTGAATGTTTGAAAGGCATCAGATTTGTTCTTCAATAAATAAACCCAACACATTCTGGTGTAATCATCAATAAATGTCATGATATATTTATTTCCATTTGCAGAAGGAACAGGTATTGGACCACATAAATCTGAATGAATGAGTTCAAGCTTCCTATGTGCTCTTGAATGTGAATCATGAAAAGACTGTTTGCTATGCTTTCCTAGAATGCAAGCATCACATTGCTTATGTTTCCTAGGAATTGTAGGCAAACCAACAACACCATTTTTCTTCAATAAGTGGAGAATGTCATCGTTTAAATGTCCAAATCTAGCATGCCATAATAAACTTGATGGAAGTGTACCTTCTTCATGATGAGAAATATATGATAAATTTTGTGCATGAGCAGAGGTTCCTTGCAGTTTGAGAAGCCTTTCTTCTTCTATTCCCCTCATGACAAGTGAGTGGTCAGATGCTTTTCTTACCTCAAGCTTGCCATCAAACATATGAATGGAGTGACCTTGCTGGCGGATGTGAACCAAGGACAGCAAGTTTATCTTGAGCTGTGGGAGATATAGAACATGATCCAGAAGAAAGTCTGGAAGACCAGGCAGTTTAAGCCTGATTGTGCCAAGCCCTGATGGCTTGATTTTTGACTGATATGCAAAGTATACTGCTCCATCAACATTGTCAGTGAAATCTTCAAAAAAATATTTTCTATGAGTCATATGACAGGTTGCTCCTGAATCAAGCAACCAATCATTTTTCGAAGAAGCAAGTGAAGAATTAAACAAATATTCATTTACTCCAATGTTACATTGTGCCTCAATATAGTGAGTGGATTTAGGTGCTTTACTTTTGTCTGTATCATCAGTTTTACCTTTCTGTTGGTTTCTTTTCTGCTCAATTTTGTCCCATGGTAGCTTGCATGTAGAGGCATCATGTGATCCATTTCTTTTGCAGCGAATGCAGTGTAAGTCTGCCTTTTCTCCTTGAGAATGTCTGCCCCCCTGCCTCTGAAGTATCTTCCTCTTCCTCTTCGTCCACCTCTTCCTCTTGTAGAATCTTGAGCAGGATGCTTTTCTTTATGAGCAAGGCACACAGTCTCTTCAGAAGATTCAGGGGATGTCTTCTTTCCAAAGGCTTTCTCTCTTTCAGCAAACTTTTTCTCAATAGAGTCAAAGGTTATATCTTTAAGATTTCCATTTGCTTGTAAAGACTCAAAATAATTGGAGTAGGTAGGATAGAGTGCCTTGAGAAAAGAAATAAGAGGGATATCTAGCTCAACCTTAGTGGATTTGATATCATGAATTATAGACTTTGCTTCAGATGCAAGAGCAAGATGATCATTATTTTTCAGTTCAAGAGTGAAGAGTTTAATCATGAGCTGAACAACTTCAAGTGCAGAATGTGAGTCATAGAGTTCTTTTAGTTTTTGTAAAGCTTCAAAGGCATTTGAATATGATGAAATATGGCGACTCACCTCTTCATTTACAGATGCTACGATTAATGCATAGGCTTTGTTGTTCTTGTTTTCCCAAATGACGAGCTCTTTGTCTGATGTAGGCTGCACTGGGTCATTGTCTGCTTCTCCGACACACACTCCTTTCCACAACTCATTGAAAAAGAGGGTGTGCTTTATCATCCGGGACCATTCAGGATAGTTCTCCTTGCCAGTGACAACTATTCCTACCATAGAGATGATTGAATGCATTCTGTAAAAAAAAACTTCTACTGATAAAAAAAACTTCTGCTGATAAAAAAACTTCTGCTGATAAAAAAACTTCTACTGATGTACAGTGAAATTGTACTCAGATATATTAAAAAACAGAGGTATTATTTTGTCGTGGTATATGGGGGACAGCGTGAGAGCCAAACGCAAGAGCGTTAATAACATTCCAATACGACAACAATATTCCAATCGTTCAACGTTAATAACATTCATATACAACAATGTATATCAGCATTATATATGTATAGAACAATGTATTGTGGAACAACGTATATAAGTATTAGTTCTGCAATGGCGCGATGCCTCTTAATTTTGTTGCTTGCCACTATTCTCTCCCGCTATGAACTTGTTCAGCCTGGCCAACAAGAGGTGGACAATCCTCTGGTTCTCCACGATGCTTTCGAGCAAAACCCCTCCGCCTACTGACTGAGAAAAAGAATGAGATGATGAAGGATGTTCCCCTTGTGCGAGATATGAGAAATCGAAGTGGTGAAATGTTGTGACAGTGGGATATGAGAAACCAAAGTGGTGAGGGAGGAATCAAAAACGCGACCTTCAAACGGAGTGATGAATCAAACGGTTCACCGCAAGAGTGCACGGAGGTTCACCGCAACCTAGGAGGTGGTTTAATACAGGGCTTCGGCTACGCATACACTACAATCTCCATCTCTATTTCTTCTACTAATAACTGCTCAGGAGCGCATACCAAAAATAAACAAATCTCCAATATTAACATAACAAATCAGCGCAAATTCAAATCTACGCTTCAGGTTCTGCTTAAAACTTTAATGGATATAATCGAGATGTTTTCCAACGGATGGTTTTGCAGAGAGCCAATGTCTAGAAAATTAACCCGAAAAGAAAACCACGGAACTCGTGAAATCGATTCATTGACGTAAACATTGGGGCAGTGGAAATGGCACAGAAGAGGAAATCGTTTCTCCAACGGAATGTACACAGAATAATCAATGGAGGAATAACACTTTTTTTTTGAAATGTTTATGACATGGCTCTGACTGTTCAAAGAGCAATTATTGTATTCAGAAGACAGGCAGGCACAGGCTAGGGTTGAGACTCACAACGCATAGAAAAATGGAACTCACACACAACTAAATTATTGAACAATGATTGAGATTTCGCAGGCATATGACAGACATGTCAGCCTGCAGAACATGGGCAGAATATGAGCAGACTATGCAGGAGGGAGTTACAAAGAACAGAAGCTGGCTCTGATACCATGTCAGGCCAGGAAGTAACTCTCCAAAGGCAGTAAAACTGATTCGTCTGATTATTCCATAGGTAGGTTATTGTTATATACATTAGGAGTGATTGTTCAGTTCATCTCCCGATGACTGTTCACATTCCTGATTTATTTATTTACAAATTCCCCCAATCATGAAGATTAGGTGTCAACATGCATAAGCACATGAGTTTTGATTAGTCTTGATAGAAGAAAGCACGAGAACATTATAAAAAATGATAAACAGGGACATGGTCAGAGAATTTACCAATAGCACCCCACTGCTCACCAGCCGGCACTACCAAATCCAGGTCACCCCGGAAATCCATACCAGCATATGCACACTTAGCAAAAACCATCTCTTGACAGTTGAAACACTCGAAGAAGGTATCAGAGAAGGAAATCTGGGACTGACCAGCATTTCGGGCCATGAGGTCGACCCATCTCTGCATCCATGGCTCCGTCGATGGAGGTAAACTAAGTGAAATATATTGTGGCTGCATCAGTGGGATCTTTTCTAAGCTGAAAGCGGTCAAAATAGAACCATAGCTGAAATTCTTGGATTTTCCACTTTTTACCTTGGTCAATTGTTCTTTCATCATAGGGAGTATGGTGTCACACCAGTTGAACACCTTTGGTTCAGGCATTCCAAGGCATACTGCATATAGGACCCATTAGCCACGTGAAGAGCCGCACTACCAGCCAGTCTAGCAAAAGTGAACAGAATGGTCCTCAAGGACCAGTCAGTGACATCTCGGATGTTGATATTTCCATCCCTACTCAGCTAAGATCCCTCTCTGCAATACCGGTGAATATAATCTCTCACAGATTCGCCCCCACGGGTGGAACCTGATAGTGAGAGAGGGGCACCATGCCTCGATAAACCGGTCAAAAAATAGATGTCCACGACAGTCAAGGGGATGGATTTGCCTCTGATCTAAAACACCTAGTTGGTAGGATCCCATGCATCAAGAAAATATTGCAACAAGTTGATTTGTTGCCTCATGCTGAAGATGCAGAAAAACTTGAGCACGCCACAGTTCTGCAGTGCAGTTACCGTACCCGGATGATGTAAACCAACCATTTTTCTCCGATGAATCTCTACAAAAAAAGCAAGAGAAGAATCAGGGTCCTGATTTGGCAAAAGAAAAGGAAAAAATTCCATGAGAAAATAGTGCAAAAGTTTCCCTTCTCGCGCCCATCTCACCCCAGCAGTGTATTGGGTGAGATGCATACTAACTGGCCAATGGCCAGGCCAGTATGCTTCACACCTTTCGATATAGGAAGGGTACAATGGAGCCAGGGAAAATTTTTCAAACCCCAGGGGCTCAGAAAAACAGGGAAACATGCTCAAAATTCAAAAAGGAAAGAATGCAATTGAAGAGCTCAGGTTTAGCTCCTACCTGGTCCAGATGGCACCAAGAATCGTCCAAAAAATCTCCCAAAATCAGCTAGTGAAAATCAAAGGGGGGAAGGCACCTCCAGAGCTCCAACAAACCAAAGTTCAAATGAAATGGTAAAATGAGGGGTAAAAACAACTTTTAAATTAATTTTCACGTAGTTCAAGTAAAGTATTATTTTTTTAACTCATTTTCCAAGCATGTATTGTTCATTTCTAATCAGTTTGATGAAGCAATTGAACAAGCAATACAACCGTCAAAGGAATAAAGTGTTAGCGGTGAAATCAAATAACCAATGACCATTATCACGAGCAGTTTTTATGTGAATTTCAAGCTCGTTAAAAATTAAACCTAAGCAATGAGCAAATATTTCCCCCGGAGTTTAAGCTCGTTAAAAAATGAACCAATTTCTGGTAAATAACCATTGTGAATACATTATCATCAGCTTTTGAGCCTTGGTCGTGTTCTCATCATCACCTCCACTCTGTTTTAGCCGATCATTCACCTCCATTTGATTGTTTACCCCTTTTTGAGGAACAGCTACAAAGAATGATCCTATTAGCCATCCTTGTGACACTGTCATGATTGGAAAATTCCAAACCTTACCTGGAATCAGCTGCTACCTGAAATTATCTCTCGTTCCTAAAAAAACGAGTCTCCTTTAAGCTCTTTTTGTCTGACTCATAAAATATGAAAAGATTGCTGAGAAGTTGGCCTCTCCAGCTCGTTAAATCTACCAGGAGTGCTATCCCTCCTCTAGATTTTAATCTTTTTGGACCTGAGGGATTATTACACAAAAAGATCGAGTGCTTGTTTTGTTCGTCTCGTTAAAATTATCGAAAATTCATCCCTTTCATATTATTTTATACTTTCGGACGTAAGGGATTATATAACGAAAAAGGATTATTGGAGTTTCCTTTACGTCCCTTTCAGACTCTCTAAAATTGAAAAAGATCGAGTTATCTTTGTCGTTAAACTCGTTAAAACTAATAGCGACAAACTTGTCCATATAGACAAGAATGAGTTTCAGTGTCGCTAGGCTCATTAAAACATAGCGACGGGTTTGCCCGAAGGGCAAATTATAGAACAAGCATATGCTATCCTCCTCAAGCTTGAGAAAAATAAAGAGGTATTGGTCAGAAATGACTGGGGAAAAATTGGGAAGAAAACTTGAAGAAACTTTATTGCTAGCAAAGTCGCTCTTGAACATGACACTTTCACTCCATGTCTGAGTCTGGTTGGGTTATTCCGGTCACCGGTCATATTACCATTGGTCCATCGTACCATCCATCTTTGGGGTTAACACTACCAATCCATTCCAAGTGTTGCCGATATGTTCAAGAGAATTCGATCAGAGAATTCACCAACCCATCTTATGTCTCATCTGCTGCAATACCTTTACGATTCATTCTTTCATGACTGCCACCCTGAACCCTGTATCATCAGATCGTTTTCACCTTCAAAAAATCATTTGCTCTGTTTCGTGTCATAGATGTGGGATTCATTAAAGCCCTCCTACGACGGGTCACTACTTTTCTACATTAGCTCATTATCCAAGAAGTCGACCTAGGAACAACCCTTTTAGTACTTTTGAAGCTTGCATGCCTCAATGGCAAGTTTCTCACTTTCGGCGACAGGTTTACATCAATGGCCTTTGACTGAGAGGTTTTGCGTGGTGTTCGACGCCAAGTCCCATTTTCACACCACGTGAATTGTACTATCATACCTTCAGGGTCATCATCATTATCAGTGATCCCTCTTGTGCATGTTAACAACTTACATCATTGGCTGGTAATCAGGCGATGTCTTTCCATGTTCGACTCCAGAACATTTTTCACATGGATCGACTTGTACTTCGAGTGAAGATTGGACGAGTTTGAAGATCTCGGATCTAGTTTCATCCATTCGGGATGCGATATATTCAGGAAAATAAAGACATCAAATGTACATCATTGCTGCACAGATGATCATCCGAATCAAAGGATGATGGCTCTATCAGAATCATCAGTCTGCCACATAGATGGTTGTCTGTCCTATGTACATGAAAATGAATTTATAAAGCTGAGCATGGGAATGCCCACCTTGGCTAGATCATGAAAATATTATGAAGATAATGTATTGTATTGTATCTTATTACAGGTCGCCTTCCAATGCGAAAAACCTCGGATCCTCATGATAAATCATTTAACCCGACATCAAAAGATTACCGACCTCATGCTTTAGGGGACAACTGTTATAGACATTTTTGGGCACTGCAACCCCAATCATATATGTCCATAAACCAAGGGCTCCTGAGTCCCTAAAAGTGTTGTTTCATGCCCTAAAGGAACAAGGTCAGCTGATTACATCATCTCCCAAAAGTTCTCCACAGGACACTGCTCAGAACTGGTCAAAACTGGACCATATAGGTTGCTCAGTGCTAAGGGTGTGATGCATCTCACCTGCCCAGTGTAAAAAGTGTGATGCATACTGGAAATCCCTTCTGTAGGGTGCGATGGGCGAGAATGGACAAATGACAGAGACAGTTTGCGAGGTGGATGATCATGGAATCTTCCAGGATCTTCTCTTGTGAAACTTGCCTCTTTGAATTCACCCAGGGATGAGTAAGAGACCATCAATCTCCAAGTGGAATCAAGAACTATCAGAGATAATACACTAATCAAAATCCCAGAAGCTAACTCACCTCCCTGCAATCATCTATATATGGATCCCTCATCCCATAGATCCAGAGGCTGGAATTTTGAATCTTGTAAGGAAGTTTTGTTGGTTTCCTAGTGGAACATCATAGTGTTGGGTGATCTAAGCTTTTCATGAGGTGAAGAAGGGCTTTCATGCTGGGAGGATGACGCTGGGTCAGGTCAATGGGTTGTAAGCCTCTCTTCTAATCTTTATATCAATAAAGCTATTCTCGTTTTCCTCCACATTCTTGCATTTCTTATAGTATATTCATTTGTGTGGTCAATATATATCTGGTCCTATATTGCTTATGTTTGTAGATCTCTGCACTTTGAAGGTATTATGCTGCTTTGACTTTACAGGTACTCTTTGGAGCAGAGTGGTCAAGGGAGAAGCGGCAAAGACTGGTCGGTGAGGAGAAGGAACAGGCAAAGAACCAAGCGAAGGATTGAGGTCGGTATTCTTTGATCTTCTCTTATCTACTTCTCATAAAGGAAAGTGAAAGTAACTTTAATCTATTTGTTTCTAAGATAGTTACCCATCTTAGTGGGACTAGCAGCTCTGCATAGACACTATATTTCCCGATAACAAGGACGATCGTGCAGACCCGAGCACGACATCAACACAACTCAAGTGGCCACACGACCGAGAGAAAACAGCCCCCGGGAAGAACGTAAAAGTCACAAAGATGTCCATCGACCCAATCACACTCATAGAAGGTGATCTGTTTGACATCAACGAAACGATTCGTGAGGTCGCAAAGGACACGTTTCAAGAACTGAGGATGGAGCAGAGCACTGTGTTGGGAGCGCTTAGCATGCAGCTACAAGGATTACAGGTATAGCCCCCCCAACGGGTACAATGGCCTGGTACGTCGCAGCAGGAACCACCAAGGCCGAACAAACACTATGAGCCCGTATCGCAACCACCTTCATGTTGCCTGAAGGTGCACTAGTATCAGCAAGAAAGGGTGTGTTGGAAATAATACTGAGAGGGATGGTGAATCAATATTATGTAGTCAAATATTCCCTTTCCAAAATCAAATGATATACGCTACTTCAGTTAATTAAACCCGCGTATATACGCAACTATGCAGAAGAAAACCCACGTCTATAATGCAAACTTTTAATTTACTTTATCTTTCTGATGTTGATTGTTAATCTGTGATTCAAAAGCAAATAACCAGTAACCAGAAATGGTAAAACAGAGTAGAAAGACAATCACACACAAGAACACAAGATATAAGGTGGAAACCCAATGTGGGTGAAAACAACCTGCTGCAATTCGTCTCTATCTTCTCTTTAATTAGAAACCTTTTTTACAATTGTACTGGTGCAATCCTTTACCAGTACGCAGGATGCAACCTGCAGAGAGCTACAACCCTCTCTCGTTTTCCAACTTCTCCTGGAAGGGAGCTACAACCCCCTTAGCTCTTGCACTAGCCAAGATACTAGTACGTAGGTGCTGGCCTACATAAAGCTACAACCTTCTCTTTCTTTCAGGGACCACGTTTCATAAATTTTCAGACTAGATCCACAAATAACACCAATCAAACATCAAGAATTTTTGCATCAACCAATCACCTTTTCACCAATCAAAACTGAATCAACATAAACACTTCTCTAACGACTGTACCCAGATCACAGTAACAGTACCACACACCAAATCTGAACCCAGAACACTGCAGCAATAAACAGAAGCAGCAAGATCACAACTCAAAATATATACGCTACTTTAATAGCCTGAAACCTGCATGCATACGCTTCTGCGTATGGAACAACCTGCGTATACGCTATTTTCCTTCAATGAACCAGTGTATATACACGCATTCACTTCTCTGAACCTGTGTACAGATCTATAAAGGATAATTTTCTCTTTCAGATATAAATAACCCAGATTGTCAATTTTATAGATCAAACAAGCGCCACAAATAACAGATCAAAATCATACAAAGATACTGTTATCTCAAAATCAGACCCTGGAAGGCTGTTGACCAGGAAGACTTCAAGTAACTGTTTCAAACCAATCTTTTGACTAAGGTTTAGCCTCCTTAGCCTGAGAGGGCTCTCTCAAAAGGTTATTGATTTTGATTAAAAAATAAGAGGGCTAACTCTTGTGAAATAATAGTGACAAATATGAAGGTTGGACAAACATTACATAAGTTTCCATTGGGCCTATGGAGTCAATAAAACCTCAGCAAATAATGATACAGCCTTTACATAGAAGTCAGGGCATGTGGCATTTAAATGTTCAACACACAACTCTTATAAAACCACAGTTCATGAATGTGTACAGGAAATCAGAGCAGCATAAGTGAATTCTGAGTGATTACACATCTATGCAACTGTAAAATAAATCAAGGATAAAGTAAAACCACACATCTTGAACATAGAAACACTTTATGAATCCTGAGAAGAAAAGCAGTTCTATTATATTACTAAACTTTGTCTTTCTACATAAGCCAAAATAGTACTCTGCTTTATAAAATCTCCAACCCTCATTACATTGTTGTTTCAGCTATATATAGAATCCTTATTCTAACTAATTCGAGCTTCCTCCTCCAGCATGAGGGGAGTCGATAACTACCTCTACTGACACCTATCAGCTATTGAACTAACTAATAAATACAACTAAAGTGCTGACTGGAGTTTTTAAAGAGTTCTAAATTAACTATGACTCTAACTTCATGTTCCATGCATAATGGCCTCTCCTTGTTCTTTGACACCTGGTCCTCTTTCGATTTGGCTGTAATGGATGTTCAACGCTCCATGTTTGATCTTTAATGACACATCCTTTCCAATACCCTGAAATATAGGAAACCGCCTCTGTTTGTCGGTCCTTGGTTTGCCTCAAAATATTCGAATCCAAAGAAGCATGCCTTTATCCTTTAATTACCCAAAATAGATCAGACTGCCACGTCCTTGATGTGCTGTCCACCGCTTCATGTACCTGTGTGATGACAAAAACCTTTCAAAATATTTGCCGCTTTGTTGACCATAATTGATCAACTGAATTGTAACATGCAGCTACAGCAGTTTCGTAGCGCGCTACGAAACTGCTGTGTAATTTCAAAAGCACAGTCTTCCTTTCATAGCTAAATGATCGCCACTGTTCATGGCTTAAGACTGCTCTTCTCTAATTACAAAATTTGGATGTTTGACCTCATTACAGCTGGCATTTCCATAATGCAAAAACAACAACCATCTTATTCAAGCTTACTCTGTCCAAATCACTAATAATCTCTTCACACTTGATAATGTGATGCATAAAGTTATCAGCGTATAGCTTTGAAGACTTTGATTCAACAATATGAACGATATCCTCATCAATATAAAAGTCAACATCTGCATTTGATATAATTCCTCCATCATGATCAATTGCATGAGTCTTATGCTTGTATGTCATAACTTCTGATAAGAACAGCTTCAACTGATGCCTATATGCATCCTGGTTATTTTTTACAAGAGCTTCATCATAGTTTGGTACTGAAGGAGTAATAAATCTAGGACAGGCATATGAAAAAAAAAATCGTCATACACAGCCTCATCACTTCTCTGCATGCTTGCCATCTTCTCCCCATACTTCCCTTTCAGCTGATTGTTCACATTTTTCTCAACAAGCTTCATTTGTGGACAGATAGAGAGGCATATAGCCAATAGAGCATACATCTGTTCATTTTTCTTCAGAATTTGGTCAAACTGTGGAAAATTTTGATGGAACTGTTTGGTCTTTATTATATACAACAGAACTTGATTGAAGGCCCGTATTGCCTCAACATACCTTCTCAACATAAGGTTGGCGGATCTATAATAACAAATAATTGTGATATGGCTTCCAATCACTGAATTGTAGACACCTGTCTGGTTAACATCTATATCTGCCAAGCACTTGAGTCCACTGTAATAATCTCCAAGAAGGCAATGTACACGAAGTAGACCAATAATACTAAAGTATCCCAGAACCTTCAGAACAATGCTTCCTTCATTGTAGTCATATCCATCAGTTGCAGTAAAAGTTAAATTACCTTCTTTCTCTTCCTCTAGGATCTGAATGATCTCAGACTTCTCAACAAGAGCTTGTAAATAGTTTAGCACACTATAGACATTCCACACCTCCTTCAGATTTTTGTGACAGTGGCAACAATTTTCTCCAATTCAGAAGGAAACAATACAGACCACAGTTCTCTAGTTTTGAAGCAATAATCCTTAAACACCATATCTGACATGTCCTGATTGTTGATACCATAACCTTGGATTGATCTTTTTTCTATATCAACAAGATATAAGTAAATATTTGACATCTGTTTGAGAAACATAATCAGTGCTTCATTGGTTCTAGGAAACAAGTGTGCCCTTGCATTGTTATCAACAAAAAGATGTAGCCGTTGCTCAGTTGAATCTGTCATTGGCAGAGGATTCACTTGAGATATGGGATAGGAAAGCCTATAAGATTCAAGTTCTTTGCCACTGTGAGAATCTACAAATGAAAGAATCCCTGTCTCATCATGTCCTAGACCACATTTCCCTATTTTTAGAACAGCTGGACTCTGGTCTATGTACTGGGCCTTAACCAAGAGAAACAGAGGCCAGAGATGCCATACTCTTGCATTCTTAGCACCTTCTTGAAAGTTTCTTGTCTTTGAAAACTTTAAACGACACCAAATTCTATTCAAGTCGAGCATGTGCAGTGCATGCTTCAAAATAAGTGGTGTATTGTCACTCAGGAGTGTCAAATTTACATGTCAAATACGCCTTAACCGACACCGTTTGACCTGTAATAAGACCTGTAATCTCCTTATAGAAATGTACAAGTGAATCAAGGTATTTTAATCGACGATAGCGCACCCTTGATGTTTGGTTCTGTAGAAAGAGAGATGGAAAACTATGAACTCCATTCCTTGAAAGAACACTGGGCATTAGAACAGACTCCTCTACAGCTACATGGTAAATCTTTGGAAACATTGAAGATAGGTCATCAAATAAAGATCGACATAACTTTGAAAATGGACACCATGAAGCATGAAACAGCACCGTCATGTGGGCATCACGATAACGTAGCATATCCAAGGCTCTTTCAAATGATACATCATCAAGCTCACTAACTCTGGAAGGATGAAAGACGGGAGTTTCAGATGACTCAAAGTCAGCAGTCATGCATTTTTCCGGCCATACAAAGGCCACTTCAGGCAGAGAAGGGCATGGGCAAAAGGCCAGTGTGGATTCTCCGAGAACGATACCAGAAGCCAGACCAAGGACGAAGAAGATAAGGCAAGCAGCAGCCATGTCAGTCCAAAACAATCAACTGTAAAAATTATAAAGGTGAAGACCCCACTTAAATTCGATCCGGAGCCCTGTGTTTGAGGATGGAGGTGTTCGCCATATGAAGTTGCCCGTTATGGATTGTGTGACCACTCTGTATTTGGAAAGAAATGCATCAATTTCTGTGCAAGCTGCCCCTCTTCTTGTAAGTTTCCTCCACGCAGCAGCTTCAAGTGTAGTCAGCTCCCTTGCAAGGCGACCCCATCCTAGCCTTTTAGCACCTGGAACTGTTTCTAACACACGTGTTGTTTCACTGCCCCATGCATTTGGCAAACCATTCGCCACAGATCCTCATTTTTTGTCAACTGATAAAGACGCTTGCAAGCTGATCCAACAGATGCAACATATCTGGGTGTCATCTGTGACAAAAAAAATTTGCGCTAGAACCTCGTCACTCAGCTGGAAAATCCCACGGATTTCACGGCAGAAATGTCCTTGTCCAATTATAGCTGGCCTGTATAAGAAAGGATCGGACAATGACCGATCTGCAAATCTAGTAGATGCCTCTTTGTAAAAGGGTAATGGCATAGGACGCAAGTCAATATTTGCTTCAGTGAACAGCTGAATTCCTATAATGTGTGTGATGATCCCATCATCACCATGAATTGGAGTCAAGCGGAGCCTATTCATCAGGGAAGTCCCATCCTTCCTAAAGTTCAATAGCTCACTTCCCAATCTTCAACTATGTTTTGCCATTCAAAACCCGAGGGATTGAACAAGAAAGGAGCAAACAACCATGTCACCACCAAAAACCACATTGAAAGTGTTATTAATAGGTAAGAGACAAAATCTTTTGCAGCAGAGCAATAAATGTTATAGACCAAGAGAAGCATTATCAGCTCCAGTCCTTTTGTGAAGTGGCTCCTCGAATAAAGCCTGCAATTCTCTGCATATTTCTCATGCCTCACCACAAAACCTCGCCCAGTGGCCCTATACTTTGCACCACCATGCAAAATTGTCCTGCCAAAATAATGAGTCTTTGCACTCAGAGAAAATGTGAAAAAGACAGAGGCAAGTTGCAGCTGCATGATAACAAAATCACTTAATGCAGACCGAAAGCCTCGTTCCAAGCCAATCTCCGTAACCATTGGCAAGGCCATTAGTAGACCTATCTGAAATAGAGACTGCGATGCAAGAACTGCCTCAAGAGGAAAATTTTTCCTCATATCTGCTTGGTTAACCAGTGACTTTTCTAATCCACTCAGTACCAAATACAGCCATCCATAAAGAAAGATAGATGAAGTGTATAGGCTGACAACTGTTGATGGATTTTGATGGATATGATAGTTGTGAAATATTGGCTATGGATTCGAACAAATCCCCAATTTTGTAGCGCAGCCTAAAACATGTTGCGCTGCGAAATTACTAAAAGGATTTATGCGCTGCGGAAACACTTCAAAATTATTTCATGAGCTACGAAATGACCTAAAGAGCTTTGTGACACATAGTAACTTTTGAACAAAACTGACACATGGCTAATGTGAGCGGTTTTGAAATTAGAATTCTTAAGTGATAATAGTGGCTCCACTTGGGATAGTGTGCTCCTGTAGTACACTAAGAACTCGTATGTCCAGTGCCTTATCCATTTATGACAAACAGAAATTTGCTTGACAAGCATCCCTTTCAAGCTTCTGGGGCCTTCACCTCGGGCTTAAGCTTGATGATCACTGTATGAGAAAAAGAAATCTACATCTACTGAAAAATGCTCAGTCAACCTTGAGCTTATTTGCATTTTCCTACCTACCTACCCTAACAATTCAAACTTCTTTCAACTCAATCAATGTGAAATTTCCAATGCAGCCAATCATTTGTCTTATCTGATATTTGAGTTTTTTGACTGCATCGGAGTTCAGAGCCACTATGATATTGTGATGACCGCTGCCACTGAAATTGCCTCTGATCTTCATAGAAAAACTGAAACACTGGAGAGTAAAACTCTTCCATGTAGTCAGCTATAGGATCCCAGAATACATGATTAGCTTGATGATTCTTGTAACTTTCTGGTTGTGCAAACTGATCTTCAACAACAGTGTGCAGTTCCTCAATCGTGAAAGAGAAAGGAAGCAACACTCTCTCCTTGTGTTCTGCCATAGAAAGCTTCTGAAAATAATGATCATGATTATGAAGACTATATGCCTGAATTTGACCTTGTAAACCTTCAATGTCCTTCTCAATGTTCTCAGCAACTTCATCCAAAAATTTCATCTTATCCTCTGCCTTACACTCAAATGATTTGAGATACGAGGACAAGGACAAAGAAAAATTCTCATCTGTTTCTCCATTACTATGATCATTATTCCATTGTTTGAAACCTTGAATTGAAGGAGATTTTGTTACCAACTTTGATCTATCTATCCATTCCTCCAAAAACATAAACCAAAAGTCTTCAAATGACTTAATGGATTTGGCAGGAAAGCTTTTAATCCATTGTTTACATTTCCCTTGAAATGAATCATAGAACAACATAATGCAAACATCTTCATGCTTAACCCTAAGAAGCTCTGTAAAATAACAAAAATCTGATATATGCTTCAAAGTTAAACTCAAATCTTCTCCATTGAATTTGGGACCATTCCTCAGAAAATATGCATCCTTGGGAAAATGATTTGGGAAACCATGAATTCCTGAAAAATTTATGCATGCATACCTTGAAATAAGAATGGTAGCATCTGGGTCCTTCATAACTCCAGTGGAATCACCATGAATGTATGAATTTTGAATTCTTCAACAATGGAGTCGCCAAGGTAGATTTGCAGCCTCAAAAAGCTTCTGAGCTCCTGCTACCTTCAGAAGTTCAGCTTCATGATTTCGGGAATGAATAATCTTCAGGCTCCCGGCAGACGCACCAAAATGTTATCTCAAAATCAGACCCTGGAAGGCTGCTGACCAGGAAGACTTCAAGTAACTGTTTCAAACCAATCTTTTGACTAAGGTTTAGCCTCCTTAGCCTGAGAGGGCTCTCTCAAAAGGTTATTGATTTTGATTAAAAAATAAGAGGGCTAACTCTTGTGAAATAACAGTGACAAATATGAAGGTTGGACAAACATTACATAAGTTTCCATTGGGCCTATGGAGTCAATAAAACCTCAGCAAATAATGATACAGCCTTTACATAGAAGTCAGGGCATGTGGCATTTAAATGTTCAAAACACAACTCTTATAAAACCACAGTTCATGAATGTGTACAGGAAATCAGAGCAGCATAAGTGAATTCTGAGTGATTACACATCTATGCAACTGTAAAATAAATCAAGGATAAAGTAAAACCACACATCTTGAACATAGAAACACTTTATGAATCCTGAGAAGAAAAGCAGTTCTATTATATTACTGAACTCTGTCTTTCTACATAAGCCAAAACAGTACTCTGTTTTATAAAATCTCCAACCCTCATTACATTGTTGTTTCAGCTATATATAGAATCCTTATTCTAACTAATTCGAGCTTCCTCCTCCAGCATGAGGGGAGTCGATAACTACCTCTACTGACACCTATCAGCTATTGAACTAACTAATAAATACAAATAAAGTGCTGACTGGAGTTTTTAAAGAGTTCTAAATTAACTATGACTCTAACTTCATGTTCCATGCATAATGGCCTCTCCTTGTTCTTTGACACCTGGTCCTCTTTCGATTTGGCTGTAATGGATGTTCAACACTCCATGTTTTATCTTTAATGACACATCCTTTCCAATACCCTGAAATATAGGAAACCGCCTCTGTTTGTCGGTCCTTGGTTTGCCTCAAAATATTTGAATCCTAAGAAGCATGCCTTTATCCTTTAATTACCCAAAATAGATCAGACTGCCACATCCTTGATGTGCTGTGCTGTCCACCGCTTCATGTACCTGTGTGATGACAAAAACCTTTCAAAAGATTTGCCGCTTTGTTGGCCATAATTGATCAACTGAATTGTAACATGCAGCTACAGCAGTTTCGTAGCGCGCTACGAAACTGCTGTGTAATTTCAAAAGCACAGTCTTCCTTTCATAGCTAAATGATCGCCACTGTTCCTGGCTTAAGACTGCTCTTCTCTAATTACAAAATTTGGATGTTTGACCTCATTACAGCTGGCATTTCCATAATGCAAAAACAGCAACCATCTTATTCAAGCTTACTCTGTCCAAATCACTAATAATCTCTTCACACTTGATAATGTGATGCATAAAGTTATCAGCGTATAGCTTTGAAGACTTTGATTCAACAATATGAACGATATCCTCATCAATATAAAAGTCAACATCTGCATTTGATATAATTCCTCCATCATGATCAATTGCATGAGTCTTATGCTTGTATGTCATAACTTCTGATAAGAACAGCTTCAACTGATGCCTATATGCATCCTGGTTATTTTTTACAAGAGCTTCATCATAGTTTGGTACTGAAGGAGTAATAAATCTAGGACAGGCACATGAAAAAAAAATTCGTCATACACAGCCTCATCACTTCTCTGCATGCTTGCCATCTTCTCCCCATACTTCCCTTTCAGCTGATTGTTCACATTTTTCTCAACAAGCTTCATTTGTGGACAGATAGAGAGGCATATAGCCAATAGAGCATACATCTGTTCATTTTTCTTCAGAATTTGGTCAAACTGTGGAAACTTTTGATGGAACTGTTTGGTCTTTATTATATACAACAGAACTTGATTGAAGGCCCGTATTGCCTCAACATACCTTCTCAACATAAGGTTGGCGGATCTATAATAACAAATAATTGTGATATGGCTTCCAATCACTGAATTGTAGACACCTGTCTGGTTAACATCTATAGCTGCCAAGCACTTGAGTCCACTGTAATAATCTCCAACAAGGAAATGTACACGAAGTAGACCAATAATACTAAAGTATCCTAGAACCTTCAGAACATTGCTTCCTTCATTGTAGTCATATCCATCAGTTGCAGTAAATGTTAAATTACCTTCTTTCTCTTCCTCTAGGATCTGGATGATCTCAGACTTCTCAACAAGAGCTTGTAAATAGTTGAGCACACTATAGACATTCCACACCTCCTTCAGATTTTTGTGACAGTGGCAACAATTTTCTCCAATTCAGAAGGAAACAATACAGACCACAGTTCTCTAGTTTTGAAGCAATAATCCTTAAACACCATATCTGACATGTCCTGATTGTTGATACCATAACCTTGGATTGATCTTTTTCCTATATCAACAAGATGTAAGTAAATATTTGACATCTGTTTGAGAAACATAATCAGTGCTTCATTGGTTCTAGGAAACAAGTGTGCCCTTGCATTGTTATCAACAAAAAGATGTAGCCGTTGCTCAGTTGAATCTGTCATTGGCAGAGGATTCACTTGAGATATGGGATAGGAAAGCCTATAAGATTCAAGTTCTTTGCCACTGTGAGAATCTACAAATGAAAGAATCCCTGTCTCATCATGTCCTAGACCACATTTCCCTATTTTCAGAACAGCTGGACTCTGGTCTATGTACTGGGCCTTAACCAAGAGAAACAGAGGCCAGAGATGCCCATACTCTTGCATTCTTAGCACCTTCTTGAAAGTTTCTTGTCTTTGAAAACTTTAAACGACACCAAATTCTATTCAAGTCGAGCATGTGCAGTGCATGCTTCAAAATAAGTGGTGTATTGTCACTCAGGAGTGTCAAATTTACATGCCAAATACGCCTTAACCGACATTGTTTGACCTGTAATAAGACCTCTAATCTCCTTATAGAAATGTACAAGTGAATCAAGGTCTTTTAATCGACGATAGCGCACCCTTGATGTCTGGTTCTGTAGAAAGAGTGATGGAAAACTATGAACTCCATTCCTTGAAAGAACACTGGGCATTAGAACAGACTCCTCTACAGCTACATGGTAAATCTTTGGAAACATTGAAGATAGGTCATCAAATAAAGATCGACATAACTTTGAAAATGGACACCATGAAGCATGAAACAGCACCGTCATGTGGGCATCACGATAACGTAGCATATCCAAGGCTCTTTCAAATGATACATCATCAAGCTCACTAACTCTGGAAGGATGAAAGACGGGAGTTTCAGATGACTCAAAGTCAGCAGTCATGCATTTTTCCGGCCATACAAAGGCCACTTCAGGCAGAGAAGGGCACGGGCAAAAGGCCAGTGTGGATTCTCCGAGAACGATACCAAAAGCCAGACCAAGGACGAAGAAGATAAGGCAAGCAGCAGCCATGTCAGTCCAAAACAATCAACTGTAAAAATTATAAAAGGTGAAGACCCCACTTAAATTCGATCCAGAGCCCTGTGTTTGAGGATGGAGGTGTTCGCCATATGAAGTCGCCCGTTATGGATTGTGCGACCACTCTGTATTTGGAAAGAAATGCATCAATTTCTGTGCAAGCTGCCCCTCTTCTTGTAAGTTTCCTCCATGCAGCAGCTTCAAGTGTAGTCAGCTCCCTTGCAAGGCAAACCCATCCTAACCTTTTAGCACCTGGAACTATTTCTAACACACGTGTTGTTTCACTGCCCCATGCATTTGGCAAACCATTCGCCACAGATCCTCATTTTTTGTCAACTGATAAAGACGCTTGCAAGCTGATCCAACAGATGCAACATCTCTGGGTGTCATCTGTGACAAAAAAAATTTGCGCTAGAACCTCGTCACTCAGCTGGAAAATCACACAGATTTCATGGCAGAAATGTCCTTGTCCAATTATAGCTGGCCTGTATAAGAAAGGATCGGACAATGACCGATCTGCAAATCTAGTAGATGCCTCTTTGTAAAAGGGTAATGGCATAGGACGCAAGTCAATATTTTCTTGAGTGAACAGCTGAATTCCTATAATGTGTGTGATGATCCCATCATCACCATGAATTGGAGTCAAGCGGAGCCTATTCATCAGGGGAGTCCCATCCTTCCTAAAGTTCAATAGCTCACTTCCCAATCTTCAACTATGTTTTGCCATTCAAAACCCGAGGGATTGAACAAGAAAGGAGCAAACAACCATGTCACCACCAAAAACCACATCGAAAGTGTTATTAACAGGTAAGAGACAAAATCTTTTGCAGCAGAGCAATAAATGTTATAGACAAAGAGAAGCATCATCAGCTCCAGTCCTTTTGTGAAGTGGCTCCTCGAATAAAGCCTGTAATTCTCTGCATATTTCTCATGCCTCACCACAAAACCTCGCCCAGTGGCCCTATACTTTGCACCACCATGCAAAATTGTCCTGCCAAAATAATGAGTCTTTGTACCCAGAGAGAATGTGAAAAAGACAGAGGCAAGTTGCAGCTGCATGATAACAAAATCACTTAATGCAGACCGGAAGCCTCGTTCCAAGCCAATCTCCATAACCATTGGCAAGGCCATTAGTAGACCTATCTGAACCAGAGACTGCGATGCAAGAACTGCCTCAAGAGGAAAATTTTTCCTCATATCTGCTTGGTTAACCAGTGACTTTTCTAATCCACTCAGTACCAAATACAGCCATCCATAAAGAAATATAGATGAAGTGTATAGGCTGACAACTGTTGATGGATTTTGATGGATATGACAGTTGTGAAATATTGGCTATGGATTCGAACAAATCCCCAATTTCGTAGCACAGCCTAAAACATGTTGCGCTGCAAAATTACTAAAAGGATTTATGCGTTGCGGAAACACTTCAAAATTATTTCATGAGCTACAAAATGACCTAAAGAGATTTGTTACACATAGTAACTTTTGAACAAAACTGACACATGGCTAATGTGAGCAGTTTTGAAATTAGAATTCTTAAGTGATAACAGATACTATCATTCAAGCTTAAATATTATGATCCATCAATAGAACTTATCCTTCTCTTTGCGCTAAGGTTCCTCCTTCATCCAGATCTGCACCATAACCCAATTTCTAGTATTCCAGATCTAGCACTTTTTCAGATATTCAATAATAATTCAGATGATCCCTTGCCACATGATCTCCTTCCTCTTTTATAGCTTTAAGCCTTCCACAATACCACAGTCCAAAACCATAATAAACCAATACCACGGACCCAATACTTGGGATCAACACGTCTGACGAGGTACCATGGTCCAAAACCATAGGTTCAAATACTAAGGACTAACTACCACGGACCAAAGGTAAGTTCTCCAACATATACGCGCTTTCCTTGCATGAAAGTGCGTGTATATGCATACGCGCCTTTGAAACGTATAACCCGCGTGTATATGCACCTTCATCTAGATGAACCTGCGTATATGACTTTTCCTTCATTCTGAAAGCCTGAACTGAGATCTGTTACCAAAGAGAGTTTCCATCAAGGACAACACTTGTGCAATAGCTCCAATCCTGTGCCATAATGCCAACAATCTCCCCCTTTGGACTTGATTGCAACCCAAAATCCTCAAAGTCATTCTCCCCCTTTGACATCAAGGGCAAAGGGTTGTGCTCTCCCTGAGTACATGCTGAAAAATCTGCCCTACTGTGCTGACCATGCTCCCCTTGGCTGTAGGCAACGTCTGCAAGAGATGTTCTTTAAGAAGAACCATGACTTATACATCATAAAAGACCTTCCTATCACCAAAAGACTCAATACATACATTCATCACCCAACCAAGTGAGGATACATCAGAAATTTACATATGACAACCAAGTCCATTACATGTTCATCCCAGGCATAGTGGGGAAACCAAAATAGGCTGTTACATGACCTTGACACCATAAAAGAGATACCACAAAAAGAGATACATGACATAGAGACGAATTATCTAGAACAAGACTTATGAAAGTCACAAATAACTGATAGAAGCAGCATCTGTCCATCATTATTCAGATCAGCACTCAAGATTTCCTTCTGTTCTCCCTCTGCCTCTGTTCCACCTAAAACTAACAACAGTTGTTAACTAGAACCAAAAGCTTCTAAGATAATGCCAACAATGCATTATTAGAAGATTGTCTGCTCCCCCTGAACCTATGCCACATGGTCTCTGTCAGACCCATATCAGACTCCCTTCAACCAGAGTTTGTCCTTGCTGATTTTCTTCAGAACTCCATATACGTGACTGCACCTGCATAAATCGGCATATGTACGCGGATCTTCCTCATTCAACTCGCATACACCCATTTGTCTCTTAAACAGACAAGTTTTAACAGCAAGATGATGCATCAACTACTCCCAGCTTTTGTCTGAGGTATTCAAATGTCTCTCTGGGCAATGGTTTGGTGAGAATATCAACAACTTGTTCCTTAGAAGGAACATACTCCAATTTGACCTTTTGTTCCAACACTTGTTCCTGGAGAAAGTGATACTTGATCGGTATGTGCTTGGTCTTTGAATGCATGACTGGGTTCTTTGAAATGTTGATTGCACTTGTATTATCACATAAGATGGAGATAGGTGGTGTACAAGTGATTTGAAAATCCTGCAAGGTTTTCATCATCCAAAGAAGCTGAGTGCAACAAGATTCAACAGCCACATATTCCGCTTCAGCTGTAGATAAAGAAATCGAACTCTGTTTCTTGCTGAACCAAGATACTAATCTGGAACCCATAAAGAATGCACCACCACTTGTGCTCTTCCTGTCATCCACACTTCTGACCCAATATGCATCTGTGTAAGTATGAAGTGTGAGATCTGTATCTCTAGGATACCATAAGCCATAGTTTTGAGTTCCTTGAAGGTACTTGAAGATTCTCTTGACTGCCTGAAGATGAGATTCCTTTGTATTTGCCTGAAATCTTCCAACCATTCCTACTGCATGCAAGATGTCTGGTTGGGTACCTGTCAAATAAAGTAGACTTCCAATCATAGATCTGTAGGTTGGTTGATGCACTGTTGTTGATTCATCATTTGCACTGAGACTGCATCCTGTGACCATGGGGGTACATACCGGTTTTGCATCATCCATGCCATATTTCTTCAAAATCTGCTTGAGATACTTGGTTTGAGACAAGAAGATACCGCCTTCATTTTGTTGGATTTGCAAACCAAGAAAATATGTCAGTTCTCCAAGAAAAGACATTTTGAATTCTTTCTGCATCACCAAGGAAAAGCTTTGACTCATAGCTTCTTCATTGCTGCCAAAGATAATATCATCTACATACACAACAAGTATTAGCAGTTTGTCATTTTCAATTTTTATGTAAAGATTGCTATCCGTTGATCCCTTTGAAAAACCTTGTTGATGAAGATATTTGTCCAAATGCTAGTACCAAGCCCTTGGAGCCTGTTTAAGACCATCGAGAGCCTTTTTTAGTCTACATACATGATTTGGATCATTCCCAAGGATGAAACCATCTGGTTGCTCAATGTACACTTCTTCTTCTAAGTCCCCATTTAGAAAGGCTGATTTCACGTCCATTTGAAAAACTTTGAACTTCTAAAAGCTTGAGAGAGCAAGGAACATTTGGATGGCCTTAAGTCTAGCAACGGGAGCAAGAGTTTCTTCAAAGTCTATTCCTTCTTGTTGAGCATACCCTTTACACACAAGTCTGGCCTTGTTTCTAATTACTTCACCATTTTCATTCAACTTATTTTTGAAGATCCATTTTGTCCCTATGACATTTTTATCTTTTGGTCTAGGAAGCAACTCCCAAGTGTTGTTCTTTTCGATCTGCTCAAGTTCTTCATCCATCGCCTTGACCCAGCATTCATATTTTCATGCCTCTCTTACATTTTTTGGTTCAGTGGAGGAGAGCAATGCCAAATAGCTTGAGGCTTCTGCGATTGTTCTTCTTCTTTGTACACCTGCTTCTTTCTACCCCAAAATCTGAGATTCTGGATGATTCTTTTGAACATACCTAGATGGAGTCTTCTCTTCTATCCTTGTTTGCTCCTCAGGTGCCTCTTGAGGTTCTTCTTCATCATCTGTCTGATTTGGAGAGTAGTCTTCATCCTCTTCAATATTTTCATGATTTACTTGCTTAGGGATGTATACTTATTCATCAACCACTACATCAATGCTGTCAACAATTCTTCCAAGTATTTTATTGTAACACTTATATGCCTTGCTGTGGGGAGAATAACCAAGGAGAATGCCTTCATCTGCTCTAGGTTCAAGTTTGCCAAGCTATTCATCAGTATTCTTAAAATAGCATTTTCTCCCAAAAATTTTGAAATGCTTTACCGAAGGAGTCTCACCATACCAGAGCTCATGAGGAGTTTGAGTGTTGTTCACTCAGACATTTATTTTGTTGAGAATAACAACCGCAACAAATGCAGCTTCACCCCAGAAGGTTGCGGGAGTCCCAGACTCATCAAGCATATTATGAGCCATTTGTTGGACCATTTTATTCATCCTTTCCACCACTCCATTTTGCTGAGGATTCCTAGCTGTAGAGAATTCCCTTCTTATTCCATGTTCTTCATAGAAATCGAAAAATTCATTTGAGGTAAACTCCCCACCTCTGTCAGACTAGAGGCACTTAATTTTGTGATCTGATTAGTTTTCAGCCAAGGCTTTGAAAGATTTGAATTTTTCAAATGCTTCGTCCTTGTGTTTCATAAGTCCCAACCAAACCATCCTGGAGAAGTCGTCAATGAATAATATAAAGTATTCTTCTCCTCAAGGTAACCTTGTCCTAAATGGACCACATACATCTGTATGGACTAGTTCAGGAGGCCTGCTGGCTGATCCTTCCTTCTCAGGGAAGTTAGTTCTGGTTTGCTTACCAAACTGACATGATTTACATATGGTGTTGTCTGGAATTTTGATATCTGGAAGACCACGAACTGCCTGGTATTTGCATGCTTTCCTTATTTGTGAAAAGCTTAGATGCCCCAACCTCTGGTGCCATAACCAATGTTCATCATCCTTGCTCAAATAGCATTGTTGTTGTCCTTCTTCAAATATGTATAGATTATTTGGAGTTCTTCTACCTTTGATCACTATTTTTCCTGTATCAAGATCACGAACACTACATCCATTTGATCGAAATATTCCCTCCATTCCTTGATCGCACATCTGACTGACAGTTAGTAGATTATGCTTCAAGCCATCAACATACAAAACATTTCCATCTTTGACCTTTTCTTTCAACTGAGCAGTGTCTTCTCCTTTTATGGCTGCAGGGGTATCATTTCCAAAAGAAACTTTCTTTCCCTTTTCTAAAGAAGTATATGGTTCAAGTTTTTCTTTATCACCTGTCATATGCTTCGAACATCCACTGTCGATGTACCATAGATTTTCTTGTCCTTCTGCATAAAAAGCTATCCCACATCTTTCTGTTTTTGGTTCCTTTATTCTCCATGTTCTGGTGTTTGAGGCTTATTCCTTTGTCTGTCGAAACCTACTCTTGCATTCAGAATCTTCATGACCGAAGTTATTACAAATAGAACATTCAATTTCATTTTCAAGGGCCGAAAAGTTGTTATATGTCCTTTTCGTAATCCCAGTCATACTTCTTTGTTTTTGAGCTTCTCTAGTCATGATTGTCTTATAAGCAACACATTGAGCTGCTTTGTGACCAAAGTTATGGCAAGAGAAACATTGGCCATTGAAGAAACTTCTGCGATTATCAAATCTACCAGCCAAATGATTTCTATTGTCATCCATTCTTGAAGCAAAGTCAGAAGTTTTTACCTGTGGCTGGTTGTAGCTGTTATTCACCCTTAAGATGGATTGCCCCTACTTTACCTAGTAGTCTTTGTTTGTTCTTGATGTAATTCGTCCCTGCTTTACCTGGTGATCTCTATTTGGATTTTGCTCATTCCTCTTTGCTAAATCAAGATAACTCCTTGAGGTGGATGCTTGAGATGTTTCTCCATTATAACCCAAACCTGTCTTGATTAGTGGAGAATGTTGTACATTGATAATCTCATCCAGAGTTTCAGATCCTTTAACAAATTTAAGATTAAGAGCCTTTGTCTTTCTTAATTTCTTTTCTAAGGTCAACAATTTCACATTCTAACTTCTTAAGAGATTTTTCTTTTTCATCAAGTTGGAATTGTAGAGTATAAATGATCATATCTTTTTCTTCTAAACATATTTTGAGTCGAGAAATCTCTTCATAAAAACCATCTACATCTATAGTGTCCATGTAATCATCATCTTCAAAAGCCATTAAAAGTTTATAATCATTACCTTGTTCATCTTCGTCACTATTTGATAGGCCATCACTATCTTCATGAGTGTAGTAACTTTTCTTAGTTGCATTCTATTTCTTGTTCCATCTAAGAGGTTCCTTCCCTTTTTAAATCTTATCCTTGTGAGGACATTTGGCAGCATTTTGACCGACTCTTCCACAAGCAAAGCATTTGAAAGGTAACTTACCTCGGAACCGTCCAGTACCCCGTTGAAGATTTTTGACAAAATTTGATTCTTCTTCTTCTTCTGACTCGTGTCCTGACTCGTAGTACTCGCCTTTGCCTGAAGCCTTGAAGGTAGCTTCTCTCCTGTCTGATGGACCTCCTTTCCTCATTTCATAAGCAGTTAAAATTCCGTGCAGTTGTGACATTTTAAGGCTTTGTAGATTCTCTTTTTCTTCTATTACAGAAACTTTAGATTCAAACCTAGGGGACAAAGATCTTAGAACTTTTTCAACCACAACAGCCTCTTTTATTTCTTCACCAAAATTTTTCATATAGTTAACAATCTCATCTACACGAAGAAAATAGTTAGCCACACTTTCATCATTATACATCCTGAGATTTTCATACTGAATCGTGAGGGTTTGAAGTTTTGCTCGTTTTACCTGATCATCTCCTTCATAGCTCAGAACAATCTTGTCTCATATCTCTTTTGCAGATTTAAACTGCATTACCTTGACAAATTCTGATTGAGATAGGCATCCTAATAGAGTATTGACCACCTTTGCATTTGTTTCATGTTTCTTCTTCTCAGCTGAATCTGTAGGAGTTGCTGATGGAAAAGTATACCCTGTATCTATGATATCCCAGACTTCTGTACCAAGAGATTGAAGATAGGCAGTAACTCTTACCTTCCAATAAACGAAGTTTGTCCCATCATAATCGGTGGCCTGATTGATGCTTCCCTCTCGTAGTTGCTCATGATGCAAGATATTTCTTCAAGCGATCAAGCTTCTTCTGAAGAACCTGCTCTGATACCAATTGTTGGAAATAATACTGAGAGGGGGGTGAATCATTATTATGTAGTCAAATATTTCTTTTCCAAAATCAAATGATATACACTACTTCAGTTAATTAAACCCGCGTATATATGCAACTATGCAGAAGAAAACCCGCGTATATAATCCAAACCTTTTATTTACTTTATCTTTCTGATGTTGATTGTTAGTCTGTGATTTAGAAGCAAATAAACAGTAACCAAAAATAGTAAAACAGAGCAGAAAGACAATCGCACACAAGAACACAAGATATAAGGTGGAAAACCAATGTGGGTGAAAACCACCTGCTGCAATTCGTCTCTATCTTCTCTTTAATTAGAAACTTCCTTTTACAATTGTACTGGTGCAGTCCTTTACCAGTATGAGGCTGCAACCTGCAGAGAGCTACAACCATCTCTCATTTTCCAGCTTCTCCTGGAAGGGAGCTACAACCCCCTTAGCTCTTGCACTAGCCAAGATACTAGTACGTAGGTGCTAGCCTACAGAAGGCTACAACCTTCTCTTTCTTTCAGGGACCACGTTTCATAAATTTTCAGACTGGATCCACAAATAACATCAATCAAACATCAAGAATTTCTGCATCAACCAATCACCTTTTCACCAATTAAAACTGAATCAACATAAACACTTATCTGACGACTGTACCCAGATCACAGTAACATTACCACACACCAAATCTGAACCCAAAAAACTACAGCAATAAACAGAAGCAGCAAGATCACAACTCAAAATATATACGCTACTTTAATAGCCTGAAACCTGCGTGCATACGCTTCTGCATATGGAACAACCTGCGTATACGCTGTTTTCCTTCAATGAACCAGCGTATATACGCGCCTTCGCTTCTCTGAACCTGCGTACAGATCTATAAAGGATAATTCGCTCTTTCAGATATAAATAACCCATATTGTCAGTTTTATAGATCAAACAAGCGCCACAAATAACAGATCAAAATCATACAAAGATACTATCATTCAAGCTTAAAGATTATGATCCATCAATAGAACTTATCCTTCTCTTTGCGCTAAGGTTCCTCCTTCATCCAGATCTGCACCATAACCCAATTTACAGTATTCCAGATCTAGCACTTTTTCAGATATTCAATAATAATTCAGATGATCCCTTGCCACATGATCTCCTTCCTCTTTTATAGTTTTAGGCCTTCCACAATACCATGGTCCAAAATCGTAATAAACCAATACCACGGACCCAATACTTGGGATCAACACATCTGACGAGGTACCATGGTCCAAAACCATAGGTTCAAATACCAAGGACTAACTACGACGGACCAAAGGTAAGTTCTCCAACATATACACACCTTTCCTTACATGAAAGTGCGTGTATATGCATACACGCCTTTGAAGCATATAACCCGCGTGTATACGCACCTTCGTCTAGATGAACCTGTGTATATGACTTTTCCTTCATTTTGAAAGCCTAAACTGAGATCTGTTACCAAAGAGAGTTGCCATCAAGGACAACACATGTGCCATAGCTCCAATCATGTGCCATAATGCCAACAATCTCCCCCTTTGGACTTGATGGCAAACCAAAATCCTCAAAGTCATTCTCCCCCTTTGACATCAAGGGCAAAGGGTTGTGCTCCCCCTAAGTACATGCTGAAAAATCTGCCCTGTTGTGCTGACCATGCTCCCCCTGACTGTAGGCAAGGTCTGCAAAAGATGTTCTTTAAGAATAACCATGACTTATACATCATAAAAGACCTTCCTATCACCAAAAGACTCAATACATACATTCATCACCCAACCAAGTGGGGATCATCCACCCAACCAAGTGGGGATACATCAGAAATTTACATATGACAACCAAGTTCATTACATGTTCATCCCAGGCATAGTGGGGAAACCAAAATAGGTCGTTACATGACCTTGACACCATAAAAGAGATACCACAAAAAGAGATACATGACATAGAGACGAATTATCTAGAACAAGACTTATGAAAGTCACAAATAACTGATAGCAGCAACATCTGTCCATCATTATTCAGATCAGCAACCAAGATTTCCTTCTGTTCTCCCTCTGCCTCTGTTCCACCTAAAACTAACAACAGCTGTGAACTAGAACCAAAAGCTTCTAAGATAATGCCAACAATGCATTATTAGAATATTATCTACTCCCCCTGAACTTGTGCCAGATGGTCTCTGTCAGAACCATATCAGACTCTCTTCAACTAGAGTCTGTCCTTGTTGATTTTCTTCAGAACTCCATATATGCGACTGCACCTGCATAAATTGGCGTATGTACGCAGATCTTCCTCATTCAACACGCGTAAACCCATTTTTCTTTGAAACAGACAAGTTTTAACAGCAAGAAGATGCATCAACTACTCCCAGCTTCTGCCTGAGGTATTCAAATGTCTCTCTGGGCAGTGGTTTGGTGAGAATATCAGCAACTTGTTCCTTAGAAGGAACATACTCCAATTTGACCTTATGTTCCAACACTTGTTCTCGGAGAAAGTGATACTTGATCGGTATGTGCTTGGTCTTTGAATGCATGACTGGGTTCTTTGAAATGCTGATTGCACTTGTATTATCACATAGGATGGAGATAGGTGGTCTACAAGTGATTTGAAAATCATGCAAGGTTTGCATCATCCAAAGAAGTTGAGTGCAGCAAGATGCAACAACCACATAATCCGCTTCAGCTGTAGATAAAGAAATCGAACTTTGTTTCTTGCTGAACCAAGATACTAATCTGGAACCCATAAAGAATGCACCACCACTTGCGCTCTTCTTGTCATCCACACTTCCGACCCAATATGCATCTGTGTAAGCATGAAGTGTGAGATCTGTATCTCTAGGACACCATAAGCCATAGTTTTGAGTTCCTTGAAGGTACTTGAAGATTCTCTTGACTGCCTGAAGATGAGTTTCCTTTGGATTTGCCTGAAATCTTCCAACTATTCCTACTGCATGCATGATGTCTAGTCGGATACCTGTCAAATAAAGTAGACATCCAATCATAGATCTGTAGGTTGGTTGATGCACTGCTGTTGATTCATCATTTGCACTGAGACTGCATCCTGTGACCATGGGGGTACATACCGGTTTTGCATCATCCATGCCATATTTCTTCAAAATCTGCTTGAGATACTTGGTTTGAGACAAGAAGATAACGCCTTCATTTTGTTGGATTTGCAAACCAAGAAAATATGTCAGTTCTCCAAGCAAAGACATTTCGAATTATTTCTGCATCACCAAGGCAAAGCTTTGACTCATAGCTTCTTCATTGCTACCAAAGATAATATCATCTACATACACAACAAGTATTAGCAGTTTGTCATTTTCAATTTTTATGTAAAGATTGCTATCCGCTGACCCCTTTGAAAAACCTTGTTGATGAAGATATTTGTCCAAACGGTAGTACCAAGACCTTGGAGCCTGTTTAAGACCATAGAGAGCCTTTTTTAGTCTACATACAAGATTTGGATCATTCCCAAGGATGAAACCATCTGGTTGCTCAATGTACACTTCTTCTTCTAAGTCCCCATTCAGAAAGGTTGATTTCACGTTCATTTGAAAAACTTTGAACTTCTGAAAGCTTGAGAGAGCAAGGAACATTCGGATGGCCTCAAGTCTAGCAACGGGAGCAAGAGTTTCTTCAAAGTCTATTCCTTTTTGTTGAGCATACCCTTTACACACAAGTCTGGCCTTGTTTCTAATTACTTCCCCATTTTCATTCAACTTATTTTTGAAGATCCATTTTGTCCCTATGACATTCTTATCTTTTGGTCTAGGAACGAACTCCCAAGTGTTGTTCTTTTTTATCTGCTCAAGTTCTTTATCCATCGCCTTGACCCAACATTCATCTTTGCATGCCTCTCTTATATTTTGTGGTTCAGTGGACGAGAGCAATGCCAAATAGCTTGAGGCTTCTGCAATTGTTCTTCTTGTTTGTACACCTGCTTCTTTCTACCCCAAAATCTGAGATTCTGAATGATTCTTTTGAATGTACCTGGATGGAGTCTTCTCTTCTATCCTTGTTTGCTCCTTAGGTTCCTCTTGAGGTTCTTCTTCATCATCTGTCTGATTTGGAGAGTAGTCTTCATCCTCTTCGATATTTTCATGATTTACTTGCCTAGGGATGTATCCTTTTTCATCAACCACTACATCAATGCTGTCAACAATTCTTCCAAGTCTTTTATTGTAACACTTATATGCTTTGCTGTGGGGAGAATAACCAAGGAAAATGCCTCCATCTGCTCTAGGTTCAAGTTTGCCAAGCTATTCATCAGTATTCTTAATATAGCATTTTCTCCCAAAAATTCTGAAATGCTTTACCGTAGGAGTCTCACCATACCAGAGCTCATGAGGAGATTGAGTTTTGTTCACTCGGACATTTTTTTTGTTGAGAATAACAACCGCAGCAAAAGCAGCTTCACCCCAGAAGGTTGCGGGAGTCCCAGACTCATCAAGCATAGCACGAGCCATTTGTTGGACCGTTCTGTTCATCCTTTCCGCCACTCCATTTTGCTGAGGAGTCCTAGCTGTAGAGAATTCCCTTCTTATTCTATGTTCTTCACAGAAATTGAAAAATTCATTTGAGGTAAACTCCCCACCTCTGTCGGACATGAGCCACTTAATTTTGTGATCTGATTCATTTTCAACCAAGGCTTTGAAAGATTTGAATTTTTCGAATGCTTCGTCCTTGTGTTTCATAAGTCCCAACCAAACCATCCTGGAGAAGTCGTCAATGGATCATATAAAGTATTCTTCTCCTCGAGGTGACCTTGTCCTAAATGGACCACATACATCTGTATGGACTAGTTCAAGAGGCCTACTAGCTGATCCTTCCTTCTCAAGGAAGTTAGTTCTGGTTTGCTTACCAAACTGACATGATTTACATATGGTGTTGTCTGGAATTTTGATATCTGGAAGACCACGAACTGCCTGGTATTTGCATGCTTTCCTTATTTGTGAAAAGCTTAGATGCCCCAACCTCTGGTGCCATAACCAATGTTCATAATCCTTGCTCAAATAGCGTTGTTGTTGTCCTTCTTCAAATATGTATAGATTATTTGGAGGTCTTCTGCCTTTGATCACTGTTTTTCTTGTATCAAGATCACAAACACTACATCCATTTGATCGAAATATTACCTCTGTTCCTTGATCTCACATCTGACTGACACTTAGTAGATTATGCTTCAAGCCATCAACATACAAAACATTTCCAGCTTTGACCTTTCCTTTCAACTGAGCAGTGCCTTTTCCTTTTATGGTTGTAGGGGTATCATTTCCAAAAGAAACTTTCTTTCCCTTTTCTAAAGCAGTATATGATTCAAGTTTTTCTTTATCACCTGTCATATGCTTTGAACATCCGCTGTCGATGTACCATAGATTTTCTTGTCCTTCTGCATAAAAAGCTATCCCACATCTTTCTGTTTTTGGTTCCTTTATTCTCCATGTTCTGGTGTTTGAGGCTTGTTCCTTTGTCTGCCGAAACTTGCTCCTGCATTCAGAATCTTCATGATCGAAGTTATTACAAATAGAACATTCAATTTCATTTTCAAGGGCCGAAAAGTTGTTATAGGTCCTTTTCGTAATCCCATTCATACTTCTTTGTTTTTGAGCTTCTCTAGTCATGATTGTCTTATAAGCAACACATTGAGCTGCTTTGTGACCAAAGTTATGGCAAGAGAAACATTGGCCATTGAAGAAACTTCTGCGATTATCAAATCTACCAGCCAAATGATTTCTATTGTCATCCATTCTTGAAGCAAATTCAGAAGTTTTTACCTGTGGCTGGTTGTAGCTGTTATTCACCCTTAAGATGGATTGCCCCTGGTTTACCTGGTAGTCTTTGTTTGTTCTTGATGTAATTCGTCCATGCTTTACCTGGTGATCTCTATTGGGATTTTGCTCATTCCTCTTTGCTGCATCAAGATAACTCCTTGAGGTGGATGCTTGAGATGTTTCTCCATTATAACCCAGACCTGTCTTGATTAGTGGAGAACACTGTACATTGATAATCTCATCCAGAGTTTCAGATTCTTTAACAAATTTAAGATTAAGAGCCTTTGTTTTCTCAATTTCTTTTCTAAGGCCAACAATTTCAAATTCTAACTTCTCAAGAGATTTTTCTTTTTCATCAAGTTGGAATTGTAGAGTATCAATGATCATATCTTTTTCTTCTAAACATATTTTGAGTCGAGAAATCTCTTCATAAAAACCATCTACATCTATAGCGTCCATGTAATCATCATCTTCAAAAGCCATTAAAAGTTTATAATCATTACCTCGTTCATCTTCGTCACTGTTTGATAGGCCATCACTATCTTCATGAGTGTAGTAACTTTTCTTAGTTGCATTATGTTTCTTGTTCCATCTAACAGGTTCCTTCCCTTTTTCAATCTTATCCTTGTGAGGACATTTGGTAGCATAGTGACCGACTCTTCCACAAGCAAATCATTTGAAAGGTAACTTACCTCTGAACCGTCTAGTACCCCGTTGAAGATTTCTGACAAAATTTGATTCTTCTTCTTCTTCTGACACATGTCCTGACTCGTAGTGCTCGCCTTTGCGTGAAACCTTGAAGGCAGCTTCTCTCCTGTCTTATGGACCTCCTTTCCTCATTTCATAAGCAGTTAGAAGTCCGTGCAGCTGTGACATTTTAAGGCTTTGTAGATTCTCTTTTTCTTCTATTACAAAAACTTTAGATTCAAACCTAGCGGACAAAGATCTTAGAACTTTTTCAACCACAACAACCTCTTTTATTTCTTCACGCAAATTTTTCATACGATTAACAATCTCATCTACACGAAGAAAATAGTTAGCCACACTTTCATCATTATACATCCTGAGATTTTCATTCTGAATCCTGAGGGTTTGAAGTTTTGCTCATTTTACCTGATCATCTCCTTCATAGCTCAGAACAATCTTGTCCCATATCTCTTTTGCAGATTTAAACTGCATTACCTTGACAAATTCTGATTGAGATATGCATCCTAATAGAGTATTGACCACCTTTGCATTTGTTTCATATTTCTTCTTCTCAACCGGATCTGTAGGAGTTGTTGATGGAAAATTATACCCTGTATCTATGATATCCCAGACTTCTGTACCAAGAGATTGAAGATAGGCAGTAACTCTTACCTTCCAATAAATGAAGTTTTTCCCATCAAAAATCGGTGGCCTGATTGATGCTTCCCTCTCGTAGTTTCTCATGATGCAAGATCTTTCTTTAAGCGATCAAGCTTCTTCTGAAGAACTTGCTCTGATACCAATTGTTGGAAATAATACTGAGAGGGGGGGTGAACTAGTATTATGTAGTCAAATATTCCTTTTCCAAAATCAAATGATATACGCTACTTCAGTTAATTAAACCCGCGTGTATACGTGACTATGCAGAAGAAAACCCACGTATATAATGCAAACTTTTAATTTACTTTATCTTTCTGATTTTGATTGTTAATCTGTGATTCATAAGCAAATAACCAGTAACCAGAAATAGTAAAACAAAGCAAAAAGACAATCGCACACAAGAACACAAGATATAAGGTGGAAACCCAATGTGGGTGAAAACCACCTGCTGCAATTCGTCTCTATCTTCTCTTTGATTAGAAACTTCCTTTTACAATTGTACTAGTGCAGTCCTTTACCAGTACGCAGGCTGCAACCTGCAGAGAGCTACAACCCTCTCTCGTTTTCCAGCTTCTCCTGGAAGGGAGCTACAAACCCCTTAGCTCTTGCACTAGCCAAGATACTAGTACATAGGTGCTGGCCTACAGAAGGCTACAACCTTCTCTTTCTTTCAGGGACCACGTTTCATAAATTTTCAGACTAGATCCACAAATAACATCAATCAAACATCAAGAATTTCTGCATCAACCAATCACCTTTTCACCAATCAAAACTGAATCAACATAAACACTTCTCTCACGACTGTACCCAGATCACAGTAACAGTACCACACACCAAATCTGAACCTAGAACACTGCAGCAATAAACAGAAGCAGCAAGATCACAACTCAAAATATATACGCTACTTTAATAGCTTGAAACCTGCGTGCATACGCTTCTGCGTATGGAAAAACCTGCGTATATGTTGTTTTCCTTCAATGAACCAGCGTATATATGCGCATTCGCTTCTCTGAACCTGCGTACAGATCTATAAAGGATAATTCGCTCTTTCAGATATAAATAACCCAGATTGTCATTTTTATAGATCAAACAAGCGCCACAAATAACAGATCAAAATCATACAAAGATACTATCATTCAAGCTTAAAGATTATGATCCATCAATAGAACTTATCCTTCTCTTTGCACTAAGGTTCCTCCTTCATCCAGATCTGCACCATAACCCAATTTCTAGTATTCCAGATCTAGCACTTTTTCAGATATTCAATAATAATTCAGATGATCCTTTGCCACATGATCTCCTTCCTCTTTTATAGTTTTAGGCCTTCCACAATACCACGGTCCAAAACCATAATAAACCAATACCACGAACCCAATACTTGTGATCAACACGTCTGACGAGGTACCATGGTCTAAAACCATAGATTCAAATACCAAGGACTAACTACCACGAACCAAAGGTAAGTTCTCCAACATATACGCGCTTTTCCTTGCGTGAAAGTGCGTGTATATGCATATGCGCCTTTGAAACATATAACCCGCATGTATACGCGCATTCGTCTAGATGAACCTGTGTATATGACTTTTCCTTCATTCTGAAAGCCTAAACTGAGATCTGTTACCAAAGAGAGTTGCCATTAAGGACAACACCTGTGCCATATCTCCAATCCTGTGCCATAATTCCAACAGGGTGACCAAGCTGCGATGAGGAGCATGAAAGGCGTCAACTTGAACTTGGCCACCCTGCCACGTCAAATATTGTACCAGTTGCAGGATGGGGTCATCGTAGAACTTCGCTCCTGGGAAGGCCGAGGGATCTAGGTCCTGCATGAGTAGAAAATCAACATGGACCAGCTTAGTATCCAGAGGGATGAGCTGGTTGCGCAGGCTCATGGATTGGAGCAGGCCATAGAGGATGCATGCAAGAGCATTCCAGAGTTGGCCATGCTGGGATTCCACATGGCAGGACAAGAATTTTATTCAGAAGAATCAAGAAGTACTCAAGCGTTGATGACAACTCTTCTTAAAGGAGAGGGGCATGTAAGGTCCCTATACTACTAGTGTAACCCCTTATTATTATTAGTACAAACCCCTTATTATATTTTTGTGCCCATGTAGTCCCTATATTTTTATTATTGTGCCCCATAGAAACCCACTATTGTTATTATTGTGCCCTTACATTATTATTGTTATGTCGGCTCTAATTATATTATGACCCCTTAGACTCCTATATATAGAAAGGAGGTCTTGTCATTTGTATCATTTAAAAATTGTTCATTTGTGTAATGAAAAGGAGGTTGATCCCTCAAAGAGGTTGAATTCTAAGGCATTGATCTACCTTTTCTATTTTTCTATGAGCTGGTTTCCTAACATTTGGTATCAGAGCTTTGGATTCTAGGGTTTCGCTACTCCAAACAAGTCATTGTGGCATTTTCGCTATAACTTTTTCTGTGATGTTTTAGAAGCTACAACAAAAACACATTTGAGCCGAAATAGTTTTAAACTTCGGGTACAAATTTTAGACCTTGTCTCGCTACATTTGCAGAGATAAGATTTGATGAACTTAGGG
The DNA here is from genome assembly GCA_031772625.1 of Pinus tabuliformis. Classification (NCBI taxonomy): domain Eukaryota; kingdom Viridiplantae; phylum Streptophyta; class Pinopsida; order Pinales; family Pinaceae; genus Pinus; species Pinus tabuliformis. The sequence goes on along the minus strand of CM062820.1, from coordinate 1,595,206,965 downwards.
TTTTTGCAGACTCTCGAATTACATTCCAAAAAGGTGACCTGGGGAAACTTGTCATAACTGTCTCTCTGAGAATCATATTGAAATTTCATTAGAAGTTACAGAAAGAGGACGGGCTGTAGTTTCTTGTGTATATTTTTCAGATCCGAAGGTCGAAAGAGTGACACGTGGCACATCGTAAAAGTTCGCTCTACTAAACTAGTTTATAATCAGGTCATCTTGGGAGATTGTGCATAACTCTTTCTTCGAGAATCCAATTTCGATCAAACTAGTGGCATTAGAAAGAGGAGACAGAGGGCTACGATAGATCTTGATTGCAAAATTGGAAGATCTGAAATTATATAGTTACAGTCATTTCAAGATCAAGCTCCTTCAAGAAAGGGTGATATGAGGAAGTTTGATGGCAAGGATCTGGTAAATTGGATACTACAGATGGAGCAATATTTTTATCTATGTGAGGTGGAACTGTTACAAAAGGTGTGTATTGCATCTTCATATTTAGAATCGGATCAATTTTTATGGTATAAATGGCTTTGTTCTTGTAAACCACTTGTTACGTGGTCAATTTTCATGGAGGAAATGATAGCACATTATGAGGATACAAAGAGAAATACCTTCTTTAGCCAATTGATAAATCTCAAACAAAAGAGTTCAATGGAAAATCACATTGAGGACTTTAAAAAATTGAATATAAGGGTAAATGATATTCTAGAGAAGCAAAGGATTGATGTCTTCATAGGTACTTTAAAGGATAACATTCAACATGAGGTTCGTCTTTGGGAACCTGATTCATTGGAGAAGGCATTCAGGTTGGCAAGAAAAGTGGAAAGAAAAATTATGGAAACAAGGAAGTCTACCTCTCACAACTATAAATATGGAAGTTTTGCTTCTCCTAGCCTTCCACAACCTACAATGTTGATACCACAATAATTGGAAGAAAAAATAACAAAAAGGATTTGTTACAATTGTGATAACAAATACATTAAAGGTCATAAGTGTGCTGAGAAGAAATTATTTTACATAGATTTTGAAGAGGAGGAAGAAAAGGATCAAGAAACATTAAAAGAAGATGATATACACTAGGAACCAAACCCAGAGAAAGAAGAAATGAATCCGACCATATCTTGTAAATCATTGGAAAGAATTACCACTCCTCAAACTCTCAATATAGAAGGACATATCAAGAAGAAAAAGGTTCAAGAAGTGAAATATCACATGGAGAAAGAAGAAATGAATCTGACCATATGTTGTAATGCATTGGACGGAATTACCACTCCTCAAAATATCAAGATAAAAGGACATTATCAAGAAAAAAAAGGTTCAAGAAGTGAAAGATCACATCAAGAAAGAAGAAATGAATTCGACCATATCTTGTAATGCATTGGCCGAAATTACCACTCAAACTCTCAAGATAGAAGGACATATCAAGAAGAAAAATGTTCAAGAAGTGAAAGATCACATCTAGCATCAACAAGTTCTCCAACTTTTAAAGGATGATGCCACTTGGTGCAGAATCGAATGAAACAATAGGTAGATCAACATCGCAGTGAAAAAAGTTTTGATGTAGGTGATTGGGTATTTTTACAGCTACATCTCAAGCAAGCCATTTATGAGAAGGAAATTTTGGCAACACTACATGCACTTAAGAAATGGCGACCTTACCCAATGGGAAGACACTACAAGGTAAAAATGGATCATGATAGTCTTAAATACGTTTTAGAACAAAGATTATCCTTAGGAGAACAGAAAAAATGGGTCACAAATATGTTCTGTTATGACTTTGAAATCTTCTACAAAAAAGGGAAGCAAAATTTTGTTGCAGATGCACTCTCAAGAAAGGATGAGGATGCGGAAGCATTGTTTTGTGTTATTTATATTATCCAACCAGATTGGATAAAAGAAGCAAGCGATGAATTGAAGAAGGATGAAGAAGTGTGAAGAAGTGTGGCCACTCATTCAAAAGTTGCAGAATATCCCAATTCAAACAATATTTCCAGAACTTGAAGAGGAAGGAAAAATCATATTGGAACCTGGAGCAGTCAAAGAAAAAAGAACCTGAAAGCTATGAAATCGATCAATTTCAGAGTATCTCATCAAGTGGAAGAACTTACCTGCTGAAGATTCCACATGGGAGGACAAGAATTTTATACAGAAGCGTCAAGAACTACTCAAGCATTGAGGACAACTCTATTTGAAGGAGAGGGGCATGTTAGGTCCCTATACTACTAGTGTAACCCCTTATTGTTATTAGTACAACCCCCCTATTATATTGTTGTGCCTATGTAGTCCCCATATTGTTATTATTGTGCCCCATAGAAGCCCACTATTGTTATTATTGTGTCCTTACATTATTATTGTTAAGTCGGCTCTGATTATATTATGACCCCTTAGACTCCTATATATAGAAAGGAGGTCTTGTCATTTGTATCATCCAAGAATTGTTAATTTGTGTAATGTAAAGGAGGTTGCCCACTCAAAGCGGCTGAATTCTAAGGCATTGATCTATCTTTTCTATCCTTTTGTGAGCTAGTTTCCTAATATTTTCAAAAAAGGAAAAGAGCATAATGAATCACCAATGCCCTATCCCTCAAGTGCCTCCCCAGTAACGGTGTGAAAATCTTGGGTGTAATAAAAAACCTAACATTTAATTGTCAATTCGGGAGTTTGTAAACTTGGAGGCGCATTACTCGAAATGCCAGAGAGAGACCCTAGAAATATTAAAATCAAATTCTATTCTAACTTTCACAACAATCCCTTTATAGATTCCTGCAAATAACAATTAATTCAAATCCTGCAATCAAAGGCAACTTAAGAAAACATGAACACCAATCTTACAGTCTATCATAAATTGTAGGAAATCCTTAGTTATTAACAAAATCACTGCTTATTCTAGACTATATACTAACAAGCACACTAAACAATTTGGGTATTGGCTTCTTTACTCATTAATTTATCAAGAAAACTAAGATTACAACTTTGTTCCTATGCTGGAAAGATTTTGTTCCCGCACTATAACGACTTTGTTCTTATATTGGAACAACTTTGTTCCTATACTAGAATGATTCTTCTTCTGCACTAGAACGAGTATGTTCCTGTAATAGAACAACTCGTTCCTCCACTCAACAATCTTCTATTCCTTAACCAACAAAAATATTGTGATATCAAGCCTGAAATCAAAAGGTGCGAAAAGGAAGCTTTAATTCAAGTCAAGATAAAAATTCCCAAACCATCACATGTTTCTTCAAAATGTAAACTGCGAAATCAAATGGAAATTTTATCAAACCTCAATGCGAATATTAAACTCCTGTGCTTGAATAAAGAAATCACCTTACAAATATATTTTACTTATGTCCCCCTCTAAACTATTTAACACTGTGTCTCAAGTAAACTCCTATGTTTGCAAAGGAAATTGATTCAGATAGAAAGGTTCAACTTGTGATCTTCGATCTGAATGATAGCGATATTCGATTCCTATACTTAAAGACTTTAAATAAACAAATGATTAACAAGACCAAGAATACGATTTAGATCTGACAATTTCCACAAAGAAATCAGCTTCCTTACACAATTACAATATGCATTTATCAGAATGAGGGGTTCTTCCTTGCTTATTGCAAATAAATGAATTTTAAACGAGATCTATGCTAATCACTAAGTGAGGTCAAAATAGATGAAATATTGCAAACCCTTATCCTTAACTGAAAGGAAATTTAAAGAAAAAATTTCAAACCCATAATGCTTGATGTGCTTAAAAAGTGAACATAAAGAAATGCTTTCAATGTAAAAGAAAGAAACACACTTTAGCACACAAAACCTCAAATCTGAGAACACTGCTACAAAAGAGAAAAAAATACACAAGAGCTCATGCAATCACTCGCACACATAATCCATAAGCAACCTTCACACCAATCACTCCCTGTACTTAATACACATTATAATAGTAGTGGGAGAACAAGCTAGGTTGGTTGGGACCTAGCCAACCAGCTCATTTCCCTTTAAGGAAAATGATTAGTCTATGACAGCAAGATTAACATTACAAGAAATAGACAAAATAGATGCATGAACCAGGAATTGATGCTTGTTATTAATGGAAATCTCAGTCCTTAAACATTTAGAGCTCCATAGTCTAGTTCCAAATTGATCTGGGGAAGGGGAAGAACCATATAACTCATCTTAGAATAATGAGAGTACAAATAATGGCTTCTTATACCCCTCTACAGAGCCATGATTTGGCTTTTATAAAATTTGCAATTACATGACAAGTTTTGAACAAGCCAAGCCAAGCACAAACTGAATGAGACGGGATCATAACAACTTCCCATCCAAAGGAGGTATATTGCAACTAATATCTAATCAAGGAGACATAAATATGATACATAATTTCCATTTGTTTGTAAATCTATGCATATTTGGAATTCTGGAAAAAACATCATTTTTTTATAAAACCGCCTCAAAGATCCTTGTGTATCTCTTAGACCAATGTGAATTTTGGAAAGTTGTTTGGAGGAAACCTAATTTTTTGTTTTTTCAACAAAACCCTCTCTTGCCATTTTCTAATTCAGCTTCATTCCCTCATAAATAGTGCCCAAATTCGATTGTTTGGCTATGTTTGCAAATATGGGTTTTACCTGATTTTCTACAAATCTTCCTCAAAGACCCCTTCCTATCTCCCAAATGGTGGAGAATTCTAGAAATTCTCCCACACTTTACTCAATATCCTATATTGGAATAAAAACCCATGTTCCAGAATTTTCATATTCAACTTCATATACACACAAATATAAGGGGAAGTTGGTCATATGAAAACTACTACGAATTTGGGGCTGAAGCATTAATTGTTCCCTAAAAATCATTTTGTACGACTTGGGTGCATTTTGACTGACATGGTGTTAAAACAACATTTTGAAGAAAAACCTTGGATTTTCTCACAAATGTGTCGATATATGAAGATCCAAAATTGTTTGCTCTCTAGTGCAGGAATGTTGTTCTTTAGTGCAATAACAAGCCAATGAAAGATAAATCCACCTCTGACTCTAAAAAAGGATTCAATATCATTCAAAGCATGTGTTTTTATTACCAGCTAGAATTTTCCTTTGTGGTGAGCTTGAATGATGAAGTGGTCCACATATACTTAGTGCAGTATCCCTATGCGATGCAAGAACAAGACAATCTATATTAACAAAGAGAATTAATTCTAGAAATGCATGTAATGAAGGTATTCTTATATAAAAGACAACCCAAGCACAAATCTTCGATATTGCATTAAAACAATGTGGAAAGAGTTCATAAGCTAGTAAAACAAGGGGATAAATAGGGCATCATATGAATAAAATGGTGTGTTGGGTACAACAATTCTAGGGCCTGCCATAAACAATTATTGTTCGCAAGCGAAAATACATGGAATATGAATAGACACTAGAAAAATAAGCATAAAAAACTGAAACAAAACTTGTAGAAGCTAATAATAGTTAAAATGACACTTTTTCTGTGAAAATCATGACGAAACGATGCAAAAGAAAAAGTGAGAAAAGCGATAAGCAAAAGCAACAAAAAGAGACAGTTGAGAAACTTACTCGGAAAAGTAGTGCACATGAAACCAAAATCTTCGTATGCTCACAAGAGTAGCTAGAGCTCCAAATATAAGTTTAATAATGAGCTCTAGAATTAATTCTTATATAGATGAGAACTCATGAAGTTAAGGTTAGGGTTTCAGATGTACATGCCTAAAATCTAGGAGCTAAACTTTGTTAACTAACAGATGTAAGGTAATCAATTTGGAAAGATGTGCCACATTTCCATCAAGAAGTGTGCATGGATATCCTTAGGAATTGCACACTTCCTACTTTCAAGGAATGCGCAGTTGTCTATCACCGAGAGTTGCACAGTCCACTGGCTCAAGAGACTGCACAGTTGGTTGTCTCAATGGAGTGCACAATTCACTGACACAAAGAAGTGTGGAGTTTTCTTCCACTTGCTAATTATGTAGTGTCTGTCTCAAGGGGTTACATAGTTCACTCTAATAATGAGTTTCATATTTGAATGTCACAAAGGATTTCTCAATCCCTAATATCAAGGCATGCAATCAATGTTATCAAGGAATATTTTAACTTATTTTCTTGAAAGTACTCCTTCTATCTTTAGAAGGTGTGCAACTATTGTCGACAAGGACTGATTTTCATCATGGATTTCCTGGTACTTGTTTGAAGGAATTGATATTTAAGATAACATAAGCTTAGCATGAGAAAATGAGTGGTTGTGACACTAGTACTTCAAGAAGAAAACTTGACACAAGTTAAAATGACAATTCTTATCACCAATGGGAGGTTCCAAAATCAAAGCATGGGAAAATTTTTGGAAGGGAGTTGTAGCAACTGGAACACTAAGCTACACAAACTAACACCTTCCACCCTTAAATACATGATAAATGAATAAGTTACATCACACTAATAACATTGATTAGCTATTACACTCACTGCTCCAACCAATGTTGTCAATAACCCTGGGACCTCTACTGTCAATATCATTGTTGCACTATTTTTGTTTTGTCACTATACTGTTGTAAATGATATTGTTGTCACTGCTAACTCTTTCCCACATGTACCATATAATATAACACAAATATTTCCTATGCCCAACCTTAGGCTATCTCAAACCCTATTCCTAGTTCAGATCAACAATATGCAAGAGAAATAACAACTTGGCAATCATCCTTGGAAAGTCACTTTTATAGCTAGCAATATTCACTTAAACATACCCTTACTACATATAATCTAACTTCTCAGTGCATGCTAGTTGTATATATAAAATTTTTGTTGTACAAACTCACTTCCAAACCATATCCTTATCTACTCATTAATATTTGTTCAATAATATATCATATCTTCAAACTTCAGTACGATAGGACCTTAATAAGTTACATGAAATATTATCTTTTCATCATACAACTCCTCAACAAGGGAACTTTCATATGCTTGCAAACCTCAAAAAGTACCCACTCTCTTAGTAGCATGATATAAATAGCTATTCATGGCACCATAAATTCTCTTTGTTGCATACAAATCTTAGGAACATTGATCATTCATATTTCTTTGTAACATAACCTGAGGAGATAATCTCTAAGAACTACACTCAGCATAGGCAATAACATGGAAACTACAATAGTCACATGAAAACATATCCTTCACAATGTTATATGCAACACTAAGTAAGCCTTTTCAATTTGATATAAAAGTATCTTATATAAGAACTCTTATTCATTTACACATTCCCATATCAGCAATCCATTATACCTTAGTACTCAATTAATATCACACATGTTTTGAGTGCATCTCAAATAATGCTCGTGTACTGGCTCCACTATCCTTTCATGACCATATTATATGACATCAACAATTAGGGGTCACACCATACACGTCAAGGAGTCTCATACACTTTCAACAATTTTATACTTCATTCCTTCTTGCAGTTTAGGAGATATTTAGCAATTCACAAGTAGAAAAAAATCACCAAGATTTACCCTGACATATATCATAATTTGATTGTTTTCTTATATAGGAATGCCACTGAATTTCCCCTTATAATAACATCACATTATATTCTTGAACATCTAAATTTGGCCTTGGAGCTCGCTAATCCATTCTTAATAGCCCTTTAATTTTTCCTTCTCCTAGGGCTAACATAGGCCTGACTTGGCCCTGATCTACTGTGGCCTCTATAGGGCTTCCTTAGCCCTTCTCTTGCGGTCATATGAAACCTAATATGACCTCCTACATGTGGATTTATTGTACTTATCTCAACCTCCTATCCATGGCTTGAATGTACTTAATTTCAGTTCATTATCAATGGCCTCACAACTCCAAAGTTGGCCCTAATCCTGCAACCTAAGCATACCTAATTCATCCTCTTTCCAAGAGCCTGAGTTTTCCTTTCTCTATGGCTTGGTCCCTCTTTCACTATCCCCTAACCAACCTAAAATATATTTGATTTAACTTTCACACACTGTGGCACCCACAAAGCTAGTGCAACCTTTGTCCAATGGCTAGGATTGGGCCAAATCAACCTTCCTCTGAGGTATCTACCAAGTGAACTCAACCCTTCTTCTTCATTTGAACTTGCACCTTAAACCAACCTTGTAGCATGTCAAGAAAACCTCAAGAATCTTTGTTTTTCCTAGTGAATTTAACAATAGAAGATTGGGCAATAAACACCAAAATAAATGTTTTAGAAAATATATATTACAAAGCAATGGAACACATAGAATATATTGTAGAAATATAAACACATAAAACACATAAAACAAGAGAGACATAGATATACGTGGTTCACCCAATTTTGGCTATGTCCATGGGAAATAGCTAATCATTCCTTTTATATTATCCAACAAACTAAAGAGATACAACCTACAAAAGATCCACTGTAATTCCCTCTTCGCTCTCACACAATCTCATCTCTCTTTCTCACTCAAAATACAGATATACATAGGCACAATACAATTCCCTCATATATTGTGAGGGGTTGCCTTCTAGGTAAAAAAACCCTAAATTAAACATAAATTCTACTATAAGATATTTGCATAAAGAACATCCCATATTAACTATGAAATTACAAAATTTTACAAGGCAATTTTACATATATTTTTAGCTTCGGGGGTACTGACTTCAATCCCCTGCAAGGGGGGGGCTCCCAAAGATTGCAGTCGCCCTCCCCTGGACCCCCCTTGTAGTGCAAATATTACGGGCGCATTGCCGCCACATTATGAACTGGGGTCCAATGCGGTGATACCTCTGAATAAAGAAGATAATCAGGCTCCACACCCAACAATCTCCCACTTGGAGACTGATTATAGCAACTCCACCACTGCTTCATTTTTTGGACAATGACTCCACTTTGGACTTGACTGTTTCTCATCTTCTTCATCATACTTGAAGACCAATTGAAACTGAGTAGAATCTCAGTTTCTCCCTGGTTACAACTTTTGTTAACATATCTGCAGGATTCTGGATAGTGTGTATCTTTTCCAGCTTCAACTGTCCATCTTCCAACAATAACCGTATGAAATGGTACTTGAGTTGTATATGTTTAGTCTCGGAATGAAATGCAAAGTTCTTTGCAAGATGTATAGCACTCTGTCTGTCACTGTATAACCTAACCAACTCCTGCTTCTTACCCAATTCATCCATAAACCTTTGTAACCAAATCATTTCTTTACTAGCCTCTTTAGCAACAACATACTCTTCTTCTATTGTTGAGAATGCAACAACACTTTGCAGTTTTGAAACCCAACTAACAGCTATTCCACCTACAGTAAACACATACCCTGTTGTGCTCCTCCTGTTATCTCTATCACCCACCATACCTACATCAACATATCCCTATAGAGCATTGTTTGAACCACCAAAGCATAATTCTTGATTTTTGGTATCCCTCAAATACCTGAGAATCCACTTCACCGCCATCCAATGCTCTTTTCCTGGATTTCTCATGTACCTTCTTACAACTCCCACTACATGTGAAATATCAGGCCTTGTGGAAACCATTGCATACATTAAGCTTCCAACTATTGATGCATATGGACAATTAGACATATAAGACATTTCTTCATGAGTCTTGGGACACACCTCCTTACTTAGTTTGAAATGGCTAGCCAAAGGTATACTAACTGGTTTTGCATTTTGCATATTAAATCTTTTCAACACCTTTTCTATGTACTCACTCTGAGACAATGTTAATTTTTTATTCTTCCTATCTCTAGTTATTCTCATACCAAGGATTTGTTTTGCAGCACCCAAATCCTTCATTGCAAATGAGTTTGCCAATTTTCTTTTGAGCACATTTATTTCCTACATGTTAGAACCTACAACAAGCATGTCATCTACATACAATAAAAATATAATATAGTTGCCATCATTTTTCCTTTTGAGATAAACACAATGATCAGAGTGACATCTAGTATAACCTTGTTCAGACATAAACCTGTCAAATTTTAGATACCACTACCTTGGAACCTATTTTAATCCATACAAGCTCTTCTTCAACATGCACACTAGTTTCTCTTTCCCTTTTACCACATATCCTTTTGGCTGCTGCATAAATATCTCTTCCACCAAATCCCTATAGAGAAAGGTTGTATTTACATCTAACTGCTCAAGATGAAAATATTTAGCTGCTACTAGACTTGAAATAGTTCCGATTGAAGTCATTTTAACAATAGGATAAAATATCTCATTAAAGTCTATACCCTTTCTCTGTGCAAACCCCTTCACCACAAGTCTAGATTTATACCTTTTTCTACGTCCATCTTCTTCCTTCAACCTGTAAAGCCATTTATTCTGTAGTGTTGTTTTACCTATAGGAAACCTGACTAAGTCCCAAGTCTGGTTATGTGCTAAGGAGTCCATCCCTTCTTTCATGGCTTTCTCCCACTTCTTCCTAGTTTCTACCTACACTTCTTCTTCATAACATTCTGGTTCACCAAAATCAGTCAACAATACATAATATAATGAAGGAGAGTATCGTTAAGGGGATCTACTTAGCTTGGTAGATCTTCTAACACCACTTTCAGGTGTTTGAGGTGCTTGTTGCTATTGTGGTGGTTGTATTTGTTCTTGTTGTTGATCATTATAATTTTTAGGCACCTTCACTTTTTCTGTGATCGCATCAAGCACCGTGTATTCTCTGTTTTCTTTTTCTTGTTTCTTTTCTTGCATCTGATCCTTATACAAAACCGTTTCATTGAATACAACATCTCTGCTCCTAATGATTTTGTGTTTTTTATAATCATAAAAGAAATAACCAAAATCATTAACACCAAATCCTATAAAGGTACATTTCATTGATTTTGCCTCAAGCTTTGTTCTATTTTCTTTATTAATGTGGACAAAGGCTTCACAACCAAATGTCTTTAAAAATGAGTAGTTTACCTTTTTACCTGTCCATGCCTCCTCTAGAATACCACCATCTAAGGAACTTGAAGGCCCTATGTTTATTAGATAACCAATAGTATCTACAACCTCTACCCAAAATTGTAAAGGCGATCTTGCATGCAATCTCATGCACCTTGCACGCTCCATGATTGCCTGTTCATCCTTTCTGACACACTATTTTCTTGTGGTGTTCCTGGAACTGTCTTCTCTCTACGAATTCCATTCTCTGAACAGTACCTATCAAAATCTTTGCTACAATATTCACCTCCATTTTCTGATCTGAGACACTTCAACCTTTTTCCTGTCTCATTTTCAACCAAAGCTTTCCATTTCTTAAAAGTATCAAATACATCATATTTATTTCGAATATAATAAATCCAGGTTTTTCTGGTTTCATCATTAATAAAAGTAACATAATAATGAGAGCCACCGAGAGATGATACCTGAGCAGGTCCCCATACATCTATATGAACAAGCTCTAATTTTTCTCTCTTCTTTTATTTCCCAACTCTGAGGAATCTGACCCTCTTCTGTTTTCCATAAACAAAATTCTCACATAATTTTAAATCAACATGCTTCAAACCTAGCAACAAATTTCTTGAGTGAATAATTTGCATCACCTTCTCACTCATGTTCCCGAGCCTATGATGCCATAATGTTGTATCTTCTCCTACAGAGGTTACAACACTAATAGAATTAGAAATACCATTGCATAAATACAATGTACAAACCTTTTCTCCTTTTGCAATTATCAGGGATCCTTTAGTGACCTTTTAGGTTTTATTTATAAAAGTAGTCACACAGCCTTCAACTCCCAATTACCCTGTGGAAATTAGATTTTTCTTCAGATCTAGAACATGCCTTACCTCCTTCATTATTCATTGATTTCCATTTCGTTGTTTTATTAAAATTGTACCCATTCGAATGATTTTACAGGGTTTATTATAACCCAATCGAACCTATCCAAATTCTCCTTGAACATAATCATGAAAATTTTTCCTATCAGGTGTGGCATGGAATGAGACCCTTGAATCTACTGCCCACGCATCAATAATATTTTCTAATGAAAGAATCAAATCATATTGCAGCACATCACCTGTCACATTTGCTTCATGATTTTTTTCTTGCTACATGTCTCCTTCTTTTCCCTTTTGAGACTTGCAGTCTTTCTTCAAGTGTCCTTTCTTCCCGCATTTCTAGCACACTATCCCCGATATTGACTTGCATCTGCCTTTCCTTGACTCATTTCGATATCCTAGGCTCTTTCCTCTTTCCATTTTTTTCCCCTAGTCTTCGCAGTCAAAACATTACCTGATGTCTCACTGGATCTTTTCTATCGCATTTCCTCGCTAAGGATTGCACTGACAACATCATCAAACTTTAAAGTATTGTATCCAGAGACAAATTTACCAATGGCCATAACTAAACCATTCCAACTTTCTAGTAATGAGCACAGAAATAACAGAGCCGGAACTTCATCATCAAAAGTTACCCCTACAACTTAACTGACTGGTAACTGTATTAAATTCATTTAAATGATCAACAATAGATCCACCTTCTGAAATCTTCATATTAAATAAACGCTTCATAAGAAATACCTTATTTGAGGCCAAGGGTTTTTCATATAGTTTGGCCAATGCTGACATTAGACCATCTATTGTTGTTTCCTTTGAAATATTAAAGGCTACCGACGAAGCTAGGCACAACCGTATTGTTCGAAGTGCCTTTCTATCAAGAATATCCCATTTTTGTCTATCATACTCGTCGGATTCTTTGTCTTTCTGCTCAATGGTTGGTACAGATCTTTCTGGTACAAATAATCTTCCGTCTGCATCTTCCATAGCTGGTAGGTTTGGTCGTTAAATTTTTTGACACTAAACCTACCATCTTCTGCCATTGCTCCCACTCGAACTAGGAACCCTTCTCTCCTGCGAGTTTATCAGCCAAATAGACCTTCGACTCTCATACCAGTGTTTAGAAAATTATATATTATAGAGCAATGGAACACATAAAATATATTGCAGAAATATGAACATAGAAAACACATAAAACAAGAGAGACATAGATATACGTGGTTCACCCAATTTGGGCTACGTCCATGGGAAACAGCCATTCCTTCCTTTTATATTATCCAGCAAACTGAAGAGATACAACCTACAACATGTCCACTGTAATTCCCTCTTCGCTCTCACACAATCTCCTCCCTCTTTCTCGCTCAGAATACAGACCTACATAAACGCAATACAATTCCCTCATATATAGCGAGGGGTTGCCTTCTAGGGAAAGAAACCTTAAATTATACATAAATTCTACCATCAGATCACTGCCTAATGAATGGCCCAGATTGAATACGAAATTACAGCATTTTACAAGGAAATTTTACACCTATTTTTAGCTTTGGGGGCGTTGACCCCAATCCCCCGCCGAGGGGGCTCCCAAAAATCGTAGCCACCCCCCTTGGATCCCCCCTACAGCACAAATATTATGGGTGGAATTACCGTTGCATTACGAATGGGGATCCAATGTAGTGATACGTCTGAATAAAGAAGATAATCAAGCTCCACACCCAACAAAATGTCCCTAGAAACGCGTTGTCCTCTAGATCGACATGACTACTCTTTGCCTCAAATGATTTTAAAAGCAATTACTTAGGATAATGCATGCAAACCTAATGCCTTTTGAAGGAAACCAAGCTTTTGGGCATGGAATCCCCCCCAAGGCATGTTTTGGGGCTCAAATCCAAAGTTTTGACCTAGTATTATTGTAAAGACTCCGCGAAGTGCCAAATGTATGATAGAGTCACAGGGTTGTCCACCTTAGTTTTGTAATGAATATCAGTTGGATAGACCTACCCATGTTCCGCAGACTATGGGATTGTATAAATAGAGCGAGGCTCTAAGTGTATAGAATAGAATGACAGGAAAGGAGAGGAAAACAAGTCTAAGGGATTGAGTTGCAAGTGCAAAGTGTGCCTTTGGGTCGTAGATTAGGAGAAGGCTCTGCAGCTGAGTGCACAGAGGCCTAGTAGTCCGCAGCTGAGTGTGAGGAGCCCTGCAACTAAGCGCACAGGGCAGAGTCGAGTATGTAATCGAGGAAGGAGTTAATAAAGAGAAGTTTTACCATAATTCTGTGTATTTGTTCTTGGGTTAATGCATGTTTGATATAAATTGAAAATATAATGTTTATTTACTGCGTGCACCTGTATGAATGATTTATGTTGTTAAGTATAACTTAAAGCACGCAAGTAGGCAAAAATAATCAACTAACATTGGAATACTAGTAAGGACTTGGGTAATAACAGTGTTCGGCCCTCGTGTAGGGCTGCGCGAAGGAAACATCTTAGGCTACGAAGTATGAGAAAGTGCGTGTAGTGACCTGCGCGCAGGGTAGAACCACAGACCACTTGAACTCATTAGACATCTCCAGTGTGCGGAAACCTGGTTCTAGCACCCTCCCATACTACTTCAGGTGAGACCTTAGTCTGCGCTCCACGAACTATTGCTAAAAGGGCCAGTAGTATTGGGATTTGTTTGGCTAACTTAACTCTGAACTTGGGTTAGGCCCCAAGAAGCCAACAAATGATTTCATTACCAAGATCGGGATCTGCATAAGAGATGTTTGATGTCGTGTCAGTGGAATCCGACAAAGAAAGAAATTGAAGAGTGGTTGGATAGAAAGATTCACAAGTTCATGGTGCAAGAAAACAAGAATCCACGGTTATAAAAGGAAGAGTGGTTAGAGTGATACTTGTATGCAGAAATCCATGAAATTTTCTTTGCATCCTTCCCCTCTGAGCTGTACGAGTGGATCACGAAGTTAACAGATAGTCAAGGAAGGTGTAGGCTCAACAAACCCATTGTGTGGACTCCAGAGTCGGTGCGCAGACTAGAAGCATCGGAAGATAATATCGCGTGTGTTGTGGACCATTGGCTCAATCGAATTATAGGAGGGTTTATCACCAAGCTCGTGGTAGATACTTCAGTCAGCTATAGTGAGGCGGAACGACGTTTCCTCAAAGGACTCCGAGGTAGGTACGTTAAATCTTTGAACACTTGGATTAAGATTCTATTTTGTGAAAAGTAAGTAATGTGAATAAATTTATGTTTGGGGCTACGCGAAGTGGGAGGATCTATAGAAACGAAGGTAGCGCAGAATTAGAGACTAGTCCCTTGATTTCACCTCCATGGGAAAGTAAGGAGGAGCTCGCAAAAGTTTCACCAAGAAGTGCGATCAGTCTGATAAGGCAGCGAATTCCACGCATACCACCCCCACCTACACCACCACCAGTTTCACCATCTTCACCCCCATTTTCACCCACACGACCTCGACCACCACCACAGTTCAATATGGCGAGCACGATAAAATTGTCGGTGTTCAAAGGAGTAGGGAATGAAGATCCATACCAATTTTGGTTTGTGGTAAAGGCTGTATGGGAAGCAAAGGGACTCACGAACAACAATATAAAGAAAGCAACGCTGGTCAGTGCCTTGCAGGATCGCGCACTCAGGTGGTACATTAAGCATTCCAATGACAATCCAAATGCAAGAATCACGGATATCCAAGTTGCGCTAAGCATGGAATTTAGCAAGCCAAAATCAGAGACTCAGTCGATTGTTGGATTTAAGGAGATCATGATTCTTCCATGCGAGACCCCCTGGGAGCTAGATCAAAGACTGAAGTGTATGATTCATGAAGCCAATATGACCTTGACAGATGGGCAACACCACACATAGTTTGTAGTGTCGCTAACACCGCATCTAAGGAACGCGTTGTTGTAGTAGAAGCTATCCACTCAAGCCGAGGCCTTGGAAATCACAATGAGACTGCATGAGACCCTGATACAAGATCCTAACCTGGGAGTCCAATAGATCCATGTGCAGTTGAAAAACTTGTGCCTTGAAATGTAGAGTTTGAAACAAGACAGGACAACTTGCCCAGAAGCGCGCAAGGAGGTATGGTGTGTAAAGTGCAAAGGCCAGGGACATGACAAGGACCATTGTCCAGTATTTGCAAACAACCTAGAGGTAGGAGGAACAATTCCATTGAGACTAGAGGCCCAAGCAAGACCAAGCACGGTGCCTACATTATGGTGTGCGATTTGTTAGATAGGAGGGAAGCATGCTACAAATAACTGCCACCTATTATAGAAGTATATGAAGAGCTCCCAGCAGTTGTTCTATAATTTCTGTAGGTCAGTAGGCCACGATGAGTGCACCTGTCGAAGCTATGAACTAATGATAGATCAGACTCCTACCTACAAAGTTCAGACCGAAACATGGGTCCTCGATCAAAATGCAAGGATGGCATGCATTGGATTTCAGGGGCGCGGAACAGGTCAAGGTGGAATGGGACCAGGAAGAGGTCGCGGACAGCTGATCTGTTACAATTGCAGAGGGCCAGGGCATTATGCCCATGATTGTACAAATCTGACAAGACCATCATGCTTATATTGTACCCAGTTTGATCATGAGACGGAGGACTATCCCATGCTGATAGTGAGGTTGCGTGATAAAGGAGCGCTCTAACCTCCCCCAACTCAGAACTTGAAAATGATGAGGTCTGAGCTGGGTGAGGAAGACCCGAATGTAAATATCGTGCTCTTAAGTGGTATTACGATAGGAGATGACAAAGGCAAGCAACCGGAAGAGAGTGCCTGGTTTGCAAGGCTCCAACAAAGGAACTAGAATTTGATTTGGAGCACACTAAGGAGACATTCATGGAAGCTAAGAATAGCTTCGCGAAGGCCTCCACTTCAGGTAGTCAAGCCAAGCTGGAAACAAAAATAGGCCCATCAATGCTCACTACCTTTCTGGAGGCATGCATGAAGCTACTGCGCGACAGCAAAGCTGTAAAGGGACTGTAAGAACTCATCACTAGATGTACTGGGACTGCGCTAAGAGAACCATGCATAGTCTAAAAGCTCGGGAAGCACACAACATGAACAGGAAGGGAGATGAGATTGATCACGCAGATCGGGGAATAGGAAATGGATCAAGTGATTTGGGATCTAGGATTGGACGTGAATGCCCTGCCAAAGCAGACATGGGAGCGCACGGGTAGGTCCGTGTTGTAATGGTCTTCAATTCAATTGCGGATGGCGAACTAGCAAAATATCCTACGCATGGGAAGATTGCAGGGAATAACAATGGATATCGAAGGTGCGAGTGCGCTTGCAAATTTTGAAGTGATAGAGATTGTTGATGACAAAATTCCCTATCCCACACTACTCGGAATAGATTGGGCCACTGACATGAATGAAGTGATAAATCTAGAGAAGTGCAAGATGATTTTTGAGAAAATGTCACTATGAGTAGTGGTACCTTTAGACCCTGCGGAAGGATCGCGCTACACAGAGCCAGTGCATGACTACGAGAGCGATGAGGATCTAGACTATATCTACAAGATAACCACTTGGGAGAAGGATTGGGTGTATCCAATAGTGGATGGCAAGATTTCATGGAAGCGCGAAAGCTCCAGCACCTCAGATTTAGACGAGGAGACAGAATGATGGAACAACCAGTTACACGAGGTAACCACTCTCAACTGCAGCATGATGACAAGGTCGCTACATTGTGTGATAATAGAGGTAAGATATCTGCCTATGTATGATGGATTGACCAAGGTGGATGATTTCCTGAACAAACTTGAAAGAAAAGTAACAAAACAGCAGTGTTTCGACGCTCTGAAATGGGCACTGTGCGCTACGCGCACAAGATGGTGGGGTATTCATCAAAGAAGTTTTGAGAATTGGCGCGTCTCCAGAAGGATGATGCTTAGGCAGTTTGGAAAGCCTCAGAAGTAGATGAAAGCTGGGTATGACAGATGACACAGCCTGTGTGCCCACCTCTCCAGATGGGTACAGGTGTATGGTGTGCAACCTGCACGAATGCGCATTGTCCTCGCGATAAGAAATGTGACCAACAGCAGAAGCGGGCAAGACGATGGCACGAATGATGACCATGATGTTTGATAAGACCAAGTGCGCATAAGCTTATCCGCATGGAAGCCTTTGACAAAGTATGCTTAGTATTAAATGCGGTCCACCATGTGAAACGCACTGACTGGGACATGCACGTACTAGCGGTCCTATGGGCTTGTAGGACCATGTGCAAGACCCTAACCATGTAGGTACTTCCAAAGCTGAAGTATGAAGCAAATGTTGTAATCCCTATGGAACATGCGAAGCCTAGACCGCACACAATAGCACCTGTAGATACGATGGTTCGTGAAGCCCGGAAAGGAGGGATCACACAGCCGCAAGGAACAAAACGCATGGGACTGGAGGAAGAAATCTAATAGGGAAACCTTAGACTCCACAAACTTGAAAAAGAAAGGGTACGGTTAAGGAAGAAAAGCGCTTTGATGGATGCAGAAGTCAAGAAGATGGAGGATGAAATAAAGAAATATTTTCTCGGTAAAATGACCAGAATGGTAAGACAGGACGCATGAGATCATGATGACAGGGTTAGGAATGATTACCACGAATTAATCAGTCTGATGCCTTGGCTTGAACCGCATATTGCTAAGCATAGTGACCAGGGTAGCGCATTGTAAATGGTGAAGTGCGCGATGCTGACCATCACAATACAAGGTGGGGATTCTCCAGGAACCATGATGGGGGGCAGGATGGAACTCCACACGGGTGGTGCGACCACCTGACTAGCTAAGGCAAGGATAGTCTTATTGCTCTAGGTAGTTGGAAGGGAGCACGGGACTATAAACTATTCTACCCAAGAGATGCGTGATATTGGAGATGCGCGCAGAAGCAGAGAGTCACAAGGTCTGCAACCATGCACGAGGGACTATGCTGCCATGCGAGTTGGCCAGAAAGTGACCATTGAAGTCACTATTCATGATGGGAAGCTCAACTTGAGGCCAAATGGAGCGGGCGACAGGAGTTTAAGACACGATTTATGGGAAATATTTGGGAAAATCTGCCGCTAAGAAAGCATTAATGAACCAGAATTGAGGGAAATAGTCGAATTCAAATTCAAAAAGCACTATAAAACACAAAGGGTTGCCCAGCAAGCAACACTTGGTCATTTGCGAATTGAGCGATTGAGCAGAGCCCTCAATGTTGTGAGCCGAGCATTGATTGAGCCCCTGAATTTGCGAGTGACTGATTATAGCCCAGATACAATGACAACAACTAGGGATGGCCTAGGAATAGAAGAGGTGACCATCGGCGAGGCCACACAGGCCTTAACTATGAAGGATGTTCCAGAAGGTGTCGGGGTTGTGGTAGAGATCCCCAAATCATTGTGTATGCCAAGACCCAAGAAGGATAAACAAGTAATGGCTCCCATACGCATGTCCCCGAGGAACTCGCTGCGCAGCAAAATATCGATGGAAGAGAAGGGGAAAGTTGTCATGAGATAAATAGATGAGGAAGAAGAAGATTTGCAGGCCCTTATCATCACAGAGCAAGAAGATGAAGGCATGGAGGTGGATATTCAACCTACGCACTTTGCGACAAGACTGCCTACCTATGTACCCCCATGAAAAGGGAAGGCCAGAGTGCCCAAAGACTTGGACAAGACCAAGAGTTCGCTCTAGATATCGCTCCTCCCAGATGGCACTATGGTTGAAGGAACACACATGGGCCGCGTGCCGCTCATGAAATTTTAAGATTGGGACCTCGATGACCACGAGAAGTTTCCTCACCTTAAGACCAGAAATCTCATGAAGCAAAACACCGCGGGGGTGGTGACGACATTAGAGCCACGGAAGTGGTTGTGCAGTGTGGAAAAGGCCGGGCTGCTGAACTTACTATGGGTGTCGCATTTCCATCACGCGCCAATAACCATTTTTGTCATCAAGCAGCTACTCTACCTGGTGCATGATGGGTATTTATGGTTGGAGGAGCCCATCCCCATCACGGTAGACCTGATTCATTGCGTCTCCCAACTCCCATACAAAGGAAAAGACCCCGCAACCATATCAGAAGGAAAGGGCAATGATTTGGCCATCACGGAGGCCATGAAGACGAAGTACAAGCTAGAAAAGAAGAAGAGGGGCTACGCCATCTCTAGCATCAAGGACAAAGTAGTCCACATAGCTACCCAAATCCTCGCAGGTAAATTTATGTGAAAGTGTCGCACCGATGAGGTACCTGCACCAATGGTCGCACTGGCCGAGCAGTGCATGGAGGGGGTCCAGTTTAACTGGTCCGAGTTCCTCTGCATAAAATTCTTAGAGAATTGTCGTGAAGCCCACGAGCAGGGACAAAACCTTCCACTATGCATGGCTATTGCTATCCATAGTGCTCGTAACAAGGGAATTACCGAAGGACAGTCAATTCCCCATAATTGACAGAAAATTACGGAGGCCGCAAAGTACACTTCGCTCTGGGCCATGAAGGATGCTACCAGGATACGTGACAGTAAGATCTTCTAGGTGCTCATGGAGATGAACATCCAAATTTGGATCAACCAGATGTCGCGCTTGTCGCCCACAGTGTACAATAGTCTGTAGAGTTTTGCATAATTTAAGGTCGACATACACAATGTATACATCAAAGCATGAAAGGATCCAATGAAGAAGTGGACAAAGCTACCCTATGTAGCCATTGACGACGCCATTTTCACTGTCTTAGAGGCATGGCCTCCGGAATGGCACGCCCCAAATCTTGCAGAACTCAAGAAGGCGACAGCACAGGAGAAGAAAAATGATGCCAAGCTACACATCGCACAGTTGGTCGAGAAAATTCGGAAGGAAACAACAACAGTTGAGGTGCGAGCAGCGCAGGAAGTGACAAAGAAGGCACCCGAGTAGGAAAAGGCCGCAGCAGCACAAGAAGCATCTGCGAAGGCGGGCGAGGGCCAAGCAACGTCTTCGCAAAGGCAGGCAACAGAGGAAGTAGAAGCAGGAGAAGGAGGCACAGACCCATGGACCACATCCACACAGTTGAAACAGCAACACCCGGTAGAGCGAGCAGGATTGAGGAAGAGGGTCAAGGCCTCAAAATTGTGCATGGACTCGATCACCCTAACTGGGGGTGATCTGCGTGACATCGGCAAGATGGTGTGCGATGTCACCAATGAGGCACTTCAGGATTTTATGCAGGAGCACCATACTGTGTTGGGGGCACTCAGAGAGTAGTTGCAAGAGTTACAGGTGCACCCCACTTAATTTGGTACCCTTTCAACCATCCTCGCAGTAGGATCCTCAGCAACAAAGTAGATGTTGCGCGCGCAGATGGCAAACACAATAGTGTTTCCAGAAGGGGATTTAGTGACATCGAATGAGGCTGATAGGTTTTCGGTTAGCACAATGAAAGGTCTCGGCGTTAATCTGGCTGCCCTTCCGCATGAGACATTATATCTATTGTAGGATGGGATAACGGCAGAGCTGTGCACTAGGGAGAGCCGCGTGATCCAAGTCCTCAACGAGCAAAAGATAAATATGGAACAACTCACATTGCAGCGCGACGAATTGGTGTCGCAAAATCAATAGTTGGTGCAGGTGGTAGACGATGCTTGTCGAAGCATCCCAAAGGTGGTCATCCCAACAGATCTACCAGTGGATGTGCAAATCCACAGGTTAGCGATAGGAGTACACGAGGCCAGGGAAGAAATAAAAAAGGTTCAGTTGGAGCTGAATCTTCCGATCATCGAGCTGCGGTTAAAGGTGCAGACATCCACTCCCCTTGAAGTTAGAGAACAACGCGCTAGCGCTATAAGAACGAGATTGGAGGGAATCAGAGGTGTAGTGCGAGACTGCACCAGCATGTTGGAAGAAGCACTTGAGGTACTCACAACTCTGCAGGAGGACCCCAACATCCAACGCTTAGAGAACTGTGTAGACAGTGGTCCTCACCCAGCCGCTTGCGAGGATGCAGTAGGCTAAGGCACTGAAGGAGCAGGTGGACGCGATACGACATAAGGAGGCAGTTCTAAAAGTGCGCGTCCAACCTTGGATCGACAAGGCCTTCACTATCATAGCAGACATCGAAGGCAAGCTCGCACAAATACAGGGGATGCACACATTGATCAGAGAAGCACCCTAGACACATAGGTCTCGAAACAGGGCATGCGTCAGATCCAGCAAGCAGCAGTTTAGTGCACTGCTGACCTCTACGCGGTTTGAGAACAGTTGTAGGGACTCCATGCAAAGATTGTCACACTGACAGAGTGACTCGAGGGTGAGTCACGATGTTTGTGTTGGGGCCTTGTTGGGCATGGAATCCCCCAAGGTATGTTTTGGGGCTCAAAGCTAAAGTTTTGACCTAGTATTGTTGTAAAGACTTCGCGAATTGCAGGCGTGGGGCGCGAAATGTATGATAGAGTCATAGGGTTTTCCGCCATAGTTTTGTAATGTAATTTCTGTTGGATAGACCTACCCATGGTCTATGGACCATGGAGTTGTATAAATAGAGCGAGGCTCTAAGTGTATAAAATAGAATGATAGGAAAGGAGAGGAAAACAAGTTTAAGGGATGGAGTCACAAGTGTAAAGTGTGTCTTTGGGTCGTAGAGTAGGAGAAGGATCTACAGCTGAGTGCGTAGAGGCCTAGCAGTCCACAACTAAGTGCGTGGACCCCTGCAGTTGAGTGCGCAGGACGGAGTCGAGTCTGTAATCGAAGAAGGAATTAATAAAGAGAATTTTTACCGTAATTCTTGGGTTAATGCATGTTTGATATAAATTGCAAAGATACTATTTATTTATTGCGCGCACCTGTATGAATGATTTATGTTGTTAAGTATAACTTAAAGCATGCAAGTAGGCCAAAATAATCAACTAACATTGGAATACTAGTAAGGACTTGGGTAATAATAGTGTTCGGCCCCCGAGTAGGGTTGCGCGAAGGCAACATTTCAGGCTGCGAGGTACGGGAAAGTGCGCATAGTGACCTACTCACAGGGTCAAATCGCAGACCACTTGAACTCATCAACATCTCTAGGGTGCAGAAACCTCGTTTTAGCACCCTCCCATACTACTTCCGGTGAGACCTCAGTTCACACTCTGCATATTGTTGCCAAAAGGACCAGTAGTACTGGGATTTGTTTGGTTAACTTAACTCTGAACTTGGGTCAAGCCCCAAGAAGCCAACACAAGTTCTCTATTTATACTAAGTGAGGGGGCTGACCCATAGTATTTCCATCAATTTTAATACCTACATCATGAATTTTTAATGCCAAACTT
Organism: Pinus tabuliformis; assembly: GCA_031772625.1. NCBI lineage: Eukaryota > Viridiplantae > Streptophyta > Pinopsida > Pinales > Pinaceae > Pinus > Pinus tabuliformis. The sequence goes on along the minus strand of CM062820.1, from coordinate 1,595,183,903 downwards.
GAACCAATCATAGAGCTACTTTTTCAATTCATTTGGGGCACCTTGACTAAGCTTTGGGACTTCAACTTTGAGAAGGCATATCTCCTCAACCATGATGGGTTTGTGGCATACCACTTATTGATAGAAATAATATGACAAGTACTATCATCCTATGATGGTCTTGCTTGCAAATTTACTATTCTTCCCATTCAATTTACTCATAAAATTTGGAGCATCAAGATAGCAACATAGGGGCTTCTACAATTTTGGGCTTCCTTCTCTTCCTTCTAGTCCATTTCAGCGTCTACTTATTGTAATCCAATGAATTATATTAAAAGCATTCAAAGATGAACATTGACATCAATGACAACACCATTCAACAAGTTCCTCTTAGCACATATCAACCCCCTTTGTAGCTTGTTCATAGTAATTTGTGTCTATTTTCTTCTCCTTGCTTTTAAGATGCAAGTCTTGATTTACATCAGTGACTTCTCTAGACACACTTGGGTTTATTTCTTAAAATTTTAAGAGTGAAAATTTTGACATGCTTGTGGCCTACAAGACCCATGTAAAAAAATAATCTATAGGGCATATAACAAATTTACATTTTACTGCAATGGAGAGGGCATATAGATGCAACATATTGTTGCATATACACCACGAAAAAATGGTATTGTTGAGAGAGATAATTAAAAATGAAAGGAAATGAAAAATTATATGAACCAATTTAAAGAATTCATTTATAGGAAGAAGCTTTTAATTATGTCATTTACATAGTAATTTGCACTCCCACAAAGGTTTTAAAAAATATAACAATAGAGGAAGCATGGAGTAAAACTAAACTAAATGTAAGCCACTTTTGTGTTTGGTAGTAAAGCATGGGCTCACATTCTTAATGAGAAAAGGAAAAAGCATTATAGTGTAAAAGTGACAAGTGCATTTCTTTTTTATATTTTCAAGATATCAAAGGTTATAAACTTCTTCAAATTTATTGAAATGATTTTTATCAAGTGATATGTTAAATTTGATGAAATTCTCTTGGGCTACAAGCTTAACTCAGTGCTTGCATTCATGCATGTAACTCTGGCTTGGCTTGTGGTTCCGACATTGTGTTCGAGGTTGGTTACTTTATGAAAGAAAGGTGTGATTTCAAAGTGGTTGATGAAATAAGGGGAATAGACCCTTCCTTCTTTCCGATAATCTCCTCCTTTTTCTTGTAAACTAGGAGGGAGATAAATGATAGGTAGGGCTTCCCTTTTCCTACTTTCTCTACTTTATTTAGGTAGTCTCTAAGGCCCGACTCTACAACTCTAGCAGAAACGAAAGAAGAAGGTGCCTCGGGTATGCAATATTGATTGGGGGATTATTGTGCCATTTTCTACATCTATGTCTAAAACCTTTAGCCTCCTTGCCAAAATGAATCCCATCCACTTGGCTCTAGCACTTGCCACCTCACATAAATGAGAGGTCTATAGTGATGTTAAATATATATTCTTGGATAGAGATTTGCAAGCAAAAGTTGCAATTTTTCTAAACACCAACTTTTCTAGATGTCATTATGATCCCAATATATTTACCAAGAAAGTAGGAAACCTTCTCAAAATAGATGTTCTTTATGTTCATGACCTTATCTTTACATGTAATGATCTTAAAGTTTTAAACCATGTAAAATCCAAACTTTTGGAAAAAATTTGAAACCTCTAATTAGTTCATAATCTCTTATATTTTTTACCCAACCAATCTTTAATATTTTTTGATAATTCCTTTGTTGTTAATCTTCTTGCCCATCGTATACAAACCCTACCCAGAAATTGATTTTTTTTAACAATAATAAAACAAATTATTTTAAATTATAATTAATATAAAACATATTATCTATTTAAAATTTAAATTTACCAAAATTATAAAATTAAAATAAATATTTATAATTCACTTTTAATCATAATTTTCCATGAAATAAATTTTCAAGAGCTTAGGGCCTCTTGCCCATTATCCTATATTAATCATTTTGAGGATAAATCTCATTTACCATGGACTTGGATCTATGCATGCCCTTTTACTTTGTATTAATTATATTTTGACTTTTTAACCATCATTGTTATGGAATAATGATGGGAAAGATAATGTAGATCAATTAGGTTGTATAGAATTTATGCGGAAAGGGGTTGAGAGTGAGACTTAGATCAATTAGGTTGTATAGAATTTATGTGGAAAGGAGTTGAGAGTGAGACTTACTTATAAGATAGAAAGTGGTATTATACAGAATATTTAAGTTAATCATTAATATGAATAATTAAAATTTAATTATTAATATGAATAGTTAACAAAAATTTCCGCTCATTCTGGCTGTGCTGCTATTTAAACGTTCATAACTTCATTATAACAAAATAGAAAAAAGGGGACCATCAAAGCTCCCCTCAAAATTTATAGCTTGGTTGGTTGCCTTACAAACGGGAAGATAGCTAAAGATAGCTTAGCTTGGTGGATAAAAGGAGTCACTATAGCTTAGTCTTGGTGGACTCTATTTGGCCCGGTTAATTTAGGTGGCGTTTCTGGCCGTCAGCATAACGTTTTCAGGGGTGGACTAGCTAAGGTCCCGTCCAAAAATAAATTGGCTATCTTGCCGTAAGCGGTGTCCGTGAGATGAACCCCATCCCAGTTGAAATACTGTGGCGGATCTGCACACGAAACCGCTCCTCCCACGCCACATGGTGTACGTCTATCGTAATTGTACCTCCCACCTATTCCACAACATGCCTGTAAAACATTCTTCTGCAGTCCTGCACAGTTCACTTCCACTCGTGAAAAAGACGACAATAGAAGTAGAACCGTCAGAAAATTATACTTTTGAAAAGTCGACGAGAATATCGAAAGTTATTTCCCCTTTCTTTAGCTTACCGAAGGACTCAGGAGACTGTAAGATTCTGAGAGCCGCTTTGAAAGTGTCGGCAAACACGAACTTAACGTCTGGATGTTGAGCTTGCAATTCTGCAACTCGCGTCCTCAAAATATCGTTTGCCTTTTGAGCGAAAGTATTAAACCTCGGCATACACCCCATTTTGTCCACTGGTTCTCCACGGCCTGTCGCATATTCTGTTAAATACGCCGTAGAACAGCCGATGGGCAAGTTGTTCTGAACTAAAATCTTCCTTGCACCGCCTACGGTAATCAATGTCTGCAGAAAAGCAAAGCAAGAAGATTGCCAGAGCGAGAAGTTAGAATTATTAATTTCTTTAAGTTAATTTAGCTCAGCTTTCACAATACTGTAATCAATGTCTGCAGAAAAGCAAAGCAAGAAGATTACCTGAGCGAGAAGTTACAATTATTAATTTCTTTAATTTTATTTAGCGTAGCTTTTGCAGAGTATCGTGAAGAAAACTCAAGACTTAAAATAATTACTAACTACTTTTGCTTTAAGTTAATTTAACCTAGCTTCCATGGAATGGAGATAAAGATTCACTTACCTTGAGTGAGTTTGCGATTATATCAGCAACAAAAGGGACAAATGTTTCGACTTCTTGCATCGGCCGTCGTTGAAAGAATGCATCATTGTAGTCGTTTCCACCGATCTCTCCCATCAGAAACAATGCATTTGAAAAATGCTTATTACAGTCTACATATTTAAAGACGAGATCAAAGAAAGAGCCAGAAATTCTTAAGAAGCCAAAGAAGTGGAGCCAGAAGTTCTTAAGAAGCCAAAGAAGTGAATGAAGAACAAATAAAACAATGCGATGCGTAACTATTTTATAAAAAGCAGAAGACACACCTCCCTGGTATGTTGCGCAAAATTTATCTCTTTGCGATAAAAACCACTGGATCTGCGCGTCCAGAGAAAATGGAGTCATAAGCGGCCCGATCTTCCTGGATGCGAAGAAAGAAGGATCCAACGCCGTGGCTCCGGCAACTGCGAAGTTAACACCGTTCCCGAATATTGAATTATTGTTACTTAGATACGGAGCTAAAAGCGGCATGCCGGAGGCTTGTGCTGTATAAATACAAAGGTAAAACGAAAGAAATAATGTAAGTCAGCACTCAAGAATATGTAAAGCATTGGCAATTTTCTTTCAAAAGCCTTTGAAAATATACCGATATAATCGACAATTAGCCGTCCGTCCGAAAACCGGCCCGTTGGCTTGTGAAAATATGTTTCGCCGTACGGTAGATTGCCGAATGATGGTTTAGAACCAGCAGGTGTTGACGCTAACAAATTCCCTGTATCAGCAAGAGAATCTCCAAAGCTGTAAATGGCACTGTAACAAGCAGCATAAGCTGTCCAGGAAAGCTGCGACCACAATGACATCACTGCAAAAATCACAATATTAATCTTAAAGAACTCCATTACTGCAGCTCGGGAAGTAATCCTGTGAAGAATAAAATCAGCAAAATTCAAGACGAAGGCTCAGGGTTCATTGCACAACAGTTCTCTAATTTATATAATTTCTGGCAGTCCCCGCGTTCAAGTAGTCCCACCCGTGTAGTAAGCTTCGCAATAACTCCACTACTCAAGTATTCGTTGAGTTCATCTACTCATAACTAACTAACGTTGTCGATGAGCAATGCTTTGGGTTAACTAATAACTAGAGAGCCACAGTTTGGCGATTGTCGTTTCGGTGAAATATTTATTAATAATGTAGTTAATGGTTACAATGGGGCTTTTGTTACCTTGTTTACTCTTTTATTAAATATATTATTTTTTAATTGATTTAGTTTTATAGAAGTCCCTTGTTTTCTTCCTTTATTTTATATATATATATATATTTAATTAAAGATTTAGTTGTATAAAATATTTTTAATAATAATGTAAATAGATGTAAAGTTTTTTTCCCTAATTGTTTTTTAATTTAATTAAAAAGTATTTAAAAATAAATTATAATTATATATATAAGAAATTAAGGTATTATGTGTATCATGATGATGATGAGGGAAAGGTCCACTCAAACCAAACTTTGGTCTATTAGAATTAAAGAAACCAATTATTTAGTTTGATTTAAGATTTTATTCCTATGCTCAAAAAGCTTGGAGAGAAGCCTCCCGAGCTCACTATAATTTTGACAACCTAAAAGGCTAGGAAGTTCAGTGTTGCAACAAAGATTTTGAAACTGAGATCTAATGTGGTTGTACGCGGGGCACTCTAAGAGGAAGTGATTTTCATCCTTGATGTTCGTATTCTCATAGAGATGATAGAACCTTTCCATCCTTGGTGTTTTAGGAACTGCCCAACGACCCGTTTCACTATGGAGCTCATGGGAGTTCGTTTTAATCTTGGCTATGTTAATTTTCTTCTTTGAGCTAGTTAAGACATAGAGATACTTTTGATCTTCTAGGGTGGGGTTGATGACCTCCTTATAATATCTTAATTTTATTTTAGTTGCTAAATCTTTCTCACACCATATTTTTTCTTTGAACTTAGAAGTAACAATATTTTTAATGTTATTAATGTTTTGCAATGCAACATTCTCATCGATCTCCCAATGGTTTAACCAGGCCCTGGTGTCTTTATACCAACCTCGTTTGAGCCTTAGGTGGTTTTGGCTAGAATTTAAAGCTCGCTTAAGAAGTCTATGGTCTCCTATGTTATTGAGTTTGTGCTTGTACAACAGAAGCCTAGTCATAGCTAGGCTCTCGATAGGGGAAAGACCCGCTTCTATAAGGATAATAGGATAGGGTGTGTTGCTTTTAATTTTGAGGTTATATGTTATAAAACGCTTCTAGATTTGCTCAATCTTTCTCCAAGATTCTCTAGAGATGCTACAACCCCAAACCTCACATCCATATAAGATAGCCAGAGTGACTAAAGTTTCGAAGAAGAACTTCTTTCTATCCCACATTACGAGGTTTGTCATTTTACAATTATTTTCAAGACCAAAATAAGCTTTCCATTCCCCATTAATCCTTTTCTCAATTCTATAGTTCCAGTTGAGCTTGTGATGAATATCAATTCCTAGGTACTTGTAGGAAGACACTTCCTCCCAGTTACTATTATCATACATAAAATTAGCGTAAGTGTCCTTCTTGGATTTGATAATCATAACTTTTGTTTTGTGAGTGTTAACAATCATACCCACTGTAGAGTAGAAATCCTTAAGAAGTATAAGTTGCTTATCAAGATCAGATGGGCACCTTGCAAGAAGAACATTATCGTCAGCGTAGAGAAGAAGGATGATGACTATCCCAGCTAAGATCGTGCCAGCACATCTTGCTTCCTCTAAACAACCTTCTAGATTGTCGATGTAAATGCCAAATAGGGTAGGGGAGAGGGGGCAACCTTGTTTAACTATGATATTACACTTAATATCTTTCGACCACCCCTCATTGCTCTTTAACTTAGCAATTACATTCTTGTATAACCTTATAGCGGCAGCTCTCAAATCAAAAGGAACCTTTAGCTCTTCTAATCTATTCCAAAGGTTGTTTCTAGGAACCGTATCGAAAGCCTTTCTTAAGTCCACAAAGCAACAAAAGGGATTGGATTTATCATTGCGACATTCCTCCACAATTATCCTAAGCATAACGAGGTGGTCTATTGTTGAGTGTTGCTTTCTAAAACCCGATTGACATTTAGCCCGCTTACCTTCACTTTCAAGCCATATGCTCAACTTCCTTTCCAAAATAATACCATATAACTTGGCTAGGAGAGGGCTGATCATAATTTTCTGATAATTAGACGGGTTATTTGTATCCCCACTTTTAAAAATAGGGATAATGAGGCTTTGAGTCCATGGTTTAGGGAACCCTTGATTGACCGCATGATTGAAAATCTTGTGAAAGTGGGGGATGAGGACAAGACCTCCAATTTTTAAGATTTCCGCCTGGTAACCTTCAATGTCCTTAGCTTTCCAATTAGCCAAGCGATTAACCCCAAAATCAATGTCTTCTAATGAGAAAACTTCTTTCATTGTGAGCAGGGTTTCAAAGTTATCCATGACATTTGGAGATTCATAAAGATTTTTAAGATAGGAATTCCAGTCGTGTAAAACAATTTTATTATTATCTTTAGTTTTCCTAGTTAGAATCTACCTCCAGAGTTTCTTAGGAGCTACCTTAGAGAGGTGTAAGACATTCTATTGTCTTTTAGGAATATATTGCCTTTTTTTCCTTTTAGTTAGGGCTTTGTATACTTTTATCTTGCCAATTTTAAGAGATTCATCAAAAACTTCTTTAATTGCTCTCCTCACACTTTTACAGTCTTTGTCATACCATGGGTTGGTTTTGCTATTTCTTTTATTACTTGAAACTTCAATTGAGAACATGTTAATAGAATATGAGAGTTTTGTAGTAAAATTATGATAGAGATATTTTATGTTGTCTATACTAGATAAAGGAAGAAAATTAGTTTTTAATTCATTTAGAAAGAGATCTTTTTTATTTCTATCAAAGATTAACTTCTTTTGGCTATAAGGATTATCTTCTATGGGATCTCTATGCATGCCAAATTTGAGAGTTATAAGTAAAGGCCTATGATCAAAGTCAGGCTCGTGGTCATTTAAGATGTCAAGTTATTTCGTTGTATAGAGGGAGATCGGAGAGAACATAGTCTACCACGCTGCTACCAAGCCCATGGATGCAGGTCATTGGGCTAGAATTGGGCCACTTCTTTAGACCGTTGCAAATTATGAGATCCTGAGCACTACAGAGCTTGACTAGCTCCGTCCCAAACAAATTCTCCCCGAGGTCTTCAAAGCTCCTTTTGTATTGGCTAGCGAGAGGAAGGTCTTTGTCTAACCAAAGAGGATTCGGGTTGGAATGATTGCTTAGAAGAATAGATTGGTTTCTTGAAGTTCAAGCATTGAAGTCACCCATTAAAAGGATATTGCCTTCATTCCTTAGGCTAGAAATATCATTCTATAAACCATTGTAAGGATTATTTTTATTTAGATTCTTTTTCTTATAGAAGTTAGAATTGATGGGGGAGAATAACAGATTGCTATGTAGGTCTTTTTATCATAAATGTCAGTAATTTCTATCCAACTATATTGGTTGTAAGGGTCGTTCTTATAAATCCTAGCATGGGGAGATATGTTCTTCTTAATGTAATAAGCTATACCCCCAATGCCTCTACGGGAGGATCAGTTATTCCAGGTAGACCATAATGTAAAGCCATCTATGTTAGGGACCTTAGATTATTTGTGCTCCCAAGTTTCAACAAGAAAAATAATATCAACATCATTCGAGATCCAAATTAGCTTGGGGCCTTTGTTCCATGGAAAGCCCCGACAGTTCTAAGAAAGAATCTGGAGCATGTTGAATTGTTATTTATTATTATCTTTTTGGTTTCTATCTCAAATAACGACTTTTCTATTTTTGATTATTGTCCATTTTCCTTCCTTCCTAGCTTCCTTTACCTTTTGAACCTCCTTTCTCAATTCTCCTTGATCATCTAGAATGAGATATTCATTTATAAATATTCTCGTTCCTTTTAGACTTGAGGTTTTACTAAGTATGTCATACTAATGGTCAGTAGAGCTCACCTTTATTCGGATCAGCCTTCATTTATTCTCTGTTAGTTTCTCCAACCTTGTTGCTTCTGTGAGACACGTTGTTTCAATTTGTAATCTGTTATGTAATTCTGTCTGGGACATGGCTAAAGTATCCTCATCTACCTCCTCTTTCCAACCGAAGATTATAAGGTTCAAGGCCCTTTTGTTACGCTCATGGTCTAATTCTATCAATTTTTTCATTTCATCTTTAATTGGTTTGATATCTAATTTACCTACCACACTATTTAGGGTGAGAAGGCTATTAACTTTTTATTCTAGCTCTTTAATCATGTCCTTCATTTTAAGACTCTATAAAATATCAACATCTACTAGTTGGGATGTTTAGTTCATATCTTGTTTTTGTTTTTATATAACCTGCAACCTAGTCTCCATTGCTTCCATCTTATTCTCCAATAGTTCTATTTTATTTTCTATTTTTTTTGGATCTTATCTTCAAGAGATGTGAATTTATTTTCCATCATGGCTGCTAACTCTGTTTGTAGCTTGACTTCTCTTTCTTCTCTATGTTTCTCTAAAGACTCTATATATTCATAGAGGCTCTATAGAGTAACTGTGCTAGGTCTACCTTTCGTAATCTTTGGTAATTGTGGTGAATTATTCATACTTGAAAATATATGAGTAGATATGTATTAGAAAAATATAAGGAATGTGTGCACCTGATATCAACAGGCCAGACCGCAGACGCACGTGCCCTAGATTGTTTTTCTATTACCGCAGAGAGATCATGAATTATTACCACAGAGAGATCGTAAATTATGACCACATAGATCCTAAATTATTACCGTAAATTATATATATATATATATATATATATATATATATAAATGGTATTGATAAGTATGATGTTTGTTATTCCTATGATGAAGTGGGAGCGAATTTTCAATCTTTTCATATATATATATATATATATATATATATATATCTAGAGTTAATTTGGTAATTTTTTTAATAATAATAATAATAATAATAATAATAAATTTATAATTTCATTATTTTTTTTGTATTTTCTTTTACGTTTATTTCCGTTAATCGCTATTTAATTTATAAAATTGCACTAGTATTTATTTAATTAAAAAAAATGATTATTCCATTAAATTTGGATCCAATTATAGATATCTTGATATATAAAGCTTTTAATGAGGTGCTTATAATTTCTTTAAGATGTTTATTTTTTTCGCCATGGTGAGCTTGTATTTATTTGTATTTAGTTTTAGAGGATTAAATACTCTGTATGGTAGGGTATGTATTGTCAAAATAAATATAATTTTGAATCTAATTATAGACATTTTGATATATAAAGCATTTAATGTTGTATAGTAAGGTGTTTGTCATGGTGAACATGTGGCTGCTACTATAACACCAAGAGTATATTCAATAAATCAACCTACTTGTTATCACCTATAGGATGATCGAAATACACCACGTAGTATGGGTTTTACACATAAAACTCACTATCACCTTAGGAAATAATTTAAAGAACCAATTTTGCTAAATTATTTATGTTTACCTACTTGAAAATAACCTATAAAGTCATTTAATTAAGTTCATGTTATTTTCATATTTATCCATTTAGTAAAAATAATTAAAAACATTTTCACTCATAAATCATTATTTATTATTCCTTAATCATTTAACTTCTATCCATTGAAATAATTATTAATAATTATTTACTAGTTATTTCTAACCCCTTTTGACTCTATCACCCAAGAATAATTAAATAAATCATTATTTATTTATTATTCCTTAATTATTTAAATTCTCTCCCATGATATAATTATTAAATCATTATTTATTAATTATCTCCAATGCAGTTTGACTATATCTCTTTTTCTTGGCGGACTTAGGTAAGGTGACTTGCACCTTAGGGATAGTAGGGTCTGGCTAAATTCTGGCTTTTGAAATGATGCTCTTTAGATGTGAAATGTTAGAGCAATTGTTGGTGGCATGGTCATGAACATCACACAAAGAACATGGAGGAGTAGGCTTAGGTGCTTTAGATGGAGTGGTTTCCACTTGGGTTTCCTTATTGTTGCCCCCCTTTTTCCAGCCTTTGGCCCCCTCATTAGGTGCTTTCACAATAGGAGTAGCTTCGTGTTGAGGTTGCAGGGGAACTGAAGTAGAGGAAGGGCTTGTGGGAACTAGTTGTACCAAATTTAAAGCCAAGTAAGGTTTGAGTTGATCGGGAGTAGTGTTTACAAGAGGATCAATATACGAAACTGGGATCTACAAAGTAAGGTTAGGTAGACTTAGCATAGCCATCACAGGGGTGGAGAATATTCCTAGCGGTGGAAATAAGAGAGGAATTTGGCCAAATGGATGATTTCTAGGAGGGACCAAATAAGTCTGGAGCAGGAGGTTGCTATTGAGCTTGTTGCTAGGAAGACGTCCCAGAGTACTTTTGTGAAAGTCATGAAGCTTGAAGCATGTAAACACTAGAAGAGATAGGTTCAATGAGAATAGGCGATGGGACATAATATTCCCTAGAAATGTGGAATCTTTATGGACCCTAGAAGAGATTTTAGTCAAAGAAGGTATGGAATTGTTAGCCGCCATTGAAGAAATGATATTATGAGGAGATGTTTGAGATTGAGGATCATAGTATGTTAATTGATTGATGGTGACGATCTTCAAGTTGTGAGGGAATCTCATCGTGTGAAAGATGGAATATGAAACCTCTTTCATGGCATACATGAAGCTACTACCAAGCAATATGTTATTGTTAGGTCTCTATGATACTAGTGTAACCCCATATTGTTATTAGTGCAACCCCCTTATTGTATTATTGTGCCCATATAGTCCCCATGTTGTTATTATTATGCCCCATAGAAGTCCACTATTGTTATTGTTGTGCCCCTACAATATTATTGTTATGTAGGCTCTGATTGAATTCGGACCCCTAAGACTCCTATATATAGAAAGGTCTGGTCATTTGTATTATCCAAGAATTATTCATTTCTCTAATGTAAAGGAGATTTCCCCCTTGAAGAGGCTGATTTTAAAGTCGTTGAACTATCTTTTCTATCTTTTTGTGAGTTGGTTTCATAACATTTGGTATCAGAGCTTTGGATTCTAGGGTTTCGCTGCTCCAAATAGGTTATCATATCATTTTTGCTATAACTTTTTCTCTACGAAGTTTCAGAAGATACAAAAAAAAACTCATTTGAGCCGAAATATTTCTAAACCTCGCTTCTTCATTTTAGATCTTATATCGCTATATTTTCATCGATATGATCTGAGGAAGCTAGGTTTTTTCCAAGCTCCAGAATTCCATCTCAAACAGGGAATTGTGACATTTTCGCTATAATTTTTTTCTACAAAGGTTCTAACTCTGAACTTAAAACCCATTTGAGCTGAAATATGGGTGAAACTTGGGACCGAATTTCAGATCTTCTTTTGCTATATTTTCAGAGATATGGTCCAAGACATTTAAGGTTTTTGCTGGCTCCCGAATTACATCCCAAACAAGTGACCTTGGGAAAATCGTCATAACTTTCTCTTTGAGCATCAGATTGAAATTTCATAAGAAGTTTCAGAAAGAGAACGGAGTTTACTTCTTTTTATATCCTGTTTAGGTCCAAAGGTTGAAAAAGTGATGTGTGGTACTTTGTATAAGTTCACTCTACTAAAAATGTATATAATTCATCCATCTTGGGAGAGTGGGCATAACGCTTTCTTGGAGAATCCAATTTTGATCAAACTTGTGGCATTGGAAGGAGGACGCAGAGGGTTGCCGTAGGTCATGATTCTAGACCTTGGAGACGCGAACTTTCATAGATACAACAGATTCAAGATCGAGATCCTAAAAGCAAGAAAAATAATGACTCGAATTAAGAAAATAGAAACACCTAATCAAAATTGGATGGATGATTTGAAGAATGCGATCGAAGCTAAGATAAATAGTTTTCTCTATGCCATGGAATCTGATATTGATGGTATGGAAGCATATTGGAAGAAATACACGGAAGATTTGAGAAAAGACATGGAAGGTTTGAAGGAAGATGTGACAAAGCTGCTACAAGAAAGGCCTCCTAATGGCGAAAAGGTAGAAGAGGAAACTCATGATGAGAACAAAAGTAATGTTAATCATGATTTCATAGAATCTAAAATTGGATTGAAGACCCAACATATTTCAAAGATAGATATGTGGAAGTTTGATGGCAAGGATCTCGTAACATGGATACTACATATGGAGAAATATTTTGATCAACATGATGTGCAATTGTTACAAAAAGTATGTATTGCATCTTTATATTTAGAACCGAATCAATTTTTATGGTATAAAGGGATTTGTTCTTGTAAACCACTTGTCACTTGGTCAATTTTCATGGAGGAAATGATAGCACATTACGATGATACAAAGAGAAACACATTCTTTAGCCAATTGATAAATGTCAAACAAAAGGGTTCAATGGCAGAGCACATTGAGAACTTCCAAAAATTGAATATAAGGGTAAATGATATTCTAGAGAAGTAGAGGATTGATGTCTTCATAAAGACTTTAAAGGATAACATTCAACATGCGGTTCACCTTTGGGAACCTGATTCATTGGAGAAGGCATTTAGGTTGGCAAGAAAAATTGAAAGAAAAATTATGGCAACAAGAAATCCTACCATTCACAATTATAAAGATGAAGTGTTGTTGCTCCTAGCCTTCCACAAATTACAAGGTTGACAACAAAACAATTGGAAGAAAAAGGATAAAATGACCTTTGTTATCGCTGTGATAGAAAATACACTAAAGGTCATAAGTGTGTTGAGAAGAAATTATTTTACATTGATTGTGAAGAGGAGGAAGAAAAGGATTAAGAAACGTCAAAAGAAGAGGATATACATGAGGAACCAACCCCAGAGAAAGAAGAAATGAATCCGACCATATCTTGTAATGCATTAGCAAGAATTACCACTCCTCAAACTCTCAAGATAGAAGGACATGTCAAGAAGAAAAAGGATAACCTCACTTTCATGCAGAATTGAATGAAACAACAGGCAGATCGACATTGCAGTGAAAGAAGTTTTGACATAGGCGATTGTGTATTTTTACGACTATAACCATACAAAAAAATGTCCCTCAAGTAAGCCAAGAAGGATAATAAATTATCACCAAAGTACTATGGTCCTTATAAAGTGTTGCAAAATATTGGTACTATGGCATACGAATTGGAGCTTCCTGCATCTTCCTGAGTGCCCCCATTTTTCCATGTTTTATGCTTAAAGAAGGCTATAGGTGACAAGGTCCCAGTTCAAATAATATTGTTGGAACTTGAGAAGGAAGGAAAAATCATATTTTAACCTGAAGCAGTCATGGAAACAAGAACCCAAAAACTACAAAATCGATCAATTTCAGAGTATCTCATCAGGTGGAAGAACTTACCCACTGAAGATTCCACATGGGAGGTTGAGAATCTTATATAGAAGCATCCATAACTACTTAAGCATTGAGGACAATACTTTTTGAAGGAAAGGGGCATGTTAGGTCCCTATACTACTAGTGTAACCCCTTGTTGTTATTAGTGCAACCCCCTTATTGTATTATTGTGCCCATATAGTCCCCATGCTGTTATTATTATGCCAAATAGAAGCCAACTATTGTTATTGTTGTGCCCCTACATTATTATTTTTATGTAAGCTCTGATTGTATTGGGAGCCCTTAGACTCCTATATATAGAAAGGAGGTCTTGTCATCTGTATCATCCAAGAATTGTTCATTTGTGTAATGTAAAGGAGGTTGACCCCTCGAAGAGGCTGATTTTGAAGTCGTTGAACTATATTTTCTATCTTTTTGTGAGGTGGTTTCATAACAATTATAGTCAAGAGGGGCATCAATAACTTCAACATCAACCATGGCCTGCTTGCCAACAACTGAGACATGACAATTCTAGTAAAGACCAAGGGGTTGCGAGGGTAAACCATCATATGCACAAATAGTGATGGTGGATGGTGAAAGTTCGAGGGAACCTAATCACTTCTAGACAATAGCAAAATTCACGTAAGTGGATGCACCTTCATCAACGATACATTGCTAGAAAATGACATTCTTAATGGAGATAGGTATATGGAAAGTGACATAAGGAAGAAGGCATGGATGATCCATAATGTTAGCATAAAAAATGATCATGTGATCATGTGAAGGGTCCATAGTTCCTAAAGAAGGTAGTAGAGCTTTTTTTGAGATGGGCACGTTTGGAGAACTTCTAGGATTGACATAGCAATAGGAGATTGTGTTAGGTCATCTACTATGGTATAAGTATGGACAACACAAGAATTGGTAGCATTTCGACATAATAGTCCTTTCTTGATCTTTGATGGAACCTCTACCTTAGGTGGAGGGATCTATAAGGTACCGTTTGGTGATGAAAGAGGCTCCGTGGAAATGTTAGGTTATTCATTGGTCGCTGAATTTTTAGGAGGTTTTTCATAATGGCATGACTAAGTCTTGAGGTTGACCTCTTCAGAATCCATCATGAGGATTTGGTAAGACCCATTCCTTGGCTATTGAGAGGGAGGAGGTGGAGGATTTTGGCTAGATTGGGAGGCCATATATCCTTGGTGAGGGAAGGGGTTGGTAAGCACTATAGATTACAGAAGGAGGGGCAGATGGAGACAAAGGTTGCTTCCCTCTAAAGGTAGCTTCTTGATCTTCCCATGATTTATGTATTTGAGGGAAAAGGGGATAGTCATGAGTATAATATCCATAAGAACCACAACAAACAAAAGGTTTATTGGTTGAAGGGCCTTGTTCTACTTGGGTTGTCTGACTTATTACTAGGTTGCAGTATTAGGTTGTTCACCCTTATTCACAGTAGGTTGATGACCTTAGTTGCCTTGGTTTCCATAAGATTGTTGATTTTGGCTAACTTTCCCCTTGTTCCTTCTCTTGGTTTTGGGGGGAGGGGCAACAATATGTTGAGCATAGATTTGGAAACATTCTGAGGAGGTGATTGTTGTTGTGTCAGATGTGTTTGAGGCATGGGAGGTTAAGGTGATGGTACCATTGGGGCTGGAGCACTAGGCAGTGCATATGGATAATAACTAGGATTCGCGACAACATTCTGGTAACCATGTTGAGTAATAGTTGGCCCTGACATTGATTGATGTGGATTGGAATATGCATAAGATGTACTCATGCCTTGGTATGATTTAATGCACGAAGGATCAGGGTGAGGGTAAGCATAGGTGGAACTGGGCCTCCCTTACAATTAGCAATAACCCATAGGTGCTTGTGGATATGGAGATGGTTGAGGTTAATATATTGACCCAATGATACCATCAATTGTGTGATATTCCCCTAGTGTAGATGAAGCACAAGGACTAGGAAGATTAGGGAGGATAGTGTAGACATAACCCAATTAGGCATAAATAAGATTATGCATTAAAGCTATTTGGAGAGCTTCTTCATTAGTTTGAAGGAAATGTGACACAAAATATTTACCAATGGGAGTGAGGAGTGTTCACAAGAACCAATCCATGTAGACATAGTCTTCAAATTCTGTAGCTTCCTTTACGCTCTACCTTCTATGCCATTCCTATACATGATCAGAAAAGTGAGTAGCATAAGTTTGACGGAATGTAGTCAAGAGTTTGGTACCAATGTCATAGACTATAGGTAATTGGAAGTAGGATAAAAATACATTCGCTAGAGTCATGAATGTAGAATGAGATGTGTGGGGTTAGTCTACGTATCGTTTCACAACAACTCTGGTGAGGGTGCATTGAAAAAGGTGTAGATGGATAGAATCCTTTGTAATAGAGTTAGAGGAACACCACATGTGAAATGAACGGACATGGTTGGTGGGATCCTCTCTGGAATTCCCTTTGAATTTTGGTTTATCTAATGGGAGCTTAGTTGGAATAGGTGTCCAACTCAGATCATGGCGAAGAGGATCATTAATAAGTTGGTTCAAATATGGGAGACTTAATCTGACCATGTAAGGGAGAAATGGTTGGGTAGGAGCCATTCCTTGTGAGGTTCCAATTTACCTCAAGGAGGGGGACCCTAAGTATTACCAACATTATCGGTGGAATTTCCTCCACTATTGGTGCCAGCATTGGGACCAATATTACTTCCATCGTTGATTCCCTACATGGTAGTAGCTTAGGGTTGAGAGGACTCATAATCAAAGGATGAACTAGAGGAATACGAAATACAAGAGTCTGATCATGGACTAGGGTGAGCGACCCTAACTCGTCAAGAAAGTATTAATGGATTTACTAATAAGAACTAAAGGTGAAGACCACGAAGTCTCTACGACAAATGCCGAGTGGGTGTTATGATGTTAGAACAAAGAAAACACTAAAGGATATGGTAAAATGTTGAAAGAAAAAGAATAATAGAAAGCAAGCAAACACCTAGTGCAGTAGTGCAAAGTGCAATCTAACTATGACGTACTGTTACTCTAATTAAAGCAAGCTTGTCCTATAAAAGAAAAAATGACTCCTAGCCTAAAATTTATGTACTCCTCAAACAAGTCCTAATACTATATTTCTGATGGCCTTCAAAACATGTTCTTACTTGTGGGATCTCAGGTCCACAATAAGAGGGGTTGAGAGGAAGGTAGGGTAGAGGGATGGTTGTTTCCCACAACCACCACCTATAGGTTGTTTATCCTAAGAATGTCCACTAAGTTACCTCCATCCCATAGGGGTGAGTGAATCTTGAGCTTCTTGCTAATCAGCCATTGGTATCAGATTCCTGACCACGAGTTGGGTAGCCTCGAGGAGAACTTTCAGCACCGTGACCTAAGCCTAACCACCTCTCAAATGAATTTATTTCCCGCTCTGGTTTTAATTTTTGGAAGTTGGAGGATTTTAAATCTACTTGTTAGTATCCTAGAGTCATAGTAGTCAGAAAACAAGAATTGTCTTATGTATAAAGATTTGGCTATAATCCTGAAGAATATCAAGATATGGGTTTCAGTTTAAAATAAAATTTTCATTATTTAGTGTAATTATGTCAAATTGTGTGAAAGGTCATGAAAATAGTCATTGATATCTTGAGAGGTTGAGTTAAGTGGATCTAAGGTCATGTTTCCCCAAAAGGTCATGAGTAAGGGTTTTTTGCGATGCCTTATCATCATTGGCATGGATTTGTAGGGTCCCTTGGGTCAATTAGAGTGTCAAATCTCAATCAGCACATTCATCATTCAAGTTCAAAGTTTTAATCATTAGCCTTGAAATCTGCATTCACCCACCTTGGGATCTCAACACATCACCTTGGCCTCCAAAAGAGATATGCAGTTCTTACTTGTCCACTCGAGGCCTTTTGAACACCAAGAAAGGTTTGCTGCATAAAGTCTGCATGGGGTGTTGTGCTTCTACCAAGGAATCAAATTTTGATGATGAATTAGGGTTTTTGGCACTTTTGTCAATGTAGGAGGTTTTTTGGTGAATATTTGGATCAGCTCCAAATCATTTTTCTCATTCAGAAGATCAATGTTTGGTCAAATCATGAAGATGGAGATGTGTTGCTCAACTGCGTTGCACTTCTGTTGCAAGAAGAATGTTTGGGGTTTGAAGGTTTTTGTTTGGCATAAAAGTTTTCTCATGGGTTTGAAACGTTTTATGGACCATTCCATGCCATCTGAGTACCCTCGGCATGTCAGATGACGGTCGAAGATAGTATAAGGTTGGAGCACTGCACTTTCACATGGTCACGATATTTTCACCATATCTCTTAAACCCTATACTCATTTTCCATGAAAATTTGTACAATAGATGCATGTGGGTGAGATGAATAATATCACTTAATTTAAGGTCAAAATTCTTCATGGTTCTCAAGAAACGAGCCACCGTCATCTACAACAATTTTTGGATTTTCTTGAGATCCATGAGTGTGATTTGGTTCAAAATTTGTGTGGAGAAGGGTTATAATAATATTAGTTTTTTGTAAAAAAAAGGTTCAATCCATCTTACCATTTATGATATATTCAAAAAATATAGTTGTTGCACTTCTACACTGAATTTTGCATTGCACTTTTGGAAAGTCAACTGTTTGACCATCAGATTTGACTCCAAAGCTTCCAAAACTGATTTTGAAGATGTTGAAAAGTGTCTTGGAGTCTTAGGATGTTGAAGCTATATATCATTGTAAATATTTAATGTTTGGTTAAGAATTTAGTTAAATATTGCATTAGGTAAATTGATTCCTAGTTTTAAGCATAGTAGGTCTACATTCATTGCATCTAGCTGATTACCATTTCTCCTTTGGGAAATTCAGTTTTGTTAGGTGGAAAATTAATGATTTTTTATGTATATATTGTGCAAATATTATAGTCCAAAGGGTTGATTGGCGAGTGTAAGAGAGAGAGTTTGGTGTATGCTGTGATTTCTTATTTTCCATACTCAGTGATTAATGAAGAAGGCCAGAGTTGTTTCTTTCAAGGATTCTTGTGTCAACAAGTTTTGGTGATGTGCTTTCTTTTGTGTTTATGTGTCCTCTTTCCTTTCAGTTTTTCATGAATCTACTTTCCTCATTATTTGAATGAAGTTTATGTGAATACATAATTCATCCAAGATAGGTGTTATGTTTTCTCCTTTCAAATAATATTAATGTTTTTCATCTAAAGCTAAGTGTAAAATTCATCCCTCATAGATGCTTTATGTTTAGTGGACTATAATGATTTATTCCTCCACCATATACTACAACATATTTTCAAGATCCAAAGTGTTGGTTATCTTTCCCTTGGTGAAGAACTACTCACCATCCCATTTTGATCACTGAGATTTACTAAAATAAATGACTCCATGCCCAATGAATGTCTCTTTCACTATGATATCAAACCTTCAAGACCCATTATTTGATCTCAATATCTAGCCTAAAATCTAAGTGACTGAAAATTATATAGAGAGATCCCTCTCTAAAGCTGGAAGAGCTAGATTCCAGTTTTCAATTGGTTCGTGGTTACCTCTGGGTTTCCCTCCTATAGGCTAAGGAAATTACGGAGAGATAACATAGTGGCGTTATTGCCAAGGAGAAAAAGGTTTTATATTTTTTGGGTCAAAGTTTTAGATCTGATTTCGCATGGTGGAAAATAGTCAAACACATGAAGGTTGTACCATTCACCTAGTGACTCTAATCATGTTTTAACCTAATCCAAAGACTCCACTGGTAGTAGGATCCAGAAATCATGGTTTTGCTGGCGACTCTACTGGCTCAATATAAGTTTAATATTTGCAAGGAATACTCATTTAAAACGAGATCACATTCCAAGTTTTTCTAATCGCATGCCTCATGTAGATTGGCAAACTTATTTTCCAAAATTTAGAGATCAGGTAGGAGATGATGTTGCTCTTCATTTGGTGAAGTTTCACATGCATGTGTGTATGCTAAAGGCTATTTTTCATGAAGATTATCTCATGAAGATGTTCATGGCTACCTTGGAGGAAAAATCGAGATATTGGTATGGAGGTTTTCCACCTAGTAGCTTTGTCATTGGTTGAGAATTGTTGTGACCATTATGAGGATTTCATTCAAAATCTATAAAATTCTTATAGCGATGAAGAGTTCATGGATGAAGAAATCCTGGAAGATTGAAAGAGAACCCTTTTCATCACCAAGAATAAATGGTAACTTCTATATTGCCTGAAAATGAAATAGATCAACATCCTGATGCAGAAACTTATGATTTGTCTTTTGAGTTTGAAGAAAATTTGCAGCAGTCTTGTCAGTTTTTAAGTGATCAGGAGGAAGATCAGGATACTCAGCCAAACTATTCTTCATATCATTCATTTTTTGGATCCTTGTTTCATGAAAAAACTTGTGACAATGAGCCAAATCATAATAATGACATTCTACAGTTGCAAGTAAATATGGAAAAGGAGCAAACTGTCTTTGATACCCTTGGAGGTGAAGAAAGTATTAAGAATTTTTCATCATTTGAATTAAAAAATTTAGAAATCTTTATAAGTTTAAATGACGTTCTCTATGAATCACACAAAGGGTTAACTTCTGATGCTTCTGACATATATGATGAGGCTTTCCTTTTTGAACATTTTCAAGAGTACACAAAGTCTTGTCTTACTATAGATGATGTGAAATATGAACCATTGGCTTCATTTTTTTTTGAAAATGAGCTTGAAATAGATGTTATTTATTACCTGCGTGATAGAAGAAAAGGACAACTTACTGTCATTTTTTAGGAGGATCATCTTAATCACACATAACAACCAACAACTATGAATGAAAGAGATCCTTATATTTTTGTTAGTTTTCAAGAGAGGGTAGGATTTCATACTTTTTAAGATTATTTCTCTAGCATGTTGCAATCATAAAAAATGTGAAGTTTGTATTATTCTCGGATCAAGGTTATGAGTTTTTCTTGGAATTGATGTTGTCATATTCTAATTTTTTTGTCTGCTTAAAGAAAATGTGAGAAGAATTCAGTCAAGTATTTGATTACTCGATTGGTTACATTGGCATTTTGTCTTCACTTGATCCAATAATGGTTTTAACAGATTAGAGTAGGTATGAGTGTGAATAAGCTTAGCACTCTGAGCATCTTTTTCAATAGTGTGGCAATTTCTAGTAGTTTGTTTTGGAATATTGGTTCAACGTTCATTTTCAATTTGTATTATGAATTTCTGATTTTCAGTTTGTACAGTGATTCTGGTTTCAATGGATTTGGTTACAAAATAAGCTAGTTACACAATTAGCGCAACAATCAATTTGCAAGTTTCAATATTGGGAATAGCCCAATGGTTAGGCACATGGTCTACGGTGTTCTTGGCACCTCATAGGAAGGATGCCATCCCCATTGGAGCCAATGTTAGTATCCTATAGTCATAGTAGTTAGAAAACAAGTTTTGTGTTTCAAATTATGATAAATGTATAAAGGTTTGGATATGATCTTTTAGAATATCAAGCTATGGGTCTTAGTTTAGAATAAAATTTTCATTATTCAATGTAATTATGTCAAATGTGTGAAAATTCATGAAAATAGTCATTAATATATTGAGAGGTTGAGTTAAGTGTGTCTAAAGTCATGTTTCATCAAAAGGTCATGAGTGAGGTAGTGTTGTCATGCCTTTTCATCATTGCCACATATTTGTAGGGTCCCTTGGGTTAGTGAGAGTGTCAAATCTCAATCATCCATGACATCACTTTAGTGCAACAACCAGAAATATAGTGTTTCACTTTTAACAAGTGTTGCGCATTCATCATTCAAGTTTAAAGTTACAATCATCACCCTTGAAATCCACATTCAGAAACCTTGGGAGCTCAACACATCACCTTGGCCTCCAAGAAATATATGTAGTAGTTACTTGTCCCCTCGAGGCCTTTTGAAGACCAAGAAAGGTTCATTGCACAAAGTTTGCATGGGGTGCTACGCTTCTATGAAGGCATCCAATTTTGATGAGGAATGAGGATTTTTGGAACTTTTGTTCATGTAGGATGTTTTTTGTGAATATTTGGATTAAATCCAAATCATTTTTCTCAATCAAAAGATCAGTGTTTGGTCAAATCATGAATATGGAGATGTGTTGCGCAACTGTTGCAAGAAGAAGAAGGTTTCAGGGGAGCGGTAGCCCCCTTGTATGGGGTCTGGGGAAATGCCCTGACAAATTTTTTTTGGACCCTATATTGGGTGGGCAAAACTACCTATGGTTTTGTGCATGGGTTTTGCACATGGTTTTGGGCATGATGGTTTTCTACTCTTGGTATTTTGTAAATCCGGCCAAGAGAACTACGATTATGTTCTAATTTATGGTTAATGGATTTGGGTTTATGTATGCTTCAACATGTATATATATGTATTGTAACATTGAAAGGAATATAATGAAAAAACAATCTGGTAGTCCCCTTTTTGGGATCGAGGGGAAAATATTTGTGTATTTATTTTATATTCTTGCCATTTTTTATTTATGTTTTTAGAATTTGTATTTAGGTAATTTCTGTACAGGGTTAAAACCTAAATTTGGTATCAGATTTGTTTCAACTTCATAGGGACACCTTTGTTGCTGAGGGGTTCTACTCAGGCCTGTGGTAGACCCTATTGAAGGGGAAATCTGCAAAATCAATTCTTGTGGTGAAAGAAGATGGTGAGCAGTGGAATGATAGAGATCGAGAAATTTAATGGTCAAAGTTTTGAGTTGTGGAAAATCAAGGTGGAGGATCTGTTGGTGGATAAACATCAGTGGATCATTGTATATCTAGTTACTAAATCAACGACAATGTCAAATCAAGATTGGGCGAAGTTGGATCAGAAAGCAAAGAGCACAATATGGTTTTGTATCTTAGATTCATTATTGTTGAAATTATGAGGGGAAGCTATGAAGAAGGCTTTGTTGGACAAGTTAGGGACTTTGTACCAATCTAAGTATTTGGGGAACAAACTGTTCCTATAGAAAAATATGTATAACCTGAGGATGGAGGATGGAGACGCAGTGATAGAGAATCTAAATGCCTTTAATTATGTAGTAATTTAGTTGTTATCTATTGATATTAGAATTTCAGATGAAGATATATGCATCAGTTTACTGTGTTCTCTACTAGATTCGTGAGATAGTCTTGTTGTTGCAATAGGTAGCAATACAACTACCTTGAAGTTTGATGAAATAATATCATCCTTATTGTCAGAGGAGATGAGACGGAAAAATATGGAGGGCCAGAAT
Source organism: Pinus tabuliformis (assembly GCA_031772625.1). Classification (NCBI taxonomy): domain Eukaryota; kingdom Viridiplantae; phylum Streptophyta; class Pinopsida; order Pinales; family Pinaceae; genus Pinus; species Pinus tabuliformis. The sequence continues at coordinate 1,595,160,819 of CM062820.1, read as the reverse complement.
GGAGATTCCTTGTCTATACGAGGATGGTCCTAGAATAGAAACAAAAAAAAGTCCTCATGTGGGAGATATAAATCTAAAGGGATATATAAATCTCTAGAAGAACCTGAAAAGGTGTGTTGGAAATGCAGAAAGGAAGGGAACTTCAAAAAGGACTATAAATCTAAAGCTCCTAACAAAGGAAAGGGAATTGATGATGCTCCTTCTACAGAGGTGAAAACCACCTTAGATGAAGGTGGGGATGTGTACTTAGCTTCTTCTTCAAGTACACATGTAGATCATGAGGCATGGTTGATTGACTCAGGTGCATCCTTTCACTTCACTCCCCATAGGGAGTGGTTCTGTGAGTATGAGAATATGATGGTGGTGATGTCTTCTCAGGGGATGATAGGAAGGCTAGATCGTCGAACATGGAAATTCAAGTTAAAGTTGCAAGGTGGAAGGATTAAAATAGTTTCGAGTGTTTTTCACATTCTTGCATTGGCAAGAAATCTGATTTATGTAAGCAAGATGGATGATGCAAGTGTAAAAATAGTGTGTTGGGTGCGGAGCCTAATTATCTTCTTTATTTAGAGGTATCACCAAATTGTACACTAGTTCCATTACCACCCATAATATTGGCACTGGAAGGGGGGTCCAGGGAGGGCGGCAACGATCCTTGGGAGCCCCCCCCCCGGTGAGGGATCAGGGGAAGCAACCCTGAAGCTAAAAATAGATGTAAAATTGCCTTGTAAAATGTTGCAATTTCATAGTCAATCTAGGCTATTCATTAGCCGAAGATTTGATGGTAGAAGTTATATTTAATTTAGTGTTTTTTTCCATAGAAGGCAACCCCTCGCTATATATGAGGGAATTATATTGCATCCATGTAGATCTATATTTTGAGTGAGAAAGAGAGAGAAGATTATGTGAGAGTGAAGAGGGAATTACAGTGGATCTATTGTAGGTTGTATCTCTTCAGTTTGCTCGATAATATAAAAGGAAGGACTAGTTGTTTCCCATGGACATAGCCCAAATGGGGTGAACCACGTATATTTGTGTCTTTCTTGTTTTATGTGTTTTATGTGTTTATATTTATGCAATATATTTTATGTGTTCCATTGCTCTATAATATATAATTTTCTAAAAACTGGTATCAAAGCCAAAGGTCTATTTGGTTGATAAACTCGCAAGAGAGAAGGGTTCTTGGTTTGAGGGGGAGTAATGGCGAAAGATGGTAGGTTTAGATCGAAAAATTTAACGGCCAAAAATACTAGCTATGGAAGATGTAGATGGAAGATTATTTGTAGCGGAAAGATCTGTACCAACCATTGAGTGGAAAGACAAAGAAGCTGATGAGTATGACAGACATAGAATGAGATATTCTCGATAGAAAGGCACTTGGAAAAATACGGCTGTGCCTAGTGGCATAGGTAGCCTTTAATATTTCAAAGGAAATGACAACAAAGGGTTTAATATCAATATTGACCAAACTATATGAAAAACCCTTGGCCTCAAATAAGGTATTTCTTATGAAGCGTTTATTTAATATGAAGATGTCAGAAGGTGGATCTATTATTTGAATTCAAGCTTCTGTGATCCATAATTTATTAATATATGAATATTTTTAGAAAAAATCACATTGAAAATATTTGGTCAACGCGTTTCGAACCAACCAGTGTGGTTCATCTTCAGGACAAGATGAAGAGACACATCTCACAAGAAGGTTAAATAAGAAAAAAGGACTGGTGCTGATCATTTAAATGAATTTAATACAGTTACCAGTTAGTTAAGTTTTGTAGGGGTAACTTTTGATGATGAATTTAGGGCTCTGTTATTTCTGTGCTCATTGCCAGAAAGTTGGAATGGTTTAGTTATGACCATTAGTAACTCTATCTATGGATCTAGTACTTTAAAGTCTAATGATTTTGTTGGTGCAATCCTTAGTGAGGAATTGCGATGGAAAAGCTCCGGTGAGACATCAGGTAATGCTTTGATTGCAGAGACTAGGGGAAGAAAAATGTAAAGAGGAAAGAGCCCAGGATATCGCAATAAGTCAAGGAAAGGTAGATCGAAGTCCATATCGAGGATAATGTGCTGGAAATACAGGAAGAAAGGACACCTGAAGAAAGACTGCAAGTCTCGAAAGGGAAAAGAAGGAGAGAAAAAGAAGTCATGAAGCAAATGTGACAGGTGATGTGTTGCAAAATGCTTTGATTCTTTCATTAGAAAATATTATTGATGTCTAGGTGGTAGATTCAGGGGCCTCATTCCATGCCACACCTGATAGGAAACATTTTCATGATTATGTTCAAGGAGATTTTGGAAAGGTTCGATTAGGTGATGATAAACCCTGTAAAATCATTGGAATGGGTACAATTTTCGTAAAACCATAGAATGGAAATCAATGGCTATTGAAGGAGGTAAGGCATGTTCCAGATTTGAAGAAAAATATGATTTCAATAGGGAAGTTGGGAGGTGAACACTGTGTAACTACTTTCACAGATAAAACCTGGAAGGTCACTAAAGGAGCCCTGGTAATAGAAATAGGAGAAAAGGTTGGTACATTTTATTTATGCAATGGTATTTCTAATTCTATTAATGCTTTAACCTATACAGGAGTAGATACGACATTGTGGCATCATAGGCTCAGACACATGAGTGAGAAGGGGATGAAAATTCTTCACTCAAGAAATTTGTTGCCAGGGGTGAAGCATGTTGATATAAAATTATGTGAGAATTGTGTTTATGGAAAACAGAAGAGAGTCAGATTCCTCAGATTTGGGAAAGAAAAGAAGAGCGAAAAATTAGAGCTTGTGCATATGGATGTATGGGGACCTTCTCAAGTATCAACTCTCAGTGTTTCTCGTTATTCTGTTATTTTTATTGATGATGAAACCAGAAAAACCTTGATTTATTGTATTCGAAATAAGTCTGATGTATTTGATACTTTCAAGAAATGGAAATCTTTGGTTGAAAATGAGATAGGAAAAAGGTTGAAGTGTCTCAGATTAGACAATGGAGGTGAATATTTCAGCAAAGATTTTGATAGGTACTATTCCGAGAATGGAATTCATAGAGAGAAGACAGTTCAAGGAACACCACAAGAACATGGTGTGTCAAAAAGGATGAATAGGACAATCATGGAGCGTGCAAGGTGCATGAGATTGCATGCAGGATTGCCTTTACAATTTTGGGTAGATGTTGTAGATATTGTTGTTTATCTAATAAATAAAGGGCCTTCAAGTTCCTTAGATGGTGGTATTCCAGAGGAGGCATGGACAGGTAAAAGGGTAAACTACTCATTTTTAAAGACTTTTGGTTGTGAAGCCTTTGCCCACATTAACAAAGAAAATAGAACAAAGCTTGAGGAAAAACAAAAGAAATGTACCTTTATTGGATATGGTGTTAATGATTTTGGTTATTACTTTTATGATTATGAAAAACACAAAATCATTAGGAGCAAAGATGTCATATTCAATGAAAAGGTTTTGTATAAGGATCAGATGCAGGAAAAGAAACAAGAAAAAGAAAATAGAGAATACACATTCCTTGATGACATCACAGAAAAAGTGAAGGTGCCTGAAAATCATAATTATCAACAGCCAGAACAACAATAACAACAAGAACCTCAAACACTAGAAAGAGGTGTTAGAAGATCCACTAGGATAAGTAGACCCCCTGAATGATCCTCTCCTTCATTATATTATGTATTGTTGACTGATTCTGCTGAACTAGAATGTTATGAAGAAGAAGTGCAGGTAGAAACTAGGAATAAGTGGGAGCAAGCCATGAAAGAACAGATGGACTCTTTAGCACATAACAAGACTTGGGACTTAGTCAGGTTGCCTGCAAGTAAAACAAAATTGCAGAATAAATGGGTTTACAAGTTGAAGGAAGAAGATGGAGGAAGAAAAAGGTATAAAGTTAGACTTGTGGTGAAGGGGTTTGCATAGAAAAAGGGTATAGATTTTGATGAGATATTTTCTCATGTTGTTAAAATGACTTCGATCAAAACTATTTTAAGTCTAGTAGCAACTAAAGATTTTCATCTTGAGTAGTTAGACGTAAAGACAACCTTTCTCCATGGAGATTTGGAGGAAGAGATGTATATGCAACAACCATAAGGATATGAGGTAAAAGGGAAGGAGAAACTAGTGTGCATGTTGAAGAAAAGCTTGTATGGCTTAAAACAAGCTCCAAGGTATGGTATCTAAAATTTGATAGGTTTATGTCTGAACAAGGTTATACTAGATGTCACTTTGATCATTGTGTTTATCTCAAAAGGAAAAATGATGGGAGCTATATTATATTATTATTGTATATAGATGACATGCTTGTTGCAGGTTCTAACATGCAGGAAATAAATGTGTTCAAAAGAAAATTGGTGAACTCATTTGCAATGAAGGATTTGGGTGTTGCAAAACAAATCCTTGGCATGAGAATAACTAGAGATAGGAAGAATTTAAAATTAACATTGTCTCAGAGTGAGTACATAGAAAAGGTGTTGAAACGATTTAATATGAAAAATGGAAAACTAGTTAGTATACCTTTGGCTAGCCATTTCAAACTAAGAAAGGAGGTGTGTCCCAAATGTTATAGACATTTTTGTGCCTTACAGCTCTAAGCATGAAATGTCCATAATCCAAGGGATCCAAAGTCCCTAAAAGTGTTGTTCCTACCCCTAGAGGAACAAGGCCAACCAATGACAGCTTCTCCCATAAGTTCTCCACCAGAAACTGCTCAAAACTAGTCAAATCAGGATCAATTCAGAAGCTCCACTAGCTGGCTGCATTGCAAAGCACCCAAATACACTGGCTAGGTGCGTTGCAATGCACTTGAATGCACTACCCAGGTGCGTTGAGCGGGAAATGACAAGTGGCAGAGTCATTCAACGAGGTGGAGAGACAATGGAAGCTTCCAGAATCTTCTCCAATGACACTTGCCTCACTGAATTCGACCAGTGATGAGTAAGAGGCTCTCAGTCTCCAAGTGGAAGCAAGAACTGATAGAGAGAAGCCACAAGTCAAAACATAAGCTGACTCATCCTCTCTGCTTACATCTATATATGGATCCCTCATCCCAGAGATCCAGAGGCTGGAATTTTGTACTTTGCAGAGAATTGCTGTTGGTTTTGAGATTGAGATGAGTGCATTGGGTGGTTTATGCTTTGTTGGAGGTGAGGAAGGGATTCCTTTGCTGGGAGGTAGATGCTGGATCGGGACACACTTGGTTGTATCTCCTCCTGGATCTTCTTATTGCATCAATAAAACTATTTGAGTTTCTCCTACATGCTTGTGTATCAGTGATGTTTTGTTATATTTACATGTTTAGCTTAATCTGATCCTAAGCGTTTTATGAATGTAAATCTATATCTTTGTGTAGTTTCTCTCTTCTGTGATCTTGCAGGAACTTGGTGAAGCTGGGCCGGTAAGGGAGCAAGTAGCTGGAAGCTGTCGAAAAGGAGAGCGATTGGATCAACAAACTAGCGCAAGACACAGGTTAGTTTATCCTTCCTCTTCATTTACATTTCTTAAAGAAGAATACTCAAGTAGTTTTTCGTTGTTTGTTGCTAAGGCACTGTCACACCTTAGAGTGGGATAGGGGCATTCTGAATAGATACTTTTCCCAACAACAAAATGGCGACTCCACTGGGGATCGTGTCTAGTTAGTTTGTTTGTGTTTCTTTTGTTGTTTGCTTCATAAACATAGAAGTAGCAATCGAACTGCATTTGCCATTATCAAATGCAAAGTAGTTGCTTCTTCAATCCTCCCATTGGATTTGTTTATGATTTGAACATCTGATCCACAAATGCTCTAATTGCTCTTTGTGATAGCTCTTAGTCCTCCTTTAAATCATCCCTCTAATTGTACCTTACTGATAGCTTTACTCGGCCAAAATCCATAGATTAAACTACAAACCGTGACCTAGAACCCGAATAGAAGTCTCCTTTCTGCCCCAGCGCATGCTCTGTGAAGAGGTTCTGCATTTCAACGCAGGTCCCGAGACGGCTACCTGCGCTGCAATTCAGTTTCTCTGTACAATAGGTGCGCTAATCAGCCCTTGGCCTGTGCAGCTGAGGTTCTTTGCTTCATTTTGTTCAGTTTTATCTCTGATTTTTGCAGCCTGTTATCAGTGTGTGTACCTGTCTGAAAACCCCTTTTCTTTGCCTTAATTTCGCCTCCTTTGTACAAAAAGACTATAGATGTTCTTTGTGTGTTTGTTACATCATTTACAGTTTTCCATTGAAAAGTAAAATAGTCATATTGTCATCCTTAGATTTAGATCTGTCGTAAGTGTCGATTTTGATCTTAGGAGAAAGTTTCTTTGCTGTTGACAGTTGATTATACTTTTTACTTTTGCTTTGGTTTGAATTTGTCTCTTTCTAGTGTCGAAACGAGTGTTTATTTCGGAATCATAAAGTGTCGTAATATCTACCCTTTTGATTTCGAAAAAGAAGCTTGTTTGTGTTGTTCACTTGAAAGCAAATTCAAATTTGTACATCAACTTTCTTTTTAGGCATCAATATTAAGAAAGTGAAAACAAATACATGCATTTGTGCATTTTCATATTGATAGTTTGTATGGTTTGACTTAGGAAAAGTGCATTTACAGTGTGCTCTTTTCTCTTTGAGAAAAGATTGTGTCTTTCTTTTCCCGTTGTAGCTAGGATTTTCATTGTTGAAAAGAGATAAAAAGCTTGCTTATCATCTTTAGATTGCATTTAGGAATTACATCTACATCTCGTGGTGATCCAAAAAGGAAAACTTCTAAGAAAGATCAAATTAAAATAAATTGAATGAATCTAACAATGCTTTGGAACTTAACGCACAACATAGAGGTCTAGGCTAGAGACATGTTCCGACGTCGTAAAGCCTGGTAACTGTTGTCCTCACTGATGGTTGGGTGATTCCTCCACTGTGAGACGATAAGTGCCAGTATGGATTGTGCTCCCACGTACCGTCGAGTATATATTGGGAGACCCCTATAGGCTTAAAACCTTTTATCCATAGGAAGCCGTGTCGGCCGCCCTACTGATCGCAATGCACCGAACACAGCATTCGGGAAGATTGATTGTCGTACCGTAAAACGTATTCTGCAGTTTTGTGATTGGTTTGGCACACCCTCTACCTAGATCTCCAGAGCAGTCCCTTTCGTTCCTTTTCAGATTCCTTAACGGAAAAGGTCCATCTGAGCACTTGTCACTTCAGGCTCATTAAAAATCGAAGGAGACTAGAGTCATCTTTTGTTTTTTCTCGACTCTTTAAAATTGAAAAAACAAGTTGTGTCCAAGCGTCGTAAAATTTATTTTAAACGGAATATTCATACCCTTTTCCTACGTTGATCTTAGGTTGAGAAAATGGAGTCTACCAACCAAGGAATTCCCCTTGGTGGAAATCCTGGTCCCTTCTCCTCTTGGGGAGATGTTGGTGCGCCCATATGGCCACATTGTCGCTTCCAGGACTGACAATTGGCTTGCCAGTCTGGCTCTTCTCAACCAATGTCGTTCAGAACACCACTATTCCTGAACAATCGAATCAGCAGTTAGACCAGTCCAGAGTTACCCACCAACCTTCTACTTCCTCTAATTCTTCCTCTCCTCCTTCCTCTTCGCTTGATGGGGCTGGCAAAGTCAAAAGTCAAGTTCCTAAGGAGAATAAGGAAAAGAAGAAGAAAGAGAAGAAGAAGAAGGAGCCAAAAGCGACTGGGGGCAAACGAGTGTCATCTAACGAAAATCCACACACTGCACTGACCAGGCCTAAATCGCCATGTGTCATTTGCAAGGGAGACCACTTTCACAGAGATTGTCCTTGCATCCCTCGGATACTAAGGGACTGGTCTCCCCGTTTGCACAATCCGGTGGCGTCAACCTCTGATAGCCATGTTGAAAGCACACCGTCAACTAGCGAAAGTGAAGTCCCAGGACAAAAAGGGAGAGCTAGATCTCCCTGTAAACTGTGCGAAGGTGATCACGCTATCCACCGTTGTCCCTTCCTAGACGAAGCTAAAAGAGTTTTGGATGATCGTCCGGTTTCACCGTTACGACTTCCTCCTGGATATAAAAAACTCTTGCCGAGTCCTTCGTTAGTTGAGAATCCAGCTGGCCCGCTCAAGTGGTCAGCTGAAGCGCCGGTCATTGAAGATGAACCAGCTGAATCCATACCCGACGAAAGTCAAAAGGTCGAGGCGGCAGTTGACCCGGTCTTGCCTTCAGAGGTTTTATCTTCGAATGACACAGTCACTAAAGATAACAAGGATGACACCATCCAAATTCTCTTCATCAACACAGACTCCGACGAACACGGGGGCAACCTACCCATTCCTTTATCACAGGAAGGAAGTTCATCAGAGCCGTACTCGGCCGTCTACTCGGTCCCACCTCCAAGCAACCTAGTTGTCTCCTTCGACTGGAATCAACTAGGCAGACCCCGTTTACCAGCAAGCATACCATTCAGAATTATCGTCCAAATATATAGAATGGTCATGGCTGGTACCATCATAGATGAGGGGGCTTTTGTGAGTATCCTTTCCTCTACTGCTTGGAAAGCGCTTGGTTCGCCATCGCTTTTGCCTGAGATGAGAAATCTGACAGGCTTTGATAAAGGAACCAGTCGACCTTTAGGGATCCTCCCCAATGTGCCCATAACATTGAAAGGGAAGACCGTTCAAACGAATGTAATGGTCGTTCAAGGACCCTTGGATTATAACCTACTCCTTGGACGAGACTATATTTATTGCATGGGAGCCATCGTCTCCTCACTCTTTAGAGTAATGTGTTTTCCGCATGAAGGAAGAGTGGTCAAACTCGTGGACCAGCTTTCATTTCCCGGATCACGCATCGCGAATAGTCATATACCATCCCTAAATGGTCTCTTCACGCAAGAAATGTCTCAACCCACGGTCCGTCTTCCCGATGAACATGAGTAATTCGGAGAGATATGACTGGAACCCAGGGGGCATGCATCCTGGTCTGCTTCGGCAGGAAAACTTCGGGTATAAAGTAGGTTTCCGCAGGAGAATATTACTAGTATGTACCCCGTCCATGATTGGAAGAGGGGTTATTCTAGAATAAGATTCTTTTGTCAAAGTTATGTAAGTTGGGTCGGCGCTGCTTACCTTTGTTTATCTCGGTAGACATCGTCGAAGAAGTGTTTTGTTTGCACCGCGAATAAAACAAACTTTGAATAACCTGAAAGAGGTAGGCCTTTCTTGATAGAACAAATGTTTTGTCTGCAAATTGAGGGGTAACCTTGAAATCATATTTTATACCTGGGGGCATGCAAACCTTTTGGAGTGTAAGCAAGGGGCGGCTATTTATTTTTTAAATTTTTAGGTCCTCCCTTTAAACCTGTAGGCTAACCCTTTAAACTCGTAGGATTAGTCGTTTCCAAACTTGCATAACGAAAGGATGCGGGGCAAAGCTTTGTAAGGCGCAATCTCCATAAAAAATGGCATCTTATATGAGACATTCTTATCATATGACTGGATAATCGAGCAGCTTTAGCACATAGTTCATGCTCGTTAAAAAATAAACATAAGACCGAGCAAGTGTTTCAATCCGCGTTTAAGCTCGTTAAAAAATGAACTATCCTCCGATAAATAACCACCGTGAATGTAACATTATCAGCCATTAAAGCCTTGGTCGTGTTTGCACCGTCACCTCCACTTTTCCATTGGCCGATCATTCACCTCCATTTGATTGTTTACCCATTTTGAGGAATAGCTGCGAAGAGTGATTTCACTATCCATCCTTGTGACACTGCCGTGCTTGGAAAATTCCAACCCTTACCTGGAATCAGCTGCTACCCATTTTATCACTCGTTCCTCAAAAGACGAGTCTTCTTTAAGCTCTTTTCATCTGACTCGTAAAACATGAAAATATTGCCGAGTTTTGGCCTTCCAGCTCGTTAAAGCGACCGGAAGTGCTATCCCTCCTCTAGATTTTAATCTTTTTGGACCTGAGGGATTATTGCACAAAAAGATCGAGCGCTTGTATTGTTCGGCTCGTTAAAACTATCGAAAATTCATCCCTTCTGTATTGTTTTATACTTTTTCGGACTTAAGGGATTAGATGACGAAAAAGGAATTCCGGAGTTAACTTTATGTACCTTTTCAGACACTCTAAAAATGAAAAGGACCGAGTTATCCTTGTCGTTAAACTCGTTAAAAACATTAATAGTGACAAACTTGACTTTAGACGAGAACGAGTTTCACTATCGCTAGGCTCGTTAAAACATAGCGATGGGTTTGCCCGAAGGGCAAATTATAGAACAAGCATATGTTATCCTCCTCAAGCTTGACAAAAATAAAGAGGTACTGGTCAGCAATGACTGGGGAAAAATTGGGAAGAAACTCAAAGAATCTTTATTGGTAGCAAGTCGCTCTTGAACATGACACTTCCACTCCGTGCCTGAGTCGGGTTGGGTTGTTTCATTCACCGGTCACATCACCATGGTCTCGCCATACCATCCACATTTGGGGTAAATGCTACCGATCCATCACATAAGTGTCGCTGACATGTTCAAGAGAAGTCATCCAGAGAAGTCAACCGTGTCCCATCCACTACCATACATTATACTTCATTCTTTCATGACCGCCACCCTGAACCATATATCATCAGATTGTTTTCACCTCCATCAAAATCATTTGCTCCGCTCCGTGTCATTGATGTGGGATTCATCAAGGCCCTCCTTTGACGGATCGCTTCTTGTCGACATCAGCTCATTATCCAAGAAGTTGATCTAGGAACACCCCATTCAGTACTTTGAAGCTTGCATGCCTCAATGGAAAGTTTCTCACTTCCGGCGACAGGTATACATCAATGACCTTCGACCGAAAGATTTTGCGTGGTGTTCCATGCCAAGTCCTTTATTCACACCACGTGAATTGTACTGCAGTACCTTGAGGGTCATCATCCTTATCGGTGATTCCTCTCGCGCTTGTTAACAGTTTACATCATTGATTGGTAATCAAGCGATGTCTTTCCATGTTCGACTTCAAAACATTTCTCACATGGATCGACTTGTACATCGAGTGAAGAACGGACGAGATTGAAGACCCCGGATCTAGCTTCATCCATCCGGGCTGCGATATATATTCAGGAAAAATAAAGACATTGGCATGTACAGCATTGCAGCACAGATGATCATCCTACCAAAAGGATGATGAATTCATCAAAATCATCAGTCTACCATCAGACGATTGTCTGTCCTGTGTACATAAAAATGAATTTATAAAGCTGAGCATGGGAATGCCCACCTCAGCTGGATCATGAAAATAGTATGAAAATAATGTATTGTATTGTATCTTATTATAGGTCTCCTCCCAGCATTGAAAGAACTTCGGATCCTCCTAATAAAGCATTTCACCCGATAAACGACCTCATACTTTAGGGGGCAACTGTTATAGACATTTTTGTGCCTTACAGCTCTAAGCATGAAATGTCCATAATCCAAGGGATCCAAAGTCCCTAAAAGTGTTGTTCCTACCCCTAGAGGAACAAGGTCAACCAATGACAGCTTCTCCCAGAAGTTCTCCACCAGAAACTGCTCAAAACTAGTCAAATCAGGATCAATTCAGAAGCTCCACTAGCTGGCTGCGTTGCAAAGCACCCAAATACACTGGCTAGGTGCATTGCAACGCACTTGAATGCACTACCCAGGTGCGTTGAGTGGGAAATGACAAGTGGCAGAGTCATTCAACGAGGTGGAGAGACAATGGAAGCTTCCAGAATCTTCTCCAATGACACTTGCCTCACTGAATTCGACCAGTGATGAGTAAGAGGCTCTCAGTCTCCAAGTGGAAGCAAGAACTGATAGAGAGAAGCCACAAGTCAAAACATAAGCTGACTCATCCTCTCTGCTTACATCTATATATGGATCCAGAGGCTGGAATTTTGTACTTTGCAGAGAGTTGCTGTTGGTTTTGAGATTGAGATTAGTGCATTGGGTGGTTTATGCTTTGTTGGAGGTGAGGAAGGGATTCCTTTGCTGGGAGGTAGATGCTGGATTGGGACTCACTTGGTTGTATCTCCTCTTGGATCTTCTTATTGCATCAATAAAACTATTTGAGTTTCTCCTACATGCTTGTGTATCAGTGATGTTTTGTTATATTTGCATGTTTAGCTTAATCTGATCCTAAGCTTTTTATGAATGTAAATCTATATCTTTGTGTAGTTTCTCTCTTCTGTGATCTTGTAGGAACTTGGTGAAGCTGGGCCGGTAAGGGAGCAGGTAGCTGGAAGCTGTCGAAGAGGAGAGTGATTGGATCAACAAACTAGCGCAAGACACAAGTTAGTTTATCCTTCCTCTTCATTTACATTTCTTAAAGAAGAATACTCAAGTAGTTTTTCCTTGTTTGTTGCTAAGGCACTGTCACACCTTAGAGTGGGATAGGGGCGTTCTGAATAGATACTTTTCCCAACAACACCAAGGCTTAGGAAGAAATGGCTTATATGTCTAAATTTCCACATGCATCAACAATTGGAAGCTTAGTGTATGCATTGGTATACACAAGGCCTGATATTGCACATGAAGTGGGAGTTGTAATCAGGTGCATGAACAATCCATGAAAAGAACATTGGATGGCAGTGAAGTGGATTCTCAGGTATTTGAGAGGTACCACAAATCAAGCATTATGCATTGCTGGTTCAAACATTGCTTGATCTGAAAATCACTTAAGTATGATCTCAGTTAATTAATGCAGGTATTACAAACTCATGTGTTGGTGTGTGTGTCTACTATCTTAGGCAATGGATTGATAAGATTGCAAAATAAATAGACACTGGAAAACAATAAGAGAAATACAACAAGCAAATGTAAAAAACAACAATTTAATAAGGAGTTCACCCAATCCTCCTGGGCTACGTCTCCTAGTCCAGCTTTCAATGGTGGCATTCTTTTATTGTGTCTTTAAGCAGAGTTTTTACAATGAGGAGCTCACTGTGAGTCTCCTATAGTAGATGATGCTTAGTAGGGTGGTACTTGGATTCCCCAAGCCACTAGAGTACACAGACTCTCCCTTACCAAGTCTTGACCTCAACTAGTTAATGGGACGAGTCCAATTTGGTACTCAGTTCCTGATAGATATCCTCACAGGGATTGCTTGAACCTCTCAATCCTTCTTGATTCCGTCTCCTTGATGCTGCCTTAGCTCTGCAGGTCAACTCGACTATTGTTCTTTGTTTCTTGCTTCATTCTCTATTATGTCTCTTCTGTCTCACCGTCTTCTTACTTTTCTCTTTGTCTATTCATGGCTTAACGCCCATCCGTCCCTTGACTATTCGCTTCCTTTTCCATCTCTTCAGATCACTTGCCACTATTCACTTGGAATTCCCTACTTTTGTGTCATCATCACTGTGTAACATTTCACAGAGAGGTGGCCACTTTTCCCCTCACGAACTAAGTGCTAGATCTTCCTCAATGGTCGTTATTTTGGTTACTTTGTGAAATGATTCATCCACCAGCTCAGCGGTTAAATCGGACTTCAAACCTTTATGCGCCGTAGCTTATTTCTCCCTCCAAATTTGGTCTCCATCGGGTGTAATCTTTGCCGTTAGATCTGGGGCCTCTAGATCCTATGGTTATCGCTTTTATCGCATGGCTGACTTGCTCGACTCTTAGCCCGCGATGAGAGCGTTTTTCTCTCTCATCCGCTAGACATGCGTCACTCGGTGTATGGAATCGCTTGGTCCTCTAAAAAATCTACGTACCGCCCAAAATGCCTCCAATATTCCGTTGGTTTTGGAGCGCGAGACCCGCCTTCTATTTTAGTGCTTTCCCACGGTTTTCCAATCTCCCTTGTGACTGAGCACTCAGGGCTTTTCCTTCTCAAGGGGTTTTGCCCACAAAGCGTGATCGCGCATCAGAAACAACCTCCGTTTCTGGGTTTGAGCCTCCCAACTACCATTGTTGCACCATGCATGGTCCCCATGGGCCAACGGTTAGTGCGATTTGACCGAAGGTCCTCGTTGCTCCGTGTTGGCTGCAATTTTCCATTATACAGAGGTTATTTTTGATAGCTCGTTGTCTACAAGATTTTGAAGTCTTTCATGATTTGAAACAGTCATAGAACTCTGATAATTTTCATGGATCCAATTCGGATCATGGCCTTCCCACTGAAAAGGCTTTTGGACCACCGAAGAAGAGAGTCTTCCTGTAATTCATTAATTGAGGACTATCGTTGAACCACCGAAGGCTTTTGGACCCTCTTCTTCGGGACCCCCAATTAGTGAAGGTTCAAATAGTCTCAAGCTATCTGCATTGACAACTGAGTAGATGCACATGTAAGCTGGTAGATCAAGGCGAAAAGCATTCTCAGTAATTTTCTCAAGTATGTTGAAAGGTCCATACCTAATAGGCTTTAGCTTTTTGCCTTCACCTTGCATTCTGTCCTTCCTGATATACAACTAGACTTGATCACCAACTTGGAAACTATGCTCCGTCCGATGCTTGTCATGCCTTGCCTTGTATTTGGCTTGGCTCTTTTCTAGTTGTTCCTATACTGCCTGGTGAATCTCTTGGATTTGTTCAATTAACCTAGTTGCCTTGTCTACATAGCTGTGTCCCTCAACTGTTGTGTTCTTACAAAAGAAAAAATCCAAAGGTGACCTAGGTATAAAACCAAAACAGGTCTCAAAAGGAGATCTCTGTGTAGAAGAATGTTTGGCTCAGTTGTAAGCATGCTGCACATAACAAAAATGTTCATCCCAAAGCTTAGGATGCTTGCTGTAATATCCCCTGAGTAACTGGATCACTGTCCTGTTGACTACTTCTGTCTGGCCATCGGTTTGTGGATGGAAAGTTGTGCTTTTCTTCAGTTTGGTGTGCATCAATTCCCACAGACTTGACCAAAAGTTTCCCACAAATCAAGTGTCTCGATCAGATATAATGGGAGTGGGTAATCCAAAATGAACCCATACATGTTGAAACAATAGTTTTGTAGTTTGTTCAGGTGTAATTTGTTTATTACAAGGTATCAAAATACACATTTTGCTGAACCTATCCACAACAACATACAAATAATCACAACCTTTCCTAGATTTAGGTAGTCCTCCAACAAATTCCGTGGAAACACTTTCCCAAGGATGAGAAGGAACTGGTAATGGAGTGTACAAGCCTAGTTTCCTATTGCCGGGCTTGCTTTTAACACACATAGTACACCCTCATACATATCTAGAAACTGTCTCATTCATTTTTGGCCAATAACAAAATATTTGCAGCTGTGAAACTATTTTACTTACCCCAAAGTGACCTGATATTAGAGAAGTGTGTGCTTCTCGAACTATCTTTACTCTTTCAGTTTGTGGAATGCATAGCTTCCCACAATGATATAAGAGTCATTCCTTTACATGATAATCCAATTCTTCTATTCGTTTGCCTTGACTTAAAGTTGCATATACATCTTTAAAGTCTATATCTTGAGCATATTGTTCAATGTAGCTCTCATGTAACACAAAATTATGCTTAAGTATAGTAGATGCATTTATAATGGGTCTATATAACATATCTACAACTTTATTGTGTATGCCCCTTTTATATCTGATGACTAAATGAAACTGTTCTAGAAAACCCATCCATCTATAGTGTATTTATTTTTTGCAACTTAGTTTGGGAGTGTAGATATTGATGTGGTTGATGATTGGTATGTATTATTGTCTCTTTGCCCATTAAGTAATGTTTCCACTTTTTCACACTCTGTACTAATGCATACAATTCTTTATCATATGTAGGACAGTTAACTATTGCATAATTAAATGTCTCAGAATGATAACATATGGGTTTACCGTGCTGTATCAACACTGCTCCCATGGCATAGTCACTGGCATCCGTTTGAATCTCAAAGGGTCTTTGAAGATCAGGCAGTGCTAGTACTGGTGCTGTACTAATCTTTTCTTTCAAGGTGTCGAAGGCTTTCTGTTGTTTGCCTCCCCACTGAAACACCTTGTTCAATCCTGTTAAAGCATGTAAGGGAGCTGCAATTAAGGAAAAGTTAGAAATGAAATTTCTCTAATATTGTGTTGCTCCTATGAAGGTCCTAACTTCTGTAGTAGATTTGGGTTTAGGCTAGTTTACAATGACTGCCACCTTTGAAGGATCTATCTTCAATTCACCACCCCCTACTATATGTCCCAAAAAATTCAAAGATGTTTTGCCAAATTCACATTTTGAGAGTTTAACATAAATTTTTTCTCTTTTCAAAACATCTAGTGTCTTCTTAACATGCTTTAAATGTTATTCCCATGTTTTGATAAATATCAGAATGTCATCCAGATATATAATAACAAATCATCAAGAAAATTTCTGAGTACATCATTCATTATTCTCATGAAAGTAGCGGGAGCATTAGTTAAGCCAAAAGGCATAACCAGCCACTCATACAATCCCTGCTTTGTTTTGAAAGCAGTCTTCCATGCATCTTGTTTTACAACTCTCACCCGATGATATCCACTATGCAAGTCTAACTTGGAAAAATAAACAACTTCTTTCAATTTATCTAATAGATCATCTATGCGAGGAAGGGGATAACAATTTTTTATTGTTATCTTATTCAGTGCTCGGTAATCAATGCACATTCTCCACGAGCCATCTTTCTTTCTCACCAAAACGATTGGATATCCACATGGTGATGTGCTAGGTTTGATGAACCCCTTCTCAAGCAACTCTTTCACTTGCTTCTTGATTTCTGCATTCTCTAAAGCGGACAACCTGTACATTCCAATGTTAGGCAATGGAGCATCTTGCTACAAATTAATTTCATGTACTATTTCCTTTTTGGGTGGCAGACCTTTAGGTTCTTGAAACAAGATATCATACTCTGAAACAACATTTTCTAAATTAGCTTGTTGTTTAGCATCACAGCCCTCAAATACATTGGTTTTATCAGGTTTCTTTTCCTTTACAACCATCAGTAAAATTGTTTGCATGAATTTATCATTCGTTTCATCTGCTCTGAGTTTATGAGAGTGTAATTATTCTTGAGCTTATGAAATCTTACAAAGTATTTGATTCCATCTTTAACGAGTAGATACTTGTTCTCAGCTCTATAGAAAATGGCTTTTCTGTCATACAAGTAATGACTTCCTAAAACAATTCCACATATATCCAAAGGAAATATGTCTAACTCAACCTCATCTACAAATGATGACCCAAAAGAAAACTTGAGTTTGCATTGTCTAGTCACTTGTAGTTGTGATTTATCATTTAACCATCCTAATGGGTATGGTTTCTTGTGAGGTGTGGTCAGTAATCCAAACTTCTTTACAATTGCTTCAGAAATTAAATTTACTTGTGAGACGCTATCAAAAAAAGTATCAATCTTTTGATGTTTGGAAATAACCTGAATCTGGAAAAGCTCATGTATTTTTCTGTCATTTTCTTCATCAATAGTAGATTGTACAGAATTACTAGTAGATGCTTCAAAATTCTTACATTTTATACTTGTGCCTGTAATGGTTGTTTCATCTCTTGAGTCTGACCCCAAATATTTCTGAATAGCTACAACAGTCTTCTTCTTCTTGCCCTCGAACTTCTTAGGTCTCAGCTCTGGATGTAGAATCCAACAGTGCTCATCATCATGCCCAACCTTCTTACAATGAGTGCATGAAGGCTTGCTTTTTTGTGCAGTATTGACCATCCTTGCTTTCCATTTCTATTTTCCTTTCTCCTTATTCTTGCTTGCAGTGGGTTGGGATGATCCCCCAACTTCTGGGTTCCCATTCTTTCCTCTAGCTTCTAGATGCGTAGCTTGAACAGATACCTCATTTATACTGGTGGGATTAAACATGAGGATAGTATGCCTCATGTAGCTGTGTAGACCACCAATGTACTTCAACAGAGTCTCAGGTGAGTCTAATGAGATTCCTAAAATCAATGCTCTCTTCCTAAATTCTTGAGTGTAATGTTGTACACTTTGCCCTTTCAACTGACGAAGAGTTTGCCAGCTCATCATGGCTTGCTGCATGTAGGCCAGTGGATAGAACTGCTTTTTGATTGCAGAAACAAATTCACTCCAGGCAGAAAGAGTCTTACCATGTCTCTTCATGTCAGCTTGGGTCCTGCCTTCCCACAAAACCAAGGCAGTGCCTTCAAGGCGTAGGCTAGACAGCTGAATCTTGCTCTTGTCTAAATCAATACTCTGCACTCTGCAATAAACATCAATTTGTCTGATCCAATTGTCCAACTTTTCTGCATTTAGCTCTCCATCATATATTGGTAAATCAAATTTAACATCTAGTTTAATCAAAGATGTCTTCTTTTTATGTTCAGGGCTATTAGGAGGTGTGAGAAAGATTTCTTCTTTCCCTTTTCCTTTTGAGTGGTCATGGAGGAGAGACTCTTCTTCTCCTTTATCTTGTTTGGAGCTTGATGAATATTCATCTTTGTGTTTTCTAAAGTCCTTATACATTTCCTCTACCATGGAACTTTTGGCTAGGAAACTATCTATAAATTGAGGGTCTGGCCCCACAGAACCTTCCTTCAACATTGTCTTCTGAGGATAGACTCTTCCAATTTTAGGATTAGTTTCGACCAACTCTCCTCGTAATTTGAGCTTTGATCTAGTTAGCATTCAACAACTAAATCTAGCACAAGCTTGTCTAACCTTAACAACCTATAGCTCTGATACCACTTGATCTGAAAATCACGTAAGTATGATCTCAGTTAATTAATGCAGGTATTACAGACTCATGTGCTGGTGTGTGTGTCTATTATATTAGGAAACAGATCAATCAGATTGCAAAATAAACAGACACTGGAAAACAGTAAGAGAAACACATCAAGAAAATGCAAAAAACAACAATTTAATAAGGAGTTCACCCAATCCTCCTGGGCTACGTCTCCTGGTCTAGCTTTTAGTGTTGGCCTTCTTTTATTGTGTCTTTAAGCAGAGTTTCTACAATGAGGAGCTAAATGTGAGTGTCCTGTAGTAGATGATGCTTAGTAGGGTGGTACTTGGATTCCCTAAGCCACTAGAGTACACAGACTCCCCTAATCGGACGAGTCCAATTTGGTACTCAGTTCTCGACAGATATTCTCACAGGGATTGCTTGAACCTCTCAAGCCTTCTCGATTCTGTCTCCTCGATGTTGCCTTAGCTTTGCAGGTCAGCGTGACTTCTGTTCTCTGCTTCTTGCTTCACTCTCTGTTCTGTCTCTTCTATCTCACCGTTTTCTTACTTTTCTCTTTGTCTATTCATGGCTTAACGCCAATTCATCGCTTGACTGTTCACTTCCTCTTCCGTCTCTTCGGATCCCCTACCACTGTCCACTTGGAATTCCCTACTTCTGTGTCATCGCCACTGTGTAACGTTTCACAGAAAGGTGGCCACTTGTCCCCTCACGAACTGAGTGCCAGCACTTCCTCGAACGGTCGTTATTTCGGTTACTTTGTGAAATGATTCATCCGCCAGCTCCGCGGTCAAATTGGACTTCAAACCTTTATGCGCTGTAGCTTATTTCTCCCTCCAAATCTGGTCTCCATCAGGTGCAATCTCCACCGTTAGATCTGGGGCCTCTAGATCCTACGGTTATCGCTTTTATTGCATGGTTGACTTGCTCGAACATTAGCCCACGATGAGAGCAGTTTTCTCTCTCATCCACTGGACACGCGTCACTCGGTGTATGGAATGGCTTGGTCCTCTGACAAATTTGCTTACTACCTGAAATGCCTCTGATATTTCACCAGTTTTGGAGCGTGGGACCCGCCTTCTGTTTTAGCACTTTTCCCATATTTTTTTGGTTTCCCTTGTGACCAAGCGCTCGGGGCTTTTCCTTCTCGAGGGGTTTTGCCTAGCGATGCGTGATTCAGAAACAGCCTCCATTTCTAGGTTTGAGCCTCCCAACTGCCATTTTTACGCTATGCATGGTCCCCATCGGCCAACGGTCAGCGCGCTTTGATCGAACGTCGTCATTGCTCCGTGCTGGCTGCAATTTTCCATTATACAGAGGTTATTTCTGATAGCTCGTTGTATACAAGATTTTGAAGTCTGTCATGATTTGAAATAGTCATAGAACTCTGATAATTTTCATGGATCCAATTCGAATGATTGCTCTACAAGGATAGGTTGATGCCGATATGGCAGGTGATAGAGATAATAAGAGGAGCACAACAGGGTATGTGTTTACTATAGGTGGAACAACTGCCAGTTGGGTTTCAAAACTGCTATAGAGGCTAGTAAAGAAATGATTTAATTACAAAGTTTTCTAAATGAATTGGGTAAGAAGCAGGAGTTGGGCAGGTTAGAAAGTGACAGCCAGAGTGCCATACATCTTTCAAATAAATCTTCATTTCTTTCCAAGACTAAACATATAAAACTCAAGTACCATTTCTTACAATCGGCATTGGAAGATGGACAGTTTAAGCTGGAAAAGATACACACTAGCCAGAATCCTATAGATATGTTAATAAAAGTTGTAACCAGGGAGAAACTAAGATTCTACTCAGTTTCAATTGGTCTTCAAACATGATGATGAAGAGGAAAAACAACTAGGTCCAAAGTGGAGTCATTGTCCTGAAAATGAAGCAGTGGTGGATTTACTATAATTAGTCTCCAAGTGGGAGATTGTTGGGTGTGGAGCCTAATTATCTTCTTTATTTAGAGGTATCACCACATTGGACCCTAGTTTGTAATGTGGTGGCAGCGCCACCCATAATATTTGCGCTGTAAGGGGGTATAGCGGGGGCGGGGCAATTCCGATCCTTGGGAGCCCCCCCCTTGGTGGGGGATCAGGGGCAATGCCCTCGATGCTAAAAATAGATTTAAAATTTCCTTGTAAAATGTTGTAATTTCATAGTCAATATGGGTCATTCATTAGGCAGAGATCTAATGGTAGAAGTTATGTTTAATTTAGGGTTTTTTTTCCCTAGAAGGCAACCCCTCTCTATATATGATGGAATTTTATTATGTCCATGTAGATTTATATTTTGAGTGAGAAAGAGAGAGGAGATTGTGTGAGAGCGATTAGGGAACTACTATAGGTTGTATCTCTTTAGCTTGCTGGATAATATAAAAGGAAGGAATGGTTGTTTCCCATGGACATAGCCCAAATTGGGTGAACCACGTATATTTGCGTCTCTCTTGTTTATGCATTTTTTGTGTTTATATTTCTACAATATACTTTATGTGTTCCATTGCTCTGTAATATTTAATTTTCTAACACAGTGTTTGAGAATGATACCTACAAGATGGTTCGAGGAGCGCTAGTATTGATGCGGGGAGTTCGGATTAGAAATATGTATAAGCTTCTGGGTAGTACTAGTATTGATGGGTGCAACAGTTGTATGGTTCGTGAAAGTGGAGCAAAACATCTAGTGGCCTTTGGAGAAAAGACAATGCTATGGAATCAAAGGCTTGGACATATTGGAGAGAAGGGCCTTCGAATACTTCATGGTAATGGTATGGTAGAAGGTACGTCTAATTTCTACCTAGATTTCAATTTTTGTGAACATTGTGTATATGGGAAGCAGAATCAGGTGAGTTTCCCCTTTGGTGCTAAGAGGGCGAAAGTGATATTTGAGCTTGTGCATAGTGATGTGTCTAGCCCTATGTCAGTTCCATCATTGGGTAAGTCTATGTACTATATATCATTTATAAATGGATTCTCAAGGAATACATGGATATATTTGCTTAGGAAGAAATTTGAAGTCTTTTACAGGCTTAAAGAATTTAAGTCTCTGGTGGAAAACCAAACAAAGAAGAGGATAAATGTATTCAGGATAGATAATGGTGGAGAGTTCTGCAAGAAGAAATTTGAAGAGTTCTATAAGAAGTGTGGTATAGCACAATAGAAGATTACTCCATACACACCTCAACAAAATGGAGTTGCAAAAAGAATGAATAGGATGTTGATGGAAAATGCAAGAAACATGCTCAGTGGTGTCGAGTTAGGACAAGAATTATGGGTAAAGGTGGTAGAGACTGCATGTTACCTGGTCAACAAATCACCTTCATCACCATTGGAGGATAAGACTCCACATGAGGTAGGGACTGGTAAGAAATCCTCTCTTTCACATATGATGGTATTTGGTCGTGATGCATATGTACATGTTCCAAAGGAGAAAAGAATCAAGCTGGATAGTAAATATGAAAGGTGCATCTTTATTGGGCATAAGGATGGTTCAAAAGGTTATAAGCTTTGGAACCCAAAAAGAAGGAAGGTTGTGTACACTCGAGATGTGGTGTCTAGAGAGATGAAAGATGTTATTAAACATGAAGTCCTACAAAATGAACATGAGAAGATAGAGTTTGAGCTAAAGGAGGAAGAATCAGACTCTACAACATAATAGGAATCATAAGATGAAGAGCCACAAACTCCAGTTGTGAGAAGATCAGTTTGAGAGAGAAGGTAGCCAGAAAGGTATTGTCCATTTTATTTTTTTTATAATTTTTCTTTATCTATTACTAATAATGATCCCATAACTATCAGAGAGGCAGTAGATTTAGAGGATGGAAAACCCTGGAAAGAGGCCATGGTTTGAGAAATGGAATATTTGGATAAAAATGAGGCTTGGGATCTGGTGGAGTTGTCAGCTGGAAGGAAACCCATTGGAAGCAAATGGGTGTTTAAGAAGAAGATGAAGGCAGAAGCCAAGGCGGAGAAATATAAAGCTCGGTTGGTAGCAAAAGGTTATTCCCAAATGTTAGGAATTGATTGGTGATATTTTTTCTCCTATTGCCAAGTTAGCTTCTATTAGATTACTTATATCTATTTCTATTGCTTTTGATTTTGAGGTAGAACAGATGAATGTGAAGACAATATTTCTTCATGAGGATCTAGAATAGGAGATATACATGAGGAAACCTGAAGGGTTTGCAATGAAGGGTAAAAACGAACTGGTATGTAGGTTAAAAAATTATTTTTATGGGTTAAAATAGTCACCAAAGATGTCATATTAGAAATTTTATACATATATACGGGGAATTGGATTCACTAGAAGAAATGAAGATCAATGTGTATATTTTAAATTAATTGGTGACTGTGTTATTTATTTGGTCTTGTATATGGATGATATGTTGTTGATCGGAAATAAGAAAGAAATTATCTAAGATTTGAATACCTAATTTTCCTCCAAATTCGACATGAAAGATATTGGTGCCGCAAACTATATTTTGGGCATGGAAATTAAACAATATTTGGAAAAGAGGAAGTTATGGTTAAACGAGAGGAATTATGTCGAGACAATAGTGCAGAGGTTTAATATGCAAGACAGTAAAACGGTGAAGGTTCCTATTCCTGTAGGTGTAAAGTTATCTGTTGAACAGTGTACCAAGGCACAAGAAGAGGAGGAGGACATGTCTCATGCTCCATATGCAAGTGCAGTCAATAACTTGATGTATGAAATGGTCTGTACTAGTGTTAGGTCCCTATACTACTAGTGTAACCTCTTATTGTTATTAGTGCATACCCCTTATTATATTTTTGTGCCCTTACATTATTATTGTTATGTCGGCTCTGATTATATTATGACCCCTTAGACTCCTATATATAGAAAGGAGGCCTTGACATTTCTATCATCCAAGAATTGTTAATTTGTGTAATGTAAAGGAGGTTTCCTCCTCTAAGAGGTTGGTTTCTAAGGCCTTTATCTATCTTTTTGTGAGCTGGTTTCATAACATTTGGTATCAGAGCTTTGGATTCTAGGGTTTCCCTGCTCCAAATAGGTCATTGTGGAATTTTTGCTATAACATTTTCTCTGTGACGTTTCAGAAGCTAAAAGAAAACCCATTTGAGATGAAATCTCACTGAACCTGGGGTCTGAACTTCAGATATTTTCTCACTATATTTTAGGATATATGATTTGAGGAAGTTACGGTTTTTGCAAGCTCCAAAATTTCATCTAAATAGGTCATTGTGGAATGTTCTCTATACGTTTTTACTACAAAGTTTTACAATGTAAAACAAAAATCCATTTGAGAAGAAATTTGTCTGCACCTCAAGTTTGAATTTCAGATCTTGTCTCACTATATTTTTGGATATATGATCTAAGGAATTTATGGTTTTTGCATACTCCTGAATTACATGCCAAATAGGTGACCTTTTGAAAATTTTCATATCATTCTCTTTGAGCATCAGATTGAAATTTTGTAAGAAGTTATAGAAAGAGGACAAAATTTAGTTTTTTTGGGTATAATTTTGCGAACCTAAGGTTGAAATAGTGACACGTGGCACGTCATACAAGTTCACTCTACTGAACTAGTCTATAATTAGGTCATCGCAGGAGATTGGGAATAGATCTTTCTTCAAGAATCCAATTGTGATCATACTTGTGGAGTTAGAAAGAGGACTCAAAGGGCTATTACAGGCCAAAATTTTAGAACTTAAAGATCTGAAAGTACAGAGTTGCAGTCGTTTCAAGATCGAGCTCCTAAAATCAAGAAAAAGCGAGATGGGGAAGTTTGATGGCAAGGATCGAGTAAATTGGATACTACAGATGGAGAAATATTTTGATCTACATGGTGTACCACTATTCAAAAGGTGTGTATTACATCTAACTATTTAGAACCAAATCAATTTTTATGGTATAACAGGCTTTGTTCTTGTAAACCGCTTGTCACGTGGTTAATTTTCACAGAGGAAATAATATCACATTATGAGGATACAAAGAGAAACACCTTCTTTAGCCAATTGATAAACCTCAAACAAAAGGGTTCAATGGTAGAGCACATTGAGGGCTTTCAAAAATTGAATATAAGGGAAAATGATATTCCAGAGAAGCAGAGGATTAATGTCTCCATAGGGACTTTAAAGGATAGCATTCAACATGAGGTTTATCTTTGGGAACTTGATTCATTGGAGAAGGCATTCAGGTTGGCAAGAAAAGTGAAAAGAAAAATTATGGAAACAAGGAAGTCTACCCCTCACAACTATAAAGATAGAAGTGTTTCTTCTCCTATCCTTACACAACCTTCAAGGTTGACACCACAACAATTGGAAGAAAAAAGAGCAAAAGGGCTTTGTTACAATTGTGATAACAAATACATTAAAGGTCATAAGTGTGCTGAGAAGAAATTATTTTACATAGATTGTGAAGAGGAGGAAGAAAAGGATCAAGAAACATCAAAAGAAGAGGATATACACCAGGAACCAACCCCAGAGAAAGAAGAAATGAATCTGATCATTTCTTGTAATGAATTGGCCGAAATTACCACTTCTCAAACTATCAAGATAGAAGGACATATCAAGAAGAAAAAGGTAATAGTGTTGATTGATTCAGGTAGTACCCATAATTTTATTCATTGTAAGATAGCCAAGGAATTGAATTGCTTCCTATATCCAACACCAAAGTGTCAAGTGATGGTTGCAAGTGGAGGAACCATAAATTGCTCTGGAAAGTGCCATAATATCAAGCTATCCATGGGAGAATATGTATTGAATAGCCCAATGCTTTCCATTCCAATGCATGGTGTTGATGTTGTACTAGGTGTCCAATGGCTACAATCCTTGGGTACAATAGCTTTTAATTTTCAAGAACTTCTCATGAAATTTTCTTTGGAAGGAAAGGAAGTTGAATTAAGGGGTATCACAAGGAAATTGGGAAATATAATCATCTCCAATGGACTGACAAATCTTCTAAAGAAAGAAAAACGAGGCGTAATTGCACAATTATGTTTGCTAGAGGTTCCCACATCGAAATCATCTATTTCTCCAGATCTCCAAAAATTATTGGACAATCATTCCAAGGTATTGGAGACTCCCAAAGGCCTCCCACCTATTCGTGATCATGATCATTCTATTCATTTGATTCCAGGAAGTGTTCCTCCAAACATCAGGCCTTACAAATATCCCTATGCCCAAAAGAGTGAAATTGAACATATGGTTGCAAAAATGTTAGAGGCTGGTATAATTCTACCTAGTCAAAGTTCTTTCTCTACTCCATTAGTATTGGTGCACAAGAAGGATGGGTCATGGTGCATGTGTTCGGATTATAGAGAGCTCAAAAAACTCACTATCAAAGATAAATTTCCCATTCGTGTCATTGATGAAGTATTTGATGAATTTCATGTATTAATTTATTTCACCAAGTTGGATCTTCATTGAGGATATCATCAAATAAGAATGAAGACTGAAGACATTCCGAAAACAACATTATTGAAGAAAGATGCATTTTCATGGACTCCAGAAGCAATGAAGGCCTTTGAACATCTTGAACAGGTAATGTGCCAAGCATTGGTCTTAGCTATGCAAGACTTTACAAAAACCTTTATTGTGGAATATGATGCATCAGGAAATGGAATTGGTGATGTTTTAATGCAAGAAGAAAGACCCATTTCTTTAGAAAGTCGTCGAATCAAAGGAAAGTATTTACAAAAAGCTATTTATGAGAAGGAAATTTTGGCAAGACTACATGCACATAAGAAATGGCGACCTTACATAATGAGAAGATCCCAGTTCAAACAATATTGCCAGAACTTGACGAGGAAGGAAAAATCATATTGGAACCTGGAGTAGTCATAATAACAAGAACCCAACAACTACGAAATCAATCAATTTCAGAGTATCTCATCAAGTGGAAGAGCTTACGCATTGAATATTCCACATGGGAGGATAATAATTTAATACAAAAGAATCCAAAACTACTCAAGCATTGAGGACAAAACTGAAGGAGAGGGGCATGTTAGGTCCCTATACTACTAGTGTAAACCCTTATTGTTATTAGTTCATACTCCTTCTTATATTGTTATCCCCATGTAGTCCCCATATTGTTATTATTGTGCCCCATAAAAGCCCACTATTGTTATTATTGTGCCCTTACATTATTATTGTTATGTCGAATCTGATTATATTATGACCCCTTAGACTCCTATATATAGCAAGGAGGTCTTGTCATTTCTATCATCCAAGAATTTTTCATTTGTGTAATGTAAAGGAGGTTTCCCCCTCGAAGAGGCTAGTTTCTAAGGCGTTTATCTATCTTTTCTATCTTTTTGTGAGTTGTTTTCATAACAACTTGACCACACATTGCACATACAGTAGGAGTATTGAGCAAGTTTATGTCAAAACTAGGGAAGGAGCATTAGACAACAATGAAGCAGGTTTTCAGGTATTTGTGTGACACTAGTGATTATGGTCTGTGCTACCAAGAAAGGCTAGGATTGGACAAATTTTTGGACATTCGTGGCTTTGTTGATGCAGACTGGGCCTCAAGTTTGGATCAGAGAAGATATACAAGCGGGTATGTTTTTAACTTATTTGGAGGTACAGTTAGTTGGATAAGAAAGAGACAGTCTATAGTAGTAATTTCAACTATAGAGGCATAATACATGGTAGCCACTCATGTAATCAAGGAAGCAGTTTTGTTGCAGAGATTGTGTTCAAGTATGGGGCTAGTACAATGAGCTATAAGGATACACTCTGACAACCAAAGTGAAATTTTCTTGGCAAAAACCCTACTTATTATTTAAATAAAAAGCACATTGATGTTCAGTATCACTTTATGAGGGATATGGTTGAGGACAAAAAGGTGTTGTTGGTAAAGGTGGACACTTTGAAGAATGTTACTGATTCATTGACGAAGTCTACTAGCAGTGAGAATTTTTGCTTGGTGTATTGAAACAATGGGCATTGCAGGGGTTGACCAATGACTAAGTTGTCCTGTGATCCCCTATGTGGAAAAGAAAACAACAAGTGGGAGAATGTTGGGTGCATGTTATATTCTTTCCACGACTAGTCGTAGGCATAATAGGGGGGGCAACAATCCCCTTGCTCGTTGTGTCGGGAATAATAAGGGGGGTCACAGGAGGGGCACAACCCCCTTGTTGGGGGGTTTCAAGGGGGCAGTATCTCCCCTATACAGGGTCTTGGGCAGCACCCCACGAAATTGTTTTTGGACCCTATATTAGGTTGGCAGACCTACCTATGTTTCTGTGCATGGGTTTCACACATGGTTTTAGGCATGATGGTTTTCTACCCATGGTATTTTGTAGATCTAGTCAAGGGAACTATAGTTATGTTCTAATCTAGGGTTAATGGATTGGGTTTTATGTATGTTTTGACATGTGTATATATGCTTTGTAACATTGAAAGGGATATAATGAAAAATCAATTTGGTAGTCCTAGTTTTGGGATCTAGGGGAAAATATCTACGTATTTGTTTCATATTCTCGCCTTTTAGAATTCGTATGTAGGTAATTTTTGTATAGTTAAAACCTACATAGCCTAACATTTAAGTGACTAAAAATTCTATATGGAGAGCCCTCTCTGAAGATGGAAGGACTAGATTTTAGCTATCAAGTGGTTTGTGGTTATCTCTGGGTTTCCTTCCTATAGCCTAAGAAAATTACGGAGAGCTAACACTACCTAAAAGGACAACTTCTATGTCTTAATGTAAATTATGAATGGGAGTTATTGGAAGCCTATCCCACTGATCCTAGCTTAACTAATATATATTTTTTTCCCTAATGCCTAAGTGGGCTTAAATCTATGTTTGTTGCTATGTTACTAATGGAAGTGTTTATGAGTCTTGAATTTGCAGAAAAAAACCAAGCATGTGTTTCCTTTAGGTGTGTAAATATGTGTGACAAAATGTGTTTCAATGGGTTTATTAGAGCATGCTTTCAAATTCCATGTGCTATGGGAAAAAAAAGAAAAACATGCAACTATAAATTGTACTAAAAAATGAACAAAGAAAAGAGGTTAAATTGATCACACTATTTCCCACCCAAGAGAGTGTGAAGACTGTTGTAGCTCATTTTTTCACTATGTCTTAATTGGGTAAAAGAAAAAAAAAAATATATTTCAAAAATTAAAATTAAAATAAATGATAGTGTTAAGATTTTGATTTAAAAAATGTTTTATTAACGTTGAGTTTAGACATTGTTATAGACATTTTTGTGCCTTACAGCTCTAAGCATGAAATGTCCATAAACCAAGGGATCCTAAGTCCCTAAAAGTGTTGTTCCTACCCCTAAAGGAACAAGGTCAACCAATTACAGCTTCTCCCAGAAGTTCTCCACCAGAAACTACTCAGAATCAGTCAAATCAGGATCATTTCAGCTGCTCCACTAGCTACCTGCGTTGCATAGCACCCCCGTACACTAGCTAGGTGCATTGCAACGCACCTAAATGCACTACCAGGGTGCGATGAGCGGGAAATGACAAATGGCAGTGTCATTCCGCGAGGTGGACAGACAATGGAAGCTTCCAGAATCTTCCCCAATGACACTTGCCTCACTGAGTTCGACCAAGGATGAGTAAGAGGCTCTCAGTCTCCAAGTGGAAGCAAGAAATGATAGAGAGAAGCCACAAGTCAAATCATAAGCTGACTCATCCTCTTTGCATACATCTATATATGGATCCCTCATCCCAGAGATCCAGAGGCTGGAATTTTGTACTTTGCAGAGAATTGTTGTTGGTTTTGAGATTGAGATCAGTGCATTGGGTGATTTATGCTTTGTTGGAGGTGAAGAAGGGATTCCATTGCTGGGAGGTAGATGTTGGATCGGGACTCACTTGGTTGTATCTCCTCCTAGATCTTCTTGTTACATCAATAAAACTATTTGAGTTTCTCCTACATGCTTGTGTATCAATGATGTTTTGTTATATTTGCATGTTTAGCTTAAATCTGATCCTAAGCTAGTTATGAATGTAAATCTATTTCTTTTTGTAGTTTTCCTCTTCTGTGATCTTGCACGAACGTGGTGAAGCTGGGCAAGTAAGGGAGAAGGTAGCTGGAAGCTGCCAAAGAGGAGAGCGATTGGATCAACGGACTAGCGCAAGATACAGGTTAGTTCATCCTATTCCTCTTCGTTTACATTTCATAAAGAAGAATACGAAAGTAGTTTTCCTTGTTTGTTGCTAAGGCACTGTCACACCTTAGAGTGGGATAGGGGCATTCTGAGTAGATACTTTTCCCAACAACAAAATGGCGACTCCACTGGGGAACGTGTCTAGTTAGTTTATTTGTGTTTCTCTTGTTGTTTGTTTCATAAACACAAAAGTAGCAATCGAACTGCATTTGCCATTATCAAATGCAAAGTAGCTGCTACTTCAATCCACTCACTGGATTTGTTTATGATTTGAACAGCTGATCCACAAATGATCTGATTTCCCTTTGTGATAGCTCTTAGTCCTCCTTTAAATCATCCCTCTGATTGTACCTTACTGATTGCTTTTACTCGGCCAAAAACCATAGATTAAACTGCAAACCGTAACCCAGAACCCGGATAGAAGTCTCGTTTCTGCACCAGCGCAGGCTCTATGAAGAGGTTCTGCATTTCAATGCAGGTCCCGAGAGGGCTACCTGCACTGCAATTCAGTTTCTCTGTGCAACAAGTGCGCTGATCAGCCTTTTCCCTGTGCAGCTGAGGTTCTTTACTTCATTTTGTCCAGTTTTATCTCTGATTTTTGCAGCCTATTATCAGTGTGTGTACCTATCTGAAAACTCCTTTTCTTTGCCTTAATTCTGCCTCCTTTGTACAAAAAGACTGTAGATTTTCTTTGTGTGTTTGTTACATCATTTACAGTTTTCCATTGAAAAGTAAAATAGTCATACTGTCATCCTTAGATTTAGATCTATCGTAAGTGTCGATTTTGATCTTAGGAGAAAGTTTGTTTACTGTTGATAGTTGATTATACCTTTTACTTTTGCCTTTGGTTTGAATTTGTCTCTTTCTAGTGTCTAAACGAGTGTTTATTTCAAAATCATAAAGTGTCGTAATCATCTCTACCTTTTTGATTTCGAAAAAGAAGCTTGTTTGTGTTTTTCACTTGAAAGCAAATTCAGATTTCTACATCAACTTTCTTTTTAGGCATCAATATTAAGAAAGTGAAAACAAATACATGCATATGTGCATTTGCATATTGATAGTTTGTATGGTTTGATTTAGGAAAAGTGCATTTACAGTGTGCTCTTTGCTCTTTGAGAAAAGATTGTGTCTTTCTTTTCCCCTTGTAGCTAGGATTTTCATTGTTGAAAAGAGATAAAAGCTTGCTTATCATCTTTAGATTGCATTTAGGAATTACATCTACATCTCATGGTGATCCAAAAAGGAAAAATTTTAAGAAAGATCAACTTAAAATAAATTGAATAAATCTAACAACGCATTGGAACTTAACGCACAACATAGAGGTCTAGGCTAGAGACGTGTTCCAACATCGTAAAGCCTGGTAACTGTTGTCCTCACTGATGGTTGGGTGATTCCTCCACTGTGAGACGATAAGTGCCAGTATGGATTGTGCTCCCACGTACCGTCGAGTATATATTGGGAGACCCCTATAGGCTTAAAACCTTTTATCCATAGGAAGCCGTGTCGGCCGCCCTACTGATCGCAATGCACCGAACACAGCATTCGGGAAGATTGACTGCCGTATCGTAAAACGTATTCTGCAGTTTTGTGATTGGTTTGGCACACCTTCTACCTAGATCTCCAGAGCAGTCCCTTTCGTTCCTTTTCAGACTCCTTAACGAAAAAGGTCCATCTGAGCACTTGTCACTTTAGGCTCATTAAAAATCGAAGGAGACTAGAGTCATCTTTTGTTTTTTCTCGACTCTTTAGAATTGAAAAAACAAGTTGTGTCCAAGCGTCTTAAAATTTATTTTAAACGGAATATTCATGCCCTTTTCCTACGTTGATCTTAGGTTGAGAAAATGGAGTCTACCAACCAAGGAATTCCCCTTGGTGGAAATCCTAGTCCCTTCTCCTCTTGGGGAGATGTTGGTGCACCCCATATGGCCACATTGTCGCTTCCAGGATTGACAATTGGCTTGCCAGTCTGGCTCTTCTCAACCAATGTCGTTCAGAACACCACTATTCCTGAACAATCGAATCAACAGTTAGACCAGTCCAGAGTTACCCACCAACCTTCTACTTCCTCTAATTCTTCCTCTCCTCCTTCCTCTTCGCTTGATGGGGCTGGCAAAGCCAAAAGTCAAGTTCCTAAGGAGAAGAAGGAAAAGAAGAAGAAAGAGAAGAAGAAGAAGGAGCCAAAAGAGAATGGGGGCAAACGAGTGTCGTCTAACGAAAATCCACACACTGCACCGACCAGGCCTAAATCGCCATGTGTCATTTGCAAGGGAGACCACTTTCACAGAGATTGTCCTTGCATCCCTCAAATACTAAGGGACTGGTCTCCCCGTTTGCACAATTCGGTGTCGTCAACCTCTGATTGCCATGTTGAAAGCACACCGTCAACTAGTGAAAGTGAAGTCCCAGGACAAAAAGGGAGAGCTAGATCTCCCTGTAAACTGTGCGAAGGTGATCACGCCATCCACCGTTGTCCCTCCCTAGACGAAGCTAAAATAGTTTTGGATGATCGTCCGGTTTCACCGTTACGACTTCCTCCTGGATATAAAAAACTCTTGCCGAGTCCTTCGTTAGTTGAGAATCCAGCTGGCCCGCTCAAGTGGTCAGCTGAAGCGCCTGCCATTGAAGATGAACCAGCTGAATCCATACCCGACGAAAGTCAAAAGGTCGAGGCGGCAGTTGACCCTGTCTTGCCTTCAGAGGTTTTATCTTCGAATGACACAACCACTGGAGAGAACAAGGATGACACCGTCCAAATTCTCTTCACCAATACACACTCCGGTGAACACGGGGGCAACCTACCCATTCCTTTACCGCAGGAAGGAAGTTCGTCAGAGCCGTACCCGGCCGTCTACTCGGTCCCACCTCCAAGCAACCTAGTTGTCTCCTTCGACTAGAATCAACTAGACAGACCCCATTTACCAGCAAGCATACCATTTAGAATTATCGTCCAAATATATAGAATGGTCATGGCTAGTACCATCATAGATGAGGGGGCTTCTGTGAGTATCCTTTCCTCTACTGCTTGGAAAGCACTTGGTTCGCCATCACTTTTTCCTGAGATGAGAAATCTGATAGGCTTTGATAAAGGAACCAGTCGACCTTTAGGGATCCTCCCCAATGTGCCCATAACATTGAAAGGGAAGACAGTTCAAATGAACGTAATGGTCGTTCAAGGACCCTTGGATTATAACCTACTCCTTGGACGAGACTATATTTATTGCATGGGAGCCATCGTCTCCTCACTCTTTAGAGTAATGTGTTTTCCACACGAAGGAAGAGTGGTCAAGCTCGTGGACCAGCTTTCATTTCCTGGATCACGCATCGCAAATAGTCATATACCATCCCTAACTGGTCTCTTCACGCAAGAAATGTCTCTACCCACGGTCCGTCCTCCCGATGAGCGCGAGTAATTCGG
The DNA here is from genome assembly GCA_031772625.1 of Pinus tabuliformis. Lineage (NCBI taxonomy): Eukaryota > Viridiplantae > Streptophyta > Pinopsida > Pinales > Pinaceae > Pinus > Pinus tabuliformis. The sequence continues at coordinate 1,595,127,686 of CM062820.1, read as the reverse complement.
AGGGATATGACTGGAACCTAGGGGGCATGTGTCCTGGTCTGCTTCGGCAGGAAAACTTCGGGTATAGGGTAGGTTTCCGCGGGAGAATATGACTAGTCTGTACCCCGTCCGTCAGTGGAAGAGGGGTTATTCTAGAATAAGATTCTCTTGTCAAAGTTATGTGTGTGGCGCTCGTTGTCACTCACCTTTTTTTATCTCGGTAGACATCGTCGAGGAAGTGTTTCATTTGTAACGCGAATGAGACAATCTTTGGTAACCTGAAAGAGGTAGGCCTTTCCTGATAGAACAAATGTTTTGTCTGCAAATTGAGGGATAACCTTGAAATCTTATTTTATACCCGGGGGCATGCAAACCTTTTGGAGTGCAAGTAAGGGGCGGCTATTTATTTTTTTAAATTATTAGGTCCTCCCTTTAAACCCGTAGGCTAACCCTTTAAACTCGTAGGATTAGTCATTTCCTAACTTGCATAAAGAAAGGATGTGGGGCAAAAATCTAAATGTTGCCGTTTTATATGAGACATTCTTATCATATGACTAGATTATTGAGCAGTTTTAACACATAGTTCATGCTCGTTAAAAAATAAACATAAGACCGAGCAAGTGTTTCAATCCGCGTTTAAGCTCGTTAAAAAATGAACTATCCTCCAGTAAATAACCACCGTGAATGTAACATTATCAGCCATTAAAGCCTTGGTCGTGTTTGCACCGTCACCTCCACTTTTCCATTGGCCGATCATTCACCTCCATTTGATTGTTTACCCATTTTGAGGAACAGCTGCGAAGAGTGATTTCACTAGCCATCCTTGTGACACTGTCGTGATTGGAAAATTCCAACCCTTACCTAGAATTAGCTGCTACCCATTTTATCACTCGTTCCTCAAAAGACGAGTCTTCTTTAAGCTCTTTTCATCTCACTCGTAAAACATGAAAAGATTGCCGAGTTTTGGCCTTCCAACTCGTTAAAGCGACCGGAAGTGCTATCCCTCCTCTAGATTTTAATATTTTTGGACCTGAGGGATTATTGCACAAAAAGATCGAGTGCTTGTTTTGTTCGGCTCGTTAAAACTATCAAAAATTCATCCCTTCTGTATTGTTTTATACTTTTTCGGACTTAAGGGATTAGATGACGAAAAAGGAATTCCGGAGTTAACTTTACGTACCTTTTCAGACTCTCTAAAAATGAAAAGGACTGAGTTATCTTTGTCGTTAAACTCGTTAAAAACGTTAATAGCGACAAACTTGTCTTTAGACGAGAACGAGTTTCACTATCGCTAGGCTCGTCAAAACATAGCGATGGGTTTGCCCAAAGGGAAAATTATAGAACAAGCATATGTTATCCTCCTCAAGCTTGACAAAAATAAAGAGGTACTGGTCAGCAATGGCTGGGGAAAAATTGGGAAGAAACTCAAAGAATCTTTATTGGTAGCAAGTCGCTCTTGAACATGACACTTCCACTCCGTGCCTGAGTCGGGTTGGGTTGTTTCATTCACCGGTCACATCACCATGGTCTCGCCATACCATCCACATTTGGGGTAAATGCTACCGATCCATCACATAAGTGTCGCCGACATGTTCAAGAGAAGTCATCCAGAGAAGTCACCCGTGTCCCATCCACTACCATACATTATACTTCATTCTTTCATGACCGCCACCCTGAACCATATATCATCAGATTGTTTTCACCTCCATCAAAGTCATTTGCTCCGTTCCGTGTCATTGACGTGGGATTCATTAAGGCCCTCCTTTGACGGATCGCTTCTTGTCGAATCAGCTCATTATCCAAGAAGTTGATCTAGGAACACCCCATTCAGTACTTTGAAGCTTGCATGCCTCAATGGCAAGTTTCTCACTTCCGGCGACAGGTATACCTCAATGACCTTCGACCGAAAGATTTTGCGTGGTGTTCGACGCCAAGTCCTTTATTCACACCACGTGAATTGTACTGCAGTACCTTGAGGGTCATCATCCTTATCGGTGATTCCTCTCGCGCTTGTTAACAGTTTACATCATCGACTGGTAATCAAGCGATGTCTTTCCATGTTCGACTTCAAAACATTTCTCACATGGATCGACTTGTACTTCGAGTGAAGATCGGACGAGATTGAAGACCCCGGATCTAGTTTCATCCATCCGGGCTGCGATATATATTCAGGAAAAATAAAGACATTGACATGTACAACATTGCAGCACAGATAATCATCCTACCAAAAGGATGATGACTTCATCAAAATCATCAGTCTACCATCAGACGATTGTCTGTCCTATGTACATCAAAATGAATTTATAAAGCTGAGCATGGGAATGCCCGCCTCAGCTAGATCATGAAAACAGTATGAAAATAATGTATTGTATTGTATCTTATTACAGGTCTCCTCCGAGCATTGAAAGAACTTCGGATTCTCCTAATAAAGCATTTCACCCGATAAACGGCCTCATACTTTAGGGGGAAACTGTTATAGACATTTTTGTGCCTTACAACTCTAAGCATGAAATGTCCATAAACCAAGGGATCCTAAGTCCCTAAAAGTGTTGTTCCTGCCCCTAAAGGAACAAGGTCAACCAATGATAGCTTCTCCCAGAAGTTCTCCACTAGAAACTACTCAGAATCAGTCAAATCAGGATCATTTCAGCTGCTCCACTAGCTACCTGCGTTGCATAGCACCCCAGTACACTAGCTAGGTGCATTGCAATGCACCTAAATGCACTACCAGGGTGCGCTGAGCGGGAAATGACAAATGGCAGTGTCATTCCGCGAGGTGGACAGACAATGGAAGCTTCCAGAATCTTCCCCAATGACACTTGCTTCACTGAGTTCGACCAAGGATGAGTAAGAGGCTCTCAGTCTCCAAGTGGAAGAAAGAACTGACAGAGAGAAGCCACAAGTCAAATCATAAGCTGACTCATCCTCTTTGCATACATCTATATATGGATCCCTCATCCCAAAGATCCAGAGGCTGGAATTTTGTACTTTGCAGAGAATTGTTGTTGGTTTTGAGATTGAGATCAGTGCATTGGGTGATTTATGCTTTGTTGGAGGTGAAGAAGGGATTCCATTGCTGGGAGGTAGATGCTGGATCGGGACTCACTTGGTTGTATCTCCTCCTGGATCTTCTTGTTACATCAATAAAACTATTTGAGTTTCTCCTACATGCTTGTGTATCAATGATGTTTTGTTATATTTGCATGTTTAGATTAAATCTGATCCTAAGCTAGTTATGAATGTAAATCTATGTCTTTGTGTAGTTTTCCTCTTCTGTGATCTTGCAGGAACGTGGTGAAGCTGGGCAAGTAATGGAGCAGGCAGCTGGAAGCTGCCAAAGAGGAGAGCGATTGGATCAACGGACTAGCGCAAGATACAGGTTAGTTCATCCTATTCCTCTTCGTTTACATTTCATAAAGAAGAATACGAAAGTAGTTTTCCTTGTTTGTTGCTAAGGCACTGTCACACCTTAGAGTGGGATAGGGGCGTTCTGAGTAGATACTTTTCCCAACAACAGACATGATGCAGCATTAACATGAAGCATTTGGGTGGGCCCGTGGAGGTGTTTTAAAATTCAAATGATTAAAGGTTGGGCTAGTTAGTCGGCTAGACTTATTTTTTATGTTAGGACCTCCCTTACACCACAAATGGGTCGAAGGTTACATACCCAGGTGCCGCCATAAATTAGTCGGTAGTAGCTGGGTTGACCAGCAACCAACGACTCAGATTGATTGCAGGATCACTACCAGCAAGCCTCCCCTTCATGGTGGGTGCTCCCATAACCCTCTGGAAAGCGAGTGTGACTCTGCAGGATAGTTCACCATGTCATCCCATCTTGTACACGTCACTTCAACATTAAATCCAGTTTTCCTTCCCATTTTTATGTTTTCTCCATAAATCCTGTTTCAATTTCATTTTTCACATTGTCATTTTAAATTCCCATTGTCCATATCACGTTGCAATTGTTGTCTCACTTCAATTCAAATTCGTTAATTCCAGGGATTGTTAACTAGGTATTTATACATCATGTCCAAGTGTTAAAATCTTCAAAGAATTTAATAAATTTGTTATGTTGGGTTCTTCGACCCACATTCCTCTCATGGACACTGAGAGGGATGTTTTTTATCCTATTTTCTCACTAAATTTAATGGAAATTCATCAACACATTCTAGTCAATCAAAAGGAGTCTCCTATGTATGCTACAATTATAAGGTTTGATCTATTTTCTACTATAATTCCCTAAACTTATGTCTTCCCTGATTTCATCTTTTCGTTGGTCTCTACTCTTTATTCCCATAAGTGTTTTGTAATGAATTATTTAGGTGAAAATATATTTCAAATATCTTCTCTTTTAATCCAACAAACTCTAGTTTTTCCACCTTCAAAACTTTACTCTCCATTTTCAGAGGAAACCTTGCTGATAGTATTTCAAACTTTGTCTCGGAAGGATTATGCCCATATGAACTTCTTTTTAATGCCTATATGAAAACAATTTCCTTTGGAACCCACTGAATTTTCTCTTGAAACTTTTGATAAAGAGGTGAGACCAATTTTACAAATAATTTCTAAAGTTTTGGGAAGGGAAGATACAACTGTCATTGACTAAGCTATTTTGGGAATGTTTAATTTAATTCTGCTACCTAAAACTGTGCTTGACATACTAGCTTATTGGGAAAAATTGATCAATTCTCAGTTGTCAGACCTACTTCTCACTCGATGTTTCAGATTCCCATCATTAGTAACTTATATTTTCCTTCATACTCATGTTGAAAGTTTCATGCATTTAGGTATGAATATAATGGATGTACATAAAAAGAGGCAATCAGTGGTGAATTGGACAAATATTGTGAGAAGTCATTCCTATTGGACATTGGATAAACCAATTCTCCTTGTGACATTGGATAAACCAATTCTCCTTGTGTGTTTAGTGACATGGACTAACTGCCTCTAATGGATCCTTATCTCTATCGATGCAATAGTTTACTAACACCTACGGGTTTTGGTCTAATGGCAATAGTGATTCCCAACAATTGGTATCAGAGTCGGTTACTTCTGTAAGCTTAATATCTTGAAGGTAGATCTGGTTGAATCATGGACTGTCAAAGTGTCGTTGTGTTGAGTGCCCCAAAATTTCATGAGCCTATAGATAAGGTGAAAACCAAATTGATAGCTTATGGACCTGGTGTATGGAAGCTTGTATGCGAAGGTTACTATAAAAACCCTCCCTCTGTGCAAGAAAAGCAATGGAATGTTAAGGCAAAATGTGATATATATAACAATCTTCATAATAAGGATCTTGATACAATAATAGATTTAATGTCTGCAAAATAAATCTAGGGTATATTATAGCTCATGTATGAAGAGGATATCAACAACAATGTAGAGAAAGGAAATAAAAAGAGGAAGAAGGAAAAAACCTGTCAAAGGGAAAGTGTCTAGTTAAATGAAATCTATATGTTAGGATATTCTGACACATAGGATATAGTTAAGTTCAACTTGGTCTAGTATAGAGTTAGGTATAGAGTTAGGTAAAGTGTGTTTCTTTACCGTTGTGAAGTCCAGCCTTAAAAAGAAATTTGAAATGACAGACTTAGGACACTTACACTATTTTCTCAGTCTTCAAGTCTTGCAATCCAAGGAGGGTATTTCCCTTTCCCAGTCCAAGTATGCTTGTGATGTTCTTCGTCATTTTCACATGGAAGACTGTAAGCCAGCCCCTTCTCCCTTTCAGTCTGGAGTCAAACTTTCAGTCTCTTGTACTTCTCCTGAAGTTGATGCTACCTTATACCGTCAACTTGTAGGAAAACTCTTGTATTTAACCCATACTCGTCCTGACCTTTCCTTTGCTGTTGGCCTTGTTGCTCGTTTTATGCAAAACCCCCGTGAAAGTCATTGGAAAGCAGCTAAAAGAATACTTCGTTATGTTCGAGGTACAATACAGTTTGGGATTCATTACAGTGCCAAAGCAGCTCCTCTATTAGTTGGTTTCACTGATTCTGATTGGGCTGGTGACCCTGATGATCGGAAGTCTACTGCCGGTTATGTCTTCACTCTTGGTTCAGGACCTATTACATGGGCTTGTAAGAAACAGGCTGCCATTTCTCTTTCGTCAGCAGAAGCAGAGTATCGTGGTGCCGTGGAAGCTAGTAAGGAAGCCTTGTGGCTTCGTCAGATCCTATCAGAGTTTGGCTTTGAGCAGCAACATCCAACCACACTTTGGTGTGATAATCAAAGTGCCATTCAGCTATGCAAAGATCCAGTCCAGCATCAGCGCAGCAAACACATTGAACTACACATGCACTTCATCAGAAAGCTCATTCATGACCATGCTCTTGAAGTGCAATATTGTTCAACAGATGATCAGGTTGCAGACATCTTCACAAAGGCTCTCATAGAGGCGAAGTTCACTAAACTTCGATATATGCTTGGAGTTCAGGAAGTTGTCACTAAGAGGGGATAGGCTCTAGTGCCTCCTTCCTTCTCCTATTGTGTCATATTTGTAAATCCTTCAATCCTATCCCAAGTTGTTCTTAAGGGGGGATGTTAGGATATTCCGACACATAGGATATAGTTAAGTTCAACTTGGTCTAGTATAGAGTTAGTTATAGAGTTAGGTAAAGTGTGTTTCTTTACCGTTGTACATTTTGTAACTTACAATCCGATGGTCACGATATGTAGTGATCCGATGGTTCACTCTCTCCTCGGTATTACCGACACTTGATCCGTGGCTTGACACCCGATTGGTCCATGAGTTCTATTTAAAGGGCATGGAGGGTCATTGTTCGAGTAATCTGTGCATGAGAGAAGTTTATGTAAATTTTCATTATTTGATTAATAAATTGCCTGTAGTAGGCACGTTGGTGCAGGCCGTGGACTGTTTCCCTCTTTGAGGGTTTTAACCACGTCAAAAATACTGGTGTATTGATCTGTGATCTGGTTGTGAGCGGTGTCCTTTTGGTGTTCTTTCTGAGGAACTTGAGCGGTGTCCTTTTGGTGTTCTTTCTGAGGAACTTACCCTGTAAATTCCTACACTATACCTGTGTGAATGTACGTGACTCTCTTGAAGAAAGGGAAAATGAAAATTAAGCTAGGCTTGACTTATCATTGGCTAGTATAGAAATATTGAAGAATGAAAACAAAGATTTGAAGAAATTCATGAAAATATGTGATGAGAGAGAGCATGAGACAAGCAAGAAATTGTGAGCCTAAAGACACAACTTGAAGAAGCAAGGAGACTATAAGAGGTGATGTGTAGTAAAATCAAGGAGAGAGACATACAATGTAAAAGATTAGAAGATAAGGTTGATTCAGCTAGAAGAGAGTTAGATCAAAAGAACAAGTTTTATAAGCAACTAAGAGAGGAGATAGCATTCATGAAGGACTCAGAAGAAAAGTGTAGTGGCTCAAAGGAATCCATAGAGAATAATGAAGCAGCCCTGAAAAAACCACTAAAGGAAGGTACAAGCAGAGTAAATAACAAAGAGGCAAACAATACCAAGCAACAACAACAAGAGCCAAAGAGTGTCATAGAAAATTATTTTTGCAAAAAGTTCATTTCCTTCTAGAGATGAGTTGAACAAATTCGAAAGATCTCAAAGGAGATTCTTTTCACCTGGAAAAGATATGAAGTGTTTTTCTTGCCATGAACCTAGACACATTGCAACAGAATGTAAGACAAAGAAGATCAAGTTTAATCTGGGACTCTCTAAAGCAAGAAAGTAGAGAAGACAATCATTCATCAGGAACACAAAACATTTCCATGGTTATTGTTATTTGAGTAATGAATTTGGACATAAACTTGTTGAATGTAAACTATATGTAAAAAAAGGCAGGAAAAGCCACACACAGCTCAACCATACCTTGGTCAAATAAAATGTTATGTATGTAGAAATCTTGGCCACAAAGCAAAAGAATTCAAACTGTTATATATCCTAAAGAACTCTAGGCAGATGATGGAAGCCAATCAAAGCAGACCAAACATTGAATCAAAAAGAAATGTAGAAAGTAAAAGGAAATCCCATTACTGCAATGACATAATGAAGTCATCATCACAGGGGGAGTTGCTCATAAATCAATGAATAATTTGGTTAATGACAATGCTTGAGCAACACCAAAACAAGTTGAACATTGAAAATTCAAATTATAAGACCAATATGTGTGAAGAAATAATCTTTGTGTCTGAACCTTGATACATACCACATAATTCATTTGTCATTGCAGTAAAGACAGTGAGCTTAGATGTAAGCATTAATCAAAGGCTACTAGTAAGTGTTTCCAATGAAGCACAAATATATTTGTGAAATATTAATACTGCATCTAGAAAGAAATAAAATACATGGATAATAATCTTATTGTGGATGTGGATGCAAGCATTTTCTAATTGATGGTGAACCTCTTCCAGTTGAAAATAAATAAATAAATAAGAGTCAAATTTCTGAGCAATGATACAGTGAGAAAATCGGCCTAGATACTCAAGAAAAATGGAATATAAACTACCTAGCTTGCCAAGATTATGAAGGATGCAGATCATTTGTGTTATAATTTGTTGAAAGAATAAATTTTTTTTGACAGAGTGGATAGACATGGTAGGCATGTATTCCAAAGAAATCAATAACTTCCTTGGAATTCGATGCGAACTTTTAGAAGAGTGTCTGTAGAAGAGCAAAAATGATTACAATTAGGTCTACAAGATTGAAAAATCTTTGAAGTAGTGTCAGATAAAAAAAAATATTTTAGTGAACGCAAAGTTGAGGCAAAAGCTATGACAGTACTGTTATCAATATATTAACAAACTTGGCACTGGATAGACTATGAGCCCTGATAAGGCCAATTTCACTACAGATAAGGCTGATGAAGACCACCAATTAGATGTGGATACAGATGCAGAGGCTCTTCTCTTGAGTCTTGATTTGTGAATCATATGCAGCAAGCAATAGAAATTTACAAACAGGAAAGGAAGCAGTGCAGGGATGCCACCACTATTGATACTCCAATGAATTCTCAAATTTATGCTACAAAGAAATCTTATAAGTCTTCATTTCTTATGGAGAAAGTAGACTGGAGCTACAATGTGAACCAGATAATGGGCATCTGGCTGATGTTGATATGGGATGAAAGATGGACATAGACACCAGACGACAGAGGAATGGATGAGTTGGCAGATATCAACAATAATTAGTATGCTAGCGTTACAAATATAAGGAAACGTTATAGTGTGGGTAGCGTGAATAAGTATTGAAGTCTTGGAGTCAGTGTCAGCGATAACAATGATGGGCATAATATAGGAGCGTTGTTCTATTATTACAATGATGGTGGACAGGTGATAAGGTTGACATAGATGACACGAATTTCAGAAGCTATAGGGTTGCAGTGATAGAACAATCAAGTATACTTGATGGAATCATAACACAAAGACGTTATTGCCCAGCAGTACGATGAAGGAATGTGATATGTTGTGTGGCGAATGAATTATATCTACTGTATTACTGAATTGTTGTCATCTATGCGTTATGGTAGTGTGTGCAACACTACATAATTATTGATGACCTTATATTCACAATGTTATGTTATTCAACCTGCAACAAACAATACATATATATAGTTTGGCACACTTCGGATTCCCATTTTTCAATTATTGGCAGTGATAAGGGATTGGTGGCAGCTTTAATACAATGGCATAGTTAACATTATATTGGCAATAGTCATTAAATTGCATCTCCTTCAAAGACTGCAGAATTTACTATTTCAATGAGAGATTGTTACACAGTTGTGATTTGCTTTTCGCATATTACATGGTGCATTACATTGAGAGTAGATATGGTAGCGTTATGATAAATAATCTTCGTGCCAATAGAGAGATTTGGAGACTATGAATTAGATGGGTGGGTCTGCACCCATGTAGAGGTAGCACACATACACAGTTGGGTGAAATCATTCGAATGGAAGTCTCTAAAATTGGCTCTGTCATATATTATTATATATTGGCAGGTTGATAGGCAGATACGATGGCAGGCTATGGGCATGATTTTCCATATTGATAAAATGTTCTTTGAATACCAATGATTTTCGACTATCTGCGTTATACAAAATTTTATATATTATGTTGATGTATTACAGGGTGTCAATATTATTCCAAGAATGATATATATATATCATGTATTTGGTATGGGTGATATATGACTGGAGTTGGTGGTAGAAAACACGTGTCAATCATATATTTTTGGAGCAGTGTTCGTATTAATATATTACGGAGTGTTGGGATATAAATTTGCAATTGAAATTATATAGATAGCAAGGTGGCAAAAATGACAGATTCTGACATGCAGTTTCAATCTCACGATATTGAATGTGGAATTATGTAGTGCAGTGATATATTAGAGACACTGCGATATTGGAATGCCATCGGCTTATATCATATAGATCAATGACATTGGTGCATTAACAATTTTGGCATACAGTTGGTGTGTTGGCATCTTCCTGTGGATATTGCATTATGATATGGTTCACTTCTTCTTTTTTACTTAATGGGTCGTTTCAGTCCTTGCCGATGAAATGCGTATTTGTGCCAAAGCCAAGGTCAAATAAAAACGTCCAATGACAATCCTTCTCCTATAGATCGAGTGATTCATCGTTCTATCACCAACATTTTATAATACATTTACGAGCTGATCTTTATTCCTGTGTTATATGGGTTTTGTAAATATAGAAGCGCCCATTCATTTTTGTTTTAGGTTTGGAAGGATTGGGTAGGAATAAAAAGGCTGGTGCATTCACAAGTTTGTCAGTACTTCGACAGAATTGAGCATGCATGGGAGCTGTGGCTGCTAGAGAAAGAGATTGTAGATAGTCGATTTTTTTTCATTGGACGAGAATTACAGGGAATGTTGGAGCATTGTCTTATACACCCTTGTAATGATATATTCACAAAGAAGAGCAACAATATTGACGCTATCAGAATATGTTGATAACACAATAGAATTAAAACACATAACAAAATATGCATTGCATCATCTTATCAAATCTCATGTAGAATCGTTCATTGATCTAGGTTGTGGACCTGATAGTTTATTTGATAATTCGTTAAAGTGGAAAATGGACTTGGTATATATTTCCGGTGTCGACATTATATAGAGAAGTTTTATTCATGAGGCTAAGGTTTTTCACTCAAAAAAAAGAAAAGGAAACAAAAACCTTGATGTGGGTCATAAGCCTCGATTAGCCACAACCCGCTTCAAAAGTGCCTTTATATATGAAGGGCCCATCATTGAACTTGATTGGCATTTCATTGGGATATTGATGGTCTCGACTCTAGACAACAGTCAGATTTGTTTAAAGTAGCAATCTTGGGCACAAATACTTTTGGAAAAGGGCTACATGGGCATTTCATTGGGATATTGATGGTCTCTACTCTAAACAACAATCAGATTTGTTTGATGGTCTCTACTCTAAACAACAATCAGATTTGTTTAAAGTAGCCATCTTGGGCACAAATACTTTTGCAATTGAGACAACCACAGTGTTAATGTGTTCATCCATGGTATCTGAAATATCCTACTGATTTTCACTATTGTCCTCTTCTTGATCGGGTTCAGGCTATGAATTTCTTCTTTTGCCTCTGGTTGATCATTTTGTTGTGGTGTTGCAAGAATTATTTCTTATGGGGAATCTTCATGAAAATATAGACAACACACATCTTTCTTCCTCGGGGGAAAAAAATTCAAGCAAGACTTCTACGTTTTGTTCATAATGTTGAAAATGATTTCCCTCTAAAGCCTCTAGTATTTCATTGTTTGTGAACCGATCATGATCATGGTAATCTTTCACATATTGAATAAAAATTTCAAAATGATCACAAAATTTTTGAATCAGCAACAAATATGGATAATCCTCTCTATATTTCTCACAAAAAATAGCATGAAAATGCTTTAACGAACATATACAGCAGACAAATTTTCGTACCAAGATCTAGCCTTTTCCTCCGAAGTTGACATAAAATTGTTCATAAGACAATCTTCATCAAATTTGATTTTAATCTTAAGGATGTGCATATGAAACCTCAATAAATGTACATCAACATCATCTCCTTTTTTATCTTTAAACAATGGAAGATAAATTAACCAATCACTGTTGGGCATGGGATTTGGAAAACTTGGAATTCTTGATCTGTCCATAGGAGCATACCTGTGCTGTATTCTTGAACTCATTTTGAAAACAATCCACAATGTAATGGAGTCATCATAAGTGATTTACAATTCTAGATTCTTTGATAAGGGATTCACCATGCAAACTTTGAGCTTCGAGTTCTTGAAGCTAGGTGAATGGCACAACGTGATATGATTTTCTTAGGAACCTGAAATGTTCATAGGTCCTCAGTATGGTCGCCACTATGTTTTCATTTTGTATTTTTAAGGTTGTTGAGTTGGACAACATCAAAACCACTTTGGAAGCTAGGATCTAGCCTTGTGAGCTTCACAGAGGGATCACTTTGTTTAATTTAGCTTTGTTTTAGTGTAAGTTTTAGGCTAGTTATGATTTTACTTGTTTTTTTTGTTTGAAAGGTTTGGTTGATTTGAGTGTTAGAATTCCATTGGGCTATGGAGTCTATAAGTTAAACTGGATTTTGTATCAATTTTTACAGGAGTTCTCATAGGGCAATCTAGGTTGCACTATTTGGATCTTTTTAGAAATTAAATGAATTGGTGTAAGGTTAAGTGGAAACCAAGGAGAAACTAAGAATTCCTTGATCTGACTTCAGTTGGAAATCATTAAAATTATCAATATCCAAAATAGGGTGCTCTAAGTAACAAATCCTATTTATCACAGTTTGACAGAGAAAGGAAAAACAATGTTTAAACAAATAGACAGAAGAGACACATCACCATTTAGTACACCACAAGAAGTCCTTGTATTATTGATGCTCTATTACTTTGAAAATTACAATATGCAGAAGGAAATTACATACAAAAATCAACCCTTAATACTTCAAACAATGAAATATTTATAGATTAATTTACAAAATAACCTAATATCTTCTGCTAAACTAATATCAAATCCCAAAAAAGGAATTGATTTACAAAATATTCTCTAATAATCTTTGGAAAGATCTGAATAAAAATTATTACAAACAATATCTACCAAATTACAACTAAGTAATAGGAAATCTATATTATTTCTGATATTATGTTCAACCTTTAAAGTGAATTGTTGCTGATTGTGGCTACCTCTCGAGAAATGGGCATTCTAGTGGTGACTAGGCCTTTGAATGAGCAATGTTGTTTGTCTTTCTGGTAGATGTTTGTGTCGTCCCTATGTTGTGCTAGATATGCAATGTTGTCCATCTTTCTACTACATTCTGTTATGAAATGTTGTGCTGGATATGCACTCTTGTCCCTGTTTATCTTGCTGTTATGTGCATTGTCTTATCCATCATCTTTTAAATGAAATTCATAATTCAAAGTATTTATTAGAATGAATTATAAATCCATCATGTTTTCTAATCCATATACTTTCAAATATCCATGGTTGTTTTGGAATACCATGTCTTATTTCTCCTTTTAGCATCCCCTGTAAATTTCCTATTACTCCTGTAAATCTTTGGATGAATTTCAAAAACCATGTGTTGTTTTTTTTGTAAATCCATGGCTGGTTAAACATTTTTTTTTGACTTTTATTCCTGTAAAAACAAAAATATCTTGCTTCTCTATAAAAACTCATTTTTACTTGTTCTCTTATGTGTAAAACTAGTTTATATGAAGCTCCCTATTTTTCTCACCTGTGCATTACTTTCATGAACATATGATTGCAAAATTTCCCTCTTATTTTATCTCATGAATTTATTTTCATGCACCCATGAACTTCTTTTTCTTGTAGTTGTAAAATTATTTTACTCCTTGTGAGTGTAAAATTGTTTAACTCCTTTGCCTATAAACCCACTTAGTAACCTTCCATTTTACCCACTTAGTAACCTTCCATCCCTGGTCTCACATGATCTCTTTAAGTTAGCCTCCCATCCATATAGAACTTACTTAGCCTTGCCATCCACATGGCATTTACTTAGCCTTGCATCCACACGGTATTTGTTTCATAATCGCCTGAAATCCATTCCCCCATATTTATAGAATTCAAACCAAAACAGTTAATGGATTTCTGAGGGGTAGGGAGTAAGAGGTTTAGGGGGAGGGGGATCCAAAATTAGGTGAGGGTGACAACTTTAAACGATAGTAAAAGTGAGAAACACTTTTTGGACCCCCCCTTTGGTTAAATGTCGGTCCGAAACCTATTCATAACCATCTATTTATAATATGCGCATATCCGTATGCTAATGGGGGGAATTAATGCATGAGTGGGGGGCCTTTCATTGCTTTGACTTTTGCACTTTGGAATAAGTGGATTTTTCATCTATTTTTAAAGTTTTGATTATTCATTTATTTTTGAATTTATTTTAATACTTCAAAATAAATTATTTTTCACTTATGTCTTTTTATGTGCTTTCTGTGTTGGAAAGCTGTTTTTGAGATCTTTCCAATGAAAATACATGTAGTCTGATCCAAACATTTATATGCAAAAATCTCCCTAACTCTTAGTGCTTGGTGTTTCTTTGGAAATAATTTGCAGGGGGAAATATTATTTCCAACATCCCAAAAATAATAATGATCAACTATAATCAAGCAATCCTATAAAGGACCCTAACAAACACCACCAAAAAAATAAGCACATTGCATTATCAGTGGACAAAATAGATGATTTGGAGACACGATATCATGATGATGTGATCAATGAGGGTTTGATATGTGGCATGACGATTTGGAATTTTAGGGTGGTCAAGTGGGTTGAAAATGAATAACATGTTGCAACACTTATTCAGTGGCATGTGGAATCCTTGTAAAGGTGGAAAACATGATGACAAACACATAATTCCATAACAATGACCCTAGAAGTTCTCATGAGTCCACATGTTGAAAACGCTAGGGAGATTATGAATGAGCTAGAAAGCATAATTGGAAGAAGTGGAGAATGTAAACCAAATGGAATTGCACAGTGGAAGCCTGGTGGAATCCATAGGGAAAATCACCCTAGACCGTGAATGGTCAAGCACTCTGGCATTTTTAAAGAGGTTGCATGTTTTATTTTTGGGTTAATGAGGCACCATGATATGATGTCATGCAAAATGGCAATGATACACAATGTAACTATTTTGTTATTGGTTGAGAAGTAGTTACACCAAGACATGTAAGCCCAAAGGATTCACCCCAGAGGAAAACAAAGATGCTCCATTTTTTTTTCTATGGAAATGAAATGGGGCTAAAGTCTTGGCACCAGGACTTGGTTTTGTATTCGTAAGGTAACCAAGGGAACAAATTTTTTTGCATGATGACTAAACCCTCGAGGATATAGTACAAAGGGCATGGTGATGTTTAGGTGTGATGGTTTCACATTGTTTTGTGACCAAGGGATGTGGTTGATCGATAGTCTTGATTTAAGGACTTATGGGCTTATACTAAGGGCCTATGACATGAACGAGTCAACAACTTTGAAATTTGGTGCTATTGGGACAAACCTGATGGTCTAGAACCATAACCAATAATTTAGTAAAGTTGTAAAACACAACAAGAATGAGTTGGAAAATTTTTTAGCAACATGGAAATATTTAGCAGCGTATTTGGAAAATTGGTCAAATATGGTAGTTCAACAAATTTGGAAAGTCACTACTAAACCTTGATATTTTCTAGGATTGAGAAAATTGACAATTTAACTTGGTTTTCCTCATAGAGACAGTAGAGCAGAGATTGAAGACTTCAAGACCAAATCAAGAAGATGTAACATAACTTAGAAATCATGAATATACTAAGATCAACCCTCTATTCAATGAAAATTAAGTGTTGAAGTTAACTAAACCTTTAAACCTAAAAATATCAGCTCAAATTCTTTATAAGCATAATTCAATTTGCAAGAAGATTTTTGTTCATGGGTTGACGTTATTTCTATTGGTGGTGTTGTTGTATGTTGATCATATATCAAATGATGTTAAATGTGATTTGGTGGTGATTGGGGTATGTGATTAGGGACAAATTTATTTCTTTTATGAAAGGATGTGGCCTTTATGATTTGAGTTTGAAAATGGAAAGAAAGATAAATCAAGGAGGTCAAGCAAGTGGAAACCTATAAAGCAGGGGTTGTAGCTCCTTCTAGTAGTGGATGGAAAAAAATCAGGGGTTGGAGATCATTTTAGTAGTAGTTGATAAATTAGGAATTGTAGCTCCTTTTAGTATTAGATGATAAATTAGAGAGTAGTAGCTTCCTTATAGTTGTATCCAGAGAAATTTTCAACAACAAGTAGAAGATTGCATGTGTGAAAGTAATTGAAGATAAAGTTTGAAGAATATATATGCTTGATAGATGCTTCTTATTTTGATTCTTGTGATGCTTATATGAATGGTTGTTAAAGTATGTATTGGTTTCCTAGTATTCTTCACTTATGAAAGAAATTTTTAAATTCTCACAATACTAATTCACCCCGCCCCCCCTTAGTATTGTCCTTCTTTCTAACACTATGGTGTACATACATTGAAATCTACAAGATAATTATGCAAGTGTTTCACATCGAACTCTATGGTTTCTAGTGATACTCCATTAAATGCCATGATTTATAATGATACTTCCATATCAAACTCTATGTTGATGGATACATTGAATTTTGTAGTCTTCTATTATACTTCCATATGGAACTTTGTAGTGATAAATTGAACTGTGTGGCGTATGGTCTATCTTTCGTGATACATTGAACTTTGTGGTCAACAATATCTCTCTCTAGTGAAATACTGAATTTTGGGCGAATAAAAAATGGGTTGTACTAAGACACTCATAATCTAAGTGCATATTTTATAATTATTTATTTTCTTTTTTTCATATTTTTTTTAACTATGAACACTTACTTTGATCCAAATGGAAAATCACATCAACCCATGGTATTCACCCACCCATGGAATTTACCCATGGTATTCATCCACCCATGGAATTTACCCATGGTATTGTAAGTGGCATCCACCCATGGTATTGTATATGACATCAACCCATGCTATTCATTCACCCATGGTATTTACCCACCCATGGTATTTACCTATGCATTTTAACCAAAAAAAGGGTATAAGTAACAAGTCACATTTTGTAAAAGGACATATTGTCACGACAATGTAGATTTTACAATTATTCTCTGTTTTAATAAAAAAAAAAATTGTGGTTTTGTTTACTCTGTGTTCTCCACTTTTCTTCTGCCATTTAAAATTTTTAAATTTTGGGGGCCTTCCTCGGCCCCCAAGATCCATTTCAAGTTTTTAGATCTTGGGGGCCTCCCCGCAAGATCTGGATCAGTGGTATAGATTCAGGTTACAACTCAATGGGAATGAGGGTTTGATGCATACTTTAGTTTCAATTTTTTTCAAAAATATTCAACTATCTTCATGCACGTGCTACGACCTCCACATCTCACTTTCTTGGGAAAAGTGGGAAGACTTTTCTTTTTCTCATTTTTTTTTTTTTTTGTCAGGAATGTTTTGGGTGGTGAGTTTCTAGATCAGATCTGAAATTTCTAGTGAAAAATTTAGAAACAAAAATAACATATTTAGATTCCTTGTGAAAAAATACTCGAATTCAAAAAAACAAATCTGCCGAATCAGAGTTCGACTGAGGGAGATATCGTTGATTTAAAATCATATGTGTTGTAGAAATTGTTCTGATGACAGTTCGTGGATGATGGGTTTCCTATTATTTTTTGTAGTTTTGTATAGAATTTCAGAAAAATGATTGCAGATTTGAACTCCTCTTGAAAAATCACCGTAGGTGAAATCATCGTAGGTGAAATCTATAGAAATGGAAGGTGGAGGAGGCACAAGTATTACATCTTGTAAGTGTTCATATTAAGGTATTGGAATCATTGATATTAATTGGAAACTAATATCGTTGAGGTGGTGAGCATTATTATGGCAGTATCGTTCTTATGGTAGTATCGTGCTTCTGCTTTGGTAAATTTATTATGGTGCAATAACGTTAACTACTCCTAATGCTAGATTCATCGTTGGGATATACTTGATGGAAGTGTCTCTCAATGTTTCTTTGAAGGTCAACAGTCTAAGTCTATTTGTGGTGGGTTGTAAATAACTTAAAAGTTTGCCTCCTATTTTTAAAACCATAGAAAACTAGTAACTTTGGATATCTATGATGCTCCCAATCTTTGGATTTACCATGGAATTTTGGATGCTACCTATCTAGGGTTGTTATCTCTATGTAAATATCTAGCTGACGATTTTATTACTTCACTTTTCCAAAATACACAAGCATTTATAAGGATGCGACTCCGCGTAATGAAAGTCGAGAACTACCTCAGAGTTATAGAGCTTACTTCTTCAAGAACTTGATGTAGCTTCATGCCACAAACTTTTAGATCCATGAGTTTTTATTATAGCTATATCATGCCATTTATTACAATCCTTTCACTTATCTTAGTGATCATACAATATTCTTAGAGAAATTGTTATGAAACCAGCTCAAGAAAAGATAGAAAGGATAGATCAACGCCTTAGAATTCAGCCTCTTCGAGGGGGCAACCTCCTTTACATTACATAAATGAACAATTCTTGGATGATACAAATGAAAAAACCTCCTTTCTGTATATAGGAGTCTAAGGAGTCACAATATAATCCAGCCGACCTAACAATAATAATATAAAGCCACAAAAATAACCATAGAGGGATTCTATGGGGCAGAGAAATAACAATATGGGTGTAATAGGGGCACAACAATATAAATAAGAGGTATAACTACAATAGTAATGGGGTAATCACTAGTATTATAGGGACCCAACATGCCCCTCTCCTTCAAAAAGGTGTTGTCCTCAACGCTTGAGTAGTTCTGGATACTTCTGCATAAAATTCTCATCCTCCCATGTGGAATCTTCAGCGGATAAGTTCTTCCACTTGATAAGATACTCTGAAATTGATCGATTTCGTAGCTGTCGAGTTCTTGTTTCTGTGACTGCTTCCGGTTCCAATATAATTTTTCCTTCCTCATCAAGTTCTGGCAATATTGTTTGAATTGGGAGCTTGTCACCTATAACCTTCTTTAAACATGAAACATGGAAAACTGGGTGCAATCGAGAAGCTGCAGGAAGCTCCAATTTGTATGCCATAGTACCAATCTTTTGCAACACCTTGTACGAACCATAATACTTTGGTGATAATTTATTATCCTTCTTAGCTTGCTTTAGGGACATTTGCTTATATGGTTGTAGCCGTAGGAATACCCAATCACCTACATCAAAACTTCTTTCACTGCGATGTTGATCTGCCTGTTGTTTCATTCTATTTTGTGCCAACACGAGGTTATCCTTTAAGAGTTGGAGGACTTGTTGTTGATGTTCGATGTGATGTTCCACTGCCTGAACCTTAGAATTTTCTCTTAAATATGATGTGATGGATGGTGGTTGATACCCATAAAGTGCCATAAATGGGGTCATTTTTGTTGTTGTATGGAAGGAAGTGTTATACCACCATTCAGCCAGAGGCAACCATTTGACCCATTGTGTCTGTTTATCAGATACAAAGCAACGAAGATATCCTTCCAAACATTTGTTTACTATCTCAGTTTGCCCATCAGATTGAGGATGATAAGATGAGCTATGAGCTAACTGAGTACCAAGACAAGAAAATAATTCTGTCCAAAAATTTCCAGTGAAAATGGGATCTCTGTCACTTACAATAATCTTTGGGTTTCCATGTAGCTTTTGAACTGTTTCCATAAATGCAGTAGAAACTGTACTGGCTTTAAATGGATGTGATAATGCACAAAAGTGTGCATACTTGGTAAGTCTGTCAACTACCACCATGATGACACTCTTTCCCTCAGACTTGGGTAAACCTGTGATAAAATCCATTGAAACCTCCTCCCAACGTTGGCTTGGAATGGATAAAGGTTGTAATAGACCCGGTGTCTTAATTGTTTCAACTTTATTTTGCTGGCAAACCAAACATTCCGCCACAAACTTTTGAATATCTGATTTAAGGCCATCCCAAAAAAATTCCTTCTTAACCCTGTGGTAAGTTTTTAAAAATCCTGAGTGCCCTCCTAAGGGAGAAGTGTGCAATTCCATAAGAATCTTTTGTTTTAGCTGGGAATTCTTACAGAGGTATAAGCGATCTTTGTACCATAACGAATCATTTTGCCAGCTAAATGTATCAGAAGTACTGGAATCTTGTTGTAGCTTTCGAATAAGTGCCCACACTTCTTCGTCATTCTTCCATTCCTCCCTTGCTTCGTTTATCCAATCTGGTTGGATAATAGAAATGGCACACAACAATGCTTCCACATCCTCATCCTTTCTTGAGAGTGCATCTGCCACCACATTTTGCTTCCCCTTTTTGTAGATGATTTCAAAGTCATAACCCAACATCTTTGTGACCCACTTTTGTTGCTCTTCAGAGGATAATCTTTGTTCTAAAAAGTATTTAAGGCTATCATGATCCGTTTTTACCTTGAAGTGTCTTCCCATTAGGTAGGGTCGCCATTTCTTAAGTGCATGGAGTATTGCCAACATTTCCTTCTCATAAATAGCTTTGCTTAAAAACTTTTCCTTGATTGGACGACTTTCAAAAGCAATGGGTCTTTCATCTTGCATTAGAACAGCACCAATTCCATTTCCTGAAGCATCACATTCCACAATAAAGGTTTTTGTGAAGTCCGGTGTAGCTAAGACCGGTGCTTGGCACATTGCCTCTTTAAGATGTTCAAAGGCCTTTGTTGCTTCCAGAGTCCATGAAAATGAATCTTTCTTCAATAATGTTGTTAGAGGTGCTGCTATTCTCCCATAATTCTTAACAAACTTGCGATAATACCCTGTCAACCCAAGAAATCCTCGCAGATGCTTTATGGATGTGGGGATTTTCCATTCCTTAATGGCTTTAATTTTGCTAGGGTCTACCTTAACTCCTTCATGAGATACAATATGACCCAAATATTCCACCTCCTGGACTCCAAAGAAACATTTGGATCTTTTTGCATATAATTGTTTCTCCTCCAATAGTTGTAGCACCCTGTCAACATGTTCAACATGATCCTTCCAAGACTTGCTGTAGATTAGTATATCATCAAAAAATACTAACACAAATTTTCTAAGGAATGGTTTGAAAATTGAATTCATCAAACCTTGAAATGTTGAAGGTGCATTGGTAAGGCCAAAAGGCATGACCAAAAATTCATAATGACCCTCATGAGTTCTAAATGCCGTTTTTGGAATGTCTTCAATCTTCATTCTGATTTGATGATATCCCGAACGAAGATCCAACTTGGTGAAGTAAATTGATCCATGCAATTCATCCAGTAATTCATCAATAACAGGAATGGGGAACTTATCTTTAATAGTGAGCTTGTTGAGCTCCCTATAATCTGGACACATGCGCCATGATCCATCCTTCTTGTGCACCAATACTACTGGAGCTGAGAAAGAACTTTGACTCGGTTGAATTATACCAGCCTCTAGCATTTCTGCAACCATACGTTCAATTTCACTTTTTTGGACATAGGGATATCTGTACGGCCTGATGTTTGGAGGAACACTTCCTGGAATCAGATGAATAGCATGATCATGATCACGCATAGGTGGGAGACCTTGGGAGTCTCAAATACCTTGGAATGATTGTCCAAGACTTTTTGGAGATCTGGAGAAATAGATGATTCCAATGTGGAAACATCTAGCGAACATAATTGTGCAATTACACCTCTTTGCTCCTTTTTTAGAAGCTTTGTCATACCATTAGAGCTGATTATCTTTCCTGGTTTCCCTGCAATACCCCTTAATTCAACTTCCTTTCCTTCCGAAGAAAATTTGATGAAAAGTTCTTGAAAATTAAAAGCTATTGTACCCAAGGATTGTAGCCATTGGACTCCTAGTACAACATCCACACCTCCCATTGGAATGGAAAGCATTGGGCTAGTCAATACATATTCTCCCATGGATAGCTTGATATTATGGCACTTTCCAGAGCAATTTATTGTTCCTCCATTTGCAATCATCACTTGACACTCTGGTGCTGGATATAGGAAGCAATTCAATTCTTTTGCTACCCTACAATGAATAAAATTGTGGGTGCTTCCTGAATCAATCAACACTATTACCTTTTTCTTCTTGATTTGTCCTTCTATCTTGATGGTTTGAGGAGTGGTAATTCCTGCCAATGCATTACAAGATATGGTCGGATTTATTTGTTCTTCATCTAGGCTTTGTTCCTGGAGTATATCTTCTTCTTTTGACCTTTCTTGCTCCTTTTCTTCTTCCTCTTCACAATCTATGTAGAATAATTTCTTCTCAGCACACTTATGACCTTTAGTGTATTTGCTATCACAACTGTAACAAAGCCCTTTTGCTCTTTTTTCTTCCAATTTTTGTGGTGTCAACCTTATAGGTTGTGGAAGACTAGGGGCAACAACACTTCCGTCTTTATAGTTGTGAGTGGTATGCTTCCTGGTTGCCATAATTTTGCTTTCCATTTTTCTTGCTAACCTGAATGCCTTCTCTAATGAATCAGGTTCCCAAAGGCGAACATCATGTTGGATATTATCCTTTAAAGACCCTATGAACACATCAATCCTATGCTCCTCTGGAATATCTTTTACCCTTATGTTCAATTTTTGGAACTCCTCAATGTGCTCCATTACTGAACCCTTTTGTTTGAGACTTATCAATTGGCTAAAAAAAGTGTTGCTTTTTGTATCTTCATAATGTGCTATCAATTCTTCCGTAAAAATTGCCCAAGTGATAAATTGTTTACGAGAGCAAAGCCATTGATACCATACAAACTGATTTGGTTCCAAATATACAGTTGCCATACGTACCTTTTGTGCATTTTGCACATTATTGAGATCGAAGAATTGCTCCATCTGTAATATCCATGTGGCGGGATCCTTGCCATCAAACTTCCTCATATCGATTTTTGGAATATGGTGATTCTTCGATCCAACATTAGCATCTATGGAATCATGATTAACATTTCTTTTGTTCTCATCATGAGTTTCCTTTACTACCTTTTCACCATTAGTGACCCTTTCTTGTAGCAACTTCTTCAATTCTTCCATATCTGTCTTCAAATCTATCTTCAAATCTGCCATGTCTCTCTTCAAATCTGTCTTCGAATCATCCATCTTAGCTTCCATGCCCTTTATCTTAGATTCCACGCCACTTATCTTAGCTTCTGTTAGATTTTGTGAGCGTGACATTTGTTGCACTTGTTCTTGTAATTTTGATATATCATGTAGCATTTCTTCTTCTTCTTCATGAGTCATGCTAGAGCTTTCAGGTTCCTTACTAGGTGTTTGCATTTTCTTTCCTCGGGGCATCAGTTACCGATAATAATGCTTTACTATGCCCTTTGAATTTCGTTAAACCAAACTTACACAAAAATAATAAAAAAAACTACACACCTTTTTTCACTTTATAGAAGCCCGATATTGAATCTGATGTATCTCTGTAATTTCGGATCATCCAGTTCTGAAATTGCTACCTGCAGTAGCCTTCTGCATCCTCTTTCCAATGCCACAAGTCTGAGCCAAATTGGATTCTCCAAGGAAGAGTTATGAGAAATCTCCCACAGTGACTTGCTTTTAGACTGGTTCAGTAGAGCGAACTTGTACGACGTGCCACGGGTCACTGTTTCAACCTTTGAATCTAAAACACACACACAAGAAACTAAATTCCGTCCTATTTTTTTACCTTTTTACGAAATTTCAATCCGATCCTCAGAGAGAGAGTTATGACGATTTTCCCGAGGTCACCTGTTTTGAATGTAATTCAGGATTCTGCAAAAAGGCCAACTTCCTCAGATCATATCTCCGAAAATATCACGCAAAAAGCTCTGAAATTTGGACCCAAGGTTCAGCGCCAATTCTTCTCAAATGGGTTTGTTTTTCGACTTCTGAAACGTCACAAAAAAAAAGTTATAGCGAAAATTCCACGATGGCCTGTTTGGAGGAGCGAAACCCTAGAATCCAAAGCTCTGATACCAAATGTTATGAAACCAGCTCAAGAAAAGATAGAAAAGATAGATCAACACCTTAGAATTCAGCCTCTTCGAGGGGGCAACCTCCTTTACATTACATAAATGAACAATTCTTGGATGATACAAATGACAAAACCTCCTTTCTATATATAGGAGTCTAAGGAGTCACAATATAATCCAGCCGACCTAACAATAATAATATAAAGCCACAAAAATAACCATAGAGGGATTCTATGGGGCACAGAAATAACAATATGGGGGTAATAGGGGCACAACAATATAAATAAGAGGTATAACTACAATAGTAATGGGGTAATCACTAGTATTATAGGGACCCAACAGAAATTGCAATTTCCTGTACAGATCTTTGTTTTCTGGATGCATCCTATTGCTCAAATATTTCTCTAGAGGTCATGAGAATGCCAAGGCTTGGTGATTGTTGGTTGGATAAATCGTTGTTGCAGACAAGACCAATCTCCCTAGTATCAAAAGATATCTAGCAGCAAATAGGACAAGCAAATATACCTTTCTCTAAATATATTGCGATTCATTAATAAAAACTAAGAGGTGTTTTAGACCCTACCTTAAGTCCAATGCTAGTTTGTGGTAGCCACGCTTCGACCATCCGAAAGAGTTTCCTTTTGAGAACCTGTAATCACAAACACGCACACATAAAATAACACCTGCATAGCCAATATAATAAATCATATTCATCATGGTGATCAAGGAAGCCATGAAATAAACCATAAAACACAGCTTATTGATAAAAATAAATTTGATTGTATTAACTTTGAAAATAGAAGAACTTTACAACCTTTGGTGCCTTGATGATGTACAAGCTCCTCCTAGGGTCCAAACAGGAATCTCCTCTACTTTGACAAGCCTCACACTCTTCCTAATGAGATCAAAAAAGGTATGTAATCTCTCCTCTCAAGCTCAATTAGGAAGACTAAATTCCAACAACATTTCACCTAAAAAATATTCAGCTTTCAACCTCTTCAGTAACCAGCCCAATGCTTCATTTTATAGTGCAAAGGAAGGAGGTTATAGGTTCACCTATGAAGGGATAGAGTCCTCCTTCAAAAGGATAAGCTCCTCACATCAGGGGGTTAGCTCCTTAAGGTATGGGATGCATGAACGTTAAGGAGCGAACTTGCCACCTCAAGAGTCCTGCTAGAAGCTTCTAGAAATGACTCAAAGTGAGTTTTTAAGAATGTACTTGCACCTTTTTGAATTTTACAGGGGTCCGCACCCATTACACAAAGACAGAGCTATCAGGTACGCAGGGGACATGACCAGTAGGTGTGGGACCGCAGGTAATGCTAAGAGAAAGTGCGGAACTAGAGTTTTAGAGACTTTTAGGGCTTTCTCTTATTTTTCAAGGCTTGACATGAAGAAATGAGGTTTAAGACTTGAAAAGGAGGAAAGTATGAGTGGTGATAGACTCACACCGATTGAAAAATGTCATGGTGACAATATTTTGTGCAATAGATTGCCATCTAAAGTGCGAAGTCTATAATAGATGAGGATAGCATTTGTCATCTAAGAAGATTGAAGTACTTTATCATTTCAAGGATCATCCTGTGGACACCCTGGTTGGAACCTGTAAAAAAATTCAATACTAAATATATATATGTGAACATATCATCGTTGAGATAGGCATTCCCATACTCAGATCAAAACTGACTAGAAAACTAACTAAACTGCTTTGATATAGGAATGATTTTGTAATACATCACAAGTATAGACATATGTAGACATAGTATGGGCGCAACCATCTGTTTATGAATAGTCCATTGTATAATGAATAACAAAATTCCTCGCAGCCTAGATGGTGGAAACTAGATCCAGGTGTTTTCGGGAAAAGGTTTTATTCAGAACGACCCTATCCCACAGGGTTGTGACAGAGACCTCAGAAACAAACAAGGAAAACTACTCTTGTATTCTTCTTTATGAACTATAAATGAAGATGATTAAGATGAACCGACCTGTGTCTTGCGCTAGTTGTTCGATTTAATCTATCCTCTCTTTGCCAGCTTCCACCGATCTGCTCCCTCACTTGCCCAACGTCACCAAGTTCCTACAAGTTCACAGAAGAGAGAAACTACACAAAGACATAGATTTATGTTCATAAAAAGCTTAGGATCAGATTTAAGCTAAACATACAAATATAACACACATCAGATATACAAGCATGTAGGAGAAACTCAAGTAGTTTTATTGATAAAACAAGAAGATCCAGGAGGAGTTACAACCGATGAGTCCTGATCCAGCATCAGCCTCCCAGTATAGAATCCCTTCTTCACCTCCAACAAAGAATAAATCACCCAATACTCTGATATCAATCACAAAACCAACAGAAATTCTCTGCAATGTACAAAATTCCAGCCTTTGGATCTCTTGGTGAGGGATCCATATATAGATGTATGCAAAGAGGATGAGTCATCCCATGAGTTGATTAGTGGCTTCTCTCTGTCAGTTCTTGCTTCCACTTGGAGACTAAGAGCCTCTTACTCATCACTGGTCGAATTCAGTGAGGCAAGTGTCATTGGAGAAGATTCTGGAAGCTTCCATTGTCTCTCCACCTCGTTGAATGACTCTGCCACTTGTCATTTCCCGCTCAACGCACCTGGGTAGTGCATTCAAGTGCGTTGCAATGCACCTAGATAGTGTATTTGGGTGCTTTGCAACGCAGCCAGCTAGTGGAGCACTTGAAATGATCCTGTTTTGACTAGTTTTGAGCAGTTTCTGGTGGAGAACTTCTGGGAGAAGCTGTAATTTGTTGACCTTGTTTCTTTAGGAGCTGGAACAACATCTTTAGGGACTTAGGATCCCTTGGTTTATGGAAATTTCATGCTTATAGCTGTAAGGCACAAAAATGTCTATAACAGTTGCCCCCTAAAGTATGAGGCCGTAATTGGGTGAAATGCTTTATTAGGAGGATCCGAAGTTCTTCTAATGCTGGAGAGGAGACCTGTAATGAGATACAATACAATACATTATTTTCATACTGTTTTCATGATCTAGCTGAGGCGGGCATTCCCATGCTCAGCTTTATAAATTCATTTTCATGTACATAGGACAGACAATCGTCTGATGGTAGACTGATGATTCTGGTGAAGTCATCATCCTTTTGGTAGGATGATTATCTGTGCTGCAATGCTGTACATTTCAATGTCTTTATTTTTCCTGAATATATATCGCAGCCTGGATGGATGAAACTAGATCCGGGGTCTTCAATCTCGTCCGATCTTCACTCTAAGTACAAGTTGATCCATGTGAGAAATGTTTTGAAGTTGAACATGGAAAGACATCGCTTGATTACCAGTCAATGATGTAAACTGTTAACAAGCGTGAGAGGAATCACCGATAATGATAATGACCTTCAAGGTACTGCAGTACAATTCACGTGGTGTGAATAAAGGACTTGGCGTCGAACACCACGCAAAATCTTCCGGTCGAAGGTCATTGATGTATACCTGTCGCCGGAAGTGAGAAACTTGCCATTGAGGCATGCAAGCTTCAAAGTACTGAAGGGGTGTTCCTAGATCAACTTCTTGGATAATGAGCTGATGTCGACAAGAAGCGATCCATCAAAGGAGGGCCTTAATGAATCCCACATCAATGACACGGAACGGAGCAAATGATTTTGATGGAGGTGAAAACGATCTGGTGACATACGGTTCAGGGTGGCGGTCATGAAAGAGTGAAGTATAATGTATGGTAGTGGATGGGACACGAATGACTTCTCTTGAACATGTCGGCGACACTTATGTGATGGATCGGTAGCATTTACCCCAAATGTGGATGGTATGGCGTGACCATGGTGATGTGATCGGTGAATGAAACAACCCAACCCGACTCTGGCACGGAGTGGAAGTGTCATGTTCAAGAGCGACTTGCTACCAATAAAGTTTCTTTGAGTTTTCTTCCCAATTTTTCCCCAGTCATTTCTGACCAGTACCTCTTTATTTTTTTCAAGCTTGAGGAGGATAACATATGCTTGTTCTATAATTTGCCCTTCGGGAAAACCCATCGCTATGTTTTAACGAGCCTAGAGATAGTGAAACTCGTTCTCGTCTAAAGACAAGTTTGTCGCTATTAATCTTTTTAACGAGCCTAACGACAAAGATAACTCGGTCCTTTTCCTTTTTAGGGAGTCTGAAAAGGTACGTAAAGATAACTCCGAAATTCCTTTTTCGTCATCTAATCCCTTAAGTCCGAAAAAGTATAAAATAATACAGAAGGGATGAATTTTTGATAATTTTAACGAGCTGAACAAAACAAGCGCTCGATCTTTTTGTGCAATAATCCCTCAGGTCCAAAAAGATTAAAATCTAGAGGAGGGATAGCACTTCCGGTCGCTTTAGCGAGCTGGAAGGCCAAAACTCGGCAATCTTTTCATATTTTACGAGTCAGATGAAAAGAGCTTAAAGGAGACTCGTCTTTTGAGGAACGAGTGATAAAATGGGTAGCAGCTGATTCCAGGTAAGGTTTGGAATTTTCCAATCACAGCAGTGTCATAAGGATGGCTAGTGAAATCACTCTTCGCAGCTGTTCCTCAAAATGGGTAAACAATCAAATGGAGGTGAATGACCGGCCAATGGAAAAGTGGAGGTGACGGTGCAAACACGACCAAGGCTTTAATGGTTGATAATGCTACATTCACGGTGGTTATTTACCAGAGGATAGTTCATTTTTTAACGAGCTTAAACGCGGATTGAAACACTTGCTCGGTCTTATGTTTATTTTTTAACGAGCTTGAACTATGTGCTAAAACTGCTCGATCAATCCAGTCATATGATAAGAATGTCTCATATAAAACAACAACTTTTAGATTTTTGCCCCACATCCTTTCTTTATGCAAGTTAGGTGACGACTAATCCTACGAGTTTAAAGGGTTAGCCTACGGGTTTAAAGGGAGGACCTAAAAATTTAAAAAATAAATAGTCGCCCTTCACTTGCACTCTAAAAGGTTTGCATGCCCCCAGGTATAAAATATGGTTTCAAGGTTACCCCCCAATTTGCAGACAAAACTTTCGTTCTATCAGGAGAGGCCTACCTCTTACAGGTCACCCAAAGATTGCTCTATTCGCGGTGCAAACAAAACACTTCTTCGGCGATGTCTACTGGGATAAACAAAGGCGAGTGACTCCGTCTGTCAACTCACATAACTTTGACAAGAGAACCTTATTCTAGAATAACCCCTCTTCCACCGATGGATGGGGTACAAACTAGTCATATTCTCCCGCGGAAACCTACTCTATACCCGAAGTTTTCCTGCCGAAGCAGGCCAGGACGCATGCCCCCTGGGTTTCAGTCATATCCTCCCGGATTACTCGCGCTCATCGGGAGGACGGACTGGGACTTGAGACATTTCTTGCGTGAAGAGACCATTTAGGGATGGTATATGACTATTTGCTATGCGTGATCCGGGAAATGAAAGCTGGTCCACGAGCTTGACCACTCTCCCTTCGTGCGGAAAACACATTACTCTAAAGAGTGAGGAGACGATGGCTCCCATGCAATAAATATAGTCTCGTCCAAGGAGTAGGTGATAATCCAAAGGTTCTTGAACGAACATGACGTGCAGGTGAACTGTCTTCCCTCTCAATGTAATGGGCACATCGGGAAGGATCCCTAAAGGTCGACTGGTTCCTTTATCAAAGCCTGTCAGATTTCTCATTTCAGGCAACAACGATGGCGAACCAAGCGCTTTCCAAGCAATAGAGGAAAGGATACTCACAGACGCCCCCTCATCTATGATGGTGCCAGCCATGACCATTCTGTATATTTGAACGATAATTCGGAATGGTATGCTTGCTGGCAAATGGGGTCTGCCTAGTTGGTTCCAGTCGAAGGATACAACTAGGTTGCTTGGAGGTGGGACCGAGTAGACGGCCAGGCATGGCTCTGACGAACTTCCTTCCTGTGATAAAAGAATGGGTGGATTTCCCCCGTGTTCGTCGGAGTCTGTGTTGATGAAGAGAATTTGGATGGTGTCATCCTTATCCTCTTCAATGACTATATCATTCGAAGATAAAACCTCTGAAAGCAAGACCGGGTCAACTGCCACCTCGACCTTTTGACTTTCGTCTGGTATGGATTTAGTTGGTTTATCTTCAATGATAGACACTTCAGCTGACCATTTGAGTGGGCTAGCTGGGTTCTCAACTGGTGACGGACTCGGCAAGAGTTTTTTATATCCAGGAGGAAGTTGTAACGGTGAAACCCGACGATCATCCAAAACTCTTTTAGCCTCGTCTAAGAAGGGACAACGGTGGAGGGTATGGTCGCCTTCGCACAATGTACAGGGAAATTTGGCTTTCCCTTTTTGTCCTGGGGCTTCACTTTCACTAGTTGACGGTGTGCTTTCAACATGATCTCCAGAGGTTGATGACACCAGATTGTGCAAACGAGGAGACCAGTCCCTTAGTATCCGGGGGATGCAAGGACAATCTCTGTGAAAGTGGTCTCCTCTGCAAATGACACATGGCGATTTAGGCCTGGTCGGTGTTGTGTGTGGATTTTCATTAAACGACACTCATTTTCCCTTATTCGCCTTTGGCTCCTTCTTCTTTTTCTCTTTCTTCTTCTTTTCCTTCTTCTCCTTCGGAACTTGGTTTTTAGCTTTACCAGTCCCGTCAAGCGAAGAGGAAGGAAGAGAGGAAGAATTAGAGGAAGTAGAAGGTTGGTGGGTAACTCTGGACTCGTCTAACTGCTAATTCGACTGTTCAGGAATAGTGGTGTTCTGAACGACATTGGTTGAGAAGAGCCAAACTGGCAAGCCTATCGTCAGTCCTGGAAGTGACAATGTGGCCATATGGGGTGCACCAACATCTCCCCAAGAGGAGAAGGGACTAGGATTTCCACCAAGGGGAACTCCTTGGTTGGTAGGCTCCATTTTCTCAACCTAAAGATCAACGCAGGAAAAAGGGTATGAATATTCTATTTAAAATAAATTTTAACACGCTTTGACACAACTTTGTTTTTTCAGTTTTAAAGAGTCGAGAAAAAACAAAATATGACTCTATTCGCCTTCGATTTTTAATGAGCCTAAAGTGACAACTGCTCAGATGGACCTTTTCCGTTAAGGAGTCTGAAAAGGAACGAAAGGGACTGCTCTGGAGGTCTAGGTAGAGGGAGTGCCAAACCAATCACAAAACCGCAGAATACTTTTTAGGGTACGGCGGTCAATCTTCCCGAATGCTGTGTTCAGTGCATTGCGATCAGTAGGGCGGCCGACACGGCTTCCTATGGATAAAGGTTTTATGCCTATAGGGGTCTCCCAATATATACTCGACGGTACGTGGGAGCACAAGTCCGTACTGGCACTTATCGTCTCAAAGTGGAGGAATCACCCAACCAACAGTGAGGACAATAGTTACCAGGCTTTATGACGTCGGAATACGTCTCTAGCCTAGACCTCTAGATGTTGTGCGTTAAATTACAAAGCGTTGTTAAGTTCATTGAATTTATTTTAGGTTGATCTTTCTTATGAAGTTTTCCTTTTGGGTTCACCACGAGATGTAGATGTAATTCCTAAAATGCAGTCTAAAGATGATAAGCAAGCTTTTTATCTCTTTTCAGCAATGAAAATCCTAGCTACAAGGGGAAAATAAAGACACAATATTTTCTCAAAGAGCAAAGAGCACACTGTAAATGCACTTTTCCTAAATCAAGCCATACAAACTGTCAATATGCAAATGCACTTGTGCATGTATTTGTTTTTCACTTTCTTAATATTGATGCCTAAAAAGAAAGTTGTTGCACAAATTTGAATTCGATTTCAAGTGAAAAACACAAACAAGTTTCTTTTCGAAATCAAAAGGTAGAGACGATTACGACACTTTATGATTTTGAAGTAAACACTTGTTTCGACACTAGAAATTCACAAATTCAAACCAAAGGCAAAAGTAAAAGCGTAATCAACTGTCAACAGCAAATAAACTTTCTCCTAAGATCAAAACGACACTTACGACAGATCTAGATCTAAGGGTTATAGTATGACCAGTTTACTTTCGCAACGGGAAACTGTAAATGACGTAACAAATACACAAAAACAAATACAGTTTATTTTATACAACTGAGGCGGAATTAAGGCAAAGAAAAGGGGCTTTTAGATAGACAAACACACTGATCACAGGCTGCAAAAATCAGAGGCAAAACTGGAAAAAATGAGCAAAGAACCTCATCTAGGCAGGGCTAGGCTGATCAACGCACCTGCTACACAGAGAAACTGAATTGCAATGCAGGTAGCCCTCTCGGGAACTGCACTGAAATGCAGAGTCTCTTCACAGAGCCTGCGCTGAAGCAGAAACGAGAATTTTCTCTGGGTTCTGGATCACGGTTTGCAGTTTAATCTATGGTTTTTGGCCGGATAAAAGCAATCAAATGTGTACAATCAGAGGGTTGATTTACAAGAGGTTTGAGAGCTATCACAAAGGGTAATCAGATCATTTGTGAGTCAACTGTTCAGATCATAAACATGCCCAGTGAATGGACTAGAGTAGCAGATCTCTACTTTGCATTTGTAAATGGCAAATGAAGTTCGATTCGCCACTCCTAAGTTTATGAGATGAACAACAATAGAAACACAAATAAACTAACTAGACACGATCCCCAACGGAGTCGCCATTTTGTTTTCAGGAAAAGTGTCTATTCAGAACGACCCTATCCCACAGGGTTGTGACAGAGACCTCAGAAACAAACAAGGAAAACTACCCTTGTATTCTTCTTTATGAACTATAAACGAAGATGATTAAGATGAACCGACCTGTGTCTTGCGCTAGTTGTTCGATCCAATCTATCCTCTCTTTGCCAGCTTCCACCGATCTGCTCCCTCACTTGCCTAGCGTCACCAAGTTCCTGCAAGTTCACAGAAGAGAGAAACTACACAAAGACATAGATTTATGTTCATAAAAAGCTTAGGATCAGATTTAAGCTAAACATACAAATATAACACACATCAGATATACAAGCATGTAGGAGAAACTCAAGTAGTTTTATTGATAAAACAAGAAGATCCAGGAGGAGGTACAACCAATGAGTCCTGATCCAGCATCAGCCTCCCAGTATAGAATCCCTTCTTCACCTCCAACAAAGCATAAATCACCCAATACTCTGATATCAATCACAAAACCAACAGCAATTCTCTGCAATGTACAAAATTCCAGCCTCCGGATCTCTTGGTGAGGGATCCATATATAGATATATGCAAAGAGGATGAGTCATCCCATGAGTTGATTAGTGGCTTCTCTCTGTCAATTCTTGCTTCCACTTGGAGACTAAGAGCCTCTTACTCATCAGTGGTCGAATTCAGTGAGGCAAGTGTCATTGGAGAAGATTCTGGAAGCTTCCATTGTCTCTCCACCTCATTGAATGACTCTGCCACTTGTCATTTCCCGCTCAACGCACCGGGGTAGTGCATTCAAGTGCGTTGCAACACACCTAGACAGTGTATTTGGGTGCTTTGCAACGCAGCCAGCTAGTGGAGCACTTGAAATGATCATGTTTTGACTAGTTTTGAGCAGTTTCTGGTGGAGAACTTCTGGGAGAAGCTGTAATTTGTTGACCTTGTTTCTTTAGGAGCTGGAACAACATCTTTAGGACCTTAGGATCCCTTGGTTTATGGACATTTCATGCTTATAGCTGTAAGGCACAAAAATGTCTATAACACCAGGGTCTAGATTTATGCTTCCTGAACTAGTACGATTCTATCCATGTGAATGAATGTGTCAAAGTCAAACATGGTAGAAACCACTTGATTACCAGTCAATGATGTGAACTGTTAACAAGTGTGAGAGAAACCACCAGTAATGTCAATGGCTCTCAAAGTACTCAATACAATCCATGAAATGTGAATAGATGAGCTGATGTCGAACATGTCACAAAATCCTTTGATCGAAGGTCAATGATGCAACCTATCGTCGAAAGCGAGAAACCTGCCATTGAGGCATGCAGATTCCAAGGTATTGACAATTTCTAGATCATCTTTCTAGATAATGAGCTGAAGTCGATAGAAAGCGATCCGTCGTAGGCAAGCCCACAACACGAAATCATAGATCAAGTTTGAAGAAATATATTTGGCAAGGAATAACTCAGGGATGGTCAAGATGGATGATAGATATTTTGCAGATGAATGGTTTATTTGAACTGACCTCTTGAACACATAATGAAACTGCAGATGGTTTGGTGACAATTCACCCAAACCTAATACCCAGAAACTGGCTGAAGAATTTCAATATGGTTTGATTAACTATTAGGCAAAGGATTTCCCAACCTAGGTGAACAAAAAGTGTCATGTTCAAGAGTGGTTAAATGATTTTCTAAAACAAAAAGTATAACAAACAGGTTCATTTTTCTCTCTTTTCCCCCACCATTTCTGGCAAGTACCTCTTTATTTTTGACAAGCTTGAGGAGGATAACATTTGCTTGGTTATAAGCTCATCCTTCGGATGAGTTCAACTTAGTTTAAAATTCCAACCCTAAGAAGGAGTGGTTCATTCTTGTTTAAAATTGAACAGGTCCTTTACTGTTAAATTTTAACGAGTCCAGTATAGGAGAAACTCGATGTTTTTTCAATTTTAGGGAGTCAGAAGAAAAACTTAAGAAAACTCCATGGTTGTCCTTTTTCGTAAATTTGTTTCCCCCAAGTCCGAAAAAGTATAAAATAATACTTGAGAGAACTTCTTGACCATTACAATCAAGGAGTACTTTTCATAATTATTGGCCCTGATCCGAAAAAGTAAAAAAGTGATCAAAGACACGTCGTTTTATAACCAATATCGAACTTGAAATGACAAAAGCACGGTAATCTTTTCATGCTGATACGGTTAGAAAAGAGCTGTAAGTGGACCGTCCTTTTAATTCCTTTTTAACGAGTTTAAAAAGGAAAAACTCGGCAATCTTTTCATATTTTACGAGTCAAAAAAGAGCTTAAAGAGGACTCGTCCTAGAGGAATGAGTGGTATAAAGGGTAGCAACTTCTTCTGGCAATGGAGGAACTGCTCAAAACATGTAATGGTTAAGACGCTGGGTAATAAAACCACTCATAGATGCAGTCCCTCAGGAAGGGTAAACAACAAAGTGAAAGCATATGATCAGCCAAAGAAATGGTAACAATGGAATGAAAACAACCAAGGCTCATCTAGAAAAATTTAGTGGATAAAAATGGAAATCACGAGATGTAAATCAGGTATAGGTTCATTTTTACACAAGCTTGAACCATAGAGAACTCTGCTTGGATTCGGTTTCATGTTTACGCAAGCTTGAAACAAAAAACTATGCTTGTTATAAGTTCGCATGCCCCCAGCATAATGACACAAAACAAGGTACATGCCCCCCAAGCTTCATTTCATTCAACCAGGTGGATGGAATGAAGGTTCACTTTCGAAATCTTGGAAAGACTCGAGGGAGTAGTTTCATTTTTTTAATGAGGTTTGACACAGGAAAATAACTATCCTCAAAACCCTTGTTTCATTTTTTTTAACAAGCTTGACACGAGACAAGGAACTATGCTCAAAACCCTTGTTTCATTTTTTTAACGAGGTTGAGACGGGAAAAAAATATCCTCGCAGACTCCTTGTTTCATTTTTTAACGAGCTTGACACAAGACCAGGAACTATGCTCCAGACTTCCAGTTTCATTTTTTAACGAGGTTGATATAGGAAGAAACTATCCTCGCTGACTCTTTGTTTCATTTTTTAACGAGCTTGACACAAGACCAGGAATTATGCTCATGACTCCTTGTTTCATTTTTTAATGAGGTTGATACAGGAACAAACTATCCTCGTAGACTCCTTGTTTCATTTTTTAACGAGCTTGACACAAGACAAGGAACTATTCTCATGACTCCTAGTTTCATTTTTTAATGAGGTTGAGACAGGAACAAACTATCCTCGTGATAGCCTATTTCATTTTTTAACGAGGTTGATACAAGAAAAAACTATCCTTGCCAACTGATTATGGCTTCCAACTGGAAGAAAGACATGTCAATGGACACACCTTGATCATGGCTTCCAAGAGGTCTTCATCAGAAGGAAGAATAGTTCTCTGGAAGGAACACATGTCAATGGACTCAAAAGGGATAAGAACATTGCTTTCAAGTAATCCCATAGAGTTTTCCATGTCAATTACCGGATCTAAATCAAAGGAAGATGAGCAAACAGTGAGAGACTCACTTACATTGGTAACTGAGAACATGGGACCAGTTGCCACATAATTAAGCCACGGTGGGGTAGATATCACTTTAGAATCACGAACATTTAGGGGTGTCAAATTATTGGTAGTTGAAACAAGACTAGGGAATGAAAGCTGGTCTACAGTCACAATATTTCCATAGTGAGGGAAAGACATCACGTGAAAGAGTGTCGATACGACAGATTTCATTGCATAAACATAGTCTCGCCCAAGGAGTAAATTGAAATCCAAGGGACCTCAAAC
Organism: Pinus tabuliformis; assembly: GCA_031772625.1. NCBI lineage: Eukaryota > Viridiplantae > Streptophyta > Pinopsida > Pinales > Pinaceae > Pinus > Pinus tabuliformis. Next base: position 1,595,091,225 of record CM062820.1, on the reverse strand, counting down.
TACCATAAGATCAATACAGACAGTTTTACTTTCCTAGGTAATAGCAAACTTAGGAAGGATCCCTAAAGGTTCACTAATTGTCTTGTTAAAAGCTTTCAGATTCTACGTAATAAGCACAAGCTGAGGGGAACCCAAAGCTTTCCAAGTAGTTGAGGATAAAATACTAACAGAAGCACCTTCATCTACCTGTGTGTGGTGTATGTCCCTACCACCAGCCTTGACAATGATTTGGAAAGGGATGGAGTAAGGAAGACGAGGTTCTATTATCTATTCCAATCAAAGGAAAAGACCTCAGTACTTGGAGGGGGTTCTGTAGAAACAGGTGAAATGCCCCCCGACATAGAAGAATTTGATGTAACAAGAAGAACATGAATGGTATGAAGTTCAGTCTTTAAAGGGAGAGTGGGATCGACCGAATGTGAAATTGAATCGACCACTTGATCAACTAATGGATCATCAACCTGAGTGATATGAGTTTCACTCTCCAATGGAAGAGTGGGATCGACTGTACTTGAAATTAGATCAATCACTCCGTCAGTTGACGGCAGGTTGGGAGAAAGTTTACGGTAACCAGTTGGAAATTCTTGCTATGGAACAGTAAGGTTTTCCAACAATTTAAAGGCTTTATCCATGTGAGGGAAAATGTGAGTTTGATGACTCCCTTTGCATAACTTACAAGGAAACCTAGCTTTACCCTTTTTCCCAGGAACCTGACTATCACTGGTTGATGGATCAATGGAAAGTTGATGAGATTTTTCTGACCATACTTCCGAGACCTTTGGAATACCAGGACAATTGATAAGGAAGTGGTCACCCTTACAAAGCCTGCAAGGGTATTTAGGTTTACGATGCATGCTGGAGGTTTCCTCAACACAACTAACACTTACAGCCATGGTTGGTTGGTTGACTTCTTTCTTATCTTGCTTCTTCTTCTTCCCTTGCTTCTTCTTCTTAGCCACCTGGTTACTAGCGTCAAGGCTTTTACCAAGTGAAGAGGAAGAAATGGAGGAAGAAATATTAGGCGAAGAAGGTAAAGGGTCAACAGAAGGTTGGTGATGTTGAGATGGTGAACTCTGTTGAGGTGAAGCATTCAGTTGAGGTGGAACAATTGGAGTATTTGGGGCCAATGAAGTTGAAAATAACCATATCGGTAAACCTATTGTAAATCCAGGTAATGACAAAGTAGCCATATAAGGAGGATAAACATTTCCAAAGCAAGGAAAAGTACTAGGATTCTCATTAAGAGGGGTTCCTTGGTTGGTAAATTCCAGAACAGTTGCCATTATATTCAACTTCAATGAATGTTATTAACAATTTTAAAGTAAAATTAACAATTCACAATTCACACCTAACATTTAAAATTCACAATTCACACCTATGGTCTCTAAAAGTAAAAACAAACAAATTAACACGCGCTATCAAATCTACGAGTCAAACCACACACAAACAGTAACTTCCCATACTAAAAACACTAGTTGGTGATGAAATCCAACTTAGTAGAAATTTAATATAGAAAGGGCAGTTGGAACAATTACCCCGACAACCTTCTTAATGAAACAGACTGGCACAAGTTTCTTCACAAAACCATCTCGAGTGAGGAGAACCCCCCAGAGAGTCCAAGTGAGTCTAGTCGACGTCTACTCCAAGTATAGTGGGATCTTCCCTCCATCGTCACCTTAGGAAAGAATCTTATAGATTATGGCCACTAAGATTACCAACAAGTGACCCCAGGCTCCTCGACATAATCCAAGGTTTACCAACAAGTGACCCCAGGCTCCTCGAGAATGGTCAATCCGAGGTTTACCATTTTTAATACGTGTATATATGCTATCGTTCCCAATGAGGAAGGATTGATTACCTCACTGGTTCAGATATGATATCGTGATTCACTCCTTTAGGAGGGGCTTCCCAAAGCATACATGCAACAATTGGAATTTTTCCTACCGCAAGATCGATTACTTGTTTGTTTTACTGTCTTGGAGAGTTAACTAAAACGTATTCCAAGGCACAAGCCTAAGCTAGATTGCTGGAAAGAGCCCTAAAAATGTAAAAATTACTAGATGAATTTTAATTAAGCGCTGTGTTATTTAGGTTGTTATTACTCAAAAGGGTAAATGGATATGAAACCAATGGTGTTATGACCTGACCCAAAACTGAATGCAATTGAATATGATAATGTAATCTTTTCAATTCGATGAATCCTAACTATAGTAAGGAGAGAGTTTCCATTCACTTCCAACAATGCAAAAAATTTATCACTAAGAGAAAATATAACAAATTCTCTAATGCACTAATTTCATCAAGAAAAATTAATGCAAATCAATTCCAAAACAGTTTTTTTTTTGTGTGTTAAAAACAAGAATAAAAATATGTAAATTCAAATCAAAGAAAACTGATCTAAATCTACAATTGATTTTTTAGAATGTAAACTATGCAATTGTAATCTATGCACAATTCACTTGAAAAGTATGCAAATGTAATATATGCACATTTTTCATTCATATTCTGAAAATGAGAATTCTAATTATGCAAATGTGATCTATGCAAGAGAATTCTCAAACACAAGAGGATTATAATGTAATCTAAGAACCAATCAAGTGCAAGTCAAGAAAATTGGGTGAGAGTTCCAAAGATCAAAAAATAAAAACACTCAAAGACGATTAACCCTCATAAACAAAAGCAAAAGATGAAAAATTTTGAAAAGACTGATACAAACCTGCAAGTAATGACCAAAGGAAATCAAATTAAGAATTTCTCAAAAAAGAGACTCAAAACACCCAATTAACTTAATGGAGATTAATGAGATGAAGTATTTGCTAAAAGAAACTCATAAACAAGGCTTTTTGACAGAAAAATACAAATCTGGGTAGACTAAAAGCCGTAAATAAAACCTAAACCTAACTGGACGAAAACATTTTAGGTTTCTCAAAAATTTTGATAGGGTCCGCAGGTTTCCAATAGAACCAAATGTGGTACCGCTCTGTGCACCAAAGGAATAGTGCGGGGATGTTCGCACTGTTTTGTAAAGAGAAAATGCAGTCCTCTTCAAAGTTTCGGAAAAACCAAAAAATACTCCAGATCCTAAAAACTACCCAATCCCACACACATCAAGCAAAAACCAGAAACAAGAAAACTTTTCTCAAGTCAAAGAAAAAGGAAAAGCAAAAAACCAAATTCAACTCTCCAGTGGGGTCGCCAATTTGTTGGCCGGATAAATCGTTCTTGTGGACAAGACTGATCTCCCTAGTATCAAAAGATATCTAGAAACAAATACGACAAACAAATCTACCTTTATCTAAATATATTTCGATTCATTAATAAAAACTAAGAGGTGTTTTAGACCCTACCTTAAGTTCAATGCTAGTTTTTGGCAGCCACGCTTCGACCATCCGAAAGAGTTTCCTTTTGAGAACCTGTAATCACAAACAAGCACACATCAAATAACACCTGCATAGCCAATATAATAAATCATATTCATCATGGTGATCAAGGAATCCATGAAATAAACCATAAAACATAGCTTATTGAGAAAAATAAACTTGATTGTATTAACTTTGAAAATAGAAGAACTTTACAACCTTTGGTGCCTTGATGTTGTACAAGCTCCTCCCAGGGTCCAAACAGGAATCTCCTCTACTTTGAAAAGCCTCACACTCTTCCCAATGAGATCAAAAAAGGTATGTAATCTCTCCTTTCAAGCTCAATTAGGAAGACTAAATTCCAACAACATTGCACCTCAAAAATATTCAGCTTTCAACCTCTTCAATAACCAACCCAATGCTTCATTTTATAGTGCAAAGGAAGGAGGTTACAGGTCCACCTATGAAGGGATAGAGTCCTCCTTCAAAGGGATAAGCTCCTGACATCAAGGGATTAGCTCCTTAAGGTATGGGATGCACGAATCTTAAAGGAGCGAACTTTCCACCTCAAGATTCCTTCTAGAAGCTTCCAGAAATGACTCAAAGTGAGTTTTTAAGAATGCACTTGCGCCTTTTTGACTTTTACAGGGGTCCACACCCATTACACAAAGACAGAGCGGTCAGGTACGCAAGGGACATGACCAGTAGGTGCGAGACCGCAGGTAATGCTAAGAGAAAGTGCGGAACCAGAGTTTTAGAGACTTTTAAGGGCTTTCTCTTATTTTTCGAGGCTTCACATGAAGATCTAAGGTTTAAGACTTGCAAAGGAGGAAAGTATGAGTGGTGATAGACTCACACCGATTGCAGAATGTCATGGTGACAATATTTTGTGCAACAGTGATATAAGGTTCCATAATGGTGAGGGAATAAATGAAACATCGATGCCTTCTTTATCTGAGTGTGTTTCTCTTGAGGCACTTCAACTTGGTTTGCGATGGGTGCTAACTTCTATCAAGATGGACCTTCCAAGACTTCAACACATAAGTCTTATCAATTGCTGCAAGACTGTTGTATTGAAGTCATCTAGTCTAGCTCTGGTATCTACAAATGTCACAAGTTGTCCAATTATTAATCAAGTTGCTATGAAATCAACGACACCTGAGAAATCGGTTCTCCAGAAGTAGTAGAGTTTGGCTTATGAGAGCCTCACAAATGTGAATTTAAATAGCATATCACTGCACACTCTCTCTCTTACTGGTTGCCTTGGACTGACTAGTCTTCAACTATCATGTCCAAGACTGCAGAAAGTCCATCTAGATGGATGTGATCACCTGGAGAGAGCCTCATTTTACCCTATTGGGATTTTCTCACTTAACTTAGGAATATGTGCCCATATGAATAAACTTGAAATTAGAGCTTCCTGAAGAGATGAAAGGATGTGGTGTTCTATCTCAAGAAAATATTGGTTGTCCATAGTATCACTCACTTGATGCCTCTTTCTACAGCTTACTTAATGATGATTGCTTGGCTACTACAATTATTTCATGCACTTCCATCGAGTTATTGAATATATTTTGGCATGGTGCCCACATCTCACCCATCTGCACTTGAATGGTTGTGTAAATATGCATGACCTTGATTGGAGATTTGGAGCTCGCAATTTTTATAGCAATTCAAAACCAAATAAGAAACAAAATAAGTTTGATTTGAGAGATGACAACATCAATGTGAAAGGAAATCCAAATCAATCTCTTTAACATGTTAATTATGTAGGTTGTGCTAACACTAAAGAAAACCAGGAAGTTTCATAAGCAACCCCCTTGTCATTGTTGTGAAAGGGGGAGGTAAGCAGAGGTTATGGGCAGCAATGAGAAACATGCAGAGGTTATGGCCAGCAAGGAGAAATATATTTCAAGACAAAAGGAGGAGGATGAATGAGTTGCCATCAATGCCAAAGGGGGAGATTTTTGGCAATATTTTCATTGATGGCAAAGGAGAAGTAGGCAAAGGAGGAGCACATGAACAACAAGAAAAGGAGTAGAACAGGAACAACAAGCAAAGGAGCAGAACATGAACAACAAGCAAAGGAGCATCATAACAAGGGACAAGGGAGCAACAAATACCTTGATGGCATGGTGATGGCTTGATTCTTGGATGATGTTGCATGGATTGTTTAATGAATAATTTGTGTTGTAAAATTGTTAGTTAAACTTAATTGTTGTGATGAAAAGGCAAGACTCCAAGGCAAAGACAAATATTAATGTGAAGCATTAATGAGAAAGAGATTGGTATTTGATGTTGGCATTAGGTTGATTCATTTAATGATTACATGTGGCTGAAATAAATATTGGATGAATTATTTATTTTTTGTTCTAATATTCAATATATGAAGAGTTTGGAAACAAATTAGTGGAAGGCAAAGAGTCAAACCTATTCACTTCATATTCCTATGTGAAATACAAACAACTAAAAAACTATCTCTATAAAATATGTGATTTTGGAAGGCATAAGTGATGTTAGAGAATGGATGAATGTGGGGAAGCTGATTGAACTATTATGCATTAGTTACTCGACACTTATGAAGTTGATGTGAAGCAGAGTTGAAGGGAAGAATGCAAAAATGCAGGTGGAGCTGGTTGAGGTAGGAGCCTCATGTGGGTTGTAGCCTACAGAAAACATATGGGAGTTGGAGCTTCCTTGCATGTTATAGCTTGTAGAAAATGAAGGTATCAGCCTCCTATAGGTTGGGGCCTACAAAAAATCAGATGTGATAAGGAGCAGGAGCTTGCCTTTGCATAACAACAATAATAAAAATCGTGGTTTTATCCCTTTATGGGTTTTCACATATATCTAGTGTCAATGTGTGTTGTTATTATGTGTTCATGTATCTGGTTTGGTTTTCTTATTACTTATTGATCACATATTCATATGTTGGTTATTATTTATTAAGTTTCTCATGTTATGTATCAATTAATGATATTAATGAAAAGAAATTTAATGTCCATGTATATACTAAACTGATTCACCCCCCTCTCAGTTTAGTCAAGTTTTCAACAATTGAAATCAGAGTGTAGGTCACGAGTTCAATACACACTCGACTCGAATTAGGGGGGAGATTGTTGGACATTGGATAAAACAATGCTCCCTGTATGTTTCGTGACATGGACTAACTGCCTCTCATGGATCCTTATCTCTAGTGATGCGATCATTGACTAACACTTGCAGGTTTTGGTCTAACGACAATCATGATTCCCAACAATTCCAATTATGAGGGATTTGCATATTTCACTACTTCTTTTATGGTAGTTTCCTATTCCTTCATAAATATTTCTTCTCCACCTTGTATTTTTCCAAAATACCAATCTCTTTTACACCTTAGTAAAGATATCAAAGCGGGTGATTGGTTCCAATTTGAAGATTACACTGAAATCAGACTACATGGAGTAGATGTTGGCCCTTATAGACTTCCTATGTTTGTACCTAAGAGATTATTTTCTTTAGAATTCATTAGATAGAGTTTAAATGTTGATTAGATTCACTTTTTACTAGCAAAGAAGGGGCATTTGTTCAAATTGCCAAAATATGTTGGGCATTTCATTGTGAACAATAAACATGCCATGGAAGAAGTGGAGAAGATTCTTGAAGGTAGGAAGTTTCAACAGGGTGATAAATGTTCTTATGATCCTCACCGTCATTTCTAAAAGAAGAGTGGAGAATCCATATACTCCCTATATACATGAATCTCGACCAGATGTGGAAAAATTGGCAAATGGTGGTATGACAGGAGCACAAGAAAGGATGGAGATTGAAACTCCACATCTCACAAAAAGGGTTTGGAGAGAGGAAATGAAGAAATAATTGATTTGGAGTGTGAGACAAATCAAAGCTCTACAAATCCAAGGTTGTTTGAAAAATAAAAGGAGCTTGAATCTCTAATTGGAAGCTCCTCAATTGCAATGGGTTTTCAATTACAATTGGGAGAAGTGACTTGTACACCTTCCTCCCCTGTGCCTGAAGAAACTTCTGAAGGTTTTGTTCCTGTTCTAAAGAAATTGTATAGTCAAATTGAAGAAAAAATAAGAGGATAAAGGAAAACATTGAATCTTAGTTGAGGGGTGTCATACCTGAGCTTACCTGTGATGTCAAAGTGTTGGATATGCATGCATCGTATTGCTGAGATGATGATTGATTAAATAACCCCTAGAGGTGCTAAATTTCCTTGTTTACTTATGCACAAGTCTTCACAAAACGATGTTGTAGTCGATTAATGAAATCTTTCTTCCATCCAGGCCTCCTTTCAGTGTTTGATCTGTTGTTGTTGGAGTGGATAGATGACCTTATATATTCTCTTCAGGGATGGTGTGACCTTTATAAGCTTCAGAAATGGCCTCATGATGCCTCATGGTGGATGGATCTTCTACTCTGGAGTTGTAAAAAAAAAAAATTGGTTCAAGATCTTGTTGGAACTGTGCAATCTGCTACAGGGATGATCTCCTTCCTACAGTAGTCACTTAGTTCCCCCTCAAGAACTCATATTGCATTCAGGGATTAGGAAAAATGCTAGTGGGTATAGGGAAATGATTAGAATCATCATAGGGTGGTGAAAAAGGTGAAGATAAAGTTAATTTTCTATGTTTTTTATGTAGGGTAGAAGTGGAATTTTGAGGATGATTTTTGTTGAAAGGGGTGGATGAGTGATGAAGGAATTTTAGTGGATCTCTCCCAACATTTCCCAAGGAAAAGATGACCTTTTTTCCCCTTTTTCCCAAGTGGATATCCTTCCTGTAGCATTTAACGTTGCTCCTACAGCAATCTAGGACAATCTTGTAGTAGTTAGGATAGTCTTGTAGAATTTCAGAAACGAGGCTAAACATGGTTAAATTGTTGGCTAGATGATGGAGAGAGGTAGGGAGGTGGATGAAGAGGATGAAAATGCAATGGATGACTAGGAAAAATGGAGAAATGTTTGATGTACTATGTTCTATAACTATTGTCCCTTTGACTGTATGGAGTCCTCCCAAAAGAAATGATAGCAAATTTGATGTAAGGACTCATCCTTGTGTCTTATTTTATTTTTCTCTTTTTTCTTGTTGTTTTTTGTTTTTGAGACATGTAGACTGCCTCTTGAGATGTTTTCAACCCGCATGCCTACCCTAGGTGCCTCAAAGGAGGTTTTCACCCGAGGATCTTTTTATTTTATAGTTTTTTTCTTTGCTCTTGAGTTGCCTCATAGAGGTTTTCAACCCAAGAGTTGGCCTTAGATGCCTCATGGAGGTTTTCATCTAGGCCTTTTTTTTTTCTCCTTTTTAAAATCTTGGTGACCTGAGGGTTGTGAGCCTCCCAATCTGATTCAGCTCCTTGCTAATTGAGATAATAAACTCTTATTTAGACAAAGGTCTTTTATACAACTTCAACCTGTAACCATTAATAAGCAAGGGAATTCCTTCCTTGTGAATTGTTTTGATTTGGACAAACCCATTCTCATAACATATTTCCACTAGATAAGGACCCAACCATATTTTCATCAATTTTCCCTTGAAATCCTTGAATTTGGAATCATACAGTAGGGTCCAATCACCTTCTTGAAAATTTCCCTCCCTAATGTGTTTTTCATGCCAAATCTCTTAGTTTAGCTGGATACCTCAGTGTGCAGGAGAGATTATGGCCTGAATTCATATAAACCATTAAGTTGGAGCAACCTATTTTGTTTTGATACACTTAGTTCCAAGTCTAACCGAGCTACCATCCTTAAGGTATTGTACTCAAACTCAATGGACAACAGGTTCTTCTTCCCATGGACTAGTTCAAATGGAGTAAATCTACTGGTGGCCTTTCAAGTGGTGTTGTAGGCCCAAGTCGCTTCTACAATTTCGTCTGCCCAATCCTTTCTGCTACTACTAAAAACCTTGGTCATAATTTTCTCCAATGAGTTTTTTGTGACCTCCACTTGCGCATTTTCCTAAGGGTGATAGGAAATGGATGTCCTGTGCTTTATGTGGTATTACTTCATGAGACCTTCGATCATATTTTTTGTGAATTGTGTTCCTTAATTAGTGACCAAATCTCTTGGAAATCCAAACTTGTAGAAGATGTTCTCACTGAGAAAATGAACCACCTTCTGCTCAGTTGTTGCCTTAACTTCCTATGTTTTAGCCAATTTAGCCAAGTAAACAATGCACATAGTGATATACTTCTTCTGTCCTAATGATGTATCAATGGGCCTAATCAAGTCCATGCCCCATTTCTCAAATGGCTCTAGAGTCACTTGAGGTTGTAAGGGAATTTCATCCTTAGGTGTGGGCTTATCCATCCTTTGGCAGTGATCACACCTAGTGGTGTACCTTCTTTCATCTTGATGTAGAGTGGGCCATTAGTAACATACTTGTAGAAAGTTTAAGGTTGTTCTCTTAACAACAAAATGGAATCCAAAAGGTCCATCACGACATGCTGAGAGGATGTCAAAGACCCACTCTTCCCTCACACATCTCCTCAAGATCTGCTCTGGCTCCAACTTGAAAATATTTCTCCCAATCTAAGTGAATGGGGCACCTTTCCTAACAATCTTGATTTTCTCCTTGAAGGATAGATTAGAAGGGAAACTCCTAGCAACCAAGTAGTTGGATATATCAACAAACCAAGGTGACAACACCGAGATGGAAAGGAGGTGTTCATATGGGAGTTGATCATCTATCATTTCTTTCTTTCCTACAGACAAGGTTAGTCTTGACAAGAAATCTACAACCACATTCTCTTTTCCTGGTTTGTCAATAATAGTCAAATCAAATTGCTACAAAAACAAAAACCATCTAATTATCCTAGCATTGACATCAGGTTTATTCACTAGATACTTATGGTTGCATGACAAGTGTGAACAAAAGTTTGATAACTAGTGATGTAATGCCTAATTTTTTTCAAAGAATATATCACAGCCAAGAGTTCCTTTTGAGTCACTGTATAATTTAACTGAGATTTAGAAAGGTTCTTGTTGTTGAAATAGATAGAATAAGGAATTTTTCTTCCACTTATTGTAAGGTAGCCCCTACAACTTTATCTGATGCATCCGTGTGTTTATGGAAAGGTAATGCCTAGTTCGGACCTCTAAGGATGGGTGCAGTGGTCAACTTTTCTTTTAACACTTCAAAGGCTTCTTGATAGATGTTTTTCCAACAAAAGTCTGAATCTTTATCTAGTAGTCCAAATAAAGGTGAAGCCAATTTACCTTCTATAATACCCAACTAATCCAAGGAAGCTCCAGACATCTCTTTGTTTTTTAGGGATAGGGACCCTTTTAATGATGGAAATTTTGTTTGGGTCAACCTATATCCCTTCCTTGGATATGGAATGGCCAAGGGTAGTCCTTGCATTCATAAAAGATTCACATTTTCTCAGGACTCAATGAAAGATTCATTTCAATGGATTTCTTTAAGGCTTTGCATAGATTAGAAAGACCTTCCTGGAAGTAACATCCACAAGAAGTGAATTCATTCATGTAAGATCTTCAAGATGATTTAAAATAGGAAAACAAACCTCATTCCAAACTGTTTTTTTGCTTATGTGTTGAAACTTATTCTCTTCAAATAGAATGGGAGAAAACTATTTTTCCTTGTTATTATCCACTGTAGTCAAGTGTCCTGAATGCTCTTGAATCTCCTCCAATATGACAGCAATATCATATGCAATAGGAAAATCCTTATCATTCGCTTGGTCAACAAAAGCTTACAAGGTAGTTGCAAATGCTCATTAATTTCAAGTGAAGGAATATGACTTGCATCACTACATTTCCTTTCTTCATTAGCATCCAAGGAAGAAACTAATGATTGAGAATGTTTATTATCTTCTTCAAGTGCTATAACTTGAGACAAGATATAACATTAAAGATAATTGGAGTCAAGATCTTGATCATGCAAATATGATTGGTCTTTAATTACTGAAGAAAACACTATTTGTTGAAAATGTTCTTGTGGATCAAGAGTATTAAGCTCTGTTGGTTCTTCTTTCCGATCACAAGACTATTGTAAATCAACAAATAAATGTTCAACAATTTGCTCAATTATATTTACTTGCTTATTAGTATAAGGAATTTTTTCTTTAATTTGATATTTGATCTTTTGCAATTGAGACAACCACAGTGTTAATGTGTTCATCCATGGTATCTGAAATATCCTACTGATTTTCACTATTGTCCTCTTCTTGATCGGGTTCAGGCTACTGAATTTCTTCTTTTACCTCTGGTTGATCATTTTGTTGTGGTGTTGCAAGAATTATTTCCTATGGGGAATCTTCATGAAAAAATAGACAACACACATCCTCTGTTTCTTCCTGAGGGGAAGAAAATTCAAGCAAGACTTCTACGTTTTGTTCATAATGTTGAAAATGATTTCCCTCTAAAGCCTCTAGTATTTCATTATTTGTGAACCAATCATGATCATGGTAATCTTCCACATATTGAATAAAAATTTCAAAATGATCACAAAATTTTTGAATCAGCAACAAATATCGATAACCCTCTCTATATTTCTCAAAAAAAATAGCATGAAAATGCTTTAACAAACATATACTAGCAGCAGGAAAATTTTCATACCAAGATCTAGCCTTTTCCTCCGAAGTTGACATAAAATTGTTCAAAAGACAATCTTCATGAAATTTGATTTTAATCTTACGGATGTGCATATGAAACCTCAATAAATGTACATCAACATCATCTCCTTTTTTATCTTTAAACAATGGAAGATAAATTAACCAATCACTGTTGGGCATGGGATTTGGAAAGCTTGGAATTCTTGATCTGTCCATAGGAGCATACCTGTGCTGTATTCTTAAACTCATTTTGAAAACAATCCACAATGTAATGGAGTCATCATAAGTGATTTACAATTCTAGATTCTTTGATAAGGGATTCACCATGCAAACTTTGAGCTTCGGGTTCTTGAAACATGGAGCCACTAGGTGAATGGCACAACCTTCTTGTGTTTGATCACTGTCCACCATCAGTAATTAGATCTGGAACATGATATGATTTTCTTAGGAACCTAAAATTTTCAAAGGTCCCCAGTATGGTCGCCACTATGTTTTCATTTTGTATTTTTAAGGTTGAGGGAGTCAACAGGTTGGACAACATCAAAACCACTTTGGAAGCTGGGATCTAGCCTTGCCAGCTTCAGAGAGGGATCACTTTGTTTAATTTAGCTTTGTTTTAGTGTAAGTTTTAGGCTAGTTATGATTTTACTTGTTTTTTTTGTTTGAAAGGTTTGGTTGATTTGAGTGTTAGAATTCCATTGGGCTATGGAGTCTATAAATTAAACTGGATTTTGTATCAATTTTTACAGGAGTTCTCATAGGGCAATCTAGGTTGCACTATTTGGATCTTTTTAGAAATTAAATAAATTGTGGAATAGAAGAAGTGTAAGTTTAAGTGGAAACCAAGGAGAAATTAAGAATTCCTTGATCTGACTTCAGTTGGAAAACATTAAAATTATCAATATCGAAAATAGGGTGCTCTAAGTAACAAATCCTATTTATCACAGTTTTTGTTGATTAGTCGGAAATAACAGAGAAAGGAAAAACAATGTTTAAACAAATAGACAGAAGAGACACATCACCATTTAGTACACCACAAGAATCCTCTAAAAGGTCCTTGTATTATTGATGCTCTATTACTTTGAAAATTACAATATGCAGAAGGAAATTACATACAAAAATCAACCCTTAATACTTCAAACAATGAAATATTTATAGATTAATTTACAAAATATCCTAATATCTTCTTCTAAACTAATATCAAATCCCAACAAAGGAATTGATTTACAAAATATTCTCTAATAATCTTTGGAAAGATTTGAATAAAAATTATTACAAACAATATCTACCAAATTACAATTAAGTAATAGGAAATCTATATGTTCAACCTTTAAAGTGAATTGTTGCTGAGTGTGGCTACTTCTCAAGAAATCTGCTAGAAATCTGTTGTTTATGGGCATTCTAGTGGTGACTAGGCCTTTGAATGAGCAATGTTGTTTGTCTTTCTGGTAGATGTTTGTGTTGTCCCTATGTTGTGCTAGATATGAACTGTTGTCCCTCTTTCTACTACATTCTGTTATGAAATGTTGTGTTGGATATACACTATTGTACCTGTTTATCTTGCTGTTATGTGCATTGCCTTATCCATCATCTTTTAAATACTTTGTTTTGTCACAAAATATTTGGATTTAAATAATATATTTAAATTATTATTTCTATATATTTAAATGAAATTCATAATTGAAAGTATTTATTAGAATGAATTATAAATCCATCATGTTTTCTAATCCATATACTTTCAAATATCCATGGTTGTTTTCGAATACCATGTCTTGTTTCTCCTTTTAGCATCCCCTGTAAATTTCCTATTACTCCTGTAAATCTTTGGATGAATTTCCAAAACCATGTGTTGTTTTTTGTAAATCGATGGCTGGTTAAACATTTTTTTTTACTTTTATTCCTGTAAAAACAAAAATATCTTGCTTCTCTGTAAAAACTAATTTTTACTTGTTCTCTTAAGTGTAAAACTAGTTTATATGAAGCTCCTTATTTTTCTCACGCATTACTTTCATGAACATATGATTGCAAAATTTCCCTCTTATTGTATCTCATGAATTTATTTTCATGCACCCATGAATTTCTTTTTCTTGTAGTTGTAAAATTATTTTACTCCTTGTGCGTGTAAAATTGTTTAACTCCTTTGCCTGTAAACCCACTTAGTAACCTTCCATTTTACCCACTTAGTAACCTTCCATCCCTGGTCTCGCATGATTTCTTTAAGTTAGCCTCCCATCCATATAGAATTTACTTAGCCTTGCCATCCACATGGCATTTACTTAGCCTTGCATCCACACGGTATTTGTTTCATAAACTCATGAAATCCATTCCGGCCATATTTATAGAATTCAAACCAAAACAGTTAATGGATTTTTGAGGGGGTAGGTGTTGTGGGGAAAAGTATCCGATGCGGATGACCCTATCCCTACTCTAAAGGTGACAGTCTTTAGCAACAACTGAAAGTAAAGTTTTGATGATTTCCTTTATGAAAGTACAGAGAGAATGAAGAAAGATTAACCAACCTGGTGTCTTTCGCTTAGTCGATCCTTATCCTCTCTCTTTGTCTCTTGTTCCCAGCTCCTTGCTCTCTTTGCCGGTCCAGCTACACACAGATCCTGCACAAACAAGAGAGCAAACTACAAGATACATGTACTCATAACTGAAGCATGGATTAGGATGAATCAAATATACATGTAAATACAATACATCAATGCAATACAAGTATATAGGAGAACATGCAAAACTTTATTGATAGAAGTAACAGGGTTCTGAGAAGGTTACAACCAATGATGGCTCCAATCCAGCAGCACCTCCCCAGCAGCAAGAACTCTCCTCTTCACCTCTAGTAAAACAATCACCCAATAGCTCTAACTGTAAACCAACAGCACCTCCTTGCTTTACACAAAATTCCAGCCTCCTTAGACCTCATAGAAGAGCTCTATATATAGGAGAGAAGAAGAGAGGATGAGTCAGCTTGAGACTGACATGAAGCTGCCTTGTGTCCTCTCCCTCTTCAGTTAATCTTCAGTTCTTGAGTCCACTTGGAGATCCTTGCTTACACATGGTGATCAAGTTCCTCTTACTCATCACAGGGCGAATCTCATGAACCAAGTGTCAGTTTGGAAGCTTCCTGGGCAGTTGACACCTTGCAGAATGACTGTGCCACTTGGCCAATCTCGCCCAGCGCAGGTAGCCTTCATTAGATTTGACTTCCAGCGCAGGTACAAGGAGGAGCAGTTGCATTCCAGCGCAGATGCTCAGTGGAGCAGCTGACATGATCCAAAATAAGCCTGTTTTGAAGTGTTTTCAGGTAGAGAACTGATTGGAAGTGCTGTTGTTTGATGACCTTGTTCTTTTAGGGGTAAGAACAACATGTTTAGGGACTGAGGATCCCTGTGATTATTGACATTTCATGCTCCATGATGCGAGGCACAAAAATGTCTATAACAGTTGCCCCCTAAAGTATGAGGCCGTTTATCGGGTGAAATGCTTTATCTAGAGGGTCCAAAGTTCATTCCAGTGCTGAGGAGGCGCCCTGTAATACAATACAATACAATACATTATTTTTCATTCTATTTTCATGATCTAGCTGAGGCGGGCATTCCCATGCTCAGCTTTTATAAATACATTTTGGTACATATGACAGACGATCGTCTGAAGGTAGACTGATAATTTTCTGCTGAAATTATCATCCTTTGAATAGGATGATCATCTGTTGCAATGATGTACATGACAAATGCTTTTATATTTCCTGAATATATATCGCAGCCCGGATGGATGAAACTAGATCCGGGGTCTTCAAACTCGTTCGATCTTCACTCTAAGTACAAGTCGATCCATGTGAGAATTGCGCTGAAGTCGAACATGGAAAGACATCGCTTGATTACCGGTCAATAATGAAAACCGTTAACAAGCGCGAGAGGAATCACCAATAATGACGATGACCCTCAAGGTACTGCAGTACAATTCACGTGGCGTGAATAAAGGACTTGGCGTCGAACGCCACGCAAAATCTTCTGGTCGAAGGTCATTGATGTATACCTGTCGCCGGAAGTGAGAAACTTGCCATTGAGGCATGCAAGCTTCAAAGTACTGATGGGGGTGTTCCTAGATCAACTTCTTGGATAATGAGCTGAAGTCGACAAGAAGCGATCCGTCAAAGGAGGGCCTTAATGAATCCCACAGCAATGACACGGAACGGAGCTAATGACTTTAGTGGAGGTGAAAACAAACTGTGACATATGATTCAGGGTGGCGATCATGAATGGATGAAGGATAATGTATGGCAGTGGATGGGACACGGTTGACACTTTCAGAATGACCCCTCTTGAACATATAACAACACTGATGCGATGGATCGGTAGCATTACCCCAAATGTGGATGGTTTGGCGAGGACCATGGTGATGAGACCGGTGAATGAAACAACCCAACCCGATGTGGTACGGAGGAAAAGTGTCATGTTCAAGAGTGACTTGCTACCATTAAACTTTGATGTTCTCCCAATTTTTCCCCAGTCATTTCTGACCAGTACCTCTTTATTTTTGTCAAGCTTGAGGAGGATAACATATGCTTGTTCTATAACCTGCCCTTCGGGCAAGCCCATCGCTATGATTTAACGAGCCTAGCGATAGGGAAACTCGTTCTCGTCTAAAGACAAGTTTGTCGCTATTTAATCATTTTAACGAGTCTAACGACAAAGAAAACTCGGTCCTTTTCATTTTTAGAGAGTCTGAAAAGGTACGGAAAGTCAACTCCATAATTCCTTTTTCGTCAGCAAATCCCTTAAGTCCGAAAAAGTATAAAACAATACAGAAGGGATGGCTGTTCGGTACTTTTAACGAGCCGAACAAGACAAGCGCTCGATCATTTTGTGCAATAATCCCTCAGGTCCAAAAAGATTAAAATTTAGAGGAGGGATAGCGTTCCGGTCATTTAACGAGCTGGAAGGCCAAAACTCGGCAAACTTTTCATATTTTACGAGTCAGTGAAAAGAGCTGAAAGAAGACTCGTCTTTTGAGGAACGAGTGATAAACAGGGATAGCAATTGATTCCAGGTACAAATTGGAATTTTCCAATCACGGCAGTGTCACAAGGATGGCTAGGTGAAATCACTCTTCGCAGCTGTTTCTCAAAAAGAGGTAAACACACAAATGGAAGTGAATGATCGGCCAAATGAACAGTGGAGGTGATGGATGAAAACACGATCAAGGTTCTTATGGCTAATGAATTTACGATCTCAAAAGGTTATTTACCGGTTCATTTTTTCATGAGCTTGAACTCTGGGGGAAACTTTTGCTCACACTTTTCTATTTTTTAACGAGCATAAATTCAGTCATAAAACTGCTCGAATTTGCGTTTATTTTTTAACGAGCATGAACTATATGCTAAAACTGCTCGATATACCAGTCATAAAAAGAACGCCTCCCGTAAGGACCAATTTTTATAGAGCTTATGCCTTACCACAGCTATGCTCACTTTTGGCAAATTTTACTTTTGCCCCACAGGCTTCTTTCATGCAAGTTTGGAAACAGCTAATCTTAAAACCAGATAAATAACCGCCCCTAGCTTGCACTCCAGAAGGTTTGCATGCCCCCAGGTATAGGATAGAATTTCGAGGCTGCCCCTCCTCTCCCCTACCTCTGCTTTTCTTTGGGTGTTCACAGTTACTTGTCATCTTGCCAATCTAATGTTAACGATACTTGTCTTCTCGTTATTCTAAGGGGTCTTACGCAGTACTCAGGCTTCCCGTCGGCCCACTTTTAACAAACAGCTATTTGTGACAATGGAAGAACACTACTCAAAGATAAAACATTGGTATTATTGAGGGAGGCTTGCCTCTTTCTTATTATTCCAAAGACGGTTCGATTTGCTGCCACAAATCAATCTCTTTCTTTGGCGGTGTCTATCATTGGGTTGTCCAAAGATGGTTACCCTCTGTCACAACAATATAGTCCCCTACTTTGTAGGCTGCCCCTGCTTATCCTTCAAAACATATGTTTTAATGGGCGAGGCTTGAATTCAAAGATGGTTACTATTCGTCGCGATAAGGGAATTCCTACTTGGGCATCGCCCACTTTTTTAGACAAAGGTGAATGACTCTTTTGCCAAACACATAACTTTAACAAAAGAACACTATTCCAGAACAACCCCACTTCCTTCCACGGACGGGGTACGGACTAGTCATATTCTTCTGCGAAAATTCTTCCTTATACCCGGGGTTTCTTCTGCCCGAAGCAGACCAGGGTGCATGCCCCCTGGGTTCCAGTCTTTCTTTCCGAATCACTCGCACTCATCGGGAAGAAGGACTGGGGGTGGAGGCGAATCTTGAGTGAACAGACCATTTAGGAATGGTATTTGACTATTTGCGATGCGAGATCCCGGAAACGAAAGTTGGTCTACGAGCTTGACCACCCTTCCTTCGTGTGGAAAACACATTACTCTAAAGAGTGAGGAGACTATCGCTCCCATGCAATAAATATAGTCCCGCCCAAGGAGTAGGTTATAATCCAAAGGTCCTTGGACGACCATCACGTTCATCTCGACGGTCTTCCCTTTCAATGTAACAGGTACATTGGGGAGGATCCCTAATGGTCGACTGGTTCCTTTATCAAAACCTGAGAGATTTCTCAACTCAGGTAAAAGCGCTGGGGAACCCAGTGCTTTCCAAGCAACAGAGGAAAGGATACTCACAGACGCCCCTTCATCAATGATAGTACCAGCCATGATCATTCTATAGATCTGGACAATGATTCTGAATGGTACACTGGCTGGTAACCGGGGTCTGCCTAGTTGATTCCAATCAAAGGATACAACCAGGTTGCTTGGTGGTGGGACCGAATATACGGCCGGATATGACTCTGATGATGTTCCTTCCTGCGATAAAGGAATGGGCGCATTGCCCTGACGCTCATCGGAGTCGGTGCTGATGAAAAGAACCTGGATGGTGTCATCCTTATTCTCTTCAGTGAGGGTGTCGCATGAAGACGACTCTTCGGCGACGGTGTCATTTGAAGACGGGTCTTCAATGACGGAGTCATTGGACGATAGAACCTCTGA
Organism: Pinus tabuliformis; assembly: GCA_031772625.1. Classification (NCBI taxonomy): domain Eukaryota; kingdom Viridiplantae; phylum Streptophyta; class Pinopsida; order Pinales; family Pinaceae; genus Pinus; species Pinus tabuliformis. The sequence goes on along the minus strand of CM062820.1, from coordinate 1,595,072,235 downwards.
AGGAAGAACCGGGTCAACTGCCGTTTCGACCTTTAGACTTTCGTCTGGTCTGGATTCAGTAGGTTCATTCTCAATGACCGACACTTCAGCTGACCACTTGAGCGGGCCAGCTGGATTTTCAACTATCGAGGGATTAGGCACGAGTTTTTGGTATCCAGGAGGAAGTCGTAACGGTGATACCGGACGATCTTCCAAAACTCTCTTTGCCTCATCTAAGAATGGACATTTGTGGATGGCATGATTGCCTTCACACAATAGACAGGGTGATCTTGGTCCCCTTCTTCGTCCTTCACTCTCATTAGTCGACGGATTGCAATCAACATGACAACCAGAGGTTGATGCTACCGGATTGTGCAACCTTGGGGACCAGTCCCTTAGTATCCGGGGAATACAAGGACAATCACGATGGAAGTGGATCCCTTTGCAAATGACACATGGCGATTTAGGCCCGGTCGGTGCAGTGTGTGGGTTTTTGTCAGCTTTCTTCTGCTTGCCCCCAGTCGCCTTCGCCAGAGGCTCCTTCTGCTTCTTTTCTCTCTTCTTCTTTTCCTTCTTCTCCTTGGGAGGCTGACTTTTGCCAGTTCTACCTTGGGAAGATGAAGGATCAGAGGAAGTATCATAAGAAGTGGAAGGCTGGTGGGTAGTTCTAGATTGTTCTGACTGTTGATTCGACTGCTCAGGATTAGTGGCGATCTGGACTACATTAGTTGAAAAGAGCCATACAGGGAGGCCGATTGTCAATCCTGGAAGTGACAATGTAGCCATATGAGGCGCACCAACATCTCCCCAAGAGGAGAAGGGATTTGGACTTCCGCCAAGGTTACTTCCTTGGTTGGTGGGCTCCATACTTTTCAACTGAAAGATCAACGTGGGAATAATAGGTGATTATGTTCCGCTTAAAATAAATTTTATTAACGACGCTTTTAGACACAAACTTGCTTTTTCATGTTTTAAGAGTCGAGAAAAAGCTAAAGATGACTCTAGTCGCCTTCGATGTATTAACGAGCCCGAAGTGACAAATGCTCGGTTGGACTTTTTCAGTTATAGAGTTTGAAAAAGGCCAAAAGAAACTGCTCTGGAGATCTAGGCAGAGGGTGTGCCAAACCTTTCGCGAAACCACAGAATACGTTTTACGGTACGGGTGGTCGATCTTCGTGAATGCTGTGTTCACTGCATCGCGATCAGTAGGGCGGTCGACACGGCTTCCTAAGGATAAAGGATAAAAGCCTATAGGGGTCTCCCAATATACGCGACGGTACGCGGGAGCTCAAGTCCGTATTAGTGCCACCGACTCTCAGGAGGAATCACCCACCTTCGTAGAGATCGACAGTCACTATGTTTAACGACGCCGGAACACGTCTCTACCTAGACCTCTAGATGTTTGCGTTAAATTCCAAAGCGTTGTTATGTAAATTGAGTTTATTTTAATGTTGATCTTTCTTAACAGTTTGCCTTTCAGGTTCGCCACGAGATGTATATATACAACTTCCTATATGCAATCTAAGAATGAGAAGCAAATCTTTTCAATCTTTCAACTTTGAAAACCTTAATCTACTTGAGGGAAAAGAAAGACACAACTTTTTCCACAGATCAAAGAACACACACTAAAATGCACATCTTCCTAAATCGTCAAGCATACAGTCAAATGCAAAATGCACAATGCATGTATTTCTTTTCGTTATCCTTAATGTTGATGCTAGACAGAAAGGAAACTGTTGTATAATTTTGAATCTAATTTCAAGTAGAAATAAACAAGCTTGTCCACAATCAAAAAGACACCTTATGATAGACTTGTTTAAAACACAGGAAATGTATAGATTCAAACCATGAAATGAAAAGCAAACAAACTCAAACAGCCATGAACAGTAATAAAACTAGCTCTTAAGATCATAAAGACACTTTTACAGTTCAGGATCTAAGAGGCCAAAGCTATACTGGTTCGCTTTTCACAATGGGAAACTGTAACTGAAGCAAGAAATACTGAAAGAACATTCACAGTTTCATCACACAACTGAGGCGGAATAATGTCAAGGAGAAGTGGTTTACAGCAAGTACAATGACCAGCAAGCAATCAGCAAAAAATCAGTGAAAACAGGGCTCAGACACAATGGGAAAACTGAGCAAGACAATGGCTAACTGGACCAGCGCAGGCTCTGGTCTGTCAGTTTGACTCTCAGCGCAGTTCCCGAAGGGAGTACCTGTGCTGTAATGCAGACTGCCTGTGGACAGCCTGCTCTGGGACACGAGAGTTACGTCTACAAAGTTTTCCGGGTCATAAAAAGCTCAAAAATGCACTGTTTTTGCTGAAATAAAAAGCTATAGGTCAAGTACAGGCTAAGGGATGATCAAGAGGATGAAGATCTATCACAAAGAGTAAAGAGTCTTTTGTAGATAAGCTCTCCAAATCTTGAATTTGCTCAGTAAATGAGCAAGAGTAGCAGACCCTCTACTTCGCTTTTGATATAGTCAAAAGCTTTTCGATTTGGTACTCTTTTCTTCAAGAAACGAATAGCAAAATACTACAAACACCAACAAGATACTAGGCTCCCCAGCGGAGTCGCCAGTTTGTTGTGGGGAAAAGTATCCGATGCGGATGACCCTATCCCTACTCTAAAGGTGACAGTCTTTAGCAACAACTGAAAGTAAAGTTTTGATGATTTCCTTTATGAAAGTACAGAGAGAATGAAGAAAGATTAACCAACCTGGTGTCTTTCGCTTAGTCGATCCTTATCCTCTCTCTTTGTCTCTTGTTCCCAGCTCCTTGCTCTCTTTGCCGGTCCAGCTACACACAGATCCTGCACAAACAAGAGAGAAAACTACAAGATACATGTACTCATAACTGAAGCATGGATTAGGATGAATCAAATATACATGTAAATACAATACATCAATGCAATACAAGTATATAGGAGAACATGCAAAACTTTATTGATAGAAGTAACAGGGTTCTGAGAAGGTTACAACCAATGATGGCTCCAATCCAGCAGCACCTCCCCAGCAGCAAGAACTCTCCTCTTCACCTCTAGTAAAACAATCACCCAATAGCTCTAACTGTAAACCAACAGCACCTCCTTGCTTTACACAAAATTCCAGCCTCCTTAGACCTCATAGAAGAGCTCTATATATAGGAGAGAAGAAGAGAGGATGAGTCAGCTTGAGACTGACATGAAGCTGCCTTGTGTCCTCTCCCTCTTCAGTTAATCTTCAGTTCTTGAGTCCACTTGGAGATCCTTGCTTACACATGGTGATCAAGTTCCTCTTACTCATCACAGGGCGAATCTCATGAACCAAGTGTCAGTTTGGAAGCTTCCTGGGCAGTTGACACCTTGCAGAATGACTGTGCCACTTGGCCAATCTCGCCCAGTGCAGGTAGCCTTCATTAGATTTGACTACCAGCGCAGGTACAAGGAGGAGCAGTTGCATTCCAGCGCAGATGCTCAGTGGAGCAGCTGACATGATCCAAAATAAGCATGTTTTGAAGTGTTTTCAGGTAGAGAACTGATTGGAAGTGCTGTTGTTTGATGACCTTGTTCTTTTAGGGGTAAGAACAACATGTTTAGGGACTGAGGATCCCTGTGATTATTGACATTTCATGCTCCATGATGCGAGGCACAAAAATGTCTATAACAGTAGGGAGTAAGCGGTTTAGGGGGAGGGGGTCCAAAATTAGGTGAGGGTGACAACTTTAAACGATGGTAAAAGTGAAAACCACATTTTGGACCCCCCCTTTGGTTAAATGTCGGTCCGAAACCTATTCATAACCATCTATTTATAATATGCGCATATCCCTATGCTAATGGGGAATTAATGCATGAGTTGGGGGCTTTCATTGCTTTGACTTTTGCACTTTGGAATAAGTGAATTTTTCATCTATTTTTAAAGTTTTGATTATTCATTTATTTTTGAATTTATTTTAATACTTCAAAATAAATTATTTCTCATTTATGCTTTCTTATGTGCTTTCTGTGAGGCCTTCAACTTGCTCTTTCTTTTGATTCGGGAATTGGATTTGAGTGAATAATATACTGTTGGAAATATGCTTCTGAGATCTTTCCAATGAAAATACATGTAGTCTGATCCAAACATTTATATGCAAAAATCTCCCTAACTCTTAGTGCTTGGTGTTTCTTTGGAAATAATTTGCAAGGGGAAATATTATTTCCAACATCCCAAAAATAATAATGATCAAATATAATCAAGCAATCCTATAAAGGAACCTAACAAACACCACCAAAAAAATAAGCACATTGCATTATCAGTGGAAAAAATAGATGATTTGCAAACACGATATCATGATGATGTGATCAATGAGGGTTTGATATTTGGCATGCCGATTTGGAATTTTAGGGTGGTAAAGTGGGTTGAAAATGAATAACATGTTGCAACACTTATTCAGTGGCATGTGGAATCCTTGTAAAGGTGGAAAACAGGATGACAAACACATAATTCCATAACAATGACCCTAGAAGTTCCCATGAGTCCATAGGTTGAAAACGCTAGGGAGATTATGCATGAGCTAGAAAGCATAAGTGGAAGAAGTGGAGAATGTAAACCAAATGGAATTGCACAGTGGAAGCCTGGTGGAATCCATAGGGAAAATCACCCTAGACCCTGAATGGTCAAGCACTCTGGCATTTCTAAAGAGGTTGCATGTTTTATTTTTGGGTTAATGAGGCACCATGATATGATGTCATGCAAAATGGCAATGATACACAATGTAACTATTTTGTTATTGGTTGAGAAGTAGTTACACCAAGACATGTAAGCCCAAAGGATTCACCCCAGAGGAAAAAAAAGATGCTCCATTTTTTTTCTATGGAAATGAAATGGGGCTAAAGTCTTGGCACCAGGACTTGGTTTTGTATTCGTAAGGTAACCAAGGGAACAAATTTTTTTGCATGATGACTAAACCCTCGAGGATATAGTACAAAGTGCATGGTGATGTTTAGGTGTGATGGTTTCACATTGTTTTGTGACCAAGGGATGTGGTTGATCAATAGTCTTGATTTAAGGACTTATGGGCTTATACTAAGGGCCTATGACATGAACGAGTCAACAACTTTGAAATTTGGTGCTATTGGGACAAACCTGATGGTTTGGAACCATAACCAATAGTTTAGTAAAGTTGTAAAACACAACAAGAATGAGTTGGAAAATTTTTTAGCAACATGGAAATATTTAGCAGCGTATTTGGAAAATTGGTCAAATATGGTAGTTCGACAAATTTGGAAAGTCACTACTAAACCTTGATATTTTCTAGGATTGAGAAAATTGACAATTTAACTTGGTTTTCCTCATAGAGACAGTAGAGCAGAGATTGAAGACTTCAAAACCAAATCAAGAAGATGTAACATAACTTAGAAATCATGAATATACTAAGATCAAACCTCTATTCAATGAAAATTAAGTGTTGAAGTTAACTAAACCTTTAAACCTAAAAATATCAGCTCAAATTCTTTATAATCATAATTCAATTTGCAAGAATGTTTTTGTTCATGGGTTGACGTTATTTCTATTGGTGTTGTTGTTGTATGTTGATCATATATCAAATGATGTTAAATGTGATTTGGTGGTGATTGGGGTATGTGATTAGGGACAAATTTATTTCTTTTATGAAAGGATGTGGCCTTTATGATTTGAGTTTGAAAATGGAAAGAAAGATAAATCAAGGAGGTCAAGCAAGTGGAAACCTATAAAGCAGGGGTTGTAGCTCCTTCTAGTAGTGGATGGAAAAAAATCAGGGGTTGGAGATCATTTTAGTAGTAGTTGATAAATTAGGAATTGTAGCTCCTTTTAGTATTAGATGATAAATTAGAGAGTAGTAGCTTCCTTATAGTTGTATCCAGAGAAATTTTCAACAACAAGTAGAAGATTGCCTGTGTGAAAGTAATTGAAGATAAAGTTTGAAGAATATATATGCTTGATAGATGCTTCTTATTTTGATTCTTGTGATGCTTATATGAATGGTTGTTAAAATATGTATTGGTTTCCTAGTATTCTTCACTTATGAAAGAAATTTTTAAATTCTCACAATACTAATTCACCCCGCCCCCCCTTAGTATTGTCCATCTTTCTAAGACTATGGTGATACATATATTGAAATCTACAAGATAATTATGCAAGTGTTTCATATCGAACTCTATGGTTTCTAGTGATACTCCATTAAATGCCATGATTTATAATGATACTTCCATATTAAACTCTATGTTGATGGATACATTGAATTTTGTAGTCTTCTATTATACTTCCATATGGAACTTTGTAGTTTGTAGTGATAAATTGAACTGTGTGGCGTATGGTCTATCTTTCGTGATACATTGAACTTTGTGGTCAACAATATCTCTCTCTAGTGAAATACTGAATTTTGGGTGAATAAAAAATGGGTTGTACTAAGCTACTCATAATCCAAGTGCATAATTTATAATTATTTATTTTCTTTTTTTCATATTTTTTTTAACTATGAACACTTACTTTGATCCGAATGGAAAATCACATCAACCCATGGTATTCACCCACCCATGGAATTTACCCATGGTATTCATCCACCCATGGAATTTACCCATGGTATTGTAAGTGGCATCCACCCATGGTATTTTCCCATGGTATTGTATATGACATCAACCCATGCTATTCATTCACCCATGGTATTTACCTACCCATGGTATTTACCTATGCATTGTAACAAAAAAAAAGGGTATAAGTAACAAGTCACATTTTGTAAAAGGACATATTGTCCACGACAATGTAGATTTTACAATTATTTTCTGTTTTAATCAAAAAAAAATTGTGGTTTTGTTTACTCTGTGTTCTCCACTTTTCTTCTACCATTTAAAATTTTTAAATTTTTGGGGCCTTCCTCGGCCCCCAAGATCCATTTCAAGTTTTTAGATCTTGGGGACCTCCCCGCAAGATCTGGATCAGTGGTATAGATTCAGGTTACAACTCAATGGGAATGAGGGTTTGATGCATATTTCAGTTTCAATTTTTTTCAAAAATATTAAACTATCTTCATGCACGTGCTACGACCTCCACATATCACTTTCTTGGGAAAAGTGGGAAGACTTTTCTTTTTCTCATTTTTTTTTTTCCAAGAATGTTTTGGGCGGTGAGTTTGTAGATCAGATCTGAAATTTCTGGTGAAAAATTTAGAAACAAAAATAACATATTTAGATTCCTTGTGAAAAAATACTCGAATTCAAAAAAACAAATATGCCGAATTAGAGTTCGACTGAGGGAGATATCGTTGATTTTAAAATCATATGTGTTGTAGAAATTGTTCTGATGACAGTTCGTGGATGATGGGTTTCCTATTATTTTTTGTAGTTTTGTGTAGAATTTCAGAAAAATGATTGCAAATTTGAACTCCTCTTGAAAAATCACCGTAGGTGAAATCTATAGGTGAAATCATCGTAGGTGAAATCTATAGAAATGGAAGGTGGAGGAGGCACAAGTATTACATCTTGTAAGTGTTCATATTAAGGTATTGGAATCATTGATATTAATTGGAAACTAATATCGTTGAGGTGGTGAGCATTATTATGGCAGTATCGTTCTTATGGTAGTATCGTGCTTCTGCTTTGGTAAATTTATTATGGTGCAATAAGGTTAACTGCTCCTAATGCTAGATTCATCGTTGGGATATACTTCATGGAAGTGTCTCTCAATGTTTCCTTGAAGGTCAACAGTCTAAGTCTATTTGTGGTGGGTTGTAAAAAACTTAAAAGTTTGCCTCCTATTTTTAAAACCATAGAAAACTAGTAACTTTGGATATCTATGATGCTCCCAATCTTTGGATTTACCGTGGAATTTTGGATGCTACCTATCTAGGGTTGTTATCTCTATGTAAATCTCTAGCTGACGATTTTATTACTTCACTTTTCCAAAATACACAAGCATTTATAAGGATGTGAATCCGCGTAATGAAAGTCGAGAACTACCTCAGAGTTCTATAGCTTACTTCTTCAAGAACTTGATGTAGCTTCATGCCACAAACTTTTAGATCCATAAGTTTTTATTATAGCTATATCATGCCATTTATTACAATCCTTTCCCTTATCTTAGTGATCATACAATATTCTTAGAGAAATTGCAATTTCCTGCACAGATCTCTGTTTTCTTGATGCATCCTATTGCTCAAATATTTCTCTGGAGGTCATGAGAATGCCAAGGCCTGGTGATTGTTGGCTGGATAAATCGTTGTTGCAGACAAGACCAATCTCCCTAGTATCAAAAGATATCTAGCAAAAAATAGGACAAGCAAATCTACCTTTCTCTAAATATATTGCGATTCATTAATAGAAACTAAGAGGTGTTTTAGACCCTACCTTAAGTCCAATGCTAGTTTGTGGTAGCCACGCTTCGACCATCCGAAAGAGTTTCCTTTTGAGAACCTGTAATCACAAACAAGCACACATCAAATAACACCTGCATAGCCAATATAATAAATCATATTCATCATGGTGATCAAGGAACCCATGAAATAAACCATAAAAGACAGCTTATTGAGAAAAATAAACTTGATTGTATTAACTTTGAAAATAGAAGAACTTTACAACCTTTGGTGCCTTGATGATGTACAAGCTCCTCCCAGGGTCCATACAGGAATCTCCTCTACTTTGACAAGCCTCACACTCTTCCAAATGAGATCAAAAAAGGTATGTAATCTCTCCTCTCAAGCTCAATTAGGAAGACTAAATTCCAACATCATTTCACCTCAAAAATATTCAGCTTTCAACCTCTTCAGTAACCAGCCCAATGCTTCATTTTATAGTGCAAAGGAAGGAGGTTACAGGTCCACCTATGAAGGGATAGAGTCCTCCTTCAAAGGGATAAGCTCCTCACATCAAGGGGTTAGCTCCTTAAGGTATGGGATGCATGAACGTTAAGGAGCGAACTTGCCACCTCAAGAGTCCTGCTAGAAGCTTCCAGAAATGGCTCAAAGTGAGTTTTTAAGAATGTACTTCCACCTTTTTGACTTTTACAGGGGTCCGCACCCATTACACAAAGACAGAGCTATCAGGTACGCAGGGGACATGACCAGTAGGTGCGGGACCATATGTAATGCTAAGAGGATGTGCGGAACTAGAGTTTTAGAGACTTTTAAGGGCTTTCTCTTATTTTTCAAGGCTTGACATGAAGAACTGAGGCTTAAGACTTGCAAAGGATGAAAATATGAGTGGTGATAGACTCACACTGATTGCAAAATGTCATGGTGACAATATTTTGTGCAACAGATTGCCCCCTAAAGTGCGAAGTCTGTAATAGATGAGGATATCATTTGTCATCTAAAAAGAGTGAAGTACTTTATCATTTCAAGGATCATCCTGTGGACACCCTGGTTGGAACTTGTAAAAAAATTCAATACAAAATATATATATGTGAACATATCATCACTGAGGTAGGCATTCCCATACTCAGATCAAAACTGACTAGAAAACTAACTAAACTGCTCTGATATAGGAATGATTTTGTAATACATCACAAGTATAGACATATGTAGACACAGTATGGGCGCAGCCATCTGTTTAGTAACAGTTCATTTTATAATGAATAACAAAATTCCTCGAAGCCTGGATGGTGGAAACTAGATACAGGGTCTTGATTTCTGCTTCCTGAACTAGTATGATTCTATCCATGTGAATGAATGTGTCAAAGTCAAACATGGTAGAAACCACTTGATTACCAGTCAATGATGTGAACTGTTAACAAGTGTGAGAGAAACCACCAGTAATGTCAATGGCTCTCAAAGTACTCAATACAATCCATGAAATGTGAATAGATGAGCTGATGTCGAACATGTCATAGAATCCTTTGATCGAAGGTCAATGAAGCAACCTATCGTCGAAAACGAGAAACCTGCCATTGAGGCATGCAGATTCCAAGGTATCGACAATTTCTAGATCATCCTTCTAGATAATGAGCTGAAGTCGATAGAAAGAGATCCGTCGTAGGTAAGCCCACAACACAAAATCATAGATCAAGTTTGAAGAAATATATTTGGCAAGGAATAACTCAGGGATGGTCAAGATGGATGACATATATTTTGCAGATGAATGGTTTATTTGAATTGACCTATTGAACACATAACGACACTGCAGATGGTTTGGTGACAATTCACCCAAAGCTAATACCCAGAAACTGGCTGAAGACTTTCAATATGGTTTGATTAACTATTAGGCAAAGGATTTCCCAACCTAGGTGAACAAAAAGTGTCATGTTCAAGAGTGGTTAAATGATTTTCTAAAACACAAAGTATAACAAATAGGTTCATTTTTCTCTCTTTTCCCCCACCATTTCTGGAAAGTACCTCTTTATTTTTGACAAGCTTGAGGAGGATAACATTTGCTTGGTTATAAGCTCATCCTTCAGATGAGTTCAACTTAGTTTAAAATTCGAACCCTAAGAAGGAGTGGTTCGTTCTTGTTTAAAATTGATCAGGTCCTTTACTGTTAAATTTTAACGAGTCCAGTATAGGAGAAACTCAATGTTTTTTCAATTTTAGGGAGTCAGAAGAAAAACTTAAGAAAACTCCATGGTTGTCCTTTTTCGTAAATTTGTGTCCCCCAAGTCCGAAAAAGTATAAAATAATACTTGAGAGAACTGCTTGACCATTACAATCAAGGAGTACGTTTCATAATTATTGGCCTTGATCCGAAAAAGTAAAAAAGTGATCAAAGACACGTCGTTTTATAACCAATATCGAACTTGAAATGACAAAAGCCCGGTAATCTTTTCATGCTGATATGGTTAGAAAAGAGCTGTAAGTGGACCTTCCTTTTAATTCCATTTTAACGAGTTTAAAAAGGAAAAACTCGGCAATCTTTTCATATTTTACAAGTCAAAAAAGAGCTTAAAGAGGACTCGTCCTAGAGGAACGAGTGGTATAAAGGGTAGCAACTGGTCCTGGAAATGGAGGAACTGTTCAAAACATGTAATGGTTAAGAGGCTGGGTAATAAAAACACTCATAAATGCGGTCCCTCGGGAAGGGTAAACAACCAAGTGAAAGCATATGATCAGCCAAAGAAATGGTAGCAATGGAATGAAAACAACCAAGGCTCAGCTAGAAAAATTTAGTGGATAAAAACGGAAATCACGAGATGTAAATCAGGTATAGGTTCATTTTTACACAAGCTTGAACCATAGAGAACTCTGCTTGGATTCGGTTTCATGTTTACGCAAGCTTGAAACAAAAAACTATGCTTGTTATAAGTTCGCATGCCCCCAGCATAACGACACAAAACAAGGTACATGACCGCCAAGCTTCATTTCATTCAACCAGGTGGATGGAATGAAGGTTCACTTTTGAAATCTTGGAAAGACTCGAGGGAGTAGTTTCATTTTTTTAATGAGTTTTGACACATGAAAATAACTATCCTCAAAACACTTGTTTCATTTTTTTTTAACAAGCTTGACACAAGACAAGGAACTATGCTCAAAACCCTTGTTTCATTTTTTTAACGAGGTTGAGACAGGAAAAAAATATCCTCGCAGACTCCTTGTTTCATTTTTTAACGAGCTTGACACAAGACTAGGAACTATGCTCGAGACTTCCAGTTTCATTTTTTAACGAGGTTGATATAGGAAGAAACTATCCTCGTTGACTCTTTGTTTCATTTTTTAACGAGCTTGACACAAGACTAGGAATATGCTCATGACTCCTTGTTTCATTTTTTAATGAGGTTGAGACAGGAACAAGCTATCCTCGCAGACTCCTTGTTTCATTTTTTAACGAGCTTGACACAAGACAAGGAACTATTCTCATGACTCCTAGTTTCATTTTTTAATGAGGTTGAGACAGGAACAAACTATCCTCGTGATAGCCTGTTTCATTTTTTAACAAGGTTGATACAGGAAAAAACTATCCTTGCCAACTGGTTATGGCTTCCAACTGGAAGAAATACATGTCAATGGACACACCTTGATCATGGCTTCCAAGAGGTCTTCATCAGAAGGAAGAATAGTTCTCTGGAAGGAACACATGTCAAGGGACTCAAAAGGGATAAGAACATTGCTTTCAAGCAATCCCATAGAGTTTTCCATGTCAATTACCGGATCTAAATCAAAGGAAGATGAGCAAACAGTGAGAGACTCACTTACATTGGTAACTGAGAACATGGGACCAGTTGCCATATAATTAACCCGTGGCGGGGTAGATACCACTTTAGAATCAGGAACATTTAGGGGTGTCAAATTATTGGTAGTTGAAACAAGACTAGGGAATGAAAGCTGGTCTACAGTCACAATATTTCCATAGTGAGGGAAAGACATCACGTGAAAGAGTGTCGATATGACAGCTTTCATTGCATAAACATAGTCTCACCCAAGGAGTAAATTGAAATCCAAGGGACCTCGAACTACCATAAGATCAATACAGACAGTTTTACCTTCCTAGGTAATAGCAAACTTAGGAAGGATCCCTAAAGGTTCACTAATTGTCTTGTTAAAATATTTCAGATTCTACGTAATAGGCACAAGCTGAGGGGAACCCAAAGCTTTCCAAGCAGTTGAGGATAAAATACTAACAAAAGCACCTTCATCTACCTGTGTGTGGTGTATGTCCATACCACCAGCCTTGACAATGATTTGGAAAGGGATGGAGTAAGGAAGACGAGGTTCTATCAGTCTATTCCAATCAAAGGAAAAGACCTCAGTACTTGGAGGGGGTTCTGTAGAAACAGGTGAAATGCCCCCCGGCATAGAAGAATATGATGTAACAAGAAGAACCTGAGCGGTATGAAGTTCAGTCTTTAAAGGGAGAGTGGGATCAACCGAATGTGAAATTGAATCGACCACTTGATCAACTAATGGATTATCAACCTGAGTGATATGAGTTTCACTCTCCAATGGAAGAGTGGGATCGACTGTACTTGAAATTAGATCAATCACTCCGTCAGTTGACGGTAGGTTGGGAGAAAGTTTACGGTAACCAGTTGGAAATTCTTGTTGTGGAACAGTAAGGTTTTCCAACAATTTTGAGGCTTCATCCATGTGAGGGCAAATGTGAGTTTGATGACTCCCTTTGCATAACTTACAAGGAAACCTAACTTTACCCTTTTTCCCAGGAACCTGACTATCACTAGTTGATGGATCAATGGAAAGTTGATGAGATTTTTCTGACAATACTTCCAATACCTTTGGAATACCAGGACAATTGATAAGTGGTCACCCTTACAAAGCCTGCAAGGGTATTTGGGTTTACGATGCATGTTGGAGGTTTCCTCAACACAACTAACACTTACAGCCATGGTTGGTTGGTTGACCTCTTTCTTATCTTGCTTCTTCTTCTTAGCCACCTAGTTACTAGCATCAAGGCTTTTACCAAGTGAAGAGGAAGAAATGGAGGAAGAAATATTAGGCAAAGAAGGTAAAGGGTCAACAGAAGGTTGGTGATGTTGAGATGGTGAACTCTGTTGAGGTGAAGCATTCAGTTGAGGTGGAACAATTGGAGTATTTGGGGTCAATGAAGTTGAAAATAACCATATCATTAAACCTATTGTAAATCCAGGTAATGAAAAAGTAGCCATATAAGGAGGATCAACATTTCCAAAGCAAGGAAAAGTACTAGGATTCATTAAGAGGGGTTCCTTGGTTGGTAAATTCTAGAACAGTTGCCATTATATTCAACTTCAGTGAATGTTATTAACAATTTAAAACTAAAATTAACAATTCACAATTCACACCTAACAATTAAAATTCACAATTCACACCTATGGTCTCTAAAAGTAAAAACAAAAAAATTAACACACGCTATCAAATCTAGGAGTCAAACCACACACAAACAGTAACTTCCCATACTAAAAACACTAGTTGGTGATGAAATCCAACTTAGTAGAAATTTAATACAGAAAGGGAAGTTGGAACAATTACCCCGACAACCTACTTAATGAAACAGACTGGCACAAGTTTCTTCACAAAACCATCTCGAGTGAAGAGAACCCCCCAGAGAGTCCAAGTGAGTCTAGTCAACGTCTGCTCCAAGTATAGTGGGATCTTCCCTCCATCGTCACCTTAGGAAAGAATCTTATAGATTATGGCCACTAAGGTTACCAACAAAAACAAATATACCTGGGGGAACAGTCTATGAGCCGATACACTCGCAAAGGCAGAGTAACAAAGCTCAATCCCCTTGAAGGCTCCTTGACATAATCCAAGGTTTACCAACAAGTGACCCCAGGCTCCTCGACGATGGTCAATCCAAGGTTTACCATTTTTAATACATGTATATATTCTATGGTTCCCAATGAGGAAGGATTGATTACCCCATTGGTTCAGATATGATCTCGTGCTTCACTCCTTTAGGAGGAGCTTCCCAAAGCATACATGCAACAATTGGAATTTTTCCTACCGCAAGATCGATTACTTGTTTGTTTTACTGTCTTGGAGAGTTAACTAAAACCTATTCCAAGGCACTAGCCTAAGCTAGATTGGTGGAAAGAGCCCTAAAAATGTAAAAATTACTAGATGAATTTTAATTAAGTGTTGTGTTATTTAGGTTGTTATTACTCAAAAGGGGAAATGGATATGAAACCAATGGTGTTATGACCTGACCCAAAACTGAATGCAATTGAATATGATAATGTAATCTTTTCAATTTGATGAATCCTAACTATAGTAAGGAGAGAGTGTCCATTCACTTCCAACAATGCAAAAAATGTATCACTAAGAGAAAATATAACAAATTCTCTAATGCACTAATTCCGTCAAGAAAAATTAATGCAAATCAATTCCAAAACAGTTTTTTTTGTGTTAAAAACAAGAATAAAAATATGTAAATTCAAATCAAAGAAAACTGATCTAAATCTACAATTGATTTTTCAGAATGTAAACTATGCAATTGTAATCTATGCACAATTCACTTGAAAAGTATGCAAATGTAATATATGCACATTTTTCATTCATATTCTGAAAATGAGAATTCTAATTATGCAAATGTGATCTTTGCAAGAGAATTCTCAAACACAAGATGATTATAATGTAATCTAAGAACCAATAAAGTGCAAGTTAAGAAAATTGGGTGAGAGTTCCAAAGATCAAAAAATAAAAACACTCAAAGGCAATTAACACTCATAAACAAAAGCAAAAGATGAAAAATTGTGAAAAGACTGATACAAACCTCCAAGTAATGACCAAAGGAAATCAAATTAAGAATTTCTCAAAAAAGAGACTCAAAACACCCAATTAACTTAATGGAGATTAATGAGATGAATAATTTGCTAAGAGAAACTAATAAACAAGGCTTTTTGACAGAAAAATACAAATTTGGGTAGACTAAAAGCCGTAAATAAAACCTAAACCTAACTGGACGAAAACATTTTAGGTTTCTCAAAAATTTTGATAGGGTCTGCAAGCTTCCAATAGAACCAGATGCGGTACCACTCTGTGCACCAAAGGAATAGTGCGGGGATGTTCGCACTGTCTTGTAAAAAGAAAGTGCGGTCCTCTTCAAAATTTTAGAAAAAACAAAAAATACTCCAGATCCTAAAAACTACCCAATCCCACACACATCAAGGAAAAACCAGAAACAAGAAAATGTTTGTCAAGTCAAAGAAAAAGTAAAAGCAAAAAACCAAATTCAATTCCCCAGTGAGGTCGCCTATTTGTTGGCCGGATAAATAGTTCTTGCGGACAAGACCGATCTCCCTAGTATCAAAAGATATCTAGAAACAAACAGGACAAGCAAATCTACCTTTATCTAAATATATTGCGATTCATTAATAGAAACTAAGAGGTGTTTTAGACCCTACCTTAAGTCCAATGCTAGTTTGTGGTAGCCACGCTTCGACCATCCGAAAGAGTTTCCTTTTGAGAACCTACAATCACAAACAAGCACACATCAAATAACACCTGCATAGCCAATATAATAAATCATATTCATCATGGTGATCAAGGAATCCATGAAATAAACCATAAAACATATCCTATTGAGAAAAATAAACTTGATTGTATTAACTTTGAAAATAGAAGAACTTTACAACCTTTGGTGCCTTGATGTTGTACAAGCTCCTCCCAGGGTCCAAACATGAATCTCCTCTACTTTGACAAGCCTCACACTCTTCCCAATGAGATCAAAAAAGGTATGTAATCTCTCCTTTCAAGCTCAATTAGGAAGACTAAATTCAAACAACATTTCACCTCAAAAATATTCATCTTTCAACCTCTTCAGTAACCAGCCCAATGCTTCATTTTATAGTGTAAAGGAAGGAGGTTACAGGTCCACCTATGAAGGGATAGAGTCCTCCTTCAAAGGGATTATCTCCTCACATCAAGGGATTAGTCCTTACAGTATGGGATGCATGAACCTTAAACGAGCGAACTTGCCACCTCAAGATTCCTTCTAGAAGCTTCCAGAAATGACTCAAAGTGAGTTTTTAAGAATGCACTTGTGCCTTTTTGACTTTTACAGGGGTTCGCCTACATTAGACAAAGACAGAGTGGTAAGGTACACAAGGGACATGACCAATAGGTGCGGGACCGCAGGTAATGCTAAGAGAAAGTGCAGAACCAGATTTTTAGAGACTTTTAAGGGCTTTCTCTTATTTTTCAAGGCTTCACATGAAGAACTAAGGTTTAAGACTTGCAAAGGAAGAAAGTATGAGTGGTGATAGACTCACACCGATTGCAGAATGTCACGGTGACAATATTTTGTGCAACAGTGAAATAAAGTTCCATAATGGTGAGGGAATAAATGAAACATCGATGCCTTCTTTATCTGAGTGTGTTTCTCTTGAGGCACTTCAACTTGATTTGTGATGGGTGCTAACTTCTATCAAGATGGACCTTCCAAGACTTCAACACATAAGTCTTATCAATTGCTGCAAGACTGTTGTATTGAACTCATCTAGTCTAGCTCTGGTATCTACAAATGTCACAAGCTGTCCAATTATTAATCAAGTTGCTATGAAATCAACGGCACCTGAGAAATCGGTTCTCCAGAAGTAGTAGAGTTTGGCTTATGAGAGCCTCACAAATGTGAATTTAAATAGCATATCACTGCACACTCTCTCTCTTACTGGTTGCCTTGGACTGACTAGTCTTCAACTATCATGTCCAAAACTGCAGAAAGTCCATCTAGATGGATGTGATCACCTGGAGAGACCCTCATTTTACCCTATTGGGATTTTCTCACTTAACTTAGGAATATGTGCCCATATGACTAAACTTGGTATTAGAGCTTCCTGAAGAGATGAAAGGATGTGGTGTTCTATCTCAAGCAAATATTGATTGTCCATAGTATCACTCACTTGATGCCTCTTTCTACAACTTACTTAATGATGATTTCTTGGCTACTACAATTATTTCATTCACTTCCATCGAGTTACTGAATATATTTTGGCATGGTGCCCACATCTCACCCATCTGCACTTGAATGGTTGTGTAAATATGCATGACCTTGATTGGAGATTTGGAGCTGGCAATTTTTATAGCAATTCAAAACCAAATAAGAAACAAAATAAGTTTGAATTGAGGGATGACAACATCAATGTGAAAGGAAACCCAAATCAATCTCTTCAACATGTTAATTATGTAGGTTGTGCTAAGAATAAAGAAAACCAGGAAGTTTCTTAAGCAACCCCCTTGTCATTGTTGTGAAAGGGGGAGGTAAGCAGAGGTTATGGGCAGCAATGAGAAACATGCAGAGGTTATGGCCAGCAAGGAGAAATATATTTCAGGACAAAAGGAGGAGGATGAATGAGTAGCCATCAATGCCAAAGGGGGAGATTTTTGGCAATATTTTCATTGATGGCAAAGGAGAAGTAGGCAAAGGACGAGCACATGAACAACAAGAAAAGGAGTAGAACAGGAACAACAAGCAAAGGAGCAGAACAGGAACAACAAGCAAAGGAGCAGCATAACAAGGGACAAGGGAGCAACAAATACCTTGATGGCATGTTGATGGCTTGATTCTTGGATAATGTTGCATGGATTGTTTAATGAATAATTTGTGTTGTAAAATTGTTAGTTAAACTTAATTGCTGTGATGAAAAGGCAAGACTCCAAGGCAAAGGCAAATATTAATGTGATGCATTAATGAGAAAGAGATTGGTATTTGATGTTAGCATTAGGTTGATTCATTTAATGATTACATGTGGCTGAAATAAATATTGGATGAATTATTTATTTTTTGTTCTAATATTCAATATATGAAGAGTTTGGAAACAAATGAGTGGAAGGCAAAGAGTCAAGCCTATTCACTTCATATTCCTATGTGAAATACAAACAACTAGAAAACTATCTCTATAAAATATGTGATTTTGGAAGGCATAAGTGATGTTAGAGAATGGATGAATGTGGGGAAGCTGATTGAACTATTATGCATTAGTTACCCGACACTTATGAAGTTGATGTGAAGCAGAGTTGAAGGGAATAATGCAAAACTACAGTTGGAGATATGTAAATTTTACGACCAAGTAAACTAGTACATTTTTATTTCATGTTTGCATAAGGGGATGATAGTCTCTTTTCAAGATGAAGCTTGATAAATATCCAGTTGGAGCTGGTTGAGGTAGGAGCCTCATGTGGGTTGTAGCCTACAGAAAACATACGGGAGTTGGAGCTTCCTTGCATGTTATAGCTTGCAGAAAATGAAGGTATTAGCCTCCTATAGGTTGGGGCCTACAAAAAAATCAGATGGGATAAGGAGCAGGAGCTTGCCTTTGCATAACAACAATAATAAAAATCGTGGTTTTCTCCCTTTATGGGTTTCCACATATATCTAGTGTCAATGTATGTTGTTATTATGTGTTCATGTATCTGGTTTGGTTTTCTTATTACTTATTGATCACATATTTATATGTTGGTTATTATTTGTTAAGTTTCTCATGTTATATATCAATTAATGATATTAATGAAAAGAAATTTAATGTCCATGTATATACTAAACTGATTCACCCCCCTCTCAATTTAGTCAAGTTTTCAACAATTGGAATCAAAGTGTAGGTCACGAGTTCAATACGCACTGGACTCGAATTAGGGGGGAGATTGTTGGACATTGGATAAAACAATGCTCCCTGTGTGTTTCGTGACATGGACTAACTGCCTCTCGTGGATCCTTATCTCTAGTGATGCGACCGTTGACTAACACCTGCAGGTTTTGGTCTAACGACAATCGTGATTCCCAACAATTCCAATTATGATGGATTTACATATTTCACTACTTCTTTTATGGTAGTTTCCTATTCCTTCATAAATAGTTCTTCTCCACCTTGTATTTTGCCAAAATATCGATCTCTTTTACACCTTAGTAAAGATATCAAAGCGGGTGATTGGTTCCAATTTGAAGATTATGCTGAAATCAGACTACATGGAGCAGATGTTGGCCCTTATAGACTTCCTACATTTGTACCTATGAGATTATTTTCTTTAGAATTCATTAGATAGAGTTTAAATGTTGATTAGATTCACTTTTTACTAGCAAAGAAGGGGCATTTGTTCAAATTGCCAAAATATGTTGGGCATTTCATTGTGAACAATAAACATGCCATGGAAGAAGTGGAGAAGATTCTTGAAGGTAGGAAGTTGCAACAGGGTGATAAATGTTCTTATGATCCTCACCATCATTTATAAAAGAAGAGTGGAGAATCCATATAATCCCTATATACATGAATCTCGACTAGATGTGGAAAAATTGGCAAATGGTGGTATGACAGGAGCACAAGAAAGGATGGAGATTGAAACTCCACATCTCACAAAAAGGGTTTGGAGAGAGGAAATGAAGAAATAATTGATTTGGAGCGTGAGACAAATCAAAGCTCTAAAAAGCCAAGGTTGTTTGAAAAATAAAAGGAGCTTGAATCTCTAATTGGAAGCTCCTCAACTACAATGGGTTTTCAATTACAATTGGGAGAAGTGACTTGTACACCTTCCTCCCCTGTGCTTGAAGAAACTTCTGAAAGTTTTGTTCCTGTTCTAAAGAAATTGTATAGTCAAATTGAAGAAAAAATAAGAGGATAAAGGAAAGCGTTGAATCTTAGTTGAGGGGTGTCATACCTGAGCTTACCTGTGATGTCAAAGTGTTGGAGATGCATGCATCCTATTGCTGAGATTATGATTGATTAAATAACCCCTAGAGGTGATAAATTTCCTTGTTTACTTATGCACAAGTCTTCACAAAACGATGATGTAGTCGATTAATGAAATCTTTCTTCCATCCAGGCCTCCTTTCAGTGTTTGATCTGTTGTTGTTGGAGTGGATAGATGACCTTATATATTCTCTTCAGGGATGGTGTGACCTCTATAAGCTTCAGAAATGGCCTCATGATGCCTCACGGTGGATGGATCTTCTACTCTGGAGTTGTAAAATAAAATATGGTTCAAGATCTTGTTGGAACTGTGCAATCTGCTACAGGGATGATCTCCTTCCTACAGTAGTCACTTAGTTCCCCCTCAAGAACTCATATTGCATTCAGGGATTAGGGAAAATCCTAGTGGGTATAGGGAAATGATTAGAATCATCATAGGGTGGTGAAAAAGGTGAATATAAAGTTAATTTTCTATGTTTTTTATGTAGGGTAGAAGTGGAATTTTGAGGATGAATTTTGTTGAAAGGGGTGGATGAGTGATGAAGGAATTTTAGTGGATCTCTCCCAACATTTCCCAAGGAAAAGATGACCTTTTCTCCCCTTTTTCCCAAGTGGATATCCCTCCTGTAGCATTTAAGGTTTCTCCTACAACAATCTAGTACAATCTTGTAGTAGTTTAGGATAGTCTTGTAGCATTTCAAAAACTAGGCTAAACATGGTTAAATTGTTGGCTAGATGATGGAGAGAGGTAGGGAGGTGGATGAAGAGGATGAAAATGCAATGGATGACTAGGAAAAATGGAGAAATGTTTGATGTACTATGTTCTATAACTATTGTCCCTTTGACTATATGGAGTCCTCCCAAAAGAAATGATAGCAAATTTGATGTAAGGACTCATCCTTGTGTCTTATTTTATTTTTCTCTTTTTCTTGTTGCTTTTTGTTTTTGAGACATGTAGACTGCCTCTTGAGATGTTTTCAACCCGCATGCCTACCCTAGGTGCCTCAAAGGAGGTTTTCACCTGAGGATCTTTTTATTTCATAGTTTTTTTTTTTGCTCTTGAGTTGCCTCACAGAGGTTTTCAACCCAAGAGTTGGCCTTAGATGCCTCATGGAGGTTTTCATCTAGGCCTTTTTTTTTCTCCTTTTCAAAAGCTTGGTGACCTGAGGGTTGTGAGCCTCCCCATCTGATTCAACTCCTTGCTAATGAGATAATAAACTCTTATTTAGACAAAGGTCTTTTATACAACTTCAACCTGTAACCATTAATAAGCAAGGGAATTCCTTCCTTGTGAATTGTTTTGATTTGGACAAACCCATTCTCATAACATATTTCCACTAGATAAGGACCCAACCATATTTTCATCAATTTTCCCTTGAAATCCTTGAATCTGGAATCATACAGTAGGGCCCAATCACTTTCTTGAAAATTTCCCTCCCTAATGTGTTTTTCATGCCAAATCTCTCAGTGTAGCTGGTTACCTCAGTGCGCAGGAGAGATTATGGCCTGAATTCATATAAACCATTAAGTTGGAGCAACCAATTTTGTTTTGATACAATTAGGTCCAAGTCTAACCGAGCTGCCATCATTAAGGTATTGTACTCAAACTCAATGGACAACAGGTTCTTCTTCCCATGGACTAGTTCAAATGGAGTAAATCTAGTGGTGGTCTTTCAAGTGGTGTTGTAGGCCCAAGTTGCTTCTACAATTTCGTCTGCCCAATCCTTTCTGCTACTACTAGAAACTTGGTCATAATGTTCTCCAATGCTTTGTTTGTGACCTCCACTTGCGCACTTTCCTAAGGGTGATAGGAAATGGATGTCCTGTGCTTTATGTGGTACTACTTCAAGAGACCTTCGATCATATTTTTTGTGAATTGTGTTCCTTAATTAGTGACCAACTCTCTTGGAAATCCAAACTTGTAGAAGATGTTCTCACTGAGAAAATGAACCATCTTTTTCTCAGTTGTTGCCTTAACTTCCTATGTTTTAGCCAATTTAGCCAAGTAAACAATGCACATAGTGATATACTTCTTCTGTCCTAATGATGTATCAATGGGCCTAATCAAGTCCATGCCCCATTTCTCAAATGGCTCTAGAGTCACTTGAGGTTGTAAGGGAATTTCATCCTTAGGTGTGGGCTTACCCATCCTTTAGCACTGATCACACCTAGTGGTGTACCTTCTTTCATCTTGATGTAGAGTGGGCCATTAGTAACATACTTGTAGAAACTTTAAGGTTGTTCTCTTAACAACAAAATGGAATCCACAAGGTCCATCACGACATGCTGAGAGGATGTCAAAGACCCACTCTTCCCTCACACATCTCCTCAAGATCTGATCTGGCTCCAACTTCAAAATATTTCTCCCAATCTAAGTGAATGGGGCACCTTTCCTAACAATCTTGATTTTCTCCTTGAAGGATAGATTAGAAGGGAACCTCCTAGCAACCAAGTAGTTGGATATATCAGCAAACCAAGGTGACAACACCGAGATGGAAAGGAGGTGTTCATATGGGAGTTGATCATCTATCATTTCTTTCTTTCCTACAGACAAGGTTAGTCTTGACAAGAAATCTACAACCACATTCTCTTTTCCTGGTTTGTCAATAATAGTCAAATCAAATTGCTACAAAAACAAAAACCATCTAATTATCCTAGCATTGACATCAGGTTTATTCACTAGATACTTATGGCTGCGTGACAAGTGTGAACAAAAGTTTGATAACTAGTGATGTAATGCCTAATTTTTTTCAAAGAATATGCCTCAACCAAGAGTTCCTTTTGAGTGACTGTATAATTTAACTGAGATTTAGAAAGGTTCTTGTTGTTGAAATAGATAGAATAAGGAATTTTGTCTTCCACTTATGGTAAGGTAGCCCCTACAACTTTATCTAATGCATCCATGTGTTTATGGAAAGGTAATGCCTAGTTCGGACCTCTAAGGATGGGTGCAGTGGTCAACTTTTCTTTTAGCACTTCAAAGGCTTCTTGATAGTTGTTTTTCCAACAAAAGTCTGAATCTTTATCTAGTAGTCCAAATAAAGGTGAAGCCAATTTACCTTCTATAATACCCAACTAATCCAAGGAAGCTCCAGACATCTCTTTGTTTTTTAGGGATAGGGACCCTTTTAATGATGGAAATTTTGTTTGGGTCAACCTATATCCCTTCCTTGGATATGGAATGGCCAAGGGTAGTCCTTGCATTCATAAAAGATTCACATTTCTCAGGACTCAATGAAAGATTCATTTCAATGGATTTCTTGAAGGCTTTGCATAGATTAGAAAGACCTTCCTGGAAGTAACATCCACAAGAAGTGAATTCATTCATGTAAGATCTTCAAGATGATTTAAAATAGGAAAACAAACCTCATTCCAAACTATTTTTTTGCTTATGTGTTGAAACTGATTCTCTTTAAATAGAATGGGAGAAAACTGTTTTTCCTTGTTATTATCCACTGTAGTCAATTGTCCTGAATGCTCTTGAATCTCCTCCAATATGACAACAATATCATATGCAATAGGAAAATCCTTATCATTCGCTTGGTCACACAAAAGCTTACAAGGTAGTTGAAAACGCTCATTAATTTCAAGTGAAGGAATATGACCTGCATCACTACTTTTCCTTTCTTCATTAGCATCCAAGGAAGAAACTAATGATTGAGAACTTTATTATCTTCTTCAAGTGCTATATCTTGAGACAAGATATAACATGAAAGATAATTGGAGTCAAGATCTTGATCATGCAAATATGATTGGTCTTTAATTACTGAAGAAAACACTATTTGTTGAAAATGTTCTTGTGGATCAAGAGTATTAAGCTCTGTTGGTTCTTCTTTCGGATCAAAAGACTATTGTAAATCAACAAATAAATGTTCAACAATTTGCTCAATTATATTTACTTGCTTATTAGTATAAGGAATTTTTTCTTTAACTTGATATTTGATCTTTTGAAATTGAGACAACCACATTGTTAATGTGTTCATCCATGGTATCTGAAATATCCTACTGATTTTCACTATTGTCCTCTTCTTGATCGGGTTCAGGCTACTAAATTTCTTCTTTTACCTCTGGTTGATCATTTTGTTGTGGTGTTGTAAGAATTATTTCCTATGGGGAATCTTCATGAAAATATAGACAACACACATCCTCTGTTTCTTCCTGAGGGGAAGAAAATTCAAGCAAGACTTCTATGTTTTGTTCATAATGTTGAAAATGATTTCCCTCTAAAGCCTCTAGTATTTCGTTATTTGTGAACCGATCATGATCATGGTAATCTTCCACATATTGAATAAAAATTTCAAAATGATAACAAAAATTTTGAATTAGCAACAAATATCGATAATCCTCTCTATATTTCTCATAAAAAATAGCATGAAAATGCTTTAACGAACATATACTAGCAGTAGGCAAATTTTCATACCAAGATCTAGCCTTTTCCTCCGAAGTTGACATAAAATTGTTCATAAGACAATCTTCATGAAATTTGATTTTAATCTTACGGATGTGCATATGAAACCTCAATAAATGTACATCAACATCATCTCCTTTTTTATCTTTAAACAATGGAAGATAAATTAACCAATCACTGTTGGGCATGGGATTTGGAAAACTTGGAATTCTTGATCTGTCCATAGGAGCATACCTGTGTTGTATTCTTGAACTCATTCTGAAGACAATCCACAATGTAATGGAGTCATCATAAGTGATTTACAATTCTAGATTCTTTGATAAGGGATTCACCATGCAAACTTTGAGCTTCGGGTTCTTGAAACATGGAGTCGCTAGGTGAATGACACAACCTTCTTGTGTTTGATCACTGTCCACCATCAGTAATTAAATCTGGAACGTGATATGATTTTCTTAGGAACCTGAAATGTTCATAGGTCCCCAGTATGGTCGCCACTATGTTTTCATTTTGTATTTTTAAGGTTGAGGGAGTCAACAGGTTGGACAACAGCAAAACCACTTTGGAAGCTGGGATCTAGCCTTGCCAGCTTCAGATAGGGATCACTTTGTTTAATTTAGCTTTGTTTTAGTGTAAGTTTTAGGCTAGTTATGATTTTACTTATTTTTTTTGTTTGAAAGGTTTGGTTGATTTGAGTGTTAGAATTCCATTGGGCTATGGAGTCTATAAGTTTAACTGGATTTTGTATCAATTTTTACAGGAGTTCTCATAGGGCAATCTAGGTTGCACTATTTAGATCTTTTTAGAAATTAAATGAATTGGGAAATAGCAGAAGTGTAAGGTTAAGTGGAAACCAAGGAGAAATTAAGAATTCCTTGATCTGACTTCAATTGGAAAACATTAAAATTATCAATATCCAAGGGTGCTCTAAGTAACAAATCCTATTTATCACAGTTTCTGTTGATTAGTCAGAAATAACAGAGAAAGGAAAAACAATGTTTAAACAAATAGACAGAAGAGACACATCACCATTTAGTACACCACAAGAATCCTCTAAAAGGTCCTTGTATTATTGATGCTCTATTACTTTGAAAATTACAATATGCAGAAGGAAATTACATACAAAAATCAACCCTTAATACTTCAAACAATGAAATATTTATAGATTAATTTACAAAATATCCTAATATCTTCTGCTAAACTAATATCAAATCCCAAAAAAGGAATTGATTTACAAAATATTCTCTAATAATCTTTGGAAATATCTGAATAAAAATTATTACAAACAATATCTACCAAATTACAACTAAGTAATAGGAAATCTATACTATTTCTGATATTATGTTTAACCTTTAAAGTGAATTGTTGCTGACCGTGGCTACTTCTCGAGAAATCTGCTAGAAATCTGTTGTTTCTGGGCATTCTAGTGGTGACTAGCCCTTTGAATGAGCAATGTTGTTTGTCTTTCTAGTAGATGTTTGTGTTTTCCCTATGTTGTGCTAGATATGCACTGTTGTCTCTCTTTCTACTACATTCTGTTATGAAATTTTGTGCTGGATTTGCACTGTTGTCCCTTTATCTTGCTGTTATGTGCATTGTCTTATCCATCATCTTTTAAATACTTTGTTTTGTCACAAAATATTTGGATTTAAATAATATATTTAAATTATTATTTCTAGATATTTAAATGAAATTCGTAATTCAAAGTATTTATTAGAATGAATTATAAATCCATCATGTTTTCTAATCCATATACTTTCAAATATCCATGGTTGTTTTCGAATACTCCTATTACTCCTGCAAATCTTTCGATGAATTTCCAAAACCATGTGTTGTTTTTTGTAAATCCTTGGCTGGTTAAACATTTTTTTTTTACTTTTATTCCTATAAAAGCAAAAATATATTGCTTCTCTGTAAAAACTCATTTTTACTTGTTATCTTATGTGTAAAATTAGTTTATATGAAGCTCCCTATTTTTCTCACCTATGCATTACTTTCATGAACATATGATTGCAAAATTTCCCTCTTATTGTATCTCATGAATTTATTTTCATGCACCCATGAATTTCTTTTTCTTGTAGTTGTAAAATTATTTTACTCCTTGTGTGTGTAAAATTGTTTAACTCCTTTGCCTGTAAACTCACTTAGTAACCTTCCATTTTACCCACTTAGTAACCTTCCATCCCTGGTCTCGCATGATCTCTTTAAGTTAGCCTCCCATCCATATAGAATTTACTTAGCCTTTTCATCCACATGGCATTTACTTAGCCTTGCATCCACACGGTATTTATTTCATAATGGCATGAAATCCATTCCTGCCATATTTATAGAATTCAAACCAAAACAATTAATGGATTTCTGAGGGGGTAGGGAGTAAGAGGTTTAGGGGGAAGGGGGTCCAAAATTTGGTGAGGGTGACAACTTTAAACGATAGTAAAAGTAAAAACCACTTTTTGGATCCCCCCCTTTGGTTAAATGTCGGTCCGAAACCTATTCATAACCATCTATTTATAATATGCTCATATCCCTATGCTAATGGGGGGAATTAATGCATGAGTGTGGGGCTTTCATTGCACTTTGGAATAAGTGAATTTTTCATCTATTTTTAAAGTTTTGATTATTCATTTATTTTTGAATTTATTTTAATACTTCAAAATAAATTATTTCTCACTTATGTCTTCTTATGTGCTTTCTGTGAAGCCTTCAACTTGCTTTTTCCTTTGATCCGGGAATTGGATTTGAGTGAATAATATACTGTTGGAAAGCTGCTTCTGAGATCTTTCCAATGAAAATACATGTAGTCTGATCCAAACATTTATAGGCAAAAATCTCCCTAACTCTTAGTGCTTGGTGTTTCTTTGGAAATAATTTGCAGGGGGAAATATTATTTCCAACATCCCAAAAATAATAATGATCAACTATAATCAAGCAATCCTATAAAGGACCCTAACAAACACCACCAAAAAAATAAGCACATTGCATTATCAATGGACAAAATAGATGATTTGGAGACACGATATCATGATTATGTGACCAATGAGGTTTTGATATGTGGCATGCCGATTTGGAATTTTAGGGTGGTCAAGTGGGTTGAAAATGAATAACATGTTGCAACACTTATTCAGTGGCATGTGGAATCCTTGTAAAGGTGGAAAACAGGATGAAAAACACATAATTCCATAACAATGACCCTAGAAGTTCCCATGAGTCCACAGGTTGAAAACGCTAGGGAGATTATGCATGAGCTAGAAAGCATAAGTGGAAGAAGTGGAGAATGTAAACCAAATGGAATTGCACAGTGGAAGCCTGGTGGAATCCATAGGGAAAATCACCCTAGACCCTGAATGGTCAAGCACTCTAGCATTTTTAAAGAGGTTGCATGTTTTATTTTTGGGTTAATGAGGCACCATGATATGATGTCATGCAAAATGGCAATGATACGCAATGTAACTATTTTGTTATTGGTTGAGAAGTAGTTACACCAAGACATGTAAGCCCAAAGGATTCACCCCAGAGGAAAACAAAGATGCTCCATTTTTTTTTCTATGGAAATGAAATGGGGCTAAAGTCTTGGCACCAGGACTTGGTTTTGTATTCGTAAGGTAACCAAGGGAACAAATTTTTTTGCATGATGACTAAACCCTCGAGGATATAGTACAAAGGGCATGGTGATGTTTAGGTGTGATGGTTTCACATTGTTTTGTGACCAAGGGATGTGGTTGATCAATAGTCTTGATTTAAGGAATTATGGGTTTATACTAAGGGCCTATGACATGAACGAGTCAACAACTTTGAAATTTGGTGCTATTGGGACAAACCTGATGGTCTGGAACCATAACCAATAGTTTAGTAAAGTTGTAAAACACAACAAGAATGAGTTGGAAATTTTTTTAGCAACATGGAAATATTTAGCAGCGTATTTGGAGAATTGGTCAAATCTGGTAGTTCGACAAATTTGGAAAGTCAGTACTAAACCTTGATATTTTCTAGGATTGAGAAAATTGGCAATTTAACTTGGTTTTCCTCATAGAGACAGTAGAGCAGAGATTGAAGACTTCAAGACCAAATCAAGAAGATATAACATAACTTAGAAATCATGAATATACTAAGATCAAACCTCTATTCAATGAAAACTAAGTGTTGAAGTTAACCAAACCTTTAAACCTAAAAATATCAGCTCAAATTCTTTATAAGCATAATTCAATTTGCAAGAAGGTTTTTGTTCATGGGTTGACGTTATTTCTATTGGTGTTGTTGTTGCATGTTGATCATATATCAAATGATGTTAAATGTGATTTGGTGGTGATTGGGGTATGTGATTAGCGACAAATTTATTTCTTTTATGAAAGGATGTGGCCTTTATGATTTGAGTTTGAAAATGGAAAGAAAGATAAATCAAGGAGGTCAAGCAAGTGGAAACCTATAAAGTAGGGGTTGTAGCTCCTTCTAGTAGTGGATGGAAGAAAATCAGGGGTTGGAGATCATTTTAGTAGTAGTTGATAAATTAGGAGTTGTAGCTCCTTTTAGTATTAGATGATAAATTAGAGATTAGTAGCTTCCTTATAGTTGTATCCAGAGAAATTTTCAACAACAAGTAGAAGATTGCCTATGTGAAAGTAATTGAAGATAAAGTTTGAAGAATATATATGATTGATAGATGCTTCTTATTTTGATTCTTATGATGCTTATATGAATGGTTGTTAAAGTATGTATTGGTTTCCTAGTATTCTTCACTTATGAAAGAAATTTTTAAATTTTTAAACTCTATGTTGATGGATACATTGAATTTTGTAGTCTTCTATTATACTTCCATATGGAACTTTGTAGTTTGTAGTGATAAATTGAACTGTGTGGCGTATGGTCTATCTTTCGTGATACATTGAACTTTTTGGTCAACAATATCTCTCTCTAGTGAAATACTGAATTTTGGGTGAATAAAAAATGGGTTGTACTAAGCCACTCATAATCCAAGTGCATGATTTATAATTATTTATTTTCTTTTTCTTTATATTTTTTTTTTAACTATGAGCACTTACTTTGATCCAAATGGAAAATCACATCAACCCATGGTATTCACCCACCCATGGAATTTACCCATGGTATTCATCCACCCATGGAATTTACCCATGGTATTGTAAGTGGCATCCACCCATGGTATTTTCCCATGGTATTGTATATGACATCAACCCATGATATTCATTCACCCATGGTATTTACCCACCCATGGTATTTACCTATGCATTGTAACAAAAAAAAGGGTATAAGTAACAAGTCACATTTTGTAAAAGGATATATTGTCAACGACAATGTAGATTTTACAATTATTTTCTGTTTTAATAAAAAAAAATTATGGTTTTGTTTACTCTGTGTTCTCCACTTTTCTTCTGCCATTTAAAATTTTCAAATTTTGGGGGCCTTCCTCGGCCCCCAAGATCCATTTCAAGTTTTTAGATCTTGGGGGCCTCCCCACAAGATCTGGATCAGTGGTATAGATTCAGGTTACAACTCAATGGGAATGAGGGTTTGATGGATACTTCAGTTTCAATTTTTTTCAAAAATATTCAACTATCTTCATGCACGTGCTACGACCTCCACATATCACTTTCTTTGGAAAAGTGGGAAGACTTTTCTTTTTCTCATTTTTTTTTTCAGGAATGTTTTGGGCGGTGAGTTTGTAGATCAGATCTGAAATTTCTGGTGAAAAATTTAGAAGCAAAAATAACATATTTATATTCCTTGTGAAAAAATACTCGAATTCAAAAAAACAAATCTGCTGAATCAGAGTTCGACTGAGGGAGATATCGTTGATTTAAAATCATATGTGTTGTAGAAATTTTTCTGATGACAGTTCGTGGATGATGGGTTTCCTATTATTTTTTGTAGTTTTGTGTAGAATTTCAGAAAAATGATTGCAGATTTGAACTCCTCTTGAAAAATCACCGAATTTCAAAAAAACAATTGGCGGAATCAAAGTTCGGATGAGGGAGATATCGTTAATTTAAAATGAACTATTTTCATAGAACTTTTGTGATGGCAGATTTCAAACACATGAGAGGATGCAAAATGGTAATTCTATTTCCAAAAATAGGTCATAATAAATATTCTAAGTTATATTGACCTAGTTATGTCAATTTTAAATCTGGAGCAACATTTAGAATGGGTTCCCTTTGGAAACATTCCCTCCCACCCCGGTTTAGTAGGGACCTGCCTCACATTCATCAATTTTAGCATAACAAAATTTGGCTTGGGTACTTTGGAGGCATGCCCTCCCACCCCAGGCTATGTAGGCACTTGCTACTTCATCAACAATCAACATCACGGTTATGGGTCAACCTTTACAAGTATTATCCGTTTTTAGGGTATATCTATTCTCGAATCTTTCTTTGTCATGGTTATGGGTCATCCACAAATCCACACTTCATCGAAGTCCATTTTCTAGGTTGCACACTCTCAGTATCACAGTTGGTCACAAGCATTACAGGGTATCTCTATCCTCGGATCTTCGTTTGTCATGGTTATGGGTCATCCACAAACCCACACTTCATCGAAGTCCATTTGATAGGTCGCACATTTTCAGTATCATAGTTGCTCACAAGCATTACAAGGTATCTCTATCCTTGGATCTTCATAATGGTTATGGGTTGTTGGCTTGTTGGGGCTTGACCTAGGTTCAGAAGTGACTTAGCCAAACAAATCTCGAAACTACCGGCCCTTGCGGCAACAGTCCATGGTGCGCGGACTAAGGTCTCACCTGAGGTAGTATGGGAGGGTGCTAGAACCAGGTTTCCACACCCTAGGGATGTCTTGATGAAGTCTAGGAAGTTTGTGAACCGAACCTGCATGCTTGCGCTGCTCCACACAACCATTTGTCCTTCGCAATTTGTGCAACTACTTATGTGCAGCTATGTAAAGAGCGTGAAGAGGTGCTGTTTAGATCCTTTATCCTTACTGTGCTATTATTATAGGTCTTACTTAATTGTTTGGGCCCAATATTCTCATTAATCGTTCAACATTCATAACAAGTGCACGCAATCATAAAACTGTAAAGAGATGCATAAATATAATAGAAGCATAGACACACAATATTTCAAAATCAACTTATCTTTTATTAATTCTCTGTCCAAGTACAATCCCAACTCCGCTCTGTGGACTCAACTACAGGGGTTCGCGCACACAACTATGGACTCTATTAGGCTTCTGCACACTTAGCTGCAGAGCCTCTTACTACTACTACAACCCAAGACTCGGATTTACAGACTTAGAGCTAATTTATCATCCAGAAACCCTATGACTTAAGACTCCCTTTACACTTAGAGCCTCGCTCTATTTATACAATCCCATGGTCCACGGACCATGGGTAGGCCGACATACCATAGATTAAATTATATTATTTTATGGAGGAAAACCGTAGACTCTCACACTCTACACCCACATTTCGCGGGGTCTTTACATTACACTTGAGCAAAATTCGGGCTTTGAGCCCCAAAAACCCGCAATGGGGGGATCTGTTGCCCAACAGGTCCCCAAAAAAATCATTGTGATTCATCCCGAGTCACTCTTCTCGTACGATGATCTTTGCGTGAAGTCCATCCAACTGTGCCTGCGCTACGCAAAGATCTGTAGCACACTGCTTTTTCATCCGCTGGCTCTGCTCCATTTTTGCTTCTGACTCATCTGCGTATGACTTGATTCTCTACTTTGATATCGGCTTCTAGTACCTTTTTTTATAGTCCCACACCTTTGTTCAACTTCTCGGGTCACGAAGACTGAGCTTTGGTCGGTTAGTTAGACAGTCGGCCCACCCGTCTAGAGCTTCAGGCGACTACCATTTACTCTTCCTGGGAAGGGTTTTCCATTAAGTTTGACTAGCTAGACTGCGCCTTCGTCTGTGACTTCCTTTACCACATACGGTCCCAACCAATGCATTTTGAATTTCTAGGAATTTATTTGAACTTGTTGTCATACAACAACACTAAATCGTTTATCTTGAATGTGCACAACTTGACATGGCGATCGTGCCAGGATTTCTCGCACTTCTTCTGGACCTGCTGATGGAATCCCACCAGAAACTGTTCTTCCTCGAGTTCCTCCAATTGCGCGAGTCTCTCTTCCAAGGCTTCGTGGTCTGACATGCCTGTAATTGCTGCTATCCGCAAACTAGGTACGATGTATTCCATTGGCATGACTGCTTCCTTACCATAGACTAACCTGAAAGGTGTCTAACCTGTCAATTTCTTGCATGTGGTTCTGTATGCCCA
This sequence comes from Pinus tabuliformis, assembly GCA_031772625.1. Classification (NCBI taxonomy): domain Eukaryota; kingdom Viridiplantae; phylum Streptophyta; class Pinopsida; order Pinales; family Pinaceae; genus Pinus; species Pinus tabuliformis. Next base: position 1,595,039,553 of record CM062820.1, on the reverse strand, counting down.
TAATATGATAGGTATGCGCAGGTCCCAATCATTTCGTTGTGTGTTACATACTTTGGTCAGTGCACTCTCCAGAATCTTATTGAATGATTCTACTATCCCATTAGCTTGCGGATGGTACGGTGTACTTTGCTGAAGATACACCTGGAACTCCTTGGTGAGTGCACTGATAGTTTCATTCAGGAAGTGTGTTCCACAGTCACTCATTAAAATTTTTGGGCATCCAAACCATGTCAACACGTTGTCGAATAAAATTTTTGCAGCTGTGGTGGCCATCAGTTCTTAACCAGCTGTGCTTGCGCCCATCGAGTCAGGTACTCTGTCGCGGTGATGATGTAGGATGCACCCGTCTTCCCCTGAGGTTTGATTGGTCCCACAAAGTCGATTGCCCATTTTTCGAATGGTTGCAGCATCATCTGTGGATTGAGTGGCATCTCATACCTTTGTGATGGTTTCCTAGTCTGTTGACATATGTTGCAGCCCCACAATATGCATTCGAATATTGATGTAGGGTTTGCCACCATAGCCCAGCGCGAAAAATCTTCTATGTCGTCGCATATCTTGCATAGTGTCCTCCTGCGGCCCCCCCCATGTGCTTCCATGAGGATCTGTCCTCATTCAAATTCAGGTACATATCTTCACAATATCTCATCGTTTCCCATTTTGTAGAGGTGCCTCATGATGATAAAAAAGTCTGCCACGCACACCACCAATTCCTTCTTCTGCTGGACTGAATATTCCTTTGGTGCAGTCCCTGTGGTTAGAAATTGGATTATATCTTCAATGTGGCCATCAACGATGCGCATTGCAAAGTGTTGTGCATCAGGTAGTCCTTCTTCCAAATTTGTTGGCTCCTCGCCTGTCTCAATTCATGATAAGTGATCTGGTCCTACATTTAGGCGTCCCAGATTTACGATGACCTCGAAGTCATATTCTTGAAACAGTAATAGCCATCTGCATATGATCCCCCCAAACACAAGCTTGTTCACCAGGTATTTCAATGCGGAATGATCGGTATACATCTTGAAGTGTCCGCCAAGTAAATAGTGTCGGTATTTCTGGAGTGCGTATACCATTGCCAACCCTTCGTGCTCAGTAGTAGAATAGTTCTTTTTGACTTTGGACAGTCGCCAACTCACGAACGAGATCGGGTGATCCACGCCTTCCGTGCCTTCCTGCATAAGTACAACTCCTAGCACAATACATGATGCATCAACATGTACATGAAATTCTATGTCCCATTTTGGGAAGACCAGGATGGGAGCGGATGCCATTTTCTCCTTGAGAACATCCAAACTTTTCCTACAATCATCATCCCAACAATATGTAGCTTCCTTTTTCAGTATTTTTTCCATTGGCGCTATTATTTTTACATAGCTCTTGATAAACTTTCTATAGTAACCAATGTGCCCCAAAGTAGCGCATAGTTGTTTGAAACTGTGTGGTGCTTCCAGATTGAGAATAATGATAATCTTTGCAGGGTCCACCATCAATCCTTGTTTTTAGACCACATGGCCAAGCAGGTTTCCAAAGGGGACGATGAAGGTGCACATTCTAAGATTCAGCGCAATCTAGTGTCATTGGCAGGTATCCATCATCAAACGTAAGCTTGCTATATGGTGTTTAACTAACCCAAATACAGTCCAATCATCCAGATAGACCTCCCAGAACTTGTGGATGTATTCCTTCAATGTGGCCACCACTACGTGTGAAAATATTGTTGGCACATTCTTTAGTCCAAAGGGAATAACGGTGTATTGAAAACAACCCCATTCAGTTGCGAAGGTTGTCTTGCTCCTATCTTCTGGCGCGATCTTGATCTAATGGTACCCTAAGAAGCCATCCGTGAATGAGTAAGCTTCCTTACCGCCTACATTCTCCAATACTTCATCTGTAAACAGTGTCGGGAATGGATCATGAACACACGCGTCATTAAGCTCCTTGAGGTCCATGCATATTCTAATTTCTCCCTTCTATTTTTTCTCCTGTACTACCATAGGACTCACCTAGTCAGATTCTTCCACTAGTTCAATAATTCCAGCTGCAAGCATTTTGTCTAATTCTTTGCAGACCTTTTCTTTATACTTCGGATTCAAATGGTATGGTCACTACTTAACTGGCTTCACGTCCGATTTCAAAGTGATCTTCATCATCCCTAAGTCGCCAATGATCCCCTTTAAGTCTGTGATTTTTTCCGGAAAAAAATCTTAATATTCGCGGAGTAACTCGATGACCTTATCTACCATAGCATTGTCCCAATAGTCCCCAAGCATTGCATACTTCGGCTCTAAATTTGTACCAATGTTTACCTACTTTGTTTTTAGCAACACAGTGATGTTGGGATCCTCAATTGATGGTCCTCGAACTTCGTGGCACCCTTCCATTTCTGGAATATTAATATTTTGGGGGTCATCATCATCCTCCTCTACTTGTACGTTATAACATTCTAGGGCACTGTTTAACTGGGTGGCCCATGCTGGTTGAACTACTTGCTGTGGTTCCTGTGGTATTTTGAAGATGGTGGATTTTACGGCTTGCAGCGTGTCGTTAATAGTATCCAACCATCGGTCTTCAAATGTGAATGTTAACGAAAATCCCTCACGCAAGACATCCCATTCTCCCGTACCATGTCAGAGTTCCGTCTCAGTATACCAATTCATGGGTATGACATCTAGGGTATGGTAGAATAAGTGTACCCATTCAAGCTAAGGTTCTTCTCCATAGGCCTTGGTCCATTTTGCGAGGTTCATGCGCAGGTCATCTCGTCCATTGTATTTATCTTCTATCTGTAGTTGGGGTTTCCCAAATCGTAGGCGCATCATCCTTCTACATCCGCGCTAGTTTTCAAAATTTCCTTAATGTGTTGCCCACTAGCGCACAAGTGTTGTGCGCGGTGCCCACTTCAACACATCAAACCGCTGTTGTTCCGGTACTATGCTTTCAAACTTGCTGAAGGATTCATCCACCACTGTCAATCCATCATATGTTGGCATATCTCGGGCCTGGGTTGTTATGCAACGCAGTGATCTAGTCATCATGTTGCAATTCAGCATTGTCACTTCGTTCAACCGATTGTGCGAGCATTTTTTTTCTTCATCTGAATCCGCGGTGCAAGAACTTGTGTGCTCCCATGAGATCCTTCCATCTACAATTGGATTCACTCAATCTTGATCTCATACAGTTATCTTGTAGATACAATCCCGCTCATCATCGTGCACAGGTTCAGTGTAGCATGCTCCTTCAGCTGGATCTTGTGGAACTACTATGCTTAAGGACTTTTTCTTAAATACCATCTTCCACTTCTTCAGGTTGATGACTCCATTCATATCAGCGGCCCAATCTATTCCTCACAGCACGGGATAAGGATTGCTGTCATTAACAATATCTATTACTTCAAAGTTTGTATGCGTGCTCATGCCTTTGATGTCAACTGTTACCCCTTGCAACCTCCCCATGGGCAAAATAGTTTGTTGGTTCGCCATTCGTAATTGAATAGGGGTACACTGTAACACGGGCCTGCCCATACGTTCCCATGTTTGCTTTGGTAATACATTTGTGTTCGAACCCAGGTCTAAGATTACCTGATCCATTTCATACTCGCCAATCTGCGCCATCAATCTCATTTCCCTCCCACTGTGCAATGCATGCTTTCCCAGTTTCCGGACTACGTGTAGTTCCATTGACCCTACACACCTGGTGATCAACTCTTATAGTCTCTTAACTACCTTATTGTTGCATAGCAGTTTCATGCATGTCTCCAAAAGGGTAGTAAGCATAGAAGGATCCATCCTTGGCTCTAGTTGATCCTTACTACCTGAAGTGGAGGTCTCCACGAAGCTCTTCCTAGCTTCCATGAATATCCCCTTCGTGTGTTCTAAGTCAAACTCAGGTTCCTTTGTAGGAGTTTTTCCAACCCATGTATCTTCCTCGGGTTTCTTCCCCTTATCTTCCCCTGTGATCACACCGCTTCTAAGCACTATGTTCACATTTGGGTCCTCTTCACACGGTTCCAACCTCATCATTTGAATATTTTGAGTCAAAGTAGGTTGGAGTACCCATTTCTTGCACATATGTGCGAACAACATAGGACAATATACCATTTCATGATCAAAATGAGCACAATATGAATAGGATACTCTTGTTGGATTGGTACAATTGTGGGCATAGTGCCCTGGTCCTCCATAATCGTAACAAATTAACTGTTCGCAGCCCCTTCCTAGTCTCGTTCCCCCTCATCCTCGGCCTCGCCCTTGAAATCTCTCGTGTGCCATCCCTGCCGCTGGGTTGAGAGCTTGTGTTTCTATCTACATCCAATAGGATGGGGTTTGATCCATCATCAACTTGTAGCTGTAACACGTATGCTCGTCATGGCCTACAGACCTGTAGAAATTACAAAACAACTGCTGGGGAGTCTATGTATACTTCTGCAACAAATGACAATTATCCGTCGTGTGCTTTCCTCTTATCTGACAGATCGCGCACCATAGCACGGATGTCGCACTCGGCCCTACCTATGCCTCTGGTCTCAACGGCATTGGCCCCCCTCCTACCAAGTAGTTTGCGAATACTGGACAATGATCCTTGTCATGGCCCTGTCCTTTGCATTTTATACACTACATTTTCTCACGTGACTTTGGTCGTGGTGCCCTATCCTGCTTCAAGCTCTACATTTCCAGGTAGAGATTTTGTAGTTGTGCCTGGATTTGTTGAACTCCCAGCCCCGGATCCCGTATTGGTGTCTCATGCAACCTCATATCCATTTCCAATGCTTCGGCCTGGGTAGAAAGTTTTTGTTGCGACAATGTCGTCCCCAGGTGTGGTGTCAGAGATGCCACAATCTAGGCATGATGTTGTGCATCTATGAACGTCATATTAGCCTCATGGATCGTACTCTTCAGCTGTTGATCCAGATCCTAGGGGTTCTCGTCTAGAAGCATCTAGATCTCTTTAAACCTGATGATTGACTGTGTCTCTAATTGCAGCTGGCTAAATTCTCTCTTCAGCGCATTCTAGATCTCTGCTATTCCTACATTTGGGTGATCATTAAATTGCTTAATATACCATGTCAAAACGCGATCTTACAGCGCGCTCACCAATGTATCCATATTAATATTTTCATCCGTGACCCCTTGCACTTCCCACACTTCTCTTACCACAAATTAGAACTGGTCCGGATCCTCATTCCCTACTCCTCTGAACACGGGTATCTTGATCGTGCTCGCCATGATGAACTGCGGGATTGGTGGAGGTGGAGTGGGAGGAGATGGAGGTGAGGGAGGTGAAGTGGGTGATAGCGTAAGTGGAGGTGGTAACTATGGAATTCACTGCCTTATCAAACTGACTGCACTTCTCGGAGAGACTCGAGCGAGCTCTTCCTCGCTCTCTTGCGAAGGTGAAATTAAGGGACTATTTCCTAATTCCCTACTACTTTTGTAGATCTTTCTCCTCCATGTCGTTCCAAACATTAATGTATTTACATAACCCTGTTTTCACATAACAACATCTTAATCCAGGTATTCAAAGACTTAATGTACTTACCTCGTGGTCCCTTGAGGAAACGTCGTTTTGCTTCGTTGTAACTCACGATCGTGTCTACTGCGAACTCAGTGATAAATCCCCCTATTATCCAGTCGAGCCAATGGTACAAAGCTCACGCGATCTTATTTTATGATGCTTCTAGTTTGCTTACTAACTCCGGAGTCCACACTATCGGTTGGTCGAGTTTTCACCTTCCCTAGCGATCCACTCATACAATTTAGAAGGAAAGGATGCAAAGAAGATCTCGTGGATTTCCGTATACACGTAGCGATCTAGCCACCTTTTCTCTGATACCTATAGAGTTCTGTTTTCCTGTGTCACGAACCAGTGAATTTTCTTGTCCAACCACTCTTCAATTTCCTTCTTCATTGGGTTCCAATTGCACAACATCAGAAATCCCTTAGGCAGATCCCGATCCCAACAACGGAACCATTTGTTGGCTTGTTGGGGTCTGACCTAGGTTCAGAACTGATTTAGCCAAACAAATCCCGAAACTACCGGCTCTTTCGGCAACAGTCCACAGTGCGTGGACTGAGGTCTCACCTGAGGTAGTATGGGAGAGTGTTAGAACCAGGTTTCCACACCCTAGGGATGTCTTGATGAAGTGTAGGGAGTTCGTGAACCGAACCTGTGTGCTTGTGCTTCTCCACGCAGTCATCTGTCCTTTGCAACTTGTGCAATTACTTCCGTGCAGCTATGTAAAGAGAGCGAAGAGGTGTTGTCTAGATCCTTTATCCTTACTGTGCTATTATTAGAGATCTTACTTAATTGTGTGGGCCCAATATTCTCATTAATATTTCAACATTCATAACAAGTGCGCGCAATCATAAAACTATAAAGAGATGCGTAAATATAACAGAAGCATAGGCACACAATATTTCATAATCAACTTATCTTTTATTAATTCTCTGTCCAAGTACAATCCCAACTCTGCCCTGTGCACTTAGCTGCAGGGGTCCGTGCACACAGCTACGGACTCTACCAAGCCTCTGCGCACTCAGCTGCAGAGCCTCTTACTACTACTACAACCCAAAACTCGGACTTACAGACTCAGACCTAATTTATCATCTAGAATTCCTATGACTTAAGACTCCCTTTACACTTAGAGCCACGCTCTATTTATACAATCCCATGGTCCACAAACCATGGGTAGGCTAACATACCATACATTAAATTATATTATTTTAGGGTGGAAAATCCTAGACTCTCGTGCTCCATGCCCACATTTCGCGGGGTCTTTACATTACACTTGACCAAAATTTGGGCTTCAAGCCCCAAAATCTCGCTATGGGGGGATCTGCTACCCAACATGGGTTAACCACACAAAACCCTTCTCCTTAGTGGCTATTCATATTTAACACAGGATTCTCTGGAGGTAAATTCATGCAATGGGAACCATTTCTTCTTAAGGAGGGTGGAATGATTCGAATGGAAAATGACATCTACCCATGGTATTCATCCACCCATGGAATTTACACATGGTATTGTAAGTGGCATCCACCCATGATATTCATTCACCCATGGTATTTTCCCATGGTATTGTATGTGACATCAACCCATGATATTCATTCACTCATGGTATTTACCCACTCATGGAATTTACCTATGGTATTGTAACCAAAAAAGCATATATGTAACAAGTCACATTTTGTAAAAGGACAAATTGTCCACCACAATGTAGCTTTTACAGTTATTCTCTATTTTAATAAAAAAAATTGTGGTTTTGTTTACTAGGTGTTCTCCACTTTTCTTCTTTCATTTAAAAATTTCAGATCTTGGGGGCCTCTTCCCCTAAGATCCATTTCAATTTTTTATATCTTGAGGGCCTCCCCACAAGATCCGGATCATAATTACATACCATCCAGGTGGATATTGGTGGCCACCTACCTATTCCACTTGGACCTTCACTATTGTTTATTTTCAATTTCCTTAATTGTAGCACAACTTACTATTTTTGGAATTTTTTTGGTTCCTAAACCATTGGATTCGTTTTGAGGGACTAAAAGACATTTTTAGGTAAAACAGAGAGACTAAAATAGTGAAAAATTGTCCCATTAGTTTGTTTTCAACCACCTCTTTGAAATATTCGAAATAAGGTATTATGATAGCCAAACGAAGATCATATGCCAAAGTTACGACCCCGGGAAGTTGACATTCCAACTTACCCTAACAGGGCCCACAAGATTTTGGCACTTCATCTCCTAGGATTATGTTTTTGGATGTTTAGGGTTTCTCATTACTTCTCAATGATAAGAAGGCCATCGAGCGTCATTATAACAAAGTTCAGAGGCATGTAATCGCCACATCTCTTCTCAGTGATAAGCTACCATCGCCTGAGCTATTTTATTTCCATTCTATATGTAAGCATATTTCAGTTCTTTGATATTAATGAAATGAAGTTTTACTTCTGTTACATCTCAGTGTTTATGTTTGTATCTGTATTCTATTGCATTCCTGTATAAGTCTAGATCAACATATGTCCAAACTTCAACCTAGCAAAGGGAGACCCAAGAATGTTTCCCTACAGAGTTTTTACTATCTTATATTTTCATTAGAAAAAATGACATAGGAAAGAGAAGTGTAACATGAAATAGGGTTAGACTAATGCTAAATAACAAATTTGAATTGTTAGCAAAGAAGCAGAGAGTAAATTTCAAAACTTAGTTACAAATGATAGAATTAAGGTTGCAATAAATGGTTGAATAAAGTTCCACCTTAGAGAGATGAAATTAAATATTTAAAAGAAAAACTAAATAACAATTTGGCCCTAAGTAGTATGGAAAATAAACTAGACATCAAACCCATCAAAGAGGGAATGAATAAGCTAATTGAGTTAGATCGTGTGTAGAATAAAAGAGACTTAGATCTTATAATTGTTGGTGTAAAAGAGTACAAAGATGATATATTAACTATAGTAAAAGAAGAATTAAAAAATAAGTCACAAATCAAAACAAGTTATCTCATAGAATCACAAAGGTAGTTAAAGATACTCTAGCATAGAAATTGATTGATCCATGTTAAGGTGAGATGCATTAACCAAAAAATTGGAATACCTAATAGAGTCTCCAAACCTAAAAGGAATATGAATATTTCTAAATGGGAACCTCAATCCAAAATACCAATCCAAGTTAGGGAAGGAGGTTGAAAAGGTAAAGGAAACAATAAAGGAAGGTGAATTGGAAATCATTAGAAATAGTGTTGGAAATATTGAGAAGGCGAGTCAATCAATATTTTCTTAATACTTTTTAATTAGTTAATTAATATTTAAATATTCATAGCATTAATAGAAACAACATCACATCAGATCAATAGAGTACACAAGTATTGGCTCAACAAAAAGTTTAGTTATGTTATGTATGGTGTACATACAACAGCAATTTAGCACATAAGCCTAGAAGGAAGTGAAATAATCCCCAAGGATTTTTACCCAAAAACTATGAAGATGTTTGTTGACCTTGTGTGAGCCTCGAGGGAGTATTCAGTCTCTCAAGACAATCATCCACTCAATTATCTTTGCTCCAATCCTATTGCTGCATCATCAAGGTTCACTGTTGTTGTCTCACTTTTGCCATCTTTGTTGCTAATCACTGTTGCTACCAAACATACTGGCTCTACTCCTATCCTCATTGACTAATGTTTCCATTGACTCCTCTAGTGTTGTTTCTCCCCACTGATGTTTCTTAAAAATATTTGAGCATTACTGAGTGGGGGGTGAATCAGCGGTGTGACTTATTAACAATTTTCGTCAATTTCAACTTCTTTACTGAATCAAATATATTAACCAACAACATATTATATCATCACATGAATATAAACAATGTAAGTAGCTACATCAAATAACCATGAGAGAAACAATACACAAAAAACCATCAAACATAACCACAAAAACCATCACATAAGAGACACAAGATATATGTTGGAAAACCCTTTGCCAAAACAAAAAACACCCTTTCTGACTTTGCGCTACTTTGAACCTTCAATGAAGAAAATGATGTCTTTTACATAGATTTTATTACTCCTATTAGCATGGAGACTCAACCTCATATATAATCAGATGACTCCCATTAGCCAGGAGACTCAATTCTACTAATCATCTCATAATACTATGTTCTCACATAGATCTACAAACTACCATCCATTGAAAGCCACCACAATCAGCTATCCTCTCCCAACTCTGATTGGACAATCCAACTTTGATTGGATGTATAAACTATTCCTTTTGTTGAATCTTCAAAATCACTTCTCCATTCTCGTGAAGTCACTTCTCCTCTACTCTATGCGAACCTAGTTTCATATATTTTCACATTGGATCCCAAGAATCTATGCTTAACTCTGATTCAACTTTGCAATCAAATATCAATAGCAAGAATCTCTATAAATCATATAAAAATACCATAACAACATGCTCTCTACACAAGAAAAATAGTGGACACAATTCATCCAACAAAAAATGAACAGTAATATCACCGACATCAAAAACAAATCTCACACTTAGCCATAATATCAAACCCTCACTCCAAACTATAAATTATGCATAATACAATGGACAACATAAAACATAATAGATATCTTCCAAATGCACTAGCAGCACCTACAAAGAAAAAGTGAGAGTCACAAACATGGAGCTATACCAAGCTTTGCATCCCTACCAACACATTATGCTACAACTCTCTGAATATTTGATCTGCAATTTTAAAATATGCATTAATACTATGCTTCAACAAATAAATCTTCTTATTTTGTTGCCATTAATACTCATGCACATGCTATCATTTCTCTCCACTAGGTCGGAAGCGTTCCTCTACTTCTCTGTAGCCTTCCCACTCACATACTAACTTCATAAACCTCACCCAACTCCAAAATGAAGTATATAAAACATGCTGGGTGAAATTCACCTTTGGCCTAGGATCAAGAGTGCACAAATTTGACGAAATTAATCCTCAACCATCACTACTTGTGCACTAAATGCATTCAAAAACATTGGAAGTCTTTTCAAACAAATTCCAGCCTTTTTCAATTAATCTAGAATCCTCCCAATATTTCCAAGTTCAATTAATCCGGATGTGCATGAGGAATGCGAAGAAATTCTAGTTAAACACACAACCACATGCACAAGACTGGTTGATCTAGGTTTCAACAACATGCACAAGCTTGTATCCATATGGTTGGAGCCTTTCAACCACATGTATAAGCCTGCATGGGTGTGGTAGGGGCAGAGCATAATGAAAAACATAAATTCTCTGATCATAACGTTTTCTACCTATTGGATCACCTTCTCCAACATCTCAACTCACCTCCAAACCACTTCTAAGTCCTATGACACCTCTTTGAATAGGCCAAACATGTCTTGCAAGTTTCACTACCAAGTTGACCTCAAAGGCCAACAATCAAGGTTTAGAATGACTACTAACAATTCTTTTACTCTCCTTTGACACTCACACAAGCTACAACACCTCTTAACAGACTTGTAATCACCACCGCAACACACTATAGCAAATCAATAACAACCTTGTCAAGTCAACGCACTACTAAAACAAAGTCACCTCCAATTCTTGCACTAGGTTCCTGCACTAGGTCACGAACATCAAGCACAAGATAAATCATCAAGCCATCATAACACATCAATATTATCATAGGTTGACATCATAAGGTCATTAATGCCAACATAGCCAACTCAAGTAGATGCAACCATGCTACAAGGAAGGCATCAATACAAAAACTAGTCTACATAGGGTTGCCATCAATGCCAATATGAGCTAGTTTTCATCATGAACCAATGCCAACATCAGATAGTTGGAACCATGAACACCATGATGCCAATAATCTCCCCCTTTGGCATTGATGGAAATCAAACACAACTCCAGACCAATATCCTTTATCACTCCCCCTTTCACATCAATGGAAAATGGTTAACTCCATCTGAAAAGGAAAAAGGAATAAAAGTAGAAACACTGAAGCATCTGGCCTCGAAATGGCTGAAAAATATAACCATATCAACCAATGACCATAATCTCCACATCAGTAGTAAGAAGCATACTAAACATATAAACATATACAACAAGATTTCCAAACAAAAACCTATATCAGCAACAACAATATGCACAGCTATAAGCAGCATCAATGAACAACATCATAATAGTAACAATGAAAAGCAACAATTATATGTAATAATATGCACATCAAGCATTAAAAAAAACGCGATAGAAACCACATAGAAACATTATCAATGGAAAAATATATCCTCTTTGCTCATAAGATGAGGCCAAGAATCCCAACGATCATAACATAGTATGAGGCACACCATGAACACCTCCAAGTGGATCACAATGCCAACAATGGATGGCTGAAGTAAATAGGAACATATAATTCTCCCCCTAAACATATTCCATCTCCAAAATCAGCTCCAACCTACAATAAATTTCTTCTGCTACAAACAATGATTCCTTGCCACAAATAGAAGCACCATAAGGATCTAGACTCCACATGACCATGACTATATGAAATATATACTGATAAATAAATGTTTTTAGCAGTGACATATGACTTCACATATAACCATTACATGACCTCATGACATACTTTTACATGAATGCTCAACTCTAGCACCAAACCACTAGAAGACCTAATGATAAAATTATACACGTACAAGGAATTATGAGAAGTTTACATCATTTATCAATGAAACACATTGTTGTTATCAAATATCCTATGGACCAATGATAAAAAACATGACACATCATGACTGTTACAAGAACATTAGCCCATAGATGTGGCTGAAAAATGACTCCATAATACTCCTTGATAACATGCCTATCACCATGACGACTCAACTCACTAATGATTGAACCCAATACCAATGTGAAATGATGAAAAAACGATAAATAAATGGTTGTAATAAACTACATATAAAAGCCTATAAATGTTTGGTCCATGTCTCATGTCATATCCATACACGATTGAAGCAATGATCACATTCTATGCATGGTTGCACATCTTTTCAACCAACTGTTAGTGGAAACCAAAAACATATATGTGGCTAAAAAATGTATCCATTTCACTTAGGAAAACATGTATATAAATGTTACAAATAACTGAGTGAAAGTGATGAACAAAATTTAGAAAATCCATGCAAATATCATACCATGCATAGCACCCCCTGAGCTCAATATACCTCCAATAGAAAGGTTGATCCTATGGACCTAAATGTGCATGAGGTTGAAATGAGCTCATTATATTTTTGTAGTCCTCTTATAAATTTGCAGGAAGTAATCATGGACTACAAGAGGGGATGCTGTTCACTACTTGAAAATTTGTCTCTCCTTCTTTCTCCACACAATCTTTGGCTATTTCATTTCTTCCTTCACTAGTTTTCTACTAGTCCTCTTTGTGTTTTCTTATTTTTCCTTGAATAATGGGGCAACAAGAAGTCTCTTTTCATATGGCCTAAATTATGATGTGTGTAACACTCTGCATGCCGAAGATACGAAGCAAGAGGATCAAATCACCTACTCCTCATGCTAGATCTATACCTTGCATGCAATGTGCTTCTCCTCCATTGGTTAGGTTTGTAATCATATGGTTTATGGCCAAACATGTTACATGAGTAACAATAACCATAAAAACCAAAATTATACGTGTTGGCCAATCTCCTTGGTTGCTGAAATTGTTGCAAGCTCTATTGATTGGGTCTATACATTTTGGTCCTGTAGTTAGGCGCAACATGCCCAAACTTGTGAAAGTTGTAACATTCTACCTTATGCACAAAAGGAACAAAATGACTTTCATTCATTTGAAACTTTATAGGTCTTCCATGATCCTCTCTAGGAGAAAAATATTTTCTAAAAGTATAATCTCCTTTAGGTTTTCTTATTTGCTTTTGTTAGTTCTGTCGCTTGATCTATTGTTGGTTCTGCTTCTTATTCCCTTGGTTCCCAATCTTTTTGTTGGTATTGTTTGCTACATGAGTCTTGGGTTCTTCTTTATTGTTTTTGCTTGCATGCAAAATAGACTCACCCTTTTGAAATCCAAGACCATTCCTATCCAATGGTGATTTGTGGATCTCAAGAAAATTGTACAAGGATACAATGTTCTTCTCCATATTCCTCTACTTTCTCATGGACACCACTTCATCTTCTAATATCTAACACTCGTTTTCCTTCTATTAGTACTGCTTCTTCATACCTTCCTCAACGTTTTATGATTCTTCCAATTTAATATTTAAGTAGACAATCTTTTCCTTGAGCTTGGCCTCCTTGTCATCATAGATTTGCAATAGTTTTTTTTATCCTTGCATGCTTTTGTTAATCCAAAAATCTCAACTCTAAGAACCTTAATATAATATCTTCACTAGGAACGTTAGCATGATAAAAATCTGAATCATCAAAATTGTAACTCAAAAGAAAATCATTAATATGTATACCTTTAGATTCAATATTTTTTGGTTTCTTCTCATCATCACCTGAAACATTTGCACTATAAGGATGAGACTCTTGTGGCTAAGGTTATTGACTTTATAGGCCCTTGTTCTTATTCTTTTTCCTATTCTTCTTCTTGTTTCTCTTTTTCCCATTATCCCTATTTCTATTGGTACCATCTCCAAATATGGACTCTTGATTGTCCCACATGTCTTTAGCATATTTTAAACCTACTATCTTCTTGTTGTAGTTGCTATAACATCCTCCAAAATTTTGGCTTACACTCAATTTTAGAGTCTTCCTTGGTCTTGCATACTACCGTCGAAAACACCGAAACTCATTTCGTGAGCTTTCTTGAAGTATTTTTCTCCCCTTTGCAAGTTGGGTTAAATGTCATCTTTCGGCATGATTGGCTATCACACAATGTGTAGAAGCATGTTCTGATGGTTTTGAGGATCTATCTTTGTGTATATTGTTGTAGCATTTTTTGGTTTTGATAAGTTAGAATATATTAGTCCAAAAAATAAAAATATTTTTCAAAAAATGTTAAGCTAGGATATGGACAAAAAGAATATTGAATAAAAAATGTTAGGAAATATCTTGATAACATGTCCACATCAAAGAAAATGTTAGGATAGATGCCCTAAAGAATGAAGGCAAAAATAAAATGTTAGGTTAGAGAGAAAAGAGAAAAACAATAAACTCTAAAAGTGTGCAAGTCCAAGTGCCACTACTTTTACTTTATCATGCAAAATAATGATTGTGTGCAACTTGCCATAAATTCCACAACCCATGGTAGTCAAATAGTTTAATCTTGACTAGTTCATGCTTTAAATTTCATGTTTATAGCTAGAGAATAAAGATCTAGCCAAATTGTTTAATCTTGGCAGATCAATAGTTAGGTAGAGAATAATAAGGAGCTCATCAGTTTAATCTGAGCCCTTGGATGTTATAATGTTAGAATTATATAGTTTGCCTTTAAAAAGAAAAAGGAAAGAAAAGGGTATACTATCCTAAATGCACCCAATTAAGTGAAGAGAAGATGTTAGGGTAAGTAAATGAGTAGGTAGAAGAAAATTTGTAGAAGCACATTTATCATGCTTGATCATGTGTTGCAATGTGTAGGAGCAGTTATGAGAGTGAAAATGTGTCCACAAGCTGATTTAACTAACTCCCCTCATCTCATTTCAACCCCCTTGTCCTAAATTTTCATTCCCTACTCCACTTTATAAAGTTAACTCTGCCATACCCATAAAATCCCTTTTGGGCCTAAGTATTATTAAACCCCCCATTTCTTAACAAACCTCCACTATGTTCACTTTTTTTCTGATATAACTCTTTTAAACCACCACACTTGGTGTGGTTAAATAAACCCCGCCGCAGTTAAAACCCTGGTCCCACTCCATAAGCCCATCGCAATGTGTTTAAACCCACTTTATTCATTAAAATAATTACAAATCCTTTGTAATTATTCCCCGGGCCCACTAATCTCCGCACCTGCTCCCTCCATGCATCTCAACCATTCGATAATTGTCCGATCACCTACTCCTAGATCTAACGATCCACAACCATATCACGTGCTCCCGATCTCCGATCTTTAAAGGCCCGAGAGCATGCGAAATTCATGGTTTTGCTCAGGCCCCTTGTGGTTATGTGTCATTCCCACATTAACTCGCGTGCCCTCAGAGAAAAACCACCCCACGGCCAAAAGCGATGCGATGAGCCTCTAAAACCTCTCCCCCATGTACAATAAAACCATCCACTATTCACTTTGTGGAAAATTTTCAAAAAGTTAACTATTTACCCGTTTAAACACCAAAACCCTCACTTTCGCTCTTTTTGCCCGTCTACATAGTAAAACCTGTATAACCCTCTTGTGCCATCGTAAGCCTTTGTAGCTGACTTAACCACTGTTTACCTCCCGAAAACGCTCTGGAATCCGTCCACAAACCTTTCATCTCAAATGAAGTCATTGTGGCCCTCCCCGTCAACCTATGTTTTTCTTAACAATTGTATTTTGCAGGTGACTAGCGGAAGACCACGAGATTGGATAAATGGTTTTTATATCAGTTAAAAATATGTTTACTCCAAGATTCTCAGGAAATCTATTCAAGGATTCATTTATCAGAAGTTTGTGTACAAACAGAAGATCAAGTTTAAACCAGAGACAGAGCAGAAAGAAGTCATTTTACACTGTAAATGCTAAAACAGACAAATTACACAGTAAAATCTTAAACAGAGGAGGCAAATAAAGATATACAATAAAAACTTGAAATGTACAGTAAAATTAAAAAGCACAGTAAAGGATATTGACAGGTCAATAAGGTTAAAGAGTATCAGATTAAAGTGTATCAAATGAAAGGTCATAAGTGAATATGACTTCCAGCGTGAAGATCAAACAGACAAACAGCTTAATGGGAAAAAGATCAAAGACAAAAGACAGCTAAACCTAAATAACAAGGACAACAAGAAGCAGTTCAATAGTTGTCTCTATCTTCTTGCATGAAGATATTTCCTTTTCCTAGAATAAATCCTTAAACAATTTAGGATATTTTCTTAGTTCTACTATTGTATAAATAACTCTCTTCTCTAGTTACTAAGGGTTCATTGTTCACCATTGAACCAGGTTGGCCATTGAAAAAGAGTTTTCACCCTTGAAGAAACATTTGTAAACATTTGATGTACTAGCTTTTCTGGACCCTTAATACAAAGTAGAGGATTCTGAATTCAGTTTTACATAGTTTGCATTTCCTATAAGTTTTTCCAATATTACACATTATATTTTCTTCATATTCTTATGTCTTACAAAGATACCTAGGTAGGAATAATTGTGTCTCAATCTATTCCTATAATCTTTTGAAGTGATAATCATTGAAGAGAATGGATTAATGAACTGTCTGTTTAATTAGTTCCCTCTGAATCAATAAATCATCAACATCTTGTCGTAAGCATAAGCGTATTCTCTTAAACCTTTTGAACATCGGTAAGAGGTTTTCATACTTATGATTATTTAATTTTCTGTCTAAAAACTGTAATAATAATATTATTTTTTGTTTCTTCTCACCACTATTCAAACTTTATCACTGTGTGAAGTTTTATATTAGCCCTCTACTTTGGGATTAATATTATCCAAAAGGTTAGACATTATAGTGTTATATCTGTTTTATTCATTGGTCTTCCAAATTAAAACAAAAACCCCCAAAACAATTATCTTAGATGCTCTGGCATTGATAGTTGACCACTATTATCTCAGAGGTACAACATATATGATTTGTTCTAACTAGGTAGTCATGTATCACACTCATTCACAAAGATTTAAGCACCATCGCACAAGTGTCGTCACAGTCGTCCCAAAGTCTATCTTAAGAGTCGCACTGGTCGTAACTGGTTGTAAAGTTGTAACAGGGAGGGAAATGCATTTTTCATGTGTCTTGGTGACCTTTGTTTTTGTTTTCATCAAGTATTCTAAGTTTGATATCACAATTGAAGTCTTATCTCTATTTACATCGGTCTAAGTGGTCTTACACTTAGCCATTTTTTAGAAGGCTTCTTGACTAAGCAACTTGGCTTTACTTGAGATGATAATGGTCAACTATCATGCTAGGGCATCTAAGATGTTTTTTTTGGGGGCTTTGTTTTAATTTGGAGGACCAATGTATGAAACATATTTAAAACAGTGATGCCTAACATTTTGAATAGTATTAATATTTAAACACAGGGCTGCTATTAAAATTCACACAATGATATAGCTTACATGGTGGTGAGCATAAATAGAGAGATGGTATGACTATCACAGTCTTCAAATTGAAAATTAAATAATCATAAGTAAGAAAACCTTTAACCTATGTTCAGAAGGTTTAACAAAATATGCTTAAGCTTACAAAAGACACTGATGATTTTATGATTTAGAGGGAATTAATAAAACAAACAGTTTATATAATTCATTCTCTTTATAGATGATCACTTCAGAAGCTTATAGGAATAATTGAAACACAATTACTCCTACCTGGTTATCTTTGTAAAACATAAGAATATGAAGAAAACACTGTGAAATAAAACTGGAAAAACTTACAGTAAAAACAAAACTGTATGAATCAGAATTCAGAATCCTTTGCTTTTGTATTAATGATTCAGAAAATTCAAGTACATTTAGTGTTTTGAAATGCTTCTTCAAGGGTGAAACCCTTTAATAACTTGTAGAGAGTTATTTATACAATCCAGAACTAAGAAAACATCTTAAACTATTTTACAAATATAGATAAATATAAAATCAGGAATATAAACTAATAGTTGATCTGTCACTATTTTGGTGTTGAGCTATTGATGACTGTTGCTAGAAAAAATGAGAACTATTGAGTTGGTGATGACTATTCCTGAAAATACTAAATACTATTTGATCACCCTTTAGTCAAGTAAACCAACGTTTCTTATCTGGGATAGATAACTTAGTTACCCTTCTATAAACTTCATCCATCTCTGTATATTTAGTAAAAGTGGGTTTTACTGGAAATATATGTCTGATTTCATTCAGAATGAAAAAGGAACCTCTAAGTGCATTTAGCACAACCCTTGGTGTTACTGAACCTCTTATGTTTGAAATTGAAGTTGCATTGGTACCCACCTCTGTAAGATTTCAAACATAATCTTCAATGGGCATTAATTTGTCGTTTATCACAAGCATAGAGGGAAAACCCTTGCTGGTCAAGGGTTCTAACCTACTAAAAAATATTTGAACTATAGTATTCACACTGCTGCACTTTTCCTCCAACTGAAGGATGAGATTTTTCTTGGTAATGATCTTCTTTACTTCCAGTATAGTTGTTGTCCTATCATTTATACCCAATTCTTCAAGTTCATAGTTGTCTTTAGAATTTAGGAACTTGATTATTTCAAAAGCAATTTCTAGCATGTCCTCAAGCTCTTTAGAAATAATTTCAACAACTTTCTGAGCATTCTCCAACAGGTCTTTTTGATCAAATATTATCTTGATATAGGGCTAGATATCCTTGACTGATTTAGTAATTTCTTCCCATAGAATCTCCTTTGCCAAACCTAGTTTGTTTCCAAGGTAAGAGTCTTTGATTTCCTTCTACAAAACTTCAATTTGACTTTTTTTCCTCTGCAACTCGGCTGCATGTGAACTTTCTGCAACTGCCTTCATATTTTTTAATTCCTTCAGTTCATCCTACAACTTCTTCAATTCAACTATCTGAATGGACAGATTTTGAACAACTTCTACAAGTTGTTCAACTCCTTCTGCTATACCTGTAGTTGATGTTGTGCTTGAAGTAGAAACTCTGGTTATTGAGACTTCTGAAAGAGGAACTACATCAATTGGAATTTGAGTACTCTTGATAGCTTCCTCTTTCTCTTTGACCAATTTTCCATTTGATCCTCCATCTATTTTATTTGCATATTTTGTTCCATGATGAACTTCATCATGTTAGATTTCTAAGTCTTGGTTTCTTCAATCTCATTGGCCATTGGATTCTCAGAAGCTAGCAGTTTGAGTTGCTTCCTTAATGTTGAGAGCTCAACATTTTTCTTCTTAATATGTTCTTTTGTATAATTTATATTTGATGGATCATATCCCATCTTCAGCACCATATCTTCCAAAGATTTGATCTTGGTGTCCTTTGCCAGTGAAGAAAATTTTTCCAACTTGAGTTGTGACTGTGTATTGACCAGGATGACCTGCAACTTTGACAAACTCATGGCAATATGAGTTAAAGTGGAAAAAATCATCTCAATTTGATCAATTGGATACACATATTTTACATTAAACTCAAATGAGGATTGCTTCTGATAATGTGCATGAGTCCTGGGTTGTGGAATTTGAGCTTGCAGGAAAGCAACCTACATTTTTCCCTTCTCAGAGTCAAAGAATGAAAGAAGTCTGGCCTGAGAGCAGGAGGAATGTTTCCAAAATTGGGTATAGGTGTTCAATTTCAATTCTTCATTCTTCTTTTTAATCTCACTGAAAACATGAAATATGTCCTCCTCCTTGTCCTTCTGAATGCTTCCACTGGTCTGAATTACCTATTGTTCATGAGAAGTAGTGGAATGAGTTGGGGACTCGATAGAGTGTCCACCAAACTGTGTATAGAGCACAATCTCTCCAAGTCCATAAAATGTTGATTTTTGAGACTCATTTGTTGCTCCAACAATCACAAATATCCTAAGCCTCTTCTTTGTATGCACAATCCTAAAGCACTAGCTTGATGCTTCAATTGTAGGGGATGATTGTTCTTCCCTTCCTCTCTTAGCTGTCTTTTCGTATGCAAGTGGAGTTTGTACATTGGAAGTAGAAATTGCCTGCTCTTCAGCTTCTTGAAGGGTGTTCTCTTTCCATTCGAACTAATTTTTGTACTGCTCTATTTTAGGTCTGGCTGTGTGGTGATATGCAGTAAACTTATTTTCAACCCTGAGATTAGAAATCACTCCCATTGGGTCATAAGACCAAGTGAAACTGAGACCAAACTTCATTTCCTTTAATAACATGTCTACTTCTTCTCTTGCTACTCTAGTGTTGCAGATGAATGGACCGACCTGAGCTTTTAGCTTGAATTGTGATTTCTTATGTGCTACCACAAATTCATCTACATTTAACCTTTACCTAATATATTATAGTGCAAAGATTCTTATGGGGAGGTACTTGGGAAGTTTGTAGGGTGGAATCTCACAACCATAAACCCTGATTCCTATGTAGTTTTGGGAAAGATACCAATCTCCTGTTGTGGCTTGATCAACTAGCTGCAACACTTTCACAATTTCATCACTGATTCTTGGCATTGGAGTGGTGCTCATAAGACTAATAGTTGTATGAATAAACAATTCTATGAACTCTTTATATGTAAATTCTTCTTTCTCATTCATTCCCATTGAAGTCCAAAAGATCACTGATTGTTGGTTTCCTTCCTCATCTAGCTTCTGTAAGGTGAATGGAAATTTGTCTCCCTAAAAATATATAAAAAGGTATACAAGTATTGAAGCATACTTGAATACTTCTTCAGTGTTAAACTGGACAAATTTCTCATGTATGGTTTCAGCTAGGAATTGGCTAAAGTTATAGAGAACAATGGGTTTGGAATCAGCAAAAAAGATTGACAAGAAACCTAGGATAGCTTCATTAACATATTGATCAGAATTGTAACCAAGCAGATAGGACAAAATAGTGGTGATTTTCTTGGTTCTGTTAGGGAACATGGATGAATCATAGGGAGGGTTTCTTTTAGGCAGAGGACTATCTATAGCTAGGAAAAGTTCAAGAGTCTGGGATCTTTTAGTAAAATCTAGCTTTTGATAAGCTTCTATCAGGCTTTCATGAGAAAAAGGATGGGTTGGTGCAATAGTTTGGGCTTGTAACATTTTTTCAATGGACTCAGCATTGATGAAACAGAGGATTTCTCCTATGGGTGAAATGATTGCTCTTTGAGTGGGATCATAGGACTCATGGCATTTCCTGACAAATTAAGGAGCTCTATGTATCTGAGGGAAAATGTAGTGGGGAAGGTGGGAGTCCCAAAGTCATATTTCATTTGTCTGATCAATTAATTGATCCTCCATCCAACAATAAATTTTATATAAATCAAATTGAGAGGAATACTCAATGATCTTATAATCTTTGTCGACCAGGGGAGTATGATGGAGGTCAACTTGCGGATGAATAAGAGGATTTTCGATTTCTACAATTTATTTTCCCTTGGGAGGAATCTTATCAAATGAATTGCAAAGTGAAAGTGATGGAAATGGAAAAAATTGGTCTGAAACTGAGTGATAATAGTAAAAATAGTATGACTGAAAAGTGACAAGTGGACCTGGATGTCGGCTTTCTTCTGAACATGACAAAGTAACTACTTAAGTGTTGAACCGTCATTGAGCTATAAGCAGGAAATCTTCAGTGATCAATTTAGCTACAAAAATGCACTGTGTAACAATTTTCATGAAGGAAAAGTGCTTATAATGGAAAAAATGGAGTGGGACTATTTAATGAATAGCTAAATCTTCATTAATTATCCAATGGGATTAATAAATGGGTCTATGGGGCATAAATTCACGAGAGTGCAAATTAAATGAATAACGGATAGGCGGCAGATGATTAGACGAAGGAAGTGACATGGAGTGGACGTGGACAGTGACATTGGAGTGGAGTTAAACGATTAAATGTAAACCGCGTTCAGGAGAAACTTCAGGTGGTAAGTTGTCTTAGGATTTTAAGTCCTGAAAGACTAGGACGGGGAAAGCAGTTTTGGAGGGTGGTTTTAGAAAATGCCCACTTCAGACCCCCCCATCCCCCCACCGATAAATTTTAGACAACAAATGAGGGCTGAGGAGCGATGTGGGCGATCGGATCTTAGGGGAGTGTGCGGGATGTAAGGTAAGATGAAAAGGATTTAACATCGTCAAGATTTATGGTGGATGTGACAATTTGGTGTTGTGGGCGAACGAATGAATGAAGTTAGGATATTTGTAAAATTACATTGGTACTTAGGATTATGGTTAATTAAAGCCCATATCATATGCACATCTTTTCAATGTTATAGCTTAGGATGAAATCATTTCATGCTCCAATTGTATTCCATTTGTCTACCTACCCTTATCTTTCCTAACATTTTATCAGTTAGTTCTCCGAGTGCATTTAGACTAGCAACACAATATTTTCCTTTTAATGACTAATCTACTTCTATCCTTTATTTCCTCCATTGGCTCAGATTAAACTGTTGAGCCAATTTTATTTGCTACGTATTGACAAACAATTTTAATCAAATCCAATCATGATTAAACTGTACAATTGGATTTTATGAACTAGTGTAGCATTTAAACAAACTGCACTGATGAAAAGAGATATTGGGGTTAACCAAAATCCCTTTTCCTTAAAAAAATCGATCCTGAGGCCTGTGGGTTATGGCCCACAAACCCTATTAGAAGTGTTTCTTTAGGACTTTAGCCTTTAACCGTGGATTTACATTAGACCCGAAACCATATAACATTATCGGGGCTTTTATAGCGAAAGCATACATATGGGACTTAATCCTTAAACCCCCTTTTTCCATTCAATTATCAGAATATGGGAAAATCATGGAAATCCCTCTCCGAATATAATATACTGGACTTTAATTTATCTATACCCAAATCTACATATCGTCGGGTTCACCTCTGCCAAGCTCCTCCCTCGAACTCTGATTGACGCAATCGCCAATTGGTCTATCGGTGACATTGCCACATCGCTCATCCGTCATCGGCGTTCCATCATCCCATTGTTTTTGGTTCTTTGGCCTCTCTGATATGCGATCATCGATCACATCTGAACTGTCGATCAAAACTTTGGATCCGACGATCTAGGATCCATCGGATTATCGCAGTCACACTGCTCAATGGTTGGACCCCTTCCATTTAAAACACCAACCCAATATGTATTCTGGACCCGATAAGGGTATAGTCCATTCTGTATGAAATTTCAAGTCTGTTTTACGGATACACTAACGGGTTTTGCATGATTTCTCAATGTAAGTCGGTTTACACCTACCTTTGATGGGTTCTACTGTTAAATCCAGTTCTGCCAGAGTCTGTCAAGCACGCATAAATTCCATTAATATCTTTGGGTCATCATTGATCCTTTCCATGATCGATGGTCGATCAACCTGCAACATTTGAACATACTTATAAACGCTCGATTTCAAACCATTCATGGCTATATGCAGCATAACAGAAATATACAGGAACGTGGAAACCCACAAACGCACATGTATTATAATACATAACATAGCTACAAATCTAAGGCATTTCAGCCTTAGCACAATTCCCCTCTCGACTACATCGAATCTATCTACTGCTCTATATCCCCTTTGAACACACAGGTTCATGATATATATAAGAAGTATTACATTGGATCACTGAAAGGATCCAATCAAATTTCTCCATCATTTCCTCTAACAAAAGCCCTAAAGCTCGCTACATGCATACTTATGTGGCAGATAAAGTCTTCTAGAGACTTATTTCTTCCATCAATTAAAATCTGTTTTAAAATAGATTTTTCCCTGTTTTGCTCCATGGTCCATGTCTTCCTCCTTTTTCCACTTTGGATTCCTCCTTTAATGAGGGGTGCTAGATGCTCCTGCATTAGACTCCCAAGGCACAAAAATTTATGACCTCCTCGTCATATGCTTCTCCTTGTTCTTAACAATTCTACCCACTGATACTTCACTTCTATAGTGGAACTGCCTTCATGATCTTCTGTGAACTGCAACCAAGCCTCTGCACTAACAGTCTCCTTTTGCTACATGATACCTCACCAAGCTCTCCTCACTCAGTCTTTTGGCATCCTTCAGGTTCTTTTCTCTTGAACCAATTGAGCACTCCATGCTCTAGGTTTGCTGCAATCTTCTCACCTTTTGCTATCATTCTCTATGTGACAGTAAGACCATAACTCTCTAGCTCTATTAACTATACCTCCTTCTCCTTAGCTTGCACTCCTTCTTCCTTCTTCTCATAGGAAAACTTTCCCTAACCTAATACCAAATGATGGAAATGAGAAATTGGGGGGTAACCAAAATCCCTTTTCCTTAAAAAAAATGATCTTGGGGCCTATGGGTTATGGCCCACAAAGGCTATCGGAAGTGTTTCTTTAGGCCTTCAGCCTTTAAATATGGACTTATATTAGACTCGAAACCATATAACATTATAGGGGCTTTTATACCAGAAGCATACATATGGGACTTAATCCTTAAACCCCCTATTTCCATTCAACCATCGGAATACGGGAAAATCATGGAAATCCCACTCCGAATCTAATATATTGGACTTTAAGTTATATATACCCAAATATACATATCGTTGGATCCACCTTTGCCAAGCTCCTCCTCTGAACTTTGATTGACGCAATCGCAGATTGGTCTATCGGTGACATTGCCACATTGCTCATCGGTCATCAACATTCCATCATTCCACTGTTGATGGTCCTTTGGCCTCTTCGATATGCGATCCCCGATCGCATCTAAACCATTGATCAGAACTTTAGATCCGACGGTCCAGGAACCATCGGTTTATCATAGTCACACTACTTAATGGTTGGACCCCTTCCGTTTAAAACACCGACCCGATATGTCTTCTGAACCCGATAAGGGTATAGGCCATTCTATATGAAATTTCAAGTCCGCTTTACTGATCCACTAAGGGGTTTTGCGCGATTTCTTAGTGTAAGTCAGTTTACACCCGCCTTTTATGGGTTTTGCAGTTAAATCTAGTTCTGCCACAGTTTTTCAAGCACGCATAAATTCCATTAATATCTTTGGGTCGACATCGATCCTTTCCGCGATCGATGGTCAATCAACCTACAACTTTTGAACATGCTTATAAACGTTGGATTTCAAACCATTCACGAATATATACGGAATAACAGAAATATACAGGCACGTGGAAACCCACGAACACACATGTATTATATTATACACAACACAGCTACAAATCTAAGGCATTTCAGCCTTAGCACAATTCCCCTCTCGACTACATCGAATCTATCTATTGCTCTATATCCCCTTTGAACATGCAGTTTCATCATATATATAAGCAGTATTGGATCAGATCACTGAAAGGATCCGATCAGATTTCTCCATGATTTCCTGTAACAAAAGCCCTAAAGCTCGCTACATGCATACTTATGTGGCAGATAAAGTCTTCTAGAGACTTATCGCTTCCATCAATTAAAATATGTTTTAAAATAGATTTTTCCTTGTTTTGCTCCCTGGTCCATGTCTTCCTCCTTTTTACACTTTGGGTTACTCCTTTAATGAGGGGTGTTGGATGCTCCTGCACCATACAAAATTTATTTGCAAAAATAAAATTTCTAAGAGTAGTGGCATTGGATTTGCAACACTTTAAGAGTTTATTACTTTTTCTTTTCTTTCTATCCTAACATTTTATTTCTGCCTTCATTTTTTAGGGCATCTATTCTAACATTTTATTTGATATGGACTTATTCATCAAACATCCATAACATTTTTTATTTACTATTCTTTTTTGTCCATATCCTAACTTAACATTTTTTGAAATATATTTTCACATTTTGACTAATTGATACTAACTTACTAAAACCAAAAAATGCTACAACATCGGCTCTAACTGGGGACTAATTTCTCCTACAAAATGCAGAGAACCTACAGATCCATGTTCCTTCTCCTTGGGCTATGGAGTCTTTTCTGTAAAAATCACACTGACAGCTTGAAAAGTAAAATAAACAAGAGTTTTTACAATGATATCTACTTCAACTTCTCAGTATTGAATGTAATGCTTGAGAAACCTTCCATTAACAGGATAAGTGGAATATAGTCCCTCAAGATTTTGTAGCACAAAAGTGTTGTTTCCCTTTACTTCAGCAATATCTAAAGGTCCAAACCATAGGTTATCAAACTTGTCATGTTTTCCCTTATCTTCTCTTCTAGAATCCCATCTTAGAACTAGATCACCCTCCTTGAAGTCCCTTTCCCTAGCTCTTCTGTTATACAGGCTCTTCATCTTATTCTGATACTTTTTCAATTTATGTTGGACTTCATCTCTATTTTCATTTAGTTCAATAATCTGATTTATTCTCCTTGAAAGACATCAGGTTCATCAGTTGAATCCTGCAGGAATTTTAAAACAGGGAAGGCCAAGTTGGTAGGGAAGATTGCGCCTTTCCCATAGACTAACTAAAAATGAGATTTTCCAGTAGATCTCTTTGGGGTAACCCTGTTTTCCCACACTGCATAAATTAGATGAGATTCCCAGCTCTTTTTATGATCTACTAAAGTCTTTTTCATCACCTTTACTAGAATTTTATTTGAGGATTCTGCAAGACCATTACCTTGAGGGTAATATGGAGTTGAATGATGTAACAAAATCTGATATTTTTGGAAAAATTCAATCATTTTAACACTGGAAAATTTTGCTGCATTATTAGTAACAATTTGTGTTGGGCAACCAAACCTAGATAAGATGTTTTTTCAATGAATTTGATTACTACTAAATCAGTAGCACTTCTTACTGGAATTTCTTCCACCCATTTCATGAAGTAGTCAGTTGCAGTGAGGATCCATCTATGCTGACTACTTGAAGTAGGATGAATCTCTCCAATAAAATCTAGTCCCCATTGGAGAAAAGTTGCTGAGACTATTGTCGAGATCAGTGGAAGAGCTGCTAGTTTTTTCTTACCAGCAAACATCTGATAGGGGACACAACTTCTGACCTTTGCTCCTACTTGTAAGAACAATGTGGGCCAATAAAAGCATGCACTTAATATCTTATATGTTGTTTCTCTACAATCATAATTTCCTCCAAAAAATCCTGTGTGAAACTGATCAATGATTCCTTTAGTCTCTGATTCTGTTAAACATAATAACAAAATATTTAGTGGGTATTTCTAGTATAGACTTGCATTTATGATACAATACTTGACTGCTTTCAATTTGAGAGTTTCACACTAAATTTTGGAGAATGAAGTTGGACACTCAAAATGGATCAAGAATTTTACAATATCCTGATACCAATTTGATAAGAGAAATTTTCCATCAATGTGTAAAGGGATGATTCGATCTGAAGGTAAAGGTTCTTGTGGATTATTTTCTTCAGGATGAAGGGAAGGTTCTTGTGGATTATTCACATTCAAATTTTGGGAAGGTTCTTGTGGATTCTCCCCTTCTACAAGAACAGAAGGTTCTTGTGGATTCTTCTTATCTGAAATTTGAGAAGGATCTTGTGGATTCTTCCCTTGTATTTCCTAAATGGAATTGATGCCAAGCACTTTACAGTTGGATTCAGCTAGAAGCTTAGCTAATCCTCGACCCTTGACTAGCTTTGTGGTTTTGATATTTAGATCAAACTCGAGTATTTGAGTGATCCATTTACCTCTCTTCCCATCTATGTTTAATTGCATT
This sequence comes from Pinus tabuliformis, assembly GCA_031772625.1. Taxonomy (NCBI): domain Eukaryota; kingdom Viridiplantae; phylum Streptophyta; class Pinopsida; order Pinales; family Pinaceae; genus Pinus; species Pinus tabuliformis. The sequence goes on along the minus strand of CM062820.1, from coordinate 1,595,011,697 downwards.
AATTTTTTTTTTACAACACTACTATAAACATAAGTATTAATAGGTGAATGTAGGACATACATCCTGAATGATTTCAGAGCTTGTATAAGGGCATAGGCTTGCTTCTCAATTTTGTCATACTTAAGCTCAATATCTCTCATAACCTTATTGAAAAATGATATGGTTTGTGTAGAAATTTTGAATAATATGACACTTATTCACATAGATTATCCCGATTATACACTATTGCGGAATACATGCATAATACATAACCTCCTCTACGTTGATCATCAATTTAGTAGCATTAAAAACAATGAAACATCAATCGCATGCACACATTAACGTAGTATGTAACCCGGGGAAAGCTTACAGCTGAAAACCCCACACTATCTATATATTAATGATTGAGAACATGTAACAATACATAGTACAATACTCCTCATAAGAACTCAACACTATCTCCACCTGTTACACACAAAACTCGCTCAAGTCCGAACAAGTCACAGGTTCAAATCTCCTTCGCTGCTTTGCCTGCCTCCACTACACAATGCTTCAAGAGAATCACCCACACTGAAAATCATGTGAGCACAGGCTATAATCCTTGGTATTGGCCCGCATTGCGTAGTACTCATTGGCATAACTCAATCCCTTTGATTGTGCAAGATCTCATGCACAACTATAGTCACAACGGATAGCAATCTCAACCTCTAACACCTATCTCCACTGAACTGTACATGCACTGACATGCAACTGAGTTAACTGATGTATTCTTTAGTTTCTTTATGAGTTAGTAATTAATTCACACAACTCATCACTAGTATATTTGCAGTTATACTAACTACAACTAGTTCAACCAAGTCAAACTAAACACAACTCCATCAACTCCACAATCAACTCCACCAAACTCAACTGCTTGAGTTCTAACTGAAGTCCTGCATGCAATAACTCAACTAACTCACAAGAAAAGCGTACTTTCTTCTGACAGTTGCATGTGCCACATCTGTAGCTCAAACTAAAGTGCTCCAAGAGGATAAGATAAAGTTTATAGTATAAATATTATTACGAGACAATAATATTTGACTTTTCTATTTTTAGCCTAGCAATCTAAAAATAGACTCCGAACACACCGCTGTGAACCAAAAATAGAAGTCCATCTATTTTTCCCAACATGACCAATCATCCATAAACATCATCCTGCAACTCATAGACCAAGCCCACTTAGTGAAGGCGACTCCTTTCCACTAAGCTCCATCATCTTGTTGCATTCTCAACACTCCCTCTCAAAAAGATATGGATTATCAGCAACCCCTATCCTACCTCGGTGGTATTTGAATTTGCTCCTGGTGAGCGCCTTCTTCAAGATATTATCATCCTGATCCTTCGTTGGAATGTATGAAAGTAACATGATTCTCCGCTGCACACAATCTCTGATATGATGGTACCTGATGTCAATGTGCTTAGATCTATCATGAAATATAGGATTAGCCGAGAGTTTAATGCAACTCTGGTTATCACAGTAAATCACAGTAGGCTCCAAGTAAGAACCAAACAACCCGACCAGGATCTTCCTCATCCATATAGCCTCGCATGCAGCCAAACTTGCTGCCATATACTTGGCCTCTGCTGAACTGAGTGCCACGGATCTCTACTTCCTGTTGTACCAAGAAACTGCTGTCGACCCGATACTGAAGACCCCTCCTGATGTGCTCTTTCTGTCCGCTGGGCTCCCTGCCCAATCTACATCCGTGAAGCCACATAGCTTCACCTCATCCTCCTGTCTGTACCACAATCCATATCCCGATGTGCCTCTCAAATAATGCAATACATGCTTTCCTGCCTTCCAGAAGAGCTTGGTTGGCTTAACCATAGCTTGTGAAAGCTGGTTAACAGCATAGCATATATCAGGTCGTGTATTGACCAGATACATAAGCGACCCCACCAACTGTCGATAAACAGTGGCATCCACTTCTTCTGCCGAAGTGGCATCCTCCTTCCTCCATCCTCCAGGAAGAGGAGTATCAACAGGCTTGCATCCATGCATGTTGAACTTCTCTAGTATCTCCCGAGCATACTTACCTTGAGAAACAAATAGTCCATCACTGCGCTGCCAAATTTCCAATCCCAAGAAATAATGAAGGAGGCCCAAGTCCTTCATCTCAAACTCCTTAGCAAGATCATCCTTGCATGAAAGTATCGACATCTCATCACCCGTTAGAATCAAATCATCTACATAAAGTAAAATGATAAGCAACTTACCCTCCACCACAATCTGGCATAGGTTAGGATCCACCTCACTCTTGGAGAATCCAAGTCCAGTGAAATAACTATCTATCCATGTGTACTAAGCACGTGGTGCTTGTTTCAACCCATACAATGCTCCCTTGAGCCTGCACACATGCGACTCACTGCTGAAGATCTTGAAACCTTCGGGCTGCTCAATGTACACCTCCTCCTCAATGACTCCATTGAGGAATGCAGTCTTCACATCCATCTAATGAATGTGCCACCCCATCCGCACTGAGAGAGCAAGAATCGTTCGTATGGAAGAATACCTTGTGACAGGTGCAAAGGTCTCCTCATAATCGATCCCCTCTATCTGTGAAAAGCCTCGGGTAACAAATCTTGCCTTGTACTTCTCCACACTCCTGTTAGCTGCCTGCTTAACTTTGTAGATCCATCTCGAACCCACCACTGATTTCCCTTCCAGTCTAGGAACAATCTCCCATGCATTATTCTGACAATCGAATCATACTCTTCCACCATGGCATCTACCCATGCGGGATCCAATCCTCCACAACTTCCTCAAAAGAGGATGGCTGTCACAACACATTTGCTCATAAGAGCCATGTATCCAGTGTACCAATCAGGTGACTGTCTCTGCCTGCGTTGGGCTGTAGGTGGTCCTACAACTTTCTCTGCATATTGAGCCAGTCACTCAGCTTCTGTCAAGCACTTTCACCCTCTGATGGTTGGCGTTGCATGAGTGGTCTCTTCCACTCCATGAACTTCGTCTTGTGATTGATCCACATCCTGAAGCTCATCCTTAGGAACTAATAGCTCCTCATCTGCATGCAAGTGTGGCTCCCTCTCAAGCGAACACTTCATGGCTTTCTCCTCCTGAAATTTTATATCCCGTTGCACAACAGTCTTTCCATTGTCTGGAAAATACACACGATAGTTGTGGGGCGTATCAGTGTACCCCACAAATATCCCAACCTCTATGGTCGGCTCCAACTTCTTCTTGGAATCCTTCATCACATGCATGTAAACTTTAGCACCAAAAATCCTCAAATGAGAAAGATCATGCTTCTTACCAGAATAAGCCTCCTCGAGTGTACTCATGCCAAGTATCCTGTGAGGATAACGGTTCTGCACATATACTTCAGTATTGCATACTTCCACCCACAAGTGAAGGGGTAGCCCCTGATCATGCAACATCACCCATGCAGCACCCACGATCGTTCTGTTCTTCCGCTCAGCAACCCCATTCTGTTGTGGGTTATGAGGAGCTATGAGCTCTCTTCGAATCCCTTCTGCACTGCAGAAATCATTGAACTCACCAGAGATGTATTCACCACCATTATCACTCCTAAGAGCCTTCACCTTCTTCCCTGACTCCTTCTCGACCAGTGCTTTGAACTCACAGAACTTTCAGTATGTCTCGCTCTTCTTCTGCATGAAGAAGATCCAGCACTTATGAGAGAAATCATCCACAAAAATCACATAATACCTGTGTTTTGTTGTCGAAGCTACTGAGAAAGTTCCACACACATCTATGTGAATTCACTCAAGGATTTTCATGGCGCGACTATCCTTCTCGAGAAAGGTGGCTTTCACAAACTTTCCCAAAGTACACCCCTTGCACTGATCTGACTGCGCAAGAGTGCCTTTAGGAAGCCCTGTAGTGATCTGTTGCAGTATCTTCAAGGCTCCATGGTGAAGGTGACCCAATCTCCTGGCCATAGCTTGCCATCATCCCGACTCACCAATCCTTCTGCCTTGCATGCCATTGCTGTGCAACCATCTACATGCAACTGATAAAGGTTCCTCTCTCGAACCCCTATCTTCCGGGTTTCACCAGTTGTCTTACTACGCAGGAAACCCTTTCCCTTGCTAAAAACAACATCATATCCCTTGTCTTCTAACATCGCCATAGAGAACATGCATCACTTCCTTCAATACGAAGGGTTTACCAAACTCCCTCTCAAAGGAAATGGTACCGATACCGGTCGCACTGTATCTACCATCATCGCCCATCTCGATGTGCACTCCAAGATCTTTGTCTTCCAGATCAGAAAACAAATCTCGATCTCCTGTAATGTGAAAAGACGCACCACTGTCCAAGAACCACACCGATCCCATCACACTTTATCCCAAGAATGCGATTAATGAAAAATCAAGCTCAAATTGCGAGGCTAGAGCCTCTCCTGCTACAGATCCAATAGCTTGCTTGTTCTTCTTCTTCTGTGGACAATTAGTGGCATAGTGTCCGTGCTGGTGACAATTAAAGCACTTCACCTTGGACATGTCCTTCTTCTTTCCTTTCACACCAGACTGAGAAGCTTTCTTTCTCTTCCCCTTCTTTGCTTTGGCAGCCAAAGCGCAATTTTCTTCATCAGTTCCCTTTGATGAAGATCCGTCCTTGGTATTCAGCCTGATCTCCTCCTACACAAGATCTGACCAAAGTCTCTCCCATCCTGGCAGCTTCTCCTGACCATTGACAGAGTCCTGATAGGAATTCCAACTCTTCGGAAGACCAAGTAGAGCCAAGCTCACCAAGTCCTCATCATCGACAGTCACCCCCACACTTCCCAGCTCATCTCGACACAGAGTGAACTTTGTGAGATACTTGGGCATACTGTCTCCCTTCTTACATTTGATGTTTCTGAGTTTATCCTTGAGCGACAGCTTCCTCTGATCACTCTTGCTTTGGAATAGATCTTTTAACGCTTTCCACATCAAGTATGGAGAAGCCTTTCCATGCAGGCTGGACACAATATGATCCTTCACGCCCTCCAACAGAATCCTTTGACACTTTGTTGTCTTCTTTTTCCAAGCATCAACTTGCGCAGTATCATTAGGCTTTGGGACCTCAACCTCTATGAACTCCTTCAGCCCATTATCATCCAACACTACCTCCATCTTGTCCTTCCATGCAATATAGTTCGAGCTGCCCTCAAGAGCATACTCCAATCACAGTCCATTGAAAGACATTGCCACGTTGATACCAAGAAAGCACTGCTGCAAATTTGAATTCCACCAGCTCCAAACTCAACTGCCTCCGATATATAATTCGTGAGAACAAAGTATTTCTCGTACAGAGATTGAGTGTATGGGCTTTTACCAAGTATCTCACCTTCCAAAAGAAGGATGAATCCAAAGGCTACCTGGCTCGATTACAGACTCTACCTGAAGAAATAAGATGTAAACACTTTCTGAATAATAGATCTGATGATCAACAGCTCTGATACCATGTAGAAATTTTGAATAATATGAAACTTATTCATAGAGATTATCCTGATTATACACTATTGTGGAATACATGCATAATACATAACCTCCTCGACATTGATCATCAATTTAGCAGCATTAAAAACAATGAAACATCAATCACATGCACACATTAACATAGTATGTAACCCGGGGAAAGCTTACAACTGAAAACGCCACACTATCTGGATATTAATGATTGAGAACATGTAACAATACATATTACAATACTCCTCACAAGTACTCAACACTATCTCCACCTGTTACACACAAAACTAGCTCAGATCCGAACAAGTCATAGGTTCAAATCTCCTCCGTTGCTTTGCCTGCCTCCACTGCACAATGCTTCAAGAGAATCACCCACATTGAAAATCACGTGAGCACGGGCTATAATCCTTGGTATTTGCCCACATTGCGCAGTACTCATTGGCATAACTCAATCCCTTTGATTGTGCAAGATCTCATGCACAACTATAGTCACAACTGATAGCAATCTCAACCTCTAACACCTGTATCCACTGAACTGTACATGCAACTGAGTTAACTGATGTATCCTTTAGTTGCTTTATGAGTTAATAATTAATTCACACAACTCATCACTAGTCTATTTGCAGTTAGACTAATTACAACTAGTTCAACCAAGTCAAACTAAACACAACTCCATCAACTCCACAATCAACTCCACCAAACTCAACTGCTTGAGTTCTAACTGAAGTCCTGCATGCAATAGCTCAACTGAATCACAAGAAAAGTGTATTTTCTTCTGATAGCTGCATGTGCCACATCTGTAGCTCAAATTGAAGTGCTCCAAGAGGAAAATATAAAGTTTATAGTATAAATATTATTATGAGACAATAATATTTGACTTTTCTATTTTTAGCCTGGCAGTCTAAAAATAGACTCTGATCACACCGTTGTGAACCAAAAATAGAAGTCCATCTATTTTTCCCAACATGACCAATCATCCATAAATAGAATCCTGCAACTCATAGACCATGATCCATATCCCTAAAAATAGACATAGTCTAAAAATAGACTTTGCGCCATAATTTGCCTGCGGGCCCACTTAGTGAAGGCGACTCCTTTCCAGTAAGCTCCATCATCTTGTTGCATTCTCAACAGTTTGTTCATGGGAATCTTCATTCTTTTTTAATAAAAAAACAACAAGGGTTGTTTCAGAGGCAAAGGAAAATATATTGAATGGCTTGGAATAATCAGGACTAGCCAAGGTTGGGGCTTCAGAGATAACTTTATTGATTTGGTCAAATGCATACCTAGAAGAGACAGTCCATTTAACTCCATGATTCTTTCAGAGCATATCAGTTATGTCTTTCACACTTTCAACATAATTTGGGATGGACCTTAAAAAATTAATCTTGCCTAGAAAATCTTGGATCTCCTTCTTATTTCTAGGTAATGACAATGTTTTTATTGCAGAAACACATTTGGGATCAATCACCACTCCTTCTCTTGAGATTATGTGGCCTAAAAACTTTCTTTCTTTGATAGCAAAAGGAGACTTTTTAGGATTGAGGGATATTCCAAATTTCCTACACCTGTCAAAAACCTTCATCAAGTGCTTTAGATGTTTCTGATGAGACTTAGAAAAAATAGTTATGTCATCAAGATAAATGACTACACATTTGTTTACCTATCCCACAAAATCTATGTCCATATCTCTTTGAAAAGTTGCTCCAACATTGGACAAGCCAAAGGGCGTTCTATTTTGAGAATGTAACAAGATGATGGAGCTTAGTGGAAAGGAGTCGCCTTCACTAAGTGGGCCCGCAGGCTATTTTTGGCGCAAAGTCTATTTTTAGACTATGTCTATTTTTAGACATATGCATCATGGTCTATGAGTTGCAGGATTCTATTTGTGGATGATTGGTCATGTTGGTAAAAATAGATGGACTTCTATTTTTAGACATATGGGCGGTTTCTAGTTTTAGACTGCCAGGCTAAAAATAGAAAAATCGAATATTATTAGCTCATAATAATATTTGGACTATAAACATTATCTTATCCTCTTGGAGCACTTCAATTTGAGCTACAGATGTGGCACATGCAGCTGTCAGAAGGAAATACGCTTTCTTGTGGGTCAGTTGAGCTATTGCATGGTGGACTTCAGTTAGAACTCAAGTGGTTGAGTTTGGTGGAGCTGATTGAGGAGTTGATGGAGTTGTGTTTAGTTTGACTTGGTTAAACTAGTTGTATTTAGTCTAACTGCAGAATACACTAGTGATGGGTGATGTGAATTAATTGTTAAATTAATTCACTAATTATTAACTCATAAAGCAACTAAAGAATACATCAATTAACTCGGTGCATGGACAATTTAGTGGAGACAGGTGTTAGAGGTTGAGATTGCTATCAGTTGTGACTATAGTTGTGCATGAGATTTGCACAATCAATGGATTGAGTAATGCCAATGAGGATTGCATGGTTCAGCCAAGGAAGTATGAGTTTGCTTCAGCCATTCTGATCTATTCTCATGCAGGATTGCACAGTGGAGGCAGGAAGAAAGTGGAGGAGATTTGAACCTATGATTGATTCAGATCTGGGCTAGTTTGTGTGTAACAGGTGGAGATAGTACTGAGTACTTGTGAGGAGTATTTTACTATGTATTGTTACATGTTCTCAATCAATATAATATACAGATAGTGTGGGGTTTTCAGCTGTATGATTTCCCCAGGTTACATACTGTGTTAATGTGTGCATGCGATTGATGTTTGATTGTTTTTAATTCCGAAAAATTGATGATCAACGTAGAGGAGGTTATGTATTATGCATGTATTCTGCAATAGTGTATAATCAGGATAATCTTTGTGAATAAGTGTCATATTATTCAAAATTTCTACATGGTATCAGAGTTGTTGATCATCAGATCTATTATTCAGAAAGTGTTTACATTTTATTTCTTCAAGCAGACTCTGTAATCGGGCCAGGTAGCCTCTGGATTCATCCTTCCTTTGGAAGGTGAGATATCCGGTAAAAGCCCATACAGTCAATCTCTGTAAAAGAAATACTTTGTCCTCACGAATTTTAGATCAGAAGCGGTTGAGTTTTGAGCTGGTGGAATTCGAATTTGCAGCAGTATTTTCTTGGTGTCAAAGATGAAGTGTCTTTCAACGGATTTCAATTGGAGTATGCTCTTGACGGCAGCTCGAATTATATTGCATGGAAAGATAGGATGGAGGCAGTGTTAGATAATGGGTTGAAGGAGTTCATAGAGGCTGAGGTCCCAAAGCCTACTGATACTGCTCAAGTTGATGCTTGGCAAAAGAAGATAGCAAAGTGTCGAAGGATTCTATTGGAGGGCATGAAGGATCACATTGTGTCCAACCTGCATGGAAAGGCTTCTCCATACTTGATGTGGAAAGCGTTGACAGATCTATTCCAAAGCAAGAGCGATCAGAGGAAGTTGGCACTCAAGGATAAACTTAGAAACATTAAGTGTGAGAAGGGAGACGGTATGCCCAAGTATCTCACGAAGTCCACTAAGTGCAGGGATGAGCTGGGAAGTGTGGGGGTGACTGTCGATGATGAGGACTTGGTGAGCTTGGCTCTACTTGGTCTTCTAAAGAGTTGGCATTCCTATCAGGACTCTATCAATGGTCTGGAGAAATTGCCAGGATTGGAGAGACTTTGGTCAGATCTTGTGCAGGAGGAGATCAGGTGAAATACCAGGGACGGATCTTCATCAAAGGCAACTGATGAAGAAAATTGCGCTTTGGCTACCAAAGCAAAGAAGGGGAAGAACAAGAAAGATTCTCATTCTGGTGTGAAAGGCAAGAAGCAGGACATGTCCAAGGTGAAGTGCTTTCACTGTCACCAGCACAGACACTATGCCACAAATTGTCCGCAGAAGAAGAAAAATAAGCAAGCCGCTAGATCTGCAGCAGGAGAGGCATTAGCCTCATAGTTTGAGCTTGATTTTTCATTGATCGCATGCTTGGTATCAAGTGTGATGGGATCGGTATGGTTCTTGGACAGTGGTGCGTATTTTCACATGACAGGAGATCGAGATTTTTTTTCTGATCTTGGAGTGCACATCGAGATGGGCGATGATGGTAGATACAGTGCGACCGGTATCGGTACCATTTCCTTTGAGAGGGAGTTTTGTAAACCCTTCGTATTGAAGGAAGTGATTCATGTTCCAAGATTGAAGAAGAATCTTATCTCTGTGGCGATGTTAGAAGACAAGGGATATGATGTTGCTTTCAGCGAGGGAAAGGCTTTCCTGCGCAGTAAGACAACTGGAGAAACTCGGAAGATAGGGGTTCGAGTCAGGAACCTTTATTAGTTGCATGTAGATGGCTATGCAACAATGGCATGCAAGGCAGAAGGATTGGTGAGCCGGGATGATGGCGAGCTGTGGCATAGGAGATTGGGCCACCTTCACCATGGAGCCTTGAAGATACTGCAGCAGATTACTACTGGGCTTCCTAAAGGCACTCTTGCGCAGTTAGATTAGTGTAAGGGGTGTACTTTGGGAAAATTTGTGAAAGCCACCTTTCACGAGAAGAATAGTCGCGGCACGATGATCCTTGAGAGAATTCACACAGATGTGTGTGGACCTTTCTCAGTAGCTTCGACAGCAAAGCACAGGTACATTGTGATCTTTGTTGATGATTTCTCTCGAAAGTGTTGGATCTTCTTCATGCAGAAGAAGAGCGAGACATACTGAAAGTTCTGTGAGTTCAAAGCACTGGCCGAGAAGGAGTTGGGGAAGAAAGTGAAGGCTCTTAGGAGCGACAATGGTGGTGAATTCATCTCTGGTGAATTCAAAGATTTATGCAATGCAGAAGGGATTCGAAGAGAGCTCATAGCTCCCCATAACCCACAACAGAATGGGGTTGCTGAGTGGAAGAACAGAACGATCGTGGGTGTTGCACGGGAAATGTTGCATGATCAGGGCCTACCCCTTCACTTGTGGGTGGAAGCATGCAATACTACAGTATATGTGCAGAATCGTTGTCCTCACAAGATACTTGGCATGAGTACACCTGAGGAGGCTTATTCTGGTAAGAGGCCTGATATTTCTGATTTGAGGATTTTTGGTTCTAACATTTACATGCATGTGACGAAGGATTCCAGGAAGAAGTTGGAGCAAACCGCAGAGGTTGGGATATTTGTGGCATACACTGATACGCCCCACAACTATTGTGTGTATTTTCTAGATAGTCCCAAGACTGTTGTGCGTCGGGATATAAAATTTCAGGAGGAGAAAGCCATAAAGTGTTTGCTTGAGAGGGAGCCACACTTGCAAGCAGATGAGGAGCTATTAGTTCCTAAGGATGAGCTTCAGGACGCGGATCAGCCATAGGACAAAGTTCATGGAATGGAATAGACCACTCATGCAACGCCAATCATCAGAGGGTGAAAGCGCATTACAAAAGCTGAGCGACTGGCTCAAGGTGCAAAGAAAGTTGTAGGACCACATATAGCTCAATGTAGACAAAGACAGTCACCTGATCGGTACACTGGATACATGGCTCTTGTGAGAATATGTGTTGTGACTGAGCCATCCTCTTTCGAGGAAGCTGTGGAGGATCCCGCATGGGTAGATGCCATGGTGGAAGAGTATGATTCAATTGTCAGAAACAGTGCATGGGAGGTTGTCCCAAGGTCGGAAGGGAAATCAGTGGAGGGTTCGAGATGGATATCAAAGTGAAGCAGGTAGCTGACGGGAGTGTGGAGAAGTACAAGGTAAGATTTGTTGCCCGAGGCTTTTCACAGATAGAGGGGATTAATTATGAGGAGACCTTTTCACCTGTCGCAAGGTATTCTTCCATACGGACGATTCTTGCTCTCTCAGCACAGATGGGGTGGCACATTCATCAGATGGATGTGAAGACTGCATTCCTCAATGAAGTCATTGAGGAGGAGGTGTACATAGAGCAGCTCGAAGGTTTTGAGATCTTCAGCAACGAGTCGCATGTGTGCAGGCTCAAGAGAGCACTGTATGGGTTGAAACAAGCACCACGTGCTTGGTACACATAGATAGACAGTTATTTCACCGAACTTGGATTCTCCAAGAGTGAGGCAGATCCTAACCTATACCAGATTGTGGTGGAGGGTAAGTTGCTTATCATTGTACTTTATGTAGATGATTTGATTCTGACAGGTGATGAGCTATTGATACTTTCATGCAAGGGTGATCTTGCTAGGGAGTTTGAGATGAAGGACTTGGGCCTCCTTCATTATTTCCTGGGATTGGAAATTTGGGAGCACAGTGATGGACTATTTGTTTCTTAGGGTAAGTATGCTCGGGAGATACAAGAGAAGTTCAACATGCATGGTTGCAAGCCTGTTGATACTCATCTTCCTGGAGGTTGGAGGAAGGAGGATGCTACTTCAGCGGAGGTAGTGGATGCCACTGTTTATCGACAATTAGTGGGGTTTCTTATGTATCTGGTCAATACATGACCCGATATATGCTATGTAGTTAACTGGCTTTCACAAGCTATTGTCAAGCCAACCAAGCTCTTCTGGAAGGCAGGCAAGCATGTATTGCGTTATATTAGAGGCACATCAGGATATGGATTATGGTACAGACAGGAGGATGAGGTGAAGCTATGTGGCTTCACGGATGTAGATTGGGAGAAAAGCCCAACGGATAGAAAGAGCACATCTGGAGGGGTCTTCAGTATTGGGTCGACAATAGTTTCTTGGTACAATAGGAAGCAGAGATCCGTGGCACTCAGTTCAGCAGAGGCTGAGTATATGGCAACAAGTTTGGCTGCATGCGAGGCTATATGGATGAGGAAGATCCTGGTCAGGTTGTTCAGTTCATACTTGGAGCCTACTGTGATTTATTGTGATAACCAGAGTTGCATTAAACTATCGTCTAATCCAGTATTTCATGATAGATCTAAGCACATTGACATCAGGTACCATCATATCAGAGATTGTGTGCAGCGGAGAATCATGTTACTTTCATACATTCCAACGGAGGATCAGGATGCTGATATCTTGACGAAGGCGCTCACCAGGAGCAAATTCGAATACCATCGAGGCAGGATAGGGGTTGATGATAATCCATGTCTTGTTGAGAGGGAGTGTTGAGAATGCAACAATATGATGGAGCTTAGTGGAAAGGAGTCGCCTTCACTATGTGGGCCCGCAGGCTATTTTTGGCGCAAAGTCTATTTTTAGACTATGTCTATTTTTAGACATATGGATCATGTTCTATGAGTTGCAGGATGCTATTTGTGGATGATTGGTCATGTTGGTAAAAATAGATGGACTTCTATTTTTAGACATATGGGCGGTTTCTATTTTTAGATTGCCAGGCTAAAAATAGAACAGTCGAATATTATTAGCTCATAATAATAATTGGACTATAAACATTATCTTATCCTCTTGGAGCACTTCAGTTTGAGCTACAGATGTGGCACATGTAGCTATCAGAAGGAAATACGCTTTTCTTGTGGGTTAGTTGAGCTATTGCATGGTGGACTTCAGTTAGAACTCAAGTGGTTGATTTTGGTGGAGTTGTGTTTAGTTTGACTTGGTTAAACTAGTTGTATTTAGTCTAACTGTAGAATACACTAGTGATGAGTGATGTGAATTAATTGTTAAATTAATTCACTAATTATTAACTCATAAAGAAACTAAAGAATACATCAATTAACTCAGTGCATGGACAGTTCAATGGAGACATGTGTTAGAGGTTGAGATTGCTATTAGTTGTGACTATAGTTGTGCATGAGATTTGCACAATCAATGGATTGAGTAATGCCAATGAGGATTGCGTGGTTCAGCCAAGGAAATACGATTTTTCTTCAGCCATTCTCATCTATTCTCATGCAGGATTGCGCAGTGGAGGTAGGCAGACAGTGGAGGAGATTTGAACCTGTGATTGATTTAGATCTGAGCTAGTTTGTGTGTAACAGGTGGAGATAGTACTGAGGACTTGTGAGGAGTATTGTACTATGTATTGTTACATGCTCTCAATCAATATAATATACATATAGTGTGGGGTTTTCAGCTATATGCTTTCCCCGTGTTACATACTGTGTTGATGTGTGCATGCGATTGATGTTTCATTATTTTTAATTCCACAAAATTGATGATCAACGTAGAGGAGGTTGTGTATTATGCATGTATTCCGCAATAGTGTATAATCAGGATAATCTCTGTGAATAAGTGTCATATTATTCAAAATTTCTACATTCTAGGGTACATAAATGTACCCCAGGGTGTAGTAAAATTTGTCTTCTCTCTGTCTGCTGGATCAACATTTATATGATTGTAACCTGAAAAACCATCAAGCATGGAAAGTGTTTGTCCTCTTGAAACCATCTGAAGTAACTGATCCATTTTGGATAAAGGGTAATTATCCTTTAATGATGCTTTATTCAAATTCCTAAAGTCCACAAAAATTCTGATTTCCCCATTCTTCTTTCTGACAGGAACTAAATTAGAAAACCAATTAGAGTATCTAAGAGGGAGAATAATTTGGGCATCTAGCATTTTCTTAATTTCCTTTTCTACAGTTGGTAAAAGTGTTGGATTAATCCTCCTAAGTTTTCGTTGACAAGGTTTTGCTTTTGCTTTTAAAGGAATCTTATGTTGTATCAGTGATGTATCATAAGTTTTTAGATCAGCGTATGTTATGAAACCATCTCACAAAAGACAGAAAAGATAGATCAATGCCTTAGAATTCAGCCTCTTCGAGGGGGCGACCTCCTTTACATTACAAAAATGAAAAATTCTTGGATGATACAAATGACTAAACCTCACTTCTATATAAAGGAGTCTAAGGGGTCACAATATAATCAAGCCGACATAACAGTAATAACATAAGGGCTCAACAATAACAATAATGGGTTTCTATGGGGCACACTAATAACAATATGGGGACAATAGGGGCACAATAATAATAATAAAGGCTACAATGAAAATAGTAATGGGGGAATCACTAGTATTATAGGGACCTAACATGCCTCTCTCCTTCCGAAAAGAATTGTCCTCAACACTTGAGTAGTTCTGGATGCTTCTATATAAAATTCTCCTCCTCCCATGTGGAATCTTCAGCGGATAAGTTCTTCCACTTGATGAGATACTCCGAAATTGATCGATTTCGTAGCTGTCAAGTTCTTGTTTCTGTGACTGCTTCCGGTTCCAATATGATTTTTCCTTCCTCGTCAAGTTCTAGCAATATTGTTTGAATTGGGAGCTTGTCACCTATAACCTTCATTAAACATGAAACATGGAAAACTAGGTGCACTCGGGAAGTTGTAGAAAGCTCCAATCTGTATGCCATAGTACCAATATGTTTCAACGCCTTGTACGAACCATAATACTTTGGTGATAATTTTTTATCCTTATTAGCTTGCTTGAGGAACATTTTCTTATATGGTTGTAGCCGTAGGAATATCCAGTCACCTACATCAAAACTTCTTTCGCTGTAATGTTGATCTACCTGTTGTTTCATTCTATTCTGCGCCAACATGAGGTTATCCTTTAAGAGTTGGAGAACTTGTTGTTGATGCTCGATGTGATGTTACACTACTTTAACCTTAGAATTTTCTCTTAAATATGATGTGATGGATGGTGGATGGTATCCATAAAGTGCCATAAATGGGGTCATTTTTGCTGCTGTATGGAAGGAAGTGTTATACCACCATTCAGCTAGAGGCAACCATTTGACCCATTGTATTTGTTATCAGATACAAAGCAATCAAGATATCCTTCCAAACATTTGTTTACTATCTCAGTTTGCCCATCAGATTAAGGATGATAAGATGAGCTATGAGCTAACTCAGTACTAAGACAAGAAAATAATTTTGTCCAAAAATTTCTAGTGAAAATGGGATCTCTGTTGCTTACAATAATCTATGGGTTTCCATGTAACTTTGTAATTGTTTCCATAAATGCAGTAGAAATTGTACTGGCTTTAAATGGATGCCATAATGCATAAAAGTGTGCATACTTGGTAAGTCGAACTACCACCATGATGACACTCTTTCCTTCAGAATTGGGTAAACCTGTGATAAAATCCATTGAAACCTCCTCCCAACGTTGGCTTGGAATGGATAAAGGTTATAACTTGGGATATTAATTGTTTCAACTTTATTTTGTTGGCAAACCAAACATTCCTCCACAAACTTTTGAATATCTGATTTAAGGCCATCCCAAAAAAATTCCTTCTTAACCCTGTGGTAAGTTTTTAAAAATCCTGATTTCCCTCCTAAGGGAGAAGTGTGCAATTCCATAAGAATCTTTTGTTTGAGAAGGGGAATTCTTACATAGGTATAAGTGATCTTTGTATGATAACGAATCATTTTTCTAGCTAAATGTATCAGATGTACTGGGGTCTTGTTGTGTCTTTTGAATGAGTTCCCACACTTCTTTGTCATTATTCCATTCATCCCTTGCTTCGGTTATCCAATCTGGTTGGATAATAGAAATGACGCACAACAATGCTTCCACATCCTCATCCTTTCTTGAGAGTTCATCTACCACAACATTTTGTTTCCCTTCTTTTGTAGATGATTTCAAAGTCATAGCCCAACATCTTTGTGACCCATTTTTGTTTCTCTTTAGAGGATAATCTTTGTTCTAAAAGGTATTTAAGACTATCATGATCTGTTTTTACCTTGAAGTGTCTTCCCATTAGGTAGGGTCGTGATTTCTTAAGTGCATGTAGTATTGTCAACATTTCATTCTCATAAATAACTTTGTGTAAATACTTTCCTTTGATTGGACGACTTTCAAAAGCAATGGGTCTTTCATCTTGCATTAAAACAACACCAATTCCATTTCCTGAAGCATCACATTCCATAATAAAGGTTTTTGTGAAGTCCGATGTAGCTAAGACTGGTGCTTGGAACATTGCCTCTTTAAGATGTTCAAAGGCCTTTGTTTCTTCTGGAGTCCATGAAAATGCATCTTTCTTCAATAATGTTGTTAGAGGTGATTCTATTCTCCCATAATTCTTAACAAACTTGTGATAATACCTTGTCAACCTGAGAAATCCTCACAGATGCTTTATGGATGTGGGGATTTTCCATTCCTTAATGGCTTTAATTTTGCTAGGGTCTACCTTAACACCTTCATGAGATATAATATGACCCAAATATTGCACCTCTTGTACTCCAAAGAAACATTTGGAGCTTTTCGCATATAATTATTTCTCCTCCAATAGTTTGAGCACCTTGTCAACATGTTAAACATGATCCTTCCAAGACTTGTTGTAGGTTAGTATATCATCAAAAAATACTAACACAAATTTTCTAAGGAAGGGTTTGAAAATGGAATTCATCAAACCTTGAAATGTAGAAGGTGCATTGGTAAGGCCAAAAGTGTTGAGGGAATAAGTCCCATAGGCCTTTGGGTCAGAACCCTAGCAGAGCAGGAGTAATCTACAGCAAGAAACAAGCATTCAACTCAGGAAGCATTCTTAAACAAACTAACTATGTGAGGATGAACATACCTGGATGTCCTTCGTTTGGCTAGTTCCAGCCAGGGTTCAAACCCTCTGCAACTCTTGATGATCTTCGAACTTGCAAATCAGCCAATTTGAATACACATATCAGCATATAGATAAATCATTGTAGTGAAATCAACTTTATATCTTATAAGTAGATGGATAGTTATACATTGAAATAGACATTCATATATAAACCATAACACTAACATCAGATGCATAGACAAAGTTGATATCAGGAACAAGACAACGTTTCTTTTTATTGTAGAAAACTATAATAAAAACATGGAAAGAGTTCACCTAAGTCTTCCTCTTCCGGCTCCAAGCGGAACCGTCCTCCAGGTCCATCTAGTCCTAGTCTTCAACAACCTCCTTCCATAACCAATACCATGATATCTCCAAGCATATGAGAGAACATCAAAACTCAAGGAAACAAGGGTTTCCTGAACTTGGGGAAGTGCTTGAAGCATAGGGATTCTTCAAAGTTGATCAGGGGATAGTCTCAGTATAGTAATTCTATCATTTATCTCCTCCTTAAGGTCTTCCCATTGAAGTCTTTTTATACTTCTCCCAAATTAGTTTTCTAGTTGGGAAACAGTTGGGAACAGTTTGGCCACGGGCACTAATAGGTAATCAACGGGTAAAACTCGTGATCTCTACCCATAGTTAAGTAAATTTAATTTTTTTAAGTGTTTTAACACATATACGTGGGTTGGGTATAGACTAACCTGCGTGTACATGCTTTTAACACAGGGCAAAGTAACGTAGAGGGATTAAAACACTGTTTTTAAAATATTTGGACCAAGTCTGGAAGGAGGGGTTGCCCTAGGCCATAAGCAAGCATCACAAATACAAAGGGTGATATTTGGAGCTATAATAGATGCCCCTAATATATGAGGTCAGAAGGGGTACATGATGGCCAAAATGTATTAAGTATATGGAAAGGAAACCTGTCAAATACTAAGAAGTAATTCACCTGATCTTAGCTTGCCAGGCTAGAAAAAGAAGATCAAAATGAAACAATTGTTTGAGGTGGACATACCCATGCTAAGAGAAAGTAAAGCATTTCTGCATATCAAGTACAAGTGGATCCAGTATGTATACAAGTATAAAGAAATGAAAGTACATAATGGATCATCTGATCATGATCGAACAAGTACATGTCTGAATATCACATATAAGAAGATGACCAATGATGCTGAAGGATGAAGTTGATCATTGATGTCAAATACTGATCCCAATATTACCAAATGAACATGATGGAATAAGATCATACTACATCGCAACTTGGGTGCCACCATATAAGATGTCGTTGTAAAGGACTGTAACATATAATGTGGAATGCTGTCAAGTAGCAGCAATATGAGCAACTGACAGTGAACCAAAGAATGTTGATGAAACCTGAGGTCTTCACTGATCGCCGTGGTACATTTCTACACAATGGGAATAAATGATCTGAAGTCTACCATGTGAGAAATTTTTTGATTACCAATCATTGATGTATACCGTTAACAAACGTGAGACTACTCGCCGATAATGATAATGAGAGTCAAGGTACCCAGTACATTCTAACAAGTGTGAATAGATGAGTTGAAGTCGAACACCTAGAAGAATCTATCAATCAGGAGACAATGATGGTTTCCTACTGTCGATAGCGAAGGATCTGCCACTGATGAAAGAAAACCCCAAGGTACTGCTAAATGGAATCTAGACCTTTGCCCCAGAGCAATGAGTCATAGTCGATAGAGAAAGATCCACTAGAAGGAAGGCATTAAAGCATCCTTCATCATTATAGCATGAGTGTAACCCATAGGCGAATAATGTGGAAGGAATCAGATGAAAAAAGATGTAGTAACCCAACCAAAGCACGTTTCCAGCATACACAAGATGTAGCTAGTGCACGATAGAAACCCTCTAAACCAACCAATAATGAAAGCTAACTAAGAGGTGAGGTATCCACCAATAGGGTCAAATGGAAACCAAGGCACTGCATGAATCCCAAGGTGTGACAATGAAAGATGATTTCAAACACAAGGGAAACCACTCAGTCAAAGACCCATGATACTGATCGATGCTGAGCACAAGGTGATATATCAATAATGAAAATAGGGCCAGGGTGCAACTCTGGGCCTATCCTCATAGCAATATGTCATCGTCAATAAGGACAAGACCTGCCAGCAAGAAGTAAGTGGAGACCTTCTCAAACCGGGATGAGTAAAGGACCAATATAACTGATGTGATGATAGACAAGACACTGACAACTAGGGATGGCTGACTGAAAAATAGGTCAACAGACACCGCAAAGAGGCCGACTTAGGCTTACTTCCCTTGAACAAAAGCATGACTCAATGATGACTATGTGGCAGCATATGATAACTTTGTATAAGTTCTTCATGTAGGAGGCAGGAACAAACTCTCCATATGATTGGAATAGATAACCAATCGGAGGATAACTGACTTAATAACAAGGTTAAGGTGTACCTAAGTCAAACTAAATCCTGCCCAAATGGAGGAGAGACTTTCTTTTGAGTGCTTTGTTCAAAGGCGACACAGCTGACTCTAGCTGCCAACAATATATGGAAATGTTGTCCCATTCCTGCTCTTTTTGGAATATATAATTTTTTTGTCTTTTTATTTAAGCTGGAAAAGGAATAAAAGAATGCTATAGTACAATGGAAAGAATGAGAGTCGGTGAAACAAATGATCTAGTTCCTAAGATAGGAATAATCCTATGCTCAATGCAGGGAGGTGAAACTGGTCAAGGACACTCAAAGGGATGTTCCTTCCATAGATTTGAGGGTGTGTCAAGTTGCAGAAGCTAAGGGATTGCAAGTTTGAGTTTGCAGAAGACATGGTCAAAAAGTGGCTTAAACACGAGTCCAAGTGAAACCGCCCAAGGCCGAAAGGTACAAATGGTCAAAATGAAATGCAGTAGTACAATTCAACACAAAGGAGCCTCTAGGGTATAAGGCCGGAATGAAGTGAAGAAGCAAAGAGGAATGAGTCATCAACACGAAAGTCATGGCAGGACTAGAGAGGACTCCCAAGCCTACTCAATGAAACAAGATGGGCAACCAATGTCAGTGAGGTGCTAACTACGATGCCCATGTAAAGGATGGCTCTACCATCGTGTCATGATTTAAAAATCGGTGAGTGAACATGGCTTACTAACCATAACATGATGGGATCGACCCTATGGCAAGTGTATCGACAAATGGAGGCTAGTATGCAAAATGCAACGGAAAAAATGGTTTCCCTAACCTATATGCCAGTGAGTAAACGATACCTGCCATGACGGGTCAGCAATCATGGAACTGATGTGAAATTTTTGAAAAAGCATCCAAAATGTCCTGAAAAAACAACCTATTCCCGACAATCCAAGCTCACAAGTTAAAAGATTCATGAGATGAAAATATCATGTTTTGAAAAAATTTGACATTTTCAAAGCTTACAAAATGACTTTCTGACTCACCATTTGTACCATTTGTGTTGAGAGCAAAAGCTATGGAGAAAAAAAGAGAAAACTTTCCCCCCAAAGAATTGGACCATTTAAATTGTATAAAAATCATCAGGTAACCCCCAATCCTAGCTTGCATTACTTTATGATTGTTTTTAGAAATTTTTATTGAGATTTCACTGTCGTAATTTATGTTAAAAATTTCAACGCGGTGTATACACGGGTTGGATATTATAAACCTACATACACGCAGGCCCCACATGCGACTGTGTATGAAAGGGACCCATGTATATGTAGTTTTAAATTTAAACACAAAAACTAAAGGTTCGAAATTAATTTTCTTTCAGGATGATAATCACCCGGAGAGAGAGGGAGCATACTACCATTGATAATGAAGTTATGAATGATCAAAAGGCCTTAGATTCATTGAGGGGATGCAGTTTATTGAAAATTTTCAAAATGCCAAATATGAAGGCCAACACCCGCTTGCTTGAAATGTTAATCCACTATTGGAGTATCGAAGATGACGCTTTTATGATTGATCAAATGCCTTTGAGGATAGAGGTAGAAGATATTTAATTTATCATTGGTCTTTCTCAGAGAGGAGAAGTTGTACATTCGACTAACCGAGCATGAGGTAGTCTTTCAGTGGAAGACTACGTGCATATAGACTGTCCGAGGCATCCTGAGAAAATTGGAAGCCAAATTCCAATAAAACATGTAGAGAGCTTGTCCTTGAGGATCTTACTGTTCACCATAGACAGGATAAACAGATCAACCTCATTGCACCAAGCGTCATGACTATCCATGAGCTTGGCCATGGAGTGTCTAACTATTGTTTTTGATTGGTGTACACCTCTTCTTACCAATATGAAGAGCCATTTGTCCTCCATTCAGAAAGGAAAGACCAAAAATTTTGGATATGGGACCATTTTGTGCTCCTTCTTCTTCGAGAAGGTTCCAGGGATATGTCCCAGAGTATCAGAGTCTATCAGTAGCCCCCGAGATCCTCAGATGGGTAGGTGGGTCAATCTGATGAAATGCCTTGGAGGCGGAGACATGCCAAGGACTGCTTTTGATGATGAGTTCTTCTCCTGGTGGGAACAAAAAATCATCGCTGTGGACAACTATCCCTATGTTGGCATTGATTTCAGAGGAGATCCGGATTTGGTGCTGCCACCAAATGCAGCATGGGGAGAGATAGGTAACCATTTTTTAAGTTTTATCAATTTTAAGATTTTTTTTAATGTTTTTAATGTTTTTCAAATATGAAAATGGACTTAAAGATATTTTTGATGGGATTAAAATACTGATATAATGATCATGCTCTAGATGTGGGTCCGGTATGACCAGACGGATTTCCGTGGCATAGGCATCATGGAAGAGGTGCCGAATAGGTGGCTACAGAGATAGAGAGGGTTTTGTATGTAGTCTAACGAAACTTGGTGAGATTGACTCACCGGGTACCGATGAAGGCCATAGAAGACCTCCTTGAGGATATGCAACACCGCGTGGTAGGAGTGCCATACAACTGGGTTCACCTTTTTCAGCGTGTGACCAAAGCAGTAGTCACCTACTTAGCCGCTCAACCTAAGCTAGGTGATTAGATATACTGGACATGATTATGAGCATTTAGTCTCAATTTCGTATATTATTTTTGAAACAATTTATGTACACATGGGCAATTTTATGATATATATATATATATATATATATATATATATATATATATATATATATACAGTTCCAAATTTTTGATGTTTGCTTTTTATCTTGATGAACGAATGATATGCCAATCTAAAGCTTGATTAGCGATAGAATCCGCTAAGGAATTTTCAAATCGTGGAATGTGCAAATAAGTAATGAAAACAAATGATCTTTGCAACATCCTCACTCTAAAAAATTGGCGATATAAATAAGGATCCCGAACCCGATAAATGTTATTCAATTGTGACACTACCAGTTGTGAGTCAAGATACACTACCAAAAACTCAATTCCATAAGAAATAGCTTCAGATAGTAAATTAATGACGACAATATACTCAACAATATTATTTGACACAGAACTAATACATACTACCCTTGACACCATCAACTAACTAGATGGATAATAAATCACCCAAGCTGCGGAAGCAAGATTTCTAGTGTGCCGACTAGCACCAACAACGAATCTGAAATAGACCAAGTCACCCATCAACACCTGCCAAAGTAGATCAAAAAATGTCGATATCACAAAAATGCCCGATAGAATATGTAAAAAATTCAAAATATACAAAGAAACCATTTGCTCGGCCATAACCTAAGCATAGTACTTCTCTAGGTAGAGCCCATTTTAGGGCTCTGCCAACTTGTTCCCTTCAAGATTGACTAATTCATAAACCCCTTTTCCTAAGACTTGTTTCACTACAAAGGGACCATACCACATAGACTTGAATTTTCCTACCCCCAAGGCATCTTTATCTTGGTCATAGACCAAGACAAGGTCTCCTTCAGAAAAGACTCAAGGATGGAAAAATTTATCGTACTAAGTTTTAACCCTTTTCTTATGAGCCTCATTGATTATGGCGACATCTCGACGCTGCTCATCAAGATGTTCCAAATGAAGGAGGTGTTCTTTGAGACTAGAGGTATCGGGAAGGAGCTCAACAACTAGCTTAAGGGATGGAATTTAGCACTCAATAGGAAAAATAGATTCCAACCCATAAACTAACTAAGATGGTGTAAAACCGGTGGTAATCTTTACCGAGGTTTGGTAAGCCCAGAGAGCCAGATACAACATGAGATGCCAATTGGAGCGATTTTTGTCAATTTTCCTTTGTAGGATCGTCTTAAGGGACTTATTCACGGCTTCGACTTGCCCATTGGCTTGAGGATAATACAGAGACGAATGCTCCTGCCGGAAGCCCAATTTAAGAGCCAATTCGAACATCAATTGGTTCTGGAAATGACTGCCATGATCAGTGACAATCTCTCTCGGGATACTAAAACGAGAAATAATCTGATTGAAGAGGAACAATGCTGTTGTTTCACTATCATTTTTATAAGTGGGCATGGCCTCAGCCCACTTCGTAAAGTAGTCTACGGCCACTATAATGTACTTGTGATTCGCTGCTGAAGGTGGATTACAAGTAGTAAAGTCAATACCCCACTTTATAAAAGGACCGACGGTGATAACATGGAAATGAGGAGCTAGATGCACACGCATCTTCTGAGTATAGACTTAACAATGGTGGAAACATTTGACCGCTTCAATATAATCTTTAAAAAGCAAAGGCCAAAAGTAGCTGGCACGCAAGATTTTTTGAGCTATAGCAAGCCCTTAAAGATGACCACCACAAGCTCCACTGTGGCAATCATTAAGCACAGACTCTGCTTCCTCTAAGGTTAAACAATGCCTAAGGATTGAATCAACCCCTCGGCGATATAATGTATCACCAATGATGACATAGTTCTTAGCCAGGTGATGTAATTTTTGACGTTCATCCTTAGAGGAAGCAGGAGGGAACTTCAAAGTCTGGAGATAGATTATGATATCTCCATACCAGGGATCTTGTGAAGAGATGAGGAATAGATGTTCGTCAGGGAAAATTTCCTCATAAATAATATCTTCTCCACAAGGTAGCTCAGAAATAAATTCCGCAAAAACCAATGATTTCTTAGACTTGGTCGACAAGAACTCGAGATCGAATTCTTGTAAAATAAAAATCCATCGATTATATTTTCTCCCAATCATTCGCCTACTGAGGAAAAATTGGAAAGGATTCACCGCTGCTAAGACAAATGTTTTGCGTAGCAAAATATAATGATGAAGCCACTGGACAGCATGGACAGCTGCCAAGGCTAACTTCTCAACCGAAGAATAGCATAGTTCGGGGCCTACCAAGCCTCGACTCAAGTAGTAAATCACATGCTCCATGAGAGCATCATCTTCCTGTACCAGAACCATACCTATGGTTGATTTTGTAGCTGCAAGATATAAAAGGAAATCTCTACCATAATCTGGTGGACTCAAAAGCAGGGTAGAGATTAATGCCTTCTTCAAGGCATCAAAAGATCATTGTGCAAAGTCGTACCATAAAAATGGAACTCCTTTCCTGAGCAAATGCATGAATCCTTTAGTTATCTCAGCATAATTCGCTATAAACTGTCTCAAGAAATTTGCCTTCCCCTGAAGACTTTGAAGTTGTCGGATGGAAGACCAGGGAGGCAACTGAACTATTGCGTCCACCTTGAAGGGATCAACTCAAATCCCTTCAGTTGACACAATGAACCTGTTGTGCTTTACAACAACCCCCCATTTCTTATCATTATTTCTTTAGAAAAACTATCATATGAAATGGGTCCCTTTTAGTTTTAATTGGTATCAATATCGTATTATTCAAAAAGGTCCGAAAAAAAAATGAAAAACATTATGAAAACCTTTTTGATAAACCCATTTTGATCATAATAATACAAATAATCAATCTTTTATCATTGCGATAAAGCGATCGCAAGATCACATATCGCAATGACATAGGGAGCATAAGTTAATGGCCCATTGGTTTTCACCGATGCGATATCGCTATCGGCTATCGGAAATGTTCTATGCATATTCTTAAAGCGCCCCAGGCCATTCACCCCGATGCGATGCTATTTCACTATCGACGATCGGCGGTATGCTATCCATATTTTCATAGAGCGCCCATACTCCCGATGCGATGGGATATCGCTATCGGCGATCGGGGAGTTCAAAAAGTGTCAACATAAGGAGTTAAGTTTTCCCCGACGCCCGATTGCGATAAAGCCAAAAGAGCAGATTTCAAAAAAGCCATTAAGACAGAGGGATATTACGATCAATTCATATTAAAAGCTCGATCTGTCGAACAGTGATTTACCTGCGCTTAACCGCCAAAACATCCAAGGCACGCTTAAACGAATCATTCGGCCGATTAATGATATGATGGGCATTTAAAGGATTGGCAGGATTAAACGGCCATTTAATGTAATAATAAGTCCTGAAATCTTCCCATAGATTGTATTCGCGGCCATTTTAAAAGCTAATCCCTCACCACGCATTGATCAATTTATCTTTCTCACATTGGGTTTTCATTGCCAATTCTCTGTGTTACGTTCATTTTCACTTCTGTGCAGAATTCATCCAAAGAAGAAAACTCAAGCAGAATGGGGAAGAAATCTAAGAAAACCACAGTTGCTTCCATTGCGCCAGCCACAGGACAAGCTGTCGCTGATCCAACAAAAAAAAAGAAAGGATTGATATTTGATACTACATGTTCTGGTCTTGGCAGAACTACTTGGAAAAGTACCTACAATCTGATTGTAGTCGAAGAACCTAAAGTGACAATAGTGCAAGCTTCTGCAGATTCAACTCAGAAATCTGATGGTACTTTAAAAGACCTGGTTGACTCCTTCCTCCATCGGATAGCAGCTCGGGAACAAATTCTACCATATACAGATGTAGTGCGATGGGCGATTGAGGAAATCCCGATCATGGACAGAACCTTCTGCACCAGAGACGGGAGAATTTTTGGGTCATTCAAGGCTGATGATTTAAGGCAAATGTATCATTTGCATGAGCTAGAGAAGAAGTACAAGAAGGCATTTTTGGAGAAATTCCGAAAAGAGAATGAAGTGGAATCCGAACCCATCCAGGATTGGAGACAGAATCTAGCAAAACACAAACATGAATCTTCCGGTAAGTACTCGGTTGATTCCCTATGTTCTCCTTATTGTTATGCTGGAATAATGATGTGTAGATTGTGGGGGTTGCACGACTCTTCTAATTTCAATATAGAAATGGTTCCCTTGATGGAAGCGGTGTGCAACAGCGAAATAATGGATTGGGCCACTATTCTCTCAGATAAACTAGCAACAGCTGTTCTTGAGTTTAGAAATAAGACCCACGTTACTGAAAGGCTAATTCCCCCATTCTATTACAGTGCCTACATTTTAGATACCTTGTGTTTTAATTCTAAATTTCCTGTGCTCGGCTGGAGGTGGACGCCACAAGACCCCATGCCTATTCACATATATCATCAGAAATTATGGAAATCCTCTTATAAGCACCATTTATACCAAGTCTGCAATGGCTTTATGTTACCCATTCATTATTCTATTTTTGATAAACCTGCCCCCAAGATTTCCTACCAAGCTGGGATTGATTTAACATCAGTAGGAACATGTTTCGGGGAGGAAAAGTTCACTTATATAAGAATTTTCGGTAGCCAAGCCGAACCTCACGTTCTTCCTTTGTACATACCTGATAAACTGCTGGCGAGGGAAATAGCTTACCAGATCATTGCTGAGAGTGTTACACAGACTCTCAAGAAAAATAAGAAGCAGGGCTGGCCCTCTTTTCCTTTGAGATGCAGTGTCTATATCTTGCATGATCTCAAACATGCAGAGAAAGAAGCTACAAAGATGAAATCATTAACTCTAGCAACTCTCCCTAATAGGCAATTTGATCCCAACAAAGTCACCTAAAATGCACTCGGACAGGCCAAATTGTCAAAATTTGATCATAAATAAGATATGTTTGATGACCTGTTCTCTTCAGCTAAGTCAATAATGCAGGTTAAGGCATTTTCCAAAATGAAATATCAAGATGAAGGGTTGGTTGAATTAACAGACTTAGAGAACAGAGGTTGCAAACTCTGCCTCTAGATCTATTAGCAACAACCCCAACAACATCGTCAAGTGAGCCTGAACGGCAACAGTCAAAGGAGCCTCTGGTTACAACAATAGAACCAGAAAAGCCACAGGAGGAAACTCAGACTAAAGAGCAGGGGAAAGTGCGGGAGGAGATCCAGAGTAAAGAGCATAAACAGACCAACATTGAAGTAAATGTGGATACTCATATTGACCCAAAATTGCTCCAAGAATGGCAGCAATTTGATTCTATTATCAGTGGTCTGGAATGTTCAAAGGACACCGAAACTTCAAAAGCAGCAGACACACAGGAAACCACTTCACAACAGGTTCTAAGTGGAACCAGCGGCCCACCCATTTCAAAAGAAGTAGAAATAATACCAAAGGACCCCTCCGATCAAATCATTTTGCAGGTAGAAGAGATTCCTCCCTTGGATGTCTTCTACAGCCCAAGGCATAAAGCTGTAGTAAAATGACGGAGGAAAAGAAGAAGGACTGATCAACCTTCCCTTTTCCCAGAACAGACGGTCACGGGAAATGTGGTTTGGAAGAAGGAATTTGACCCCTCTAATGACCTGACAAAACTGTCACAATATGCTGGAGCCTATTCGGCAGCAACAATAGATAAGGCATTGGAGGTGAGTCTTTTACTGAAAACAAAAGACCAGGAAATTTTCTTATTACAGGCACAGTTGACTGAAGCAAAGCAGAAAGCGGAGCAGGCAGAACAACAATTGTTGACACAACAGCAATTAAACAATCAACTAACTCAACAATTGTAGGCAAAAAAACAAAGGATTGACCACATTGCAATCCAAAAGCAGAAAGAATTGCCAGAGGCCTTGGTGCAATTGAAGGCAACAGATGAGAAAATGTTGAAATCAAAAGATGAGCAAATTTCTCAACTATCAGCACAACTTGAGAAGACAAAGGGCATTCCACAAGTAACTGAATTCAGAGTAGAAGCACTACAGATAAATACTGCATTGATAGCCCAAATTAAGCTTCTATGTCAACAAATCGCCCAGGCAGAGCCACTATGTGAATTAACGGCATCCATCAGTGATAAAGTAGAAAAGGCTAGGACGGAATCGGATCAAGCTGAAGAAATGATAGCTGCATTTCTTGACTCGCAAGATACTGATCAAGGACAAGCGGCAAATTTACCAAGAATTGTAGAGTCACATAAAGATATACTCTTTACAGAATGGCAGTCCAAGTTAATGAAAGCAGAGAGGGCAGTTTCAGGATGCAAATCAACATCAAGTAATTTGGTTGAATTAGTTAATAACACTCTCTACTTGTCAAACATGATTTCCCAATGCACAACAGGAAAATTGATAGCGATGAAAACATTGGAGCAGTCATGTTAGCCAGATCTAGAGGAAAAGGGAAGATTAATTGTTGGAATTAATAGTTTAATGTGGGACACCTATTGGTTCTTCTTGGTAAAACCACACACTCAGAGAGCCGCCCTCAAGTGCCTTACAGATGCAATCGGGTATATTATCCCTGATATTCAGGATGCCACCTATGCCGCCCAGCTCAGCTCTCGCCTCAACAGACCACCTGAAGTGGAGCCGATGCTTGTGATAAGTCAGCTCAGATTTAAAGGCAAACAACCTACTTGATGATTCATGCCGCCGACTGCCAAATTGCTGAGGAAAATATTATCAAAATCAATTGATACCAATTAAGTAGGATTTCAGTTTCGTAGATAGTTAGATTAATTAAGTATTTATAGACCCTTTCATTGTTTTGGAAAGGGTCATAAAGTTTTGTACTTGACTTAAAGACTGAAGTTGCACTATTGTGCTTCATCCATATTCTTTTATGAAACTGGACCAGTTATTCTAATTTTGACAAGGAAGCTTTTATGCAAATGTGCACTACTGTTTTTGTGTGAAAGTATTTCTGCGTTGAAGGAAGAATCTCAGATAGCGATTGATATTGGGAGTGTCTAGCAGCTCATATGGTACTATTATCTATGTCTGAATGCATTCTTTTCATAAGAATTGTTATTTGATTACCTTTGCTATTATCGCATATATGTATGTGTTTTAACAGCATTTCTTTATTCTTTCCACTATTGGATGTTTATGGGATACCTTTCCTTTGATCATATATGTATCGATGATATATAAAGTGTAGCAATATTGTGTTGATCCCTTTGTTTAACGATTTAAGCAAAGTAACTCTTGAATGAATAAAAGTTTATGTTTATTGAATAGAGTCATCTACATGCCTGTTTATAAATATAGACCATCAAGCGCTACACTTTAAAAGTACAATAGTTCCCGGGATTAGTAGTAGTTCTTTTATTTCACCAATAGATTAAGTTATTCGCCTATCATTAGATTAGTCAACCAATCATTCATTCATTCCGTTTATTCATTTCTAAGAAACTGGTCCCATTATCCCCAGTCGGAGCCACCATTTCAAACGGAAAAGGAGTTGTACTAAGGTCCGGACTGGGTGGTTATCCCCCAATGTTGATACAACGATTTTCGGGGCATCAACATTTTTGGCACTAGAAGGAGGGCCTGAACTGTGAATGGCAATCAAACCTAAATATGCAGGCCATTCTAAGAGTAATTCTCCCTCCGTATCTCCTTGTACTTCCCAATTACATGCTGGTTCTCCAGTATCCAAACAAGAAGAAGAGGAATCAACTACCACTGCTCAAATCCATCATACTCCAGAACAATTAAGTCTTGAATCCCCTGAAGTTCAGTCCCTTATCCACAAAATTCAGAGCTTCTCGATTTCACCACAGAAATCTAAGGTATCACAAAGCAGTGTGACTTCACAGTTTAATCTACCTCATCCTCTCACCAGACTTTAGAGCGAAAAGCTTGGTATTGAACCTATTGAGTTCCCTTTACCCAAAAGGAAAAAGGCGAAGAAATATACTGAAGGATCTGACAGTGAAGAGCTTTCATCCACATCCTCCATCTCACCTTCCCCTGTGCGAAGTCAACCATCCACTCCCCCATTACATATTGTTGTCCATCAGGGATTAGGAGCTTTAACATCCCCATCTTCTCACTCCGCAACATTACTTCCTTCCCAGACATTTCGAATTTCAATAGTAGCATCATCTGCTACTGCTGTTATAATGGCAGATCCATGGACCAGGCCTGGTGCGATCAACATGCCTGCACCATTGCATGCATTACCTGATGCTCCTGAAAAATGGCTACCCAAGTTTAACCCAGATGATGGGACCCAGGCTGAGGAACACATTAATAACTTCATGTTGGCAGTCAACTTGAAAGGAGTGACAGAACAAGATGTTGTTGTTAGACTTTTCCCTTATACTTTGCAAGGATCAGCAGGATCCTGGTATTTTTCTTTACCCTCTGGTTCCATTACCAGTTGGAACACTTGCCAAGAACAGTTTCTTACCAAGTATGGAGATGATAGGTCTTTGGCTACACTAATAAATGATCTCTCCAATCTTAGGATAGAGCATAGGGAACCAATTAAGGAATTTAATGCCCGATTCAATAAACTCTTGAATAAAATCCCAACGGCCTCCAAACCAAGTGAACAAATCCAAAGCGAATGGTACATAACCGCCCTACCTGCCAATATAACTATTTTTGTAGACAGGGCAGGCAAACCTACTTTAGCCAAAAACATGAAAGAAGCACTTGCTGTGGAGAAACGCATTAATGCTCTAGAAAAGAAAGCTGCTCTGGAAGACAGAAAAGCCAAAAACGTTTCTTTTAAAGATGATTCAAGGAAGAAAACCCCAAAAGATCCATATGACATGGAGGGTTTGCAAAAGGTCCTCAAGACTTTGTCAAACGAAATGGTTGAAATAAAGAAACAAGTAGCCGGAACCTCAACCAAAAGACCCTTTAGAAATTATAAGAAAACTGAATCAAAACTACCAAATGTTATATCAAATGTAGATTCAGATCTTGAAGATGGAGAAGAAGAAACAGCTACACCTACTGATGAAGAAGAGGATATTGTTGAATTTCATGGAATGTGGGATTTTATACTTCCTAACTCCGATACTGATAATGAAGAAGAAGCGTTCCCTGTCACTACTAGGAGTAAAAGTACCTCCGAACCTGTTCAGGCAACGTCAAAGAAAAGGAGTGCAGGTTCTGCTACAACAAAGGAAAAGGTATCTACAAAGAAGCCACCTACAACAGTTCCCCAAAACCAACCTTCAACCTCAAACACTCCTTCAACATCTAAAACTTTGGTAGTATCTGATTCAATGGATTACAATATTGTTGATGACATGAAGAAAACTAAGGCAAACATTACTATGTTTGAACTTAGCAAATTAAAACATCAGCAGAAATCGCTCCTCAAAGAATTAAATGCTGTTCCCACTTCACCTCTTCCCAGTGCTAAAGCTGCTAACGATACAGGTCAACCACCTTCTGGTATGGTTGAAGCTACTGATGCAGTCCTAATTGGAGATAGATCAAACTCTCATACTCCACCTTTCCTTCTAACCTATGAGATCTACAATAGAAACCTGCACAACTGTTTGATTGACTCAGGGGCATCTTCTAACATAATGCCAGCTTCAGTTGTTCCAAACTGAACATTGAACCCCATAAGTCTGCTATTCATATTGTACAGTTGGACAGGACTAAAGTACAGGTTTTGGGAGAGATTAATTTCGTAACTATCAGGTTATCTGCTGATCCCAGAATAGTACAAAGGATTGATATCCTAATAGCCGATATACCTGAATTTTATGGTTTGATCTTGAGCAGGGATTGGTCTGGAAAACTACATGGGTATATTTCTACTGATTGGTCACATATGTGGCTTCCCTATATGGGTAAACCAAATTAAATAAGGATTGATCGAGAAAAACATATGACCCATATAGTTACTGAGTTTGAGCAAGAAAACCAACCAATAGCATTTAATAACAACAATTTGGGGAATTATTCATCAGAGTCATTCTTTGGCAACTTCGCTGCCCAGCCATCCCCTTTCTCAGTAAACCATTTTGCATCTCAGATTGAGAATTTTTCACAAATAGATAGGTCTAGATGTTTCAATGATACTGAGAAAACTGTAAATTAAATTGTTAATACTTCTTTATTTTGGTTGTTATATTTCGATGGGTCCAAATCTAGTGAGGGCTCAGGAGCAGGATGTATTTTGATTAGCCCACAAGAGGAAAAAACAATGCAGTCTTGTAGGTTAGAATTTGAATGCACAAATAACACAGCAGAGTATGAAGCCTTATTCCAAGGGATATATAAAGCCATCGCCTCAAGGTCCAATATTTGAAAGTGTTCAAAGATTCTGAAATTATTATCAAACAGGTAAGGAATACAATTCATTGTCTTTCCACCCATCTCAAGCATTATCAATTGCTGACACAAGAACTTACCTCCCACTTTTTAGCATTCAATATTTCTCCTGTTCCCAGATCTCAAAATTCGGCAGCTGACTTACTAGCCAATGTTGCCTCCAAGCTCCTACCTTCCGAAGACTACAGCCCATATAGATTTTTAGTAGAATTGCTTTTTAGGCCATCAATTCCTAACAATGTCACAAATTGGAGAGTATTCAACCATGATCAAGACATTTAGTAGTTCTTAACTTCCGAAAAGTCCTATGATGATCAAATCATCGAAGAAAATGAGCATGACCTTCAAATGAGAGGTAAAACTGAGGAAAATTCAATCCCTAAGCCTGTGGTAAAGCTAGAGGATCTTTATGATATTAAAGACAGGTTTAAACCTGTGACTAATGCAAAGCTCCATAGTTCTACCCTAAGGTTTGAGTTGATAAACCTTGGCACTGAGCAAACTCCTCAAAACATTAATTTAGGATTAGGACTTTCCTTGGAAGAGAAGGAGGCATTCATTAGACTGTTAAGGAAAAATAAACAGGTTTTTGCTTGGAAATATGATGATTTAAAGACATATGATACATCCATCATCCATCATACCATTCCAATGCTTCCCGATCAGAAACCAATTCAGCAGAAGTTGAGAAAAATACATCCGAACTTAGAGAGTCAAATAAAATCTGAACTTAACAAACTCTTGAAAGCTAAGATTATTTTTCCCGTTCGGCACTCAAACTGGGTCTCCAATATGGTGCCAGTCAGAAAGAAAAATGGCGACATTAGGATTTGCATTGATTTCAAAAATTTGAACAAGGCGAGCTTAAAAGACAATTTCCCATTACCTACCATGGAGAAAATACTCCAATCAGTAGCAGGCTCTGAGTTAATGTCCTTTCTAGACGGTTTCTCAAGATATAACCAAGTTCTGGTCCATCCTGATGACCAGCTTAAAACCACATTCAGAACAAAATGGGGAACATATGCGTATCAGAAAATGCCTTTCGGACTTATTAATGCAGGAGCAACGTTCCAAAGAGCGATGGATATAGCTTTTAAAGGGTTGATTAATAGAACAGTAGTCGTCTATCTAGATGATATTACTGTATTTTCCAAAGAGAGGTCAAATCATTTGCATGATCTAAATCAAATCTTTCAACGCTGCAAAAGATATGGTATTTCTCTCAACCCTAAAAAATCTTTCTTTTCTCTTGACCAAGGAAAGCCCTTAGGCTTTATTGTGTCTAAAGATGGCATTTATATTGATCCTGACCGGATCAAAGAAATCTCTGAAATCCCTTTCCCTCACAATAAAAAATCCATGCAGTCATTTTTAGGCCAAATCAATTTTGTCAAAAGATTTGTTCCAGATTTTTCTCAAATTATTTTGCCACTTCAAACTATGATTAAGAAAAATTCAATCTTTAAGTGGGGATCAGCAGAAAAGGAAGCGTTTGATTTAATCAAGCAATCAATAATCAATGCCCCAGCCTTAAATACTCCTAATTTTTCTAATCATTTTACATTGTATACTATCGCATCCACCTTGTCTTATGCAGCAGTACTCACGCAGCTCAATGATCACAATTTGGAAGCACCCATTTCATTCTATAGTTCAAATCTTCAGGGTGCTGAATTGAATTACTCCGAAGTAGAAAAACAAGCATTTTCTGTATATAAAGCTGTCAAACATTACAGACGCTTCCTTTTAAAAACCCACACAAAAGTAATAGTTCCCTTTCCTGCGGTAAGGAAACTATTGATCCAAAAGGAGCTAGGTGAAAAAAGGGCAAATTGGGTTACAACACTTCAAGAATATGACTTAGAAATTAAACCAGCAAAGATTGTTAGAGGTCAAGGTTTTTGCAGGTTATTGGCAGGAGCATCCAACATTCCAGAATCAAGTGATACAGATCAAACCGAAGAAATTAACCAGATAAGTATTACTGATTCTGAGTCACAATATGCTGACTTAATCTTTTATTTGAAAAAAAAATATGCACCTCCTAACCTGTCTTACAAAAACAAAAGGGCCATTAGATTGAAAGCAAAAAATTTTACAATTATTGATGATGTGCTTTTTAGGCAAAATTATGATTCAATCTTATTAAGATGCCTAGAAAAACCTGAAGCACAAAAGGTTTTGCAGGAATTACATGATGGACCAGCAGGATGGCATTTTGGAGCTGATACAACAGCCCATAAGATCATTCATGCTGGCTATTATTGGCCCACTCTATTTAGAGATGCTCATGAATATGTAAGGAAATGCCAAAATTTTCAAACTTCTAGTGGAAGACAAAGAAAATCAGCTTTTCCTTTGCAGCCGGTCAACATTGAACAACCATTTGAGCAATGGGGATTGGATATCATTGGGGAAATTACTCCGCATTCTTCCAAACAGCATAAGTATATCCTTACTGCTACCAATTATTTTACTAAGTGGGTTGAAGCAATTCCTTTGAAGACAACAAATTCTGAGGCAATCATTGAATTCATAGATCAATTCATCATTACCAGGTTTGGTGTCCCAAATTCTCTTGTTTTTGATAATGCATCTTACTTCTCAGGCAATTCCATGCTTGATTTTGCTATTAAAAGAGGATTTAAACTAAAATATTCTGCTAATTACTATCCTCAGGGTAATGGTTTAGCAGAGTCTACAAATAAAAATCTGATTAAAATCATTAAGCGAACTATTGAGCAGAACCATAGAACATGGCACAAATCCTTAATATTCGCATTATGGGCTGATAGGATAACACAGAAGGCTTCTATAGGATCTTCTCCGTTTAACTTTGAGTATGGAAAAGAAGTAGTGATACCAACAAATCTTGTCCTTCCTTCCTTAGCCCTAGTTTAGTTTATTGAGGAAATCCCTTCTTCTTCTATTCAACTTAGACATGACCAAATTCTAAAATTAGAAGAGGAAAGGGAAAAAGCCAAGGTTATTCATGCGAAACATCAGCAAATCATCAAGTCATCCTTTGATTCAGTCTCATCCGGTTCAAAACAATTTCAAGTCGGTGATTTAGTTCTGAAATGGGACAAAGCCCACGAGGACAAGGGAAGACACACCAAGTTCCAAAAGATGTGGCTTGGGCCATTTCAGATCTGTGAGAAGATAGGCCATTCGACCTTCATATTACAAGATTTATCATGTTTGAGAGATTCTCTCCCTGTTAATGGCCTTATCTTAAAGAAATTCTTTAATTGAGAAGGTAACCCCTTCTCCTTTTTAGTTTAATAGAGTTTTGTAATTTGTAGGACCGTTAGAAAATAAAGTTGTAAGGTATCTTCCATTGACCTTTGCTGTATTTAAAAGTTGCTCAACAGAGGTAGTGTGGATATTTACTTTTAAATAATAGAAGTCTTACATAAAAGAGATAATTTCTAGGAAACTAGGTAAAGTTGCATTCCAAAATCACAATTCAATTTTTGTGAACCCTTCTCGAAGTTTAGAAGTATTGTAAATCATTTTATGTTTTCAGATTGGCCACAAAAGGGTTATCAATATCAAAACAGAAACTAATTCAACTTCTGCATCTTTAACTCTTAACTTGTCATCCATTTACTCTTAAGGAGAAAATTGTCCATCCCATTCACCAAAGATTATGGTTACTCAGACTGTAATTCTAAAATATCTGATATTAAAGATAAGAGGTCTTATTACAAGCCTGCTTACCATGTTCATAGGGAAATATTTTAACTGACATTACCAATACTGAATACCAAAACAGGGTAATGGCTTAGAATTATAAGACAAGGGGTCTCATCACAAACCAGCTTGTTCGGTTAGATTACTACCAGTGAATGGCATTGTCAATAGATGGCCACCAAACCAGGACAATGGCTTTTTATCTTAGCAATAACAGAAAATAAAAGGAAATACAAAATATAAAAACATGTTTTGAATTCATTTTGTTAATCACACTCTTAAGTGGATGGGACCATGGACAATAATATGGTTTAAAGGTATCCCTGTCGAAACTATGAATGTTTGCTGGCAGCAGAAGCTCTACCTATGACAAACGAGTCAATTCTAAAAGCTGATTTGGAAAGGTTCTCTGTTTTATCATTATAAACCAATAAACACCAATTTCAAACTTAGAATGTATCTAATTTTAAACAAGCGAGGAAATTAACAAAGATAGTTTTGTTTTATTTAGAATGCAAATATACCTAGTTATATTAGAATTTTTCCTTTAATGAGAACTCTATTTTGAAAAAGTTTAAGTATTCCCATACTTTTCAGAGATAACTGTTTCTTCCAACGAATCACCAATTGTTGTGCTTTACAACAACCCCCCATTTCTTATCATTATTTCTTTAGAAAAACTATCATATGAAATGCGTCCATTTTAGTTTTAATTGGTATCAATATTGTATTATTCAAAAAGGTCCGAAAACAAAATGAAAAACATTATGAAAACCTTTTTGATAAACCCATTTTCATCATAATAATACAAATAATCAATCTTTTATCATTGCGATAAAGCGATCGCAAGATCGCATATCGCAATGACATAGGGAGCATAAGTTAATGGCCCATTGGTTTTCACCGATGCGATATAACTATCGGCTATCGGCAATGTTCTATGCATATTATTAAAGTGCCCCAGGCCATTCACCCCGATGCGATGCGATTTCGCTATCGGTGATCGGCGGTATGCTATCCATATTTTCATAGAGTGCCCATACTCCCGATGTGATGCGATATCGCTATTGGCGATCGGGGAGTTCAAAAAGTGTCAACATGAGTTAAGTTTTCCCCAACGCCCAATTGCGATAAAGCCAAAAGCACAGATTTCAAAAAAGCCGTTAAGACAGAGGGATATTACGATCAATTCATATTAAAAGCTCGATCTGTCGAATAGTGATTTACCTTCGCTTAACCGCCAAAACATCCAAGGCACGCTTAAACGAATCATTCGGCCGATTAATGATATGATGGGCATTTAAAGGATTGGCAGGATTAAACGACCATTTAATGTAATAATAAGTCCTGAAATCTTCCCATAGATTGTATTCACGGTCATTTTAAAAGCTAATCCCTCACCACGCATTGATCAATTTATCTTTCTCACATTGGGTTTTCATTGCCAATTCTCTGTGTTACGTTCATTTTCACTTCTGTACAGAATTCATCCAAAGAAGAAAACTCAAGCAGAATGGGGAAGAAATCTAAGAAAACCACAGTCGCTTCCGTTGTGCCAGCCATAGGACAAGCTGTCGCTGATCCAACAAACAAAAAGAAAGGATTGATATCTGATACTGCATGTTCTGGTCTCGGCAGAACTACTTGGCAATGTACCTACAATCTGATTGAAGTCAAAGAACCTAAAGTGACAACAGTCCAAGCTTCTGCAGATTCAACTCGGAAATCTGATGGTACTTTAAAAGACCTGGCTGACTCCTTCCTCCATCGGATAGCAGCTCGGGAGCAAATTCTACCATATACAGATGTAGTGCGATGGGCGATTGAGGAAATCCCGATCATGGACAGAACCTTCTGCACCAGAGACGGGAGAATTTTCGGGTCATTCAAGGCTTATGATTTAAGGCAAATGTATCATTTGCCTGAGCCAGAGAAGAAGTACAACAAGGCATTTTTGGAGAAATTCCGAAAAGAGAATGAAGTGGAATCTGAACCCATCCGGGATTGGAGACAGAATCCAGCAAAACACAAACATGAATCTTTCGGTAAGTACTCGGTTGATTCCCTATGTTCTCCTTATTGTTATGCTGGAATAATGATGTGTAGATTGTGGGGGTTGCACGACTCTTCTAATGTCACTGTAGAAATGGTTCCCTTGATGGAAGCGGCGTGCAACAGTGAAATAATGGATTGGGCCACTATTCTCTCAGATAAACTAGCAACAGCTGTTCTTCAGTTTAGAAATAAGACCCGCGTTACTGAAAGGCTAATTCCCCCATTCTATTACAGTGCCTACATTTTAGATACCTTGTGTTTTAATTCTGAATTTCTTGTGCTCGGCTGGAGGTGGACGCCACAAGACCCCATGCCTATTCACATATATCATTAGAAATTATGGAAATCCTGTTATAAGCACCATTTATACCAAGTCTGCAATGGATTTATGTTACCTATTCATTATTTTATTTTTGATAAACCTGCCCCCAAGATTTCCTACCAAGCTGGGATTGATTTAACATCAGTAGGAAGATGGTTCGGGGAGGAAAAGTTCACTTATATAAGAATTTTCGGTAGCCAAGCCAAGCCTCATGTCCTTCCTTTGTACATACCTGATAAACTGCTGGCAAGGGAAATAACTTACCAGATCATTGCTGAGAGTGTTACACAGACTCTCAAGAAAAATAAGAAGCAGGGCTGGCCCTCTTTTCCTCTGAGATGCGGTGTCTATACCTTGCATGATCTCAAACATGCAGAGAAAGAAGCTACAAAGATGAAATCATTAACTCTAGCAACTCTCCCGAATAGGCAATTTGATCCCAACAAAGTTGCCTATAATGCACTCGAACAGGCCAAATTGTCAAAATTTGATCATAAAGAAGATATGTTTGATGACCATTTCTCTTAAGCTGAGTCAATAATGCAGGTTAAGGAATTTTCCAGAATGAAATATCAAGATGAAGGGTTGGTTGAATTTAACAGACTTAGAGAACAGAGGTTGCAAACTCTGCCTCTAGATCTATTAGCAACAACCCCAACAACATCGTCAAGCGAGCCTAAACGGCAACAGTCAAAGGAGCCTCCGGTTACAACAATAGAACCAGAAAAGCCACAGGAGGAAACTCAGACTAAAGAGCAGGGGAAAGTGCGGGAGGAGACCCAGAGTAAAGAGCATAAACAGATCAACATTGAAGTAAATGTGGATACTCATATTGACCCAAAATTGCTCCAAGAATGGCAGCAATTTGATTCTATTATCAGTGGTCTGGAATGTTCAAAGGACACCGAAACTTCGAAAGCAGCAGACACACAGGAAACCACTTCACAATAGGTTCTCAGTGGAACCAGTGGCCCACCCATTTCAAAAGAAGTAGAAATAATACCAAAGGACCCCTCCGATCAAATCATTTTGCAAGTAGAAGAGATTCCTCCCTTGGATGTCTTCTATAGCCCAAGGCATAAAGCTGTAGTAAAACGACAAAGGAAAAGAAGAAGGACTGATCAGCCTTCCCTTTTCCCAGAACAGACGGTCACAGGCAATGTGGTTTGGAAGGAGGAATTTGACCCCTCTGATGACCTAAAAAAACTGTCAAAATATGCTGGAGCCTATTCAGCAACAACAATAGATAAGGCATCAGAGGTGAGTCTTTTACTGAAAACAAAATACCAGGAAATTTTCTTATTACAGGCACAGTTGACTAAAGAAAAGCAGAAAGCGGAGCAGGTAGAACAACAATTGTTGACACAACAGCAATTAAACAATCAACTAACTCAACAATTGCAGGCAGAAAAACAAAGGATTGACCACAGTGCAATCCAAAAGCAGAAAGAATTGTCAGAGGCCTTGGCGCAATTGAAGGCAGCAAATGAGAAAATGCTGAAATCAAAAGATGAGCAAATTGCTCAACTATCAGCACAGCTTGAGAAGACAAAGGGCGTTCCACAAGTAACTGAATTCAGAGTAGAAGCACTACAGATAAATACTGCATTGATAGCCCAAATTAAGCTTCTATGTCAACAAATCACCCAGGCAGAGCCACTATGTGAATTAACGGCATCCATCAGTGATAAAGTAGAAAAGGCTAGGACGGAATTGGATCAAGCTGAAGAAATGATAGCTTCATTTCTTGACTGGCAAGATACTGATCAAGGACAAGCGATGAATTTACCAAGAATTAGAGTCACATAAAGATATACTCTTTATAGAATGGCAGTCCCAGTTAATGAAAGCAGAGAGGGCAGTTTCAAGATGCAAATCAACTTCAAGTAATTTGGTTGAATTAGTTAATAACACTCTCTACTTGTCAAACATGATTTCCCAATGCACACCAGGAAAATTAACAGCGATGAAAACATTGGAGCAGTCATGTTATCCAGATCTAGAGGAAAAGGGAAGATTAATTGCTGGAATTAACAGTTTAACGTGGGACACCTATTGGTTCTTCTTGGTAAAACCACACACTCAGAGAGCCGCCCTCAAGTGCCTTACAGATGCAATCGGGTATATTATCCCCGATATTCAGGATGCCACCTATGCCGCCCAGCTCAGCTCTCGCCTCAACAGACCACCCGAAGTGGAGCCGATGCTTGCGATAAGTCAGCTCAGATTTAAAGGCAAACAGCCTACTTGATGATTCATGCCGCCGACTGCCAGATTGCTGAGAAAAATATTATCAAAATCAATTGATACCAATTAAGTAGGATTTCAGTTTCGTAGATAGTTAGATTAATTAAGTATTTATAGACCCTTTCATTGTTTTGGAAAGGGTCGTAAAGTTTTGTACTTGACTTAAAGACTGAAGTTGCACTATTGTGCTTCAGCCATATTCTTTTATGAAACTGGACCAGTTATTCTAATTTTGACAAGGAAGCTTTTATGCAAATGTGCACTACTGTCTTTGTTTAAAAGTATTTCTTAATTGAAGGAAGAATCTCAGATAGTGATTGATATTGGGAGTGTCTAGCAGCTCATATGGTACTATTATCTATGTCTGAATTCATTCTTTTCATATGAATTATTATTTGATTACCTTTGCTATTATCGCATATATGTATGTGTTTTAACAACATTTCTTTATTCTTTCCACTATTGGATGTTTATGGGATGCCTTTCCTTTGATCATATATGTATCGATGATATATAAAGTGTAGCAATATTGCGCTGATCCCTTTGTTTAACGATTTAAGCAAAGTAACTCTTGAATGAATAAAAGTCTATGTTTATTGAATAGAGTCATCTACATGCTTGTTTATAAATATAGACCATCAAGCGCTACACTTTAAAAGTACAATAGTTCCCAGGATTAGTAGTAGTTCTTTTATTTCACGAATAGATTAAGTTATTCGCCTATCATTAGATTAGTCAACCAATCATTCATTCATTTCGTTTATTCATTTCTGGGAAACTGGTCCCATTATCCCCAGCCGGAGCCACCATTCCAAACAGAAAAGGAGCTGTACTAAGGTCCGGATCGGGTGGTTATCCCCCAATGTTGATACAACAATTTTCGGGGCATCAACAGAACCCTAACAAGAGACCAGATGTAATCGTGAAAATACACTTATTTGGATTCAACAGGATCTTGTAAAATTGACATCTCTCAAAAACCAACCAAAGGTGACTAGAATGATCGATTCTCTTTCGATAACGAGCAGCTAAATCATCTAAGTATGCTTCGATGACATGCTTGATGTCGTGGAAAGCATATGACATGGCCCGCTGAAAAGTGGCTCCAACATTTTTAAGACCAAAAGGCATCTTTTTGTACGCAAAAGTACCCCGACGACATATGGAAGTTGTCTTATGCTGGTCTTCTGGATGGATAGATATCTAATTATAACCAGAGAATCCATCCATGAAGGAAAAAATATCATTACCTGCACATTCATCAACTATTTGATTAATAAATGGTTTGGGGTAATTATCTTCGGACAAGCTTTGTTCAAATCCCTAAAGTCAATGCACACTCAAATCGTTCCTTGTTTTTTATCAACCAGGACTAGATTAGAAACCCAATCCATTAGAGGAATAGGGTATACAAAACCCGCCTTGAGCAGCTTTTCTTCTCCAGCGTTAATAGTTGTTGCTTTCCTAGGATTGACTGACCAAAGCTTTTGACGAATCAGCTTAGCATTTTCATACTTCTTGATCTCATGCTCAAAGATGGATGGATCAATACCAGGCATTTCTTCATAAGAACAAGCAAACGCATCCTGAAACTCTTTAAAGAGGTCGGTGTAAATTTGAATCTCTTTAGGGGAACACTCGGCTCCGATGAAGACATTTTCTATCACATTAGGGTTCCTAGAGATGTTTATTGGTACGGTTTTGAAATGACCGACATATTTCCTTCGATACGGATGTGTGCTGGAGCCAAAGTGTTTGAAACCTTTCAAACATCGCTAGTAAGCAGATTGGAGAACTTGGATTCCACGTCTTGCAATGGGGGAAGAAAATATGAATGATGGTATAAATCTTCCCAAGGTCGATCTACACCCATCATTGCCTCTAAGATTGCTTCCTCAAATGGTAAAACTGTATCTTAGCAATCCATAGCAGAAGTAGAGTCAAGGGTCCAAGCTGGGGCCACATCACCATCTAACTCTTCCTCTGAAAAAGGAGTAGGATGGTCATCTACAGAGTTAATGATAGACTGATATCTAAGCTTTTCTGTAGACATAGGGAATGCCATTCTACCTACTTGTCCTTCATCTAATTTGGTTGTAGGCGAAGGCAAGGTCCAAGGGTCTGAAAAATAATGAGTCTGTAAGAACTCTTCTCGTGAAGACTCTTTGGAGGATGAAATGGCATTGATTCTAGCTATAGGAGTGGGAAGATCAAATGTACCCATCAATGAATAATACATCCCAACTCCTAAATTCTTGATAGGTTGATGTGGGTTATCCACTAATGGAACATTAGAATGTGAAGTTGCACGAGGATCAACTTCGGAATAATCCAATTGATCAACCTTAACAATTTTCCCTTCATGAGGAAAACAAAGGACTCGAAACAGGGTTGAAACGACGGCATCCATTTCATAAATCCAATTTCTTCCTAAGCGAAGATTATAATCTAGGTTGGCATCAATGATTTCTACTTCGATATTAACGATCTTTCCTCCAACACATATAGGAAATGCCTGGATAATCCCATGTGGCCTATGAGAATGTCCGTCAAATGTTGTCAAGAGTGTGGGTGAAGGAACAGTCGAAGGCAATCCAATGGCCTTCCAACATGACATAGACATTACGCATGTGGAAGCTCCCTTATCTATAACTGTTCAAAAACTATTAGTTTTCTGGTAAGTAGACTTTGTTTGAAAAGCCATATGATAAGGAAGTCTCTTTTTGACATCGAGCATGTCAAAAGTGAGTACTAAAGAATTGTTTGGATCAGCTACCCGGATCGTTCAAAGCAAAGCACTTCGTTGAGCTAGACATGACTGGAGTACCTCTAAAGCAGACATAGTGCATGGAATTTGAGCCAAATCTTCTACAATGGAGTAGTTCTTGGCTACCCTAGCATTTGGGTTGATAGTCGCACATTTGGTAGAAGCTTTTGGTATCTGAGGTATATACTCGATAGAGGGTCACTCAATATGAAGTGGATTCGTAGTTTTGGGGATGGATTTATCCTTGGATGTTTCTGCTTCACCATAATCCTGTGACCATGTAGCCACATTGATATTAAAACTCATCATGAAAATATTTGAGGAATTATCCTGCTCCTAGTTGCCCCCTGCAGAGGTATTAGGGTTTGAGTTCGTGCCAACAAGCAATTGCTGCCTTCAAGGGAAAGGGTTAGTTAATATAGCTTGGGAGCTAGAAGATCCTTTCTACACTAATAAGCGCTGAGCATCTTGAATTTTCGGGCAGAGATGAGTTAAATGGTCTCCACTGCATAACTTGCATGGAAACTTAACTTTCTTCTTAGACTCTTTTCCACCCTCACCAGCATTATTGCCGGGTTTGTTCACATTACCCTTCCCATCCTAATTCTTCTTTTTACCTCATCCCTTCTTCTTCCCATCAGAATTTCAGTTTCCTCTGGGGTTAGAAGCCTAAACGAAATTTATGGAAGAAGGTTGAGAAGGTGTAGGAGTAGATAGTGCAGCCTGATTGGAAGAAGCAATTTGTATAGACAACTGCTGCAATTGGCTTAGAAGGTTCACCACATTTGCATCAATCGATCTAACAATACCATCAGCATGTGGACTTGGGTTCGGTTTGGCTATATCAACCAGGGATCTAGAAGCATCAAGCAAGATTTTCTGAAGAGTCCTAGACTGAGAATATATCAGTTCTAACTGTTGGGCACGAAAGATAGCCTGCTCTTCCGAATAAACATTGGACATAGAAACATCCTAGGAGATCTCGGGTTGTAATGATTTGAAAAACCATTCGAGACAGAATTCAAGTGGAATTTCAGCTTTAATGAGTCACTTTCTTTGTCTCGATTCCTAGGTATGATTCGAAATGTGAGTAGTCGTGTCCTGATGAAAATTGGCCAGAAGTTCAATTCTGGCTTCATAATAGATAGGAAACTGGAAATGGTTTAAGAAAATGTTAGCCAAATTAGCAAAAGATGTAAAGGTGCCCCCTGGAAACTCTATATACCACTTAGTCACATTCCCAGTTAAAGTGCAATAAAATAGTCTCAACCTGATCGAATCATCGAATAGAGAGTTAAATGAACACCATAAATGGAACGTGGTTACATGGTCGCCCGAGTCTTCACCACAGTTCCCTTCGAATTTTGGGATATCCGATGGAAGTTTGGTTGGGACTGGAAGCCAAGCTGGATTGCATCTGATTGGATCATTCTTCAACTTAGTGAAGTCCGGCAGATTGAGCATGGCTAGAAATGGAAGTCATGGAG
Organism: Pinus tabuliformis; assembly: GCA_031772625.1. Lineage (NCBI taxonomy): Eukaryota > Viridiplantae > Streptophyta > Pinopsida > Pinales > Pinaceae > Pinus > Pinus tabuliformis. The sequence continues at coordinate 1,594,966,812 of CM062820.1, read as the reverse complement.
GACCTTGGGGATTCCACCCAGAATGGGTGAGGTTCCCAAAAGTATGAAAATAATGACCTATATTTTGAAAGGTACCAGGTTGTCTGAAGTAATTGGTAGAACCTGTTGAACCAAAAGGTGACCCTTGTGGTCCAGAAAAACTTAGAGTTTGAAAAATTCTAGCCAAAAAACCCCCGTGACTGGCAAAGTTTCCCCCTAATGAATTATTATAAGGAGTGAAAAGCCCCTGGTAGGGGTTCCAAGCATTAGCTAAGGGTGGAAAAATTTTAAATGAATTGACTGAGGAATATGGCATATTGCCTTGTTGGCCGAAAAACTGATTCCCAGTTCTTATTCTGCTAACCGCAAGGTTTGTCCAACTCTAGAAGGGATTACTACCTTGACTTGTGAAAGGAAAAGGCATAGATCCCACTATCGGATTGGAATGTGGTATATGACCACTTCCAAATGGGAAACCCTAAAAAGAGGCCGATCCACTCATCATGGACATGGAGGCGGTTAATGGTACACTTAATGGAACTAAAGGAATACCTTGAGAGGGCATTCCAAAAGGGAAGAATCCAAAACTGGATGCATTAGCTTGGGAACTTCCACTCATGGATGGGATAGAAGTAGACCCAAACAAGGATGTGCTAGCAGTAGACCCAAATAAAGATGTAGAAGGGATGGAAATAGTTCCTCCCCCTTGTACTGATATAGGAGTCTGCATACTTGTAGCACTCATGGTGGATGCCATGCTTCTAGCAGTGGTCATCGAAGGGATGTATGTGTGTGGACCTGGGCTTGAAGGCCTGTGCATCAGAATTTTGAAATATAACCCGGATGATTAGAAGGGAGAGGAGAATTTGGAGCCGCAATTGATTTTGAGAGCTCTTCTACCTCAATATTATCTTCTGATTGGAAGAGTACTCGAGAAAGAACTGGTTTGTTCCTCTCTAACTCTGTGGTAGTACCAGGTCTACCTTGTACACTTATGCCCCCAAGCAGAGGATCAATCTACGATGCGCCAGCTGCCACTAGTTGAAAACCACTGGCAGAATCACTCCTACGCCTTCTAGGAGAATGCTCTGGACTCGCAGGTAAAAGCCCACGAAGTCTACAGGACCATCTAAGTGATAGGTTAGCCACTTTGAATTATTTTAATAAGATCTACTTAAAGACTCAAGAAAATTAAAAAGCTAGGTCGACTAGGAGCACAGAACACACACTAAAAAATGTCCCTAAAGAATTCAGCAATAAAACAACTTCTGAGTATTTCTGCTCTGGGTGATTAGGACCGGACACCAAAATACAAGAAAGTGAATAAAAAGGACCTTTCGAAATAGACTAGGGTAATTATGCCCTAGGTTTGTTAGCGAAGGTACCAGAGGTAGTTACGCTAACCTCCGGACAACAACCTTTGCTAGTGCAAGCCCCCAAGCTTCCTAAGGGTGCCCTCTAGAAGTACCATTGAATGTGATGCAACACCAACCTTAGGCGCCATGGGATTCCCCTCCATAGCCACCTGTGTAGATCCCTAGGATTGGCAACTAAAGACACCAACTTGTATCAAAAGCCGGGTGGAACAGTTGTGAGGTAAGATTTGACAAGTAAGAGAGGGGGTATCTCTCGTCCTTATCTTCACAAACCCTTGTGCTTAACTTACAGTCACAGAGATTCCCTGGTCTCCCTAACACTATTGGATTTCACTCTTTATTCAGACTTCTATATTTCACAATCTACAGTGGCCTTGGAGAGTTTACTTTCCTCTTGCCTAATCCAAGGTCCTAAATAACCTAAAACGTTTTGGTGTATCTGATTGACAATATAAAAAGTTCTAGTTTATTTTATTAAGCACTTGATTTTGAGTGGCTATTCTTTTCAAGTTAAAGGGACAATACGGAAGTGAAAATGATGGTGTTCTTATGACGCAAAATAAATTAATGAAAAACTAACTTATATGCAATGCACTTGTTTGTTCTTCGATGAAAAGAAACTTCTACTTGGGTTCTAAGAAACTTCTATAAAGAAAAAAAAATTTCCTTTTCCTTTCTTGTAGCAAACTTCACAATCACAAAACTAAAAGACTATCGATGCTTTAATAATGCAAAACTACCCTAATGCAAAGTGTATATGATAACGCAAAAATTCTAGATTACTCTAAAAAGAAATGAAAGCAATTTGTTTATAAGCCAACTTAAGTGTTTGAAAGGAATATGAATTTTGAACACAAAATCTTTTCCAAACAAGAAGGAGTAATAAAAAATATCACAAATCACTCTCAAAAACCAAAAGAAACCAAACTCAAATTCGGCAAAAGAAAGCAAAAATAATGTTTTTGAAGGACTTTTCTTTTTCAAGAAACAATAAAAACAACTTTTCAAAAGCACTCAAAATGCCACCAAAGACTCAAAGACCGAAAGCAAATCACAATGAAACCTTGCAAGTTATCAATTCAACATGAATGAAAACTTGAACAAAATAGGTGTTTCAACTTGCACTAAACGATCCAAAAGCAGCAAAAACAGTTTTGAGAAAAATGATCAAGAAATTAGGAAAGACACGCTTTCAAATTCATCAACAAGAAACTTTCGGAAAGCAAGAAAAAGTGAATGGCCACAAAATTGATGGGAAGCAAAGCAAGAAAACCATAAAAATGAAGTTTAACACTAAGATTGCAGACAATCTTCTGTTCTGGAAGACCAGAATGATCAAGAACCTCTATAAGAAGCCTTGTGTGTTAAAACACAAATTATAAAAATCATTGTAAAGCAAACCGAGGCCAAAAACTTTTCAAAGCAGGAGAGAATTTGTAACAGTAAGCTTACGGGAAAATTAAATTCTGAAAACAAAAACCGACCACTCAGAAACCGCACAGACCAAGAAGCAAATCTTTCCAGAAAGAAAGATTTGAAAAAATCATGCAAAAAATTGTATACGCCACTGTGTCTCTACACAGCTGCATGTACACGCGCTTCTGCCAAAAGAAACTCACGTATACATGGTTTCAGTTCACAGAAACAAGTGTTTCTACGCTTCTGTAAATAAACAAAGATGTGTATATGAGGTTTTACAAGAAAAATAAAAAATGAGGCCTGATGGAAAAGATCAGGCTTGAAGTCTGAGTTCCCTTAGGAGCAGGCAATACAGTCACTGTAAGAAAACTAAGAACTGAGCCCTGATTGGCACTAAATAAGCCAAACTAGGAATAACAAGATTGTTATCCCCAGCGGAGTTGCCAATTCTGTTGAGGGAATAAGTCCCCTAGGGCTTTGGGTTAGAAACCTAGAAGAGCAGGAGAAATCTACAACAAGAAACATGCATTCAACTCAGGCAACATTCTTAAATAAACTAACTATGCAAGGATGAACATACCTGGATGTCCTTCGTTTAGGTAGTTCTAGCCAGGGTTCAAACCCTCTGCAACTTTTGATGATCTTCGAACCTGCAAATCAGCCAATTTGGATACACATAGAAACATATGGATAAAGCATTGTAGTGAAATAAACTTTATATCATATAAGTAGATGGTTAGTTATACATTGAAATAGACATTCATATATAAACCATAACAATAACATCAGATGCATAGACAAAGTTGATATCAAGAACAAGACAACGTTTCTTTTTATTGTAGAAAACTATAATAAAAACATGGAAAAAGTTCACCTGATTCTTCCTCTTTCGAATTCAAGTAGAACCTTCGTCTAGGTTGTCCAGTCCCAGTCTTCAATAGCCTCATTCCATAACCAATACCATGATATCTCCAAGCATATTAGAGAACATCAAACCTCAAGGAAACAACGGTTTCTTGAACTTGGGGAAGTGTTTGAAGCACAGGGATTCTTCAGACTTGATTAGGGAATAATCTCAGTATAGTAATTCTATCATTTCTCTCATCCTTAAGGCCTTCCCATTGAAGTCTTTTTATACTTCTCCCAAATTAGTTTTTTAGTTCGAAAACAGTTGGGAACAGTTGGGCCATAGGCGTTAATAGGTAATCAACAGGTAAAACCCGTGATCTTCGCCCATAGATAAGGAAATTTATTTTTTTTAAGTGTTTTAACACATATACATAGGTTGGGTATAGACTGACTCGCATGTACATGCTTTTAACACAGGGCAAAGTAGAGTACAAGTAGTAAAACATTGTTTTTAAAATGTTTGGACCAACTCTGGAAGGAGGGGTTGCCCTAGGACATAAAGCAAGCATCACAAATACAAAGGGTGATATTTGGAGCTATAACAGAAAGGCATGACCAAAAATTCATAATGACCCTCATGAGTTCTAAATGTTGTTTTCAGAATGTCTTTAGCCTTCATTGTGATTTGATGATATATTGAATGAAGATCGAAATTGGTGAAGTAAATTGATCCATGCAATTCATCCAATAGTTCATTAATTACAGGAATGGGAAATTTATCTTTAATAGTGAGTTTTTTGAGCTCCCTATAATTCGGACACATGCGCCATGATCCATCCATCTTATGCACCAATACTACTGGAACAGAGAAAGAACTTTCACTAGGTTGAATTATACTAGCCTCTAGCATTTCTGCAACCATACGTTCAATTTCACTCTTTTGGGCATAGGGATATTTGTATGGCCTGATGTTTGGAGGAACACTTCCTGGAATCCAATGAATAGTGTTGAACCTCAGAATTACCTTCCCCTTGACATTTGTTCTCACCATTTTCTCTTGATTTCTCACAAGACTACAAATCCAATCAATGATAAAGGCTAGATTTTGTCTTAGGAAAGCATTAAAATGATCACCATATTATATTTTCATGTTTTTTCTATTTTAATAAAAATTTTCAAATTAGCTACAAAACACAACCTATTATGTAGCTAGTTGTGGGTTTCGTAGCTACTCTCATGGTTTGGCAGGTTACAGGTGTCAAATGAAGAACTGGGCCACATGGGCATCTCCAGAATCATCTCTACATGGATTCTATCCTACTCACTTGATCCAGATCGACAGAAAAGCATGCCAAAAGTCTTGGTAAAAGATGTTTTCAAATACGTTATCTAGTAGTAGTAGGAATCTTGACGTTTTGTAGTTGATCAAGAGTCTAATGGTTCTTTTGAAGAGTTAATGTGGAGTAAGGCACTTGTAGTTGATCAGGAGTTGAGGAGTTAATGCATATCAGGCCACCTGTAGCTGTTTATAAATTTAACAATCTCATTACAATTCGAATTAAGCCATTTGTAGCATCTCTTTCTATAAACAGTCATGATAGATTCAGATTAAGCCACCTGTAACAATATTTTCTCATAGATCGAGAAGTAGTTAGAAGTTAAGGAAGGATTACAGGCTTTTTGTTAAAAACTCTATTTAGACTTCATTTTGTTGATAATACAAACTCTGTTTTGTCAATGCTGGTTTAAAATTTCATCTGTAATTTTCTTTTATGCAACCACATCAGTTGCAGAGGGCCCCTGCACTGAAGGAGGTTTTCCACTTGTTGTTTTCATTTTAATTTCTACTACTCTATTTTTTCTGCAAGTCCATTTTATTTAGTTTTGTTTCATTTCAGTTTTGTAACCAATAGTGTAAGGGTAAAAATGACAATTGTGCAAGTCTTATTCTTGTGAGATATTGTATGAGAAATGACTGAATGAAAAATGGAGAAATGATAATATACAGTTGCTTCGCTTCTTACTGTTTTTGATTACTCATTTTAGCATAGAACTATCAATTAGTTGTATTAATAGACATTCTCAAAACCATTTTGAAATGATGACAATTCTAACTTAATTGGTTGAATATCTAATTCATGTAGTGATTGAGTTTACTTAGCACATTGTTAGTTTTACAAGCTGGCATTTTTCCTTTTTTTATTCTCAGGTCATTATTTAGTTGCATCACTTGACATTCCAAAAGATCATTTCAAGGAGATTGATTCTATCATGTTCCAAAATTGAATGGTTGAATGGCTAATGAATGAAATTATTGAATTACCTTTTGCATCAGTATTAATTTTGGTTTTAAGAATTAGATCCATGGATTAGGACTAAATGGTAGACAAGATAGATGCTCTGTTTCTCTGATTAGGTCTTAACTAGTTAAAAATGATTCTTGGTCCATTTTTAGGAGTCTATACTAACTTAGGAACCTATAATTTCTTTAAAAACTCATTAGATCCATGTAAATCTCTCATAGACTGTATATTCTTAGACATCAAAGAATAGAAACCCCCCAAAACAAACATAAAATACAAAACAACGAAGTAAGAGAAAAGTTAACTAAGCACAGATAGTGCATCACACTTCATCAGTCTACAAACCTCGGTTGATAATTCATGTAGGAAATTTAGGACACTAAATTGACTAAACATTTTGGCACCATTGACGGGGAAGTGTAATTAGGTAACCTTATCTCTTACATTAAAAAAAACTGATATGCATAGAGAAAGAGACTCTAGCGGTATATTTATATTGCTAGAGGCAGGAGTTCAATTCCTACAACACCACCTACTCCACCAAGACTAAGAAGAGATACACCTCCATTTCAAGCTCATATTCCTAGCCATAGACCTCCTAAAGTTCTAAGGTCAGAAGTTCAATCAAGAGGATCTCCTACTTCATCTACTGAGCCAGTCCTAGAGGAGGAAAATCTTGGATCTCCAAAAAAATGAGTAGCCTTTTTCACCTCCACAGGGGAACATATTTTAGTTGAAGAATTAAGAATACCTAGTGAGGAAGAAGAAGTAGAACCTCTCTCCCACATACCATTAATAGAGCAACTAGAGGAAGAGTTATTAACCTTGCAGGTTGAACCTTATATTGACTCTAAAGAAACTATAATGGCAGAAGAAGGAGAGGATGGAGAATTCACACTATTTGGAGGAGGAGGTAGAGGAAATAATGGAGAAGGCAGAGGAAATAATTGAGGAGATAGAGGAAATAGGGAAGTTGATAAGTCTTTGGATTCCCTATAGTTGATGAAGAAACATATGGAACAATGAAAAATATCTCACCTTCTGTCCTCCCAAACTTTGATGGATTAAAAAGTGAAGACCCTGAAACCTTCTTATTTGAATTTGAAGTCTTGTGTAGAACTTATGATTATTTACAAGACTCTCAAAGAATCAAATTTTTCCCTTCAACGTTGAAAGGATCTGCTTTAAAGTGGTTCATGGGGTTGGTAATTCCATCCATTAGAACATGGAATGACATGAAGAAAGTGTTTTTGGAAAGATAATTGGATTATTGCATGCCTATCAATCACAAGGATGAAGTGTTCAAAATGATGCAAAGAGAGGATGAAAATTTAGAGGATTTAATTGAGAGATTCAACTATAGCTTTAAAAGAGCAAAACTGGATAACCTAGATCAAGATACTTTAAAAGCTCTTCTATTAAAAGCCATTAGATATGAGTGGATACATATCCTTAACATGATGGGGAGGGGAGATATCTCTCAAATCCCATTAAGTGACATAGGAGAATTATGTGTTCATCTCTCAAGAGGAAAATCCAAAACTGGGAAAGGTCCAAGAGATCCTTCTCTTGTTAGGGTGAATAAATCTACAACTAGATCAGTGAGTAAGGTAGATATTGGAAACATGCTTGATGAATTTAAAATAGATATTATAGGGAGCCTTAGCAAACAGATCCACACTCTTAAGTTACAAAACAAGAAAAAAAATGAGACTGATGCTATGGCTATTTTCTGTCCCAAATGCAGAAAGAAGCATGCTTTAAGAGAATTCCCTTTAGATGAAAAAGTTATAGAGACTTGTGTGATTTGTACAGAAAATCATGAGACCAAAAGTTGTCCTTCAATCCCTAGTCTTAAGGCTGTTTTTCAAGAAGAAACGGTTTCAAATCCAACAATCTCTTTGCTTGTCTCTAGAATAACTTGGCAAGGGAAAAAAAATCAAGGTTTTAACAACCAAATGTATATGCAGCTGATGCAGGAGAATTTATACCTAGTCAACAATGTGATGGAATGATCACATGTTGTGACTAACAAGGGGTCGGAAGGTAAGGGATTAGTTAATTTATTTATTTAAATGTGTGAGAGTGTTTATTTATTGTCAAATATGAGAAAAGGGCATAGTGGCTGATTGATCCTCCTTATGTGGAGATCAGGCCAAGCAGTTAGATTTATTTGGTTTTGAATAGGATATGAGGGATTTGAAAGCTTAATTTAGCATTTGTTTTAGAAAAGAGTGGAGTTGAAGAGATTCCTTAGGAGAGAGCGAGATATTTCTGGATCTAAACCAAAATTGGTTCATGAATCCACTTTTGTATAAATATAGTCTTTTTGTATAATTCAGAGGTTAGCTAGGTTAGTTGAAGAGATCAGCTAAAGGTTAGGAGAAAGAGGTTAGCTAGATTGGAGTCGAGTAAGAGAGAGTGAGGATTTCAAGATAGACACAGGGGTTTTTTTTGTTGTTATTGTAATCGAGCCAAATGGCCAAGACCTTGTAGCTTTATTATATTGAATAAATAATTCTGTGTGGATAAATGTAACTATGCTCTTGAAACCCTTCACTTGTCTTTGTATATTTTCTTGAGGAACAATTTGAGCATTGTTCTCTGTTTTTATGTCTTATGTTATAAATTGCAGTGTTCAAAGAATAATTGGGGTCCTTAGTGTTAATTGCAGTGTTTGAACTACTTTAAAACCCAGTCGTTGATCAAAGATATCATAGAGAGTTTATATATGGAGTCGTGGTTGTGAAACAGAGAATGTCAGAGAAACTGTGTTAAAGTGTAAATTCACAAAATACAAGCAAGGTCAAGTCCAAGAGGCATAGACGGATCAATGCATAGTGACCATTGGATCTTGGAGATCAATGAACGAGGTCAAAGGAATTGAGCGACTAATATTAAGTCACATAGGACTAAGTTGAGAGATGAATGGTGGAGATGAGTTTAAGCTTTAGCAGAAGAGGAATCTAGAGGAGCCGTCGATGGTAGGAGATCTACGGTCATCGCATGACATAGGAGTGTAGGCGTTAATCGGTGGAAGGGGTTTCCATAAGCAGTAAGCAGATTATCGGGTAGCCAAAAAATGGTAAGTGGTATTTAGGGTTGGTCACATGATACCATTCATTAACCAACGTGTGGTAGGATATTGGAGAGAGAAAACCGCTTATCGAGAGGTTATTCCTCTTGCAAGTTATCCACTTGATATCAATATCAACTGTCATATCAAGTGAGGTTGATTGAACAGTTGAGATCAAGTGAATTGTTTGGTCAGATCAGGTTAAGCGACAACCGTCAGATCGAGCGCCAGATCAATGGTCAAGATTTAAATCACAAATCGCATTAGACAAAGGTAAAGGGACAATGGAGATGGAAAAACGACATTGTGATAGTGCGATGAAGCACTGGCCGATCAGAGATCGGAGATAATGAAGGATGGTGAAGAACAAAGTGGAAAGATTTGGTATTAGCGGACCTGAGAGATTTTTATATGCGGTTTTAATGCATTTGAAGTCCAGCTTTTGTGTTTAGAGCGGGTTTCCTGTGTATTCCTTTGTATTCTGAGTTTTTGTAAGGTCATGTCTTTATTAATCATTGATCGAGTGTATAGACGAATTTTCTAACGTTTTGGATTCCAATAGTTTGATGGGGTATTGTTATGGAAAGTTGGTTTTTAAAAGTGCTTCCAATGCAAATGTGGCCTTAGCTCATAGGTCCACATGAGATTTAAGGGATGTCAGTCAGATGGCATCAATTTTTGGTATCAGAGCTAGATCAATGCTCTGTAGAGATTGGTTGAGAGACTAAATTTTAATTCCAGCATATGTATAATTACACTGAAGTGAATTTGATACAGATGGGGATTAGACTACAAAGGACACTGAGACCAAAATGGGGAAACAATGAATTTTCTGATGAAGGTTTGGTAAGAATGTTTATTTTGATATTTTGCAGAGATGTGTTTTGAATGTCTAAAGAACAACAAAGGATTGAAATTTAAAAGGAGAAGATGTTTTCCTTTCAAGAAAATGAAATTTCCATGTAAGTTGATTGAATGATTGGTTTGATTAAAAGGAAAATTGAAGTAGAAGGTTTAGAAGTTAAAGCTAAATAGAAGAGTGGTTTGCTATGGCATTGAAGTCATCTAAATGATTTGAAGAATATTATGAAAACTGAGAATGATTGAGGATTGCTTAAAGAATTGTTGAAGACAATGATATCGATAGATAAAGGAACAGTTAGACTGAAGGTTGGATTCAATAGATCTGGAAAGAGAGTCATTACAAGGAATGAATTTTGAAATTTGTTGAAGCAAAACAGGATTGCTTTTAAACAGGTTATTAGAAGGAATTGATAGTGTTTGTCATGAATTGGTAAAAAATAATTGAAATTCAGATCTAATCTTAATTGATCTTGAAAGATAAAGAGTCCATTATGAAAAGTAAAATGGGAAATAGTTGTTGGCTGTATGGAGTCTTTTGAATGGAAAGTCTAAATGAAATAGTGAACAGATGAATCTTTTGGCAAAGATTTAGCTGATGGAATGGGAATTAGTTTTAAGACATATTTGAAGGAAAAGTTGCAGGTTTAAAAGGTTACTTTGATGTATCTTGAGATAAGATTGTACAGGTCAATAGAAGCAGTGGAATTTCTAAAAGGTAGAATGAGTTGTACCAGCATCATACCATATGAGCTATGTTAAAGAAGATAGAGCAAGAAGAACTCTCAAGAGTAAAGGTGATAGTACCCATCAGTAAATGAAATTATTGAATGAAAGAAGGAAGTGAGCAATTAAAGATACAGAGCCTAGAGTAAGGAGCGTTCAAGAGGAGATGAGAACAAATTCCAACTCTGGTTGGGTAGAATTTATTGAGGCAGCTCCACAATTGTGATTGTGGGTAGAGTTGTCTTAAAGATAACAATTCTAGCAAGAGGAGTGCTGGGTAGAATTGTTAGTCCGTGAAAGGTTCGAGGAAAGAACCAATAGGTGCCAAAAGGATAAACTCAGAAAAGTTTGGTGAGGCATAAAGGAGACTTGTTACCGATGAAAAAGGCTAGTTGCAGCTCACTAATGAACAAGGAAAGTTCACCAAAGGAAGAAATGGAACTGACTGTTGGTAGTTATGATAGGGGTACAGACGAAAGTCAGAAGCAGAGGAAAAAGAGTGTTGAAGCAGTTGGACACAAAGGAATGAGTAAAGAAGAAAGGAAAATAGAGTTGGCTAAGATGAAGATACAACTCAGTCATTTGAAGAAGCTGGTATTGAAAGGAATTAGAGAAAAATGGAAACAAGGATTTTATGTGGGAAAAGGAGTTAAATGGCCTGTCAGAGAATTTTTTGCTGAGAAATTAATACTCTAAACAGTTGAGGATGGAGTAGAACACATCTATGAACCAGAGAAAGGATCTCTCCATGGGGAAGGAGACAGTGATGACAATGACGAAGAACTAATCTATGCAGATCAAAATGAGAGGAATGTGTTGGTAACATCTTCACAGACAAGAGAATCCCATATTTTTGGGACTAATTATTTCTGTGAATGTAAAATTGCAGGTATATAGCCTAATGAATTTGAACCTATGTATGAAAAGGTGAAAGAGGCAGAGGCAAGAAAACCACAAAAGGAGATGCATAAAGACTTTCAAGACTTCAATTGGTGGAAGAAATTAAAAAGTATGGCTGAATGGTTGTGTCTTCTCTTAGTGAAAACTTATTGGATCATGTTAGAAGGAATTTTAGCAGGGATAGAAGACAAAGGGGAAATGGAAAAAGGAAAGGAAATAAATGCATTGCAGATTTGTGAAATGAAGAGAAGAAAAGTTGACACAGAGAACTCAGTTGAAGAAGTTAAGTCAAGGAAATATTTGAAATATCAAAGCCTTATCACAGAAGAGGAGGAGACATTATTATATTATTTGGATAAACTGAGTGTTGAAAGAAATTGTGTAGAACAGGAAGGTATTCTACAAACTTATGATGAAATTATCAAGCATAGTCAAGAAGTTGTAGTCCCAAAAGTTTTCTTTGATGAGGAAGAAATTAGAGATGTTGAGGAAGAATTTCTCAATAACTTAGTGAACTATCAGAATATTTCAGAGAAACATGAGGAACTGATCAATGGGGCTTCAAATGAAGAGCCTTGTAATTTTGAAACTGACATGTTGTGTATGTTTTCAGGTTTGACAGGTAATGAACAACAATTGGACAATGTGCTTATGCATGTTGATGAAGAAGTGAGATTACTGGAAGAAATGGCTAAAACAGAAAGATATTTTGAGCATGTATTTAATAATTTTGTGAATGATGGTATTGACAAAGAAATTCTCATGATTAAGGAAGCTGAAGATAAGAAAATGAAAGTTTGTGATGATAACTAGAATGAAGTATTTTCAGTCGAGAATCAAAATGAAAGTACTATGGAAATTATGAAGGAATATAAGATGATGTTGACAGATATAGAAGTTCAGGAATTCTGTGATTTTAAAGCGGATTATTTTTATGAATCTGTAAACCATGAAGAAGTCTTAGAAAACCAAATTTTGTTGCTGATGTAGGAGAAGATGAAACAACATCATTTTGTTGCAATAGTATAAGTATAGAAGATGAAAGGATACTTCATAATGATATGCTCCAAGAAATTCTAGCTATTGAATTGTTGAATGATAGTCTTGTGTCAGAACAAGGAACACTGTGTAATGCAAAGGAAAGTATTGGAATGAGAATTGATGACACTTTCATAACTTTTGTAGAAGGACAGTATAAAGATTTGATGGCAGAATTATCTATGAAGATTAAAAACCATAGTTATTTTGAAACTGACAATTGTGATGGAAATTTTGTTTTATATAGGAAGGAGAAGTCATATGTAAATGACATGCTTATTGAATATTAAGGAATTGGAACTTTAATGGAAAAGTTATTAGATGAACCTGATAACATAGAGGAAAATATTATTTTTAATGATAGTGGAAGAGGAGTTTTAGAGTACAAAAAATAGTTTGTAAATGGCAGAGGTGAAGAAGAATTGGACAGAAATTTCATAATTTCTATGGTGAGGAGAAATGTACAGCAGGTAGATGTCAGTGGAGTTTAGTTGAGAATAAATTGTAAAGAGGAAGTTGAGAAATTGTGGAAGATGAAGAGAGTTAAAAAGAGGGACAACAAAGAAGAGAAATTAACAAAAGGAATTTGTATTTGTAAGGAAAGAGGACAACAACAAAATAAGATTTGGAAATATGGAGGAATAGAAGTGACAATGGCAGAAGAATTGAATCAACAACATGTTGGGTTGTGTTATATTCTTTCCATGACTAACCGACGTAGTTAAACGGGGGGTTAAAGGGGGGCGGGAGCCCCCCTTCGTTGCGCCGATTGCGCAGCGGGGGGGTCACAGGGGGGGCGGCAGCCCCCCCTGTCCGGGGGGTTTGAGGGGGATGGGTAGCCCCCCTCTACGGGGTCCGGGGCAGCGCCCTGAGAAATTTTTTTTTGGACCCTATATTAGGTTGGGCGAACCTACCTATGGTTTTGTGCATGATTTTCGCACATGGTATTGGACGCGATGGTTTTTTGGTCCATGGTATTGGATGCTTCGGCATGTATAAATATGTATTGTAACATTGAAAGGAACATAATGAAAAATCAAGCTGGTAGTCCCAGTTATGGGATCCAGGGAAAAATCTCTGTGCATATGTGTTTTATGGGTTATGCTCTCGCATTGTTTATTTTCTTTGTTTAAGAATTCGTATGCAGGTAATTTCTGTACAGGGTTAAAACCTACATTTGGTATCAGAGCTGTTTTGGCTTCAAGGGGATGCCTTTGTTGCTGATGGGTTTCGCTCGGGCCTGTGGTAGACCCTGTTCAGTGGGAGATCTGCGAGATCGATTCTGGTGGTGAAAGAAGATGGCGAGCAGTGGAAAGATCGAGATTGAGAAGTTCAATGGTCAGAGTTTTGAGTTGTGGAAACTCAAGATGGAGGATCTGTTGGTCGATAAAGATCAGTGGATCGCGGTAGATCCGGGTACTAAACCATCGGGAGTGACCGATGAAGAATGGAAGAAATTGGATCGGAAGGCAAAGAGCACAATACGATTGTGTGTCTCAGATTCAGTATTGCTGAATGTATCAGGGGAAGCTACGGCAAAGGCTTTGTGGGTCAAGTTAGGGACTTTGTACCAATCTAAGTCTCTAGTGAATAAACTGTTCCTGTGGAAAAAGCTGTATAACCTGAGGATGAAAGATGGAGACTCGGTGACAGAGCATCTGAATGCGTTTAATACTATGGTAAGTCAATTATTATCTGTTGATATTAAAATTTCAGATGAAGATAAGTGCATCAGTCTATTGTGTTCTCTACCAGATTCGTGGGATAGTCTGGTTATTGCAATAGGTAGCAATGCAACTGCTTTGCAGTTTGATGAAATAGTCTCAGCCTTGCTGACGGAGGAGATGAGATGGAAGAATATGGACAACCAGAATGGTGATGCCTTGTCTGTACGAGGACGGTCCCAGAACAGAAACAAAAATAAGTCATCGAGTGGGAGATCTAAATCTAGAGGGAGATCTAAATCTCCAGGAAAACCTACAAAGGTGGTGTGCTGGAAATGCGGAAAGGAAGGGCACTTCAGAAGGGATTGTAAATCTAAAGCTCCTGATAAAGGAAATGGATCTGATGATGCTCCTTCTGCAGAGGCGAAAACCACCTCAGATGAAGGTGGGGATATGTACTTGGCTTCTTCAAGTACACATGTAGATCATGAGGCATGGTTGATTGACTCAGGTGCATCCTTTCACTTCACTCCCCATAGAGAGTGGTTCTGCGAGTATGAGAAATACGATGGTGGTGATGTCTTCTTAGGAGATGATAGGAAGGCTAGAATCATTGGTCGGGGAAAAGTAAAGTTGAAGTTGCAAGGTGGAAGGGTTAGAACACTTCTGGGTGTTCTACATATTCCTGCATTGGCCAGAAATCTGATTTCTGTAAGCAAGTTGGATGATGCAGGTGTAAAGACGGTGTTTGAGAAAGATACTTGCAAGATGGTTCGAGGAGCACTGATATTGATGCGGGGAGTTCGGATTGGAACTCTGTACAAGCTGCAAGGTAGCACTGTTGTTGATGGGTGCAATAGTTCTATGGTTCCTGAAAATGGAGTAGAAAATCTAGTGGTCTCTGGAGAGAAGACCATGTTGTGGCATCAAAGGCTTGGACATATTGGAGAGAAGGGCCTTCGAATACTTCATGGTATAGGTATGGTAGAAGGTATGAATGATAGCTCTCTGGATTTTGATTTCTGTGAAAATTGTGTGTATGGGAAGCAGAATCGAGTGAGTTTCCCCTCTGGTGGTAAGAGGACGAAACAGATATTAGAGCTTGTGCACAGTGATGTGTTTGGACCTGTGAAGGTTCCATCACTGGGTAATTCTGTGTACTATGTATCATTCATAGATGACTTCTCAAGGAATACATGGATATATTTCCTTAAGAAGAAATCTGAAGTCTTTGACAGGTTTAAAGAATTTAAGGCTCTGGTGGAAAATCAGACAGAGAAGAAGATAAAGGTGCTGAGGACAGATAATGGTGGAGAATTTTGCAGCAAGGAATTTGAAGAATTTTGTAAGAAGTGTGGTATAGCACGGCAGAAGACTACTCCATATACACCTCAGAAAAATGGAGTCGCAGAAAGAATGAACAAGACGTTGATGGAAAGGGCAAGAAGCATGCTCAGTGGTGTCGGGTTAGGACAGGAATTTTGGGCAGAGGCGGTGGATACTGCACGTTACCTGATCAACAGATCACCCTCATCAGTGTTGGAGAATAAGACTCCATAAGAAGTATGGACTGGTAAGAAACCCTCTCTTTCACATCTGAGGGTATTTGGATGTGATGCATATGTACATGTTCCAAAGGAGAAACGAACCAAGTTGGATAGTAAATCTGAAAAGTGCATCTTTATTGGGTATAAGGATGGTTTAAAGGGTTATAAGCTTTGGAACCCAGTCACACGGAAGGTTGTGTACAGCCGAGATGTGGTGTTCAGAGAGGTAAAAGATGTTATTCAATCTGAAGTCCAACCAAAGGAACCTGAGAAGATAGAGTTTGAGCCAAAGGAGGAAGAATCAGACTCTGCAGCAGAGGAGGAATCAGAAGATGAAGAGCCACAAACTTCGGCTGTGAGAAGATCAGGTCGAGAAAGAAGGCAGCCAGAAAGGTATAGTCCATCTGCTTTCAGTTCAAATTTTGCTTTGTCTGTTACTGATGATGATCCCAGAACTGTGAAGGAAGCAGTGGATTCAGAGGATGGAAAACTCTGGAAAGAGGCCATGGTTGATGAAATGGCATCTTTGCACAAAAATGAGGCTTGGGATCTGGTAGATTTGCCGGCTGGAAGGAAACCCATTGGCAGCAAATGGGTGTTCAAGAAGAAGACTAATGCAGAAGGAAAGGTGGAGAAATACAAAGCTCGGTTGGTAGCAAAAGGTTATTCCCAGGTGCCGGGAATTGATTTTGGTGATATTTTTTCTCCTGTTGCCAAGGTAGCTTCTATTAGATTACTTTTATCTGTTGCTGCTGCTTTTGATTTTGAGGTAGAACAGATGGATGTGAAGACAACATTTCTTCACGGGGATTTGGAAGAGGAAATCTACATGAGGCAACCTGAAGGCTTTGCGGTGAAGGGTAAGAAAGAACTGGTATGCAAGTTAAAGAAGTCTCTGTATGGGTTAAAACAGTCACCAAGGATGTGGTATCAGAAATTTTATACATTTATACGGGGACTTGGCTTCACCAGAAGCAAAGAAGATCATTGTGTGTATTTTAAATTAATTGGTGACCGTGTTATTTATCTGGTCTTGTATGTGGATGATATGTTGCTGGTTGGAAATGACAAAGAAATTATCCAAGATTTGAAGACCCAATTGTCCTCCAAATTTGACATGAAAGATCTTGGTGCTGCAAACTATATTTTGGGCATGGAAATTAAAAGAGATCGGGCAAAGAGGAAGTTCTGGTTAAACCAGAGGAAGTATGTCGAGACAATACTGCAGAGGTTTAATATGCAGGATAGTAAACCGGTGAAGGTTCCTATTCCTGTAGGTGTGAGGTTATCTGCTTAACAGTGTCCCAAGACACAAGAAGAGGAAGAGGACATGTACCGTGTTCCATATGCAAGTGCAGTCGGTAGCCTGATGTATGCAATGGTCTGTACTAGACCAGACATTGCACATGCAGTGGGAGTATTGAGCAGGTTTATGTCAAAACCTGGGAAGGAGCACTAGACAGCAGTGAAGCAGGTTTTCAGGTATTTGCGTGGCACTAGTGATTATGGTTTGTGCTATCAAGGAAGACCAGGATTGGACAGAGTGTTGGATATTCATGGTTTTGTTGATGCAGACTGGGCTGGAGATCTGGATCAGAGAAGATCTACAAGTGGGTATGTGTTTAACCTATTTGGAGGTGCAGTCAGTTGGATGAGTAAGAAACAATCTGTAGTGGCACTATCAACTACAGAGGCAGAATACATGGCAGCCACTCATGCAAGCAAGGAAGCAGTTTGGTTGCAGAGATTGTGTTCAAGTATGGGGTTAGTACATGGAGCTATAAGAATAGACTGTGACAGCCAAAGTGCAATTTTCTTGGAAAAGAACCCTGCTTATCATTCAAAGACAAAGCACATTGATGTTCAGTATCACTTTGTGAGGGATATGATAGAAGACAAAAAGGTGTTGCTGGTAAAGGTGGACACTTTGAAGAATACTGCAGATGCATTGACAAAATCTGTGAGCTCTGAGAAGTTCTCTTGGTGTAGATAAACAATGGGTGTTTCAGGTCTGGAAAAATGACTAAGCTCTCCTGTGGCCCCCTGTGGAAAGAAAACAACAAGTGGGAGATTGTTGGGTTGTGTTATATTCTTTCCACGACTAACCGTCGTAGTTAAACGAGGGGTTAGAGGGGGCCGGTAGCCCCTCTTCGTTGCGCCAATTGCGCAGCGGGGGGCGGGCAACCCCCCTCTACGGGGTCTGGGGCAGCGCCCCAGGAAATTTTTTTTTGGACCCTATATTAGGTTGGGCGAACCTACCTATGGTTTTGTGCATGATTTTCGCACATGGTATTAGACGCGATGGTTTTTCGGTCCATGGTATTGGATGCTTCGGCATGTATAAATATGTATTGTAACATTGAAAGGAACATAATGAAAAATCAAGCTGGTAGTCCCGGTTTTGGGATCCAGGGAAAAATCTCTGTGCATATGTGTTTTATGGGTTATGCTCTTGCATTGTTTATTTTCTTTGTTTAAGAATTCGTATGCAGGTAATTTCTGTACAGGGTTAAAACCTACACAACATGATGAAAGTGATGACCAGTTACAGAGTAAAGTTTGGGATACTTGATGATTAGCAGAAGAAACACATGACCAAGAGGTCATGAAAACTTTCAACTTTGGGAGTCTGATACAGGAGCATTTAGACCTAGTCATCAATGTGATGGAAGGATCACATGTTGTGACTAACAAGGGATTGAAAGATAAGAGATTAGTTAATTTTATTTATTTAAATTTGTGAGAGTGTTTATTTATTGTCAAATATGAGAAAAGGGCATAGTGGCCGATTGATCCGCCCTTTGTGGAGATCAGGCCAAGCAGTTAGATTTATTTGGTTTTGAATAGGATATGAGGGATTTGAAAGCTTAATTTAGCATTTTTTTTAGAAAAGAGTGGAGTTGAAGAGATTCCTTAGGAGAGAGCAAGAGATTTCTAGATCTAAACCAAAATTGGTTCATGAATCAACTTTTGTATAAATATAGTATTTTTGTATAATTCAGAGGTTAGCTAGGTTAGCTGAAGAGATCAACTAAAGGTTAGGAGAAAGAGGTTAGATAGATTGGATTTGAGTAAGAGAGAGCAAGGATTTCAAGATAGACACAGGGTTTTTTTTTATTGTTGTAATCGAGCCAGAGGGCCGAGACCCTATAGCTTTATTGTATTGAATAAATAATTATGTGTGTATAAATGTGATATTCTCTTGAAACCCTTCACTTGTCTCTGTATATTTTCTTGAGGAACAATTTGATCATTCTTCTCTGTTTTTATGTCTTAAGTTATAAATCGCAACGTTAATGCATAATTTGGGTCCTTAGTGTTAATAGCAGTGTTTGAACTACTTTAAAACCTAGTTGTCAATCAAAGATATCACATAGAGTTTATATACAGAGTCGTGGTTGTGAAACAGAGAATGGCAAAGAAACTGTGTTAAAGTGTAAATTACCTAGATACAAGCGAGGTCAAGTCCAAGAGGCATAGACGGATCAATGCACAGTGACCGATGGATCTTGGAGATCAACGGATGAGCTCGAAGGAATTGAGCGACTAAGATTAAGTCGCATAGGACTAAGTTGAGAGATGAATGGTGGAGATGAGTTTAAGATTTAGCGGAAGAGGAATCTAGAGGAGCCGTCGATGGTAGGAGATCTACAATCATCGCATGACATATAAGTGCAGGCGTTAATCAGCGGTAGGGGTTTCCATAAGCAGTAAGCGGATTATCGAGTAGCCAAAAAATGGTGGTATTTAGGGATGGTCACCCGATACCATTCATTGACCGATGCGTGGTAGGAGACTAGAGAGAGAAAAATGCTTTATTGGGTGGTTATTCCTCTTGCAAGTTATCCACCCGATATGAGTATCCACCATTAGATCAAGCAAGGTTGATTGAACTGTTGAGATTGAGTGAACTGCTTGGTCAGATCAGGCTAAGAAACAACTGTCAGATCGAGCTCCTGATCAACGGTCAAGATTTAAATCACAAATCGCATTAGAAAAAGGTAAAGGGATGACGAAGATGGAATAGCGATATTGCGATAGTGCGATGAAGCACTGGTCGATCGAAGATCAGAGATAATGAAGGATGGTGGAGAATAAAGCGGAAAGGTTTGGTATTAGTGGACCCGAGAGATTTGTATATGTGGTTTTAATGCATTTGAAGTCTGGCTTATGTGTTTAGAGCAGGTTTCCCATGTACTCCTTTGTGTTCCAATTTTTTGTAAGGTCATGTCTTTATTAATCATTGACTAGGTGTATAGACATATTTTCTAATGTTTTGGATTCCAATAGTTTGATGGGGTATTGTTATATTGGAAAGTTGGTTTTTAAAAGCGCTTCCAATGAAAATTTGGCCTTAACTCATAGGTCCACATGGGATTTTAAGGGATTTTAGTCAACTGGCATCAACAACCCCCTCCAAATTGGAATTCTTGACAACAACCTTGGCCTCAATCTTAGTCTCAATCTCAACCTTGGGATCAAGGAATGCAGAATCCTTATGGAAGATTCTCTCCATACTATCAATATCCTCCATCATATCCAAAATATCCTCCCCCAAAAATTCCTCAACAAAATCAACAACCCCAACTTCAAAACCAAAACCCTCAACTTTCACTGCAATTTCCACAAAGACCAAATCAGTTACCTACCCAACCATTACCTAACCCCAACAATAAAAATCATTAGAATACCTACATGGTAGAAGGAAAACAATTTCCAACTTACGTGATCACTCCATTAGATCTCAGTGATGTCCAATTGAGATCTGGTAGGATATTAGAAAAGAAAAAACCTTCTGTGGTTATTATGAACAAGACAATTCTGAGGAAGATTCTCTATAGAAAACTAAAAGTTTTGAAGGAACATCTCCTCAAAACTAGAACACTGAAAATAAAAATTAGAAAGAACCAATAAATTCAACTCCTATCAGAGAGCAAAAACCAGTATCTACTTCTACACCTCCTTTTCCAGAAAGATTACAAGTTGATAGAGGGGTAGAAAAGCATATTATGTTTCCTAATTATGATTTTCTAGATGAATTGAAAAATGTCTATATCAAAATCCCTTTATTACAAGCCATTATGGAGATTCCAATTCTAGCTAAAACAATAAAGGAGTTGAGCATGAAGAAACTAGGAAGAAAAAGAAAAGAAGTAAAAAGAATTCTCCTAGTGGGAAAAATAGCAGACATAATGATGGGAAAAATTGCCATACAAAAATATGTAGATCCAGGAAGTCTAGTTCTAAAAACACATATCAATGGAGTGGAAATCCCAAAGACATTGATTGACTTAGGAGAAGCAATAAACATTATGAGCAAACAAACCATGGAACATCTCAAACTTCCCAATCTTCTTTATACACCTACATTACTGCAATTAGTAGATAGATATGTAATCAAACCAGAGGGTGTGTTAGAAGATATTTCAGTATCCTTAGACTCTTGGGAGTACCCTATTTATTTTATGATCCTAAGCCCAAAGAGAAATCTAGGAGGACATCCACTTATATTAGGAAGACCTTGGTTGGCTACAACTGATGCATTCATTAGCTGTGGATCTAGTGATATGTATATCTCTGATGTTAATTCAACTAAGAAATTCACTTTATTTCCTCCAACAAGAACAATCACATAGATAGATGAAAAAGAATGGATTGATGATGAAAATGATATTCAACCTCTCTTTGCTATTTCAACCATTAGTGAAGTCAGTCAAATATTGAATACAATGGAAAATTTTGAATCATCTCTTAAATATGAACATGATAAGTTTCAAGAAAGATCTAATATTTAATATTTTTCATCTAGGTAGATGTCTCTTTATTCTATGGAAGAATTTGGTAGCTCTACAGTTGAAATCTTTCTAGGGAAAACATTAAACATAAACAATAACTTGGAAAAATTACAAAAGGAAAAGCTAATCAAAACTTTACAACAACATTCTTCTGCAGATGCATGGGAATACACTGACATGAAAGGAATTAGTCCTAATACTTGTATACATCACATATACATTAAGGAAAATTGTAAACCTATTAGACAAACTCAAAGAAGGATGAATCCAAATCTTTGGGAAATTGTAAAAGAAGAGTTGCAAAAATTGCTGAATGTAAATTTCATCTACCCAATTTCAGATAGCCAGTGGGTTTCTCCTCTAGTGATTGTGCCTAAAAATAATGGTAAATGGAGGGTATGTATTGATTATCGAGAATTGAATAAAGCTACCCTAAAAGATCATTTTCCTTTTCCCTTTATAGATCAAGAATTAGATACATTAGGAGGTAAAAAGTACTTCTCATTCTTGGATGGTTTTAGTGGTTACAGTTAGATTCAGGTAGCACCTGAAGATCAAGATAAAACCACATTCACCTGCCCATGGGGAACTTATGCCTAGCAAGTACTCCCTTTTAGATTATGCAATGCACCTACGACATTTCAAAGAGTAGTACTAGGAATTTTTTCTGATCTGATACATGATTGTGTAGAGGTATATATTATTGACTTTGCAGTTTATGGGAATACATTTGAGGAAGCATTAGAAAACTTGGAAAAATTTCTTAAAAGATGTAAGGAAGCAAACATTTCACTAAGCCACAATTTTTTTTATGATGTTTACAGAAAGGATTGTTCTAGGACATCACATTTCAGGAGATGGAAGTAAATTTGATAAATCTAAAGTTCAAATCATCTCTAAGTTATCAATTCGAAGCTGTCAAAAGGATGTTAGAAGTTTTCTAGGATTCACAGGGTATTATAGAAGATTTATAGAAAAATTCACTAAACTAGCATCACCACTCTTCAAATTGCTCACCAAGGATTGTGAATTCAATTGGAATCCTGATTTCCAGTTGGCATTTGAGACTTTGAAAGCAAAAATTTCTTAGGCACCCATCTTAAGAGGTCCAAATTGGAAACTACCTTTTCATATTTCAATAGATGCTTCAGATATAGCTCTAGGAGTTGTACTAGGACAAAAAGATTTTATCCCTTATGCCATCTACTACACTAGAAAGAATTTGACTCCCACTGAGTTAAATTACACTGTAACTGAAAAGGAATTATTAGCTATTGTTCATGCTATCAACAAGTTCAGACATTATATAATAGGCTATGAAACCTTTTTTCATACAGATCACTCTACAATTAGATACTTAATCAATAAACCGATTACTAATGGAAGAGCCACAATATGGTTATTACTCCTGCAAGAGTTCAAAATCATTGTGTTAGATAGACCTAGAAAACAAAATACAGTAGCTAATTTCTTTTCTAGAATTAAAAATATCAAAGATAACACTCTAGTTGAAGATAAATTTCCTGATGAATATCCTTTTGTAGTAACTACTCAAACTCCTTGGTTTGCAGATATTGCTAATTATTTAGTCACAGGAAAATTACCTTCACATCTATTTCCTAAGGAAAAAAGAAAAATAATTCAAGCAAGTGAAAATTACTCATGGATTACTAATGAATTGTATAAAACAGGTCCAGATCTCATGATAAGAAGATGTGTTCGAGAAGACGAAACGCCTAAAATTCTTAAGGCATGCTATGATGAACCTTGTGGTGGACACTTTGCTGACAAAATGATAGCCTATAAAATCCTTCATTTAGGATATTATTGGCCCTCCAACTTCAGAGATGCCAAAGAGTATGTCAAAAGGTGTGACATCGATCAAAGGGTAGGGAAACCTACTCCTTTAGATGAAATGCCACTACAAACTCAGGTACTCATTTAACCTCTTGAAAAATGGGCCTTGGATTTTGTTGGACCAATTAATCCTCCATCTAAACAAAAGAAGCATATTTTGGTATGCACTGATTATGTCACTAAATGGGTAGAAGCTAGAGCATTACCTTTTGCTAATGAGAAATTTGTAGTTAATTTTCTTTTTGAGGACATCTTCACTCATTTTGGTGTTCCAAGAGAAATAGTGATAGATCAAGGATCTCAATTTACATCTAAAATGGTGGAAAGACTTGTAGAAGAATACAAGATAAAACATAGGAAGTATACTCCTTACCATCCACAAGCAAACGGTCAAGTTGAATCTACCAATAAGGTGATAGAAGGAATTCTCACTAAGACTGTACATCTACACAGAAGAGATTGGGCAGAAAGGATTCCTGAAGCCTTATGGGCCTACAGAACTACATGGAGGAACACAATAGGACATACTCCCTATGAGCTTGTTTATGGGAAGCAAGTCATGTTCCCTATAGAGTTTCAAATCAAAACCTTCAATATGGCAGTCCAATTGGCACTAGATTTATCAAAAGCACAGAAACATAGATTGGAGCAACTCAATGAGTTTGATGAAATCAAGCAAGATGTAGTTCAAAGAACCAGTTTAGTCCAACAGCAAAGGGACAAATGGCATGATAAGTATATCAAGGAGAAGAAGTTCCAAGCAGGAGATTGGGCACTTTTGTTCGATTCAAAATTCAAAGATTTTCAAGGGAAGTTTTAGACTCATTGGCTTGGGCCATATGAGATTGAAGAAGTATTTAACAATGGAGCAGTGAGAATAAGGACAATAGATGAGAAAAAGGTACCTCTTCTTGTAAATGGTCATCGGTTAAAGATATATCATAAGCCAATTTCAAGGGAGGATTTTTTCAAAATTTTCCAAAATAACACTGAGATGAAGTTGGTGAAGGAGAATTCTTCTTCTCCACTAACTTAGTTTTCTCGTGCATATATATAGATAAAAATAAATAAATAAATAAAAATTTATAAGTCTGAAAACAATTGTTCATTGGCTTACTTATATAAGAAATACAAGGTGAAAATCAAATATTTTTGATATCCTATATTTCCTATTTCTCTTTCTATAATAAGGAGTGACATAAAGCTAAATTCATTTGCAGTACCTAATCTGCAAATTCATTTCATTTCATTTCATCTCACTTCACTTTCATTCCCTTTCACTATTATATTCCATTTTCCTTTCATTACACTCCATTTACATTTTATTTCACATCCATGTTCCATAGCCATATTTCATCTTTATCATGTTTTGCAGCTAACTCCATTTCACAACTAGTTTAATTCTGCAGCCATAACTCCATTCCACAACTCTATTCCAAATAAATGTTGATTGCAGGGAATTGAAGATTTTTTTTTTTTTGGAGGTTGATATGCTAAGAAGGGTATCTATAGATCAAAATCAAAGAAAAAAACAACAAACAAGAAGGCTAAGTTCCAAGAGGCAAAGGTGAAAAAAATTATTTTAAAATAGCAAGTTTAGAACATAGTGTTAGTGTCAGTCTTTCCAGCGTTCCTCCAGTGATCAAATGTGCTCTTACAAAGTGATTTTGAAGTGTCAAGGTCAAATTTTGTCATTTCAGTGAGTCTTCAAGAAAAATTTGGTCACTAGGCATTAGGCCTAGGGTTTGCCCAAATGTCAGTCCATGTCATCATTCAGCTGAGCCTATCATCATTCAGAGGGTTGTCATTATCATGTCAGTGTCGAATGAGTCATTTTACACCTTATTCATGCTTCAGTTGTGCCTTGGCAAGGTCATTTCCCTCTCCTAGGGTTTTGAAAGCCAATTTCTCTTGGACGGTCAAATCATCAACAAAAATTATTTCCTGATGTTCATACACCTTCCCCTATCCTTAAAGTACCTTATCAAACACTTCCCATCCCTTAGATCCGCGAAATTCCTCATTTTTGCACAAACCCTAGTTTCTAGCTACAACCTGGCAATTTTCTAGGTTGGGCCTGTGTTTTGCCCTTTTGGACCCCTTCCCCTTGCTCAATCTCTAATATTACACTTTCCCCTATTTCCTAACATCCCTCCCCACTCCCAAAAATTTCCTCAAGAATTTAGAAGCCCCTTATCCCCTTCATTTCGCTTCATTTCGATAAAATTCTTTGTTTCACACATCGGGACAAGTTTCACTCAAATGATGTTTCAGAGCAAAAAAAGATGAATTTTGGGAAATTGAGAGAGGTTTTTGTCCAAAACATGCCAAGGAAGAAAAAAATCCTTCACGTTTT
Source organism: Pinus tabuliformis (assembly GCA_031772625.1). Taxonomy (NCBI): domain Eukaryota; kingdom Viridiplantae; phylum Streptophyta; class Pinopsida; order Pinales; family Pinaceae; genus Pinus; species Pinus tabuliformis. The sequence continues at coordinate 1,594,941,066 of CM062820.1, read as the reverse complement.
GTACAGGTTTCATGGTTTGAGAGAAATGTCAAGAATACCGTTGCCTCAGGAGAATCAAAGACACCTCTGAAGTGACCTTGGGAAAATCAAGTTTTCTCCTAGCTTGGTTGGCCAAATGATTTGTTTTATGGGTAAAATGATAACTAGACACAAATAGCTTTCCAATGAGCTATCATGAGCTCAATTTGGGGTTGAGGAAGGCATTCAAAAGTTTACTGCAACAGCACTCTTCCTTGAGGCAGCCTTATTTGGCACTTTTTGACCAGTCTTGGGAGATTTGATTTTTGACAGGCCAAATGAACTCCAAATTGAAAAATTCCAGTTGGGTTAGAAAGTAGACTCAAATACCTTTCGAACGATCTATCATGCACCCAATTAGGACACCAGGAAGGCCTCCAAAAGCCTCCTTCAAAAGCGCGACCCGTTGGGTGGTGCGCGACCCGTTGAGAGCTCTTCCACAGTTCAGAAAAGCAACGTGCGCGACCCGTTCGGAGGGGCACGACCCGTTGGGGATTTGTCCACAGAAATTTGCCAGTAAGCTACCAAATGACCCCAAATCTCTTCAAGGTTGCAGGTAGGCCTCTGATCATCAAATAATTTTGCTTGATAGAGAAAAATGAGCATGGGAAATGTGTTTTAATGCCATCAAGTTGAAATGAGAAGTTCATGTATATTTGCTTTAAAAATGTCAAAATGCAAGTAGAGATAGGGCTTTGTTTTGCTGCTCTCAAGGTTATCCCTTTCACCCCCTGAGGTCATTCATGAGGAGGGAGGACCATCTCAGCAGCCCGATGCTCCCGTCACTCGACATGTTAGCTCCACTCCTTTGGTCACTTATCAGAAAGGCTCAAGGGCCTTATTTGCAGCAGCTAGGCGAGTATTATCTCCACAGTAGGTGGAAGGGGTCTCGCCTTCATCTTCAGCTCAGCGAGTGTTATCTCCACATCAGGTGGAAGGGGCCTCGCTTTCTTCATCAGCACAGGTACTGCAGAGGGGCAAAGAGCCCATGATTCATGAGGATCCGGTGATTGATCTTGAGGTCAGTTCTCCTAGCCAAGAGGTGAAGGAGATCATTCAGCATCTTAGGGCTGAAAATGATGTTTTAAAGAGGAGACTTGAGGGTTCCCAATCGACCATCACCTACCTGGAGCAGCGGAACACACAACTAGAGGAGGAGAAGGCACTTGATGAGCTATGGAGGATTCGTAGCGACCGCGTCTTGAACCGTAGGAGGCCCGGTGATCCATTGCCTGCTGACCGAGAGTCACTGCTCATTCAGGAGAATTCCCACTTGGAGAGGCTGTTGGCTAAGGCCAACCAAGAGAAAAAGCTATTGAGAAACATGAAGAATCACTATTGGGCAAGAATGCATGTATGCAAAGCCAAGATGAAAATGTTCCAAAGGAGGTTGTCCGAGGCTCTTAAGCGGAGGAAGAAGACCAATCCACTCCGTATCTTGGCTGAGGCATCCCTCAAAGATCATGGCACTCACTAGCATCAGATACAGCACAAATCCCAAAATTTTTTGAGAATTTGGGTAATTTTGGTATTTTTTGGAAATTTACAGGTTTTGGCTTCTCAACGGGTCTCACCGCCGGTGAGACCCTTTGTCATCGTAGCTCCGTTTTGCAAAAACTCAGCATTTCTAGATTTTTCATGCAAAATTACATATTCCCATGGATGGACTTGAGTTTTTATGGGGTTTTGGGCCTCCAAAAGGTCAAAATACATGCAAAATTTGACTTTCTGCCCCTTTTTTGAGTTGCAGAAGAAGTCTTGGGAGAATTGACTTTTGACTAGGTAAATGACCTCCAAATCCAAAAATTCCAGTTGGGTTAGAAATTCGACTCAGAGACCTTTCCAACGAGCTATCCTGCACCTAATTCTGACACCAGGACGGCCTCCAAACAGAGCTCCAAAGTGCGCGACCCGTTGAGGAAACTTTGCCAGATTTGACCAGTTCAGCCCAGAAAACGCAGTTTGGCTCCAGTTTGACTTTTTGAGGTGGATGGTGGTTATCTTGGATGTAATTGTGACACTTTTTGGATATTTTTACTCTTTTTTAACTCTTCTAGAAGATTCTTGCATGTAAAGGGTAAAAATTGAATGTATGAACTGGTTTCCAAGTTTATAGAGGCAAGTTGTTTTGACTGCCTATTTTCTAGTGCTTAGTTTAGAAGTGGTTCAAACAGCTCCTAGGATAGTGAGCTCGACCCATGGAGGCATGGAAAGAGGTTAGATCATCTATATTATGTACTTTCTTGCTCATTTTCATGGTTGGACTCTTGAGGGAGAAGCTATCATTGTATTATCACTTGTATCTCTGCAATTTTTGGCTAAGGAAGACCAGGGTTTTGCAGTCATCTTTAGGATTCTTGTGAACTCATGTGTTGATGGTGTATTTCTTCATGTTCTTGTAAGCTTTGTTATGTGATTCATTTCCTTTCTTTACTGCTGCACATTAAACAAATGAAGTGATAAAGTATCAATTCATGCTAGCCATGCTCTGCTTTTAAATTTGTTTAATTTCAATGTTTTCTTCTGTCTAAAGAGAATTCAAAGTGATTGTTTGCTCTCTTTAGCTCCTGATCTTTCATTCCTGACCATTCGTTTCAGTTAAAGGCATCAATACAGGCTCCTACCTCGCCCCAAAGACCTCCCTGCAGAAACTGTGTCAAATCCCCGCACCCTAAATTGCAGCTCCTCAATTTGCCACCAAAAACCCCCAAAACCCCCAAATCAACCTTCAAATCATTTTACTAGCCTAATATCAGTGTTACCGTGTTGGTCATCTCATCCCATTGAAGATCTACCGAGATTGACCGGAGAGAGTGTTGTGGGGGAAAGTATCCAACTCGGAATGACCCTAACCCACTCTAAGGGTGACAGTTCCTTAGCAACAGCTGAAAGCAAAGATATCTAAAGTTTCTTCTTTATGACATGCAAGAGATAGAAGGAAGAGATCCACTTACCGATGTCTTGCGCAAATGGTCGATCCAATCTCCTTCGTTTGCCGCTTGCTCCTAGATCCAATTCTTTTCACGGGCCCAGCTACACGAGATCCTGCGAATAAGACAAGAAAAGGAAACTACAAGAGGCATGCATTCATAATCGATTCAAGGATTAGCATAAATCAAAGACGCAAGTAAGACAATACACCATTGAAACACATGCGAATAGAAGAACCTCAAATGCTTTATTAATATATGGAAGTAAGGTTCAGGCGGCGATACAACCATGAGAGGTCCAATCCAGCATCACCTTCCCGACGGAGAGAAATCTCTTCTTCACCTCCCTCAAGCAATCACCCAATGCTCACAACTGTAAACCAACAGCAATTCTTTGCACAAAATTCCGCCCTCCTCCAGATCCCATGGGATGAGATCCTTATATAGAGTTTTGGAGTGAAGATAAGTCAGCTTGATGTGTGACTTGTTGTCCTCTTCAACTCCAGTTGTTCTTCAGTTCTTCACTTGGAGTTTCTGCCTTCCACTTGGAGTTTTAGAAGCTCTTAACTCATCATTAGGCGAATCTTATGATCAAGTGTCTTTTTGGAAGCTTCCTGGGCACTGGCACATTGAGAAAAAGATTCCTCCACATGTCCAAGTACGCCCAGCGCAGGTAGCCTTTGTTGCACTTGCGATGCAGCGCAGGTAGCCTTTGTTGCACTTGCGATGCAGCGCAGGTAGCCTTTGGAGCAGCTGCTTTGATCCAAAATTGACCTGTTTTTGAGTGTTTTTCAGTGGAGAACTGACTTGCAGTGCTGTAGTTTGCTGACCTTGTTCCTCTAAGGGTAAGAACAACATGTTTACGGACTTTGGATCCCTCAGATTATTGACATTTCATGCTCCATGCTGTAAGGCACAAAAATGTCTATAACAGTTGCCCCCTAAAGTATGAGGTCGTTTATCGGGTGAAATGCTTTATTAGGAGGATCCGAAGTTCATTCAATCGTCGGGAGGTGACCTGTAACAAAATACAATACAATAGATTATCTTTTCATACTTTCTTTTCATGATCTAGCTGAGGCGGGCATTTCCCATGCTCAGCTTTATAAATACATTTGTTGTACATAAACAGACGATCGTCTGATAATAGACTGATAATTCTCTGCTTTTAATTATCATCCTTTTAGTAGGATGATCATCTGCTGCACATGTCTATGTTTTTATCTCCTGAATATATATCGCAGCCCGGATGGATGAAACTAGATCCGGGGTCTTCAAACTTGTCCGATCTTCACTTTAGTACAAGTCAATCCATGTGAGAATTTCTTGAAGTCGAACATGGAAAGACATCGCTTGATTACCAGTCAATAATGCAAACTGTTAACAAGCGTGAGAGGAATCACCGATAATGATGATGACCCTCAAGGTACTGCAGCACAATTCACGTGGTGTGAATATAGGATTTGACGTCGAACACCACGCAAAGTCTCCCGGTAGAAGGTCATTAATGTATACCTATCGCCGGAAGTGAGAAACTTGCCATTGCGGCATGCAAGCTTCAAAGTACTGAGGGGGTGTTCCTAGATCAACTTCTTGGATAATGAGCTGATGTCGACAAGAAGTGATCCGTCAAAGGAGGGCCTTAATGAATCCCACATCAGTGACACGGAACGGAGCCAGTGATGACGGTGAAAACGATCTGTGAAATATGATTCAGGGTGGCGGTCATGGAAGGATGAAAGATGACGTATGGTAGTGGATGGGACCCGGTTGACACTTTCTGAATGACATCTCTTGAACATATAACGACACTGATGTGATGGATCGGTAGCATTACCCCATGTATGGATGGTATGGCGAGACCATGGTGAAGGGACCGGTGAATGATAATAACCCAACCCGATATTTACGGAGGCAAAAGTGTCATGTTCAAGAGCGACTTGCTACCATTAAGCTTTGAGGTTCTCCCAATTTTTCCCCAGTCATTTCTGACCAGTACCTCTTTATTTTTGTCAAGCTTGAGGAGGATAACATATGCTTGATCTATAACCTGCCCTTCGGGCAAGCCCACCGCTAGGTTTTAATGAGCCTAGCGATAGGGAAACTCGTTCTTGTCTAAAGACAAGTTTGTCGCTATCTAATATTTTAACGAGCCCAGCGACAAAGACAACTCGGTCCTTTTCATTTTTAGAGAGTCTGAAAAGTGTACATAAAGTAGACTCCAGGGGTCCTTTTTCGTCATCTAATCCCTTAAGTCCGAAAAAGTATAAAACAATACAGAAGGGATGAATGTTCGATATCTTTATCGAGCCGAACTAGACAAGCGCTCGATCTTTTTGTGCAATAATCCCTCAGGTCCAAAAAGATTAAAATCTAGAGGAGGGATAGCTCTTCTGGTCCTTTTAACGAGCTGGAAGGCCAAAACTCGGCAAACTTTTCATATTTTACGAGTCAGTGAAAAGAGCTCAAAGAAGACTCGTATTTTGAGGAACGAGTGATAAACAGGGATAGCAGCAGATTCCAGGTACAGGTTGGAATTTTCCAATCACGGCAGTATTACAAGGATGGCTAGGTGGGATCACTCTTCGCAGCTGTTCCTCAAAATAGGTAAACAATCAAGTGGATGTGAATGATCGGCCAAATGAAAAGTGGAGGTGACGGTGCACAAACACGACCAAGACTTTTATGGCTGATGAATTTATGGTCTCAAATGGTTATTTACCAGTTCATTTTTTCTGGATGAGCTTGAACTCTGGGGGGAAGCTTGCTCACATGCTTATGTTTATTTTTTAACGAGCATGAAGTCCGCGTTAAAACCGCTCGGTTTTGCGTTTATTTTTTAACGAGCATGAACTATGCCAAAACTACTCGTTCTTTTGCATGCCCCCAACATCATAATAACGCATGTCAAAGGAGGGTGCCCCCCAAGCTTCATTGCATTCAACTTGGTGGTTGGAATTAAGGTTTACCTTTGAATTTTGAAAAGGGGATTTGTTTCATTTTTTAATGAGGTTGACATAGTAAAAGAACTATCCTCGTGACTCCTTGTTTCATTTTTTTAACGAGGTTGACATGAGATAAGAACCGTCCTCGGGGCCCATGTATTTACAGTATTTCCATTAGGGCGATGATCCATGCTGACAAAATGTTTAGGAATCTTCCGAATCCATTAGATATAGAAGATTTCACATTGTAGGTTTCCACTGTGGCTACTTCCGCCAGATTACTCGCCGGCGGTAGGGCAAAAGTACCCATTAAGGCAGGGTCTTTTAGGAGACCTACTCCAACATTTCGAAGCGAATGATCGCTTCCATGGATCATTGGAATGCTTCCCGTAACTTGTGAACTGTCGGGGAGGAAAGTTTGTTGGTCGACGACTGTAATCCCTCCTTGAAAGGGAAATGCAATCTTCCTGAAGTAGGTCGACACAACTGCGGCCATGGCATATATCCAGGGCCTTCCCAGTAGGATGTTGTAATCGAGGTTTCCATCGATTACTTCAACATCAACTTCTACTGTTTTGCCCCCCAGTTCAACTTGCAAGTTACTTAAAATCCCGTATGGAGTGTATGATCGTCCATAAAATGCTTTTAATGTCGTTGATGATTTCGACAAGGGTGGTGAGCCTAAATTTTTCCAGCAACTCATCGACATAAGACATGTAGATGCCCCCTCATCAATAATTGTTCGATGAACAGTCTTGTTGAGGGCTTTCACTTGAATAAGGAAAGCTAGTTGAGCTGGTAACTTAGGGTCATATCCTTTATGATCAAAGGCCACAAGATTGGAATCCATTGGGCCAATCCCACCTATGGCTGATAATAAAGCTTGCTCTTGGGAGGTGCAATTTTGCGCTACCTCAAGTGTCGACATAGCGGACGACGATTGGGCCAGGTCCTCTATTATATTATAATCCTGTGTTATTCTTTCACGAGGATTAAATGTCGATTGGTGTACTGCTCCCTTTGGCGACTTTATCATTGGTTTAGGAACGACGGGTGGCACAACTTTGGTCAAAGTTGTTTTTGAACTACTAGGTTGTTTATTTGCCATGTTGTTCAACTGCTTTGGATTCCGGTAATCTTTATTCCTTGTCAAAGCATTATTTTGCTGTTTCGAGGTGGACAACATAAGCACCTGGGATCGGGAAGCATTTTGATTAGCAACCAGATTTTGTCTTGGATTAGGAAACGGATCAGTCAATACTGCTGGGGTTTTTGAACTCTTGAAGAGTTTCTTAACTTCAGCTATATGTGGACAATCTTTCGTCCAATGATCCTCATCGCATATATGACACCCTTTCGGGGGTTTCCCTTTCCTTTTCTTTTTCTTCTTGCCCCCTGGTTGCTTCAGTTGTTTGCCCTTGTCGGTCGACATGGCATTTACTTCTGAGGCAAGAAGTTCCTCATTTGCATTTTGACTAGAAATTTTGCGTTTGCCAGTCACGCCATTACTGGCGTGAGAATCAGTATTCGATTTAGGAGGGGGAGGAATTGAAAATTCAGGTCTGGGGGCGTCAGGTATTTTGTCGTAGAGCGTGCCAGACTGAGTATATACTAAGTCCAGATATTGAGCACGAGCAATGACCTGCTCCTCTGTTACGACCCCCCCCTTGGCCACATCTTCCGTTATAGCCGGAAGTAACGACTTTATAAACCATTCAGCTAACAGCTGATCGGGAACGTAAGTTTTCACCATCCTACGACGACGTCGCCACTCATGTATATGATTAGATATGTGAGTGGCCGTTGTCTGTTTGAAGTTGGTAAGGAGTTCTGTTCCCGTTTCATACCTTATCGGTAATTGAAAATGGGTTAAGAAAGTCGTGGCTAAGGAGCTGAAATTGTCGAAAGAGGCTCTTGGCAATTCAATGTACCATTTAGCCGCTGGACCTGTCAATGTCCTCTGGAAGAGGCGAAGTCTTATCGAATCATTGTTTAGAGTGTTCGATGAACACCACAGATGAAAAGTCATGACGTGATTCGACGGGTCTTCACCTAGATTTCCATTGAATTTAGGAATGTCCGATGGAAGTTTATGCGGAATCGCTGGCCACCAAGGGGCATAAGCAATTGGATCATTCGTCAGCCAGTTTAGATCTGGCAATTCTAGAGTTGCTACAAAGGGCAACTGTTGGTTCAGGTTAGGCGAAGCATATCCAGGATAAGATGGTATCGCCTGAGCAATGGGTCTTTGCAGACCAGCATAGTGCTGACAACTTTGACAAAGTTGATGGGCATAACCATTATAGCATGGTTGCCCATTACTTACAAAGACTTGTTGCTCAGGTCCTTGATATGATTGCTGGAATGGCGGTTGTTGAGATTGAACCAGCTCTGGTTGTTGGACCATTTGTTGTTGACCAATACTGGATGATTGACCAAGATGAGGAGTCACAGTACTTGTTCGAGCCTGAGTCGCTCCAGATAAGGAGGCACTACCCTGAGATTGTGATTGAGCCGCTGAGACAAGAGGTTGTTGTATTACAACAGGTAGCGCTTGTACTTGCGACGCATTCGCCATAGCAGGTGTGGTGGGAATATTCGACACAGGGTGTACTGGTTGCATTGAATATGCAACTCCTGATTGTTGAGGCAGTATTGGTACCCAACCGCTAGATGTGATTCCAGTTTGACCTGAACTTTGTTGTAAACTCCCACATGGTTGTTCTCCGGGAGGGAACAATGAAAGAGCATACTGCCCTCCACATGGTGGAAATCCAGTACTTAAAGGGTAAATTGGCCCTTGAAGACACATTGGATCAATTTGTTGAGTTTCAACATAAGAAGTACCAGATGATAATCCGGATGAAGAAATAGGAACTAACCATATTGTCGTCCCTGATTGGACTCCGGCTTGTTGTTGACAATTTGCCGGGACAGATGGTATACCAGCGAACATCGTTGGAGTAGCAGCAGGAGGTTCTGCTGCTACTGTGTCAGACGACACAGTCCTAGATGTCGACGGTTGTTCAGACATATCTAGTCTATCCAAAAGATTTCTTAGCGATTCTACAAGAACTTACGATGCCAAAATACTAACTTCGAAGATCAACGCAGGAATAGGAGGTGATTATGTTCCGTTTAGAATGAATTTTATATGACGACGCTTTAGACACAACTTGCTTTTTCACTTTTTAAGAGTCGAGAAAAAGCTAAAGATGACTCTAGTCTCCTTCGATGTATTAACGAGCCCGAAGTGACAAATGCTCGGATGGACTTTTTTAGTTATAGAGTTTGAAAAAGGCCAAAAGAAACTACTCTGGAGTTCTAGGCAGAGGGTGTGCCAAACCTTTCGCGAAACCACAGAATACGTTTTACGGTACGAGTGGTCGATCTTCGTGAATGCTGTGTTCACTGCATCGCGATCAGTAGGGCGGCCAACACGGCTTCCTATGGATAAAGGCTTTGTTCCTATAGGGGTCCCCCAATATACGCGATGGTACGCGGGGGCACAAGTCCGTATTAGTGCTATCGTCCCTTAGGAGGAATCACCCACCTTCGTAGAGATCGACAGTCACTATGTTTAACGACGCCGGTTCACGTCTCTACCTAGACCTCTACTGTGTTTCGTTATGTTTCAAAGCGTTGTTAGATAAATTCAGTTCTTTTTGGGTTGATCTTGTTTAGCAATTTGCCTTTATGGATCACCACGTGATGTATGATACAACTCCTAAATGCAGTCTAAGAATGATAAGCAAGCTTTTTCAATTCTTTCAACTTATGAAAACCTTAACTACTGAAGGAAAAGAAAGACATCATCTTTTCAAACAGATCATAGAGCACTCACTGATGCACTTTTCCTAAATCGACATGCAAACTGTCAAAATGCACATGCACAATGCAAGTATTTCTTTTCTTCTTCCTTAATGTTGGTGTATTACAAAAAGAAAGCTATTGTATAATTTCGAATTCGATTTCAAGCGCAAGCAAACAAGTTTTGTCCAATAATCAAAAGAACACCTTAAGATTCACTCATTTCAACACAAGAAATACTGAAATTTGAACCATATAACGAAAGCAAATGTTCAAGCAGCTATGAACAACAATAAACTAGCTCTTAGAATCAGAACGACACTTTCTCACAGGTCTAGATCCAAGAGGTCATAGCAAGACTAGTCCACTTTCGCTATGGGAAACTGTGAATGACAGCAAGAAATACAATAAGAACAATCACGGTTTCTTCATACAACTGAGGCGGGATGAAGGCAAAGAGAAGTGGTTTCAGCTGGGTATACAGGTTAACAACAGGCTGCAAAAACAATACTGAAAACTGGGCAACAGACAGTGGGGAATCCCAGTTGCACAAGGCAAAACTGGATCAGCGCAGGTGCTGCACTGTCAATCTGCGATGCAGCGTAGGTAGCCCCTTCGGGACCTGCGATGCAGTGCAGGTAGCCTTTGTTGCAGCTGCACTGATGAGACAACTCTCGTCTCTCTCAGATTCCGGGTCACAGTTTGCTCAAAAATCAACGGTTTTTGGCCAAATCAGAGGCTATCAGTCAAGTATACACTAGAGGATGATTAAAGGAAGATTAACACTATCACAAAGAGCTAAAAAGAGTCCTTGTGGATCAGCTCTTCAAATCATAAACATGCCCAGCACTGGGCTAGAGTAGCTGCCCCTCTACTTTGCATTCGAAGGACTCGAATGCAGTTCGATTCGGTACTCTTTTGTTTAAGAAATGAATAGCAAGAAACACAAGCTACCAACAAGACACGATCCCCAGCGGAGTCGCCAGTCTGTTGTGGGGGAAAGTATCCAACTCAGAATGACCCTAACCCACTCTAAGGGTGACAGTTCCTTAGCAACAGCTGAAAGCAAAACTATCTATAGTTTCTTCTTTATGACATGCAAGAGATAGAAGGAAGAGATCCACTTACCGATGTCTTGCGCAAATGGTCGATCCAATCTCCTTCGTTTGCCACTTGCTCCCAGATCCAAGTCTTTTCACGGGCCCAGCTACACGAGATCCTGCGAATAAGACAAGAAAAGGAAACTACAAGAGGCATGCATTCATAATCGATTCAAGGATTAGCATAAATCAAAGACGCAAGTAAGACAATACACCATTAAAACACATGCAAATAGAAGAACCTCAAATGCTTTATTAATATATGGAAGTAAGGTTCAGGCGGCGATACAACCATGAGAGGTCCAATCCAGCATCACCTTCCCGACGGAGAGAAATCTCTTCTTCACCTCCCTCAAGCAATCACCCAATGCTCACAACTGTAAACCAACAGCAATTCTTTGCACAAAATTCCGCCCTCCTCCAGATCCCATGGGATGAGATCCTTATATAGAGTTTTGGAGTGAAGATAAGTCAGCTTGATGTGTGACTTGTTGTCCTCTTCAACTCCAGTTGTTCTTCAGTTCTTCACTTGGAGTTTTAGAAGCTCTTAACTCATCATTAGGCGAATCTTATGATCAAGTGTCTTTTTGGAAGCTTCCTGGGCACTGGCACATTGCGAAAAAGATTCCTCCACATGTCCAAGTACGCCTAGCGCAGGTAACCTTTGTTGCACTTGCGATGCAGCGCAGGTAGCCTTTGGAGCAGCTGCTTTGATCCAAAATTGACCTGTTTTTGAGTGTTTTTCAGTGGAGAACTGATCCAGATTTAAGCAGGAACGCAACAAATTACAGAGATAACCATATACACAAAGATGCAGCGGAAATAATACTTCATTTCATTAATGGAAAATACTGACATATGCTTACAAACAGAAATGGCAATAAACTAGCTAGGGCGATGGTAGCTTATCTCTGAGAAGAGATGTGATGGCTACATGCCTCTGAACTGTTCTGAACTGTATTACAATGAGGCTCGAAGGCCTATTTATTGTTGAGAAACAATGGAAAACCCTTCACATACCGAAACCTAACCCTAGAAGATGAAACGCCAAATTGTGGGCCCCGTTTGGGTAAATTGGTACATCAATTTCCCGGGGTCGTAACTTTGGCATACGATCTCCGTTTGACGCGTACGATAGCTCGTTAGAAAGATCTATCCGAGTACTACCACTTTGGGAGGCAATATAGGGCTTGGTCGCCCCAGAATTCCAAAAAAAACGTCGTTTAGGGCCTCAAAACGGCTCCGGAAGTTCAGGACCCGAAAAACTGCTAAAAATAGTAAACTGTGCTACAATTAAGGAAACTGAAAATGCTGAGAAAGACAATGGTGGGGGTCCAGGTGGACCTGGCAGGTGGCCACCAATATCCACCTGGATCATTCCTCCCCCCTTAGGAAGCAATGGTCCCCATTGCGTTGAGCTCCTCCATGAGATGAGGAAACCTCTGCTGAACTTGTTCCCTGGTGAGCCACTTGCCCTGCTGAAGGAGTTGGCCTGCTTTGACAACTCGATACAGTTGGATATGCTGTTGGCGAGTGTTCTTGATCTGTGTGTCCATGATCCGATCAGTTGCAGCTTGTTCCATGCAATCTGGATTTAATTCTGTGGGTTTGAGCTGTTCTGCAATGTCGGATGTGTCTAGCAATGGTGGAAAGTATGGCCGAAGGCGGTCCACATTGAACACTGGGTGCAGGCCAAGGAATGGGGGAATGCTGAGCTCAAATGCATTGTCTCCCATAGCCTTAGTAATGGTGTAAGGACCATATCGAAGTGGTCTCAATTTCCGATAGGCTCCAGTAAGGCGTTCCTTTTGCAAATGCAACCAGACTTTGTCGCCCACCTGAAACTTGTGTGGCACCCGGTGTTGATCATGTCGCTGCTTGTACTTGGCATTTGATTTCTCAAGAATGTCATGGACCTGCTGGCGAATATGTTGGATGCGCTCAATGAAGCTGGTGGCCTTATCTGTTTCGGACTGGACATGAGCTGAATTCATGTGAGTAGCTGCAAGTGGCATGGCCACATCAATGGGGCATAGTGGCTGGAATCCTAAACCCACCTGAAAAGGGCTATGGCCAGTGGAGCTGTGAAGAGCTCGGTTGTAGCTGTGCTGAACATAGGGGAGGCTCTCGTCCCATGTGCGTGGATGCTTTGAGTTATACATGCGCAGAATGTGCACAATCATCCTGTTGACAACCTCTGTCTGGCCATCAGTTTGAGGATGGAAGGCTGTGGACTTCGTGAGTTTGGTGTCCAGCATTGACCAGAGACTGGACCAAAATGTGCTGAGAAACCGACTGTCCCGATCTGAGATGATAGACTGTGGGATCCCAAAGTGCACCCACACTCGTTCAAAGAAGAGTTTAGCAGTGGCTTCTGCTGTGATATTCTTCTTGCAGGCCATCATAATGGCCATCTTTGAGAACCTGTCGACGACCACAAAAACACAGTCATTTCCATGCTTAGTGGAAGGAAGGCCTGACATGTAATCCATGGAGATGGATTCCCAAGGTCGACTAGGGGTAGGCAACGGGGTATAGAGGCCTTGCTTCTTAATGGTCGGTTTGGCAATGGCACAGGCAGTACATGATCGGATGTACTTCCCAACATCCTGTCGAAGATTCGGCCAATAGAAATAGTTTTGCAGTACTGCCACTGTTTTCTCGACCCCGAAATGCCCAGCAGCCCGACTGTAGTGTGCTTCCCAAATCATCTTGGCACGCTCGCTTGAAGGAACACAAAGGTGACCGAGGTGGCATAATAGGGCATCCTGGAGGTGAAAATCTGCAACCTGCCGACCCTCCAAGAGTGTCTGGTATGTGTGGCCGAATTCTGGGTCGCTTTTGTAGAGAAGTGGCCAATCAGAAGTCTCGTGCCCGCAAGAGTTGAGCACGGTGGTTAGCGCCATGATCGGTGGTCGACTGAGGCAATCTGCAACATTATTGGTGCTGCCCTTTTTATACTTGATATTCAAGTGAAACTGTTGCAGGTATGTAGACCACTTCTGATGGCGATCATTCTGCAATTTCCCTTGGGTCTGTATGAATTGCAGAGGTCGGTGGTCTGTGTGGATGACCGTTTCCTTCCCCAAAATGTAATGCTTCCATTGTCGGCAGGCCTGTACAATGGAATACATCTCTTTATCATAAGTGGGGTACTTCCGGACTGTGTCTGAAAGTGTTTCACTGTGATATGCCACTGGATGTCCATGTTGAGTAAGGACTGCCCCAATAGCATAGTCAGAGGCATCTGTCTCGACCTCAAATGGTTGTTGTAAATCTGGTAACGCGAGCACTGGTGCCGTGCAGAGGCGATCCTTCAACTCCCTGAATGCCTTCTGTTGAGATTCAGACCAAAAGAATTTTGCTTTCGCCCCGCCCTTGGTGACTTGACTCAAGGGCCAAGAAATATGAGAAAATCCCAACACAAACCTGCGGTAGAAGTTGGCAAGACCTAGAAAGCTGCGGAGCTCTGTTAGAGTGGTTGGAGAGGGCCAATCCCGAATGACTTGGACCTTGGCTGGATCGACATGCACCCCCTGTTCATCAATGATGTATCCCAGATACTGGACCTCGGTCATGCCAAAAGTGCATTTCTCCAAATTGGCACATAGCTTGTGTTGCCGCAGTGTTTGGAGAACCTGTCGGATGTGGTGGAGGTGCTCTTCCCAACTCTGGCTGAAGATCAGAATGTCATCCAAGTATACTACTACAAAGGAGTTGGTGAATGGCCGCAAGATGTCATCCATTAGCCTCATAAAGGTTGCAGGAGCATTCGTCAATCCGAAAGGCATGACCAACCATTCGAAGAGGCCCTCCTTGGATTTGAAGGCAGTCTTCCACACATCTGAGGGTTCAATTGGTACCTGGTGATATCCTGACTTCAGATCGATCTTGCTGAAATATTTCGCCCCCTTTAGTTGGTCTAGGAGGTCATCAATCCGCGGGATCGGGTACCTATTACGGACAGTGATCTTGTTCAGCGCCCGATAGTCAATACAGAGTCTCCACGTCCCATCCTTCTTCTGTACCAACACTATCGGGCTCCCACAGGGCGAAGAACTCGGACGGATGTGACCTTTCTGTAGGAGCTCCTGAATCTGCCTCTTGATTTCATTGTTCTCCAGAACGGAGCGCCGATAAATTGGTCCATTGGGTAGCGGCGCACCTGGGGTCAGATCAATGGAGTGCTTGACTTGACAGTGCAGAGGAACCCCTGCCGGGGAGGTGAAGATGTCTTTGTACTCCTCCACAATCTTGTCCATTTGTAGCTGTCGTGCAGAGGGACCTCGTTTGGAGGCCGCGGCCACTGTCTTCTTCTTCCCTTGAGGGCGTATCATCAGGAAAACAAATTTCCTGGTTTTGGAAATGATCTTACTGCATTGTTTTGCAGTAATCAAAGAGATGGCGGCAGGTGGTGGTACCTCTGGTATCCTGAACAACTTATTTCCCAATGTAATAATAACAGCACGGGGCCTTGATTCATACACAGCATGTCGCTTCCACAAGTATGGTTGTCCTAGTAATACATCACAAACTTCAAGGGGAGCAATGTCACACAATACCTCATCCGTGAAGGGCTTGATGTTGTATGGAAGGCGACACTGCTGGCTCACGCGAAGATCTCGCCCTTGGTAAAGCCACCCAATGGTGTATGGTTGTGGATGTGCTGTGGTCGGTAAGCCCAACCGCTTCACGACCTCTGCCGAAATGAGGTTCTTTTGACTCCCGCTATCAACAATGAACTGTATCGGGGAGCCCTTGACCCACATCTGGGAGTGGAAGAGACGCTCCTCCTCCTCTGGATCTTCGGGTTCATTTTTCTGGATCTTTGCGGTAGCAACAGTGGCGCTGGGATCCGCATCAATGATCTGCTTCCCTTTTTCATACCCCTTATCGGGTTCTGACTCAGAGTCGGAACATGCATCTGATTCTGAAACCTTTAGCTCAGCCACCAGTGACTGTTTGGCCCGACACTCACTTGTGTTGTGAGTGGAGCTCTTATGGAACTCGCACCATTTTCCAGTGTCCTTTCTCGGCTTCGCGGCGTTGCTCTTTGCTTGCAGCTTCAGCTGGTTGTCTTGGGCTGTCCCGCCTTGGCTTTGTCCTTTGTTCTGTGGTTTAGGGGCACCTTTCCCCTGCTTTGGATTCGCAGATCCAAAGTCTCGCTTCTTTTGTTTAAACTTCTGCTCGACTTTGACGGCATACCGGTATGCTGCGCCGAGCGAGGGGATGTTTAGGAACTGTATTTCTTCCTGGATGTACTTGTGCAGGCAGCCACGGTATTTGAGTATCAAATGTTGCTCCGAATCCTTGATACCCAACTTTGTGCGAAGGGTATGGAAAAGATTGGTGAACTCCGGCACATCTTGGTCCCTTCCCTGCCGCAGCGTGGTCCACTTTATGTATTCATCCTCATAGCTTCCGACAGGGTAGTACTGCTCCTTGATGGCATCCCGGAACGAATCCCAGGTGGGTGCGGCTGAAAATAGTGAGCCAGTACTTTCATCCTTCTGCTCGCAGTAGGTTTCCCACCAGTCCTTGACGTGGGGGGCTGCTTTGAGAAGAGCAAAAACAATCTTTTCCCGACTCGAAAATTCATGAACAGAAAAATAACCCTCTAGCAGATTTAACCATTTATCTACGGCATCGGCGTCTATCTGACCCTCGAATATGGGGATTTCAAAATTAACTTGTACCTTAAAGGGTGTGGCGTTTCCAGAGGAGCTGCTGGAAGCCGATGCGCCGCTTCTGGGTAGCCGCTGAAGGATCTGCGCAAAGCTGTCCATCATCGCGTTCCGTTGTCGCTCGAGCGCTTCTTCGAGCAAGATTTTGATGGGATCTCCTGCCCCCTCGTCTTTCTTCTCGTCCGCCATGGGAGGCCGTCGGGATTTGCGAGGCTGGTCTTGCAAAGGTTCAACCAGTTCAAGCCCTAACTCCTTATATCCCGACCTTGTTGGGGACATGCAAAGAAAAACAGAGAAAAAGCAGACCGCTCTGATACCACTGATCCAGATTTAAACAGGAACGCAACAAATTACAGAGATAACCATATACACAAAGATGCAGCGGAAATAATACTTCATTTCATTAATGGAAAATACTGACATATGCTTACAAACAGAAATGGCAATAAACTAGCTAGGGCGATGGTAGCTTATCTCTGAGAAGAGATGTGATGGCTACATGCCTCTGAACTGTATTACAATGAGGCTCGAAGGCCTATTTATTGTTGAGAAACAATGGAAAACCCTTCACATACCGAAACCTAACCCTAGAAGATGAAACGCCAAATTGTGGGCCCCGTTTGGGTAAATTGGTACATCAATTTCCCGGGGTCGTAACTTTGGCATACGATCTCCGTTTGACGCGTACGATAGCTCGTTAGAAAGATCTATCCGAGTACTACCACTTTGGGAGGCAACATAGGGCTCGATCGCCCCAGAATTCCAAAAAAAACGTCGTTTAGGGCCTCAAAACGGCTCCGGAAGTTCAGGACCCGAAAAACTGCTAAAAATAGTAAACTGTGCTACAATTAAGGAAACTGAAAATGCTGAGAAAGACAATGGTGGGGGTCCAGGTGGACCTGGCAGGTGGCCACCAATATCCACCTGGATCATTCCTCCCCCCTTAGGAAGCAATGGTCCCCATTGCGTTGAGCTCCTCCATGAGATGAGGAAACCTCTGCTGAACTTGTTCCCTGGTGAGCCACTTGCCCTGCTGAAGGAGTTGGCCTGCTTTGACAACTCGATACAGTTGGATATGCTGTTGGCGAGTGTTCTTGATCTGTGTGTCCATGATCCGATCAGTTGCAGCTTGTTCCATGCAATCTGGATTTAATTCTGTGGGTTTGAGCTGTTCTGCAATGTCGGATGTGTCTAGCAATGGTGGAAAGTATGGCCGAAGGCGGTCCACATTGAACACTGGGTGCAGGCCAAGGAATGGGGGAATGCTGAGCTCAAATGCATTGTCTCCCATAGCCTTAGTAATGGTGTAAGGACCATATCGAAGTGGTCTCAATTTCCGATAGGCTCCAGTAAGGCGTTCCTTTTGCAAATGCAACCAGACTTTGTCGCCCACCTGAAACTTGTGTGGCACCCGGTGTTGATCATGTCGCTGCTTGTACTTGGCATTTGATTTCTCAAGAATGTCATGGACCTGCTGGCGAATATGTTGGATGCGCTCAATGAAGCTGGTGGCCTTATCTGTTTCGGACTGGACATGAGCTGAATTCATGTGAGTAGCTGCAAGTGGCATGGCCACATCAATGGGGCATAGTGGCTGGAATCCTAAACCCACCTGAAAAGGGCTATGGCCAGTGGAGCTGTGAAGAGCTCGGTTGTAGCTGTGCTGAACATAGGGGAGGCTCTCGTCCCATGTGCGTGGATGCTTTGAGTTATACATGCGCAGAATGTGCACAATCATCCTGTTGACAACCTCTGTCTGGCCATCAGTTTGAGGATGGAAGGCTGTGGACTTCGTGAGTTTGGTGTCCAGCATTGACCAGAGACTGGACCAAAATGTGCTGAGAAACCGACTGTCCCGATCTGAGATGATAGACTGTGGGATCCCAAAGTGCACCCACACTCGTTCAAAGAAGAGTTTAGCAGTGGCTTCTGCTGTGATATTCTTCTTGCAGGCCATCATAATGGCCATCTTTGAGAACCTGTCGACGACCACAAAAACACAGTCATTTCCATGCTTAGTGGAAGGAAGGCCTGACATGTAATCCATGGAGATGGATTCCCAAGGTCGACTAGGGGTAGGCAACGGGGTATAGAGGCCTTGCTTCTTAATGGTCGGTTTGGCAATGGCACAGGCAGTACATGATCGGATGTACTTCCCAACATCCTGTCGAAGATTCGGCCAATAGAAATAGTTTTGCAGTACTGCCACTGTTTTCTCGACCCCGAAATGCCCAGCAGCCCGACTGTAGTGTGCTTCCCAAATCATCTTGGCACGCTCGCTTGAAGGAACACAAAGGTGACCGAGGTGGCATAATAGGGCATCCTGGAGGTGAAAATCTGCAACCTGCCGACCCTCCAAGAGTGTCTGGTATGTGTGGCCGAATTCTGGGTCGCTTTTGTAGAGAAGTGGCCAATCAGAAGTCTCGTGCCCGCAAGAGTTGAGCACGGTGGTTAGCGCCATGATCGGTGGTCGACTGAGGCAATCTGCAACATTATTGGTGCTGCCCTTTTTATACTTGATATTCAAGTGAAACTGTTGCAGGTATGTAGACCACTTCTGATGGCGATCATTCTGCAATTTCCCTTGGGTCTGTATGAATTGCAGAGGTCGGTGGTCTGTGTGGATGACCGTTTCCTTCCCCAAAATGTAATGCTTCCATTGTCGGCAGGCCTGTACAATGGAATACATCTCTTTATCATAAGTGGGGTACTTCCGGACTGTGTCTGAAAGTGTTTCACTGTGATATGCCACTGGATGTCCATGTTGAGTAAGGACTGCCCCAATAGCATAGTCAGAGGCATCTGTCTCGACCTCAAATGGTTGTTGTAAATCTGGTAACGCGAGCACTGGTGCCGTGCAGAGGCGATCCTTCAACTCCCTGAATGCCTTCTGTTGAGATTCAGACCAAAAGAATTTTGCTTTCGCCCCGCCCTTGGTGACTTGACTCAAGGGCCAAGAAATATGAGAAAATCCCAACACAAACCTGCGGTAGAAGTTGGCAAGACCTAGAAAGCTGCGGAGCTCTGTTAGAGTGGTTGGAGAGGGCCAATCCCGAATGACTTGGACCTTGGCTGGATCGACATGCACCCCCTGTTCATCAATGATGTATCCCAGATACTGGACCTCGGTCATGCCAAAAGTGCATTTCTCCAAATTGGCACATAGCTTGTGTTGCCGCAGTGTTTGGAGAACCTGTCGGATGTGGTGGAGGTGCTCTTCCCAACTCTGGCTGAAGATCAGAATGTCATCCAAGTATACTACTACAAAGGAGTTGGTGAATGGCCGCAAGATGTCATCCATTAGCCTCATAAAGGTTGCAGGAGCATTCGTCAATCCGAAAGGCATGACCAACCATTCGAAGAGGCCCTCCTTGGATTTGAAGGCAGTCTTCCACACATCTGAGGGTTCAATTGGTACCTGGTGATATCCTGACTTCAGATCGATCTTGCTGAAATATTTCGCCCCCTTTAGTTGGTCTAGGAGGTCATCAATCCGCGGGATCGGGTACCTATTACGGACAGTGATCTTGTTCAGCGCCCGATAGTCAATACAGAGTCTCCACGTCCCATCCTTCTTCTGTACCAACACTATCGGGCTCCCACAGGGCGAAGAACTCGGACGGATGTGACCTTTCTGTAGGAGCTCCTGAATCTGCCTCTTGATTTCATTGTTCTCCAGAACGGAGCGCCGATAAATTGGTCCATTGGGTAGCGGCGCACCTGGGGTCAGATCAATGGAGTGCTTGACTTGACAGTGCAGAGGAACCCCTGCCGGGGAGGTGAAGATGTCTTTGTACTCCTCCACAATCTTGTCCATTTGTAGCTGCCGTGCAGAGGGACCTCGTTTGGAGGCCGCGGCCACTGTCTTCTTCTTCCCTTGAGGGCGTATCATCAGGAAAACAAATTTCCTGGTTTTGGAAATGATCTTACTGCATTGTTTTGCAGTAATCAAAGAGATGGCGGCAGGTGGTGGTACCTCTGGTATCCTGAACAACTTATTTCCCAATGTAATAATAACAGCACGGGGCCTTGATTCATACACAGCATGTCGCTTCCACAAGTATGGTTGTCCTAGTAATACATCACAAACTTCAAGGGGAGCAATGTCACACAATACCTCATCCGTGAAGGGCTTGATGTTGTATGGAAGGCGACACTGCTGGCTCACGCGAAGATCTCGCCCTTGGTAAAGCCACCCAATGGTGTATGGTTGTGGATGTGCTGTGGTCGGTAAGCCCAACCGCTTCACGACCTCTGCCGAAATGAGGTTCTTTTGACTCCCGCTATCAACAATGAACTGTATCGGGGAGCCCTTGACCCACATCTGGGAGTGGAAGAGACGCTCCTCCTCCTCTGGATCTTCGGGTTCATTTTTCTGGATCTTTGCGGTAGCAACAGTGGCGCTGGGATCCGCATCAATGATCTGCTTCCCTTTTTCATACCCCTTATCGGGTTCTGACTCAGAGTCGGAACATGCATCTGATTCTGAAACCTTTAGCTCAGCCACCAGTGACTGTTTGGCCCGACACTCACTTGTGTTGTGAGTGGAGCTCTTATGGAACTCGCACCATTTTCCAGTGTCCTTTCTCGGCTTCGCGGCGTTGCTCTTTGCTTGCAGCTTCAGCTGGTTGTCTTGGGCTGTCCCGCCTTGGCTTTGTCCTTTGTTCTGTGGTTTAGGGGCACCTTTCCCCTGCTTTGGATTCGCAGATCCAAAGTCTCGCTTCTTTTGTTTAAACTTCTGCTCGACTTTGACGGCATACCGGTATGCTGCGCCGAGCGAGGGGATGTTTAGGAACTGTATTTCTTCCTGGATGTACTTGTGCAGGCAGCCACGGTATTTGAGTATCAAATGTTGCTCCGAATCCTTGATACCCAACTTTGTGCGAAGGGTATGGAAAAGATTGGTGAACTCCGACACATCTTGGTCCCTTCCCTGCCGCAGCGTGGTCCACTTTATGTATTCATCCTCATAGCTTCCGACAGGGTAGTACTGCTCCTTGATGGCATCCCGGAACGAATCCCAGGTGGGTGCGGCTGAAAATAGTGAGCCAGTACTTTCATCCTTCTGCTCGCAGTAGGTTTCCCACCAGTCCTTGACGTGGGGGGCTGCTTTGAGAAGAGCAAAAACAATCTTTTCCCGACTCGAAAATTCATGAACAGAAAAATAACCCTCTAGCAGATTTAACCATTTATCTACGGCATCGGCGTCTATCTGACCCTCGAATATGGGGATTTCAAAATTAACTTGTACCTTAAAGGGTGTGGCGTTTCCAAAGGAGCTGCTGGAAGCCGATGCGCCGCTTCTGGGTAGCCGCTGAAGGATCTGCGCAAAGCTGTCCATCATCGCGTTCTGTTGTCGCTCGAGTGCTTCTTCGAGCAAGATTTTGATGGGATCTCCTGCCCCCTCGTCTTTCTTCTCATCCGCCATGGGAGGCCGTCGGGATTTGCGAGGCTGGTCTTGCAAAGGTTCAACCAGTTCAAGCCCTAACTCCTTATATCCCGACCTTGTTGGGGACATGCAAAGAAAAACAGAGAAAAAGCAGACCGCTCTGATACCACTGATCCAGATTTAAGCAGGAACGCAACAAATTACAGAGATAACCATATACACAAAGATGCAGCGGAAATAATACTTCATTTCATTAATGGAAAATACTGACATATGCTTACAAACAGAAATGGCAATAAACTAGCTAGGGCGATGGTAGCTTATCTCTGAGAAGAGATGTGATGGCTACATGCCTCTGAACTGTTCTGAACTGTATTACAATGAGGCTCGAAGGCCTATTTATTGTTGAGAAACAATGGAAAACCCTTCACATACTGAAACCTAACCCTAGAAGATGAAACGCCAAATTGTGGGCCCCGTTTGGGTAAATTGGTACATCAATTTCCCGGGGTCGTAACTTTGGCATACGATCTCCGTTTGACATGTACGATAGCTCGTTAGAAAGATCTATCTGAGTACTACCACTTTGGGAGGCAACATAGGGCTCGTTCACCCCAGAATTCCAAAAAAAATGTCGTTTAGGGCCTCAAAACGGCTCCGGAAGTTCAGGACCCGAAAAACTGCTAAAAATAGTAAACTGTGCTACAATTAAGGAAACTGAAAATGCTGAGAAAGACAATGGTGGGGGTCCAGGTGGACCTGGCAGGTGGCCACCAATATCCACCTGGATCAAGAACTGATTTGCAGTGCTATGGTTTGC
The DNA here is from genome assembly GCA_031772625.1 of Pinus tabuliformis. Taxonomy (NCBI): domain Eukaryota; kingdom Viridiplantae; phylum Streptophyta; class Pinopsida; order Pinales; family Pinaceae; genus Pinus; species Pinus tabuliformis. Next base: position 1,594,918,370 of record CM062820.1, on the reverse strand, counting down.
TGACCTTGTTCCTCTAAGGGTAAGAACAACATGTTTAGGGACTTTGGATCCCTCAGATTATTGACATTTCATGCTCCATGCTGTAAGGCACAAAAATGTCTATAACAGAGAGCCTTCTCCTGCCCCATAGGGCTAGCTACGAGGCTGAATGGTTTGATGTAGCTTTGAGGTTTGCCTTTCTCAGCCTGAGGTGAAATTTCAAGCGCTAACACATAGAATATGTATAATATGGGAATTCATATGTCTCCATGACAAATCATCATTTTATTTGATTCCCATCTCTATCGTACTGCATATCCGCCACACCATCCATCTTCAATCAGATAACGGTCCATAATTAAACTCCCTCATTGTTTTTAACAGTCATGAATACGACGTGACATATTTGTCCACGTCTCTCCAAAACCCTTACCATCTACTTATTCCACGCAAACCCATAGTTATTTTTCACCATACTCGTAGTCAATCCATTTCATAAACCAGGAGGGGTAATTCTAAAGGTTAAGGAATTTTGTGAAGTAGAAGGCATGGGACTCATTGTCAGGTCAGAACCGGTAGGAGAAAAATATATGGAAGGATACCCACAACTCAAGGAAATGCTGTAGAAGGCTGGATGGCTCAAATTCATCAAAAAAATTGATGATTTTCATAAAGAGATCACAAAATCTTTTGCTAGATATTTTGATGGTACAGAAGTAGAAATTGGAGATATTAAGTTTGTAGTAACAGAATCCTTCATAACAAAGGCTACAGAACTTCCAAGACATGCTGAAAGATGGTTCAAAAACAAGGAATTCTACAGTGGATCATGGAAAGTAATCCTCAGGAACCCAAGTATGCATGTCTCCATTTTTAGAAAAGGAATTCCCATTTTAGCTCTTAAAAGTAAATGGAGAAGCATGCTTTTGATATTATATAAATTTATCACTTGTGAGGGGAGATTCAGGTGCATGTATGTCTATCATATACGTTTATTGATGAATTTCCTAGAAAATGGAGAAATCAATCCTCCTTTCTTCCCGCTAAATAGTTTAAGAAGGATTGCCTCAAATGTGCAGAAGAAAATAGAATTCATAGACACAACTGTGTACCATCATGGGTTGATAAAGATACTAATTGAGTTTCATTTAAAAGGCATATGAGATACCTAGGAGGATTTCATCATTAGAAATTATTTTCAAGAAGCACCAAAGCCAACCAAAGAAAATAATGTTAGAAAAAGTAGAAGAAAGAATATTGCTATAGGCATTGAAGACAAACCTGAGTCTTCATCACAGAAAGATGATGAAAAATTAATATCTGAAGAACTGACAGAAATCAGGAAATAAATCAGAGCAAGAGGAAAGATAAGAAAAGAGAAAAAGATCATAGAGAAAGATAATGTAAGTCATCCACAACCTAAAAGAAGCTCTAGACTCTGAGGGTTGGTAAATAAAACACCGTCAAAAGGAACAAAGTTCATAAACTTAGAAGAGGAAACACCATAAATTTCTCCTGTTAACATCTCTTCTACACATAGTCCTCAAAGCTCTCCTGACCATCATTTTGAAGGTAGCCCAAGCAAAAGATCTCCAGACATAGACCGAGTACAACAACAAATATATGATTATATAGAATCAATGGAGAAGAAAAGTGCCTCAATGAATCCAGAACCCTCTGTCAATTCACAAGAACCTCTAATTGACTCTCTCAAATAGGAAATTTATGAATTAGAGATATTGAACAAACATATCAAGAAGGAGAATGAAACATTGAGGGAACAAAGTAAATTGGACAAGGCTATTCATGATAATACCATTTTGCATCTAGGACTGTGGTTTAAGAAAAATAGGAAGTTGAAGAGGAAGAATAGAAGTCTGAACAAAACAATCATCAACCTTAAATACAGGCTTCTTATGAGGAAACCCAGAATGATAGTCACTTCAAAGAAGAACAAAAGAAGAAAATGGATATACTAGTAGAAGTGTCTGAGCAAATGCATTAGAGAAGAAGAATTCATATTTTTGGCAAATTGCATGAAGACATGCAATGATTTTGTAGTGGGGGTAAGTTGAACCTCAGAATTACCTTCCCCTTAACATTTGTTCTCACCTTTTTCTCTTGATTTCTCACAAGACTATAGATCCAATCAATGATAAATGCTAGATTTTGTCTTAGGAAAGCACTAAAATGATCACCATATTATATTTTCATGTTCTTGCTATTTTAATAGATTTTTGCAAATTAGCTATAGAACGCAGCCTATTCTGTAGCTAACTATGGGTTCCGTAGCTACTCTCATGGTTTGGAAGGTTATAGATGTCAAATGAAGAACTGGGCCACATGGGCATCTCGAGAATCATCTCTGCATGGATTCTATCCTACTCACTCGATCTAGATCGACAGAAAAGCATGCCTAAAGTCTTGGTCAAATATGGAGTCAAATACGTTATCTAGTAGCAGTAGGACTCTTGACATTTCGTAGTTGATCAGGATTCTAACGGTTTTGTTGCAGAGTATGTAGAAATTTTGAATAATAAACACTTATTCACAAAGATTATCCCGATTATACACTATTGTGGAATACATGCACAATACATAACCTCCACTACGTTGATCATCAATTTAGCAACATTAAAAACAATGAAACATCAATTGCATGCCTACATTAACATAGTATGTAACCTGGGGAAAGCATACAGTTGAAAACCCCACACTATATGTATATTATAATGATTGAGAACATGTAACAATACATAGTACAATACTCCTCACAAGTACTCAGTACTATCTCCTCCTATTACACACAAAACTAGCTCAGATCCGAACAAGTCACAGGTTCAAATGTCCTCCGTTGTTTTGCCTGCCTCCACTGCACAATCTGCAAGAGAAATCACGTGAGCACAAGCTATAATTGCCTTGATATTGGCCCACACTGCACAATCCTCATTGGCATTACTCAATCCATGCATGTGCAAAATCTCATGCACAACTGATAGTCACAACTCACCCTTTCACTTACCTCTAACACCTGTCTCTGTTGAACTGTCCATGCACTAAGTTAACTGATGTATTCTTTAGTTGATTTATGAGTTAATAATTAGTGAATTAATTAACAATAAATTCACACAAATCATCACTATTGTATTCTTTAGTTAGACTAAAATACAACTAGTTCAACCAAGTCAAACTGAACACAACTCCATCAACTCCACATCCAACTCCACAGAACTCACACGCATGAGTTCTAACTAAAGTCTTGCATGCAATAGCTCAACTAACACATAAGAAACCACATGATTCCTTCTGTTAGCTGCATGTGCCACATCTGTAGCTCAAACTAAAGTGCTCCAAGAGAATAAGATAATGTTTAGAGTCCAAATATTACTAAGGGCTAATAATATTTGACTGTTTCTATTTTTAGCCAGGAAGTCTAAAAATAGACTCTGATCACTCCGCTGTGAACCAAAAATAGAAGCCATCTATTTTTCCCAACATGACCAATCATCCATAAACAGCATCCTGCAACTCATAGACCATGATCCATATGTCTAAAAATAGACTTTGCGCCAAAAATAGCCTGCGGGCCCACTTAGGGAAGGAGACTCCTTTCCACTAAGATCCATCATCTTGTTGCATTTTCAACACTTCCTCTCAACAAGATATGGATTATCTGCAACCCCTATCCTGCAATTTTGGAGTGGTCTGCATGCAACACATTTTCCCGGTCCACTTGCTCCAACAACACTTGGAACAAAAACACTCCCAACTGACCACTCTGTTGGGCTAGGAACATACTCTGATCCTGAAGCTCTACCTGTTGTTGACAAGTGTTCCCTATCTGACATCTACAATACTGCAACATATCCATGCATCTCACACCATTGAAAACCTCTCTGTGCCACCTAGCACTGTGCAAAACACTTGTGCCTCTTGCATTGCTGCAGCCTGCTAGCTATGCGCTGTCCTGGGATTCCTTACACTGTTGCTCTCTATGCTGCTCCATCTACATCTGTCTCTACCCAATTAGCCAGTTCCTGCTACTCCACATCGTGGCTCCCATAGCAAGGTCTCATCCAAGAGGTTGGTTACCTCAAGGATCCTGCCCCTCCTCCTTGGGATGATCAATCCACATCACCCCGCCTCCTACCTGGAGGTATGGCTGCATGTGATCCCTCAGCCCACCTGGCTCAAAGTTTCCCCCTACTGGAGGTCTCTGCATGAGTAGATGTCTCTACTTGATCTCCTCTCAGCTTCCCTTGTTGTGGCTTCTCCACAACCTCCTGAAACTGTTGCACCAATCGTGGCTCCTCCACAATCGTCTGAGACTTCTTCTAGCTCTGCATGTTGAGAGGTAATATACGCTCCCTCTCAACCACCAAGTCTCCATCAGTTACCTCGCTGCTCAAGGCTTTGCATGCATCTTGAAACTCAAGAGCATACAGGTTCTTGACCTGTGAACCAATCTGCTTCACCTGTCTAGTGATGATGTGTCTAAGGAAAACCTTTCCCTTACTGAAGACTACATCACAGCCTCTGTCTTCCAGCATAGCGATCGACACCAAGTTTCTCCCTAGTCCTGGTACATACTTGACATCAGTCAAGGTAAGGCGAGCTCCATGGTCCCTCTAAAAAATAACTATGCCTACACCTGAGACATTATACTTCTCATCATTACCCATCGCTATGAGTATCTGGAGATCTTTCTCCTCCAAAGTACTGAACAAACTCTTGTCACCGGTCATGTGGAAATAAGCTCCACTGTCAAGAAACCAACCACTTCCCACCATGGATGAAACCATGCATGCGAAGAGTGTGAAATCTAACTCAAACTGTGAAGCAAGTGCCTCACCTTCAGATCCTTCCCCAGATCCCTTCTTGGACTTCTTCTTTGGGAAATTAGTAGCATAATGGCCCAACTCATGACAATGAAAGCATATCACCTTCGACTTGTCAACCTTCTTCCCGTCATTGGAAAAACTGGATTTGGAACGAGAAACCTTCTCCTTCCCCTTCTTCACCTTACTTACTAAGGCACAATTCTCCTCATCATGCAGGGATGAAGAACTGTCTCTGGTGCTCCGTCTGATCTCCTCTTACACAAGATCCGACCAAAGTCTCTCCCATCCTGGAAATTTCTCCTGACCATTGACAGAGTCCTGATAGGAATGCCAACTCTTCAGAAGACCAAGGAGAGACAACCTCACCAATTCCTCATCATCAACAGTCACCCCCACACTTCCCAGCTCATATCGGCATTGGGTGAACTTCATGAGATACTGGGGCATACTGTCTCCATTCTCACACTTAATGTTTCTAAGTTTATCCTTGACCGCCAGCTTCCTCTGAGCCCTCTTGCTTTGGAATAGATCTGTCAACGCTTTCCACATCAAGTATGGAGAAGCCTTTCCATGCATGCTTGACACAATGTGATCCTTCACGCCCTCCAATAGAATCCTTCAACACTTTGTTGTTTTCTTTTGCCAAACCACAGCTTCAGCAACATCAGTAGGCTTTGGGACCGCAACCTCTATGAACTCTTTTAGCCCATTGTCATCTAACACTGCCTCCATCCTGTCTTTCCATGCAATATAGTTTGAGCTGCCTTCAAGAGCATACTCCAATCACAATCCATAAAAAGACATTTCAACTTTGACACCAAGAAAACACTGCTACAAATTCGAATTCCACCAGCTCAAAAACTCAACCGCCTCTGATCTAGAATTCTGAGAACAAAGTATTTCTTGTATAGAGATCGACTGTATGGGATTTTACCGGATATCTCACCTTCCAAAAGAAGGATGAATCTAGAAGCTACCTGGCCCGATTATAGACTTTGCCTAAAGAAATAAAATGTAAACACTTTTTGAATAATAGATCTGATGATCAATCCCGCTTTGATATCCTATAGAAAATTTTCTACAAATCAACCAGCTTCGATACCATGTAGAAATTTTGAATAATAAACACTTATTCACATATATTATCTCGATTATACTCTATTGCGGAATACATGCGCAATACATAACCTCCTCTACGTTGATCATCAATTTAGCAGCATTAAAAACAATGAAACATCAATTGCATGCGCACATTAACACAGTATGTAACCTGGGGAAAGCATACAGCTAAAAACCCCACACTATCTATATATTATAATGATTGAGAACATGTAACAATACATAGTACAATACTCCTCACAAGTACTCAGTACTATCTCCACCTGTTACACACAAAACTAGCTCAGATCCGAACAAGTCACAGGTTCAAATCTCCTCCGCTGCTTTGCTTGCCTCTGCTGCGCAATCTGCAAGAGAAATCACGTGAGCACAAGCTACAATTGCCTTGATATTGGCCCACATTGTGCAATCCTCATTGGCATTACTCAATCCATGCATGTGCAAAATCTCATGCACAACTGATAGTCACAACCCACCCTTTCACTTACCTCTAACACTTGTCTATGTTGAACTGTCCATGCACTGAGTTAACTGATGTATTCTTTAGTTGCTTTATGAGTTAATAATTAGTGAATTAATTAACAATCAATTCACACAACTCATCACTAGTGCATTCTTTAGTTAGACTAAAATACAACTAGTTCAACCAAGTCAAACCAAACACAACTCCATCAACTCCACATCCAACTCCACAGAACTCACATGCATGAGTTCTAATTGAAGTCCTGCATGCAATAGCTCAACTAACACATAAGAAACCACGTGATTCCTTCTGTCAGCTGCATGTGCCACATCCGTAGCTCGCACTGAAGTGCTCCAAGAGAATAATATAATGTTTAGAGTCCAAATATTACTAAGGGCTAATGATATTTGACTATTTCTATTTTTAGCCTGGTAGTCTAAAAATAGACTCTGATCACCCCGCTGTGAACCAAAAATAGAACTCCATCTATTTTTCCCAACATGACCAATCATCCATAAACAACATCCTACAACTCATAGACCATGATCCATATGTCTAAAAATAGACATAGTCTAAAAATAGACTTTTCACCAAAAATAGCCTGCAGGCCCACTTAGTGAAGGCGACTCCTTTCCACTAAGATCCATCATCTTCATTGCATTTTCAACAGAGTAAGCTACTTGTAGGTGATCAAGAGTTGAGGCTTTAATGCATATCATGCCACCTGTAGCTATTTAGAAGTTTAACAGTCTCATTACAATTCGAATTAAGCCATTTGTAGCATGTCTTTCTATAAAAAGTCATGATAGATTCGAATTAAGCCACCTGTAACAAGATTTTCTCTTAGACAGTTATGTTGTTTTTCTATAGATATCAATTAAATGAGACAAAGAAGTAGTTAGAAGTTGAAGAAGGATTACAAATTTTTTGTTAAAAACTCTGTTCAGACTTTATTTTGTTGATAATACAAACTCTATTTTGTCAATGATGGTTTAAAAGTGCATCTTTAATTAGCTTTTATCCAGCTACATCAGTTGCAGAGGGTTCCGCACTGAAAGAGGTTTTTCACTTGTTGTTTTCATTTTAATTTCTACTACTCAGTTTTTTCTGCAAGTCAACTTTCTTTAGTTTTGTTTCATTTCAGTTTTGTAACCAATAGTGTAAGGGTAAAAATCACAACTATGCAAGTCTTATTCTTCTGAGATATTGTATGACAAATGACTGAATGAAAAATGGAGAAATGAGAATACATAGTTGCTTAGCTTCTTACTGTTTTTGATAACTCATTTTAGCATAGAACTGTCAATTAGTTGTATTAATAGATGTTCTCAAAACCATTTCGAAATGATGACAATTCTAACTTAATTGGTTGAATATCTAATGCATGCAATGATTGAGCTTACTCAACACATTGTTATTTTTACAAACTGTCATCTTTTCTTTTCTATTTTCAAGTCATTACTTAGTTGCATCACTTGACATTCCAAAAGATCATTTCAAGGAGATTGATTCTATCATGTTCAAAAATTGAATGGTTGAATGGCTAATGAATGAAATTATTGAGTTACCTTCTACATCAGTATTAATTTTGGTTTTAAGAATTAGATCTATGGATTAGGAATAAATGGTAAACAAGATAGATGCTCTATTTCTCTAATTAGGTCTTAACTAGTTAACAATGATTCTTGGTCCATTTTTAGGAGTTTAGACTAACTTAGGAACCTACCCTTTCTTTAAAAACTCATTAGATCCATGTAAATCTCTCATAGATTGTATATTCTTAGACATCAAAGAACAGATACCCCCCAAAACAAACATAAAATACAAAACAACGAAGTAAGAGAAAAGTTAACGAAGCACATATAGTGCATCATACTTTATCAGTCTATAAACCTTGGTTGATAATTCATGCAAGAAATTTAGGATACTAAATTGACTAAACAAATAGCATGATCATGATCATGAATAGGTGGGAGGCCTTTGGGAGTCTCAAATACCTAGGAATGATTGTCCAAGACTTTTTGAGATCTAGAGAAATAGATGATTTCGATATGGGAACCTATAGCAAACATAATTGTGCAATTACGCCTCATTGTTCCTTATTTATAATCTTTGTCATACCGTTAGAGCTAATTATCTTTCCCGATTTCCCTGCAATACCCCTTAATTCAACTTCTTTTCCTTCTACACAAAATTTCATGAAAAGTTCTTGAAAGTTAAAAACTATTGTACCCAAGGATTATAGCCATTGGACTCCTAGTAAAACATTAGCACCACCCATTGGAATGGAAAGCATTGGGCTATTTGATCCAAGATGTTTTTCTTATAGATGTGTTAAAGAATTACATGCATAAATTGTAGTTTAACATAGAAAACTTAATGTGCACATGAGAGAAGAGGAGAAACACATAAAGCATGAAAGAAGACAAAAAGACTTGATAACAGAGTTCGTCCGACTTGGACTACGTCTCTAGGCCCTACTCGATCAAAGGGGAGGCCTTCATTCATTAAGTGGCATGAGAAAGAAGAGTACAAGCATCAATTACGAAAAAGGAGATTTATACCTCCATACTGAAAAATGGCCAAAAATGGAGAACTCTGATGGAGAAACATACAATGCCACTGCGTTCATGACATCGAGAAATGCTGAAACCATATAAAATTTGTCAAAATTTGACAAAGTGAAATTTCGGCCCTCCTTAAAAATTCTTCCTCAAAATGCGTGAACTTCCTCCTCCCCTTGGGCGTAATGATAAGATGCATTTAAATAACAAAAAGGTGGCAGATTTTTCAAAGAAACACTTATAGCGCAGTTCGTTATGGATCCAAATATTGTGGAGGAGGTTGGGTGGTCAATCCCTACCTCCTCCCTTTTTTTACATAACGAAATCCTTTTTTTTAACTATGGGTTGGGCTAGGCCCGCCCTAGGTGGCCCAACCCTCGTACCTACCTCCATCGACCTCTTGTTGGTGCTATTTTAAATGGCTGGTGGTTGAGGTTGGGTCCGTGCCCCAAGGGCCAGCCCACCTTAATGGTCGTTGTTTTATATTGAATGGGTTGGGTACGTGCCCCAAGGGCCAACCCACCCAACTTCTATTTACGTACATGGTGGTTCCATGGGAGGGGCCGGGGGCCGTGGCCCGCCCCTCCACCAATGCGTATTGTTTTGTTATGTGGAAGAGTTGGGGTGGTGGGGTTGGTGGCCCGCTACCCTTTTATATATATATGTATATATTTTTTTATTTAATTAAAACAATATGTTGTTTTCAAAAATTATGATTTTAATCCGAAGGAGTCATCTTAGCCAGGCAACAACTTTTCCCAGAATCTGGCCAGAGTTGGCCGAATTCCATCTACCGGAAAAAGTCTAAATTGTGCCTTCATTAATCCTGCCCAATCATCAAAAAGTCAACCCAACTTTGACTACCTCTATCTCCTTCATCCAGACTTAGATTGGAGTGTTTTTCACACCATTGGAATTAAGGCGACGAGCACTTCGATCTGATGTCAAGTTCATCATCTTTCCGCCACTTTGAATTTTGAGCTTTTTCCATGCCACTAGTGTGTGGAGATCCTCTTGGATCAATCCTCCCCATTGAGGAGCTTTTGGAACCCAAAAGCATTTACACTGAGCACATTGTTTGTGTCCTTTCAACCTACACTTTCGATCACTTGCATGCAAAACTAATACATTTTTTTTGCAATCATGCATACCACACATGACTTAATAACCCTTCCTTGCCAAGAGTTTATAGCACACACTCCTTGGCCAAGGATTACATAAAAAGTAATCAATACCTCAACTACTAGTCAAGAAAGGCCAAAATATCATCGTTGCATTTTGAAGTGATAGGAAACACACCATCACTTTTACATTTACTCGCAACGTATGATTTACAATGGTGGCCATAACAAGCTACTACCTTAGAAAAACCAACTTAACAAAGTAGAACACCATGAATGGGGTGGTTTCGTTTGTTGAACATGTTCACCTTTCAGCTCCTCCAGCGATGTTTCGAGAGCATGGAGCATCGGACATCTGGTTTGTTGGTGTGCCTCTTTGTTGCAATGGCTACAATGATTTGTTTTCCTCCAAAATTTCGAGGTTGTCTTGGGGCGCTTTCCCCTGTTGTTCCTCCGATAAGTGTTTATGGGGTCCCCACTATCGCTAAACTGTGAGGAGGGAATTTTATTGTCTGTCATTGGTTGGTTACTAGCTGTATTGGAGCTTTCTCCCATTTCCTTTTTGGTGTATTTGTGTCCTGCATGACGCGACAATTCCTCAACTTCAATGGGGTTTATGATGCCGAGGCCCTTTCCCTGACACCCCATCTTCTTCAATAGTTTGGATCTAATCCCTGTAGTATGTTTTGCAAAAGCAGTGAATTCAGCATCATGAAAATAATATGAAATCGAGGAATTTCTTTTTACCTATGGATAGCGATGCTCTAGCTTTTCCAAGGCCTCATCCTTGGCTTGCAACTGGTGTAGTAATCTTTGTTTTTCTTCCCTTGCCTCCTGTAGAAGCGTCCTTAGCTCAAAATTCTCTACTTGGATGCGGTGGTTGATCTCCTCAAGTTCTTGGAGTCCTGCTGTGGGGAGTGCCCTTTTCGTTATGTCTTTTGAAATCATTGATTCATGTCCAGAATCAGACCTCAAATCTATGGGTCCTCCTACCACGATCCCAAGGGTTGCAAACTTTGTTTCATTGTTGGAATCAGACCCTAAGTCAATGGGCCTACCTTGTGCAAATCATGTAGCTGTGACCATCTCATTTTCCTCTGACTTAGAGTCTTGGTTTTGTTGCATGGTGGTGATGACCTTCTGCTTCCCCTTTCTGTCATTCCTTTCAGGTCTCAGCTCAGGGTGAAACTTCCAGCAATTTTCTTCATCATGCCCCTGTTTCTCACAATGTGTGCAAGAGGGCTTTGCTCCCCTTCTTTGGGCTGCTGTGGCTCTCTTTTGGTGGTCATCCCATTCAAGTGTTCCCATGTTTTCCAGATGAATGGCCTTTATACTAGCCGATTCAACGGTAGTAGGTTCAAACAATAATAATGAATGTCTAATGTAACTATGTAATGATCAAATATACTTAGTTACTACTTCAGGTGAATCAAGTGCAATGCCCAAATTAATTGCTTGTTTTGTAAACTCCTCGGTAAAGCTTTGAACATCCTGACCTCTGCCTTGCCTTAAGTATTTCTAATTCATTAAGGCTTTTTGCTTATAACCCAAGGGATAAAATTGTTCCTTTAATGCAAAAATGAAACTAGGCCATGAGGAAAGAAGACTACCCACACTTTTACTGCTTCCCACAAGACAAGTGCAGTGCCACTTAGTCGAAGAGAGGCCAACTGAATCTTTGCTTCATCCTCTTCGATCTACTGAATCCTGCAGTAGATCTCAATCTGCCTAATCCAGTTATTAAGCTTTCTTGCATTACTTTCACCATTATACATGGTAAGATCAAATTTGACATCTAATTTAAAGAAAGCTTTCTTAGATGCACCCCTTGAATTCCTATGATGATGATGATGACGAGAGGAATAAGAGCTTTCACTCATGGAACGAGAAGGAGGGGGTTCTTCTTCATCATTTCCATGCACTGAACCTTGTTCTTCTGCCTCTTTCCATTCTTCTTTCTCTAGCCTTGAAAGCAACTGACCTACATTTTCTTCCATTGCATAGAAGGTTTTGCAGAAATTGAGCTCCTCTTCATGATGAGCCTCTTCATCTTCCATGTTTCTCCTTCAATGTGCACACCCCACTTCGAGATCAAAAGACTTTAGTTTCCCTTCACCTCTTCGGATCCTATTTCTTGTTAGCATAAAAACATGCAATTCACATATAAAAAGACCTGCTCTGATACCACTTGATCCAAGATGCTTTTCTTATAGATGTGTTAAAGAATTACATGCATAAATTGTAGCTTAACATAGAAAATTTAATGTGCACATGAGAGAAGAGGTGAAACACATAAAGCATGAAAGAAGATAACAAGACTTGATAATGGAGTTCGTCTAACTTGGACTACGTCTTCGGGCCTTGCTCGATCAATGGGGAGGCCTTCATTCATTAAGTGGTATGAGAAAGAAGAGTACAAGCATCAGTTACAAAAAAGGAGTTTTATACCTCCATACTGGAAAATGGCTGAAAAATGTAGAACTCTGATGGAGAAACAAACAATGCCACTGCATTCGTGGCATCAAGAAATGCTGCAACAATATAAAATTTGTCAAAATTTGCCGAAGTGAAATTTCGGCCCTCCTGCAAAATTCTGCCTCGAACATCATGCACTGCCTCCTCCCCTGGGTGCACTGATAAGCTGTGTTTAAATAACAAATAGGTGGTAGATTTTTCAAAGAAATAGTGATAGCACAGTTGGATATGGATCCAAATATTGTGGAGGAGGTCGAGTGGTCAAACCTTGCCTCCTCCCTTTTTTTACATAACGAAATCCCTTTTTCTAACTATGGGTTGGGTTGGGCCCGCCTTGGGTAGTCCACTCCCTGTACCTACCTCCTTCGGCCTCTTGTTGGTGCTGTTTTAAATGGCTGGTGGTTGAGGTTGGGTCCATGCCCCAAGGGCTGGCCCACCCAACTCTTATTTACGTACATGGTGGTTTCATGGGAGGGGCCAGGGGTCGTGGCCCACCCCTCCACCAATGTATATTTTTTGTTATGTGGAAGAGTTGGGGTGGTGGGGTTGGTGGCCTGCCACCCTTATATATATATATATATATATCGTTTGCAAAAATTCTGATTTTAAGCCGAAGGAGTCATTTTAACCACGCAACTATTTAGCCTGAAATCGGGCTAGAGTTGGCCGGATTCTGTCTACTGGAAAAAGTTTAAATTGTGCCTTCATTAACCTTGCCTAGTCATAAAAACATCAACCCAACTTTGACTACCTCTATCTTCTTCATTCAGACTCGGATTGGAGTGTGGTTCACACTGTTGGAATCAGGGCGACTAGCACTTCGATCTGATGTCAAGTTCATTGTCTTTCCACCACTTTGAATTTTGAGCTTTTTCCATGCCACTAGTGTTTGGAGATCCTCCTGGATCACTATTCAATACATATTCTCCCATGGATAGCTTGACATTATGGCACTTTCCAGAGAAATTTATAGTTCCTCCACTTGCAACCATCACTTGACACTCTGATGTTGGATATAGGAAGCAATTGAACTCCTTGGCTATCTTACAATGAATAAAATTATGGGTACTTCCCGAATCAATCAAAACTATTACCTTTTTCTTCTTGATATGTCCTTCTATCTTGATAGTTTGAGGAGTGGTAATTCCAGCCAATGCATTACAAGATATGATTGGATTCATTTCTTCTTTATCTATAGTTTTTTCCTAGAGTATATCCTCTTCTTTTGAAATTTATTGTTCCTTTTCTTCCTCCTCTTCACAATGTATGTAGAATAATTTCTTCTCAACACACTTATGACCTTTAGTGTATTTGCTATCACAACTGTAACAAAACCCTTTTGCTCTTTTTTCTTCCAATTGTTGTGGTGTCAACCTTGTAGGTTGTGGAAGGCTAGGGGCAAAAACACTTCCATGTTTATATTTGTGAGTGGTAGGCTTCCTAGTTGCCATAATTTTTCTTTCCATTTTTCTTGCTAACCTGAATGCCTTCTCCAATGAATTAGGTTCCCAAAGGTGAACCTCATGTTGGATATTATCCTTTAACGTCCCTATGAACACATCAATCCTATGCTCCTTTGGAATATCTCTTACCCTTATGTTCAATTTTTGGAAGTCCTCAATGTGCTCCATCATTGAACCCTTATGTTTGAGATTTATCAATTGGCTAAAAAAGGTGTTGCTTTTGTATCCTCATAATGTGCTATCATTTCTTCTGTAAAGATTTCCCAAGTGACAATTTGTTTACGAGAGCAAAGCCAGCGATACCATACAAACTAAATTGGTTCCAAATATAAAGTTGCAATATGTACCTTTTGTGTGTTTTGCACCTTATGCAGATCGAAAAATTGCTCCATCTATAGTATCCATGTTCCAGGATCCTTGCCATCAAACTTCCTCATATCGATTTTTGGAACACGGTGGGTCTTCATTCCAACATTAAAGTCTATGAAATCATGATGAAAATTTCTTTTGTTCTCATCATGAGTTTCCTTTACTACCCTTTCACCATTAGTAACCATTTCTTGTAGCAACTTATTCAAATTTATCTTCAATTCTTCCATCTTAACATCCATGCCATTCCTCTTAGTGTCCATTCCATTCATCTTAGCTTCCATGCCATCAATCTTAGCTTCCACACCATCCATCTTAACTTTCATGCCATTCATATTAGCTTCCACGCCATTCATCTTGGCTTTAGTTACCTTTTGTGAGAGTGAAATTTGTTGTACTTGGTCTTGTAATTTTGATATATCATGTTGCATTTCTTCCCCTTCTTCACGAGTAATGATAGAGATTTCAGGTTTCTTACTAGGTGTTTCCATTTTCTTTCTTCAGGGAATTAATTAATGCTAATAATTCTTCACTATTCCCTTTCAGTTCCTTCAAACTATTTTTTCAAACCAATCTTATGCAAAATTTAAACAAAACTACACATATTTTTTTCACTTTGGAAGAGCTTGATATTGAATCTATTGTATGTCTGTAACTACGAATCTAAAATATTTGAAAGCACATCTTGCAGTAGCCCTTTAAGTCCTTTTTCTAACCCTGCAAGTCTGATCAAGATTGGATTCTCCAAGGAAGAGTTATACTAAATCTCGTGCAGTGACCTGATTATAGACTCGCTGAGTAGAGCTAACTAGTATGAAGTGTCATGTGTCACTGTTTCGACCTTAGTACCTGAAACTGATATAAAGAAAACTACAGACCATTCTATGTATGAAACTTCTTACGAAAGTTCAATCTGATGCTCAAAACAAAAGTTATGATGATTTTTCCGAGGTCACCTACTTGGAATGTAATTCGGGAGTCTGCAAAAACCCTAAATTCCTCAAATGATCTCCGCAATATAGTGAAACAAGATCTGAAATTCAGACCCAAAGTTCAAAATTCTTTTGGCTCAAATGGGTTTTTGTTTTATCTTCTGAAACGTCACAGAAATAAAGTTATAGAAAAAATTCCATGATTACCTATTTGGAGTAGCAAAACCATAGAATCAAGAGCTCTAATACCAAATGTTATGAAACCAGCTCACAAAAGATAGAAAATATAGATCAATGCCTTAGAATTCAACCTCTTTGAGGGGACAACCTCCTTTACATTACAAAAATTAACAATTCTTGGATGATACAAATGACTAAACCTCCCTTCTATATATAGGAGTTTAAGGGGTCACAATATAACCAAACCGACATAACAGTAATAACATAAGGGCACAACAATAACAATAGTGGGTTTCTATGGGGCACACTAATAACAATATGGGGACACTAGGGGCACAATAATAACAATAAGGGCTACAATGACAATAGTAATGGGGGAATCACTATTATTATAGGGACCTAATAGCATAGGTCCATGCAAAAACATCTTTGTATTTTTCAAATAACTTAAGGTATTGAGCTTTCATTCTGGGTTCTAAGGATGCACAGTGTTAGTGTTGGTATCTTCATCCCTCCATCAGTGATCAAAATTCTCTTGCTGCATTGTATTTTAGGTGTCTCATCCGATCAGCTACATTCGATTAGGATTATGGATCATCTGATGGTTGTGGCATATTCTCAATTTTCCCTCTTGGTCTTTACCTACTGGCCCATTGTCATACATTTAGGTCATTTGTAGTCATTTTTTGTCTTTACATCTGCAAAAGTCATTTTTAGGGTTTTAGGTCTCATTAGGTTTAAGGTTTTGTCAATAAAGTCTTGTAAAAGCTCAATAATGGTCAGTAGGCACATGAGGAGGTCAAATAAAGTCTCAGCAACAAAAATTTAAATAATTACATGCTCAGTGATTGATTTTTCCTCAAAACCTTGTTTTGAGGAATAACAGAGTTTTTATGTTTTATGTACAAAATTTCATGTAATTTCATTTTTCCTATATGTAATAATTCTGAGATGCAGCCCTGGTCACCTTGCCAAGCTCCTGCACTCTAGCTCCTGCAAAAGAGTCAAAATTTCAAAGCATTTAGTCCATCAAAGGCAAAAAGCAAGTCAAACTGCCAAAATAGAGTTTTAAAAAGCAAGTGAAATCCAAACATTAGAAAAGTGGGTTTTATAAGTGAAAAATTAAAATCCTTTGTATATAAAGTTTTTTCATGTTGAAGAAGCTCATTTGTGTCCAAAGAGTGAAAGAGAACAAGAGCGAAGTCGTTTTTGAGCCGAAGGAGTGAATTTGCTGAAAATTGTGAAAATTATTGAGGCGCGGTGCACCTGGTCGACGCGGCGCACGCAACGCAGGTTTAACACTAGAATTGTAACTGGCGTGACGCACTAGAGAGGCCCAGTGTACCTGTTAGTGGCACGATGCACCGGTCTTCTCAGCACAATTTCACTCAAACCACCTCCTCTAAGCTCCAAACTTGTAAACTTCCTCCTTCCATGTAAGTCAAGCATCTCATATTGCCATTGCAATGGTTTTAGCCAGTTTTCATGGTGTTTCAATAGGCAAAAAACAAAACCCTAGTTCCTTGCATAGTCATATGTAAAATATGCCTAGGGTTTGCAAAGTTGCAATTTTTTGCTGTCTAAGTCCCCTTTTTCCATTTTCACAACCCCTTCACTACACCCCCCTCATTTCATTTTCCCTCCCCTCTCTCATTCACACTCATTCATTCCCTTATCCCCAAAACTAAAAACCCTAATCCATAATCCCACTACTCCCAAACCCTAACTGGCATCTTTAAACCCTAATCCTCATTTCCCAAAACTTGCCACTCCCAAAAACCCTACAGTCAGTAGCAAACTCCCACATTCACTGTCCCCCACCATCAATCCCTTTCATTATACAACAAACAGCTATTGTTTATATAAAATATCTTCATACTCATCAAAGAAAATAAAACAATGGCAAACAAGAGATAGATTCATCTTATGACAAAGATGAGGAAACGGTGAGTGATTCCTCCAAAGAAATTCATGCACCAAGGAAATCTCACAAGGGAGGAAAACACATCTGGGAGGAGCCCACTACACTTACTAAGCTATTGGCTTGCCCTCTTGCTGTAGCATGCTTCAAACATCAATCTTGCTACCAATTTTGTGAGATGGTGGAAAGAGTCAAATACCACCATAAGCTTGCTAGACTTTTTGTGCTCCATCTTCACAATGGCCAAGTCAATTTGGCAGGTGTGACATTCACTTTGACACCTGAGACTATAGCTGAAGAAACAGGCATTCCGAATGTGGGTGAGTAGTGGAACAAGGGACAGCTTGTGGATAGATATCATTATGAGCCTTATATCAAAGCTGGCTTTCAGAGGCATATCAGTAGGGTCTTCCCTTTCAGATACCTACAGGACACATATGCTCCCCTTATGAAACTCATAATCAATTATTTCAGTTGTGAAGGCAGGTTTTCTTGCCTATACACCTATCATGTCAGATTATTGATGCATTTTACTAGAGTGAGAATGATGAACATCCCCCATTTCATATGCCGGAATATTGAGAAAATTACCAAATTGGTGCAAAGGAAACCTCCTCATCAGCAGTATAATAGCATCTATCACTTTGCATTGATCAAGATTGTGGTTTTGCATCAGCTTAGTTTACTGAATGTTTCATGGGATGATTTCATTTCACATGAGGTCTTCACAAGCCCTCAAGTGACCCCACTAGTTTTTCATGAGGCAGGAGAGCCTTCACATCAGCAAGAGGTGCATGAGACTCAAACCACCAGTGTGCCAGTGTTTGTCACTTACCAAAAGGGCACAAGGAGGTTGTTTGCAGCAGCAAAACAAGTACTATCTCCACCTGGGGTGGAAGGGGTCTCATTTCCTTCAACAACAAAGTAGGTACAGGACAAAGGTAAACAACCATTGCATGATGAGGGACCTTCAGAAGGTCAAGAGAGAGATTTCATTCTTATTCAGGATGATGACACTGATTTGGGCTCCCAAAGCTCAAAGCTCAAGGAGATCATCCAAGAATAGCAAGCTGAAATTCATGACTTGTCTCTCAACCTGGAAAGAGCCAAGTGGGTAATCAATTATCTTGAGCAAAGAAAAAAATAGTTAGAGGACCAAAAAACTGTCATGGAGCTGTAAAACATAAGAGAAAACTGGCAAGCAGCCAAGAGGAGGAAAATCAAGTTGACACCACTAGAGCAAGAGATTGAAGCTGATCGTGAATCTTGGATTGAGAAGTCAAACATGCACTTGGAGAAGATGATGGAGAAGGAAAACAAAGAGAAAATTATGTTGAGGCACATGGCCTATCACTATTTGGCAAGAAACAAAGTTTGCAAAGCAAGAATAAGGACTTTGAAGGCCAAGTTGAGGAAAGCTTTGAGGAAGAGGAAAGAGCAAGACAAGCTCAAGATTTTGGCTGAGGCTTCCTTAGCCCAACATAGCACTTAATGCAGGTCACTCAGCCAAAATTTCAAGAATTTTGGCATATTTTTTGTCTATTTTGAATTTTTGGAGCAAAACACAGATTTTTCTGCCTGGTGCGTAGCGCCACCTGGCGCTCGATTTTTCTAGGGACCTCCTCTGGAGGAAAACTCAGCACTTTTGGATTCTTCATGCAAAATTATGAATGCCCACAAATGGACAAAAAGTTTTGTCAAGTTTTGAGCTTCCAAAAGGGTCAAAAACACCTCAAAAATGCCCTTTCTGCCCCTTTTTGGCCACACAGGAAGTAGTGTTGGGCGAAGTCACTTTTGGAGGGGCAAATGGACACCAAATTCAGAAATTCCACATGTTCTAGAAAGTAGATAGACAGAAATTTCCAACAAGCCCACTTAGAGACAATTTGGTGCATGGGAAGGCCTCCAAAATCAGCTGCAAATGGTGCTACACATAGGAACAGCGGCACGACGAACAGGATGGAAAATTGACTTTTTTTGCCCAAAAACTCTGTTTTTCGCTTAGTTTTTTCTCAGTTTGACTTTTCTCTCTGTCATAGTCAATTTCATGATGTAATTTGATGTAACTTGATGGAATTTTATTTAAAAATGTTAAAATTTCACTCATGGAGGTAGATATATCATGAAAAGGTAGTTTTAAACTGGATGAATCAGTTTCCTAGGTTTTAAAGGCAAGCTATTCCACTGCCTACTTTTCAGTTCTTAGTTTAGATCTTGTTGAAACAACTCCTAAACTCATGAATTTTATCCCTAAAGCCTAGTATGAGTTGCTTGTTGCCTATATCTAATAGTTTTTTAGTCATTTGTAAAGGTTGGACTCTTGTGAATGCTTTAAGCATTATTGTACATTCATCTCTGCAGTTTGGCAAATGAATAGACCAAGGTTTGTAGCATTTTGTGGGATTCTTGTGACAACTTGATTTGGTATTGTTTTTCCTTCTGTAATGCAAGTTTACATGTGTTTATGTATGCTATCATCTCTCTCTGTTTAGCTTAACTAAATGAATCAAGGATAACGGTAGAATTGATTGATGTTGCAGTGCTCTACCTAGGGTTTGTTTAGTTTTCTATGTTTTCAACAGTTTGAAGAGGATCCCTGAGACTTTCATGCCCTCTCCAACTCCTCACCAATCTTAAGACTCTCCATCTCACTTATTTCAAAGTACTATACCATTTTCCTACCTCGCCCCACATAAACCTCTGCAAGACTGTGTCCATTCCCCAGACCCAAATCTGCCTTTGACAATTGAGCCAGCAAAATAAAAATTAAATTCAATCAAACTCCTCTGAGCATATACCTAGCCTAAAACTAGTCTTTATATCAGTCATCTCAAACCTCATTGATCATATTTTCCTGAGATTGACAAGGAAAGAGCCCTCTCCCAACTTGGTAGGGCTAGCTACCAGGTTAAGCGTGGTTTGATGTTACCCTAGATCTTGCCTTTCTCAACCTAAGGTAGATTTAGTCCCTAACACACAAATTTTGAGGCTCCTAATGTCATCATTTGTTCCAATGTTTACTTCATCTATGTCATCTTGTGGAGAGATTGATCGTGGGTTTCTAAGGACATCATTTTGATCAAACCATTTCTCTAAAGGAATGAGACCTTTGGGAATAAAATTGTTAGATAGTTGAATGATATCATGAGTTGAAATCTGAATTATCATTTTCATTTGAATTCTGAATTGTTTCTGTTTTATTTTCATCAATTTGTAGAACTAAAAATTCATCTATAACCTACAGAAAAGATTTTAACTATTCATCGTCTTCAAATATCTTCTAGTATTTTAGGTTATCTGAGATGGATGGCCTGTATTTGACTTGTATTTGATAGAGCACATTATTTTGATCAGGGTTTTTAAATGAATTAGCAGAAACAACTAGGGAATCTGCATAAATATTCTGATCTCTTGGGATATAAGTCAAATTAAAAGAATTGAAGAAATTTTCAACTGAATCCCAAACCTCATTTCAATAGGATCTAAGCCTAGGATGTTTCGTTTGGCAAAGATTTCTAACTTGTTTAGCAATGAGCTCTGAGTTAGTAAAAACACTCAGGTTTTGTAATTTTAAGCTCTTGGCTAACTGGAGTCCTAAAAGGAATGCCTCATATTCAAATACATTATTTGTAACTTCAAAATCAAGTTTGCATGATTGTGTAATGTTCTTTTTTTTTCTCCGGTGAGATTAATACTACCCCGGCTCCTGCTCCATCCTTTATACAGGAACCATCAAAGAATAACTTCTAGACATCAGTCTGATTTGGTAGAGGTCTTTCGATTACATCTTCAATTTTTTCTTGAGTTTCATGTGTTTGGTTTGAAGAAAGTTGGAAAGAACCAAAATCTTGATCAATTGCATAATTGGGATGGCTTCTTGTTTGATCTATTTTGCAAACAGTGTGCACAAATCTCACCTCTCTATACAGCCTTAGTTTCTCTCCCCCATAAACTGGAATAGTGGCATAAGACATGTCCATCTAAAGAGTTCCCCCTGATTTGGCACAAAAAGACCTTGAAAGGAGCATTCCAAATTTGGGAGGGATATATGTGACAACTATATCTAATACTATGCTTTTTATTGGGATTTGGGCAAGAGTGACTACTAAATCCTTAATCAATCCTTGACAAGGCACCCTTTTGGAATCAAAGGTGTACAAATCATGATAGGATCTAGTTATG
Source organism: Pinus tabuliformis (assembly GCA_031772625.1). NCBI lineage: Eukaryota > Viridiplantae > Streptophyta > Pinopsida > Pinales > Pinaceae > Pinus > Pinus tabuliformis. The sequence goes on along the minus strand of CM062820.1, from coordinate 1,594,896,761 downwards.
TCGAGATTTAAATGATCCATGATAGCTTTTGGCATAAGATTATGTGATGCTCCAGAATCAAGCATACAATTATATAACATAGAATCATTTGTTTTAAGAGTCACATGGAAAGGGGGTACTATTTCATCTACCATATCTAAGCTAGGACCAAAAACAACTGCTGGTTTTTCATCTTGAAGACTAATGATATCACTTTCAACATCAACCGAGGTGTTTTGTATCCATTTGGATACTTGATTTTTATATCTAGGGTTTTTGGAAAGTTCTGAAAGTGGTATAGGGATTTTAACTCTTTCTAACTCATTTTCAACATTAAATGCAGTTAAACCAGTTTTTTCAAATTGAGTAGTATCAGTTGATTGATTTAATGGTCCAATAATAGTTGTTTCAGTGTCAATAGCTTTGGTATGAGGTTCAATTGTTGGAGGTTCCTTAGGGTGTCTTCCAAGACTAGGTCTATGCCTAAGATCATATCTTTTGTTTAGTTCTATAATTAGGAATTCAGAAAAGACATGATATTTGGAAGCCTGTGAGGGGTCTTGATCTTGTTGACCCTGCTTTTGTTGTGAGAGAGGAATAACAACAGTCTGACCAAAAAAGGTATCCATATTATTAATGTCTTCAGTGATAGTCATAGTATTGTCATTATGTGGTTAATCATCTATTAGTAAAGGAGTTGGAACCTGCTGATCATTGCTAGGCCTTTGAAGAATTTGTAATCGTGGATTTCTTTTGTATTGACCTTGATTTTGATTTTTGGGTCAAGTGAATATTTGTTGAACTATTCTGGGTTGAGTCTCAATATTGTAAATTCTATTAGATATATTTCTAAGAAGTGAATTTATCTCATCTATTTTAGAGTCTTCAGTTTTAGTCTTAAAGGAAGTAGAGGTTTCTTGACTTGATTTAAGTTTTCTTTGGGCTTTTTCCTTTTTAGCTTTTAAGGTGGTTGAGGTAGACCTATTTGCTTCCACCTCTATAGCATTAGTTTGCATTTCTTCAAGAGTCCTTGAAGTTCTTTCTCTTAACATCACATCAAAGTCATCTTCAAAAACTTTTGAAAAACTAGATTTAGCTGCTACTACAAGTGGTTTGCAATTAGGGGGCATCTTATGATAAAGTTTGTTGAACCTTTTGATAAAATTAGAGACAGGTTCACCAAATTTTCTCTTAAGTTCTTCAAACTCAGTTAAAAAGTAAAAAGCATCTTTCTTCACTCCCCATTGATTTTTAAATATATTTGTTAATTCTTCCTAGTTTATAATGGAATTTTAAGGTAACTTCCTAAACCAAGTCCTAAAATTTCCCTCAAGAGAAAGAAAAAACAACCTCATGTAAACATTTTCTTGTTCTATGTTCATGTTATCTGCAAAGTCTAGAAAGGCTTGAAGATGATCCTAGCTGAGGGACTAGTTTCTCCATTATATCTAGGAATGTGCTTTAAATATCCATTAGGGAAAGCATCAAGGACTGTAGATAAAACTAAAGTTGCATATCTTACCTATACAATGGGTTGAAATGCCATAGTAGAAGATGATGAATGAGATGTTTGTGAAGATGATGATAAGGAAGAGGGAGATGGTGAAAGAGGGGGGGAATTACTATGTGGGGGTGAAGAAGGAGGAGATAAAGAAGGTGGAGACTTCCTAAATGATTTAAAAGGAGCTTTAATAACCAACTTGTGGACCTGATAATGAATATCCTCTTCAGTTTCAAAGAGTGGATATGAATATATAGCAAAGGTCCCTTCAGATTGTTTAGAAGTAGAAGATTTTGGTGGTTCAGAGGTGGAATGAAATGAATAAGTTGTGGTGGATATAAACTCTGTAAGTTTGTAGTCAGGTAGATGAACACACAGGTCAAGCTCAGATTTAGGTGATCCCAGAGGAAGTGGGGGTTCTGGATGAGATTCAAGTGAATGAATAAGGAAAGTTGATTTGAAATCAACTCCCCTATCCAAGAGTTCAACAACCCTTGGTGTTAAGTGAGTGTACTCTGGATTGGATGTAATGTTACTATAGGGATCAAATTGTAATATATCTTCAGACTGCAAGGTTGAAGTAGAAGAATATGGTTGATGTCTTCTTTTAGAACTGACCTTTCTCACAAGTCTTTCTGGATTTGACAGAGTAATAACTATTTCATATCTAGAATGGGATCTAGTGTGCTTAAAAGGTGCCAGTTTGGTACAGTGGAGTTGTCAGGTGAAGGATTTTGACCTATCTAGACCTTTAATCACCTTCAAAGAATAGGAATAATATCATTGACCCAGGAAAAATTAATGAAATTTGAATCCTCAACAACAACGCCAGATTGATGGTGTATCTCTGAGATGATAATGGTCATCTATCATGCCATGGCATCTAAGATAATTGTTTTGGGCGTTTTGTTTTAATTTGGAGGACCAATGTATGAAACAGATTTAAAACAGTGATGCCTAACCTTTTGAATAATATTAATATTTAAACAGAGGGCTATTAGTAAAATTCACACAGTGATATAGCTTGCATGGAGATGAGAAAAAATAGAGAGATGGTATGACTATCACAGTCTTCAAATTGAAATTTAAATCATCATAAGTAAGAAAACCTTTAAACTATGTTCAGAAGGTTTAACCAAATATGCTTAAGCTTACAAAAGATGCTGATGATTTTATTATTTAGAGGGAGTTAATAAAACAAATAGTTTATATAATTATTCTCTTTATAGATGATCACTTTAGAAGCTTATAGGAATAATTGAAACACAATTACTCCTACCTGGTCATCTTTGTAAAACATAATAATATGAAGAAAACACTGTGAAATAAAACTGGAAAAACATACAGTAAAAATGAAACTGTATGAATCAGAATTCAGAATATTTTGCTTTTGTATTAACGATTCAGAAAATTCAAGTACATTTAGTGTTTTGAAATGCTTCTGCAAGGGTGAAACCCTTTAATAACTCGTGAAAGAGAGTTATTTATATCATCTTAGAACTTAAAAAATATATTAAACTATTTTACAAATATAGATAAATACAAAATCAACAATATAGACTGATAGTCAATCTATCACTATTTTGGTGTTGAGTTGTTGATGGCTATTGCTGGAAAAACTGAGAACTATTGAGCTGGTGATCACTGTTCCTGAAAATACTAAATACTGTTTGATCACCCTTTAGTCAAGTAAATCAGTTAATTCTTCCCACATTTCTTATCTAGGATAGATAACTTAGTTACCCTTCTATAAACTTCATCCATCTCTGTATATTTAGTACAAGTGGGCTTTACTGGAAATATATGTCTGATTTCATTCAGAATGAAAAAGGAATCTCTAAGTGCATTTAGCACAACCCTTGTGTTGCTGCACCTCTTATGTTTGAAACTGAAGCTGCATTGGTACCCACCTCTGTAAGCTTTCGCACATAATCTTCAATGGGAATTAATTTGTCATTTATCACAAGCATAGAGGGCAAACCCTTGCTGGTCAAGAGTTTTAACCTAATGAAAAATATTTGAACTATAGTATTCACACTGCTGCACTTTTCCTCCAACTGAAGGATGAGGTTTTTCTTGGTAATGATCTTCTTTACTTCCAGTATAGTTTTTGTCTTGTCATTTATACCAAATTCTCTAAGCTCATAGCTGTCTTGAGAATTCAGGAACTTGATTTTTTCAGAAGAAATTTTTGGCAGGTCCTCAAGCTCTTTAGAAATAATTTCAACAACTTCCTCAGCTTTCTCCAACAGGTCTTTTTGATCAAATATTATCTTGATATAGGGTCAGATATCATTGACTATTTCAATAATTTATTCCCATAGAATCTCCTTTTCAAAAACTAGTTTGTTTCCAAGGTAAGACTCTTTGATTTCCTTCTGCAAAACTTCAATTTGACATTTTTTCCTCTGCAACTCGGTTGCATGTGAACTGTTTGCAACTGACTTCATATGTTTTAATTCCTTCAGTTCATCCTATAAATTCTTCATTTCAACTGTCTGAATGGACAGATTCTGAATAGATTCTGCAAGTTTTTCATCTCCTTCTATTGTACCTATAGTTGATGCTATGCCTGAAGGAGAAAATATAGTTATTGAGATTGTTGAAAGAGGAACTACATCCATTAGAATTTGAGTCCTCTTGACAACTTCCTCTTTCTCTTTGACCAATTTTCCCATCTTCTCCTCCATCTATTTTATTTGTATATTTTTTTTCATGATGAGCCTCATCATGTCTGATTTTTTAGTCTCAGTTTCTTCAATCTCCTTGGTCATTGGATCCTCAAAAGCTGGTAGTTTGAGTTGATTCCTTAATGCTAAGAGATCAACATTTTTCTTCTTAATAAGTTATTCTACAACATTTGTATTTTAGGGATCATATACCATCTTCAGACCAGATCTTCCAAAGATTTGATCTTGGTGTCCTTTGCTAGTGAGAAAACCTTTTCCAACTTGAGCTGTGACTGTGTATTGGCCAGGGTGACCTGGAACTTTGACAAACTCATGACAGTATGAGTTAAAGTGGAAGAAATCATCTGACCAGTTTGTTTGTGCATCTCAATTTGATCAATCGGATGCACATCTTTTACGTTACACTCAAATGAGGATTGCTTCTGATAATGTACATGAGTCTTGGACTGTGGAATTTGAGCTTGCATGAAATCCATCTGCATTTTTCCCTTCTCAGAGTCAAAGAAAAAGAATTCTGGCCTGAGAGCTAGAGGAATGTTTCCAGAATTGGGTATAGGTGTTTAATTTCAATTCTTCATTCTTCTTTTTAATCTCACTAAAAACATGAAATATGTCCTCATCCTTGTCCTTCTGAATGCTTCCACTCGTCTGAATTACCTGCTGTTCTTGAGAAGTAGTGGAATGAGTTGGAGACTAGGTAGACTCTCCACCAAAATGTGTATAGAGAAAAATCTCTCCAAGGTCATCAAATGTTGTTTTTTGAGGCTCATTTGTTGCTCCAACAAACACAGAGATCCTAGGTCTCTTCTTTCTATGCACAATCCTAAAGCCCTGGCTTGATGCTTCATTTGTAGGGGATGACTATTCTTCCTTCCTCTTTTAGCTATCTTTTCTTGTACAAGTGGAGTTCACACATTTGAAGTCGAAAATGCCTTCTCTTCAGCTTCTTGAAGGATGTTCTCTTTCCATTCCAACTAATTTTTGTACTGCTCTATTTCAGGTCTGGTTGTATAGTGATATGCAGGAAACTTATTTTCAACCTTGAGTTTAGAAATCACTCCCATTGGGTCATAAGACCAAGTAAAACTAAGACCAAACTTCATTCCTTTAATAACCTATTTGCTTCTTCTCCTGTTGCTCTAGTGTTGCAGATGAATGGACCAACCTGAGCTTTTAGCTTGAATTGTGATTACTTCTTTGCTGCCACAAAGTGTACTTCATGTGCATTTAACGTCTGCCTAATATATTCTAGTGCAAAGATTCTGATGGGGAGGTACTTGGGAAGTTTGTAGGGTGGAAGCTCACAACCTTAAACCCTGATTTATGTATAGTTTTGGTAAAGATACCAATCTCTTGTTGTGGCTTGATCAACTAGCTACAACACTTTCACAATTTCATCACTGATTCTTGGCACTGGAGTGCTACTCATAAGACTAATAGCTGGATGAATAAACAATTCTATGAACTATTTATATGTAAATTCTTCTTTCTCATTCATTCCCATTGAAGTCAAAAATGTCACTGATTGTTGGTTTCCTTCCTCATCTAGCTTCTGTAAGGTGAATGGAAATTTGTCTCCCTAAAAATATATAAAAAAGTCAACAAGTACTGAAGCATACATGAATTCTTCTTTAGTGTTAAACTCGACAAATCTCTCATGTATAGTTTCAGCTAGGAATTGGCTAAAGTTATAGAGAACAGTGGGTTTTGAATCAGCATAAAAGATTAACAAGAAACCTAAGATAGGTTCATTAACATATTGATCAGAATTGTAACCAAGAAGATAGGACAAAATAGTGGTGATTTTCTTGGTTCTGTCAGGGAACATGGATGAATCATAGGGAAGTTTTCTTTTAGGAAGATGACTATCTATAGATAGGAAAAGTTCAAGAGTCTGGGATCTTTTAGTAAAATCTAGCTTTTGATAAGCTTCTATTAGGCTTTCATGTTAAGAAAAAGGATGGGTTGGTGCAATATTTGGGGCTTGCAACATTTTTTCAATGGACTTAGCATTGATGAAATAGAGGATTTCTCCTGTGGGTGAAATGATTTATCTTTGAGTGGGATCATAGGACTCATGGCATTTCCTGACAAATTCAAGTGCTCCATTTATCTGAGGGAAAATATTGTGGGGAATGTGGGAGTCCCAATGTTCTATTTCATCTGTCTAATCAATTAATTGATCCTCCATCCAATAGCAAATTTCATATAAATCAAATTGAGAAGAAGACAATGATTTTACAATCTTTGTCAACCAGGGGAGTATGATTCAAGTCAACATGCGGATGAATAAGAGGATTTGGGATTTCTGCAATTTCTTTTCCCTTAGGAGGCATCTTATCAAATGAATTGCAGACTGAAAGTGATGGAAATGGAAAACATTTGTCTGAAACTGAGTGATAACAGTAAAAACAGTATGACTGAAAAGAGACAAGTGGACCTAGATGTCGACTTTCTTTTGAACATGACGAAGTAATTGCTTAAGTGTTGAACCGTCATTGAGTTGTAAGGAGGAAATCTTCAATGACTATTTTAGTTATAAAAATGCACTTGTAATAGTTATCATGAAGGAAAAGGGCTCATAATGGAAAAAATGGAGCGGGACTATTTAATGAACGGCTAAATCTTCATTAATTATCCAACGGGATTAATAAATGGGTCTATGGGGCATAAATTCATGGGAGTGCAAATTAAATGAATAATGGATAGGCGAAAACTGATTGGACAGAGGAAGTGACATGGAGCGGACATGGACAATGACATTGGAGCAGCGGTAAATGATCAAATGTAAACCGCGTTCGGGAGCAACTTCAGGTGGTAAGTTTTTTCAGGATTTTAAGTCCCAAAAGACTAGGACGGGGAAAATTAGTTTCAGAGGTAGGTTTCAAAAACTGCCCACTTTGGAACCCTCCCCCCCTGCCGATAAAGTTCAGATAGAAAATGAGGGCCGAGGAGCGATGTGGGTCATCGGAGTTTGCAGGATGTAAGGTAAGATGAAAAGGATTTAACATTGTAAAGCGAAAAGTGATGGTGGGGTCAAGCTTTATGGCGGATGTGACAATTTGTTGTTGTGGGTGAATGAATGAATTAAGTTAGGATATTCATAAAATTAGATTGGTACATAGGATTATGGTTAATTAAATCCCATACCATATGCACATCTTTGCAATGTTATAACTTAGGATATAATCCTTTCATGCTTGTCTACCTACCCTTATCTTTCTTAACATTTTCTCACTTAGTTCTCTGAGTGCATTTAGACTAGCAACTCAATATTTTCCTTTTAATGACTAATCTACTTCTATCCCTTATTTCCTCCATTGGCTCAGATTAAACTGTTCCACCAATTTTATTTGCTACGTATTGACAAACAATTTAAATCAAATCCAATCATGATAAAATTGTACAATTGGATTTTATGAGCTAGTGTGGCATTTAAACAATTTGAAAAACCTTTATTTGCAAAAATAAAATTGACTAAGAGTAGTGGCATTGGATTTGCAACACTTTCAGAGTTTATTATTTTTGCTTTTCTTTCTAGCCTAACATTTTATTTTTGCCTTCATTTTTTAGGGCATCTATTCTAACATTTTATTTGATATGGACTTATTCATAAAATATCTCTAACATTTTTAATTTAATATTCTTTTTTTTCCATATCTTAACTTAACATTTTTTGAAATATATTTTCATTTTTTGACTAATTGATACTAACTTACCAAAACCAAAAAATGCTAAACATATCAAAATCAAAGTCTTATCTCTATTTACATCAGTCTAACTGTTCTTACACTTAGCTATTTTTTAGAAGGTTTCCCGACTAACCAACTTGGCTTCATCTGACCTCCTTAGAGTATGCAATGTGTAGTTCTAGTTCTCTAGCTATGGCCTTGCCCCTTAGCACTGAGCAATGTGTAGTTCCTACCTGCCAAGACTATTTCACTGTGTAGTTTCTGTGCTCAATATTTGGCCTTGACCTTCAGAATTGTGCAATCCTTCCTCCCAGCCTAGCCTTCACTGTGCACTATGAAATCACAAGCCTCAAGCTCATTCCATGGGCCTATGAACTGTGCAATTAAATAGTAGACCTGCCTCCCTTGACTCTCGTTACTACACAGAGTGTCTCTTAGTGCTAATCCTGTCAGCCTATCCCACTGGCTCTCAGAACTGCTTAGGTTTTATCTCAGTCCTCCATAAACTGCACACTACACATTCTGAGAGCTCAAGCCTCACCCCTGGCTACTTGAATTACACAACTACATAGTCACTGAGCCCTCTTTCCTAACCTGTCACCTTGTTCTGACTTAGTTAATGGATCAAAATGAACTATCTTAGACTAGGGGGTTTTCAAAGTGATGTCATCTCATCATGAGTGAATTGAAAATGAAACCACTTTATCATACCATGGAAAGATGATGAATAAGGAGATGAAGAATGGAATCTTGCTGAAATACACACTTGTCACTGAACAAACAAGTTTATCAATCAAGAAAAGAAAAAGGGACATCAATTTGTGCTTGCAACTCAAGACTTGAGAGCATTGAAGATTCCTTATCACCAAGTCATAAGGAGGTGAAAAGAAGAGCATTCTCAAGCAGAAACTCAGGACTCAACAAAAATAGTGGCTTGAAATTGCCACATCATTAAGAAATCCATGTTATCAATGTCATGTCATGAGTAGTTACATGCCACACCTTGTGGCTGATCATGTAACATATGTTTCAGAAATGTATTGTAAAGTGAAAGTCCAAAGGACATGTGTGGAATACGAAGAGTCATGTAAATTTTAAAATTCATAGGAAGTCAAACAGTCATGACGGTAGTCAAAGAGTCACAAGGAAGGGTAAGCATAACCCCTTAGTTATATATAATCCCTCATTATATGAGCAAAGGACTTTTCACCTTGGCTCCTCCCACAAAGAATTAGAGAGATAAGCTAGTACTTTTGGGGAGCAAGGAGTGGCTCCAACGCTCCACTACTAGAGCTAGTGATGTTCATTGTAAACATGTGTCTTGGAAATTTTACTTAATGACAAAAGCATTCAAGGCCAGCACATTCTTCATGCATGGATTATGAATTTTTGTAAGACTATTCTATGAATATTTGTACTTCATGTTTTCTTTCACATGTGTTAAGATAGTTGAACTATTTCAGTTGTTTTAGTACTTATCTTATTGAGAATGTGTTATAATGGTTGTTATTGTTGTCCCATCCTTATGGACTATTCTGCGGGATATTAGACAAACATTTTCATTTGTTGGTTGTAACAACCATCACATCCTCTATGGACTGTTTTTTTGGATGTTAGACCGACCCTTCTAATTCATGTGTGTCTCTTCTTGGGTGGTACTACTGCCTCATTCTTATAGGATCACTTTAGTCCCCTCTCTGTAGTAGAAGAAATTTTACACATTTACAATCAAACACTCACCAGGCAAACCTTCTTGCTTTTTGAAGGCACCATTGCATCCCTCTCTCTTGCTGATAGTTAGAGCCAAGGAAAATATTTAAGGACTCGACAATTGGGCCTTTATACCAAATGGGACTCCTACACCAAATGATGTGAGGTGTAATTGGAACTTCATATCGGGGAGATCCCCTGAATGTTGGCGGGTCCAAAACCGTCAACATTTATGGTGCTAGAAGGAGGGAAGCCAAACTTCTATGGCTGATAAACCCACTAAATCCAATATTACTTCCTCTGGTCGAGGAAGTAACATTCCTAGCAACTCCCCTATGCACATTCCTGAAGTTGGTAATTCTTCTTGGCCTGGGACTGCACAACCTTATGAACTCACATACAAATAGCTTAGGGCCATTGTTGGCATTATGGTACAGGTGTTGTCCTTGATGGAAACCCACTCACAGGTCAGTTCAAATTTGATAAAGGGAAACTCACATTGTAACAGGTCGATTTAGAGGTAACAAGGAAATGGTATAGAAGAACAGGATGTTGGAACAAAGGACTATAGATCAGAATCAAGAAATTGAAGAAAAATATTGTTTTCAATTGTATTAAGTTGTATATTCTGGTTCACCTAGCCTAAGTAGCATATACAAGCGGGTTCACTGAACAAAAAGTGCGTATACATATGCACTCACTTTCACAAGAGGAAAAGAACATATGGGATGGAAAATCAAGGAAAATTAAAGTTAAAGAATACCAAGGGTCCATACTATGGTATTCACCCATAATATTGAGAAAAATAACAGTTATTTGATCATGTCTAAGAATACCATAGGTTCTATGTGTTGTTTTGGTCCAAGATATTGAGAAAGGCTGAAACTATATAAGGAGGAGAAGATCGGAGGGCTAAATGTGCAAGTGAAAGGGTTTTTCATGAATATTTCTATCTGAAGTATATTTTATGTTGTAAGGACTATCGTTAGGATATGAAATATATTGTGCACCTTTGGATACAATGTTGGATCAGGATCATGAGACCTGAAATGCTTTACCATTGTATGATCTGAATGCTAATGCATTTTTTATCCTGTAAATGTTATGATCTCGGTATGGCTGAAGTCTGGAATAGATATGAAGTTTTATGTTATTATTTTCAGATCTATACGCTTGTTCACCTTCGTGAAGGTGCATATACATGCTGGTTGGACACCTCCAAGTAGCGTATGAAAAAGAAAATATTGATGTTCAGAGATGACTCATCTATCTAATCAATGTTGTTGTTTTACTGTTGTCTGCCAATGATGTCTTCATTATATCTGAAAGTAGAACTAGCTGTATAAGGAGATTGAGTCTGATTAATTGGTTGACTGAGTAAGAATGGCTATCTTTGCTACTATCTCTTTAGAACTTTGCGATTTGATAGTAGATCTTCAAAATATTCTGGTTGGTACAGTTTTGATTCAGAGAATTTATAATTAAGTGTTTTTGGAGGTATATGCAAGTTTGGTTAAAGGAAGTGAAGTATACATGAAGGTTGGCTTCACTCAAGTAGTGTAAACATTCTAACATATGATTTTTGAGGTTGCAGTTGGTTCTGGTTGATAATGCAGGTTTCTGGGTTCAACACAATGTTCTGGTGACTGTGATCTGACTATTCAAATTAACTGATTGATTGATACAGTTATTGCAGTGGTGATTGATTTTGAGCTTCAATATCACTGATGGGTCCAGTATTAAATTTGATGAAAAGTGACTTTCATATTTTATTGTTGTGTACCAGGAGTATCCGGTCTGTAAATTAATGAAACGTGGTCCCTAGAGGAAAAGTGAAGGTAGTAGCCTTCTTTGGGTCAGTTCTTACATACTGGTAAACATATCAGTCAATACAAGAGCTAGGGGGTTGGAGCTCCCTTCTAGTAGAAGCTGGAATACAAGAGAAGGTTGTAGCCTTCAATAGGTAGATTCCTACATAATGGAAAAGTCTGCACCAGTACAAAATTTGTAAACACCTTTTATTATAAGAAGATTAAAGACTGAGATGACAAAATTGGTGGTTTTTTTTCCCACATTGAGTTTCCACCTAAAAAATCCTGGTGTTCATGTGTGCTTCTTATATGTGTTGATTTAGTCTATTCTTACTACATCTGTTTACTGCTTAATGCATCACACTCTAATTTAAGATAATGAATTAGTTGTTTATTATGTATACGATGGTTTCATTATTTATAGTCACGGACATACGCTGGTTGGTTTCAGTAAAGTAGCGTATACTATTTGGAAAGGAAAATAATAATTGTGAAGGTTAAAATAGTGATTTACCACCCCCCCCCCCCCCCCCCCCCTCAGCATTTTTCCCAACAAACATTCACCTCATCACTCGAAAGTTTGCAAGAACTATTGGATTCATACTTGGAGTAGAAACTCTTCCATATTTTCTGAATAAGAACCAAACCACCCCCATTGGGATAATGGTCTCAACAATTGAAGAGATGGTTATATCCACCTTTGAAGGGTTAGCAGACTCTAAAGAAAACATAGAAAATCCATAGAAACCTCCAACCTTCAATGCTGGTGACAATGATAATGTAATTCTATTGGATGATACTTTCCGTGGGTTGGGCGGAGAAGAAGAAGAAGAAGAAGAAGGGGAAGACAACGAAGAAGACATGGTAGACCAGGATCTAGATTAGATGTCTCAGGGCCCACTTTCCCTATCGAATGTGTTACACAATATTCCAAGGCATCTAGAAAAGCTCCTAACGAAGTATGACCCTCACAAAATACTAAATATAGAGGATCATTTAGACAACTTCTACCTACATCTGAAAATACATGAGGTACTCTATGATGATGCTGCATGTAGAATATTTTTGTGTACCTTATTTGGCAGAGTAGCTATGTGGTATCGTAGTCTTCCTCTAAATTCCATCCATAACTGGAGGGGGTTTAATAAAAATTTCGTTGGGAAATTTGTTGATGACAAGACCCCTGCCATGTTGTTGAAAGAGCTCGGCAGTCTCAAGATGGAGCAAAAGGAAAAAATGAAAGATTTCAATAAGAGGTTTAACTACATTCTGAATAAGTTCCCAACAAACACTAGACCTCATGACTCCACCACAATCAATTATTACACTTCTACCTTTCCAACCAGCAGTGCGTCGTTTGTAAAGAAAACTGCAAAACAGGATTTGACAAAAAATTATGAAGAGGAAATCATAGTTGAAAAGGACTTTCATGCAATTAGAGTCATTGTGGATGGTGAACCAACCAAAGAATCCAAAGACAAGGGTAAAATGTCTCAGGCCTCCATAAGCAAGGCTAAAGAGAAAGAAATTGTTCATATCGAGAGCTTGATCCATACTGTTAAGACTCTGTAAAACAAGTCGAAAGAGATGAAACAAAGGTTGAACGAGACCATCATGATTAGAAAGCCTCCTAAGTTCACCTATTCAAAATCACTGTGAATTCTTGTAATAGAAACAACCAATCAGGTAAGTCTGCGTAGAGCTTAAATGTTGTATTGAATATTGAAAGCATGCGCATATAACAATACTATTCGTATTGTAAGAATATCATTATGAAAAAACATTCCCACAATGTAATCACGCTATGAGCATTCTTGCTATGCATCCTATTGATTTGGTAATGGTTCATGATCTAGGTGGCTCTAAACACATGCAGAAACCCAAGGGGGCTTAGAAATGGTCAAAATTCAAAGTGGTCAGATTGCTCTCAAACTAGCACCAGATCGAAGTGCTCGTCACCCTGATTCCAATGGTGTGAATGACACTCAAATCCAAGCTCATATGGAGGAGATAGAGCCAGTAATAGTTGTAGTCAAAGTTGGGTAGTGGGCCATGCTTAAGTGTCCTATAAATTCACCATCAACCGGAGTGGAAACTTAGCCCCTGAGAGCAGGCAAAATTGTGGCCTCTTTAAATTTCCCAATATCCCTTATTTTCAAAAAAATTGAAAAAAACCAATATTTTTTATGAAACAAAAAAAAAAAATTAAAATATGTGGCAGGCCATGACCCCCACTGAAACCCAATCGAAGCCCCGTAACTATACAAAACCAACATATATATATATATATATATATATATATATAGATATATATATATATATATATATATATATATATATATATATATATATATATATATATATATATATATATATAGAGAGAGAGAGAGAGAGAGAGAGAGAGAGAGAGAGAGAGAGAGAGAGAGAGAGAGAGAGAGATAAGGGGGGTCGGGGTCTGATTGACCGGGAACCCCACCCTATGGCCCACAGCATATTTAATACAATGTAGTAGTGGAGCCGAAGAGGATTGAACCTGACCAGCCCACGTGGGCTGGCTCCCACCGGGTGGCCCCATGTGGTAATACGGTAACCACTTAACTCAAAACAAACTCCAATGTCATACAACGAAATCAAAAACATTAAATAACCAAACTTTGTTAATTAATACGTTGGCATAACCATTGTTTAAAATTATAACGCGCCAAAAAAACTGTGTATTTTTGGCAAGGGCAAGAATTGATCCCTCGACCTCCCTGCCTCAAACCAAATGACCCAACCAATGGGCCACATTGGCCTCTTGGTTAACTTCACCCGAGAAGGTATGTTTTTGCCCCATTTCCCAATGTGTTGGGGGAGAGCACGATGGAACGAAGAGCACTAAAAGAAGAACGGAGTTCCATGCGGCGGAACCATGCCTAGGTGGAACCATGACACAGATCCAAGAGGCGGAACCTTGACACGCTTTTTGAGAAGGGGAATACTCTCTTGATGGTAAAGATTCCTTGGGAGGTAATTTTTCTCAGTGTTAGAATGTAATAAAGTTTACAATCATTTTTCTCAGATTTTCACAGGGAATGCGATGGTGAGGTTGGATTCATCTTTTGAGTAGCATATTTGCAGACTCCCAGCAGAGGAGAACCTTCAAGAATCTTGAGGGAATCTTCTAGATTCCTTGGAGGATGAAATTTCCTAGATCCAGAATGCAACCAACTTTATACTCATTCTTCTTAGAATTTTGCAAGGATCTAAATGGAAGGATCAATTTTCTGATTTGAGTTGCAGATCTCCAATCAACCCTAAAGAGGGAATCTTTGGAGAATCATGGGTGAATCTAAAAGATTCCTACAGACCCAGATTTTGTCGATGTCATAATTCAACAAATGGATAGTTGATTTTACAGCTCTTGATGACACAAATTCAATGGTGCAGTCATTTTTTGCAGCTGGTCCTTCTATTTTTTGGCCATTTTCTAGACTATATGATAGGAAACATAGTCCATGTACATCTTCACCATTTCCAACACTAAATGAAGCGACCAACACAATCTTGACACTGGGCCCAGAGACGTAGTCCACACTGGATGCACTCCGTAATCAATGTCTCATGTTTATGATTTGTTTATCATCATTATGTTTCCATTTTCTTAATCATGCATATATGTTCATTTATTCTCTTATAAAATGAAATTCTAACTACTTCACGAAGCAAAAGATCTTGGTTAAATCCAGAAGTTGAGTCAACTCAGATCAAGTTTTGTATCAGATCAATCTTCGTGTGGATGTGAATTACGAGCGTGAATAATGGAACATGCATCAATGGAGGATGACAAAGAGATGTACTTGACCATGCTCACAGTGTCCAAAACTATAGACATAATGTATGAAGCTCTACAAGAAGAGATAAAGGAAAAGCAACGATTGCAGCTTCAATTGCGAGCCATGGAAGAGGCCCTGGAAGAGATGAAGCACAACAACCAGAGTGTTCAAGTAGATAACAACGAATTGAAGATGCTTATACAAGAAGAAGAAGAGGAGAAATAGAGGTTGCTATGACAACTGAAAGCTAAGGGAAAGGCCTTGGAAAAGCTGCAGCATGACTGCTGTGAGGTAAAAAGTAATTCTCCAACTTCATGTATGTTCCTTGATGATCATTTCGTTGTTTTTGAAAATCATACCATAGGAATTGGATCCAAACTATTGAAGAGAATGGGTTATGAAGGAATAGGCTTGGAAATTAATGGCCAAGGCATTATCAACCCCATCAAAGTAGAGGAATTACCTTGTCAAGCAAGGCTTGGGTATGTTGGGAAGGAAGTTGGGGAATGCGCCAAGACAGCCAGCAAACTACCAACGATAAATGATGAGAAGCCCTCATCAACACTTTCCAACTCGATAATGGAGATAAAATATGTTGATTTCCCTTTAGTTTCATCTTCACATAGTATAATTTCTATTGGAAATGTGGAGATACCAATTGCAGGGAGACAAACATGAGGCTCCTTACTAGGATGAGGTACAAGGAAGAAGAAGAACTTGGTGTTAGTAGCCAAGGCATAACACAGCCATTGGAGGTCATGCAAACACCTCGATTTGTAGGCTTGGGATACACCAAAGGAGAATGATCAAGGGTGTCAGATGCTTTTGAGACATTGTTGAAATCGTCGAGAAAGAGAATGATGGGAACACATCACCATCCTCCCATGGCAATGCCCATTCTAGGGAAAGAGTTGAGGCAAGATCTCATCACCATAATTACACTAGAGACAACAAGGAAAGGTATAAACAATCTCAATATTCGAATGTTCATTTCAGTTAAAATCATGTTGTTAATGATGGACATAAATCATGGCATTAAAAAACATGTAGTTTATGTGGTTTACATAACCATGTATTTGATGAGTGCTAGAAGAGAATGGTAGCACGAAAGAGGATGAGGTGTGAAAGGTCTTCTCCGTAGCAGAGAAAGAAGCAGGTTAAGTAGATCTATAGGAAGAAGACTTATTTTAGTCATTGCAATAGAAGTGGTCATCAAAGAGCCATATGTTGGAGGCTCCATCTAGAGTAGTGCCTTAAATACAAAGCATTCGAGCATGAAACAGATGAAATGGTTGTTCAACCAATGAATGTGCCACAAGGAGGTGAACCATTCACTTTGATAAGTGAGAAATGTTTCTTCTAGGTGTGGTATAATGTCATGGTCTTATTTTTGCCAATCATGTGTTTCATTTTAAACTATAAAAGTGATGATGTGTTTTCCATCACTTATTGCAGCAACAATGATGTCTTGCATTATTTTGTGTTGCATTTTAAACTGTGAAAGTGATGATGTGTTTCCACCACTTGTTGAAGCAATAATGATATTTTGGCCTTGTTTTCATCGTTGTGGTATTATTTCCTTTTTGATGTAAACTTGACCACTGAGTATGTGTTATAAACTCATGGAAAGTATGGGATGCTTGCATCATCAGTTGTTCATGTAAATTAAGCACGTAATTTGCATAATTTTACTACAGGTTTGTAGGGGATGCAAGTGTTGGCTCATCGTTTATGGCTCCGAAGGACAAAGGTGAAGGATATGGAAGGATGACTTATCAGACACTTGTAAGTGCAGATAAGGTACAAAGAAGCTGTAGATTATTTTCATGCTTTTGGAGGACCAAAAAATCCTCACTGGGGAGGATTGATCCAAGTGGCTCCAAACACATGCAAAAACCCAAGGGGGCTCAGAAATGGTCAAAATTCAAAGTGGTCAGATTGCTGTCAAACTAGCACCAGATCGAAGTACTCATCACCCTCATTCCAATGGTGTGAATGACACTCAAATCTGAGCTCATATGGAGGAGATAGAGCCAGTCAAAGTTGTGGTCAAAGTTGGGTAGTGGGCCAGGTTTAAGTGTCCTACAGATTGACCATCAACCAGCGTGGAAACTTAACTCCTAAGAGCGGGTGAAATTGTGGCCTCTTTAAATTGCCCAATATCCCTTATTTTCAAAAAATTTGAAAACAAACAATATTTTTTATGAAACAAAAAAGTATATTAAAATAGGTGGCAGGCCATGACCCCCACCGAAACCCAGTTGAAGCCTCGTAACTATACAAAACCAACATCTATATATATATATGGGGGGTCGGGGTCGGGGTCCGGTTGACTAGGAACCCCGCCCTGTAACCCAAATCATATTTAATACAACAGAGTAGTGGAGTCAGCAGGGATTGAACCTGCCCAGCCCACGTGGGCCAGTGCCCACCTGGCAACCCCATGTTGCAATATGCCAACCACTTAACTCAAAACAAACTCCAACGTCATACAAAGAAATCACAAACATTAAATAACCAAACTTTGTTAATTAATACATTACCATAACCATTGTTTAAAATTATAACACACCAAAAAAAAAGCATGTGTACTTTTGGCGAGCGCAGGATTTGATCCCTAACCTCCTTGCCTCGAACCAAATGACCCAACCAATGGGCCACAATGACCTCTTGGGTAACTTCACCCAAGAAAGTATATTTGAGCCCCATTTCACAATGTGCTGGGGGAGAGCATGATGGAATGAAGAGCACCGAAAGGAGAACGGAGTTCCATGCAGTGGAACCATGCCCAAGTGGAACCATGACATCGTTCCAAGAGGCAGAACCTTGACACACTTTTCAAGATGGGGAATATTCTCTTGATGCTGAAGATTCCTTGGGAGGTAATTTTTCTTAGTGTTAGAATGTAATAAAGTTTATAATCATTTTTCTCAAATTTTCGTAGGAAACATGATGGTATGGTCAGATTCACCTTTTGAGTAGTGGATTTGTAGATTCCTAAGAGAGGAGAATCTTCGAGAATCTTGAGGGAATCTTCTGTTGGAAATAATACTGAGAGGGGGGGTGAATCAGTATTATCTAGCAATTTACCAAATCTTCCTTATTTGATCTTTTGAAATATTCTTGCATATCAGTACCATAAAACAATGAGCATGAATAAAGAAAATAGACAATCACACCAAAGAACACAAGATGTAAGGTGGAAACCCAATGCGGGAGAAAAACCACCTGCTGCAATATGTCTCTATCTTCTTTCAAGAAATTCTTTTTACAATGATTTTGTACTGGTGCAGTCCTTTACCAGCACGCAGGCTGCAACCTGCAAAGAGCTACAACTCTTTCTCGTTTTCCAGTTTCTCCTGGAAGGGAGCTACAACCCCCTACTTCTTTTCATGAAGAATCAAATGATCAACAAGTATACAACAGATACAGTCTACTACAGATATCAGATCAGTAATTACATAAACAACCCAGAACACCTTATGAACAGAAATATACAGTCAACAGATCATCTTAAGACAGGGACGCATATTTTCTTTCTGTGGCCTGCGACTGGACGCAGTATACCTTATGCTGTTCTGCGTGCAGACGCACTGTTCCTTTTTGCTTTTCTGCGACCGACGCTCCCAGAAACACTATCGCGCCGCGTCTTTCGCTTCAGAGACGCACCCAATACCACAGTCGCGCCGCGTCCTTTGCCTCAGAGACGCACCTGAGTCTTCACTGTACTGCGTCCCGGCGCACTTTCCCTGCACTGAATCTGCGTCCCTTCAGATATAGAAGATAAGAGGACTTCAGAACCAACCCAAACACTCAGATCCACAGAT
This sequence comes from Pinus tabuliformis, assembly GCA_031772625.1. Classification (NCBI taxonomy): domain Eukaryota; kingdom Viridiplantae; phylum Streptophyta; class Pinopsida; order Pinales; family Pinaceae; genus Pinus; species Pinus tabuliformis. Next base: position 1,594,877,736 of record CM062820.1, on the reverse strand, counting down.
CTGATCATACGCCATATAGATCGTAGTCCATTAGAAGATTTGCCCTTATAGATTTGGACTAGATCACACCAAGAGATGTTTCACCAAGATGATGCTCAATCCAAATGAACTCCTTTGCTTTATATAGGCAAGCTTCTCCCCAAAGCGTGGAACAATACCACGAGCCGACACCATAGAAACACAAAACCGTCGGCTAGATACCACACAAGAAACCCCCACGTGCTTTTCTCTGCCTTGAAATGTGTGCACTGAGCGGACGCACCTCCTGAACGGCTGGCCTGCGTCCCTGGACGCGAGTTCTGTATGGTATACCTGCGGGGACGCACTTGCTGAACATATTTCCTGCGTCCTTCTTGATTTACCACCTGAATGAGTTTGCCATCAAGGACAACACCTGAATCATAATGCCAACAAACTCCCCCTTTGGACTTGATGGCAACCACATAATCTTCAGCTTACATAATCTTCAGTTTCATCATTCTCCCCCTTTGACATCAAGGGCAAAGGGTATGCTCCCCCTATGCTCACGCTTCTCCAGATCTGTAACCAGAAATCCATCATGAAGGAGACAAAGACATATTGCAGCTATTTCCAAGATCTCCTTCTCCATAATGCCAACAATGCATTATGTGCTCCCCCTGAGCCTATACCATCAATAGGAAGATGATCAACAGTGAGATGATGCATCAACAACCCCCAGCTTTTGCCTGAGGTATTCAAAAGTGTCCCTGGGCAATGGTTTGGTGAAAATATCAGCAACTTGTTCCTTAGAAGGAACATACTCCAACTTGACCTTCTGTTCAAGTACTTGTTCCCGGAGAAAATGGTACTTGATTGGTATGTGCTTGGTTTTTGAATGCATAACCGGATTCTTTGAGATGCTGATTGCACTTGTGTTGTCACATAAGATAGGAATAGGAGGTGTACAAGTGATTTGATAATCCTGCAAAGTCTGCATCATCCAAAGAAGTTGGGTGCAACAAGATGCAGCAGCAACATATTCCGCTTCAGCTGTAGACAAGGCAATTGAACTCTGTTTCTTGCTGAACCAAGATACCAGTCTGGGACCCATAAAGAATGCACCACCACTTGTGCTTTTCCGGTCATCCACGCTTCCGGCCCAATCTGCATCTGTATAAGCATGAAGAGTGAGATCTGTATCTCTAGGATACCATAGGCCATAATTTTGAGTCCCTTGAAGATATTTGAAGATTCTCTTCACTGCTTGAAGATGAGTCTCCTTTGGATTTGCCTGAAACCTTCCAACTATTCCAACTGCATGCATGATGTCTGGTCGGGTACCTGTCAAATATAGTAGACTTCCAATCATAGATCTGTAGGTTGGTTGATGTACTGCTGCAGATTCGTCATTTGCACTGAGACTACATCCTGTGACCATGGGTGTACATACTGGTTTTGCATCTTCCATGCCATATTTCTTCAAAATCTGCTTGAGATACTTGGTTTGAGATAAAAGGATTCCTCCTTTCTTTTGTTGGATTTGCAAACCAAGGAAGTATGTCAGTTCTCCTAGCAAGGACATCTCAAATTCTTTCTGCATGACCGAGGCAAAGCTTTGACTCATAGCTTCTTCATTACTGCCAAAAATAATGTCATCTACATACACAACAAGTATTAGTAATTTGTCATTTTCAACTTTTATATAAAGATTGCTATCTGCTGAACCTTTTGAAAAACCTTGTTGATGAAGATATTTGTCCAACCGGTAGTACCAAGCCCTTGGAGCTTGTTTGAGACCATAGAGAGCCTTTTTTAATCGGCATACAAGATTTGGATCGTTTCCAAGAATGAAACCATCTGGCTATTCAATGTACACTTCTTCATCCAAGTCTCCATTCAGAAAGGCTGATTTCACATCCATTTGAAATACTTTGAAGTTCTGACAACTTGAGAGAGCAAGAAACATTCGGATGGCCTCAAGTCTTGCAACAGGAGCAAAAGTTTCTTCAAAGTCTATTCCTTCTTGCTGTGCATACCCTTTACAAACAAGTCTGGCTTTGTTTCTAATTACTTCTCCATTTTCATTCAATTTATTTTTGAAAACCCATTTTGTTCCGATAACATTCTTATCCTTTGGTCTAGGAACCAGCTCCCAAGTGTTGTTCTTTTCGATTTGCTCAAGTTCTTCATCCATTTCTTTCACCCAACATTCATCTTTGCATGCCTCTTTCACATTTTGTGGTTCAGTAGAGGAGAGTAATGCCAAATAACTTGAAGCTTCTGCAACTGTTCTTCTAGTTTGTATACCTGCTTCTTTTTGTCCCATGATCTGAGATTCTGGATGGTTCTTTTGAACATATCTGGATGGAGTCTTTTCTTCTATTCTTGTTCTTTCTTCTGCTTCTTCGTGAGGTCCTTCTTGAGATTGTTCTTGCGGTTCTTCTTCTTCATCATTCTGTCTTTGAGGGTAGCTTTCATCTTCTTCAATGTCTTCACGATGTATTTGCCTAGGAATGTATCCCTTCTCATCAACCACTACATCAATGCTGTCAACAATTCTGCCAAGTCTTTTATTGTAGCATTTGTATGCTTTGCTATGTGGAGAGTAGCCAAGAAGAATTCCTTCATCTGCTCTAGGATCAAGTTTGCCAAGCTGCTCCTCAGTATTCTTGATATAGCATTTGCTCCCAAAGATTTTGAAGTGCTTTACCGAAGGAGTTTTACCACTCCAGAGCTCATGAGGAGTTTGAGTGCTGTTCACTCGGACATTTGTCTTGTTGAGAATAATAACTGCCGCATGTGTAGCTTCACCCCAGAAGGTTGCAGGAGTTCCTGATTCATCAAGCATAGCACGAGCCATTTGCTGGATTGTTCTGTTCATTCTTTCCACTACTCCATTTTGCTGAGGAGTTCTAGCTGTAGAAAATTCTCTCCTTATCCCATGTTCATCACAGAAATCGAAAAATTCATTTGAAGTAAATTCTCCACCTCTGTCGGATCTGAGGCACTTAATCTTGTGACCTGATTCATTTTCAACCAAAGCTTTGAAGGATTTGAATTTTTCGAAAGCTTCATCTTTGTGCTTCATAAGTCCTAACCAAACAAACCTGGAGAAATCGTCAATAAATAATATCAAGTATTCCTCTCCTCTAGGTGTTCTTTTTCTGAATGGTCCACATACATCTGTGTGTACTAGCTCAAGAGGCATGCTGGCTGATCCTTCTTTCTCTGGAAAGTTAGTTCTGGTCTGTTTTCCAAACTGACATGATCTGCATATGGTGTTGTCAGGAATTTTGATATCTGGAAGATCGCGAACTGCCTGATATTTGCAAGCTTTCCTTATTTGTGAGAAGCTTAGATGTCCCAACCTTCGATGCCATAACCAGTGCTCTTCATCCTTGCTTAGATAGCATTGTTGTTGTCCTTCATCAAATATGTATAGATTATTTGGAGTTCTTTTACCTTTGAGAACTGTTTTACCTGTATCAAGATCACGAACAAGACACCCATTTGATCTGAATATAACCTCGGTTCTTTGATCACACATCTGGCTTACACTTAGAAGATTATGCTTTAGTCCATCAACAAACAAAACATTTCCAGCCTTAACATCTTCTTTTAAAGGAGCAATACATTTTCCTTTTATAGTTGCAGGAGTATCATTTCCAAAAGAGACTTTCTTTCCCTTTTCTAAATTAGAATAAGATTCAAGTTTTTCTTTATCACCTGTCATATGCTTTGAACATCCACTGTCAATGTACCATAGATTTTCTTGTCCTTCTGCATAGAATGCTATCCCACATCTTTCTGTTTGAGGTTCCTTTATTTTCCATGTTTTGGTGCCTGAGGTTTGTTCCCTTTTTTGTTCTTGTACCTTTCTTTCCGGAAACCTGCTTCTGCATTCAAAATCTTCATGTCCAAAATTATTGCAAATAGAGCATTCAACTTCATTTTCAAGAGCTGAAAAATTGTTATAGGTCCTTTTTGTAATCCCTGTCATACTTCTTTGCTTTTGAGCTTCCCTAGTCATGATTGTTTTATACGCAACACATTGAGCTGCTTTGTGACCAAAGTTATGGCAAGAAAAGCATTGTCCATTGAAGAAGTTTCTGCGATTATTGAATCTACCAGCCAACTGATTGTAATTTCTATTTTCATCTATTCTTGAACCAAATTGGGAAGATTTTACCTGTGGCTGGTTGTGGCTTTTGTTCACCGTTAAGCTGGATTGCCCCTGATAGTTTCTGTTTGACGTTTGTCCCTGCTTTACCTGATGATCTTCCTTGTGCTCTTGCTCATTTCTTCTTGCTGCATCAAGATAACTTTTTGAAGTGGATGCTTGAGAAGTTTCTCCATTATAGCCCAGACCTGTCTTATTTAGTGGAGACCGCTGCACACTGATAATCTCATTCAACGTTTCAGATCCTTTGACAAAATTGAGATTAATGGTTTTTGTTTTCTCAATTTCTTTTCTAAGACCAACAATTTCACCTTCTAATTTTTCAAGATGTTTTTCCTTTTCATCAATCTGAAATTGTAGAGTATCAATAATCATGTTCTTTTCTTCTATACATCTCTTGAGTTTAGTAATTTCATCATAAAGGTTATCCACATCTACAGCATCCTCATAATCATCATCTTCAAATGCCATTAACAATCTATATTTGTTACCTTGTTCATCTTCATCACTGTTTGATAAGCCATCACTATCTTCATGGGTGTAGTAGCTTTTCTTATTTGCACTTTGTTTCTTGTTCCATCTAACTGGTTCCTTTCCTTTATCCTTATAAGAGCATTTTGCAGCATAATGACCTACTCTTCCACAAGCAAAACATTTGAAAGGTAGCTTACCTCTGAACCTTCCAGAACCTCTTTGAAGATTTCTGACAAAATTTGATTCTTCTTCCTCTTCTTCTGGAACATGACTTGCTTCATAGTGATCTTCTTTGCCTGATGCTTTAAAAGCAGCTTCCCTTCTGTCTGATGGACCTCCCTTTCTCATTTCATAAGCAGTTAGAATTCCATGCAGCTGAGACATAGTGAGAACACGGAGATTTTCCTTTTCTTCTACTGCAGATACTTTAGATTCAAACTTGGGGGATAAAGATCTTAGAATCTTTTGAACTACTATAGTCTCTTTTATTTCTTCACCCAAATTTTTCATACAATTAACAATCTCATCTACCCGAAGAAAATAATTAGCCACACTTTCATCATTATACATCTTGAGAGTCTCATATTGAATCCTGAGAGTTTGAAGTTTAGCTTCTTTTACCTGTTCATCTCCTTCATAGCTAGTGATCATTTTGTCCCATATCTCTTTTGCTGATTTGAAGTGCATGACCTTCATGAACTCTGTTTGAGATATACTTCCTAATAGAGTACTGACTGCTTTTGCATTTGTTTCATACTGCTTTTTCTCAGCTGGATCTGTAGGAGTAGCTGAAGGAAAGGCATAGCCTGATTCTACAATGTTCCAAACTTCTGTACCAAGAGATTGAAGATATGCAGTAACTCTTACCTTCCAATAATTGAAGTTTGTCCCATCGAAGACGGGTGGCCTGATTGATGCTTCTCTCTCGTAGTTGCTCATGATGAACGATCTACCTTCAAGCGATCAAGCTTTTCTGAAGGACCTGCTCTGATACCAATTGTTGGAAATAATACTGAGAGGGGGGGTGAATCAGTATTATCTAGCAATTTACCAAATCTTCCTTATTTGATCTTTTGAAATATTCTTGCATATCAGTACCATAAAACAATGAGCATGAATAAAGAAAATAGACAGTCACACCAAAGAACACAAGATGTAAGGTGGAAACCCAATGCGGGAGAAAAACCACCTGCTGCAATATGTCTCTATCTTCTTTCAAGAAATTCTTTTTACAATGATTTTGTACTGGTGCAGTCCTTTACCAGCACGCAGGCTGCAACCTGCAAAGAGCTACAACTCTTTCTCGTTTTCCAGTTTCTCCTGGAAGGGAGCTACAACCCCCTACTTCTTTTCATGAAGAATCAAATGATCAACAAGTATACAACAGATACAGTCTACTACAGATATCAGATCAGTAATTACATAAACAACCCAGAACACCTTATGAACAGAAATATACAGTCAACAGATCATCTTAAGACAGGGACGCATATTTTCTTTCTGTGGCCTGCGACTGGACGCAGTATACCTTATGCTGTTCTGCGTGCAGACGCACTGTTCCTTTTTGCTTTTCTGCGACCGACACTCCCAGAAACACTATCGCGCCGCGTCTTTCGCTTCAGAGACGCACCCAATACCACAGTCGCGCCGCGTCCTTTGCCTCAGAGACGCACCTGAGTCTTCACTGTACTGCGTCCCGGCGCACTTTCCCTGCACTGAATCTGCGTCCCTTCAGATATAGAAGATAAGAGGACTTCAGAACCAACCCAAACACTCAGATCCACAGATCTGATCATACGCCATATAGATCGTAGTCCATTAGAAGATTTGCCCTTATAGATTTGGACTAGATCACACCAAGAGATGTTTCACCAAGATGATGCTCAATCCAAATGAACTCCTTTGCTTTATATAGGCAAGCTTCTCCCCAAAGCGTGGAACAATACCACGAGCCGACACCATAGAAACACAAAACCGTCGGCTAGATACCACACAAGAAACCCCCACGTGCTTTTCTCTGCCTTGAAATGTGTGCACTGAGCGGACGCACCTCCTGAACGGCTGGCCTGCGTCCCTGGACGCGAGTTCTGTATGGTATACCTGCGGGGACGCACTTGCTGAACATATTTCCTGCGTCCTTCTTGATTTACCACCTGAATGAGTTTGCCATCAAGGACAACACCTGAATCATAATGCCAACATCTTCTAGATTCCTTGGAGGCTGAAATTTCCCAGATCCAGAATGTAGCCAACTTTATACTCATTCTTCTTAGAATTTCACAAGGATATCAATGGCGAGATCAATTTTATGATTTGAGTTGCAGATCTCCAGTCAACCCTAAAGAGGGAATGTTTGGAGAATCACAGGGGAATCTAAAAGATTCCTATAGGCCTAGATTTTTCCGCTGTCATAATTCAACAAATGGATAGTCAATTTTACAGTTCTCGACAACACAAATTCAGTGGTGCAATCAATTTTTGTAGCCTAGCATTCTATTTTTCAGCCATTTTCCATATTAGAGTGACGGTGTCAAATTTCAAAGCATAGACAGTTGATTCTATGCCATTTGACACCACGATTTCGATGGTACATTCAAATCTAGTAGCTGAGTATTCTATTCTTCAACCAACGTTAGATTTGAGTTATATGAAGTGTTGTTTTCATGTAATTCTTTGATCATTTTCTCTGAGATGTACTATGTTGTTTCAATTCCTGCTTGATGTATGATGAAAAATATTTGTGTCTATTTCATGTGAGATGTATTCATCATGGATTTTTATGTATGTTTTGGTTGAGATCCCTTTGATGCCATGATGGTGGGATACTCATTGCCAATATGTGTAAGATTATATCATGCTGATAGGAGGCCTATCGGCGATAGTTCTTGCAGTGGAACATCTCGTGGAGAGACTTTGCCACTCATGTAGAGGGCACATGTCCTTATATGATAGAAAGCATAGTCCATGTACATCTTTGCCATTTCCAACATTGAATGAAGCGGCCAACAAAATCTTTACACCAGGCCCAGAGACATAGTCCACACTAGCCGCACTCCATTATCATTGTCTCATGTTTATGATTTGTTGATCATCATTATGTTTCCATTTGCTTAGGCCTACATATATTTTCATTTATGCTCTTATAAAATGCAATTCTAACTACTTCACGGAAGCAAAAGATCTTGGTTAAATCCAGAAGTTGAGTCAACTCGGATAAAGTTTGGTATCAGAGCGATCTTCGTGTGGATGTGAATTATGAGTGTGAATAATAGAACGTGCAGCAATGGTGGATGATAAAGAGATGTATGAGACCATGCTCATAGTGTCCAAAAATATGGAAATAATGTATGAAGCTCTACAAGAAGAGACAAAGGAAAATCAGCAATTGCAACTTCAGTTGCGAGCCATGGAAGAGGCCCTAGAAGAGCTGAAGCACAAAAACCAGAGTCTTCAAGTAGATAACACTGAATTGAATATGCTTCTACGAGAAGAGGAAGAGGAGAAATAGAGGTTTCTACAACAACTGCAAGCTAAGGACGAGGCCTTGGAAAAGCTGCAGCATGACCGTTGTGAGGTAAAATGTATTTCTCTGACTTCATGTATGTCCCTGATGATGATTTCATTATTTATGAAAATCATATCACAGGAATTGGATCCAAACTATTGAAGAGAATGGGGTATGAAGGAAAAGGCTTGGAGATTAATGGCCAAGGCATTGTCAACCCCATCAAAGTAAAGGAATTACCTTGTCAGGCAGGACTTTGGTGTGTCGGGAAGGAAGTTTGGGAATGTGCCAAGACAACTAGCAAACTACCAGCAATAGATGATGAGAAGCCCTCATCAGTTCTTTCAAACTCAACAGTGGAGGTAAAATATGTTGATTTCCCTTCAGTTTCATCTTCACATAGTATAATTTCTATTGGAAATGTAGAGATGCCAATTACAGGGACAAACATGAGGCTCCTTACCAGGATGAGGTACAAGGAAGAAGAAGAACTTGGTGTTAATATTAAAGGCATAACTCAGCCATTGGAGGTCATGCAAAGACCTCTATTTTCAGGCATGGGATACATCGAAGGAGAATTCTCAAGGGTTTCAGATGCTTCCAAGACATTGTTGAAATCGTCAAGGAAAGAGAATGATGGGAACACATCACCATTATCCCATGGCAGTGCCCATTGCAGAGAAAGAGGTGAGGCAAGCTATCATCACCATAATTATACCAGAGACAACAAGGAAAGGTATAAATAGTCTCAATATTCGAATGTTCATTTCGATTACAATCATGTTGTTAGTGATGGACATAAATCATGGCATAAAAAATCATGTAATTTTTGTGGTTTACATAACCATGTATTTGATGAGTGTTGGAAGAGAATGGTAGCACGAAAGAGGATGAGGCATGAAAGGCCTTCTCGATAATAAAGAAAGAGGTAGGTTAAGTAGATCTGGATGAAGAAGACTTGTTGTAGTCATTGCTACATAACTGGTAATCAAAGAGCCACGTGTTGGAGGCTCCATCTAGAGTAGCGCCTTAAAGACGAAGCATTCGAGCATGAACTAGATGAAATGGTTGTGCGACCAACGAATGTGCCACAAGGAGGCAAACCATTACCTTTGATAAGTGAGAAATGGTTCTTCTAGGTGTGGTATAATGTCATGGTCTTATTTTTTCCAATCATGTGTTGCATTTTAAACTATAAAAGTGATGAGGTGTTTTCCATCACTTGTTGTGGCAACAATGATGTCTGGCATTATTTTGTGTTGCAATTTAAACTGTGAAAGTGATGATGTGTTTCCATCACTTGTTAAAGCAACAATAGTGTTTGGCCTTATTTTTGTAAATCATGTGTTGCATTGATGATGTGTTTTCCATCACTTGTTGAAGCAACAACAATATTTTGGCCTTGTTTTCATAGCTGGGGTATTATTTCCTTTTTTATGTAAACTTGACCACCAATTATGTGTTATAAACTCATGGAAAGTATGGGACGCTTGCATAATCATTTTATCATGTAAAGTAAGCACATAATTTGGATAATTGTACTACAGGTTTACAGGGGATGCAAGTGTCAGCTCATCGCTTATGGCTCCATAGGACAAAGGTGAAGGAGAAGGAAGGGTGACTTATCAGACACTTGTAAGTGTAGACAAGGTACACAGAAGTTGTAGATTATTTTCATGCTTTTAGAGGACAAAAAGCTCCTAACTGGGTAGGATTGAGCCAGGTGGCTTTAGACACATGCAGAAACCCAAGGAGGCTCAGAAATGGTCAAAATTTAAAGTGGTCAGATTTCTCTCAAACCAGCACCAGATCGAAGTGCTCGTTGCCCTAATTCCAATTGTGCGAACGAAACTGAAATATGAGCATGTATGGAGGAGATAGAGCTAGTAAAATTTGTGGTCAAAGTTGGGCAGTGGGCTAGGTTTAAGTGTCCTACAAATTCATTGTCAACTGGCGTGGAAACTTAGCTCTCGAGAGTGGGTGAAATTGTGGCCTCTTTAAATTTCCCAATATCACTTATTTTCAAAAAATTTGAAAACAACCAATATTTGATATGAAACAAAAAAAATATATTAAAATAGTTGGCGGGCCATGACCCCTGCCAACTCTACCATACCTTATCTATGTTTGGGTCAATGGTCCATGACCCCCATCGAAACCCGACTAAAGCCCCATAACTATACAAAACCAACATATGTGGGGGGATCGGGGTTTGGTTGACCCGGAACCCCACCCCGTAGCCCAAAGAATATTTAATACAATGGAGTAGTGGAGTCGAAGAGGATTGAACCTGTCCAGCCCATGTGGGCTGGCCCCCATTGGGCGGCCCCATGTGGCAATACACCAACCACTTAACTCAAAACAAACTCCAACGTCATACACCGAAATCACAAACATTAAATAACCAAAGTTTGTTAATTAATACGTTGCCATAAACATTGTTTAAAATTATAACACATCGAAACAAACCGTGTGTTTTTTTGGCAGGGGCGGTACTTGATCCCCTAACCTCCCTACCTCAAACCAAATGACCCAACCAATGGGCCACAATGACCTTTTGGGTAACTTCACCTGAGAAAGTATATTTGAGCCCCATTTAACAATGTGCTAGGGGAGAGCATGACGAAACGAAGAGCGGTGAAAGGAGAATGGAATTCTGTGCAGCAGAACCACGCCCAGGTGGAATCATGACACAGTTCCAAGAGGCAGAAGCTTGACACACTTTTTGAGATGGGGAATATTCTCTTGATGCCGAAGATTCCTTGGGAGGTAATTTTTCTCAGTGTTAGAATGTAATAAAGTTTACAATATTTTTTTTCTCAAATTTTCACAGGAAATGCAATGGTATGGTCAGATTCACCTTTTGAGTAGCGGATTTGTATATTCCCAGGACAGGAGAATCTTCGAGAATCTTGAGGGAATCTTCTAGATTCATTGGAGGTTGAATTTCCCAAATCTAGAATGCAACCAACTTTATACTCATTCTTCTCAGAATTTCACAAGGATCTCAATGGTGAGATTCATTTTCTGAGTTGAGTTACAGATCTCCAATCAATCCTGAATAGGGAATCTTTGGAGAATCATGGGGGAATTTAAAAGATTCGTACTGTTAGTGTCAGTATCTTCATCCCTCCATCAGTGATCAAATTTGTCTTTTTTGCATGCATATTAGGTGTCCCATCCAATCAGTTGCATTCCATTAGGTCATGGATCAACTGATGGTAGTGGTTCAGGTCAATTTATGTCATGACATTCACCTGCTGGCATGTCTTCACATGTTTTAGCTCATTTACTATCATTTTGTTTCATTTCATTAACAAAAGTTAGTTTTAGGGTTTTAGTCTCACTAGGTCTAGGGCTTCCCATCATGGTCATCCAAAATTCAATAAAAGGTCAGCAGGCACATGAAGAGGTTTTATAAGTTCATAGAATCATAAATTCGCTGATGATATGCTCAATAAATGGTTTTTACCTCAAAACCCTGTTTTGAGGTGAAAATAGAGCTTTTATATTTTAATGTACAAATTTTATGTAATTTAAAGTGTTTCTATAACTAATAAGTTCAGCAGCTGCTCCTGGTCACCTTGCCAACTCCGGCCACTGCAAAAAAAAAAGCATCAATGCATCAGTCCATCAATTGATTAAGAAAATTCACACTTGAAATGAAAAACAGAGTTTTTGAGCAAATGTGACTAAGACTTTATAAAAGTGGGTCTGAAATAAGGAAATATTAAAAGGCATCCATATATAAAGTGAAATTATGCTATTCATCTATTACATTGTGCAAAACACCCTTGAAGAGCTAAAATCATGATTTGGAGGCAAATTGAGCAAAAGAAGGTGAAAATCCTGTTTTTCTAGCAAATCTACTTGGCGTTGCGCATCAGAAGCTTGGCGCTACACATCAGCAGGTTTCAATCAGTGTAAAATTACAAGGGTGCTACGCATCCGGAGAGCGCTGCACATTGGGCCCAATACACTGCGCATCAGCCAAGAAAGTGCCAAAACCCAAAACTCTCAAAAACACCACATTTATCTCCTACAAGTAAGTTCTCATTCGTCTTGAGCTGAATTTGGTCTTCTACATGTTTTCTTCATGAGTTTTGCATCTTGAAAATCAAATCCTAGCTTGTCTTCACAAATTTCCATTTCATTGTAAAACTTTCACTCCATAACCAAAATCAACATCTTTTTCCCCTTTTCTATACTTCATTTCCCTAAATTAATCCATTAATTCCATTTTCCCTATCCCACTCCCCTAAGAAAACTCATTCCCTTCATCAAACCCTAAGTCCCTTCATAAAACCATAATTTCCAAAACTTCTCTCTTCATTTCCCAACTCCATTCCACATTTGTAAAATCTCTTCATACTCATCTTCCTTGTCCTCATCCATTATCATTTTCCACCTCACTTCCCTAAGACAAGCACCATGACAAAAAACAGTGAACCAAGTTATGAAGAAGAAACACTTAGTGACAGCTCAAGGGAAAGAAATGTATAGCCTAGGAGACCTCACAAGGGTGGAAAAATTATTAGAGAGGAACCTATTAGCATGACTAAACTCCTTTCTTGCCTCCTTGCTACCACATGTTTCAGATATCAGTCTTGCTTTGAGCGTTGTGAGATGGATGAGAGGGTTAAATACCATCATGAGTTAGCAAGTTAGTTTTTCATAAACATGGAGAATAATTTGGTGCACCTTGCTGGGATCAATTTCACTCTTTCACTAGCTATTATTGCAAAAGCTACTAGAATGCCAGATGTAGAAGAAAAGTGGAACAAAAGGCAGAATGTCAGCAAGCAACATTATGAACCATATATCAAGGCCAAATATCATGGTAAACTTAGCAGGGTGTTTCCTTTCAAGTTCTTGGAGGACCAGTATGCTCCACTCATGAAACATATCATCAAATACTTCACACGTGAGGGTAGGTTCTCCAGACTCTATGGCTACCATATTAGATTACTTATGCACTTCACCAGGGTTAGAATGATGACTATTCCTTATTTCATATGTAAAAACATAGAGAGGATGATTGTGATTGCAAAAAGAAAACCATACCCACAACAGCTCAATAGTATTTGTCATTTTGTTGTCATCAAAATTGTTGTTTTGCATCAACTCACTCCGTTGGCAGTGTCATGGGAAACTTTCATTACCCATGAAAGCTTCAAGGGGCCTCAAATATTTGTAGATCCTCAAGAGGAAGGTGAACCTTCTGGGCAACAAAAAGAGCTTGAAAGCAAAATTGAAGAGGCTCATATTCCTGTGTTTGTAACTTATGAAAGAGGCACTAGGATGTTTTTTGCAGCTGCCAAATGAGTACTATCTCCACCAAGGGTGGAATGGGTCTTGTTTTCTTCATCAAATCACAGGAAAATGCTTCTTCACTAGGGTCGAAAGGGGCATTTCCTTCTTCTTCAGCTGAACAGGTACAGGGCAAAGACAAAGGAAAGAAATAGGTGCATAAAGAAGGCCCTACTGAAGGGCAAGACAGGGATTTTGTTTTGGTTGAGGAAGATGACATTGATTTGGGATCTCAAAGCTCAAGACTTAAGGATATGATCATCAAAGAGAAGGAGGCTAAAATTAAAGCCTTATCACTTGAAATTGAGAGGGATAAATTGATTATTAACTTTCTTGAGCAAGAGAAAAAGCAACTAGAGGACAAATAAGCTATTATGGAGCTGCAAACAATTAGAGAAAATAGGCAAGTGGCAAAAAGAAGAAAAATCAAGATGACATCCCTTGAGCAAGAAATTGAGGCTGACCAAGAATCATGGCTGGAAAGAGTGAATATCCACCTTGAGAAGATGCTTGATAAGGCTAACAAAGAGAAGAAATTGATGTGCCACATGGCTTATCATTACTTAGCTCGGAATAAAATTTGCAAGATAAGGATAAATAGCCTAAAAGCTAAGTTAAAGAGAGCCTTGAGAGCCAGAAAGGAACAAGATAAACTTAGAATTTTGGTTGAAGCTTCATTGGCTTAGAAAAGAAATTAGTAAGCTTACCTCTTACCAAATTTGAAGAAATTTTGGGAAAATTTTGTCATTTCACAATTTTGTAATCCGAAACACACGAATTTTTATCTAATACGCAACACCACCGGTTCTGCGCATTGAGTTGGCTAGGAATTTTTCAAAATGGCTTGTATTTTTGGATTCTTCATGGAAAAATAATGAAACCTAGAAAGTTTCATAAGATTTGGAGGAGACATGGGTCACTTAAAGGGCAAAAAACACCTAAAAATGCCCTCTCTACCACTTTTTGGACCCACAAGAACTAGTCTTGGGAGAAATGATTTTTGAGGGGAAAATGGACTCCAAATCCAAAAATTCCAGTTGTTCCAGAAAGTAGATAGGTAGAGCTTTCCAACAAGATATCTTGGGCCTGATTTGGTGAAGTGGAAGGCCTTCAAATTTAGCCTTGAAGTGGAGCTGCGCATCAGGCAAAATTTTGTCAATTTTCCGTAAAAACTCAGAATTTCACCTAGTTTGCTGACAATTGACTTTTTCTTCTCTCTTTGGTAAATTAATGATGTAATATGATGTAATGTGATGTATTATGATGTAAATATGATGAAAAATGACTTGAGGAGGTAGATACATCAGTTAGACTTGGTTTGAGGATGAATGAATCAGTTTCCATAATTTTAGAGGCAAGCTGTTCTACTGCCTATTTTCAGTTCCTAGTTTAGATGTTGTTGAAATAGCTCGTTGACTCATGGTTTCGAACCCTGATGGCTAGCATAGGTGATTTGATGCCTATATCTTGTACTTTCTTAGTCATTTGTCAAGGTTGGACTCTTGTGGATGCATTGAGCATTATTGTAAATCACTTTTACAGTTTGGCAAGGAAATGAACCAGGGCTTTGCAACATTTTGTGGGATTCTTGTGGTAATGTGTGTTGGCATTGTTTTTCCTCTATGATTTAGTTTCGCTTATGTGTTTATGTTCCATCATTTATTTCTTTCTTCATAACTAAATGAATCAAGAGAACTAGGTAGAATCCATTGATATTCAGTGCTCTGCCTAGAGGATACATTTAGTTTTTAATGTTTTCTACTATTTGAAGAGGACTCATGAACCTTGCATGCCCTCTCCAACTCCTCACCAGTATTTAGACTCACCATCAAATTCATTTCAAAGTGCTAAAACACTTGCCTACCTTGCCCCACAGAAACCTCTACAAACCTGAGTTGATTTCCTGGACCCAAAGCTACTTTCCTCATTTGATCCAACAACCAACCATTAAAATCAAACAAAATCCTCTGAGACAATATACCTAACCTAAAATTAGTATTCATTTTAGTGATCTCAAGCCCTATTTTCCATATTCTAATTGATATTGACAAGGAGAAAGCCCTCTCCTGATAGGGCTATCTACCAGGTTAAGCGTGGTTTGCTGTTACCCTAGACCTGCCTTCCTTCAACCTAAGGTAGATTTAAGCACTAACATAGTGGCGACCATACTAGGGAAGAACTGAAAACTATTACCCCAGTACTTTTAAAACAATCTAGACTTTTTGATGATAGGTTTAGAATTCAGTAGGCTGAAAATATTGTAATGTCCATTTGAATTTTGGGAATAATTCAACACACTGGCTTCCAGATGATAGACTAGGGCCAATCTTGATCCTGATCCTCCTCCCATGTATGAAAACCGAAATCTCATTCCAAGAATTCTCAAGCAAGAAATTTCTTTGAGTCCAGTACAGTTTTCAGGTCTCATTCATGCCCAATCATATTTCAATACCTCAAAGATCTCCCATTTGATGAACATTTTGATCTATCTTTGTTTAAAACTAAATCTGAAAGTGCAGTTAGTGATACCATTTTAAATCCACAGTTTGTCCAATATCTTGAAACTAAAAGAGCAAACAGATCAATTGATGCTTATATTTTGAATATTCAAACTTCTATTGTGGCTACCAACATTCCTGAGCTCTTAGAATCTGCATCTGCTACTTTGGGTTCATCTGTAGTTTTGTCTAGTTCTAAAATTCCTGCTAAACCTCCTTTTATCCCCACCCTTCCCATGCAACCCACCATATCTGATCAGAGATCTTCTGTCTCTTCTCCTCCTTTGACACCTCATACACCCATCCCATCAATTTCCATTGTTATTACATATCCTCCTGCTTCTCCAAGGCCAGTTTCCAATCCACCTCGAGCAATCGTTGCTAGATATGCACCCCTCATTTTGCCACAGAATTTGGATTTTATGCCTACTGATTACCAAAGTAAAATTCCATTATTTGATGCTACCCAAGGTATCACAGCGCAACAGCATGTTGATAGGATGAGAGACTTCTTTGATCTTCATGAGATAGATGAAGAGAATGTGGCTATGCAATTGTTCATGCAAAGTTTTGGAGGTGAGGTACGAAAGTGGTTCAGAGCATTACCTATCGGGACTATCAATTCATTGACGATTCTTCATAGACAATTTCTGGATCATTGGGAGGTAAAGAAAAGTCCGCTCCAAATACTTTATGAGTATGAAAATATAAGGAGGAATGTTGGTGAAAGTGTTTAGGATTACTGTGTAAGATTCAATACTGTCTATAATGCTATTCCAGCTAATATCTAGCCACCGATGGGGCTGGCTTTGATAAAATTTCCTGATGGCTTTGATCCTGATATGGCATACCAATTGAGAGAAAGAGATCTTGCTACATTGGAGGATATGCAGAAAATTGCAGTGAGTGTAGAGGCAAATTTTCTAGCTAAGATAGCTAGGACAAAGACCAAGAAGAAGGTGACCCTAAAGGAAGAAGATTCTTCCTCATATCATTTGCTTCGTAAAATTTAGAAAATTTTTGATAGATTAACCATTGCAGATAAGCCTAAGACATAGATCATAAATCCAAATTTTTGTGGTCAGTAGCAGCCACAGTTCAGGATAAAACAACGAGAGCAAAGAGTGCAAGATCAGTTAGCACAACAGCAAGTCAAAACACCATTACAACATAACTATGTGCATGGCTCGGAGTCAGAGGATGATGAGAATCCAATAGGAGAGGAGAATCACTTTTTTACAGAAGATGGTTTGCCTACTTATATCACGGAAGATGAGGAATATTTAGAAAGCCCGGCTGTACACAAAGATGAGGATTTTATACTAGCCAATGAGACAGTTTTGGAGGAAGAATCAGATGAATATCAAAGGGGATATATGAATGCACTCACAGCGCAACAAAGACAGTATTCACTCAAGGGCAGGGATGTACCAATAAATCCAATTCAAAAGCAGAAGGAAGTAACACAACCAAAGAATGGTTCTCCAAATGTTCAGAAAAAAGGAAAGGAGCCAGTAGATCCTACTTCCAACAAAATGCAATCAGCAAATGACAAGTCAAATCAGCCAAATGCAGCAAAGGAAAATTCTGAAAAGAAGGATGCTTCGGTCAAAGAGGTAAATAAAACTATAGCCTTTAGCTTAGAGAATGAGATTGATAAGTTAAAAGTATCGATACCTCTGACTGAATTAATGAAGAAAAGCAGTTATATGAGTCAAGTGCCCAAGATTTTGAATGTAGATCCCATGTCTGATATGGTTAATGTGTCGATGACCAACCCGAGCTTATTTTTGGTCCGGAATTAGAAGGTCAATCTGAGGATAGTGAAGTAGCCCTGTTTTACATCAGCCTTAGATTGCATGATTTTGTCTTGCACAATGCGATGTTTGAATCAGGAGCATCTCACAACCTGATGCTGAAGGCAATTACAGAAAAGTTGGGTTTGGATATCAGTCGCAAGTATCATGATCTTTATTCCTCTTATTTCGGTAGGGTCATATGTATTAGTCTCATTAAGGATTTGGTTGTGACTTTAGATCAAATTCTAGTAAAGAATGTTCTCATGGATGTATTTGTGGCCGACATTCCCGCTAGATTTGGAATGCTTTTATCTAAGTCGTGGGGTGCAAAACTCAAAGGGACATTGCAGTTAGATTTCACCTATGCCACTATTCCCATGTTTGGTCAGTTGAGGAAATTATATAGGGAGAAAAAGATGAAGTATATGATCATAAGCAAGGAGAAACCTTTAAATCATCTGATCAATTATGTACATACAAATTTAGAATCTTTTGTTCTTTATTCTGACAGTGGCTTTAATGATGTAAATAGTCAACTAGTTGAAGTGGAAGATATTCCAGAGATAATAGAAAATTTTAGGGAAGTACTTGATCAAGAGAGACAAAGGCTTGAAAGTACCGTTGAACAGTCTACATTCCACTAGCAGCAGAAAATTGATGGACAGTAGCCAAAGGTAGAAGAGAAGGTAGAATTCCAACACTTGGAGGAAGAAGCCGGTTTGTGGAATATGGATTTTGATGGAAGAGTAGGTAAGGATGGTGAAGGAATTGGTACTTGGATACATAGCCCTGTTTTCCTACCAAATAAAGTCCTGAGTAATGTAAGAGTTTGTTCATACAAATTGGCTTTTGATTATTCTAATAACGAAGCTGAATATGAGGCACTGATTGTAGGCTTGAAAATCCTCAAGAAGTTGAATGCAAAGAGAATTTCAGTTTATGGCGACTCTAAATTAGTAATCAAACAACTCAAGGGTGAATACCAAGCCAAACATCTGCAAATGAGGGCTTACCGTAATGTCGTTTTAGACATTTTGAGGTTGTTTCCAGATCATACTTTGACATGTGTTCCTCATACACAAAATGTTATTGTAGATTCTCTTGCTACAACTACAAGTAACTTAAAGATCCCAATGAATTCAAACAATAAGTTTGAAATTCATGTGAAGCATCACCCAGCTATCCCTGATAATCTAAGATATTGGAAGGTGTTTCAGGATGACAAAGAGATTGAAGATTTTCTGCAAAATGAAGGCAAATATAAAGACACTTCTATAGATGGTGAGCAAGATGATGGTGAACTAGAAATAAAGGTAAATTAGATGGAAGTCTTATAGTTGAAAGATAATGTCATCCCTAAAGGCCTTATACCTTAAGAGGAATTATTTGATCAAGATGATGTAGCTCAGAAACCAAGCTTAGTGCCAACTGAGAAGGGTGTTGAAGATGTAAATATTGGAAGAGCAAAAAATCCAAAAATGGTGAAGTTGTCAAAACCTCCTCAAGTAAAAGCTAAATACATTAGTTTACTGTCTTCATTTTATGATGTATTTACATGGGAATATACAGATTTAAATGAGTATGACAAAAGCATAATTCAGCATATCATTCCAATTAAGCCAAATTAGAAGCCAATTCGCCAAAAGCTGAGAAGGATAAATCCGAAGTTGCTGCCATCAATAGAAAAAGAGGTGAATCGATTGTACAAGGCTGGTATAATCATTCCGATCAGATTTTCATATTGGATCTCCAATTTGGTCCCCATGAGGAAGAAGACAGGTGAAATTAGATTATGCATAGATTTTAGAAATTTGAATAAAGTGTCATTGTAAGATAATTACCCGTTGTCGAAAATGGACCACATACTCCAAAGAGTTGTTGGGGCGTCTCGTACGTCAATTCTTGATGGGTATTCTAGCTACGATCAAATTTTGGTTCATGAAAATGACAGGGAAAAAACAACATTTACCACTCTGCAAGGGACATTCCACTATGCCAAGATGCTGTTTGGTTTAAAGAATGTTGGAGAAACTTTTTAGTGGGCCATGGACATCGCCTTCGCAAATGAGAAAGATGTATTTTTAGTAGTGTATCTGGATGATTTGACTATCTTTTCAAAGTCAAATGAGGAGCATCTTTACCATCTGAAAATTGTTTTTCAGCGTTGCAGAAAATATGGAATATCAATCAATCTCAAAAAGAGCTTGTTTGCCATGGATGAGGGGAATCTTCTCGGCCACATAATATCAAAAGAAGGAATCCACATCAATCCTGCTAGAGTGGAAGCTATACAGAAAATAGATTTTCCTCGTAGTAAGAAAGAGATCCAAGAATTTAACGATAAGATGAACTTTATATGTTGTTTTGTGCCTAATCGATAGTGTGGTCAAATGGACCGAAGAAGCCATGAAGTCTTTTAACCTAGTAAACTTGGCCCTTTCTTTAGCCCTGATATTGATCAGTCCGTATTATTCACAAGATTTTATATTATTTTCATTCACTTCTGAACATACTATGGCAGCAATTCTAATGCAGAAAAGAGATAAACTTGAAAAACCAATTGCCTTTTTCAGCAGGACAATAAGAGATGTAGCCTTAAAATATAACATTATTGAGAAGCAAGCTCTTCCCTTGGTGAAGGTTTTGAAAGATTTCCGGGTATATATTATACACTCTCATATTCTTGCTTATGTCCCTAACGTAGCAGTCAAAGATGTCTTGGTACAAACAGATCCGGAAGGGAGGCGAGGCAAATGGATCACAACATTACTAGAATATGACTTGGAGATAAAGCCAACAAAGCTAATCAAGGGGCAGGGTCTAGCAAAGTTGATGGCGGAATCTAATTTACATACATTGGACATAAACCTAATTGTAACCATATCTGAAGAAGATGAAGATAGTTCGTTGATTCAGATATCTGAAATTTTTCTCCATTCTCCTTGGTATTCAGATATTGTATACGTGCTTCAGCACCTTTCACCGCCATTGGGGATGGCTAAAAGGAAAGGTAGAACTCTGAAACTAAAGGCTCCTATATTTTGTATTTTGAAGAATGCACTTTATAGGAAAGATCTTGAAGGCATTCTGCTGAATTGTTTGATCGAAGAGGAAGCAAAACAGGTCATGAGTGATTTTCATAAGGGAGACTACGAAGGTCACTTATTTTGGAAGACGACGGCTAAAAAAATTTTGAGAGCAGGGTACTATTGGCCTACCCTCTTTGCTGATGTTTATAAAACTATCACAAGCTGTGATGAATGCCAGATTTTTCAGGGAAGGGGAAAGTTGCAGCCTCTACCTCTCAAGCTAGTCAAAGTTAGTGCACCGTTTCAGCAATGGAGCCTAGATTTTATTGGAGAGATTCATCCCACATCTTCATTTTTAGACATTTTGAGGTCGTTTCCTGATCATACTTTGATATGTGTTCCTCATACACAAAATGTTATTGTAGATTCTCTTGCTGCAACTACAAGTAACTTAAAGATCCCAATGAATTCAAACAATAAGTTTGAAATTCATGTGAAGCATCGCCCAACTATCCCTAATAATCTAAGATATTGGAAGGTGTTTCAGGATGACAAAGAGATTAAAGATTTTCTGCAAAATGAAGGCAAATATAAAGACACTTCTATAGATGGTGAGCAAGATGATGGTGAACTAGAAATAGAGGTAAATCAGATGGAAGTCTTATAGTTGAAAGATAATGTCATCCCTAAAGGCCTTATACCTTAAGAGGAATTATTTGATTAAGATGATGTAACCCGGAAACCAAGCTTAGTGCCAACTAAGAAGGGTGTTGAAGATGTGAATATTGGAAGAGCAAAAAATCCGAAAATGGTGAAGTTGTCAAAGGCATTACCTCGTCAGGTAAAAGATAAATACATTAGTTTATTATCTTCATTTTCTAATGTATTTGCATGGGACTATACAGATTTAAAGGAGTATGACAAAAGCATAATTCAGCATATCATTCCAATTAAGCCAAATTAGAAGCCAATTCGCCAAAAGCTGAGAAGGATAAATCCGAAGTTGCTGCCATCAATAGAAAAAGAGGTGAATCGATTGTACAAGGCTGGTATAATCGTTCCGGTCAGATTTTCATATTGGATCTCCAATTTGGTCCCTGTGAGGAAGAAGACAGGTGAGATTAGATTATGCATAGATTTTAGAAATTTAAATAAAGTGTCATTGAAAGATAATTACCCATTGTAGAAAATGGACCACATACTCCAAAGAGTTGTTGGGGCATCTCGTATGTCACTACTTGATGGGTATTCCAGCTACAATCAAATTTTGGTTCATGAAGATGACAGGGACAAGACAACATTTACCACTCCACAGGGGACATTCCACTATGCCAAGATGCTGTTTGGTTTAACGAATGCTAGAGCAACGTTTTAGTGGGCCATGGACATCACCTTCACAAATGAGAAAGATGTATTTTTAGTAGTGTATCTTGATGATTTGACTGTCTTTTCAAAGTCAGATGAGGAGCATCTTTACCATCTGAAAATTGTTTTTCAGCATTGCAAAAAATATGGAATATCACTCAATCCCAAAAAGAGCTTGTTTTCCATGGATGAGGGTAATCTTCTCGGCCACATAATATCAAAAGAAGGAATGCACATCGACCTTGCTAGAGTGGAAGCTATACAGAAAATAGATTTTCCTCATAGTAAGAAAGAGATCCAAGAATTTAACATAAGATGAACTTCTTGTGCCACAGCTAGTTGAAGTTAGTTCACCGTTTCAGTAATGGAGCCTAGATTTTATTGGAGAGATTCATCCCACATCTTCAGCTTAGCACAAGTGGATTTTAATAGTGACAAATTATTTCACAAAGTGGATTGAGGCGATCCCCACTCGGCAGGCTATAGACTCGGTAATAATTCAGTTTCCTGAAAATAATATTTTGTCACGTTTTAGCTGTCCTAACAAACTGATTATAGATAATGCAACCGCTTTCAATTCCAAAAAGATGATTGAATTTTGTAGAAAATACAAAATTACCTTGGGACATTCTACTGCATATTATCCACAAGGTAACAGATTGGCTGAATCTTCAAACAAATCATTGGTCAACATCATTAAAAAGCTGCTAGAAACCAATAAGAAGAGTTGGCATAAAAAAATGGTTAATGCACTATGGGTGGATAGAGTAAGTCAAAAGAAGTTAATCGGCATGTCTCCATTTGAGATTGTATATGGTATTGACATGGTGTTCCTGACATCTCTCGCAGTCCGGTTGTTAAAGTTTTGTAGGAAGCTAGCAGCGAGGAAGATCATTTTCAGCGGAGAATAAGCCAAATGACACATTTACAACAGACAAGAGAGGAAGCTTTTCAGAATACCTTGAGGCTGAAAGAGAGAATTAAAAAGATTTATGATCAGAAGGCAAAGGCGGACAAATTTCAGATTGAGGACATAGTGCTAAAGTGGGATGCTAGAAACGAGGATAAAGGCAAGCACAACAAGTTTGAGAACCTGTGGAAGGGACCATATAGAATTGCTTCATATCGAGGTCAAAATGTTTTTCTACTCAAAGAAATGAACAGGGAAGATTGTACAGGAGGGCCGGTAAATGGTTGGCTTCTCAAATGGTACTATCTTTGAGAGGTTTTCTGCTATCACATTTTGTCATTATACATACCATTTTATTTCTTTCATTGCAAAGTTTGCACTTCCATCATTCAGTTAGTTTGGGGCCCGAGGTGAAGGCTATAAAGCTGAATGTTTGGCTTCAGTATTCGATTATTTAGTGTCAATTTTTTGAGTCATAGTTGAGTCAGTTTTGAATCAAGATATTTGTTTCAGTGTTATGAAGTTATTGACTTCATATTGCCCAATGGATGAAGGCACTTATCTGCTTTTCCAGGGATCTATGGTTCTTGGCACCTACCAGGAGCTACCATCCCCATTGGAGCCAATGTTAGTGTCGGTATCTTCATCCCTCCATCAGTGATCAAATTTCTCTTTTTTGCATGCATATTAGGTGTCCCATCCAATCAGCTGCATTCCATTAGGTCATGGATCAACTGATGGTAGTGGTTCATGTCAATTTCCCTCATGACATTCACCTGCTGGCCTGTTTTCACATGTTTTAGGTCATTTACTATCATTTTGTTTCATTTCATTAACAAAAGTCAGTTTTAGGGTTTTAGTCTCACTAGGTCTAGGGTTTGCCATCATGGTCATCCAAAACTCAATAAAAGGTCAACAGGCACATGAAGAGGTTTTATAAGTTCATAGAATCATAAATTCATTGATGATATGCTCAATAAATGGTTTTTACCTCAAAACTCTATTTTGAGGTGAAAACAGAGTTTTTATATTTTAATGTACAAATTTAATGGAATTTAAAGTGTTTCTATAAGTAATAAGTTCAGCAGCTGTGCTTGGTCACCTTGCCAACTCTAGCCACTACAAAAAACAAAAGCATCAATGCATCAGTCCATCAATTGATCAAGAAAAGTCACACTTCAAATGAAAAACAGAGTTTTTGAGAAAAAGTGACTAAGACTTTATAAAAGTGGGTTTGAAATAAGGAAAAATTAAAAGGCATCCATATATAAAGTGAAATTATGCTATTCATCTATTTCATTGTGCAAAACACCCTTGAAGAGCTAAAATCGTGATTTGGAGGCAAATTGAGCAAAAGAAGGTGAAAACCTTGTTTTTCTAGCAAATCTGCCTAGTGCTGCGCATCAGAAGCTTGGCACTGCACATCAGACTGGCGCTGCACATCAGCGGGTTTCAGTTAGTGTAAAATTACAAGGGCGCTACGCATCAAGAGAGCGTTGCTCATTGGGCCCAGTGCGTTGCGCATCGGCCAAGAAAGTGCCAAAACCATTCCAAATCACCCAAAACTCTAAAAAACGCTGCATTTCTCTCCTACAAGTAATTTCTCATTGGTCTTGAGCTGAATTTGGTCTTCTACATGTTTTCTTCATGAGTTTTGCATCTTGAAAATCAAACCCTAGCTTGTCTTCATAAATTTCCATTTCATTGTAAAACTTTCACTCCATAACCAAAATCAACATCTTTTTCCCCTTTTCTATACTTCATTGCCCTAAATTAATCCATTAATTCCATTTTCCCTATCCCACTCCCCTAAGAAAACTCATTCCCTTCATCAAACCCTAAGTCCCTTCATAAAACCATAATTTCCAAAATTTATCCTTTCATTTCCCAACTCCATTCCACATTTGTAAAATCTCTTCATACTCATCTTCCTTGTCCTCATCCATTATCATTTTCCACCTCACTTCCCTAAGACAAGCACCATGACAAGAAACAGTGAATCAAGTTATGAAGAAGAAACACTTAGTGACAGCTCAAGGGAAAGAAATGTACAGCCTAGGAGACCTCACAAGGGTGGAAAAATTATTAGAGAGGAACCTATTAGCATGACTAAACTCCTTGCTTGCCCCCTTGCTACCACATGTTTTAGATATTAGTCTTGCTTTGAGTTTTGTGAGATGGTTGAGAGGGTTAAATACCATCATGAGTTAGCAAGGCAGTTTATCATAAACATGGAGAATAATGTGGTGCACCTTGCTGGGATCAATTTCACTCTTTCACCAGCTATTATTGCAGAAGCTACTAGAATGCCAGATGTAGGGGAAAAGTGGAACAAAAGGCAGAATATCAGCAAGCAACATTATGAACCATATATCAAGGCCAAATATCATGGTAAACTAAGTAGGGTGTTTCCTTTCAAGTTCTTGGAGGGTTGGTATGTTCCACTCATGAAACTTATCATCAAATACTTCACATGTGAGGGTAGGTTCTCTAGACTTTATGCCTACCATATCAGATTACTTATGCACTTCACCAGGGTTAGAATGATGAATATTCCTTATTTCATATGTAAAAACATAGAGAGGATGTCTGTGATTGAAAAAAGAAAACCATACCCACAACAGTTCAATAGTATTTATCATTTTTCTGTCATCAAAATTGTTGTTTTGCATCAGCTCACTCAGTTGGGAGTGTCATGGGAAACTTTCATTGCCCATGAAAGCTTCAAGGGGCCTCAAATATTTGCAGATCCTCAAGAGGAAGGTGAACCTTCCGGGCAACAAAAAGAGCCTGAAAGCAAAATTGAAGAGGCTCATATTCTTGTGTTTATAACTTATGAAAGAGGCACTAGGATGCTTTTTGTAGCTGCCAAACGAATACTATCTCCACCAGGGGTGGAAGGGTTCTTGTTTTCTTCACTGGATCACAAGCAAATGTTATCTTCACCAGGGGTGAAAGGGGTTTTGCCTTCTTCTTTAGCTGAATAAGTACAGGGAAAAGACAAAGGAAAGCAACAGGTGCATGAAGAAGGCCCTACTGAAGGGAAAGACAAGGATTTTGTTTTGGTTGAGGAAGATGACATTGATTTGGGCTCTCAAAGCTCAAGACTCAAGGATATGATCATCAAAGAGAAGGAGGCTAAAATCCAAGCCTTATCACTTGACCTTGAGAGGGCTAAATGGATTATTAACTTTCTTGAGCAAGAGAACAAGCAACTAGAGGACAAACAAGATATTATGGAGCTGCAAACAATTAGAGAAAATAGGCAAGTGGCAAAAAGAAGAAAAATCAAGATGACATCCCTTGAGCAAGAAATTGAGGCTGACCGAGAATCATGGCTGGAAAGAGTGAATATCCACCTTGAGAAGATGATTGATAAGGCTAACAGAGAGAAGAAATTGCTGCACTACATGGCTTATCATTACTTAGCTCAAAATAAAATTTGCAAGACAAGGATAAATAGCCTAAAAGCTAAGTTAAAGAGAGCCTTGAGAGCCAAAAAGAAACAAGATAAACTTAAAATTTTGGCTGAAGATTCATTGGCTCAGCAAAGAAATTAGTAAGCTTTCCTCTTGCCAGGTTTGAAGAAATTTTGGGAAAATTTTGTCATTTCACAATTTTGTAATGCAAAACATAGGAATTTTCAGCTGATGCGCAGTGCCATCGGTGCTGCGCATTGAGTTGGCTAGGAATTTTTCAAAATGTCTTGCATTTTTGGATTCCTCATGGAAAAATAATGAAACCCAGAAATTTTCAAAAGATTTGGAGGAGATATAGGTCACCTAAATGGAAAGAAACACCTAAAGAATGCCCTCTCTACCACATTTTGGACCCACAGGAACCAATCTTGGGAGAAATGATTTTTGAGGGGGGAAATGGACTCCAAATCCAAAAATTCTAGTTGTTCCAGAAATTAGATAGGAAAAGCTTTCCAACAAGCTATATTAGGCCTAATTTGGTGAAGTGGAAGGCCTTCAAATTCAGCCTTGAAGTGGCGTTGTGCATCAAGCTCAGGGCGTTGCGCATCAGGCAAAATTTTGCCAATTTTTCCTAAAAACTCAGAATTTCACCTAGTTTGCTGATAATTGATTTTTTCTTCTCTCTTTGGTAAATTAATGATGTAATATGATGTAACGTGATGTACTATGATGTAAATATGATGAAAAATGACTTGAGGAGGTAGATACATAAGTTAGAATTGGTTTGAGGATGAATGAATCAGTTTCCATAGTTTTAGAGGCAAGTTGTTCCACTGCCTATTTTTCAGTTCCTAGTTTAGATGTTGTTGAAACAACTCCTTGACTCATGGATTTGACACCTGATGGCTAGAATAGGTGGTTTGATGCCTGTATCTTGTACTTTATTAGTCATTTGTCAAGGTTGGACTCTTGTGGATGCATTCAGCATTATTGTAAATCACTTTTGCAGTTTGGCAAGGAAATGAACCAGGATTTTGCAGCATTTTGTGGGATTCTTGTGGTAGTGTGTCTTAGCATTATTTTCCTCTATGATTTAGTTTCTCTTATGTGTTTATGTTCCATCATCTATTTATTTCTTCATAACTAAATGAATCAAGAGAATTAGGTAGAATCCATTGATATTCAGTGCTCTGCCTAGAGGATAGATTTAGTTTTTAATGTTTTCTACTATTTAAAGAGGACTCATGAACCTTGCATGCCCTCTCCAACTCCTCACCAGTCTTTAGGCTCACCATCACATTCATTTCAAAGTGCTAAAACACTTGCCTACCTTTCCCCACAGAAACCTCTACAAATCTGAGTTGATTTCCCAGACCCAAAGTTGCCTTCCTCATCTGATCCAACAACCAACCATTAAAATCAAACAAAATCCTCTGAGAAAATATACCTAGCCTAAAATTAGTATTAATTTCAGTCATCTCAAGCCCTATTTTCCATATTTTAATTGATATTGATAAGGAGAGAGCCCTCTCCCGACCTGGTAGGGCTAGCTACCAGGTTAAGCGTGGTTTGATGTTACCCTAGACCTGCCTTCCTTCAGCCTAAGGTAGATTTAGGCACTAACACCTACAAGCCCAGATTTTGTTGGTATCATAATTCGACAAATGGATAGTCAATTTTACAACTCTCGATGACACAAATTCAGTGGTGCAGTTAGTTTTTGTAGCTAAGCCTTCTAGTGGTCAACCATTTTCCAAATTGGAGTGAAAATGTGAGATTTCAAAGCATGGACATCGATTCTATGCTATTTGATGCCACGATTTCAATGGTGCATTCAGATCTAGTAGTCGAGCATTCTCTTCTTCAACCAACATCCGAGTTGAGGTATATGATCTATTTTTTTCATGTACTTCTTTGATCATTTGCTATGAGACGTACTATGTTGTTTCGATTCCTACTTGATGTATGATGCAGAATCTTTGTGTCTATTTAATGTGAGATGTATTCATCATGGATTGTTATGTATGTTTGGTTTGGATCCCTTTGATACCATGATAGTGGGATACTCATTGTCACCATGTGTAAGGTTATGTCATTTTGATAGGAGGTTGTTGATGGTGCTTGACCCACCAACATTCAGGGGATCACCCCAGTACGAAGTCCCAACTAGACCTCACATCGTTTGGTGTGGGAGTCCCATTTGGTATGATGGCCCGGTTGCCATTGCCTTAAGGATTTGCCTCAACTCTTGCTTGTCAGCACAAGAGAGTTGTTCGCTTTGTCTTCGAGAAGTGAGGTTCACGTGCCTAGTGAGTGTAAGTGTACTTGTGCCAATGGTTCTTTCACTGTGAGGGGAAGAGAGTGAAGGTGAGTTCCAGGTTGAAAGGGATCAGTCCCAACTTGGCTAGGAACACACAACACAAAAGGACATACATCGCTTCAACAGATCAGTCCACTCGGATGCAGTAGTCACAACATACAAGGTAAGATAATGCGTACAACACTCATGGATCAGTCTGAACAAGTGCAAAGGTTGTTACAGAAAGGTTCATGTGACAGGCATGTCTGATGTTCGACACAGTAGTTGACAAAAAGCAGACAACATTAACATCATATACAACAAATTTCCATTAGTAGATTATGCATTACAACAAATGAATCAGTTCAGATGTAGAACACAGGTTAAAGGAACATGAGTTACAAGTGTTAAAGATCAATCTTACAACAAATACAATACATGTGTGAAAATGTGTTGGCTTGTTAACAGGCTTCTGAATTAAGCGAAAGTTCCAAGACACATCGTTACACCATACATCACTAACCCCATCAATGGGGCATTTGAGCCACTACTTCCACCTCAAAGGAAATATTGCAGACTCTATTGGTTATGTGGGAGGAGCTGAGGTGAAAAACCCTTTACATGTACAAATGAGAGGGTATTTATAGCCAAGGGTGAAACTGACCTTTGTGGCTGTTCGACTACCCTCATGATCGTTTGACTTCCATGGCTCTTCGACTTACATGACTCTTTGTTCAATAAGTGGGTCTCTTGGACTTCCACATTACATCACATTGATTGACAACAAGACCGTAGTGAGGATGTGGGCAACACGACTCATAACTTGACTTGACATGACAATGCTGGTACATTCGTGTTGCTGCTAGAGTGCATGTCAAGCTATAGTGCTGTTGGGTGATGGATGTCTTCATGGTTTATCATAGGTTCACCTCCACATGGAAAAGTGTGTAGAGTCTTCAATGGCCCTTGGTTCGCTTGATGAAGATTTAGCATGTTATTCCTTTCTTGTATGTTGGAAGACCTGACAGGCTCATCTGTTCGCGAAGGTGCATGTTCATCACATTCATATGCTTGGCCTAATTTGTTCGTTTTTCTGTTGGTGAACCTATCATTCTACATGCAATCTCTTCATTCATGCCATTCTTCGTCTTGCCATTCTCGTTGGTGTACCTGTACCTGTAGTCACTCATGACGAGATGACATCAAATCCAAAACCTCCTAGTCTACAATAACACATGATCACTCAAGTGTAGGTGATCAGGAGAGGCAGCAAGGCTGTGATGTGGGATGATGGCTTTGGAAAACTATTGATGAAAACTATGAAAGAGTCACTGAGAGATGGAAACAGACAATCCGAGTTGACAATGACTATCTGCAAGGTCTGGCTCGGCTGGGAGGAAAAAGTGCGCAAATTTTGGGAGGAACAGTCTAAGCTACTGGAAGGAAAGGTAAGCATGCTCTACACATTTTTCAGAACGAATGGGTAGTGGGGTTGGATAGCCAGATTTGCGCAATTTTCTAGAGGAACAGGCTGGGCTGCATGAAGGGTCAATAGGTTTGGATTGCATGGTTTTTTTGGGGAACTACTGGGGTCACTGGCAGCCAAAACTGCACAATTCCTAGAGGAAACTTCTAGTTTGTTGCCTGGGAGACTAGCAATAGAAACTGTGCAATTCCCAAAGGAAACTGGTAGTTGGCTAATAAGGGCTACTGGTAAGGAAAACTGCACTAAGGACTATAGGCCGTCCTGCTGATCATCTCTGCACAATTTCTAAGCTGAGATGACTGATGGGTAGCGGAATCCTTGCTCATGAACATTGCGCAATTTCTGAGATGAACAGTTGGTCGACTATCGGGATGACTGACTTGGAAAACTGCACAATTTTAATTGGGAAATAGGGAGGGGAAATTGGTGGCTATCTGGCATGTTTGTGCAATTTACTCAATTAGTTGAGCGAGTGAATTCAAAGGCCTTTATGAAATTTTTGATGGGAGTCAGTCCTGGGGTGACTACAAGATCCGACTGTCAAGGTGGATAACATGAGAGTTGATTGAATTTCTTGTTGGCGGCGTAGCCTGAAAAGAATATCTTGGTGCCTCTGTGTTGTTCTAGTTGACAATCGATCGAGTTGGTGGTAGGG
Organism: Pinus tabuliformis; assembly: GCA_031772625.1. NCBI lineage: Eukaryota > Viridiplantae > Streptophyta > Pinopsida > Pinales > Pinaceae > Pinus > Pinus tabuliformis. The sequence goes on along the minus strand of CM062820.1, from coordinate 1,594,846,846 downwards.
TGATGGTCTGGTTGTTAGAGGGGAGTCAGGTCGTCAGAACCTTTAGCAAAAATTCCTAAGTGTGTGAACGATCAAAAGATGCATAGGTGATCATACGAAAACACACTCACGGGACTTGACGATGAAATTACCAAACCATATAGACACATATGTTCAACAAGATTGACCGACGATGTAAGCAACAAGTGCGACACTCATGATTGATCATACATTGATCGAGACAACTCTTGCACAACAATGAATGTGACTCTGTGTGTGAGTGTGATATATGCTTTCATAATGATTTCAACAAGCACATATGAAGCAAAGACTTTAAGCATAACCAGAACATGGTCATAAGCATGACTTAGACATCATCATGTAGAGACTTGAATGCAATGAACAAGAAAGGTGGATGTAAGGACTTACACTAGCACATAGAGTGAACCCGAGTGTGTGTAGTCATCAAGTGAACTCTTCAAGGGATGCTATGAAATTGGTGCAGGCCAAAATTTTGGAGGGTGGTTGTATCCTCTACAACACTTGGCAACACACTGGTAGAACTCCAGCTTCTTTGTTTTGGTTCATTGCTAGCACAGGGCCTTGCTCTTTCGGGGAGTATTGAATCACTGTGCATTTTACTTCAGTTTCCCCACTTACCTCATGGACATACGCGATTCACCCCTTTCCAACTCAGTCAAACACAAACAAAATTTCAGCTTGAATCTCAGTGTTTCAAATTTGGGAAGGGTAGTTTAGCTTGCGAGTTGAAGATTTTGAGAGTATAAGTTTTCATCTTCGTGTTTTTTTACTGCCAGTAGGCTTTGACAGTACCGTGATAGATTCACACAAGAACATAGACATTCCTCCACTACCAGTGAGCCTCATCAGTACCCTGGTGGAGTTGTTTGCATCACCTCTCTACACAAGAAGCCTTTCTCTTCTTTCACCTTTGTATTTTTCCAAGAGGATTGTGCATAGGCACTTATTTATTTTTGGGGCAAAAGAGGGATCCTGAATTATTGAGCGCATAAGAGTTTGTTCCTTGAGAGAAGCATGTAAGACCTCTAATATAGGTTTGCTCATTTAGATTTTCCCCTACTTTGTTTCTACTAGTTTGATGAGCTTAGACACATAGAGCAGAAGGCTGAGTACATGCATTAGGCTTCCCTGTGTGGACACAGGTTCATGGTTGGACCAAAGCTTCCATTATAGATGGTTCATATTTTCTGTTGAGACTTCATCGGCCAAAGGTTACAGCCAAGCATAGAGAAGATAGACACAAGACTGGCCAAGTGATGCATTTTCACAGGTTTCTTCCAATTTTAGCCATATACTCTATTCAAAAGCCAGTACACAGTAGTTGGCAGCACTTATTTCCAGAAACAAAAATAGTAATATATCAAATAAACAAAATGAACGTGAAAAAAATAGTAAGCATAATCAAACAAAACAAAAGCAAAGATAATAAGTAAAACAAATCAAATGAAAACCACAAGTAGCAAGTAGACTATGTACATGGCATGGGAACGACCCGATGTATTGAAAATAATGTTTGAGATCTTGGCCATTGGCAAGAAGGTTGTCAATCCCCCTGACCAATGATTGCAAATGATACTTGTGTGGGACAAGCTCCTTGTAGACCAGGGAAAGTCCACCGGGATCCGCAACCAGAACCTCGTGGTATTCCAGAAGACCTTCAAGTGAAGACAACACCACTATTTCAGGTACTGTGTGCAACATGGGCTCAGATGATGGCATGGGGTAGTTGTTTTTATTCTTGGAAGGGTTCAAGTTTATGAAGTCAACGCGTAAGCGAATTTTCCCAGATTTCTTACGTGTAGGATTTAAATTAGAAAACCAAGTATGATGATGAAATTTGCAAGTAATCCAAGCACTTAAAATGTTAGTCAATATTTTTAGTGAAAGGAGTGAAAACAACATGTATGTGTTACCTACTCTTTGTTGTAATGGCTTGTCTCCTCCTTTACCTGGAATCTCATTGTTGGATTGCTAGCATGTGGCATGTACTCAGGTCATCATCTACTTGTAGGCTCATCCTAGTACTGTTCAATCAAGTGATCAACAATTTGTTGCTGTTGTAGTGTGTAGCTTGTACCGAGATTGACCATCTTCAGATCGTGGTAGGTTCCCAGGTTGCTTTGTTCATTCGTAGTGTTGGTCCTTTGTGTGTTCAGCATGAGTGCTTCATAATCAGCATCATTGTTTGTGCCTTCGAACTTCAGAAAGCTTGAAATCACCCATTGTCCATTGTTTTGGATGACTGAGACACACATGGTCTTTGGGCCGTCATGTGTTCCTGACCTGTCAAGGCTCATAGTGCAAAACTCATCTATAATTAGACTGTTTGGCATACTGGTATTGTTGATACTACCAAAAAAACAAATTGTATAAGTTTCATTATCATTAGTTGGGCGAGCAAGGAGTCCCAACTGCTTTTCTGGTGAGGTTGTACCTAGCCATGCAGGATAACGCTCCAATGTCTTTTCCAAGAGGCAGTTTCCAAACATGAGTTCTACGAAGGCCAATGGTTCGTTCTAACCGTTAAGGGGAGTGACATTATGTTTCATATACCTCTTGGATAACAACCAGATTTGGTTGCATCTTCCCTTGTACGGAAGCCACATGTGAGACTAGTCCATAGCAAAATATCCATCTAGCTTGCTGGACCAATCTCTGTTGAGTAGTAGGCTATATGCTTCCGGTATGTCCACAACAACTATGTTGGTGCATTGGTGAACTCGAGCATCGTGAGATAATTGGATGATCACATCTCAAATTTCACCAATGGATGGTACTGATGTTCTGTCAAGTTGGATGATTCTCGTAGATGTTTCGCTCCTTCGTTCATTGATCTTCTGAGCAATGGAGAGCGGCATGACATTTGCTACCACACCAGAATCAACCAAGCAGTTGTGAACATTGTAGTTGAAAACTTTGAATGAAAGGAGGAATGGGGGGCAACTTGAGTTTTCTTCTTCCATCCAGAGTGTATTAAGCATAGTATATAGTGATCTGGGAGGTCTGCTTGCTCCCTTGCTGGTGGAGGTCGTGTTGTCTGTTGTTGTTTGTCCCAATGCATGCGAAGGATATCTCACTAACTCTGGACTTTGGCTAACTTGAACAAATTGATGTTCACCCAAGTTTTCTTCATGTCATCGACTATGTTGTAGTCCAAAAGTGGTAGACTCACCGAGGTGTCTGGGGTGGAACGGATGTTCGTGTTATTTGATGGATTGTTCTATAACTTGTTGCTCATGGATGTATCCACCACTGTCTTCCCGAACTTGCTTTGTGTCTGTTGCTTCAAGGCAGTCAATGGATCGAATTTCTTTATCAGTTGCCTCACTTTCTCTTGCATTTCCCCACGTGTAGGGGGAGCCCCTTTACTCCTAAGATTGTAGTGATCATTTTTCTTTGGGGGATTCTTCTCGATGTTCGTCTTTGAGATTACTTGCGAGCACTGATATGCATTCACCACATGCCCAGAACTTGGTACCTCATCAGGTGCATCCTCTTCATTATAATCTAGGTCTTTCAGTGGCTCCTCTATGCTTCCATATAAATCGAATGTGTGACTACAGATAGAGGTAAAAAATTGCTTCCAATCTGAACAAGATTTCTCGAGATGAAACTCTTCGTGAAAGGAACAAAAATTAGGATCAGCGCACTGATCGAGTTGGAACACAAGATTCTGCGCAAATTTGGAACCAAACTGGTTGTTGCTTGATGAGTGGTTTATGAACTGCTTGCCTATCTCTGTCTGGGTGGATGGCTACTTGCAAATGTGTTTGTCTTCTGTTGCTTAAGTTCGAACATTTCGGTGGTCAAGTTCTTGACAAGGTGAGTGAGGGTATCAATATGAGTTGTTTCCTTGTCTCGACCCTTAGTCATCGTTTCTTGGGGATTTCTTCTCACATCCTTGGAGTCTTCCTTTGATTCGTCATCCTTGATGACTTCAATGGTGCACGAGTCCTTTTCAATAGCAATAGCCTCTTCAAAGATTTCTAAAAGTGTTAGCTTCATAGCTCGCTTGACGAACTGTGCAATTGTGGGTGGCAGTGCAGGCATGTAATAATCGACAGTGATGGAGTCATGAGGTCTGGTGTCTGCTGCAAAATTGTTGAAAATACGCATAAATATCTTATTGAAGTCTTTCACTTTCTATTTTCCCTCCATCTTGAGGCTTCCCAAGCCTTTGAGTAGCATGGCTGAGGTCTTGTCATCAACAAAATTTTCAAGGAACATACGTTTGAAAGAACCCCAGTTTTGTATGGAGTTAGGTGGAAGGCTATGATACAAAGCAGCTATGTGGCCTTCCAAGGTACATAGAAAAAATCTACATGCTACATCGTCATAACGTACCTCAAGGGTCTGCAACTATAGGTAGAAGTTGTCTGAGTAGTCTTCTGCCTTCACCATGTTGTCACGGTTAAACTTGATGTTCACTCTCTCTGCTTGCTTCAGCATCTTGTGTAGAACAACCAGGAGATCCAATGGTACCTGAGTCATCCATTCAATATTTGGGTCATTCATCTCTTTGTCTTATTTTTCCCCTTTCTCTCTCTCGGAGTCTGATGGTTCCAGGTCTGAGTCTGTTAGTTCATCTCGCCTCCACCTCCTATACCGAAGTTCAATCCCAAGATCACAAGAGTTCCTTATTCATCCTTAAGAAAGATTGGAGGTTCCTCTCCGTCTTCAATAGCTTCTTCCAAACCTTCAAGAGTGGCAAGGACTCCTTCTTCCATTGATGATACAACAACTGTTGTGGGAGTGGCTTTTGGCTTCTTAGATGTGTGTGGAAGATGTTGTACATCTGGGATCAGTCTCACTATTCTCGCGAACTGGTGATTGATGCGACAAATATAGTGAAGGTGTTGATATGAAATCTTGTTTTCAATTCTAGTAGGTTAGGAGTAGCCAACTGCAGAGTCATGAGAGAGGGGTTCTGAGTTACTACCTTGACTAGATGGTTGATGAGTGAGTGTGAGGGGAATTTCAGCCATGTAAAACTAACTACCCTCCTTCTAGCACTAGAAATGTTGACAGTGCTGGACCTTCCAACATTCAGGGGATCACCCCATATCAAGTCCCAACTAGACCTCACACCATTTGGTGTGGGAGTCCCATCTCATATGATGGCCTGATTGCCATTGTCTTAAGTATTTTTCTCAACTCTTGCTTATCAACACATGAGAGTGGTTCACTTTGTCTTCGATAAGTTATGTTCGCATGCCTGGTGAGTGTAAATATACTTGTGTCAATGGTTCTTTCACTGTGAGGGGAAGAGAGTGAAGGTGAGTTCCAGGTTGAAAGGGATCTATCCCAACTCGGCTAGGAACACACAACACAAAAGGACATACACAACTTGCGGTGGAGCAGTCCACTCGGATGTGGAATTCACAATGTACAAGGTAAGATAACACGTACAACACTCATGGATCGGTCTAAAAAAGTGTAATGGTTGTTACAAAAAGATTCATGTGAAACGTCCATCCCATGTCCGGCAGAGCAGTTGACATGAATGAGACATCATTAATAACATATACAACACATTTCCATTAATAGATTATGCATTACAACAAATGAATCAGTTCAAAAGTAGAACATAGGTTAAATCAACATGCATTACAAGTGTTAAAGATAAGTCTTACAACAAATACAATACATGTGTGAAAACATGTTGGCCTTTTAACAAGCTTCTGAATTAAGCAAAAGTTCCAAGACACATCATTACACATACATCACTAACTCCATCAGCGGGGCATTGGAGCCACTACTTACTCATCAAAGAAAATATTACAGACTCTCTTGGCTATGTTGGAGGAGCTGAGGTGAAAATCCCTTTACATGTACAAATGAGGGGGTATTTATAGCCAAGGGTGAAACTAACCCTTGTGGCTGTTCGACTACCCTCATGACAAATTGACTTCCATGACCCTTCAACTTACATGACTCTTTGTTCAACAAGTGGGTCTCTTTTACTTCCATGTTACATCACATTGATTAACAAATGGCCAATAGTGAGGATGTGGGCAACATGACTCATGACGTGACTCGACATGACTTGACATGACAATGATGGTACATTCATGCTGCTCCTGGAGTGCATGTCGAGATATAGTGTTGTTGGGTGATGGATGTATTCATGGTGTATCATAGCTTCACCTCCACATGGAAAAGTGTGCGGAGTCTAGGATGGTCCTTGGTTCGCTTGATGAAGCTTTAGCATGTTATTCGTTGCTTGCATGTTGGAGGACTTGATAGGCTCATCTATTTGAGAAGGTGCTTTTTCGTCACATTTGTCCACTTCGCTTGCTTCATTCATTCGTCCATTGGTGAACCTGTCATTCTGCATGTGCTCTCTTCATTCATTCCATTTGTTGTCTTGCCATGTTCGTTGGTGTATTTCTACCTACAATCACTCATAATGAGAAGACATCAAATCCAAAACCTACTAGTCTACCATGACACATGATCATTAGGGTGCAGGTGACAAGGAGAGGTAGCAAGTTGTGGTGCGGGATGATGACTCTAGGAAACTACTGATGAAAATTGCGCAAGAGTCACTGAGAGATGGAGACAGGCAATCTAAGTCGACAGTGACTGCCTGTAAGGTCTGGCTCGGCTGGGAGGAAAATTTGTGCAAATTTTGGGAGGAACGGTCTAGGCTACTGGAAGGAAAGGTAGGCATGCTCTCTACATTTTTCAGAACGAATGGGAAATGGGGCTGGACAACCAAATTTGCACAATTTTCCAGAGGAATGGGCCAAGCTACATGAAGGATTAGTAGGCAGGGATTGTGCAGTTTTTCTGGGGAATTGCCCGAGTCACTCACAGCCCAAACTACACAATTTGCAGAGGGAAATGTTAGTTGGCTGCTGGGGTCACTGGCAGCCAAAATTGTACAATTCCCAAAGGGAACTGCCAGTTGGATGCCTGGTAGACTAGCAACAGAAACTGTGCAATTCCTAGAGGGAACTAGCAATCTGCTGTTAGGGACCGCTGGCAAGGAAAACTGCACTGAGGTTGGTAGGCCATCCTGTTGATCATGTTTGAGCAATTTTTGAGTTGTGCTAAATGATGGGTAGTGGAAGGCTTTCTCATGAACATTTCGCAAATTTTTGATATGAATAGTTGGTCAATTCTCGAGATGACTGACTGGGAAAATTGCGCAATTTTCTAAGGGAAACAAGGATGAGCACTTGGTGGTTGTTTGCACAATTTCTTCAGTCATTTGAGTGGGTGAAGTTAGAGGCCTCTATGAAATTTTTGAGGGGATTCGGTCCCGAGGTGATTGCTGGGTCAGACTGTCTGGGTGGCTAGCATGGGAGTTGATTGAATTGCTTGCGACGTCGCAGCTTGAAAGGACTAGCTTGGTGCTTCTACATTTCTCTAGTTGAAAATCAATCAAGTTGATGGCAAGATGATGGTCCGGCTATCAGAGGGGAGTCAATTCGTCAGAACCTTCAACAAAAATGGCTAAGTGTGTGAATAATCAAAAGATGCATAGGTGATCATACAAACACACACTCACATGACTTGAAAATGAAACAACCAAACCATCTAGACACATATCTTCAATACGACTGACCGACAGTGTAAGAAAAAAGCACTATACTGATGATTGATCATTCATTGATCGAGATGACGTTTGTGCAATAGTGAATCTGACTCCATGAGTGAGTGCGACAGATTCTTTCATAGTGAATACAAAAAGCACATACGAAGCGAAGACTTTAAGCATAACCAGAACATGGTCGTAAGCATGACTTAGACATTAGCATGCAGAGACTTGAATGCAATGAACAATCAAGGTGGATGTAAGGACTTACACAAGCTCACGGAGTGAACCTGAGTGTGTGCAGTCATCAAGTGAACTCTTCAAGGGAGGCTCCAAAATTGATGTAGGCCAAACGCTTGGAGGGTGGTTGTGGCCACTACAACAAAGGTCTATTGTGAGTGATAATACCTATGGCGGAACGTCTCATGGAGAGACATTGCCACTCATGTAGAGGGAACATGTCTTTGTATGACAAAAACAGAGTCCATGTGCATATTTTCCATTTCCAACACTAAATGAAGTGACCAGCACCATCTTGACACCCGACGTGAAGATGTAGTCCACACAGCACAAACTCTATTATCAATGTCTCTTGTTTATGATTTGTTGATCATCGTTATGTTTCCATTTGCTTAAGAATGCAAATATGTTCATTTATGCTCTTATAAAATGCAGTTCTAACTACATCATGAAAGCAAAAGATCTTGGTTAAATTCAGAAGTTGAGTAAACTCAGATCAGTTGATGAGCTACCGAGCCTACAGAAGAAAGGCAAGAAGTTGTTGCAACCAAAGAGTATCCAAGTGTGGGGCACGTAGTAAACATGTTCAATTTCATACTCACAACCAAAAAGAACATAGACAACAAACAAATTACGAGTGATGGTCTGGCCCAGAAGCAGACCAACTAGTACAATCTAGGAAGCCAAGGGCCGACCACTAGATGAGAGTTGATGAAGTAGAAACTTAAAGAAAATATATTAAGAAATATCAGTCTACCCGTGAACTCAAAAAATAATACTCAGAGAAAGTCTAGAAATGAAACTACAAAAAAAGGTTCTTTCATAATTAGTAAGAGTAAGACCAACATTCCGGAAGTCATAAACCAAGTCATGGCCCCACACACTTCGGAAATTTTTCCCACTTTGGATTACAATATAGTTTAAGAAATGAAGAAGACTCGTGCGAATATCTCAATGTATGAACTAATAAATATAAAAATCCAACAAGACATCCTCTTATGCACACTTGGGCAGTCTAATGTAGGTAGTGATGCTTCTTCAGTCAAGGGATTTGGTGCATCCTCTTGTTCCCTCGAAACCATACTTAATTCTTTAAAAATGGATGCAAATACGCTCTTCCATCCTTTTCTATTAATTTACGAAATATTCAATTTCAATGTAAAAAATTTCTTGGCTGATTTTGGTGTATCAGTAAATATAATTCCATCATCTGTCACCAAGAAAATCAACGCAAAATGGGACAAATAGATGCACAAATCATTCAATTGGACAAGACTCTTTTCCACTCAGTTGGTGAACTTAGAGATGTGATTATCCATTTATCATCTCATGAATGAGTCCACCAATGTATAGACATAGTGACTGTAGACATTACAGAAGCATATGGAGTATTAGTCAATAGGGATTTGTTTGGACTAGTCACATTTTCAACTTCTGCATAAGGGAAGAAACAATTAGATCCGAATGAATTCAGAGACATACACGAAACATAATGTTACTCCCTTGAATGGACATAATGAACCAGTGTCTTCCGTATCACTTATCTTTTGAAATTGTTTCCTGGAAACTCATTTGGGGTGTTATCTTTTGCATCCATCCCCAATCCCACTAGATACATAGTTGGAGCTCCTTCCTAGTCCAACTGTGAAAATGACATTTGTAAAGTTGGTAGTGATAGTAATAATAGTACAAGTGTAGTTCCCAGTCATTTTACATATGATATGTGGCATTTGTACTTTGATGGTTCCAAAACATAGGAGGGCTCTGGAGTTGGTTGCATTTTAATAGACCGACTAAAGAGAAAACATATTATCACTAGCCGCTTGGAATTTGAGTGCACGAACAACACTGCAGAATACAAGGCATTTATATGGGGCTTGCAAAGAGCCATTAACCTCAACATTGTTATCCTAAAAGTAGTAGGTGACTTAGAAATTATTATGCAAGAGGTACATGACACCATACATTGTGTGTCACCTCATCTTAAAATTTATCAGCAAGAGGTATGGCATTTGATTTCGCAATTCCTAGCTTTTAATATTATTGTTGTTCCTAGAATGCATAATGCAGCTACAGATGCATTGGCAAATGCTGCTGCTAGGTAGTCACCATTAAGGGAAAGTTTTTCTATTGAAATTATTTATAAGCCATCCGTCCCTGATAATATCACATTTACACATTTTTAATGCTGACCAATACATTCTGCACTTCATGGAAAATGTTGATCTTTTCAAGGACACAACAATTGATGAAGACAAGCACAGAAGAATGTTGTAGGATACAACTAGCTCAAGCAAAGGAAATATCATGTTGAAAGGTGTGGTATCGCTGGAAAATCTATATGAACTACAAAATTATTTCTAAGGACCTTTTAATGCTAAAACCCATAGTTCCATGATGTCGCATGAGGAGATCAACTTGGAAAAGAAAAATATCCTAAGTATATTAATCTTAGTACCTGTTGTACTCCACAGGAGCGAAAATCATTTATCTTCATGTTTAAGCAGTACGGAGATTTATCCACTTGGATGTATGATGAACTTAAAACTTATGACACATGAATTATCCAACATGTGATTTTGTAGGAGGGTCTAAGCAAGTTCAACAAAATCTACGAAAGGTACATCTGATCCTTGAGCTCCTCATTCAAAAAGAGTTAATAAAATTGTTGGATGCTCAAATCATATATAAAGTGCGACACTCCACCTGGGTATCAAACTTGGTCCTGGTAAGAAAGAAGACCTAGGAAATATGCTTATGTGTTGATTTCAGAAATCTAAATCATGCCTTGGATAAGGATAACTACCTTGTGCCATATATGGAGCAGATATTACAAATACTATCGGGGTGAGAAATGTTTTCTCTCTTGGATGGATATCTAGGATATAACGAGGTTCTATTCTTAGAGCCTAACAAATGTAAAAAAACTCTCCACACAAATTGGGGCAGGTTTACATTCAAGTGAATGCCATTTGGGTTGATTAATTCTAGTTCTACATTCCAACGTGCCATGGACATCACATTCCAGGGATTTATTGGATAGAGCGTAGTGGTCTATCTTGATGATGCTACAATGTTCTCCAAATAGAGATCTGATCACATACACCATCTGAAGAAAATTTTCGAGTGATGTCACAAGTACGAGATGTCTCTTAACCCCAAGACAAGTATCTTTGCAGTGTCTTAGGGTAACCTCTTGGGCCACATCATCGCTAAGAATGGGATAAAATTAAACCCGAATAGGGTCAAAGAAATTACATAGATTCCCTTCCGAGTAAACAAAAAAGCTATGCATTCCTTTCTAGGGAAAATAAATTTCCTCTTCAAGTTCATTTCCAATTACGATTAGATTGTTAAAAAAATACAAGAGACGATAACAAAGGATGTAGTATATAGATGGGACAAAAGGGAAAATGATGTGTTATCCCATATCAAACATGCTATCACAGAAGCACCTGCATTATATAGCCCAGACTTTAGCAGAGATTTTTTTCTCTACACCTTTTTTTCTAACACTTCTCTTGCCATTTTGATCACACAAAAGGATGATTAGAATAATGAGCGACCTATATATTTTATGAGCGATAGTATTTAAGGACCAAAACTTAATTATCCCACCATTAACAAGTAGGCTTATGTACTATTCAAGGCAATGAAGTACTTTAGGCCCTATCTTTTGAAAAATCAATGTATTATCTTTGTTCCCCACCCAATAGTTAGATCACTATTTTTTCAACAAGAGAACTCGGTGAGGTAAGAGTGAACTAGATAAATGGTCTACATGAATATGACTTAGAATTCAAACCAGTTCACAAAATTAAGGGCCATGGTCTATGTCAACTAGTAGCAGAAGTAGTGGATGCAAATGAAGAAGAATATCTCTCAATATGAGAGCAAGAAATCAAAATGTACAATGTTTAGTGAGCCTCCCCTACTACTATCATGAACTCTTGGTACAAAAATGTGTGCCAATACCTTAAGCACGACACTTTTCCCTCCTATCTATCCACATGACAAAATAGGGCACTCAGACTTAAAGCATTATCTTACCAGTTTGTGTATGGGGTGCTTTTCAGAAAGCACCATAATGGAGTACTACTCAAGTGTTTGGAAGCACGTGATTCAGAGAAAGTATTGCGTGATGCCCACAACATACCAACTGGGGAAAATTTTGTGGGTAACACAAAAAAACATAAAGTCATGCAGGTTAGATTTTACTTGCCTACATTATTCATGGATGCTAATGCTTACACCCGCAAGTGTTTAGTCTGTCAAAGGTGTGTGAGAAAAAACAATAATTCAGTAGCCCCATTGCAGTGGAAGAACCTTTTCAATGGTGGGGTTTGGATATTATTGGAGAAATATTTTCACATTCATCGAAGAAACACCATTATATTCTCACTACCATGGATTACTTCATGTGATGGAAAAAGGTAGTTTTTGTTAAATAGGTGAATGATTAGGAAATCATAAATTTCCTTCAGCAAAACATCATTTCTAGGTTCAACATTCCTACTTCACTTTTTTTGAAGAATGCAACATACTTTTCATCACTAAGACTTTACAATTTTTCATTGGAAAATGGTATTTTATTGAAACATTCAGCTAATTATTATATGGTCTTGCTAAATCCACGAATAAGAACCTAATCTATACCATCAAAAATACCATATTCTCTAAGAAGTGAAACTGGCACTCTTCTTTGGTAAATGCTTTATGAGATGACCAAGTAACGCCAAATCCCTCTTTAAACAACTCCCCTTACTTCTTGTTATATGGAAAAAAATCCATCCTCCCGCCCAATATCTACTTTCCTACTCTCCAAATTTCATAAGAATCCCAATGCAAGCCATGTTTATTAGTGCAACGTAGGATGGATACCCTTCACAACTTACAGGAAGAAAGCTTGAAAGAAAAATAAAGATTTTTACTTCATCAGAACCGTATCAAGAGGTAGTTCGACAAGAATTCTGCATGGAAGAACAACTTCAATGTGGGTGACTTAGTCTTAAAGTGGGATAAATCCCACAAGGACAAAGGAAAACACACTAAGTTTCAATCCCTATGGATTGGGCCATTCACAGTCCACAAAAAGCTTGGCAAGCACACTTATTGTCTTCAATCACTTAACGAGAAGATTGAATCTCTCCCTGTCAATGGACAAGAATTAAAACAATACTTTCAATGATGATATGGGGTTGTACCCTACACTGTGTACATAGTATTTTATTTCTTGTTTGTTTGTTCCCGTCAATCATAGCCAACTAGAGATGAAGGTGATGATAGTCGCTAGCCGTTGAATGAAGTCGATAGCCAATTCTCTGTTTTCATAATGTGAATAAGTGTTGTGCATGAACATGTCATTGATTCTTAGTATGTGTGTGGTTGAACTCTAAAGAGTCTTCTGACACTTCAACATTTGGCTAACCTCCTGTCCATCTTCCTTGTGTTGGTTATATATTTTGGTCGATGAAGTTTCGATGGAAAATATGATCTATCTATAAGGATAGTTTTGGTCCAACCTTGAACCTATGTCTATCTAGGAAAACTTATGCCTGCAATCGGTTTGTTTGTTTTGGTGTTTTCATGCTTATCCAATCAGTAGAAGAGGAGTAGGGGAAAAAGATAAACAAGATAACATAAATCAAAGGTCTTTATATGCTTCTCTGAAGGAAAAAACCTCTTCTTCTCTCAATAAATTGGGATCCCACTTCTGCTCAAAAATGAATGTGTCAATGCACAATCCTCGTTAAAATAAATAAATAAAGGCGAAAGAAAAGAAAGACTTCATGTGCATAGAGATGAAGCAAGCAACTATGCCAAGGTACTGTCCAGGCTCACTAGAAGTGAAGAAATTTTTTTGTTCCTGCATGACTCCACTAGGGTGCTATCCAAGCTTAGTCACAGTGGAGCAACACCAAAGATGAAAAATTATACTCTGAAAATCTTAATCTTGGGAGCTACACTACCCTTCCCAACTCGAAACATTGTGATATTATTGAATCTTATGTTATGTTAAATCAAGAAGGCATAAAGGGGACCATGTATATTCATGAGGTAAGTGGGAAGACCAAAGTAATATGTACAATGAATAAATACTCCCTGATGAACCAAGGCCTTGCATAGAAGAATTTAACTGAGGGAGAGAAGCTGCAATTCTACTAATGTGTCACCAAGTCTTGTAGATGCTACAACACCCTCCAAAATTTTGGCTTAAACTCAATTTCAAAGCCTTCCTTCGTCTTGCATACTGTCATCTTAATCACCAAAAATCATTTCATGAGCTTTATTGAAGTATTATGCTCCCCTTTTCAAGTTGGATCAACTATCGTCTTTCAGCATGATTGGATATCATAAAATGTGTATAATCTTGTTATGATTCAAGGGTCTATCTTTGTGTAAATGAGTTGTTCTAACTAGTTATTCATATGTCACACTCATTCACAAAGTTTTAAGGACTCTCACACAAGTGTCATCATGGTCATCCCAAAGTCTATCTTACGTGTGGCACTTATTGTAACTGGTTGTAAAGTTGTTGCACGTAGGGAAATGCATTGTTCATGTGCCTTGGGTAACATTTTTTGTTGTGTCGTCAAGTATTCTAACTGTGAAATCACATTCAAAGTCTAATCTCTATTCACATCATTCTAATTGCTCTTACACAACCATTTCTGAGAAGGCTTCCCAACTAAGCAACTTGGCTTCATCGAGCTTCCCTGAACTACACACTATGCAGTTCTAGTCCTCTAGCCATGAACTTTCCCCTTTGAACTATGTAATATGTAGTTCCTACCTTCCAGGACTACTACATTGTGCAGTTTTTGTGCTCAAGCTCTGACCTTGACCTTCATAATTGTGTAGTCCTTTCTTTGAACCTAGTCTTCACTGTGCACTACACAATCACAAGCCTCAAGCTCATTCCCTAAGCCTTTGAAGTATGAAATTTTGCAGTATCCATGCCTCCCTTGTCTCCTGAAACAACATAGCCTATTCTCTCAGTGCTCGTCCCTTCAGCCTATCCCACTCGCTCCTAGAATTGCACAATTTTTCCCTCTGTCCTACTTGAATTGCACATTGTGCAGTCTAAGAAATCAAGCCTCACCCCTGGTTTCTTAAAATGCACAATTGTGTAGTTAGTGAGCCCTCTCTCCTGACTTGTCACCTAGTTCTAGCTCTGTTAATGGATCAAATTGAACTATCTCAGACTAGGGGGTTTTTAGACTTATGTCATCTCATCATGAGTGAATTGCAAATGAATGTACTCTATCATACCATGGTAAGATGATGAAGAAAGAGATGAATGAGGGAAGCTTGCTAAAAGACACACTTGTAGCTGAACACACAATCTTATCAATCAAGAAAAGAAAAAGGGACATCAGTTTGTGTTTGCAACTCAAGAATTAATATCATTGAAGATTCCTTATCGCTAAGTCATAAGGAGGTGAAAATAAGAGCATTCTCAAGTAGACACACAACACTCAATAGTTGTAGTGGCTTGATATTGCCACATCATCAAGTAGTCCATGTCAGTAGATTGATGTCATGTCATGTCATGACTAGTTACATGCCACACCTTGTGGCCAATGATGTAACATATGTTTTAGAAATGTATTGTAAAGTGAAAGTCCAAAGGACATGTGTGGAATATGAAGATTCATGTAAAGTTGAAAAGTCATAAGAAGTCAAATAGTCATGAGGGCAGTCAAAGATTCACAAGGAAGGGGAAGCATTACCCCTTGGTTATATATACTCCCTCATTGTATGAGAAAAGTACTTTTCACCTTGACTCCTCCCGCAAAACATTAAAGAGATACACTAGTTCTTTTGGGGAGCAAGGAGTGGCTCCAACCCTCCACTACTGGAGCTAGTGATTCTCATTGGAAACATGTGTCTTGGAACTTTTACTTAATAACATAAGCCTTCAAATCCAACATGTTCTTCATGCATGGATTATGAATGTTTATAGGACTATTCTGCGGATGTTTGTGCTTCATGTTTTCTGTCACATATCCTAAGATAGTTGAACTATTTTGGTTGTTTTAATACTTATATTATTGAGAATGTGTTGTAATGGTTGTTATCGTTGTCCCATCCTTGTGGACTATTCCATAACATATTAGGCATACATTTTCATTTGTTGTTTTTAACGATCGTCGCATCCTTTGTGGACTATTCCTCTGCATGTTATACTGACCCTTATGGTTTATGTGTTCCTCTAATTGGTTGGTACTACTACCTCTCTCTTAGAGACTCAATTTCCTCCCCTCTCTGTAGTAGAAGAAATTTGACACATTTTCAATCGAACACTCACTAGTGTTATAGACATTTTTGGGCACTGCAACCCCAATCATAAATGTCCATAAACCAAGGGCTCTTAAGTCCCTAAAAGTGTTGTTCCAACCTCTAAAAGAACAAGGTCAACTGATTACATCTTCTCCCAAGAGTTCTCCATGAAAAACTACTCAGAACTGGTCAAAACTGGACCATCTCACTTGCTCCATAGTCAAAGTGCGCTGCATCCCACCTAAATACACATGGGAGGTGAGATGCATACTGAAAATCCCTTCTATGGGGTGCGATGGGTGAGAGTGGACAAATGGCAGGGTCAATCTGTGAGGTGGAGGATCATGGAATCTTCCAGAAACTTCTCCTATGACACTTGCCTCTCTGCATTCGCCCAGGGATGAGTAAGAGATCATCAATCTCCAAGTGGAATCAAGAACTATCAGAGAGAGGACACTAATCAAATCTCAAAAGCTGACTCATCCCCCTTGCAAACATCTATATAGATCCCTCATCCCAGAGATCCAGAGGCTGGAATTTTGTATCTTGTAAGGAAGTGCTGCTGGTTTCTTGGTGTAACATCATAGTGTTGGGTGATCTAAGCTTTTCATGAGGTGAAGAAGGGCTTTCTTGCTGAGAGGATGACGCTGGGTCAAAACAATTGGTTGTAATCCTCTTTGCTATTCTTGATTATTAATGAAGTTATTCGAGTTTTCCTCCACATTGTTGTATGATTGATGATATATGCATTTGTGTGGTCAATATATATCTGGTCCTATATTGTTTATGATAGTATATCTCTGTTCTTGGATAGTGTTATGCTGCTTTGATCCTACAGGTACTCTTTGAAGCTGGGTAAACGAGGAAGCGAGTGGCAAAGATCTATCAGAAGGGAGAGGAATCAAGCAAGGAACCAAGCGCAAGACAAAGGTTGGTCTCCTTTATTCCCCTCTTATCTACTTCTCATAAAGGAAAACGAAAGTGGTTTTAGTTTGTTTGTTTCTAAGGTAGCTACTAGCCTTAGTGGGACTAGCAGCTCTACATAGACACTAGATTTCCCGATAAAAAAATGGTGACTCCACTGGGGAGCGAATAGATTATTTGTTTGTCTATATTTGTTTGCTTTATAAACTTACAGACAAAGCCTGAAGTCAAGCCAGCTAGCCTTCGAACTGCATTTTCTATGCAAGTGCAGAGTAGATCAATGTTGCTTCAGTCTATCTCTGGGTTTTGTTTATGAATTTAACAATCGATTTACAAGCTCTCTAATTGCCCTTGTGGTGGCTCTAGTAACCTCCTTAGATCTACCCCTGTGATTTATTTAATGATTACCACTTGCTCGGCCTAAATCCCTGAACTAAGCTGCAAACTATGACCCGGAATCTAGTTGAAGTCTCGTCCCTAGACCATCGCACTGTCTCTTCTTTGGAATCTGGATGCATCGCACTTCCCGAGTGTAGTAGGTACGTTGCATCTCATATTCCCTGTGTTACAGGTGCGCTGATCAGATAAGACCTCTGTTGCTCTTAGATTTTGGTTTCTGTGTTCACTCTTTTCAGCTCTATTCAGGAGTTTTGCTGTCTGTAGTCAGTATATCTCTATTGAAACCCCCTTCCTTACCATTATTCCGCCTCCATTGTGCAAAGAACTGTAATTTTTTTTTTATGTATTTTGAGCCATTTTCAGTTCTCTTTTACAAAGAAGTAGCGTAATTGAACTGTCGCTTCTTGATTTGAAAGTGTCGCAAGTGTCGTTTTCAGTCATAGAAGAGAATCTGATTGTTCTTGATAGTCGATTACACTATTACTCTTGTATTTGATTTGAATTAGTAGTTTTTCAAGTGTCGAAAGCAAGTTTTCAATTCCAAATCGCAAAGTGTCGTCATTGTCTTCATTTTGTCTTGAAAAGAAACTTGTTAGTAATGTCACTTTGAAAAATAATTCAGATTTGCGCTTAAGCTTTCTTTTTATCATTCGCACATTAAGAAGGCTGAAAACAAATACATGCATGTGCATTTGCATTTAGACTATTTGTTGGTTTGATTTAAACAGTGCATATAGTGTATGCTCTCTACTCTATGTTGAAAGAATATCATCTCTCTTTCCTTAGTAGCTAGGATTTTCATTGCAAAAGAAGATTAAACGATTGTTTATCATCTTAGATTGCATTTTAGGAATTGTACATCTACATCACGCGGTGAACCTGAAAGGCAAATTTATTAAGCAAGATCAATTGCAAAATAAATTTAATGAATCTAAAAACGCTTTGGAACCTAACGCACAACATTTAGAAGTCTAGGCTAGAGACATATTCCGGCATCGTAAAGCCTGGTAACTGTTGTTTTCATTGTTGGTTGGGTGATTCCTCCACTTTGAGACGATAAGTTCCAGTACGAACTTGTGCTCCCACGTACCGTCGAGTATATATTCGGAGACCACAATAGGCTTTATCCTTTATCCATAGGAAGCCGTGTCTGCCGCCCTATCGATCGCAATGCACTGAACACAGCATTCGGGAAGATTGACTTCCGTACCGTAAAATGTATTCTGCAGTTTTTCGATTGGTTTGGCAATCCCTCTGTCTAGATTTCCAAAGTAGTCTCTTTCATTCCTTTTCAGACTCCTTAAAGGAAAAGGTCCATCTGAGCACTTGTCACTTCAAGCTCCTTAAAAATCGAAGGCGACTAGAGTCATCTTTCTTTTTTTCTCGACTCTTAAAAATTGAAAAAACAAGTTGTGTCAAAGTGCCTAAAATTTATTTTAATCGAAATAAATATCACCTTTCCTACGTTGGTCTTAGGTTGAGGAAAATGGAGTCCACCAACCAAGGAGTTCCCCTTGGGGGAAATCCTAGTCCTTTCTCCTCTTGGGGAGATGTTGGTGCGCCCCATATGGCCACATTGTTGCTTCCAGGATTGACAATCGACTTGCCCGTATGGCTCTTCTCAACCTTTGTCCTTCAGAACATCGTGATTCCTGAATAATCAAGTCGGCAACTAAATGATACCAGAGTTACCTCCCAACCTTCTACTTCGTCCAATTCTTCCTCTCATCCTTCCTCTTCGCTTGATGAAGCTAGTAAAGCCAAAAATCAAGTGACCAAGAAGAAGAAGGAGAAGAAGAAGAAAGAGAAGAAGAAGAAGGAGCCAAAGGCGAAAAGGGGCGACCAGGCATCATCTAGCGAAAATACACACACTGCACCGTCCAAGCCTAAATCGCCATGTGTCATTTGCAAAGGAGACCACTATCATCGAGATTGTCCTTGCATCCCTCGGATCTTAAGGGACTGGTCTCCTCGTTTGCACAATCCGGTGTCATCAACCCCTGATAATCATGTTGAAGATACACCGTCAACTAGTGAAAGTGAAGCCCCTGGAAAAAAAGGAAAATATAGATTTCCTTGTAAACTGTGTGAAGGCGATCACGCCGTCCACCGTTGTCCCTTCTTAGATGAGGCTAAAAGAGTTTTGGACATCTAGTTTCACCGTTACGGCTTCCTCCTGGATGTAAGAAACTCTTGCCGAGTCCGTCACTAGTTGAAAATCTGGCTGACACGCCATTGTGGTCATCCGAAGCGTATATCATTGAAGATAAACCATCTAAATCCACACCAGATGAAAGTCAAAAGGTCAAGGTAGCAGTTGACCTGGTCTTACCTTCAGAGGATCCATCTTCAGATGATACAGTCACTAAACAAGAACGACACCATCTAAATTCTTTTTGTAAGCACAGACTTCGATGAACATGGGGGCAGTCTACCCGTTCCTTTACCGCAGGAAGGAAGTTCGTCGGAGTCATATCTGGCCGTCTATTTGGTCCCACCTCCAAGCAACCTAGTTGTTTCCTTCGATTGGAATCTACTAGGCAGACCCCGCTTAATTTCGAATCATTGCTCAAATATATAAAATGGTCATGGCCGGTACCATCATAGATGAAGGGGCTTCTGTGAGTATCCTTTCCTCAATTGCTTGGAAAGCACTTGGTTCGCCATCGCTTTTACCTGAAATGAGAAATCTAATAAGCTTTGATAAAGGAACCAGTTGACCGTTAGGGATCCTTCCCAATGTGCCGATAACATTGAGAAGGAAAACCATTCACATGAATGTAATGGTAGTCCAAGGACCCCTGGATTATAATCTACTCCTTGGACGTGACTATATTTATTGCATGGGAGCCATTGTCTCCTCACTCTTTAGAGTAATGTGTTTTCCGCATGAAGGAAGAGTGGTCAAGCTCATAGACCAGCTTTCATTCCCCGGTTCACACATAGCAAATAGTCATATACCATCCCTGAATGGTCCTTTCATGCAAGGAATGTCTCATCAATCCCCAATCCGTCCTCCTGATGAGCGCAAGTGATTCGGAGGATATGACTTAAACCCAGGGGGCATGTCCCTTGCCTGTTTCGACAAGAAAACCTTGGGTATAGGGTAGGTTTCGCGAAGGATATATGACTAGTTGACACACTCATCCATTTAGGAAAATGGGGTTAGACCAGAATAAGATACCTCTGTTAAAAGGTAGGCCCTTCTCGATAAAACAAATGTTTTGTCTGCAAATTGAGGGGTAACCTGCAAACTCTACTTCATTATACCTGGGGGCATGCAAACATTTTGGCATGCAAGAGAAGAGTGCCCATTCATTTTTTAAATTTGTAGGTCCTCTAACCCTTTAAACTCGTAAGGTTGGTCATTTCCTAACTTGCATAAAGAAAGGATGTGGGGCAAAGCTTTGAAAAAATGCCATTTTTTAAATGAGACATCCTTATTATACGACTGGATCGAGCAGTTTTAACATGTAATTCAAGCTCGTTAAAAAATAAACATAAGCAATGAGCAAATGTTCCCCCAGAGTTTAAGCTCATTAAAAAATGAACCTATTTCCGGTAAATAACCATCGTGAATGTATTATCATCAGCCTTTGAAGCCTTGGTCGTGTTCTCATCATCACCTCCACTCTGTATTGGCCGATCATTCACCTCCATTTGATTTTTTATCCTTTTTGAGGAACAGCTGCGAAGAGTGATCCTGTTAGCCATCCTTGTGACACTACCGTGATTGGAAAATTCCAAACCTTACCTGGAATTAGCTGCTACCCAAAATTATCACTCGTTCCTCAAAAAGCGAGTCTCTTTTAAGCTCTTTTCAACTGACTCGTAAAATATGAAAATATTGCCGAGCGATTGACCCCTCCAGCTCGTTAAAGTGACCAGAAGTGCTATCCCTCCTTTAGATTTTAATCTTTTTGGACCTGAGGGATTATTACACAAAACGATCGAGCTCTTGTTTTGCTCGGCTCATTAAAAGTACCGAAAATTCATCCCTTTTGTATTGCTTTATACTTTTTCGGACTCAAGGGATTATATGACGAAAAAGGATTATTGGAGCTTTCTTTACGTCCCTTTTTCAGACTCTCTAAAATTGAAAAGGGCCGATTTATCTTTGTCGTTAAACTCGTTAAAACCCCCAAAAGCGACAAACTTGTCCATACAGACAAGAATGAGTTTCACTATCACTAGGCTTGTTAAAACATAGCGATGGGTTTGCCCGAAGGGAAAATTATAGAACAAGCATATGTTATCCTCCTCAAGCTTGAAAAAAATAAAGAGGTACTGGTCAACAATTACTGGGGAAAAATTGGGAAGAAAACTTGAAGAAATTTTATTGGTCGCAAGTCGCTCTTGAACATGACACTTTGACTCCACATCTGAGGCGGGTTGGGTTGTTCTGTTCACTGGTCATATCACCATGGGTCCATCACACCATCCATATTTTGGGTTAACACTACCAATCCATCATGTTAGTGTCACCGATATGTTCAAGAGAAGTCGCTCAGAGAATTCACCTGTGTCTCATCCGCTGCAATACATTTACACTCCATCCTTTCATGACCGCCACCCTGAACCTTATATCATCAAATCGTTTTCACCCCCATTAAAATCATTTTCTCCGTTCCGTGTCATTGATGTGGGATTCACTAAGGCCCTCCTATGACGGATCGCTTCTTGTCGACACCAGCTCATTATCCAGGAAGTTGATCTAGGAACAACCCTTTCAGTACTTTGAAGCTTGCATGCCTCAATGGCAAGTTTCTCACTTCCGGTGACATGTTTACATCAATGCCCTTCGACTGAAAGACTTTGCATGGTGTTCGATGCCAAGTCCCTTATTCACACCACATGAATTGCACTATAGTACCTTGAGGGTCATCATCATTATCGGTGATTCATCTCGTGCCTGTTAACAGCTTACATCATTGGCTGGTAATCAGGCAATGTCTTTCCATGTTCGACTCCAAGAACATCTCTCACATGGATCGACTTGTACTTTGTGTGAAGATCGGACGAGATTGAAGACCCCGGATCTAGTTTCATCCATCTGGGCTGTGATATATATTTAGGAAAATAAAGACATCAAATGTACATCATTACTGTATAGATAATCATCCAATCCGAGGGATGATGGCTCTACCAGAATCATCAGTCTGCACTCAGACGATTGTCTATCTTATGTACATGAAAATGAATTTATAAAGCTGAGCATGGGAATGCCCACCTCAGCTAGATCATGAAAATATTATGAAGATAATGTATTGTATTGTATCTTATTACAGGTCGCCTTCCAGCTCGAAAAAACTTCATATCCTCATGATAAAGCATTTCACCCGACATCAACAGATTAACGACCTCATGCTTTAGGGGGCAACTGTTATAGAAATTTTTGGGCACTGCAACCCCAATCATAAATTTCCATAAACCAAGGGCTGTTAAGTCCCTAAAATTGTTGTTCCAACCTCTAAAAGAACAAGGTCAACTGATTACATCTTCTCCCAGAAGTTCTCCATGAAAAACTACTCAGAACTGGTCAAAATTGGACCATCTCACCTACTCCATGGTCAAAGTGCGCTGCATCCCACCTAAATACACATGGGAGGTGCGATGCATACTAAAAATCCCTTCTATGGGGTGTGATGGGTGAGAGTAGACAAATGGCAAGGTCAATCTGCGAGGTGGAGGATCATGGAATCTTCCAGAAACTTCTCTTGTGACACTTGCCTCTCTTCCTTCACCCAAGGATGAGTAAGAGATCATCAATATCCAAGTGGAATCAAGAACTATCAGAGAGAGGACACTAATCAAATCTGAAAAGCTGACTCACCCCCCTTGCAAACATCTATATATGGATCCCTCATCCCAGAGATCCAGAGGCTAGAATTTTGTATCTTGTAAGGAAGTGCTGCTGGTTTCTTGGTGTAACATCATAGTGTTTGTTGATCTAAGCTTTTCATGAGGTGAAGAAGGGCTTTCTTGCTGATAGGATGATGTTGGGTCAGAACAATTGGTTGTAATCCTCTTTGCTATTCTTGATTTTTAATAAAGCTATTCGAGTTTTCCTCCACATTCTTGTAAGATTGATGATATATGCATTTGTGTGGTCAATATATATCTGGTCCTATATTGTTTATGATAGTAGATCTCTGTTCTTGGATAGTGTTATGCTACTTTGATCCTACAGGTACTCTTTGAAGCTGGGTAAACGAGGAAGCGAGTGGCAAAGATCTATCAGAAGGGAGAGGAATCAAGCAAGGAACCAACTGTAAGACAGAGGTTGGTCTCCTTTATTCCCCTCTTATCTACTTCTCATAAATGAAAACGAAAGTGGTTTTAGTTTGTTTGTTTCTAAGGTAGCTACCAACCTTAGTGGGACTTGAAGCTCTGCATAGACACTAGATTTCCTGATAACAACTAGACACACCTTCTTGCTTTTTGAAGGCACCGTTTCACCCCTCTCTCTTGATGACAGTTAGAGCCAAGGAAAATATTTAAGGATTTGGAAATCGAGCCTTTATACCAGATGGGAATCCTACACCAAACGGTGTGAGGTCTAATTTGGACTTCATATCAGGGAGATCCTATGAATGTTGGTGGGTCTAGCATCGTCAACACTTCTTCAAATCATCATCATGAAGATTCTAGTAGATTATGCATCTAGCTTGCATATCCTACTAAAACAAATTTGGTGCAACTGGATCCTTGCCACATCCTTCACATACCAGACTCCAAATGTTAGATCCATTGGACATTAAAAACTGAGATTTAATAGTTTTTCTCCATACCTTGAAATTTGCAGTAGTGAGCATAACCACTCCTTGAGAATTCGTTCTAAAAAAAGAAATTCTAATATTTTTCCAATAAACCCCAGATCTACTCTCTAGCAATCAAGTTGCAAACAAGAATCTCGCTCTGATACCAATTGTTGGAAATGTTTGAGCACTACTTGGGGGGGTGAATTAATGGTGTCACTTATTAACAATTTTCACCAATTTTAGCTTCTCTACTGAATCACATATATTAACCAATAACACATTCTATCATCACATGAATATAAACAATGTAAGAAGCTAAATAAAACAACCATGAGAGAAATAATACACAACAAACCATCAAACACAACCACAAAACCATCACACGAGAGGCACAAGGTATATGGTGGAAAACCCTTCACTGGGAAAAAACCACCCTTGACATTGTTGTGTTTCTTTGAATCTTCTATTAAGAAAATGATGTATTTTACATAGATTTGTTGACTCCCATCAACATGGATACTCGACCTCATATACAATCAACTAACTCCCATCAACCAGGATACTCGATTCTACTGATCAAATCAGAAGACTATGTTCTCACATAGAACTATGGACTCCCATCAGCTGAAATCCACTGTTAACACTATGTAATTCCTCTAGGTTGAGGAGAGGAACCCAAAGGTAACCAGAAACCACTTTGAAACTAGAATTTAACCCTTCAAACTTTAGAGAGGGCTCTCTCTGTTCAAATTTTCAGTCACTTAGGTTTTAGCCTAGCTATAAAAATAAAGGTATAGATTTAACAATTTGCTATTAGGGTAGAGTGAAAATCCATTGGGCATACAGTCATATAAAGTTGAATTTTTTTTTTATCAGTGAGAGGACAAAGCGATGAGGGATATTTTGACAAGGGAAAGGTAGGAAGTCCTGCTGGTGTTTTCAATGTAATTTGTTTTAGAAGGGTGAGAAGAGAAATGGTGGAAGTGACATATAGAGCATCAAATTGAAGGATGAATTCTAAATTCCATTTAAGAAGAAAACATTAATTGTTTAGCAAACCATATCAAAGCACTTAGACGACAAGTTCTGAGATAAATCGTTGTTTAACCAAACATGAAGACATACAATCAAACATGGAAATGACAAGAGAGAAAAATTACAACATAAGAAAGCACATCACAATAGGAACTGACACAGGAATCCCTATAAATTCACACCTCAATCTTTTTCATTCACCAGAAAATATCATAAAAAGACAATGCACACTGTTTCTTCTTCTAAATACTAACAAACCAACCAGCCATTTTTTTTTTTGCTGAAGCAAGCGCCGATCCTTCTATTTAATTAAATCAAAAGAAAAATTACATAATGTACAAAAACCTGATATCTTACAATAAGACGGGAAAAGGACTCCTTGCCAATGTCAAAGACCCCCCTCCCTACTACGATGAGCATCCATCCTAAGAGAAGCTGATGTGGAAAGACTGCAAGAACCCCCCCACTTCAGAAATTACTTACAGATACATTCCCTGATGCCGACCAACAAACACAGACATCCCCAATCGCGTGAAATCCACACCCCGCAAACGAGGGAAAAGATGCGCCAAAAAAGCCTGATGAATAAAGCCCACCTGGCCCCACAAAACTAAACAATCCATCTCTATCGTTGATCCTGGCTGCTGGATCCCATGGCCAAGAATCATATCGTACCTTTGAACATGTCTGAGAGATAATGTGTGATCAAGGGTGGTTTTAAAGTCAATCCCTCTGCCACGTGTAGCAATCCCAATGGGATCGCTTCCAAAACTAAAAAACACAAACCACTAATGAGATGAGTGATCACTGGAGAGCCGATTTGGGTGTGGTTTTGAGACCTAAAATCTAGAAGGGGGAGAATACCAACAGCCGGAAAACCAATTCTCATTTTTTGTCTATTCTTTCCACGGCTCCTGTCCCCGATACTGAGCCTGTTTGAGAAATGACCCCATAAATTGTCTTTCGAGAACCTAAGGATCCCATTCACCTGACCTCAGTAGAGAGTGAGACATAACTTGGCCTGCCTTTCTACCATATGCATTCAGAAAGATTGAGAAAAAATTAGCCTGATAAATCAATTCATACATGCGATCCGGGTCCGATAACGAAACATTTCTCTGTCTTCTGTAACCTGTTCATCATAGAGAGCCTTTAAATGGTTTTGAGGAATTTCCCACCACTTGTTCGCCATCCCAAAATCTACATTGTTCACTCCTTGGTTCGCTAGAAGGTCCGCTAGTTTATTGGCCGAACGTCGAACATGGTTGAAACTCACCATTCGAAGCCCTTGGAGGTGAACATGGATTCTTTGGTAAACCATGATTAGTTTCCAGTGGTTAGATACTTTCTACAGCCCAGTACCACAATTAATACTTCTCATAGAGTTAATAGTAATCTCCGAGTCCGCTTCAACAATGGCATTAGAGCAATGGTTCTAGATCAGAAACTCTAGACATTGTTCCAGAACCATTAATTCTGCCATATTATTTCTGGCTCTGCCTAGATGATAGTGGAAGATAAAAATAATTATGCCCTCTTCATCTCTTAAGACTCCTCCAAAACCAGTCTTTCCCAGGTTGCCTTTTGAAGCCCCATCAATGTTGTATTTTAGATAACCTTTCGGTGGAGGTTGCCATAACTCCTTCCCTAAATCCATTGATGTGTCCTTTCTGATTAGAACTTGGGAAATTTTCCCTTTCATTCTTAGTTGTTTTAGAATTTGTAGCTCAGACAAAGAGGGAGGATTTTTGGGGAGATTGCGAGTTGTGGTACTTACTGTCTCCTGAAGCTATTTCAATATCAGATCAAATAGATAGTCTGGGGTGGACTTTTCATTTTTTAAAGTCCTTTTATTCCTTTCTTTCCAAACATTCCAGATAATGAAGCTTGGTGTGAAGGCCCGGGCCAGATTAATGAACTCATTCTCCAAAAAGTTTACTCTCCATTTGTTTAAGGTATTAGTGATACTACTTCTGTCCCTATCTGACTGATGGAAAATGGAAGAGAAGGAATCCCATAGCCAGGTAGTAAAAGAGTAGTTGTTAAGAATGTGCTCCATGTTCTCCTCCTGCTTTTCACAGAGCTGGCATCTGGAAGGCCCCATAACACCCCTTTTCCTAATTTTGTCCCAACTTAAAATTTTCTTATGATGAACCAACCACATGAAAATCTTGATTTTCATCCAACTTTGGTGCTTTTAGAGGAGCTTCCATGTCTTGTCTGGAACCCTGTAATCAAGCCCAAGAAGAATACTTTGGCTTCCTTAAGATTAAAGTTACATTTATTGTTATTGCCCCATCTCAATTGATCCTGCCCCTCTGTAACTAAAATCATCCTTTGTTTAAACAAGCTCCCAAGAGCCTCTACCTTTAATTTAATGGGACTTTCATCTTTGCAGTCAATTTTCCTCCAGCTTCTCCATTTTCCTAAGGTCTGAGCAAGATCCCAGAAATCCTTGAGTTTGTTTAACCCTTAGTGGTCTGTTTCCTTCTTGAGACTAGCAAAGTCCTCTATTAACAGTGTTGGTTCTTGCTGCCACTTGTCTTCCCAAAAGAGTACAATATCTCCTGCTTTGATTTTCCAGAAGCTATTATTTTGAACTAGGCTTCTATTATCCCAGGCTCTATTCCAGATGTGAGAACCTTTTACATTACCAGACATTCTTATGAGATCCTTAGTGTGCCAAGAGCTGGCATATTTTTCTTTCCAGATTCTTGCCCATTGTGTTTTTGGCTCTTGAACCCATCGCCACCAAAGCTTGGCTCCTAGAACTTTATTAAGAATCTCCTGATCATCCCAAACTAGTCCACCCTATCTCTTGGGTTTACAGATTTTGTCCCAAGATACCAGGGCCCATTTCTTCTTAGTTTCTTCCTTGCCCCAGAGGAAATCTCTTTGAATGCTTCTGAATTGCTCTAAAACACCTTTGGGAGCTGGGAGGGAAGATAACATGAATAATGGGATAGATTGCAAGACCTCCTTTGTCAGAGCCAACCTACCTGCCAGGTTCAAGACCCAGAAGGTCCAATTTTTGACTTTGTCTTGCAATTTATTAAGCACCAATTCCCAGATACTTTTGTGCATTGGTTTGTTTGTAAGAGGAATTCCCAAATACTTTGTGGGGAGGGAATCCCTTTGGAAGCCCAGAATTCTATAAATGTTTCTCTGAATAGCAATGTTAGTGTTTAAGAAGAATATTTTTGACTTAGAAAGATTGACTTCCATACCTATAGCCAAGGAAAATTCCTTCAGGATTTGATTGTAGACTGAAGCTTCTTTGATTGTGGGGAGCCCTTGCAACATGGTATCATCTACAAATTGTTAGTGAGTCAGAGCTTGACCATTCTCAGATAATTGAAGAGCTTTGATTTTTCCCATTGCCTTGGCATGCTTAATAGATCTACCTAGTCCCTCCATCATAAGAATGAAAAGAAAGGGAGAGAGCGGGTCTCCCCATCTAAGGCCTCTAGAAGGAATGAATATCTCTGAGGGAGATCCATTTACCAAAATTGAAAAGTTGGAAGAGGTCACTAGAGCCATGACCCAACAGATCCAATTGTGGTCGAACCCAAAAGCAATGAGAATCTTTTTGATGTAGATCCAGTTAACTTTATCATATGCTTTGGCTATATCCAATTGCATGATCATCCCTGCCTTTTTTTTACTGGTGAGCGTGTGGACCACCTCATGGGCTTGAATAATGTTATTTAAGATTTGTCTGCCCTCCACATAACCTGATTGTTCCTCTGAAACTAAAGAAGGAAGGAGAGGTTTAAGTCTATTTTCCACTACCTTAGAGATTATCTTGTAAACCACATTAGATAAAGCTATGGGTCTGTATTTGTCCGTAGTTTGAGCTGATTCCTATTTGGGGATCAGGGAGATGAAGGAGGTGTTGAGGGCTTTCAGGATCATCTTGCTGGACCTGGAATCCTCCACCACTTCCAGAATATCCTGTTTGACAATATGCCAACAAGCTTTAAAGAAATCCACATTGAAACCATCTAGACTTGGTGCTTTGTAGTTCTTCATGTATTTGAGAACCTCATTGACTTCCTCTTCAGTAACAGGTCTATTGATGTTATATACCTAGGGGGGATAATATGGGGTACCAAGATATAACATTACATTATAGATCTGATACCACTTTTTATGGCTCTGATACCACTTGTTGTAGCTTTGATACCACTTGTTGTAGATCTAACCCAGAAATATTATAGATCTGATATAAATATATAATACAATGCAAATAAACCATTTTGTAGCTCTGATACCACTTCTTATAGATCTAACCCGGAAATACTATAGATCTGATATGAAAATATAAGACAATGAAAATAAACCCAAGAAATAACAAGATCTGAATATAGATAGAAATGCTTCTTTATTATCAAAACCCTTATGGTAGGGCAACACCATACATTCACTCCTTAAGGAAGGAGAACACTCCACAAGCCATATGCCTGTTCATACAATAATCCTTGACTATCTCCATGTGGAGTCTCTAGCCTCTATATAGGCCTCATACATACAATACCATGGGCCATTACCATGGTTCCCTCATACCATCAACTAATACCATGGGCCCATTACATTATTATTAACTACTTGTGGTCCCTTACATGATATGGGTTAACCACCTTATTTATTACTATGGCCCATCCTATTATTACATTGTTACCTTGGGTACCTCCCTTGGTACGCCATATTATCCCCCCTAGGTATATAACAATTGAGGTTAAAATTGTCCTCTCTAGACACCAACTTTGGGATATGCCTTGTAATTTCCTTGATGGAATGTTCCTTGTCTGGATTATTTTCACGGGTGATGTTTCAGAAATACTAAACAAGCACGGCTTCAATATTCTTATGGGTCTTCTGGATTTGTCCATTCTCATATTTTATCATTGAGATTCTATTGTATGCTGTTAGCCATAGTGGATTTGTGGAAGAATCTTGTATTCCGTTCTCATTCCTTGAGCCATTGAACCCTAGACTTCTATTATTATTATGATTATTTATAATAATAATATTAACAATTGATACTAATAATAATTATTAGAATAAAAGTAACTAATTATTAATAATATTATAATTAATTAATTAATACTAATTTTGATAATGATCAACATAATAATAATTTATATTAATTAAGTTATCTCATCAATAAATTAATCAAAAATTATTAAAAAGAAAACCAACATTCATCTCAATTTACTCTCATCATTAATAAATCAAAATTATTCAAAAGAATAGCCGACATTCTTCTTAAATTACTCTCCTCATTACTATTTAATCTCTTAAATTAGCTCTTCTTCTATCAAGCATTCAAGAAGTCCTGGTGATGGATCCGAGTTGGGATTTGAAACGTTGGCAAAAAAAGGTTCTTACTGTGGATTCTCTGGAAACTAAATCAAAAAATGTTTCCTCTTGTTTGCATAAATTATCCCATTCTTGGTGATGCTTATCAACCTAATCACTTTTGACTTTGTCAAAGCCGTCTTTGATCAGAGTCTAGTTGAGTTCCTGTAATTTGATTTCCAATGATCTTTTGTTCACAGAAACGTTACCAAAATCCTTTTTGTTCCACTCTTTTAGCCTGAAGTTGACATTCTTTAGTCTTTTATGAAGGAGATACATTTTTGAGCCCTGGAATTGCAAGTCCTCCGACCACCATTTTTCAATGTTGCTGATGAAATCCAGGTGGGAGAGCCAAATATTCTCGAATCTGAAGGGCCTATTCCTGGGAGAAATTAAACCCTTGATTTCCAGTTGAATCATCCAGTGATCTAAACCTCCAAAGGGAAGGACTGTTGTTGTTATTTCTTTATCTGTAAGCAAAAGCTCCTTTGATATCATGAACATATCCAACTTAAAGGCTACCTATGCCTCACCTCCTCTTTTGTTGTTCCAGGTAAAAAGGCCATTGCTTAGGTCTAAATCAACCAATTTCATCTCATCTATGAAAGTCTGAAACACTGAGGAGTCTTTGTTGAGTGCTCTGGTGCCTCCTTTTTTTTCCAAAAGAGATTTGATCATATTAAAGTCCCCTCCCATGATCCAAGGAATCCCAGCCTGTCTGTTCCTGAGATCAATTAGGGATTCTAATAATTTTAGTTTGTCATTTATTCTTTGAGGACCATAAACATTTGTGACTAGGAAGGTTTTTGAATCCCCCACTGGTTGAATGACCACTGATAAGTAGTTTCTAGATGCTTCTGCATCTGCTCTACTGATTTTCTTTGGATTCCAAAGAGTTAGAATGCCCCTCGCCGTGTTTTCAACTTTAACCTCTAGGAACTCAAATCTATTGAGCCATTTGCTTTGAATTTGTTTTATTTTCTGGATGGAACATTTCATTTCCTAGATGAAGATAACATCTGGAATTTCCTGTTTAATTCTATGACTAAGCATTCGTTGTTTTCTTTTACTACCTAGACCTCTGATATTCCATGATGTGGGCTTCATATTTAAAGATTTGTAAATGAGTAACTGGTTAGGTCTTTCATCTTACCTGAGTCGATTATTAACTTTCCACACTCTATCAAGAGGTCCTTCTGTTTTTTCCTCCCTCTCTTCTTTCCTGCATTTCTGGTTGCTAATCCTTGAGTTGATTTCATTATTTTCACTCCTTTGTATTCCTATTTTTCAATGGTTTTTCCTTTATCTAATCCTCTTTCCTGAGTTTTCCATAAGAATAGTTGTTGAATTTTGTTGCAGTCTTCTTGGGGTAGTGAGTCTATCCCTCCCATGGACCCCTGCATCAAGAACCCTTCCAAATCTAGATTTTCCTTATCTAGAATTTCCTGAAGTTCATGATCTTCTAGATCTGTTTCACTCTGGGTCATTTCCTAATCCATCTCTAGTTCTGTTTCACTCATTATAGTTTCCTTCTTATTATCCATCTCTTGTGTTGGGTAGCAGTATTCTTTTGTTTCCATTTCCTTTTCATTAGGGCCATCCTCCATATATTTGTCTTCATTCGCCATTTCTACATTCTCTTCTAGTGCTTGATAACGATTTTCGCTTACCTTTTTACCCTCATTACGAAGTTTCCTTGGTCCCTTTTTGCTGCCTTTTCCTCAACTTGTAACTTTCTGGAAGCTATATGTGTCCTTAATTTCCTTAGGTTTTCCCTTGTTGTCTGTTTGAATAAGAGGGAAATCTCTGAAAAAGTGTCCATGTTCATGGCATTTACGACATATGAATGGGATATGCTCATAGTCTACTATTTGTACCCATTCCTCATCAAAAACTTCCAGGATGACTTCATCTGGAAGAGCTCCTGATAGATCCATTTCTACACAGATCCTTGCATAGGAAGTGTATTTGCCTCTTCTTGTGGCTTCTGAGGCTTTGACAAAATTTCCTAGTTTGTTGCCTATGGTAGCAAGCAATTCAATTTTCCAATAATCAAGAGGAAGAGAATAGAGCCTTACCCAGACTGGTACCGAAGTGAAAGTTTCCCACTCTGGAAAAACGTTCATCTTCCAAGGCCGCATATAGAGGCCAGTTGCTACATAAAAGTAGGGTCCTCCTTCGAATATTTTGTCTTTGTCTTCGATGTTTGTGAACACCACAGTGAAAAATCCCTGTTACCCAAGATGAAGATCTATACTTCCTTTGGGTTTCTAGTGATAGTTGATCCATAACTGTAAAGCCTTTTCTGTGGGCCATAATCCCATAAACTTGCAGATTATAGCGTAGGTCCCCATATGTTCCCTATGTGCCTATAGTGCAGGATCGTTTAACACTACTCTAGGAGTAATCTCCATTTTGGGTCTGCACGGTCCCTTTTGTTTATTGTTCCTTGTGCCCTGATTTTTGTCTTCTTCCTTCTTGTTTTTAGTACTGACATTTTCCTTGGGCCTGCCCCCGTTTATCTCCTTTTCATTATTACTCTTTTCCTCTTCCAATGAATCTCTGACTTTTCCCAGAGGAGACTTGCCTCTGTTGGAAACATTGCTTTTGTAGGAGGGAGGGGGGCTCCCTCCTCTGCGATCCTCCATTAGGAGCAGGCGCTGAACGTTTTTGAAACCGTAGCTGCATGTTTTTTTTTCCGCCTGTTATCCCCAACCAACCAACCATTTTCACACTCAAACCCATGAAACATATAAAATTATCTCATCCATGAACTTGTGGGATCAATCTCAACCTTTTCCCCAAAGATAAAGTTAGTTACATTAGATTTAGAAACTGCTTGCTAGGAAATAGGGACTAAATTTATGGAAAATATGGGTCAAATATTAGATCATATCTGTCAAATCATGACATATGTTACAAAACCAAAGGATTTAATTGTAACTTGGCTTGTTTTTAACATAAACCTCTTTTACGTTTTCAAAATTCATCACCATTTGGTCAGAAACTAATATTGAAGTGAGACTTTCCAAAAACGCAACAACTCCCCTGCACCCAAAATGAAACGAGTTTATTTTTCAAATATATCCTAAACGATGAACCGAATTGAGCTGATTTTTTTCATCCAGTTAATATAATTATAATTATTCTCTACAAAAAAATTGGGCTCAATCTGAATCACGAATTTTGAGAAAATCAAAAAATGGATGGAGATGATAGTGTCTTGTTTCTCGGAAAATGTGAAGCATTTTGAAATGAAGTTGAGTGAGTTTATTCATGTCATCCGCATGCATATCCTGTAAAAATTTCATGGCAAAGAGGTACATGATTTAAGAGATATGGTGGAAATATTTTTGCAACAATGGCACAACAAGAAAGTGCAACAAAACGCTAATTGCATGAATTTGACCAAGTGAAATATCTAACCGGGTAGGATGGTTGTTGAATGATGTTGACAATCTCAAATACCCTCTTGAACCTCCATATGTATGGATCCTATATCAAATATTAATGCCTTTGACAATAGCGCAACAAAAAAGGAAAGCGCAACATCAACTTGCAGTGGTAATATTATTATTGAAATATTTTATTTGACTTGGCAATTGACTTAACAAGAAACCACTGAAATCAGCTTAATGATAAAAAATCAAATTTGTTAGATCTTCACTCATGGCTTGTGTTATCACAAAATCAACCCCTGATAGGCTGCTAATCAGGGAGACTCTGAGAAACTATTTCAAACCAACTTTTGGCTGAGGCTTAGCCTCCTCAACCTGAGAGGGCTCTCTCACTAGATTAAAGATTTTGATAATGAATAAGATGACTAACTCTATGGAAAATTCAAAAAACAATGTATAAATGGTTGAAATACCAATTAACAAACTTCCATTGGGCTATGGAGTCAAAGTGTGTTTCAGTACAACAATAAGATCAATTTCACATGGAAGTCAAGGCATAGAGGGTTTTAACATAAAAGCAAAATAGAGATATAATGTAAAGAACACAGCCTACAAACACATGAAGGAAGTTAGAGCATCATCAATGAATTCTAAGTAACATGTGTCTATACCACTGCAAGTAAGTATATGAAGGAAGCCATGAGGAAAATCAAACATTAAAACCCTTTCTGAACCCTAAGTAGTGAAAGCAACTCTTTGTATTAACTTAAAAACATACAATCACATACAATAACACAATGTGCTTGTTTCTTTGAAAATTTCCAATCACTACCAAAGCTAAACTGAAGAAGGCCATTTGTCAGAGAACGAGTTTGGATTGTAATCAATGCTACTACCAACATGATGAGGAGTTACACTCCTAGTTGTATTAGGTCTCTAGGACTGTTAGTTAACAACTAACTGTAATTAATAGTTTGTTTAAGTATCAATAGGTGTCAGGTCAAGTGAAATTCAAATTCCCCTCATGATGGAGGAAGGAATCCAAGCTTGTAATGAACTCTATATATGACAAGAGAGGTAATGCATCAAGGGTTAGAAATTTTCAGAGAAACACTCATATTGTGTCATTGTAGAAGATCATGTTTTTATGAATACAGAGTTTGGCTTTACTTCTCAGGATTCAGAAAGAGTTCAATGGTGGCTTGTTTTATGTTTGTCCTTATTTCCTTATTTGCAGTAGTATGAATGTATGATACTTTGAATTCATTGACATGCTCTAACTTCCTTCATGCATTTATAGATTGTGTTTCTTACTTGTCTATATGTGTTAACTGATATGTTGAACTCCAAATGCTTTGATTTCCATGTAAAGTTAATATAATTGTTATACTGAAGCATTTCTTGACTCCATAAGCCCAATGGATGTTTACTGATCATGTTCAACCATTCATATTTTTCACTTGTTTCATATAGTTAGCCATCTAATCTTTATCAAAATATTTAACCTAGTGAGAGAGCCCTCTCAGGTTGAGGAGGCTAAGCCTCAGCCAAAAGTTGGTTTGAAAGAGTTACACAAGGTCTTCCTGTTCAGCGGCCTATCAGGGGTCTGATTTTGTGATAACAGCTTGATTAACACATTTTCTTAAACTTACTAAAGTCAAACCTTAGGAAATCAATGACTATTTCCATCCTCACTTGAATTTTTTTTTGACATAGCCCTAACTTAGACTCAAACTAATCACATGATCTCACATTTGATGTCGTGGGATAGGGGGCCTGCAAATTAAAAATTAACACATAACACATAACATTGAAATCCACATAATACTTATGCACATAAAATCTCAAAAATAATTAATTAATAAATAAAATATTTACAATCGAACTATTGGCCTCTCATTCCTCTCTCTCACTCACTTACATGCCTCATGGGCTCTCCTAGATTTATACAAGTGGATCTAAACCCAAAGTAGGTTCTAGATCCTAAACAAACTCCCACAATATCTCTCATGATCCATAAAATATCTCACCTAATCCCTTATCCCTAGATAAGATATAACTAACCCAAAAATCTCTCAATTCTTCCAAAATACTCTCGAACCTTCTCCTATTTACAATAATTCTCATTCTCTCCTAAAAATATAGGAAAATACATTAAATAATTAAATCCTAACTTAGGAAGCTAACTCCTTTAATAAACATTCAACCCCAGGTTAGGTGCTCTTGCTTTAGACTCCCCAAGTAAAAGAAAATCATGGTCTCCCGACCATATGTCTTTATAAGTTGATAAAACTCCTCTTGGATTCCAAACTTTCATTTTCAGTAAATCAGTTGCTCTATCATGTTGTTGATGTTTTATGGTTGTCTTCTCTCATCTTCCAGGCTTCCAAAATTTATGTTTTAGTTCTCCTCCTTCTTTGTTTATTTATATTCAAGCAATTAAATGCATCGAGATGTTGTCTTTCTGCCTTATATTACAATATCTTGGTTTATGCGTTTTTTTCCACCAATTTTATTAATTCTTCAATCTCATCATCCAATTTACTATCTGATTGAATTTTGCTGTTACTAGTTTGGAAAATCAATTCATCATCTTTAACATTAAATTGAAAATTACATTTTATCTTAGGTTCGACATTTTTACTGCTTGAACATTTCTCTTCTT
The DNA here is from genome assembly GCA_031772625.1 of Pinus tabuliformis. NCBI lineage: Eukaryota > Viridiplantae > Streptophyta > Pinopsida > Pinales > Pinaceae > Pinus > Pinus tabuliformis. Next base: position 1,594,810,216 of record CM062820.1, on the reverse strand, counting down.
TATCTGCAATTTAATTGGATTCAGGTCTGATCAACATTTATGAGATATTCTTCGGCGTAAATCACATGAAATTTCATTTGTCGACGTGTTTCGAACCAACAAGTGTTGTTCATCGTCAGGACAAGTTGAAGAATCAGATCTAACTTTGCATATTAAATAGTCAGAGCAGGACATCCAATGGCTATATTTCTTGACCAAGCAACGGCTAAATTTGACCAGGAGACGGTTAGTTGTACAGGATTAAGGGCATGACCTATATTTTAATAATTAAGTTAATTCAAATAAATATCAAATTGTTAGTTAGTTATATTCTTATTAAAAACGAGGTTAGAGGGACTATAAATGAATATATCCTAAAATAAATTAATTAATTTAAATTAACAGTAAGTTATATATATATATATATATATATATATATCTATATATATATATATATATATATTAAAGATAAAGAGACTTATTTTATAAATCAATTATAAAATAAAACATCATAAAATGAATTTAAATAGATAGTTAGTTAAAAAGATACAAAATTAGTTATATATATATATATATATATATATATATATATATATATATATATATATATATATATATATATATATATAAAGGGACTTATGTTATATATTAAAATAATTTAATTATAAAATTAAATCATTTTTAAATTAGTAGTTATTGAAAGATATTATAGAAAAATTTTAGGGGGTTAGAAAGAATATTAAAATTTTATTTATTTATTTATTTTAAAGTTTAATTAAGGGTTAAACTATCATATTATCCTAGATCGATTTTAAGGTATAGAATTATTATTATAGTTATGAACAGATTAATATAATAGTGTTATCATAATAATATTTCATTAATCAAAGGATTAGTGAGCACGCAGCTGACCTCAAGCATAAGAGAACCAAGTCTTCCGCTTTAGCTGAGCATGCGGAGAGTACCAAACATCATGTTTGTATAGAGGAGGCGAGTGTTATTGCTAAGGTTTCGCAATTCCATCACCACAAATTTAGGGAAGCCCTTGAGATTGAGAAAAGACCAAACAATCTCAATAGGGAAGACAGATGGAAAATCAGTAGTTGTTGGATCCCAACACTCTCTTCCTAGTCATTTTCTTCCCTTCCTCCCCTCCCTTCATTTTTAGCTTGTTTTCCCGTATCATTCTCTCATGGGCCTTTAGTCTTTGATGAGATTTTGAGTCCCGGCCCTCTCCTCTTAGTCGCTCTTCAAGATTATGTTATTTATTATAAGATAATTATATAGGAAATTTAGGTTATAAGTATACATCTTTATTAATAATTTTATGAAATATTATTATGATAACACTATTATATTAATCTGTTCATAACTCTAATAATAATTCTATACCTTAAAATCAATCTAGGATAATATGATAGCTTAACCCTTAATTAAACTTTAAAAAATAAATAAATAAATAAATTTTTAATATTATTTCTAACCCCCTAAAATTTTCTATAATATCTTTCCATAACTACTAATTTAAAAATGATTTTTTATTTTATAATTAATTTATCTTAATATATAAAATAAGTACCTCTCTCTCTCTCTCTCTCTCTCTCTCTATATATATATATATATATATATATATATATATATATAGATATATATATATATATAACTTTGTATATTTTTAACTAACTATCTATTTAAATTCATTTTATGATGTTTTATTTTATAATTGATTTATAAAATAAGTCCCTTTATCTTTAATATATGTATAACTAATTATATATATTTAATAACTTTTTAACTAACTATTAATTTAAATTATTTATTTATTTTAGGATATATTCGTTTATAGTCCCTCTAACCTCGTTTTAATAAGAATATAACTAACTAAAAATTTGATATTTATTTGAATTAACTTAATTATTAAAATATAGGTCATGCCCTTAATCCTGTCCAACTAACTCTCTCCTGGTCAAATTTAGCTGTTGCTTGGTCAAGAAATATAGTCGTTGGATGTCTTGCTCTGGCTATTTAATATGCAGAGCTAGATCTGATTCTTCAACTTGTCCTGACAGTGAACCACACTAATTGGTTCGAAACGCATCGACAAATGAAATTTCATGTGATTTACGCAGAAGAAGCTCTCATAAATTTTATATGGATCACAAAATCCTCAATTCAACATTTGATCAACATATTTTCTAGCAATTGTAGTTCTTCTTTACATTTCATCAGTGTTTTATGGTCTCTTTCAGAAATCATTTCAAAATACTAGTCTTCATTCTTGCATGGAACATAATTAGTGTCTCGTCCATCATCTACAACACATCCTGCATCCACACACCAATTGTCATATTTAAAAACATAAGCATTTATAGTCTCAATAAATGATTTTTTCCTCAAGTCTTTATGCTGATCTTCTAAATAGTTTGTGGCACCATCTGTGGGAATCGAACCCATGTTCATATCAACATATTTCATTTCAACATCATCATCATCCTCACTAATCGTCAATCCTTTTTCTGGTTCACAAATGCATACATTCATCTCGGTTATCTGGAGTTTTTCTACTTCCCTTAACAAAACTTTCAATTTTTTCTTTTGTATTCTTTTAGTCAACTGCTTGATTGGCCATCTCACTATATTATTCATTATCCATCCATGTTTCAGATTTTGTAGTAGCTCCATCAATACGTCAAGTCATGTCTTCAACCCAACAATCTCTTTCTCGAACTCTTCATTATTTACACCAACTATTATGGCATCGCTGTGGCTTTTTTCCGAATTTTGCAAACAACTGTCCATAGTAATCTTCATCTCCTTTTTCCCTTACATAAGCTCCTATATACTCTACTTCCCTTTCTGCAAACAACTGCAATATTCTTTTTCCCTACAATACATTGACCAGACTTTCGATGTCAGGCTCTACCGATCATGCACCCAATTACAATTAATGACTCAAGCTTAAATGCACTTTTGACTTGATTTATGACTCTTTAACTCTAGAATTCTAATTTGGCATCAACTCTTTACATCAATGAACCTTGGGTGTCGGATACAACTGAAAATGCACCCTTTTATACAATATATAAATATCTTCTTCATGACTCAACTATACATGACTCTCAAGTATTCATACATGTTCTTCCTTGTTACATTTAGAAATTAATTCTTTAATTTCTAATCAATACATATTATGCCATGCATAGTCAACATTACCTTTGACAAGAAACACCACACTACTTCCTCCTTTGGTTTGAATGGAATTTTGGACTTCATTACTCCATTGTTACACAATTTCTACATGTCAAATTATTTACATTCTTTCTTCCATCCATGAGCTAGGATTTCAAATTTACTTTTGCAATTTTCCTTTAAATATTTTAAGTCACTTATTTGTTCCTTATTGACATGAATTTAATATGACTGAAAAAAAAAAAAAAAAAAACTTCTCAAACCATAAAATTAACTTTAAAATTCTCACTTCTACTAAGTCTCTCCATAACTCTATCATTCTCCTCACGTTTTGTTTTTTTTTGTTTTTAATTTGAATACCAATAATCAACTTATAATTATGTTAATGACTAGTTACAAGGGAAATTTCAACAACAATTGGATATGCAGGTTATATTCAAATGACTTGTATGTAGTTAACCTCTAGATCGACACTTACAACTTGTGCACAACAACAACTAATAAACTTGTGTGCAACCAATAATAGATATGCAACACAAATTCCAATGCACTTTTGTAAAATATCAAACTTGTTGTAGCCGCTACAACCACCCGCGAAAATTTTACCTTCACTTCATTTTGGAGCATCCCTCCTTAAATCTTAGTAGCTTGTCTTGCACTACTCAGGTATTTATGCTTTCATTTGAATTTATCTTTCACTTTATAGCTTTTTTCACTTTCTTTGCTGACTAACCACAAGCTGACCCCAGTGACTTGGTTGGTCCAGTTCTTGCACTACCTTGGCAAACTGTGCAGTTCTAGAGGGTAACCAACCTTTCTCTCAAGAAATGCGCAATGCAACCCAGCAGTGAGCTTAGGCTCTCAAATTGCACAGACCCACCTGGAAGCTTGTCTTCAACTAGGAAACTGGGCAAAGCAGTCCAAGCCAACAAGTGAGCCTTCAACTCCATAATTGTGCATAGTCAGTTGAAAACTAACTTTCAACCCAAGAATTGTGCAGTCCAAACCCATAGTGAGCACTCAAGTCTAGAATTGCACAGAGACAGTTGACATCCTACCTTCAGCTAGGAAATTGCATAGAGCCTGAGAGGTAGTTGAGAGCCACACAACCCAGAAATTGCGCAGAACCATACTGTGCTTAGAAACTATCATTACACGAACCAGAGAGTTTCCCAATCCTCCCCATGACCATGCAATACTTCTAGGAAGTGCATGGTAGGGTCCTCAAAAAGTAATAAGCTAAGAGGAAAGGAATCCTCGGGAAGTGGGGAATCTATTATTAGCTTCCCGTTTCTGCTAAGTGTTGTTGTTGTCCTTGATCTCAAGCATATGCGTCATGAACTCCATTTGCTCAAATATATGTAATGGACACCTCTAGATCTCACTTTTGCATTCAATCATCAAGCTATACCTTCCTTAGGAGATCAAGGAGCCTTCAGAGCATTGTCATCACTTTTCAGGGTGAGTTTTTCTTTTATTGCTTTTTTCTTCTTTTTATGTTGCTTTGGTTTGTTTATCCTGTGAGAGTTTTGTTATGCTCATTTTGTTGAATGACTCTTGGAATTTTAATTTGTTTTAACTTGTAGAAGTGTTGTTTCAATTTATACATTGCCTTCCCCAAGCGTCGCATGAGTTTTCCCTTTTTTTCACCAATAGTCTTCGATTCAGTGACTCCCTTCACACACTTTGTGTCCCTTCAGTTTGATCCATTATTGCACTTGTCTTACATGCATACATATACACTTAGTCAAATCTACACTCATTCTTACATCATCCTTTAGATATGTCTTTTTTCACACTCCCCATGGACATATCTGGGCTCCCCCTACCCAGATCTCACATTCACTTGCATACACTACACAATTTGGTAGCTCAAGGCCTTTGCCTTGGCTTCTCGAATTGCATAGAGCTAATGTTTGCTTGCCATGAGTGTATGTTTTTTGCCACAGGTACCACACTCGCAAAGCACTTCTCTCCAATAGTCATTGTACCATGGAATTAAAGAGAGTTGTTTCAAGAGCTACCACTAAAATTAGTACTAGGGAAGTAGTTGAGAAAGTGCCAATTTACTTGACAATATATGTAGATTCCCAACTATTTACAGAAAATGAGTCAACACTAACATGGCAGCAAAACCAACAACAGTGGCAGAAGGTAGTAAGCTAGTATAGGATCAGGGAAAGAGGAAGTTGCTGACATAATAAAGGGAGAACAAAGCTACAGAGCAAAAGTGCATTCAATCTTCATGCAAGTAGCTTTGATAGGAAAAGCAATAGGAATCACAGGACACAAACAATAGAGTAGAGGAAGAGAAAAGAGCAAAGCTTGCAGGTAGCAGAACTGAGGTCACAACAAGCACAATGAGAGTCTAAGGAAGCACAAGAGCTAAGAAGCAGAAACAAGAAGAAGAACAAAGGCAAGACATAATGACAAAGAAACATTGCTAGTATAGGTTGATGAGCTGGAACAACTAGTAGCTAAAGAAGAGAGTGAATAGATGCAGTTTCCCTCACCAAAGCTAAGCACAAGAACCAAGTCTGACTAGAGGTTGACAAGTACATGGAGCAAGTGATGTGCGAGGCTACCATTGATGAATTGCAGCTTAGGGCAGACAACATGCAGAAGTACGTTGGTGGTCCAACCACACTCAGGACAACATTGTGCATCCTTAAAGATGAGACAGACAAAGTTTCGAAGACCACATGCCCGAATGCCATGGAGGCAAGAGTTTTCTTTCAGCAAGAAAACATCAAGACATCACAACACAATACCAAGCTTGGCATTAGTACATGACCGAGTAGCATCAAGTGGAGGTTGTCGAGTTGGTCTTTTCCCACACTCCGGAGTCATAGTGTTTTTTCTTTTTATGTTGTCTCTAGCCTATTTTTTCCCACATGGGTATATGTGGAAATTGTATATTATTATAAATATGTTGTTAGTGAAATTCCAAGTGTCATTAGTGGAATGTGAATAGTCACTATGTAATGTAAAGAGACATGAGGGTAGACGAAGAGTCACAAAGGGGAATTTCAAAGGTCAACCCACGCTTTGCTATAAATAGAACCTCATAACTCATAGAATGGACTTTTGGCTAGGCATTTCTTAGAGAAGGTTTGGAGAGTATTGTGACGAGCTTTGGCTTCTCCATAACGTAGAGTGAGTACATCTCTTTGGAGGAGCAGGCAATGTTGACTATAATGTTGCGCTATTGGGGCTAGTGGCTATCAATGGTGTATGTATGGATGGAACTTTCACTTAATAATATAACCGAGACAACACGTTTTCATTCATATGTTTGTTACAAAGAATTTTGTCATTGTCCCTATACTCCCCATTCCTTGATCCTAGAGGACCTCTATAGTGAACCCCGCATGCTTTTCCTTCATGGAGAAACTCCCATTATGTCCCTCTCCATGAGTAGATCATTTCCCTTTTGCACCATTTCCCTTGAAATTTCTGTTTTTCCCAGTTTACAAGACCAGCACTAATGGCTTTTGTCTCCCCCGAACCGATGTGTAGAGATTAGCACTACTCCTCGCACTGACCGAAGCGACTAAAATGTTGTTGGCTTCTTGGGGCCTAAACCAGGTTCAAAGGTAATTTAGCCAAACAAATCTCGGTACTACTGGCCCTGTTATCACCAAAATAAGGGTTTACATTATTCTCGGTCATGGTCTTAGATAAGTGTCAAGTCACCCTATGTTTTAATGGGTGGGTGATAGGTTAGGAGTCTCAAAAGTTTCATTTTTCATATCCAAATAAAGTATAACATCCTTTTTCCATGTTTCATGAGTCTTACATTCTTTTTAGAAACTCATATCTTAAGCCATTTTGAATTTTTTTTGGAATTAGCCCCGAAACCACATTTTCATAGCCCAGACAGTGTAAAATTTTTGTTTTGCACCACGAAAACACTGCTGTTTTCATAGTGCTTTCCCCTGCGCCCTGTGAAAGCACAGATTCATAGAATAGTCTTGTCAAACATCAATCCGTTAATATTCCATTCAAATTTCCATTATTAGGTGTCAGCTAGGAGTCATTCCTTAAGCATGCCACCATCCTAACTCATCATTTCGAATTTAGGGCTCATTATGAAAGATAATTTCGAATTCGAAAGGGATGGCTAGTCTCATCATGTTAAACAGAATTGTTTTCAAACAGTAAGCTTTGGTAGTTTTTCAACAAGGTTTTCTTCATCCATAATTCAAGCGAGGCTGACCACATCTAGCAAACATAATTGTGCAATTAAACCTCTTTGTTCCTTTTTTAGAAGCTTTGTCATACCGTTAGAGCTGATTATCTTTCCCGATTTCCACGCAATACCCCTTACAACTTCCTTTCCTTCTGCAAAAAATTTAATGAAAAGTTCTTGAAAATTAAAAGCTATTGTACCCAAGGATTGTAGGCATTGGACTCCTAGTACAACATCAGCATCTCCCATTGGAATGGAAAGCATTGGGCTAGTCAATACATATTCTCCCATGGATAGCTTGATATTATGGCACTTTCCAGAGCAATTTATTGTTCCTCCATTTGCAACCATCACTTGACACTCTGGTGCTGGATATAGGAAGAAATTCAATTCTTTTGCTACCTTACAATGAATAAAATTGTGGTGGAACTTTCCAGAGCAATTTATTATTCCTCCATTTGCAACCATCACTTGACACTTTGGTGCTAGATATAGGAAGCAATTCAATTCTTTTGCTACCTTACAATGAATAAAATTGTGGGTACTTCCTGAATCAATCAACACTATTACCTTTTTCTTCTTGATTTGTCCTTATATCTTGATGTTTTGAGGAGTGGTAATTCCAGCCAATGCATTACAAGATATGGTCAGACTCATTTCTTCTTTATCTAGGCTTTGTTCCTGGAGTATATCCTCTTCTTTTGACCTTTCTTTCTCCTTTTATTCTTCCTCTTCACAATCTATGTAGAATAATTTCTTCTCAACACACTTATGACCTTTAGTGTATTTGCTATCACAACTGTAACAAAGCCCTTTTGCTATTTTTTTTCCAATCGTTGTGGTGTTAACCTTATAGGTTGTGGAAGACTAGGGGCAACAACACTTCCATATTTATAATTGTGAGTCGTATGCTTCCTGGTTGCCATAATTTTTCTTTCCATTTTTCTTGCTAACCTGAATGCCTTCTCTAATGAATCAAGTTCCCAAAGGCAAACATCATGTTGCATATAATCCTTTAAAGTCCCTATGAACACATCAATCCTATGCTCCTTTGGAATAATTTTTACCCTTATGTTCAATTTTTGGAACTCCTCAATATGCTCCATTATTGAACCCTTTTGTTTGAGACTTATCAATTGGCTAAAAAAAGTGTTTCTTTTTGTATCCTCATAATGTGCTGTCAATTCTTCCGTAAAAATTGCCCAAGTGATAATTTGTTTATGAGAGCAAATCCATTGATACCATACAAACTGATTTGGTTCCAAATATAAAGTTGCAATATGTACCTTTTGTGTGTTTTTCACATTATTGAGATCGAAAAATTGCTCCATCTGTAATATCCATGTTGCGGGATCCTTTCCATCAAACTTCCTCATATCGATTTTTGGAATATGGTGGGTCTTCGATCCAACATTAGAGTCTATGAAATCATGATTAACATTTCTTTTGCTCACATCATGAGTTTCCTTTACTACCCTTTCACCATTAGTAAGTATTTCTTGTAGAAAATTTGTCAAATGTACCTTCAAATCTATCTTCAAATCGTAAATCTTAGCTTCCACACCCTTTATCTTAGATTCCATGCCATTTATCTTACATTCTGTTAGCTTTTGTGAGATTGAAATTTGTTGCACTTGGTCTTGTAATTTTGATATATCATGTAGCATTTCTTCCTCTTCTTCATGAGTCATGCTAGAGATTTCAGGTTGCTTACTATGTGTTTGCATTTTCTTTCCTTGGGGCATCAGTTACCGATAATAATGCTCTACTATGCCCTTTGAATTCCTTCAAAATAATTTTTCAAACCAAGCTTAAGAAAAAATTTAAAAAAATCTATAGACCTTTTTTCACTTTGTAGGAGCTCAATATTACCTCTGATGTATCTCTATAATTTCAGATCATCTAGTTCTAAAATTACGATTTGCAGTAGCCCTCTGTGTCCTCTTTTCAATGCCACCAGTCTGATCCCAATTGGATTCTCCAAGGAAGAGTTATGCCAAATCTCCCACAATGACCTGATTATAGACTACTTCAGAAGAGCGAACTTTTACAATGTGCTACGTGTCCTTGTTTCGACCTTTGGCTCTAAAAAATATATACAAGAAACTATAGCCCATCCTCTTTCTGTACCTTCTTACGAAATTTCAATGCGATGCCCAGAGAGAAAGTTATGACGATTTTCCTCAGGTCACCTATTTGGAATGTAATTTAGGAGTCTGCAAAAAGACCAACTTCCTCAGATCATATCTCTGCAAATATAGTGCGAAACGCTTTGAAATTCAGATCTGCGGTTCAGTGTGATTTCATCTCAAATGGGTTTTTTTTTCACTTCTGAAATGTTGTAGAAAAAAAGTTATAGCGAAAATGTCACAATGACCTATTTGGAGCAGGAAACCCTAGAATCCAAAGCTTCGATACCAAATGTTATGAAACCAGTGCACAAAAATATAGAAAAGATAGATCAACGCCTTAGAATTCAGCCTCTTCGAGGGGGCAACCTCCTTTACATTACATAAATGAACAATTCTTCCATGATTCAAATGACAAAACTTCCTTTCTATATATAGGAGTCTAAGGAGTCACAATATAACCCAGTCGACCTAACAATAATAATATAAAGGCACAAAAATAACAATAGAGGGATTCTATGGAGCACAATAATAACAATATGGGGACAATAGGGGCACAAAAATATTAATAAGGGACACAACTACAATAGTAATGGGGTAATCACTAGTATTATAGGGACCTAACAATCAGGGTGATGAAAAAGGGCAATGAAGGATACATATTAAAATAGTTTTGGCACATAAAAAGAGTTTTGGCATATAAAAAGAAGAACAACTATGAAGAAGAACATCTTATAAGGGTAAGTGGTTTTTATTTTTGGTTGATCATATTAGTCTTCATGGAATTTTGAAAAACTCCCAAACTATAGATTTTTGAAGGCTACGTTGAAAAATAACATACACAGCAGTTTTGTAGTGCATTACGAAACTACTAAAGATGACCATTTAGCACTTATGGATGCTTTCCGGAGGTAAGGTTTGATTAGTTCCAAACTTTGAAGTTGCTGGTAGACATGGGATCACATATGAAGTTTCAGATGGCAATGGTGTAGAAAGCAAGGTTCCAAGAAGTATTTCATAAATGATATAAAAGTTGCGCTATGAAAACAGAGTATTTTCGTAGCACGGTCATCTTTTATTCTTTCCTCCATATTTTCGAGTTCCATTTTCTTTGCACAGGTGGAAAATGAAATATTAATGGACTATTAATGCATGCCACATGTATACCAGCAAAACTGCTCGAAGATAAGAATTAAGGATTGAGGGCCTTGAAAGGAGGAACTCTGTCTCCTAGTTTTCAGGACAATTAGGTCATGACTCAGCGAGTTTTGTAACAACACTATGGACATCATCAAGCTCGAAGACATGGGTTGGCAGCTGATTAAAGAATGTATTGAAGTCATAGATAAGGTTTTTGAAAGCATGTTTTAGGAGTTTCACTCCTATTTGTATTAGGACTCTTAAAGACAGTTCGCTGACTAATTGTAATTAAGTAGTTTATTTTATGAATAGATAGGTGTCAAAGTTAGGAATTCGAATTCTTCCAAAGATGGATCATAGTATCCAAGGTTTTAAAACTCTATATAAATCTTGAGAATAGAATTCCTAAGCGTTGTTAATTTCATTAGCAAAGGAAAGTTGTGTTATTTTAAGAAGCTTTTGTTTTCATACTTAAGGCAGAGATCAGTTTGACTACTCAAGATTCACAAGGAGTTTATGTGTTTGATGTTATTATGGCCTTGTTCAATTACTTATTTGCATTGGTATGAGCTTGTGATACTTAGAATTCATTGGAAAATGCTCTAACTTCCTTCACATGCTTGTAAATTGTGTTGATTCATTGTGATACTATTTATTTATAAACCTAAACCCTAAGTTCCTTGACTTACATGTTTTGTTGATCATGTTGTTTTGTTGAAGACTATCTTGACTCCATAGCCCAATAGATATTTTCTAATCTTTGATTCAACTAGTCAACCAGTTACACATTTATCAATTTTTTTCCTAGAGTTTTCCATCTAATCATTAATCAAAAATCTTAAACCTATTGAGAGAGCCCTCTCAAGCTAAGGAGGCTAAGCCTCAACCAAAAGATTGGTTTGAAAGAGTTACTCAAAGTCTACTTGATCAACAACCTATTAGGGTTAGATTTTGTGATAACGGGCCCTTTAGGCAGCAGTCCGCGGAGCATGGACTGGTATGGGAGGGTGCTAGAACTAGGTTTCTGCACCCTGGAGATGTTTTATGGTTTCAAGTGGTTCGCGGTTCGACCCTGCACACACATCGCTATGTGCACTTTCCTATACCCCATAGCATGAGATATTGCCTTCGCACAGCCCTACTCGAGGGCTGAACAATGTTATTACCCAAGACTTTACTAGTAACCCAATATTAGTTGACTAACTTATCTTACATGTTTGTGTAAAGTATACTTAGCAATATAAATCATTCATACAAGTGTGCGCAGTAAATAAACAGTACATTAGCAATTGATATCAAACATCTAATAACTCAAGAACAGATACACAGAATTCAAATAAAAATTCTCTTTATTATTCTCTTCCTTGGGTTACAGACTCTATTCCACCCTACGCACTCAGCTGCAGGGGTCCACGCACTCAGTTGCAGACTCTACTAGGCCTCTGCACACTCAGTTGCAGAGCCTCTTCCTACTACTATGACCCAAGACACACTTAGACTCTTCTTTTATGCTTTGTTATATCATTCTATCCATTAGATTCTATTCTCCTAATGATCTCTTTACAACTTAAAGCCTCGCTCTATTTATACAATCCCCTGGTCTACGGACCATAGGTAGGCCAACATTACATTCAAACTTAGGGCAGACAACCCTATGACTCTAACATACACTTCGTGCCTGCAATTCATGGAGCTTTACAATAATATCACTCAAAAATTGGGCTTTTAGCCCCAAAACATGCTATGGGGGAACTCCATGCCCAACAGTCCCTAAACATGAACATTGTGACATGCCCTTGAGTCACTTTGTGGGCACGACAATCTTTATGCGGAGTCCCTCCAACTGGTCTCGAACGGTCCTGATATCTGTAGTGCACTGAGCTGCTGCTTGTTGAACCTGCTGCATCCATTCTTCCAAGACCTCTGTGTCTGGCGTGCTACCCTGCATCTGTGTATGCATCCCCTGAATGTGCATGAACTTCCCTTCAATATTCGCTGTGATCGTGAAGGCCTGATCAATCCATGGCTAAACGCGCGCTTTGAGAACTGCTTCCTTATAGCGTGCCGCATCCACCTCCTTTAATGCCTTGGCTTGTTGCATCCTCACAAGCCGCTGAGTGAGAAATACCATCTGCGTAGTTCCTCTGATACTATCGTACTATTGCTAGATTTCGCAAGCCTCTGTCTCCAGTTGCTGAATGTTGGGGTCCTCCTGCAAAGTTGTGAGGACCTCAAGTGCCTGTTCCAAAATGTTGGTATAGTCGTGCACTACACCTCCAATTTATTCCAACCCTGTTGTGATAGTTGTAGCGCACTATTCTCAGACTTCCAGGGGAGTGGAAGGTTGCTCCTTCAACCGCAGCTCGGTGATCTAAAGATTCAAATCCAGCTAAACCTTTGTCATCTCTTCTCTACCCTCGTGGATTCCAGTTACCAAATTGTGGATCTGCACTTCTACTAGTAGATATGCTGTGATGGCCACCTCTGGGACGTGTCGATAAGCGTCATCTACCATGTGCACCAAATGTTGATTTTGTGACCTCAACTTGTCACACTACAAGTTGAGTTGTTCTATGTTTAATTTATACTCACTAAGAACTTGGATCGCGTGATTCTCCCTAGCCCGCAGCTCTGCCATTATCCCATGTTGTAACTAATACAATGTTTCCTGGGGAAGGGTAGCCATATTAAGGCCAAGGCCTTTCATCATGCTAATCGACAACTGATCCATTACATTGGACAAAACTAGAGCTCCATCTAGAAACACTATTATGTTTTCCATCCTTGCGCACAACATCTAATGTGCTGCTGAAGTTCCTACTACGACATGTGTTGACAAGGTGCCTTCCTGAGGGGGCCGCACCTGTAACTCCTGCAGCTACGCCGTGAGGACCCCCAACATAGTCTGATGATCCTGCATGAACTCCTAAAGCGCTTCACTTGTGACATCACAGACCATCTCGTCGATGTCATGGAGATCACCTTTGGTTAAGGTGATCAAGTCAATGGCCAACTTCGAGGCCTTGACCTTCTTCCTTGGGCCCGATCTCTCTGCGATGCATGGCCGCTTTAACTGTGTGGAAACGACCCTTGGGTCCGTACTCCCTTCTGCTATTTTTGTTTCCTCTGCCTCCTTCCCTGAGTATGTTGCTTGGCCTTCGTCTGCTTGTGCTGTTGCTACCTCTGTTGCCTGCACTGTTGCTGCTACTTCTACGACCTTCTTCTACTCCATGGCTTTCTCTGCCGCTTCTCACGATGCCCTTACCTCTGCTAATACTTTTTCATTCCACCTTTTCTTTGCCAATTGAGTGACATGCAGCTTAGCATCATCCTTTTTCTTCTAGGCTGCTGCCTTCTCCAATTCTGCCAAGTTTGGGGCATGCCATTAGGGAGGCTATGTCTCCAAGACAGTAAAAATCACATCGTTAGTGGCTACAAATGATAGCTTCATCCACTGCTTCACCGGATCCTTTCGCGCCTTGATATAAATGTTGTGCATATTAGCTTTGAAGTCTACAAAACTTTGCAGACTATTGTGCACCGTAGGTGACAACCACAACCTTCAATTGATCCACATCCAGATGCTTACCTCCACGAGCACCCATAAAATTTTTGTGTTGTGAATCCGCTTCCCAATCTTTGTGGCCCAGAGCAAAGCGTACTTCGTGGCCACTTGTAACTCTCTGTCAATGTTGGGGAATTGACTGTCCTCTAGTAGTTCTCCCGCAACTAGCAATATGGATAATAGCAACCACGCATAGTGGAACTTTTTACCCTACTCCTGGGCTTCACGATAGTTTGTCAAAAATTCCTCGAAGAGGAATTTGGCCTAGTTGAACTGGACCTCCTCCATGCACTACTCAGCCAGCGCGACCACTGGCGATGGTACCTCATTGGTGCGACACTTTCTCATAATTTTACCGGTTAGGAGTTGGGTTGCTGTGTGCACCCCTTTATCCTTGATGTTGGAGATGGCGTAGACCCTCTTCTTCTTCTCTAGCTTATATTTTGCATTCATGGCTTCTACAAAAGCCAAATCGCTACCTTTTTTGGCTATAGTCATGGGGTCCTTTCCTTTACAGGGGAGCTAAGAGATCTGGTGAATGAGGTCTACCGTGATGGGAATAGGCTCCTCCAGCCATAGATACCCATCATGCACCAGGAAAAGTAGCTGCCTGATGATGAAAATGGTGATGGGAATGTAGTGGAAATGTGGTATCCATAACAAGTGTAGAAACCTGACCTTTTCAACACCATGCGCCATTTCCATGGCTCTAACGTTATCACCTCCCCCTCGGTGTTCTGCTTCATTAATTTTGTGGTCTCTAGGTGAGGGAACTTCTCACTATCAATGAGGTCCCAATCTTCAAATTTCATGGTTGGTACATGGCCTAGGTGCGTGCCCTCAAATACAATGTTATCGGGGATGAGCGGGGTCTAGAGTGAGCTTTTCGTTTCATCCAAGTCCTTCAACCCTTTGGTTTTCCCTTTCCACAGAGGGACATACACTGGAAGTTTTGTGGTAGAACACAATGGTTGGATATCCTCCTCCAAGTCTTCTTCTTCTTCTGCTACGGCTATCATGGCCTGCAAGTCTTCTTCTTCCTCATCTGTTTCTATTGCGACTACTTCCCCTTCTCTTCCATGGATAGTTTGTTGTGCCGTGGATTCCTCAGGGACATGTGTACTGGACCCATTGCCTATTTATCCTTCTTGGGCCTCGGTGTTCATGGTTATTTGGGTATTTCTGTCACCACCTCGGTGCCTTCTGGAACATCCTCCACCATTTGGGTCTGCACAGCGTCACCGGTGGTTACCTCTTCAATTCCCAACCCATCCTTACTAGCCGTCATCATCTCTAGGCTGTATTCTATCTCTCGCGAACTTAGTGGCTCAATTATCGCTTGAATCTCAATGCTCTGTGCTCTTGTCAAGCACTCAATTCTCAAATGAATAAGTGTTGTTCGTTGGCCAGCTCTTTGAGTTTTATAGCACCTTTTGAATTCGAATTCGATTGTTCCCCCCAATTTCGGGCCATTAATGCTTCCTTGGCTGCAGATTTTCCCAAATCTTGTCCATAACGCGCATCTTAAATGCCTGCCACCTGCTCCATTTTGCCTCAAATCGAACATCCCATCATGAATAATGACACCAATGGTCACTTCCCAGCCAATTCGTGCGGTAGTGCAGCCCTCCATGCACAGTCGTGAACCCTGTGATGTTCTGATTCTACATGCATTTCCAATATCGTGCAGCTCCCAAGTAGAACATTTTATAATCATGCGCTCCCTTCTAACTGCCTAGAAAGCTATGATTGTTCTTCCTATTGATAGTCAGGTGGTCGTACCACCTGTGCGGGGTTCCATCCCATCCTCCAGCATGGTTTGCGGAGAATCCCCATCTTCCATTGTGATGATTGGCATCACACACTCTACTATTTGCAATGCGCTACCCTGGCCACTACGTTTGGCGATATGCAGCCCAAGCCAAGGCAGCAGACTAACCAGTTCACGACGATAGTTTTCCAATTTGTCAGTATGATTGTACGCACCTTTCCTTGGCATCCTCAGTTTTTCAATGAGAAATGCTTCCTTTATTTCATTTTCTAGCTTCTTGACCTCTATGTCCATTAAAGTGCTTTTCTCCCTTAGCCGTACCCGGTATTTTTCAAGTTCGTGAAGTCTAAAGTTTCCCTGTTGGATTTCTTCCTCAAGTATTATATGTTCCACTTCTTGTAGCTATGTGATTTCTTCATTTTAGTCTACACGGATCATCGTATCTACGGGTATTGTTACACGCGAACTCGTCTTCGCATGCTCCATAGGGACTATAGCCCCTACTTCATACTTCAGCTTTGGAAGCGCTTGTGCGGTCAGAGTTTTGCACATGGTCCTATAAGCCCATACAATTTCCGGTACACGGACGTACAAGTTGGTCTGTCTCACATGGTGGACCCTATTCAGCACTTTGCACACCTTGTCAAAGGCTTCCCCATGTATGGTTTTGGGCATGCTAGGTTGTATCATACTTCGCCATTCGCACACTTGTCTTGCCTGCTTCTGCTTGTTTCTCCTATTTCCTATTGTGAGAGTTGTGTGCATTCGTGCTGCCTACGTACCATATGCCTGTACCCATCTAGAAAGGTGGGCACGTAGGATGTTTCGTTCATCATGCCCAACGTCCATCCTCATCTGAGGCTTCCCAAATCATAAATGCATCATCTTTTTGCATTTGCACCAGTCCCCGAAACTCTGCTGGTGCGCACCCTATTATCACTCAAAACATTTCCTTAGAAGTTTTAGAAGAAGGGAAGGCTTCGAGGTAACCACAAACCAACTTTTAAGCTTAGGCTCTAGCTAGCCTATGGCTGAGAGAGGGCTCTCTCTATATAATTTTGCTATGTTTGCTTAGATATGAGGCTAGTTCTAGAGTTCAGGGGGGTTTTTGATTTGCATGAAGAGCTAGTGGTGGAATCCTTAAAACGAGCTGAGAGGTTGATGCCTTTAGTCCATTGGGCAATGGAATCAAAGAAGGGGCAGCAAAGCTGGAGTTAAATCACTAAAGGGAATGTTCAAGGGGTAATATAGCAGAGTGAAGTACAAATCCTTGGACTAAATGGAAAGATGAGTCTTAACAGAGGTGAGAGGGAAATCAAGAGTCCTTAGACTGAGGCTAAGATGGGGGAACAACAATAAATAATGAGTAAAGGGCAATTAAGAATACTTTACTATAGACCAGAGGAGAATTATGAAATTTAAGGAGCATTTAAGAATTCCCTAGCTAAGATAGTTTAAGAGAAAACATTAAGAATGTATAATAGTAAGACAAAGTGCAGTCATGAAAATTATGAAATAATATTCAAGTTAGACATTCAAACTTCTGAAACATTTAAGATTTTGAAACAACTTTAAGAGAGGTAAAACAAAAGAAGAGAATTTCTCATTTGTACTCTGCTTTACACATGAATCCCTTGAAATATCTAATCTTTATTCATCAATCCAGCATGCTAGCCCAGTCAGTGATATAAAAGCTTTTAGAGTCTTTGAACAAAATTCTATTGAAAGTATAAGAATCCACCTACATACTTTGATTTGTGAAGAATTTATACAAAATGTTTTTACAAAATATACCAAACTAACTTGGGAATTAATCTAGGAAATTTAACATATCTTCTTGCAGGAAGATAGTGACAGCTATTGAACTATTTTCTTTCTGTCCCTTTTATTGTGCTTTAGCTGGAAGTTTATGGTTGTTGTGCTCTATGCTGGCCAAAGGCTGCTATCTTTTATACTAATACTCTTTTACACGGATAATCTTTGACCCTGTAGCGACTTGACACTGATTCTCTTTTACCTTGTTCACTGTGTGTTTGACTTTTAACAATGTTCTTCTATAGTACGTCAGTTAAATTTTCCCATTCTCGATATGCTGGTAATCAAATACTCAACATTCTCCGGTATGTTTCATCTGCCTCAATGTATTTGGCAAATGAAGGCTTATTTACAAACAGATGTTTTACCTCATGCTGGAGATAAAATAGATTTTCAAAGGCACTGTACAGTACCTTTCCTGTTGGCATTCCGAAAGCCTATGAACTAGCCACTTGCTGTCTTGCTACATCCTTGAGTTTGTCATTGTAATCTCTTTGTTCCATAAGTTTATCATGAATGACTAAGGGATTAGGTAATCCATTCTCTTTTAACTTATCAAACGTATCCATGAACCTTTCAATCGCTACTTGCATTTCCTTTCTCTTTTCCTCTAACTTTTGCATAAGGTCCCTCTTGGCGAGGACTTCCTTTACCTCCAGAATAGTAGCAGTCCTATCTTCAATTTCTAGTTCCTATAATTGGTACTTGTTCTTTGAATTTAAGAACTGGATGAGCCTAGTAGCCTCTCTAGGCCTGTTGCCTAATTCTATCTTCACTTTCTCAATAGCCTCTGTTATTAATGCTATGAGATCAATTTACTTGAATATGACTTGTATGGATGGCCAAATATCATTAACAAAGTCAATGATATTGGCCCACAATTTTTCCTTGGCTTCTCCAAGATGCTCCTTTAGTGTCAAGTCTCTTTCCATTGACTTGAGCTTTTCCTTTATCCTGGCAGCCTTCTGTTCCTCCTCTTTCTGCATAATCTTGGCAAGCTTATAGTCTGTTTCCAAGCTTGCCACCTATTCCTTTAGCTTGTTTATCTCGTTTTTCTGAATAGACATTTCTTCCATGAGATGAACAAACTTGGCTGCTTCATCTATTGCTGTACCTGTTGTTGTTGTGGAAGCTGCTAATGTAGATGTTGTAGTGGTGATTGGAAAGGCAGTGCCTATAGGATTTTTTTGATCCAATGTAGCTGCCAATGTAGATGGTAATGCAATAGTCACTCTAGGGATTACAGTTGCTGGTGGGGTCCCTACTTCACCTTGCTTCAATTGGATTAAGGCATCCAATTCCTTCTGTGCTCCTCAACTGATCATTCAGCTTAAGGACTAAATCCATTAAGTCCTCATGCTAAGTTTGAGACTGTAACAGCTCCTGTGTTTGTGGATGATGCAAGGAGGGTATCTTTAGTTGCTTCTTCAGTGAAGCAATGTCCTTGTTGTTCTGTTTTATTAACTCCTCTGTTGCTTTGATAACTTTGGGATCATGTCCCATGTTTATGATCAAGTCTTCCAAAGACTTGATTCTATTGTCCTTGGCTTGTGATGAAGCCTGTTCAAGCTGATGTTGAGCTGAGATGTTGTTTAGGGAACTTTGTAGTTGATGAACAACTATGGAATTCCCTATTAGGGTGGAGTAGATCATTTCTCCAGCCTACTTGTGAAACTCTATTTGGTCCATAGGGTGATATCCCTGGCCAACACCTCAAAATCAACTTTCTTGTAGTCAGTGGGTGTCCTTGGTTGCTGAACGGTTGGTTGAATGAATGGCACCTACATCTTACCCTCTTTGATGTCAAAGGCTGGCATCAATCTATTCTGACCTAGAGTCGAAAGTTTGAAAAGTTGAGCATATGTCTCAGCTTTCAACCTTTCATTCCTCATTTTTATCTCTTTGAATTTGTCTTTGATACCTTTATCCTAGACTGCTGAAATACGAGGCCTCTACACTCATCTATCTTTGTATCATCTGGGTTCCTGAGGATGATGGGGGCTATGTTTCCTCTGAAGGAGTAGTACCTTTACTCCTTTCTGGCTCAGAATCAGTTATTTCAACTGAGCCATCGGTTTCTTCCTGTTCTGACACAGGATTGAGTCTAGGCCTTTTGCTTTGGCCTCTTTCATATTGAACATTGAAGGCATGTGTCCTTGAACTTGATCCTTCCTCCCTGCCCCTTTTGGGATTTTTCTCCTCATTCAGAGGAGTCTGCATGATAGGGGGAGTGCTCATTGTCCCTTCCTGAGGTGGTACCTGCAGAAATGAATTTTCATCAAGTTGATTTTCCAGATCTAATAATGTGTTTTCCGCAAAAAATACAGTATTATCCCTATCCTCTAAAGTGTTTTCCACCCATTGCAATTGGTTGGCATAATTTTCTATCTCAGGGTGCAGTGATGGATATAGGGAGCCATTTTATTTTTCTGCTTTCTTTTGCAAATGAAATCCAAGGGATCATTTCTCCATATGAAGCTCTGTTTTAATTTTAATCTCTGAAGGATCAGGTCTGTCTCCTTTCCTGCTTCTTTGTTATCACAAATAAAAGGATCCAATTGGGCTTTGATCTTGAGATGGGCTTTATTTTTGGCTTTAGCAAAGTTTACCTCATTTGATTTTATTATCTACCTATAGTACTCCAGGGCGATTAACCTCATTGGGAGGTATTTAGGTAGTTTGTATGGGGCAAGTGGACAACCATAAATCCTAATGATTGTTGTTTAAATGAAGGACTCTCCTAATCTCAGGACTGATTCTTGGTGGAGGGGTTCCACTAAGCATGGTCATCACAGGGTGGACAAAGGAATCTATGAATTCATTATATGAATAGGGGGAGGAATATTGATGAATCAATGGGGTCCAGAAGATTACTGATCTTGGTTAGCCTTTGGTGTCCAACTTTTGCAAGGTAAGTGGAAATTTATATACTTGGAAGTAGAGGAACATGTGGTATAGTACTGAGGAGTACTTGAAAACCCTTTCATTTCCCATCCTTATGAACTGCTCATGCATTATATTAGCTATGAATGTGGCAAAGTCATAAATGGTTGCAGGAGGTTGTCCTGGGGTATAGATGGACATGAAAGCTAGGATGATTTCATCAATGTATTCACTTGTGGAGTAACCCAAAACACAAGATATCATGGATACAATATTTCTGCCCCAAGGAGAAAATATAGTTGCTACATATGGAGGGGGGTCTTTGGGGGTATACTTCTCTTCTATGATGAAGGTTTGAATCAATTGGGCCAATCTTGTAGAGTTGAGTTTGGGATATAAGTCCAACAGGTCTCCAATTGAGAGGGGAGTTAGGTTTGGCCCTGTTTGGAGCCATAATATCTCATTGATGGACTCAGGAGTGATGGTGAAAAGGACTTTCTAGTCATGGGACATGATGGTTCTGTGACTAGGGACGTAGCCAGCATAGCACATATGTACATTTTCAGGAAAAATGTGGACTTGTTGGAACTGGTACTTGGGAAAATTTGACTCCCAAAGGCCAATTACATCACCATGGTTCAGGAACTTGTCCATACTTTGGCAGTGTATTTTGAGAAGGAGCTCTATGACAGAGGTATCTTTTATCTGGAAATCTCTATCAGCTAAGGGAAGGTGGTCCAGGTCCAAATGGGGTGTGGAGATGGGTCTCACGTTAAATAAAGTAGGGGCAACCATAATTCGGTTCTTGTGGATTCAAATTAGGCTTGCTCAAAGTTGAATTAGGGTTTTTAGAGGTAGCTAGGTAGTTTTGGGGTTTGAGTATTCAGCAAGGTGCAGTATGGAGTAGAGTAATTTTAACTAAGTTTTATGTTTAACAAAATAGTCAATGACTAGTCTAACTTTAAATTGACAGGGCACTTGGTGAATTCAGGTTTAAATACCTAAAATTGAGGCAAATTGACTCTGAGCAGGGTAACTGGTAGCTACAATTGGTCGAAGGGTGCTCGTGGAAGCTGTACAGTTGACTGGGTGGTCTGTGGCATTCTCTGGAGTGAAATTTGCACGTAGGTTGATGGCTTCGATGTTTTGTAGGTGTCGTGCATGCATACAGAAGCTTCCGAACGAAAATTCAGCAAAAAAGACATTTTGGGGATTTTTGGTTTTTTTTATATGGAAAAATGTTTTTTGGCGGGTACGGGTGAATAGCGACTCATTTGTCACGTAGCGGGGAGGTGGTAAGTGGTTAATTTTGCACCGCTTATGGGTGTCGAGTGGTTTTTAGGAGGGGACGCCCAATTCCACTCAGCGATTGACACGTCGCCAGGGCAGTCTCGTGGAAAACAACTTTTTTCAGGCGTGTATCATCCAGCGGAGGATCCCACTTGAAATGGTTTTGGGGCATTGGATCTGGGCCTTCAGATCGGACAGTGGTTAGGGCACGATTGCACGTGGAGGTTAATGGGCCTCGACGGGCACTTTAAATATGGCGGTATCGGGATTAATGGCAGATTAAGGTGGGATTAGTGGCAGGATAGGTTTATATAGGAAATTAATATATACAGGAAAAGGGTTATTAATGGGAATTAATATATATTAGATAGAAGTTAATATGAAAAGCATTGGAAATAAATAGCGCCAAGCATAATGTATTTTCTGTGATTTGTTTATTTTTCGCATATGCATTATAACTTAGGCTAAAGTGTTTTTGTGGGTTTTTTTATATGAAAGGGGAATTTACATGGGGGTGATTACTTTCCCTAGGAAAATAATGTTTTAACCTTAGGAAAAGGGGTTTTATTAGGGAAAATGAGGTGAATTTGGCACTTGGTATCTATAAGTCATTGAGCCGAGGATCCAGTCCCTCCAGAAGTCAGAGAAATGCTCTGAGCCCCTTTGACTTAGAGGTTTTTAGTACTTAGAACTTTATTATGGGAAATTAGTTAAGTAAAATAGGTAAAATGAATGGGGGAATTTAATCAATTAATCTTGAAATCCATCGTCATGCTTGATTGACTATTTACATTTGGAACCTATGATGAGAGATTATAAATATGCTTTTTTCCCTATCATCATATTTCTGCAACCTTTCTTCTACTTACCCATCTACTTGTCCTACCATTTTTTTTTCACTTTATTAGGGTGCATTGACTAGAAAACCCTTATTAAAAAATTCTATTTTCTTTTCACAAAGAAAACTATCTAATTCTATCACTATATCAACCAAGGGCTCAGATTAAACTGATGATCTCCTTTTATTTTACTCTACCTAATATAATGATCTGCCAAGATTAAACAGTTTGATCAGATTTTATTCTCTAACTATCAACATGAAATTTAAAGCATGGCATAATCAAGATTAAATAGTTTGATTACCCTGGATTGTGGCATGAATCACAAGCTGCACACTATCATTATTTTTCATAAAGTAAATAGTAGTGGCATTTAAACTTACACACTTTCATGGTCTCTTTTTGTTTTTTGGGGTTCCTATTCTTCACTTTTTTGGACATTTTTCTTTATTCTTTTTGTCCTTTAATTTTCTTTTAAGACATACCCTTTTTTCATTTTTTATTTTATTAATATGGAAAATATTTGTAGAAAGCAAAGGTATGTACATATTACAAGGCTTAACCTTAGTCATTCAAAATTATGACTCCCATTAGTATAGGAACCTAACAGTGGGTCCACTTGGGGATGATATTTCCTTGTGAAATGTCAAGAAGTTTGAGACTAGTAGCCTTGGAATTTTGACTTCAGTTACCTTGTGATTTGTCACCTTTCAACCTGCTTTATTCATAACTTATGATAATAAATCCTTAAAATCTTAGGGCCTTCTCTTCGGGCTTCAACTCTAAAGGTTTACCATCCAACCCAAACTAGACTTTTCCAAAATAAAATATACACACATGGGAAATAACAATCAGTAACTAGGTTCTATGTAATGTTTGAGCATTCGACCATTCACTAGTCCTCCTCCTTCTTCAGTACCATCTAGTCCTTTAAGGAAGAAAGCATTGTTACCTCTATAAGCATAGATGATGTAGGGGCCCTTCCATAGGGAATCAAATTTCCCATGCTTACCCTTATATTACCTTCTCGAGTCCCACTTGAGTACTTTATCACCTAAGTAGAAATCATATGCCTTGGTCCTTTTATAAAAAATCTTTTTTATCTTTTCCTGCACAAGTTGAGATCTGATGTAGACCTCTTCTCTAGTTTGTTGGAGATGAATAGTATGGTTTATTCTCCTCTGGATATCATTTGGTTCAGATTGCAGCTCTTGGAGCATCTTCATCACTGGTACTCCCAAAGAGGATGGAAAAATAGCCTCCATGCTATACACTAGCTGATAGGGGGATATACCAATTGCCTTCTTGGTGGTCAGTCTGTCAGCCCATAAGGATTTGACTAACTTCTTGTTCCATGTTTTCTTATTATCTTCTAGTAACTTCTTAATAATGTTCACCAGGCTTTTATTTGAAGATTCTGCCAGTCCATTTCCTTGAGGGTAGTAGGCTGTAGAATGACCCAGGGTAATGTGATACTTATTGCAGAATTCTATCATTCGTTTGGATTTAAAAGCTACTGCATTATCAGTAATGAGCTTGGTTGGGCATCCAAATCTAGACAGAATGTTGGCTTCAAGGAAGTTAATAATAACAATATATATGGCTTACCTTGAAGTTATGGCCTCTATACATTTTGTGAAATAGTCTGTGGCTGTGAGGATCCACTTATGTTGGGCAAAGGAGGGCGGGTGAATTTCACCAATGAAGTCTAAACCCCATTGTTGAAAAGGTACTTCAACAGTGATTGGTTTAAGGGGTAATGGTAGAAGTTTTCTTTTTCCTTCAAAAATTTGAAACTTGTGACAAGAGGTCACAAATTTCTTGACATCAGAGAATAAAGTTGTCCAATAGAAACCTACCCTTAAGATTTTATCTGTAGTGGTTCTCCAATAGAGGTGTCCACCATAGTCACCTGCATGAAAGTCTTGTAGAATTTTTTCAACCTCATATTTTATCAAACAGTTAAGGAGAATTCCTTCATGATCTTTCCAAAACAAAGAATTATCAAGTATACAAAATTTCAAAGATTTCATTTTTAAGAAACTACATTTGGTTCTAGATAATCCACGAGAAGCTTGTAATTTTTGTAAAATGTAGATGATATCAGCATACCATGGTGATTCAACAAAGTCTTGACTGATCAGTGGAGTCGCCATCTCCTCTCTTTCATCTAGTGCAGCAATAAAGTTTATGTCTAAGGCCTGACAGTTCGACTCAGCCATAAGTTTAGCTAAGCCTTGGCCTTTGATTAACTTTGTGGGTTTGATCTCTATATCATACTCTAAGATAGTAGCAATCCATTTTCCCCTTTTCCCATCAGGACCTTCCTGAGTCAGGATGTCTTTGACTACAAAATTTGGAACATAGGCTACTATATGAGAATACAAAATATATAACCTAAAATATTTGATAACTTTGACTAAAGTGAATGCTTGTTTCTCCATTATGTTGTATTTTAAAGGAGCATCTCTTAAGGCTTTGCTAAAGAAAGCAATGTGTTGTTCATATCCTTGGTCATTTTTCTACAGTAAAATTGCAACTATTGTATGCTCAGAAGTAAAGGAAAACAAACTAAAATCCCTATCAAATTTGGGACTAAATAATACTGGGGTTTTTGTTAAGGCTAGCTTCATGTCTTCAAATGATTTCTTAGCTTCGACAGTCCAACTTAGGGTCGAATCTTTTTTCAACATTTTATTTAGTGCTCTAATTAACTCTGCTAGGTTAGAAATAAATCTTCTAAGGAAGTTAATCTTTCCTAAAAAGGCTTGTAGTTCTTTGACATTCCTAGGGTGTTGTATCAAAAAGATGGCTTCAATTCTTGCAGGATCTATTATTATGCCATCTTTAGAAATGATATGTCCTAAAAATTTCCCTTCTTCCAATCCAAATAAAGATTTCTTGGGGTTCAAGGAGATGCCATACTTTCTACAAAGACCTGCCTTAGATGATCTAGATGTTGATTGTCTGATTTGAGAAAATAGTATTATCATCAAGATATATTTAAAAGGAAATTATGGATTTCTTTGGAAAATGCTATATCCATATCCATCTGGAAAGTGGCTCCTGCATTCATTAGCCCGAAAGGAATTTTGTCATACATAAAGATGCCCAAAGGAGTGGTAAAAGCAGTCTTGGGTTGGTCGTCAGGGTGAACCAAAATTTGATTGTAACCAGAAAACCCATTGAGTAATGAGATTCTAGTTGACCCAACTACCCTTTGTAATATGTGGTCCATTTTGGGAAGAGG
This sequence comes from Pinus tabuliformis, assembly GCA_031772625.1. Taxonomy (NCBI): domain Eukaryota; kingdom Viridiplantae; phylum Streptophyta; class Pinopsida; order Pinales; family Pinaceae; genus Pinus; species Pinus tabuliformis. The sequence continues at coordinate 1,594,784,174 of CM062820.1, read as the reverse complement.
GTAATTGTCTTTAAGTGATGCTTTATTCAGATTTCTGAGATCTACATAGAGTCTGATCTCACCAGTTTTCTTCCTGGTTGGGACCAAGTTTGAGACCCATTCATAAAAACCTATTGGTGCAATTACCTTGGCATCATACATTCTCCTAATTTATTTTTCTATTGAAGGTAATAAGACTTGATTAATTCTCCTAAGATTTTGTTTGAAAGGTTTTTGATTCTCTTTGAGCAAAGACATCCTGAAATTCTTTCAATAGCTTGATGTATTTCACCTTTTCTGTTGAAGGAAGTGACTTTGGCAGTTTGATTAGCTTGGGATTGTCTTCAGTGCCTATGTTACACTCTTCAATATCAAATTTTAATGGTTCCATTTTAGGCTTCCTAGGAACATCATTTGAATCGAATAAGTCTTCCAGAGGGGTTAAACCTTTTGGTAAGAAATTATCCTTGAGATTAATTACTTCATTTTCGTCATTAATTGTTTCATCAAGCTAAACCTGTTCTAGGTTGTCTGTATCTGACCTTGTGAATTTAGTGGGATTAAAACTATCTACTTCATTACCTTCTAGTTCATTTATTATTATTTCATTCCTAGAGTTAAGATCTATGGATGTATCAGTGTCTATGTTACTATGTGCAAATTCTTCTTCTAAAGTTAAGAAATTTTTTATCTATCTATCATTTGAGAATACTTGCTAGTTCTGCACATTATCTAGGATTGAAAATCTGTGCTTGACCTCAACAGTCTACTGATGGTTAGGCTGGAAGGGTAACTTGCAGGTACTGGAAAACATTGCTAAATTATGGGCTTTCATATTGTGCTTCCTAGGAACTACTGCAAGCTTTGTTTCTAGGAAGGTATTGAGTATTTCTACAATGGTTCCTCTATAATAACCTAATCTAATGTCTTTGGTCATATATACACCCTTAATCTGATTTACAACTAGCTCTGAGTCTCCTATGACTGAAACTCTTTGAGCACCTAAATTCCTAACTACCTTGAGACCTAGAATAAAGGCTTCATATTCCACCATATTATTGGTACATCTGAAATTTAACCTATGGGCATGGCCCTCTCAGTGATTGCTTTCTAAATTATAAATCCATACTCCTGCTCCTACTCTTAACTTATTTACAGAGCCATCAAATTCTAAATGCCATAAGATTTCATGTACATAGTTCTCATCATCAGTATCCCATTTATTTTTATTTCTAGCAACCTGATTACTTTCTTTATTGCACATTTTTGAAGTTTCTTTCGATTCATTAGCAATGGAAACTGCAATTTCTTTTGGTTTTGCAACTACACTGTTAGGAGTTTCATTTCTTTTTTGATTAGTGTTGAACATGATAAAAGAGTCTACATCTGAATGCTTGGAGTAGATGGGATAGTTTTGAGGTCGATCTTGGTTGCTTACCACGTATTTCATGAAAGTTTCTCTGTAGAGTTTCTTGGGTTGTCCAAACACAGAAATTGTGGCATATGAAATATCTAGTTGGAGGGATCCTTGAAGCTTGGCTCCCCAAGATCTGGATAACATCATGCCATATTTTGGTGGGATATCAGCCACTACAATGTCCATGAGGATGCTCTTGGTAGGATATTGGACTAAAGTAATACACAAATATTTGATTAACACTAAAGGAGAACAAGTCTTTGTAAGGTATAGTAATGTCTAGTTTCAATTTTTCCATTACTGATTTTGGCATTAGCTTGTGAGAAGCCCCAGAATCTGACATGGCATTGTGTAGAATTTTGTCATGAATATTAAGGCTAATGTAAAAAGGCGGAATTCCTCCTTCTTGCGGTTTGCATTAACATCTGGTCCAAATATTAATTCTAGTTTATCATCAAACAAGTTAACTAATTCTTCGTTTTCAGTAATGTTCAGGGTCTGATTTTCCTGTGATTTGTAAGTTTTTTCTTTAACTAGTTCAATCAAAGGGACTAAAATTTTCAGCTTGGATGTCTCTGCTCCGAAATTGAATGATGAGGAAGGGTTTTAGACCTTTGAAACATGGTTTTGAGTGGAATTATCCTCCTTTTGTTTACCTGGGATTTCTTTATGAGGAAATTCAGATTTGGCATTACATGTGTTTTTCTTTGGTTCTTTAAGTGGGACTGATGTGGATGGTGGCTCAACAGAGGGTTGGTTGGCAGTTATTTCTTCAGTGATGGGACTAGGGGTATTTTGGTTTGGTCTAGGGAGGATTTGAATTACCTCTGAAACAAGAACTTTATTTGTTATTTTGGGTTGATTTTCCATTGCTTTCTTAGTTTGGTTAGGAGGACCAATATTCTTTTTACTTCTCAAATTATATTTTTTGTGCACTTCAAATATGGCAGAGTCATATCCTTGTTTATAGTCAAATAACTCTCCAGACTGAGTTTGAAGTTGTTGTAACATATGCAATTCTTCCTCATCCTAAGAGAGGAATACAGGGTTTTGATCATCTAATCCCATTAGATTGATTTGGGTATATTGTTCTAGAATATCAGGATCTGATGATTCTACATAGTTTTCTTGAAAAGGGGGTCTAATGTTTTGATCAGGTCCATTCTTTCTTGTGTTTTGGTTTTGATTTTGGTTTTCTCTGAAATTAGCATTCATAACTAGGGATACTTGTTGATTATCCCATGTTTTTCTATCTAAGTTGTCAAGTCTATCCATGATTCTTTCTACAGTTTTGGCCAAAAGATCTACTTTCCCATCAGACGTTGAAGCTTCATCAGCAAATCCTACTCTCCTTTGTATCTTTGCTCAGGCCTTTTTAGCTAAAAGACTAGCCTCTATTTTTACTACATTGGTTTCACTTTGCTCTAGGGTTGTAGGCTCTCTTTCCATAAGTTGGTAGGCCATATCTAGATCAAACCCATCAGGGAACTTCATCATTGCGAGATCAGGAGCAGGCTTAAGGTTGGAAGGAATGGCATTGTAAGTGTTATTAAACCTGGTACAATAGTCTTCAATTGATTCTTTAGGACATATCCTAATGTTCTCATACTCATAAAGTATCTGCAATGGGTTTTTCTTCCTCTCCCATCTCTTAATGAACATCCTATGAAAGTTTGTCATATCTAGAATACTACCAGTAGCCAAGTTTCTAAACCAGGTTCCAATTTCCCTAGCTAATGTTTGGGAAAAAAGCCTCATTCTTACATCTACATCGTCTATCTCATGTAACTCAAAATAATCATTCATTCTGTTAACATGTTGCTGAGTAGTGTATAAGCCTATAGAATCAAATAATTGAATTTTTCTTTGATAGTCCTAAGGTAGGTCATGTAACTTACCAAGCAACACCAAAGGGGCATATCTATTGGCCATGGCTAAAGCATTGGCTTGGCTCGAAGATAAGGGAAGATTAGTTTGGGTTGAGGTGGAGATGGATGAGCTACCAATGCTTATAGTTGAAAATGAAATATTTCCAATTGAAACTAGAGTATTAATAGTGGAATTTGGAATATTAACAGCTGAATATGGAATATCTACAAATGAAACTGAAACATTAACAGTCGATGAAGGGGTTTCTATAATAGAAATTGGGATAAAAGGGACAGTTGTGTGTATAGGGGAGATGGAAGTATCTATAAGTCAACTCGAAGGGTTAATGGGTGAAGTGGGTGTGTCTATAGGTGGAAACAAGATTCTAGGCTGTATAGGGAGATGTGGAATGAATGGGCCAGTGGAATGAACTATAGAAGAAATAATGGATGGTGTGGTAGTGATGGAAGGGGTATTAATAATGTTGTAGGATTGATCAGAAAGTTTAGCAGTTAGAGTAGTATTAATGGATGATAATGGAGTATTTCGAATATATTTATCAATTGATCTATTAGCTCTTTGAACTTCAAGGTCTGCAATAAAATCAGGATCTAGAACAGTTTCATTAAGCACACTTTCATATTTTGTTCTAAACAATGAGAGATCAAATTTCACATCAAAAGGTAAATCTTCTAAAAACAACCACTCATCAGGATAAGAATTAGCTTTAACTAATGGTGTTTTATCAGTTGAACTCTCTTCTTTTTTGGATTTTCTTATAATTATATCTGGATCATCCAAAATAACTACAGGGTTTGGATCATGGTTGGCCTTGGTATAATGAGTTTCCTTGGTAGCCAAAATTATAACTTTTTAAATGTTTTTTATTATAAATTTTAAAACTTCTGTAAAAACTGACTTTAAGGGGCTCATGATGATGATTAAGATTTCCTTAAAGTTTTAGGGGACCGAGGTTTGTGTTCCCCATCCGAGTCGCCACTATGTTATCACTCAAAACATTTCCTTAGAAGTTTTACAAGAAGGGAAGGCTTCGAGGTAACCACAAACCAACTTTTAAGCTTAGGCTCTAGCCAACCTATGGCTCAGAGAGGGTTCTCTCTAGATAATTTAGCTATGTTTGCTTAGATAGTGGGCTAGTTCTAGAGTTTAGGGGGGTTTTTTATTTGTATGAAGATTTGGTGGTGGAATCATTAAAATGGGCTAATAAGTTGATTCCTTTAGGCCATTGGGCAATGGAGTGAAAGAAGGGGTAGCAAAGCTGGAGTTAAATCACTAAAGGGAATGTTCAAGGGGTAAGATAGCAGAATGAAGTACAAATCCTTGGAGTAAATGGCAAGATGAGTCTTAATGGAGGTGAGAGGGCAATCAAGAATCCTCAGACCAAGGCTAAGATGGGGGAACAACAATGAATCATGAGTAAACGGAAAATAAGAATCCTTTACTATAGAACAGAGGAGAAACTACAGAAGCTAAGGAGCATTTAAGAATTCCCTAGCTAAGATAGTTTAAGAGAAAACATTAATAATGTATAACAGTAAGACAAAGTGTAGTCAAGCAAATTATGAAATAATATTCAAGTTAGACATTCAGACTTCTAAAACATTTAAGATTTTGAAACAGCTTTAAGAGAGGTAAAACAACACAAGATAATTACTCATTTGTACTCCACTTTACACATGAGTCCCTTGAAGTATCTGATCATTATTCATCAATCCAGCATGCTGGACCAGTGAGTGATACACAAGCTTTTACAGTCTTTGAAAAAAATTCTATTGAAAGTATAAGAATCCACCTACATAATTTGATTTGTGAAGTATTTATACAAAATGTTTTTACAAAATATCCCAAACTAACTTGGGAATTAATCTAGGAAATTCAACATATCTTCTCGCAGGAAGATAGTGACAGCTATTGAACTGTTTTCTTTCTGTCCCTTTTATTGTGGTTTTGCTAGAAGTTTATGGTTGCTATGCTCTGTGTTGGCCAAATACTGTTGTCTTTTATATCGATACTCTTTTACACAGATACTATTTGACCCTATAACCACTTGACTCTGATGCTCTTTTACCTTGTTGACTCTGTGTTTGACCTTTAACTATGTTCTGCTATAGTAAGTCAGTCAACTTTTCCCATTCTTGATCTGTTCGTAACCGGATACTCAACATTCTCTAGTAAGTTTCATCTGCCTCAGTGTATTTGGAAAACGATGGATTATTTACAAATAGATATTTTGCCTCATGCTAGAGGTAAAATAGATTTTCAAAGGCACTATACAATACCTTTCCTGTTGGCATTCTCGAAACCTGTGAAGTAGCCACTTGTTGTCTTGCTACATCCATGAGTTTGTCATTGTAATCTCCATGTTCCACAAGTTTATCATGAATGACTAAGGGATTAGATAATCCCTTCTCTTTTAGCTTATCAAACTTAGCCATGAACCTATCAACGACTACTTTCATTTCCTTGCTCTTTTCCTCTAACTTTTGCATAAGGTCCCTCTTGGTGAGGACTTCCTTTACCTCAAGAATAGTAGCAGTCATGTCTTCAATTTCCAGTTCCTGTAATTGGTACTTGTTCTTTGAATTTAAGAACTGGATGAGCCTAGTAGCCTCTCTAGGCCTATTGCCTAATTCTATCTTCACTTTCTAAATAGCCTCTGTTATTAATGCTATGAGATCAATCTGCTCGAATATGACCTATATGGATGGCCAAATATCATTGATAGAGTCAATGATATTGGCCCACAGTTTTTCCTTGGCTTCTCCAAGAGGCTCCTTTAGTGTTAAGTCTCTTTCCATTGACTTGATCTTTTCCTTTATCCTAGAAGCCTTCTATTCCTCCTCTTTTTGCATAATCTTGGCAAGATTACAGTCTGTTTCTAAGTTTGCCACTTGTTCCTTTAGCTTTTTTATCTCGTTTGTCTGAATAGACATTTCTTCCATGGCATGAACAAGCTTGGATGCTTCATTTGTTGTTGTACCTGATGCTGTTGTGGAAGATGCCGATGTAGATGCTGCAGTGCTGATTGACAAGGCAGTGCCTATAGGAGTTTTTGGAGCCAATGTAGCTACCAATGTAGATGGTGTTGTAGTAGTCACTGTAGGGATTATAGTTGTTGGTGTGGTCCCTACTTCACCTTGCTTCAATTGGATTAAGGCATCCAATTCCTTCTTTGTGCTCCTCAACAGATCATTCAGCTTGAGGACTAAATCCATTAAGCCCTCATGCTATGTTTGAGACTGTAACACCTCCTATGTTTGTGGATGATGCAAGGAGGGTATATTTAGTTGCTTCTTCAGTGAAGCAATGTCCTTGTTCTTCTATTTTATTAACTCCTCTATTGCTTTGATATCTATGGGATCATGTCCCATTTCTATGATCAAGTCTTCCAAAGACTTGATTCTATTGTCCTTGGCTTGTGATGAAGCATGTTGAAGTTGATATTGAGCTGAGATGTTGTTTAGGGAAATTTTCAATTGATGAACAACTATGGACTTCCCTGTTAGGGTGGAGTAGATCATTTCTCCAGCCTGCGTGTGAAACTCTATTTGGTCCACAGGGTGAATATCCCTGGCCAACACCTCAAAATCAACTTTCTTGTAGTCAGTGGGTGTCCTTGGTTGCTACACAGTTGGTTGAATGAAGAACACCTGCATCTTCCCCTCTTTGATGTCAAAGGTTGACATCAATCTATTCTGACCTGGAGAAGAAAGTTTGAAAATCTGAGCATATGTCTCAACTTTCAACCTTTCATTCCTCATTTTTATCTCTTTGAATTTGTCTTTGATACTTTTATCTTGGTCTACCAACCTGCTAAAAGATGAGACCTCTACACTCATTTGTCTCTGTATCATCTGGGTTCCTGAGGATGATGGAGGCCATGTTTCCTTTGAAGGAGTAGTACCTTTACTCCTTTCTGTCTCAGAATCAGTTATTTCAACTGAGCCATCGGTATTTTCCTATTCTGACACAGGATTGAGTCTATGCCTTTTGCTTTGGCCTCTTTCATATTGAACATTGAAGGCATGTGTCCCTGAACTTGATTCTTCCTCCCTGCCCCTTTTGTGATTTTTCTCCTCATTCAGAGGAGTCTACATGATAGGGGGAGTGCTCATTGTCCCTTCCTAAGGTGGTACCTACAGAAATGAATTTTCATCAAGTTGATTTTCCAGATCTAATAATATGTTTTCCACAACAACTTCAGTATTATCTCTGTCCTCTAAAGTGTTTTCCACCCATTTCAATTGGTTGGCATACTTTTCTATCTCAGGGATACAGTGATGGATATATGGAGCCATTTTGTTTTTCTGCCTTCTTTTGTAGAAGAAATCCAAGGCGTCATATCGCCATATGAAGTTTTGTTTCAATTTTAATCTCTGAAGGATCAGGTCTGTCTCCTTTCTAGATTCTTTGCTATCACAAATAAAAGGACTCGATTGGTATTTGATCTTGAGATGGGCTTTATTTTTGGCTTTAACAAAGTTTACCTCATCTAATTTTATTATCTTCTTATAGTACTCTAGGGAAAATAACCTCATTGGGAGGTATTTAGGTAGTTTTTATGGGGCAAGCTGGCAACCATAAATTTTGATTTCAGTGTAGTTTTGGTACAGGTACCAATCTCCCACCTGATGATTGATGTTTAAATGAAGGACTCTCCTAATCTCAAGACTGATTCTTGGTGGAGGGATTCAATTGAGCATGGTCATCATAGGGTGGACATAGGAATCTATGAATTCATTGCATGAATAGGGGGAGGAATATTGATGAATCAGTGGGGCCTAGAAGATGATTGATCTTGGTTGGCATTTGGTGTCCAAATTTTGCAAGTTAAGTGGGAATTTATCTGCTTGGAAGCAGAGGAACATGTGGTATAGTACCGAGGAGCACTTGAAAACCCTTTCATTTCCCATCCTTATGAACTGCTCATGTATTCTATCAGCTATGAATGTGGAAAAGTCATAAATGGTTGTAGGAGGCTATCTTGGGGTATAGATGGACATGAAAGCTAGGATGATTTCATCAATGTATGCACTTGTGGAGTAACCTAAAACACAAGATATCATGGATACAATATTTCTGCCCCAAGGAGAAAATATAGTTGCTACATATGGAGGGGGGTCTTTTGGGGTATACTTCTCTTTTATGATGAAGGTTTGAATCAATTGGGCCAATCTTGCAGAGTTGAGTTTGGGATATAAGTCCATTAGGTCTCCAATTGAGAGGGGAGTTAGGTTTTGCCCTGGTTGGATCTATAACATCTCATTGATGGACTCATGAGTGATGGTGAAAAGGACTTTCTGATCATGGGACATGATGGTTCTATGACTGGGGATGTAGCAAGCATAGAACATACATAAAATTTTAGGAAAAATGTGGACTTGGGGGAACTGGTACTTGGGAAAATTTGACTCCAAAAGGCCAATTTCATTAGCATGGTTCAGGAACTTGTCCTTACTTTGGCAATTTATTTTGAGTAGGAGCTCTATGATAGAGGTATCTTCCATCTAGAAATCTCTATCAACTAAGGGAAGGTGGTCCCAGTCCAAATGGGGTGTGGAGATGGGTCTCACGTTTAATGCAGTAGGGGCAGCCATAATTCGGTTCTTGTGGATTCGAATTAGGCTTGCTCAAAGTCGAATTAGGGTTTTTAGAGGTAGCTAGGTAGTTTCGGGGTTTGAGTATTGAACAAAGTACAGTATGGAGTCTATTAGAGTAATTTTAATTCAGTTTTATGTTTAAAAGAATACTCAATGACTTGTCTAACTTGAAATTGATAGGGCACTTGGTGAATTCAGGTTTAAAACCTGAAACTGAGGCAAATTGACTTTGAGCAGGGTAACTGGTAGCTGCAATTGGTTGAAGGGTGCTCGTGGAAGCTGTACAATTTATTGGGTGGTCCGTGGAGTTCTCTGGAGTGAAATTTGCAAGTAGGTTGATGGCTTCGATGTTTTGGAGGTGTTGTGCATGCATACAGAAACTTGCAGGTGAAAATTCAGTGAAAAAGACATCTTGGGGCTTTTTGGTTTTTTTATATAGAAAAATGTTTTTTGGCGGGTACAGGTGACTAGCGACTGATTTGTCGCATATCAGGGAGGTGTTAAGTGGTTAATTTCCCACCACTTATGGGCGTCGGGTTCTTTTTAGGAGGGGCTGCCTAATTCCACTCAACGACTGACACGTCACTGGGGCGGTCTCATGGAAAACAACTTTTTTGGGTGTGTATCATTCGGCGGAGGATTCCACCTGAAATGGTTTCATGGCGTTGGATTTGGGCCTTCAGATCGGATGGTGGTCAGGGCACGATTGCATGTGGAGGTTAATGGGGGCCCAGCGAGCACTTTAAATATGGCGGTATCAGGATTAATGGCGGATTAAGGGGGGATTAGTGGTAGGATAGGTTTATATAGGAAACTAATATATACAAGAAAAGGGTTATTAAGGGGAATTAATATATATTAGTTAGAAGTTAATATGAAAAACATTGGAAATAAATAGTGCCAAGCATAATGTATTTTTTGTGATTTGTTTTTTTTTTTGTATATATGCATTATAACTTAGGCTAAAGTGTTTTTGTGGGTTTTTTATATGAAAGGGGAATTTACATGGGGGTGATTACTTTCCCTAGGCAAATAATGTTTTAACCTTAGGAAAATGGGTTTTATTAGGGAAAATGAGGGGAATTTGGCACTTGGTATCTATAAGTCATTGAGCTGAGGGTCCGGTCCCTCCAGAAGTCAAAGAAATGCTCTGAGCCCCTTTGACTTAGAGTTTTTTAGTACTTAGAACTTTATTATGGGAAATTAGTTAAGTAAAATAGGTAAAATGAATGGGGGAAGTTAATAAATTAACCTTGAAATCCATCTTCATGCTTGATTGACCATTTACATTTGAAATCTGTGATGAGAGATGATAAATATTCTTTTTTCCCTATCATCATATTTCTGCAACCTTTCTTCTACTTACCCATCTACTTGTCCTACCATTTTTTCTTCACTTTATTAGGGTGCATTTAGACTAGCAAACCCTTATTAAAACATTTTCTTTTCTTTTCACAAAGAAAACTATCTAATTCTATCACTATATCATCCAAGGGCTCAGATTAAACTGATGAGCTCCTTTTATTTTACTCTACCTAATATAATGATCTACCAAGATTAAACAGTTTGGTCAAATTTTATTCTCTAACTATCAAGATGAAATTTAAAGCATGGTATAATCAAGATTAAATAGTTTGATTACCCTGGATTGTGGCATGAATCACAAGCTTCACACAATCATTATTTTTCATAAAGTAAATAGTAGTGGCATTTAGACTTGCACACTTTCATGGTCTCTTTTTGTTTTTTGGGGTTCATATTCTTCACTTTTTTGGACCTTCTTCTTTATTCTTTTTGTCCTTTAATTTTCTTTTAGGACATACCCTTTTTTCATTTTTTATTTTATTAATACGCAAAAAATTTGTAGAAAGCAAAGGTATGTACATATTACAAGGCTCAACCTTATCCATTCAAAATTATGACTCCTATTGGTATAGGAACCTAACATACCCCACCACTTTGTGAGCATACCACGCAGTGCCCATTTCAGAGCATCAAACCGCTATTGTTTTGGCACTTATCTTTCAAATTTGTTAAGGAATTCATCCACCACTGTCAACCCATCATACATAGGCAAATCTCTCACCTCGGTTGTCACGCAATGCAATGATGCTGCCATCATGTTGCAATTGAGTGTGGTTACCTCGTGTAACCGATTCTGCCATCGTTCTGTTTCCTCATCCGAATTTGATGTGTAGGAGCTTTCGCGCTGCCACGAAATCCTACCATCTACTGTTGGATTTACCCAATCTTGTTCCTGAGCAGTTATCATGTAGATACAGTCTAGCTCGTCGTCGCTCTCGTCGTCACGCACTGGCCCTGTGTAGCATGATCCTTCTGCTGGGTCTAGAGGTACCATTATGCGTAGTGACATTTTCTAAAAAATCATTTTGCACTTCTTTAGATTTATCACTCCATTCATATCAGTGGCCCAATATATTCCCAGTAGCGTGGGATAGGGATTTTTATCATCGACAATCTCTATCACTTCGAAATCTAAAAGTGCACTCACACCTTTGATGTCTACCATTTTCCCCTATAATCTTCCCATCGCTAGGATCTTCTGTTGGTTCACCATTCACAATTGAATAGGAGACCACTCCAACGCAGGCCTACCCATGCTCTTCCATGCCTATTTTGGTAGTGCGTTCACGTCTGATCCTAGATCCAGAATCACTTGATCCATTTCATACTCTCTAATTTTCTTAGTCAATCTCATTTCCCTTCCTTTTCGTGATGTCTTCTTTTCGAGCTTCCAGACTACACGCGGTTCTCCTGACCTAGTGCACCTAGTGATAAGTTCCTACAGTCCTTTTACAACCTTGTTGTCACATAGCAGCTTCATACATGTCTCCAGAAAGGTAGTGAGCACTGAACGATCCATCCCTAGTTCTAGTTGATACTTACTACTTGAAGTGGAGGCCTCCATGAAGCTCTTCTTAGCTTCCATGAATGTCTCTTTTGAATGCTCCAAATCAAGTTCAGGTTCCTTTGTAGGAGCCTTGTGAACCCACACACTTTCTTCAAGTTGCTTACCTTTGTCATCTCCTATCGTGATACCACTTCGAAGCACGATGTTTACATTCAGGTCCTCTTCATGTGGCTCATACCTCATTATTTGTAGGTTCTGAGTTGGGGGAGGCTAGAGTACTCCTTTATCATGCAACCTTGCTATCAGTGTAGGGAAATCCTCCATCTCATGATCAAATTGGGTACAATATAAACATTATGCTCTCATCGGATTTGTACAATCATGGGCATAATTCCTTGGCCCTCTGCAATTGTAACAAATCAGTTGTCTGCAACCTCTTCCTAGTCCCATTCCACCTTGACCTCGTCCGCGCCCGTGAGATCCAGTGCGCGCCATCCTTGCATTTGGATTGAGGGCTCGCGTTTCAGTCTATACTCTATAGGCAGGAGTTCGATCCATTATCAACTCGTAAATTCTATAGGTGCGCTCATCATGGCCTACTAACTTGTAGAAATTACAGAAAAATTGTTGGGATGTCTGTGTATACTTCTGTAATAGGTGACAACTATCTGTAGTGTGTTTTTCTCCTATTTGACAAATTGCACACCATAATGCAGGCACCGCGCTTGGTCCTACTTATGCCTCTAGTCTTAATGACATCGAACCTCGTCACACCAAGTAGTTTGTGAAGACTAGACAATGGTCTTTGTCATGCCCCTGTCCTTTTCATTTTATGCACCATACCTCCTCGCGCGCTTCTGGGCGAGTTGTTCTGTCCTGTTTCAAACTCTGCATTTCCATACACAAATTTTGCAGTTGCACATGGATTTGTTGGACTCCCAGGCTAGGATCTTGTATTTGGGTCTCGTGAAGTCTCATTGCAATCTCCAAAGCTTTGGCTTGGGTGGATAACTTCTACTGTGACAGTGTCGTCCTTAAATGCGACGTTAGCGACGCTACAAACCATGTGTGGTGCTGCCCATCTGTCAAGGTCATGTTGGCTTCGCCAATCATACTCTTTATTCTCTGATCCACATCCCATGGGGTCTCACTTAGAAGCATCGCTATTTCCTTAAACCCAATAATTGATTATGTCTCTAATTTTGGCTTGCTAAATTCTGTGCTCAGTGTAGCCTAGATATCTGCGATCCTCGCGTTTGGATGATCATTAGGATGCTTGATGTACCATTTCAGTGTGCAATCCTGCAACGCGCTTAGCAGCGTTGCCTTCTTTATATTGTCATCCATGACTCCTTGTGCTTCCCATACAGGTTTTACTAAGAACCAAAATTGGTATGGATCTTTGTTCCCTACTCCTTTGAATACCGATAATTTTATTGCGCTCACCATATTGAACTGACGATAGTGAAATCGGTAGCAGTGTAGGTGGCGATGGTATGCATGGAATTCGGTGCCTTATCATACTGATCATGCTTCTTAGAGAAACTTTCACGAGCTCTTCCTCAATTTCCCACCGCGGCGAAATCAAGGGGATATTTTCCATCTCTACGCTTCCTTTGTTTCTATAGAGCTTTCCACTTCGCATAGCCCCAAACATCAATTTATTTGCATAACCTATTTGAATCGAAGTGTTCAATGATTTAATGTACTTACCTCACGGTCCTTTGAGGAAGCGTCGTTCTGCCTCATTGTAGCTAACGGTTGTGTCTACCAAAAACTTAGTGACAAACCCTCCTATAATTCAATCGAGCTAATGGTCCACAGCGCACACAATCTTATCTTTCGATGCTTCTAGTCTGTGCACCAATTCTGGAGTCCACACAATCTGTTTGTCGAGCCTACACCTTCCCTGACTGTCTGCTAGCTTTGCGATCCACTTATACAACTCAAAGGGGAAGGATGCAAAAAATATTTCATGGATTTCTGTATATAAGTAGCACTCCAACCATTGTTCCTTTGATACTCAGAAATTCTTGTTTTCCTATGTTGCGAACTTGTGAATCTTTCTGTCCAACCACGCTTCAATTTCTTTCTTTGTTGGATTCTAGTGACACGACATCAGGCGTCCCTTATAAAGATATCGGTCCTGGCAATGGAACCATTTGTTGGCTTGTTGGGGCTTGACCCAGGTTCAAAGGTGATTTAGCCAAAAAAATCTCAGTACTACTGGCCCTTTTGGCAACAGTCCGCAGAGCGCGAACTGAGGTCTCACCCGAAGTAGTATGGGAGGGTGCTAGGACTAGGTTTCTGCACCCTGGAGATGTCTGATGGTTTCAAGTGGTCCACGGTTCGACCCTACATGCACGTCACTACACACAATTTCCTGTACCCCGCAGCCTGAGATACTACCTTTGCACAAACCTACTCAAGGGTTGAACAATGTTATTACCCAAGACTTTACTAGTAACCCGATATTAGTTGATTAACTTACCTTACTTGTTTGTGTAAAGTATACTTAGCAATATAAATCATTCATACAAGTGTGTGCAGTAAATAAAGAGTACATTAGAAATTGATATCAAACATGTAATAACTCAAGAATAGATACACAGAATTCAGATAAAACTTCTCTTTATTATTCTCTTCCTTGGGTTACAGACTCTATTCTGCCCTGTGCACTCAGCTGCAGAGCTCCGTGCACTTAGCTGCGGACTTTGCTAGGCCTCTGGGCACTCATATGTAGAGCCTCTTCCTACTACTACGACCCAAGACACACTTGACTTTTCTTCTATGCTTTGCTATCTCATTCTATCCATTAGATTCTATTCTCCTGATGATCTCTTTATGATTTGGAAATCATTTGTGAGTGATCTCAGTTAATTAATTAATGAAGGTATTATAGACTCATGTGCTGGTGTGTGTGTGTGTCTATGTTATCTTAGGAAACGGATCGATAAGATTGCAAAATAAATAGACACTGGAAAATAGTAAGAGAAACATAGTAAGCAAAACAGAACACAAAAAAATTTAATAAGGAGTTCACCCAATCCTCTTGGGCTACATCTTTGGTCCAACTTTTAGTGGTGGCCTTCTTTTATTGTGTCTTTGAACAGAGTTTTTACAATGAGGAGCTCCAATTGAGTCCCCTGGAATAGATGATGCTTAGTAGGGTGGTTCTTGGATTCCCCAAGCCACTAGAGTGCACAAACTCCCCCTTACTAAGTCTCGACCTCAACTGGTCTTAGTGGGATGAGCCCAATTTGGTACTCAGTTCCCAATAGATATCCTCTCTGGGATTGCTTGAACCTCTCAAGCCTGGTTATGTCTGCTCAATGCTACCTTAGCTCTGCAGGTCAACGCGACTCTCTATTCTTTGCTTTTGTCTCTCTATCTCATTGTCTCTTCTCTCTTTTCTTGTACTGTCTTCTCACTTTTCACTTGTTTTTTCTATTCTCTATCTACTCATGTCTTAAAGCCAATTTGTATTATGATTGTTCACTTCCTCTTCCACCTCCTCAGATCACCTGCTACTTTCCACTTGGAATCCCCTACCTTTGCGTCATCACCACTGTGTAACATCTCACATGGAGGTGGTTACTTGTCCCTTCACAAACTAAGCGCCAGCTCTTCCTCGACAGTTTTTTATTTCGGTTATGCTGTGAAATGATTCATCCACCAACTCAGCTGTCAAATCGGACTTCAAACCTTATGCACTGTAGCTTATTTTCTCCCTCCAAATCCGGTTTCCCATTGGGCGCAATCTCCGCCGTTAGATCTGGGGCCTCCAGATCCTACAGTTATTGCTCTTATTGCGCGGTTGATTTGCTCGAACGTTAGCCCGCAATGAGAGCTGTTTTATCTCTCATCCACCAGACACGTGTCATCCAATGTATGGAATCGTTGGGTCTCCTAACAAACCCGCTTACTGCCCGAAACGCTTTCGATATTTTGCTGGTTTTGGAGCGTGGGACCTACCTTTCAGTTTAGCGCTTTTCCCATGGTTTTTGGGTTTCCCTTGTGACCGAGCACTTGGGGCTAATCCATTTTGAGGGGTTTTGCCCAGCAATGCGTGATTAGCACATCAGAAATGGCCTCCATTTTCTAATCTAGATTTCCCAATTGCCAGTTTGCGCCACTGTGCGGTCTCCATGGGCCTCGGTCAGTGTGCTACAAACTACCATTGTCCAGAAGTCCTTCCTAATAGCTCTTCTTCACAAATTTTTGAAGTCTGTCATGATTTGATACAGTCATCAAACTCTGATAATTTTTCATGGATCCAATTCGGATCACGGCCTTCCCACTGAAAAGGCTTTTAAACCACCAAAAGTTGGTTTTAAAGCATCGACTAAGTGAGGATACAATTGTATCTCTTGTCCAATCTCTATCCATTTTGCACTACTTGGCTTTGAACCCTTGAGCCTCTTGTGACCACCAACAACCCCCCTCCTTCTTTAGTATTAGCAATAACGCTAAAGAAGTGGGGACCCTTAGTAATGAAAAATCCAAAAAGATTTTATAAAAAAAAATTGTATTATACTCCCCAAAGATACATCACACGGAGAAGAGTCAAGCATTCCTTTATGAGCACATTAAAACTACTACGAAGAAGCGGTGCAAAATTCATCACATCGCATACATTGAGAAGTGCCCATAAATGACTAATCTTAAGAAAGTCTCCGATGGCCGATATGCGATATCGCATATTGCAACGTCGCATAAGCAGCACACCAATAACTTGACAAATTGCAGCGATCTGCGATCTGCGAATCACAGAAATCACCCATCGCAAGTTTTCCTCGTATCAGCACCCAAGAAAAGCTGTCCCTAAACCAGAAATTGAGCGCACAGCTTAAAGAAAATTAATGAATGTACGCCAAGGTATTCATGAAGGACAATTTTGTGTTTTTTCAAAGAGTCAGTTCACTATGGGTGTCATGATTTTACACATTCATAGAACTTGAAGCTTTCATGTCAAAATTTATTATCATTACTTTTTCCTTTGCTTGAACTGCATGAAACATCTAAGGAAAAAGGGGAAAGCGCCAATGCTCGGAGAACAGAGAAGAGATGCTCTCGTACACGGATGTGGCATACAACAGAAACGCAGATTTCAGAGTGTTACTGAACAGATATTGATATCAGTAGGCGATACGACACTCAAGGTCAAGAAACTCACAAAAGCAGCATGTTTACAAAATTCTGAAGCTCATGCCCGGTAAAGGAAAAAGCGCTAAAGGAGGAAAACACACCAGAAAGGCTCGGATCAAAGAACGGAGGCAGTTTTCGATGCGCGATTAGCGCCTAGTACTAATCGCGCATCGCTAAGAAAATTGTTCAGAAAGAAAAGTCCCTAACTTGCTTAGTCATCTACGAGTCCGAAAGCGTAGATAGCAAAAGCAGAGGCAACTAAGAGAAATCTGGTTTGTTACCAAGCATACATGCAGTAAATTTGCTCAACTAGAAGATAATTCTCAAAAAATATCTTCTAGTTTACTAAAAAGAGGTGCCAACGCTTTTCATTTCTATTTTCGTAGCTCAAACGAAAGCAGAAGATGACCACCCGACTCTTCCCAGGAAAATGTTGCATACTCACAGCACTAAGGAGCAAATGCAGAAATAGTTAGAAATTAGATTCAATTTTTAGAAATAAGTTTACTTAGATAAAGGAAGGTAATTTTGAACCGTATCCGAAATTTATGTAATTAAGTTGTTTAGTTGGCAGTATTTAAACCCTTCTCATGCATTTAGAAAAGGGTCCGGAAATTTTTCAAAAACTTGTCCTCAGAACATGCACTTCTGCACCCTCAGAGGAGGTTTTGATGAATGAATGGATCAAGGTTTATTAATTTTTGCATTTGATGTCTGCTACTGATGTTGCACTTCTGTACTCTTAGTAGATATCAGAACAAGGAGAGATAAATCATTATTACTTGAAGCTTATGAGTAGGACCAGTCATAAATGGTACTTTTATCTCTTGGCCATTTCTGCTTATATTCTTGAAGTGATATACAATTTTTAGTTGTTTATATGTTATTGCATGAATGTGTGAATTACCATTTGGCACTTTTGTACGGTGGAGTCATTTATTTATGTTTGATATATGAATAACTTATTATGCGATATGCCGTTCACAACTATTTTGCCTAACTTTTTATGCAAAGTGGTTCATCTTAATTGATTTCCATTCTTATGATAGCTAAATGATGTTTATTACGAGTTATTGTTTGAAATCTCTTTATATCGCATAATAGAAGAAATACACCCCGGGTTAGCATAGATTATATGTGTTGTTTTCATTAGATTACAATAGCATAGAATTAGATTAAAGTAGCTTAGATCAGAACTCTTAGATCAACATAATACAACTTTGCACACACACACACCCTTAGATTGGGAAACTGGTCCCATTATCCCTAGTCAGACCCGCTATACCAAACGGATAAGGAGCTGCCAACTAAGGTCCGGACTGGGTGGGTATCCCCCTTGTTGTCAACCCAATTTTCGGGGCTTCAACAGAGCCCAACTCTGAGGTACTCAACATCTCCCCTGCGCATTGTCCTCACCTTCCTGTCCAGAACTATGTCTTCCTGCAATTCATTAAGATATTTAGGTAACAGGTCATCAATAGAAGGCAATTGACTCTACTCTTTAGGATCCTCAATTAATGAAGGTTCAAATAGTCTCAAGCTGTCTGCATTTACAATTGAGTAGATGTGCATGTAAGCTGGTAAATCAAGGTGAAAATCATTCTCACCAATTCTCTCAAGTATCTTGAAAGGTCCATACCTGATAGGTTTTAGATTTTTACCTTCACCTTGAATTCTGTCCATGTTGATATACAGCCAGACTTGGTCACCAACTTGGAAACTATGTTCCATCCGATGCTTGTCATGCCTTGCCTTGTATTTGGCTTGGCTCTTTTCCAGCTATTCCTGTACTGCCTGGTGGATCTCTCGGATTTCTTCAATGAACCTAGTTTCCTTTTCCAGATCACTGTGTCCATCAACTATTGTGTCCTTACCAAAGATAAAATCCAAAGGTGACCTAGGTGTAAAACCAAAACAGGTTTCAAAAGGAGATCTCTGTGTAGAAGAATGCTTTTCTCTATTGTAAGCATGCTGCACATAACACAAATGTTCATCCCAAAGCTTAGGATGTTTGTGAAATATCCTCTGAGCAATTGGATCACTGTCCTATTGACTACTTCTGTCTAGCCATCAGTTTGTGAATGGAAAGTTGTGCTTTTCTTCAATTTGGTTTCCATCAGTTCCCACAGACTTGACCAAAACATCCCCACAAATTGGGTGTCTTGATCAGATACAATGGAAGTGGGTAATCCAAAATGAACCCATACATGTTGAAAGAACAGTTTTACAGTTTGTTCAGTTGTAATCTTTTTACTACAAGGTATCAAAATACACATTTTGCTTAACCTATCCACAACAACATATAGATAATCATGACCTTTCCTAGATTTAGGTAGTCCTCCAACAAAGTCCATGGAAACACTTTCCCAAGGATGAGAAGGTACTGGTAATGGAGTGTACAAGCCTAGTTTCCTATTGTTGGGCTTGCTTTTAGCACACATAGTACACCCTCTTACATATCTAGAAACTATCTCGTTCATTTTCGGCCAATAACAAAATATTTGCAGCTGTGCAACTATTTTACTTACCCCAAAGTGACCTGATATTAGAGAAGTGTGTGCTTCTCAAATTATCTTTACTCTTTCAATTTTTGGAATGCATAGCTTCCCACAATGATATAGGAGTCAGTCCTTTACATGATATTCCAATTCTTCTATTCGTTTGCCTTGACTCAAAGTTGCATATACATCTTTGAAATCTATATCTTGAGCATATTTTTCAATGTAGCTCTCATGTAACACAGAATTATGCTTAAGTATAGTAGATGCATTTATGATGGGTCTAGACAACATATCTGCAACTTTATTATGTATGCCCTTTTTATATCTGATGACTAAATGAAACTATTGTAGAAAACACATCCATCTATAGTGTCTTGATTGCTGCAACTTAGTTTAGAAGTGTAGATATTGAAGTGGTTGATGATCATTATGTATTACTGTCTCTTTGCCCATTAAGTAATGTTTCCACTTTTTCACACTCTGTACTAGTGCATACAATTATTTATCATATGTAGGACAGTTAACTACTGCAGAATTAAAAGTCTCAGAATGATAACATATGGGTTTACCGTGTTGTGTCAGCATTGCTCCCATGTCATAGTCACTGGCATCTGTTTGGATATCAAATGGTCTTTGAAGATCAGGCAGTGCTAGTACTTGTGTTGTACTAATCTTTTCTTTCAAGGTGTCAAAGGCTTTCTACTGTTTGCCTCCCCACTGAAACACCTTGTTCAATCCTGTCAAAGCATGTAAGGGCATTGCAATTAAGGAAAAGTTAGGAATGAACTTTCTCCAATATTGTGTTTACCCCAAGGGATAAGTTCTTCTCCCATGAGAAGACGCTCCATCTCCCATCCATATTTCCTATATAAACCTCCCTTCATCCCAAGCAAAAGCTAGTCATAGTTATAGTTTTCATTGAGTGTGAATATACTATTTCTGAGTAGACAAGCAAGCTATTACTAGTTGTAGCCATCTAGTTGTGTGAGGGAGAAGTGTGTTTGGTTTGGAGTGAAGCCTAAAGGGAAGAGCCTTTAAACTATTTTTGTTTGAAGCCATCATGGAATGATAGCAGAAGTGTGTGGGAACCTGGTCTTGTCAAAGGAAGACTACAATATCAAGACAAATGGTTGTAATCTCTCTTTGATATTAATATATGCAACTATCGATTGATTTCCTACATGTTTTGTAATATTACATATCCATGTCTTAATTCTTCTTGAGTTGTTAAGTAGGTTGAATTGCAATTTGTCTATTATTATGTTTGTGTGTTGTTGTTGTTCACTTGTTTGAGGAACTTGAAGAAGGAAGTGAGAGATTGTTGGAGCGAGCAAGTGAGTACATCATCAAGTAGGATAAGCAATCAAGAGGTAGGCCCTCTTGATTGATTCTAACCTAAGGAAATCTTCCATAGAATGTATCTGTTGTGGCTAGACCCATTGTTGGGCTAGAGGAATTTGTTCGTGTCCACACTTATAATTTTACTTCACCATGAATTGGTGACTCTATTGGGGAATCCCAATCCTTTTATTTGTTTTGGATTTCATGATTTCATGAGAACTTTTCTAGTTTCACATTTTCCCTTTAGTTCTGTTTCTTTTCTCCTATTTACTGCTCTAAGTATAAAATTCATAGTACAAGATATGGTTCCCATTTTCATTTTTTTTTATTTTCCCTTAGCTACCTCGATCAACATGCTTAATCCGCTAATAGTCACGTTGAACAACACGAGTTGCTGAGAAACAAGCGCCCGACTAACCTCTGGCACTTTTTGTCAGTTAGGAAGTCATGCCGATGCCTATAAGTGAATATTACAGCCTGACCCCAATCTTGGCTAGTGTGTTCTGCTCTTGTGATTTTGACACTGTAAGCCTTTTAGATCGTTTTATCCTTGACTAGAAAACTTCATTTAGCTTGCTTTGTGTGCTTGCTTGGTTTAGCCCACCCTCTGATGTGTTAAGTCTACCCTTGTGTGAAGTTCTTTTTCCTTTTTTCCTTGAATCCCTTGATTGACGATATTTTTGGCCAAAAGGTTGCGCTGATCAGCCATTAGCGCTAGTTGTAGTACTGGTCAATTGTGTCGATCGGCACTACTTTTGGCCCAAAAGTCACTCTGGTCTCAGAGGTAAGAAAAAATCATAATTTCTCCCATTCCAGTGCTAGTGTGTCTTGACCCTCAGACTCTCTTCTTCCTCCCAGAAGTGACTATGATGCTTTGTTTGCTTGATTTTAAATAGAATGAGTGAAAGAGTCTCATTTGTTCTGTTATTTCAAGTGTCTCTTTTCTCTTTCCAAGCATAGATTACATTTCTTGGTTTCTTGATTGAATCATTTATGTGTTTGGTTGGTTTGATTCAGGGAAGAAGTGGCTTTTAGTATCATTTATAATGCTTTGGATTTGATTGATGCTTGTTTGTTTGGAATTGTGAAAATTTTCATTTAAAGTGCTTTATGTGAAAGATTCATTTTGCATTTTATGAAAAGGAGAACATCATTCTAGTTTAACTAAGAGAAAATATTACATTAGTAGAATTATTGAGAAGCTAGATTTGCATCATCATAAGCATTGGAAATGAAATGAATCTTCTTATGTTTTTATAGGAAGATTAAGTGCATTTAGGATATTTATTAGAGAAAGATTTCATTCTTTGATTGTTGCATTGGTTTTGTGTTCTCTATCTCTCAATTAGTGATAACTTTCATTGAAGACCAAGATCTCTTTTCTCATATAGATGCATGTACGACATTTTGTCAGATGATAGCGGTAAGATTTTGTCAAATGACAGTGGTAGGGCCTTGTAATTGAAACCTAATTCAAGATCAATCGTTAAAATTTATTGAGTCAACCTAAGGAAGCATTGAAACTTAACGATTATGTTTAGTGGTCTAGGCTAGAGACATGTTCCGATGTCTTTAAACCTAGCAGTTGTCATTCGCTCTGGCATTAGACAACGCTAGTATGGATTTTTTTCTCCCCATACCATCGAGTATATAATGGGAGACCCCTCTAGGATGCAATCCTTTATCCTTATGATGCTGATTTGGCCACCTTGCAAACGTGATACACCTAACACAACATTCGGAGAGGTTGCCTGCCCATACTTCTCGGTTTGCCGGGAGGTATTCTACAGCTCACGGTTGCCTAGTAATCCTTTTATCTGGATCATCTAGCACAGCCATTTGGTATTTGTGACTCATTAAACTTAAAATATCATTTAAGTGCTTGTCCTTTCGAGATCATTTCCAATCAAAAGTGATAGAGTCACCTTTCATCCTTTCCTCGACTCTTAAAATATGAAAAGGCAAAGTTTTGTTTTAGTGTATTACAATTAGGTACCCATGAAATATTCCTAGTTAAAGTTATATTCCTTAGTAATTCTTTAGGGTCGATTCCAATGGAAATATTTCCAGAATCTACCATTCAAGGATTTCCCTCGGATGGGAATCCTGGTCCTTTTCCTTCTTTTGGAAATGCTAGTGCTCCTTTTATGGCGACGTTGTCCCTTCTCGGGTTAACCATTGGTTTACCTATCTAGTTATTTTTGACCTCGATCATCCCGAGTGTCCCAACTCCTACCTCGCCATCTCCTTCATTTGCATCATGTCACAATTATAGTAAGGTTGACCCCTCGCCTTCTTCCCCTATTTCTTCACCTTCCTCTTCTACTTCGCCTAGTAAAAGTTCCGAATCTAGTAACTAGGAGGCTAAGAAGAAGAAGAAGTTAGATAAGTGAGAGGCCAAATATGTAGCTATTGCTCTAAACGTACCTCTTGTAGACAAACCTTCTGATCCTCCATGGAAGGTCAAATTCCCTTGCAGGCTATGTAAGGGTGACCATCTCCTTCGAGATTGTCCTGGCATTCTTAGAGTCTTAGAGGTATGGTCTCAAAATCTGGATCGACCATCCCCATCGACATATGGAGATCATGTTGCTGTTTCACCCTTGGTTAGCAATGGTAAGAATAAAGGGAATATTAGACTCCCCTGTAGGTTATGTGAAGGATAGCATCTTCTTCACCTTTGTCCTCTTATGGATAGAGAATCCAAAGTTTTAGAAAACCTTGCCGCTCCTCAACCCTAACTTCTTATTCTTTATCATAGGCTTTCTTCTGACCCTCTCCTAGTTGGTAAAGAGAATGACTTGAATTTATCTCTTTCCCGTCTTGCTCTTCCTAAGCATGACTCTCTTGTTTCTGTTCCTCACCAACCATTGGTTGAAAAGAGTGTCGACTTGTCTCCACCTTCATTTGATCACTTTGTTTTGGAAGAGAGTGGTGATCATATTGCTCATGTTCTTCTTGTCTCTTCAGATTCTCATGAATCGAAGAGTGACCCTCCCATCGCAGTTGTTCAGGAGAGTCCTTCTCCTATTCTTGTATAGCATGGGGGCAATTATATGATACCCCCACCAAGTAGTTCTATCATTTCTTTTGATTGGAGTCACTTGACTGCTTTCCGCCTCCCATCTTATGTGCCTTTCCAAATCATAGTACAAGCCTATAATATGGTAGTACCTAGCACTATATTAGATGCATGCGCATCTGTTATGAAACCATATCACAAAAAGATAGAAAAGATAGATCAAAACCTTAGAATTCAGCCTCTTCAAGGTGGAAACCTCCTTACATTACACAAATGAATGATTCTTTGATGATTCAAATGAAAAAACCTCATTTCTATATATAGGAGTCTAAGGAGTCACAATATAACCCGGATGACCTAACAATAATAATATAAAGGCACAAAAATAACAATAGAGGGATTCTATGGGGCACAGTAATAAAAATATGGAGACAATAGGGGCACAACAATATTAATGAGGGATACAACTACAATAGTAATGGGGTAATCACTAGTATTATAGGGACGTAACATGCCCCTCTCCTTCAAAAAAGTGTTTTCGTCAATGGTTGATTAGTTCTGGATGCTTCTATATAAAATTATCACCCTCCCATGTGGAATCTTCAATGGATAAGTTCTTCTACTTGATGAGATACTCTGAAATCGATAGATTTCGTAGCTGTCAAGTTCTTGTTTCTGTGACTGCTTCTAGTTCCAATATAATTTTTCCTTCCTCGTCAAGTTCTGGCAATATTGTTTTAATTGGGAGCTTATCACCTATAACCTTATTTAAACAAGAAACATGCAAAACTGGGTGCACTCGAGAAGCTGGAAGAAGCTCCAATTTGTATGCCATAGTACCAATATTTTGCAACACATTGTATGGACCATAATACTTTGGTGATAATTTATAATCCTTCTTAGCTTGCTGGAGGGACATTTGTTTATATGGTTGTAGTAGTAGGAATACCCAATCACCTACATCAAAACTTCTTTCGCTGATGTTGATCTGCCTGTTGTTTCATTCTATTCTGCACCAACACAAGGTTATCCTTTAAGAGTTGGAGGACTTGTTGTTGATGCTCGATGTGATGTTCCACTGCTTGAACCTTAGAATTTTCTCTTAAATATGATGTGATGGATGGTGGTTGATATCCATAAAGTGCCATAAATTGGGTCATTTTTGTTGCTTTATGGAAGGAAGTGTTGCACCACCATTCAGCCAGAGGCAACCATTTGACCCATTATGTCTATTTAGAAGATAAAAAGCAACGAAGATATCCTTCCAAACATTTTTTTACCATCTCAGTTTGCCCATCAGATTGAGGATGATAAGATGAGCTATGAGCTAATTGAGTACAAAGACAAGAAAATAATTTTGTCCAAAAATTTCCAATGAAAACGGGATCTCTGTCACTTACAATAATATTTGGGTTTCCATGTAGCTTTTGAATTGTTTCCGTAAATGCAGTAGAAACTTTACTGGCTTTAAATGGATGTCATAATGCACAAAAGTGTGCATACTTGGTAAGTCTGTCAACTACCACTATGATGACACTCTTTCCCTTAGACTTGATTAAACCTATGATAAAATCCATTGAAACCTCCTCCCAACGTTGGCATGGAATGGATAAAGGTTGTAATAGACCCGGGGTCTTAATTGTTTCAACTTTAATTTGTTGGCAAACGAAACATTCTGGCACAAACTTTTGAATATCCAATTTAAGGCCATCCAAAAAAAATTCCTTCTTAACCCTATGGTAAGTTTTTAAAAATCCGGAGTGCCCTCCTAAGGGAGAAGTTTGCAATTCCATAAGAAGCTTTTGTTTGAGTTGGGAATTCTTACAGAGGTATAAGTGATCTTTCAACCATAACGAATCATTTTGCTAGCTAAATGTATCAGATGTACTAGAATATTGTTGTAACTTTCGAATAAGTGCCCACACTTCTTCATCATTCTTCCATTCCTCTGTTGCTTGATTTATCCAATCTCGTTGGATAATAGAAATGGTGCATAACAATGCTTCCACATCCTCATCCTTTCTTGAGAGTGCATCTGCCACCATATTTTGCTTCCCTTTTTTGTAGATGATTTCAAAGTCATAACCCAACATCTTTGTGACCCACTTTTGTTGCTCTTCAGAGGATAATCTTTGTTCTAGAAAGTATTTAAGGCTATCATGATCTGTTTTTACCTTGAAGTGTCTTCCCATTAGGTAGGGTCATCATTTATTAAGTGCATGTAGTATTGCCAACATTTCCTTCTCATAAATAGCTTTGTGTAAAAAATTTCCCTTGATTAGACGAATTTCAAAAGAAATGGGTCTTTAATCTTGCATTAAAACAACACCAATTCCATTTCCTAAAGCATCACATTCCACAATAAAGGTTTTTGTGAAGTCCAATGTAGCTAAGACTAGTGCTTGGCACATTGCCTCTTTAAGATGTCTGAAGGCCTTTGTTGCTTTTGGAGTCCATGAAAATGCATCTTTCTTCAATAATGTTGTTAGAGGTGCTGCTATTCTCCCATAATTCTTAACAAACTTGCTATAATACCTTGTCAACCCGAGAAATCCTTGCATATGCTTTATGGATGTGGGGATTTTCCATTCCTTAATTGCTTTAAGTTTGCTAGGGTCTACCTTAACTCCTTCATGAGATACAATATGACCTAGATATTCCACCTCTTGTACTCCAAAGAAACATTTGGATCTTTTTGCTCATAATTGTTTCTCCTCCAATAGTTGTAGTGCCCTGTCAACATGTTCAAGATGATCCTTCCAAGACTTGTTTTAGATTAGTATATCATCAAAAAATACTAACACAAATTTTCTAAGGAAGGGTTTGAAAATGGAATTCATTAAACCTTGAAATGTAGAAGGTGCATTGGTAAGGCCAAAAGGCATGACCAAAAATTCATAATGACCCTCATGAGTTCTAAATGCTGTTTTCGGAATGTCTTCAGTCTTCACTCTGATTTGATGATATCCTGAACGAAGATCCAACTTGGTGAAGTAAATCGATCCATGCAATTCATCCATTAATTCATCAATGACAGGAATGGGAAACTTATATTTAATATTGAGCTTGTTGAGCTCCCTATAATCTGGACACATGTGCCATGATCCATCCTTCTTGTGCACCAATACTACTGGAGCAGAGAAAGAACTTTGACTAGGTTGAGTTATACCCGCCTCTAGCATTTCTGCACCCATATGTTCAATTTCACTCTTTTGGGCATAGGGATATCTGTACAGCCTGATGTTTGGAGGAACACTTCCTAGAATCAGATGAATAGCATGATCATGATCACGAATAGGTGGGAGACCTTTGGGAGTCTCAAATACCTTGGAATGATTGTCCAAGAACTTTTGGATATCTGGAGAAATAGATGATTTTGATGTGGTAAAATCTAGCGAACATAATTGTGCAATTACACCTCTTTGTTCCTTTTTTAGAAGCTTTGTCATACCATTAGAGATGATTATCTTTCCCGGTTTCCCTGCAATACCCCTTAATTCAAATTCCTTTCCTTCCACAGAACATTTCATGAAAATTTCTTGAAATTAAAAGCTATTGTACTGAAGGATTGTAGCCATTGGACTCCTAGTACAACATCAGCACCTCCAATTGGAATGGAAAGCATTGGGCTAGTCAATACATATTCTCCCATGGATAGCTTGATATTATGGCACTTTCCAGAGAAATTTATCATTCATCCATTTGCAACCATCACTTGACACTATGGTGCTGGATATAAGAAGCAATTCAATTCTTTTGCTATCTTACAATGAATAAAATTGTGGGTACTTCCTGAATCAATCAACGCTATTACCTTTTTCTTCTTGATTTGTCCTTCTATCTTGATGGTTTGAGGAGTGGTAATTCCAGCCAATGCATTACAAGATATGGTCATATTCATTTCTTCTTTATCTAGGCTTTGTTCCTGGAGTATATCCTCTTCTTTTGACCTTTCTTGCTCCTTTTCTTCTTCCTCTTCACAATCTATGTAGAATAATTTCTTCTCAGCACACTTATGACCTTTAGTGTATTTGCTATCACAACTGTAACAAAGCCCTTTTGCTCTTTTTTCTTCCAATTGTTGTGGTGTCAACCTTATAGGTTGTGGAAGGCTAGGGGCAACAACACTTCCATCTTTATAGTTGTGAGTTGTATGCTTCCTAGTTGCCATAATTTTGCTTTCCATTTTTATTGTGAACCTGAATGCCTTCTCTAATGAATCAGGCTCCCAAAGGAAAACATCATGTTGGATATTATCCTTTAA
Source organism: Pinus tabuliformis (assembly GCA_031772625.1). Taxonomy (NCBI): domain Eukaryota; kingdom Viridiplantae; phylum Streptophyta; class Pinopsida; order Pinales; family Pinaceae; genus Pinus; species Pinus tabuliformis. The sequence goes on along the minus strand of CM062820.1, from coordinate 1,594,756,140 downwards.
AGTCCCTATGAACACATTAATCCTATGCTCCTCTGGAATATTTTTTACCCTTATGTTCAATTTTTGGAACCCCTCAATGCGCTCCATTATTGAACCCTTTTGTTTGAGACTTATCAATTGGCTAAAAAAAGTGTTGCTTTTTGTATCCTCATAATGCGCTGTCAATTCTTCCGTAAAAATTTCCCAAGTGATAATTTGTTTATGAGAGCAAAGCCATTGATACCATACAAACTGATTTGGTTCCAAATATAAAGTTGCAATACGTACCTTTTGTGTGTTTTGCACATTATTGAGATCGAAAAATTGCTCCATCTGTAATATCCATGTTGCGGGATCCTTGCCATCAAACTTCCTCATATCAAGTTTTGGAATATGGTGGATCTTCAATCCAACATTAGAGTCTATGAAATCATGATTAACATTTCTTTTGTTCTCATCATGGGTTTCCTTTACTACCCTTTCACCATTAGTAAGTATTTCTTATAGAAAATTTGTCAAATCTATCTTCAAATCTGCCATGCCTGTCTTCAAATCTGTCTTCAAATCTATCTTCAAATTGTCCATCTTAGCTTACACGTCATTCATCTTAGCTTCTACATCTTTCTTTAAACCATCCATCTTAGATTCTATTACTTTTTGTGCGAGTGACATTTGTTGCACTTGGTCTCGTAATTTTGATATATCATGTTGCATTTCTTCCTCTTCTTCATAAGTCATGCTAGAGGTTTCAGGTTGCTTACTAGGTGCTTTCATTTTCTTTCCTCAGGGCATCAATTACCGATAATAATGCTCTACTATGCCCTTTGAATTCCTTCAAAATAATTTTTCAAACCAAGCTTAAACAAAAATTTAAAAAAATCTACACACCTTTTTTCACTTTGTAGGAGTTTGATATTGCCTCTGATGTATCTTTGTAATTTTGGATCATCCAGTTCTGAAATTGTGACCTGCAGTAGCCCTCTATGTCCTCTTTCCAATGACACTAGTCTGATCAAATATAGATTCTCCAAGGCAGAGTTATGCACAATCTCCCAAGATGACCTAAATATAGACCTTTTTAGAAGAGCGAAATTGTAGGAAGTGCCACGTGTCATTGTTTCAACCTTAGGACCTAAAAAAAAATATACAGGAAACTATAGTCCGTCCTCTTTCTGCAACTTTTTACGAAATTTCAATTTGATGCTCAAAACAAAAGTTATGACTATTTTCCCCAGGTCACCTGTTTGGAATGTAATTTGGGAGTCTGCAAAAATGCCAACTTCCTCAGATCATATCTCCGCAAATATAGCATGAAAAGCTCTGAAATTCAGACCTGTGGTTCAAACGGATTTCGGCCCAAATGGGTTTTTATTTTAGTTTCTGAAACCTCGCAGAAAAATATTTATAGCGCAAATTCCACGATGACTTGTTTGGAGCAGCGAAACCCTAGAATTCAAAGCTCTGATACCAAATGTTATGAAACCAGCTCACAAAAAGATAGAAAAGATAGATCAACGCCTTAGAATTCAGCCTCTTCAAGGGGGAAACCTCCTTTACATTACACAAATGAATGATTCTTTGATGATTCAAATGACAAAACCTCCTTTCTATATATAGGAGTCTAAGGAGTCACAATATAACCTAGCCAACCTAACAATAATAATATAAAGGCACAAAATTAATAATAGAGGGATTCTATGGGGCACAGTAATAACAATATGAAGACAATAGGGGAACAACGATATTAATAAGGGATACAACTATAATAGTAATGGGGTAATCACTACTATTATAGGGACCTAACAACATCTGTTAGAATCATGTCTTCTACTCCTTGGCAAGCCTTGGGTTCCCCACAACTTGTGCCTGTCACCCAGAATTTGTTGGCTTTCAATGGCGGAGCTAGTTAACCCTTGGGGATCCTTCCAAAATTCCCTATTAATTTGTGGCAAAAGACTGTCTATATAGACATGATTGTAGTCCAAGGTCCATTAGATTTCAATCTTCTCCTTGGATGTAACTATGTTTATGTCATGGGAGCTCTTGTTTCTTCGCTTTTTCGTGTGGTTTGTTTTCCACATGAAGGGAGAATAGTGACCATTGATCAATTGTCTTTCATTGGTCACTAGGTGCCTCCTTTGCAACCATAGTCCCCTATCGGCTCTTGGTTGCAAGCAATACCTTCCCTGCCACAAGTCAATTATGTGGCTACCCATTCTGTCTTCGCATCTGCTGATGATCACATAGATGGTATTGTACATTATGTACTGGCGGCATTGGAACCTGATCTGTCTTTGGTACCAAATGACATGTATGCCTCCTGGAGCGTGGTTCTTCCATCTAGTGAAGACCTCTTGGGATCCATGTTCTTGTATGGTTCATGAATAGATGTATGAGGATAGTTCTTGGCTTTGTGTCAACCTCGTTGAAAAGTGAAACAAAGGATACGAGGATAGTTCCTGATCTTGTGTCAACCTCGTTAAAAAATGAAACAAAGGATATGAGCATATTCCTTGTCTTGTGTCAAGCTCGTTAAAAAATGAAACAAGTGGTGAGCATAGTTCTTTGTCTTGTGTCAAGCTTGTTAAAAAATGAAACAAGGTTCTGAGGATAGTTTGTTGTTGTATCAACCTCATTAAAAAATGAAAGAAGGGCCATGAGGATAGTTATTTTTTGTATCAACCTCGTTAAAAAATGAAACTGATTCTGAGGATAGCTCTTTTACTGTGTCAACCTGATTAAAAAATGAAGCAACTTCCTTTTCCAAATTGAGTCTTTGATTAAGATATCGTAAAATTCCAGTCAAGCCTTTCCTGGATCTCGAAAGTGAACCTTCATTCAATTCACCTAATTGAATGGCATGAAGCTTGGGGGCATGTACCTCATTTGATTCATTATGCTGGTGGCATGTGAACTTATAGCAAGTATAGTTTTTTATTTCAAGCTTTTGTAAACATGAAACTGAATCCAAGCAGAGTTCTCCATGGTTCAATCTTGGGTAAAAATGAACCCATGCCCAATTTACATCTTGTGATTGCCATTTTTATCAGCTAATTTCTACTAGATGAGCCTTGGTTGTTTCATTCCATCACCACCATCTCTTTCACTGATCATATGCTTTCACTTGGTTGTTTTTCCTTCCCTGAGGGACCACAATGATGAGTGGTTTTATTATCCAACCTCTTGACCATTACATGTTTTGAGCAGTTCCACCATTGTCAGAACCAGTTGCTACACTTTATACCACTCGTTCCTCTAGGGCGAGTCACCTTTAAGCTCTTTTTTGACTCGTAAAAAATGAAAATATTGTAGAGTGTTTTTCCCTTTTGACTCGTAAAAGAGAATAAAATGGGGGCTCTGCTTTCAAGCTCTTTCCTGACTCTTTAAAAGCGAAAATATGGTCAAGCCCTTGTCATTTCAAACTCGTTAATGGATGTGAAACGTTGTGTGCCCAATGTACTTTTACCCCTTTTTCGGGATAGGAGGCACTATTAACGAAAAAGGTACTGCTTGACTGAAATGGTCAAGTGGGTCTCTCAAGTATTGTTTTCTACCTTTTTGGGCTCGGGAGACACAAATGTATGAAAAGGGACCATGTGAAGTTTTCTTTTACGTGTCTTTTCAAACTCTCTAAAATATGAAAAAGATATTGAGTTACACCTTTGTCGGACTCATTAAACTGTTAAACGACATCGGATTCGTCACCATGGCAAATCTGAGCTTCTCCTTCCTAGGGCTTGTTAAACTCACTAGGTCGGATTTGTCTAAAGGATCAACTTATAGTGTAAGCATATGCTATCCCTTTCAACATTGTGATTAAAAAATAATTGGGCTACTCGCTAGAAATGGTGGGGGAAAATTTGGAAATCTATCATTCGTGTCGGCAACTCACTCTTGAACATGACACTCTTTTCTTTGTGTCGGATTGGGACATCCTCCTTTGCATCATTGACCCTCCTAGGATTGGGCCATTCATTTTTTCCTTCCATTTGATCTTCGCCACATCATCATGACCACTGATCCTATGGATCCAAAAGCTGCAAAACTTCTGGTTGTGTCGCCGATATGTTCAAGAGTTGTTATTATGTAGTTACACTTACCTCTAATTCTCTGTATCGTCCAAAATAATTTTTGGATCCTCTCATCTCGCATCAATGATGTGGGATTCACTATGGCCCTCCTTCGACATGGTCACTTTCCATCAACTTCAACTCATTATTTGGGAAGTTGACTGAGAGAATTGTTTACAGTACCTTAGAGCTTGCATGCCCTAATGGCAACTTCTTTGCACTCGACGACATGTTCACATCATTGGCTTTTGATCAAGTGACTTCACAGGTGTTCGACTTTAGTTCCTGTATTCACATTCTGTGAATTGTTCTGATAATACCTTGAGGACCATTGTCATTATTGGTGGCTTCTCTCGCTCTTGTTAACAATTTACATCATTGACTGGTAATCAAGTGACTTTCTAGCATGTTCGACATCAAGACATCTATTCGCATGTTAGGATATGTACTTTGATCGGGTCGTGTTGGAGCGCAAGACCCTAGACTCAAATCACACAAGTCCACATTGTGAAGTGGTGTGACATGGTTATGATGATATGCATGTATCTTTCAGATGGTTGGTTGCGACCAGACCATGAGTTATCATATGTGATCCTGCTGATTATTGGATGTCTGCAACCATACCTTGGTTTCATTATGATCCTCTTTGATAGATGGTTACGCCCATATCTGGATCCATTTACATGATCATTCTCTGGATAGTTGTGTCCATGCCACGATTCATGTGTCATTTGACAGAGATCTTGATTTATGTATATGTATCTATACTTGCTTGCAGGTTTTCTAACAGTAGACTGATTCCCCGCACTGATTTATAAAGAATTTCATCCCTCAATCCAGCTCGGCCTTCACGCTTTACGGGGCATCTGTTATAGAGAATTTTGTCACTTTCCCTGTACTCCCCATTCCTTGATCCTGGAGGACCTCTAAAGTGAACCCCACATGCTTTTCCTTCATGGAGAAACTACCATTATGTTCCTCTTCATGAGCATATCATTTCCCTTTTGTACCATTTCCCCTAAAACTTCTGTTTTGTGCAGTTTACAAGACCGACGCTAATGGCCTTTGTCTCCCCCATGCCGATGTGTAGAGATTAGCACTACTCCTCACGCTGAATGAAGCGGCTAAGTTGTGTTCCAGTCATGTTGGTCTTGTTATTGAAAGTTTTTTAAATTAGAGTCGACGCTTCCAGCTCTAGAAGCTCCGTAACGGAAGTTTGGTAAATGGTTTGGCCGGATGGGGTCGAGGATGATAGTTTGGGCTCCTTTCCCTTATAATGGTGGAACTACCCCAAGGGATAAGTCCTTCTCCCATGAGAAGAGGATCCATCTCCCATCCATATTTCCTATATAAGCCTCCCTCCATCCCAAGCACAAGCTAGTCATAGTTACAATTTTGGCTGAGTGTGAATATATTATTTTGGAGTAGAGAAGCAAGATATTACTAGTCGTAGCCATCTAGGTGTGTGAGGGAGAAGTATGTTTGGTTTGGAGTGAAGCCTGAAGGGAAGAGCCTTTAAACTATTGTTGTTTGAAGCCATCATGGAATGCTAGCAGAAGTGTGTGGGAACCTGGGCTTGTTAGAGGAAGACTGTGATGTCAAGACGAATGGTTTTAATCTCTCTTTGATATTAATATATGCAACTATCGATTGATTTCCTACATGTTTTGTAATATTAAATATCCATGTCTTAATGCTTCTTGACTTGTTAAGTAGGTTTAATTACAATTTGTCTATTATTATGCTTGTGTGTTGTTGTTGTTCACTTGTTTTAGGAACTTGAAGAAGGAAGCGAGAGATTTCCAGAGTGAGCAAGTGAGGAAATCATCAAGCAGGATAAGCGACCAAGAGGTAGGCCCTCTTGATTGACTATAACCTAAGGAAATCTTCCATAGAATGTATTTGTTGTGGCTAGACCCATTATTGAGCTAGAGGAATTCGTTCATGTCCGCACTTATAATTTTACTTCACCACAATGTTGTTATTGTAGTTTGACTATTTTGGTTACTTTAGAAACATATGTTATTTAACTTACACATTTCTGTATGAACTATTTTGTATGCAATTGTATGAATCTTGTTGAAGACATGTTGTTGTATTAACCTGTCACTTTGGATTGTGGACTATTCTGCTTCCATCCTATGGTGTCATTATGCCTTTGTTTTCCTTTCGAACTACATAATATTACAGGTTTCTAAGGGACACACTTCCTTTTCCCCTCTATGTGTTAGAACCCCCATGCATCTCACTTGACTCGTTTCAAGGTCACACACTTGCTTCTGAAAAAATTATCATAGTTACCTCTGCATGCTACCGCATTCAAGGAACCACTGTACTACTCACTGCTAGGACTCCTACTCCAAATGGTATGAGGTTTAGTTGGGACTTCTTACTGGGGATATCTCCTGACATCTTTGCAAGTGTAGCACCTTCAACATTTCTAGCACTAGAAGGAGGGCCATATGACAAGATGAGTCATCAAAGTCTGTTCTGAATCTCTGCACATCATTCATGACTTACATTACAATCATACCTCTGGCATGTTTTTCTCATTCACATGACTTCGTAGTGTCGGAGGAAATTATTGATGGATTATCAAGATTTAAGTATAACGGTGAAGGCAGAGCACCCCTGGTAAGGCATGGAGTTGTATTTGCAGGCTTTTGTCACAAGAATGAAGTCCCCTCAGACGACATTGCCTGTGGGTTGTTTTCTTACATGTTCAAAAGCCGCGTCAAGAAATGTTGTCTCACATTGCCCACAACCTCCATTAACTCTTATCATCACATGTTTGATGAGTTGTTTCGTCCTTTCTATCATTATGAATGTAAAACACTCAATAAAATAAAATATGCAATTACAAAAAGAACCTGATGAATCTATTGTGCAATTTTGGGAGCGCCTCCTAAATCTTTCCTTTCAAATCCCCGAAGATGAAATTGATTTGAAATTTCTCAGGCAATGATTTTAATATGTTCTTCACATATCTAAAAATCCTCACAAGTTAGAATCATTCGAACCCTTCCTAACATACCTCAGTTAGAGCTACCAAACCTAAGACAGACAAGGTTTCTCTATGAAGTGACCTGTCGTTTGCTCCTCATCAAACAACTCTAGCTCCTCAGTACGAGGTGGGATAAGTTGTGAACCCATTTTTTGAACCATCACCTCCTCCCACTCCACCTTCTCTAGATATCTACGTAGATGTGCACAGAGATCCTTTTCGTTTTCACGGTGAACTTTTTTTCTTCACGTCTGTCCTCTCATGTTTTTTATCCTTCAGATATTGGTGTCTTGTGTTCATCCATTCCAGAATCTACATTTGATGTTCCCAAGGATCAAGTTGTCGATGGAGTTGGTGTTGAGAAGCCAACCTGCAATGTCATTTTTTATGAGTATGTGTGGGAATTTGAAGAAGAACCTATGGTAAAGGATGACCTCCTTTTGTCCACACCTCACCTTCTCTATCCTGACATCTTTTGTGATCCCGCCATTTCTTATTTTCCTTGTAAAAATTCATTCTCATATGTTTCTATTTACGATCATTCACAAGATTCACAGGATGTCAGTCTGTCATTGTATTGCGGCGCAGATAAATATTTCTTTCTGAATCCACTCAATCTGTCTCTTTCATTTCTAAAAAGTTAGAGGCTGAATTTTTTGTTTCTCATCAACCCCTCTATATGATTCGTCATATCATGAGGATGTCAATGTACATCTTGAATTTTCTGATCGTGGTTGTCATGTACTCTTTTCTCATTCATTTGATCATGATTCTGATTCACTTGTTGTTGATCTTTCCAAGCCACTGGTCTTTGATGATCTACCCTCTAACGAAGTGGAAACACCTCAAGTTGTCGAGGCAATTCAACCTGAGTTGATGGTTATGTTAGGTTCTCGTTGTCTTGAGGTCAATTCCACTCCTGATCAGGAATTTGTTGAAACGCCCCATGCTCCTCATCACTCTATGGTTTACATTGAAAATTAATCTGATATGCACATCTTACATCCTCCACTAGAATCACATGATCTTATCGTTCATGCATTGGAGGAGTCATATGTAGCAAGTCATGTTGTGAAGTGAAATTTTTCTTCTTTCTGTATGTTTTCTCATTTTCAAAGATCAAATGAGTGTGCATGTTCATCGTCTACGCACAGTACTATTCTTTGATATGGTACGTCCGCAGAGTGTTTTTCTTGTGCTTTTAATTTTTTATTTTCTGTGGATGCATTCAAAATTCAAGTGTGTTGGTTTTCGTTGTTTTATCTTGCTTGCATGTTGTTTTGTATGAACATCTTTCTTGATAACCATGCCTTCACTTACATGGGCCACTCAATGCACCATTGGTTGCATTGGAAATATCACTTCACATGAGTAGGCCCATGCACTATTTATTTTAGGATTAGGAGTAGTGTTTTGTTTCTTGTTTTCTTTTCTTAATGGTCTTGCTTTTGTTTTACTTCTATTCCTTGCTTTCTTTCTTTGTTTGTCTTTTCACCCGTAGGTTTAGCTTCCGATGAAATTGTATTTGGTTTCTTGAGACAAGCTGTGTGAAACACAAGAGGACTTGTACAACTATCAACATTTGGTTATATATCTATTACCTCTCTTTATGAAGACCTTGTGTTCTTTCAGTCAATGATACCCTGATGGAAAATACATTCTTTTTAGAGTGAGCCTTGGTGAAGACACAACGCTTGCACTTTAACTAGTACCACCTATTCTAATTAGTTCTTCTATATTCAGTTAACCCTTGTAACCTCAGTCAAGTAGATTAAAGTGAGGGGAAAAAACTTAACAAGTATGTCAGAGGTATATATAACATCCTTCTCTAAAGGAAAAACTTCTTCTTGTCTTAATAAGCCAGGATCCCTCTTCTACCTCATGAAATAAATAAGTGCCGATGAACAGTTCTCTGAAAAAAAAAAATGAAAAAAAAATAAAGGTGAAAGAAGAGAAAGGCTTCCTACTTAGGGAGGTGAAGCAAGTAACTCCATCAGGGTACTGTCTAGGCTCACTAGAAGGGGAGTGATGCTTGTGTTCCCGAAGTGACTCCATCGGGGTATTTTCTAGGCCTACTGGCATTAGAGCAACACCAGATATGAAACTTAAACTCTAACAGTCTATATTACTTGTGCATCAATATACCCCTCATCCCCAATGAAAACAACTCAGTTGACTTGGCTTGGTATGTGTGTTGACTGATTAAGATAATGGTAGGGACAATTTCTTTAACTCAAGATAGTGAGGAAGCCATGGTGATCAAAGAATCAAACAATACTTTCGAAGGTTTTAGACTCGCTTTACATGAGATAAGGTCCATACAGAGAGATGGAGTTCTACCAATGTGTCGCCAATGTTGTAGCAGCTATAACTATCCTCCAAAATTTTTCCTTTACTTCATTTTGGAGCCTCCCTCCTTAAATCTTAGCTACTTGTCTTTCATTACTCAAGTACTTGTGCTTTCATTTGAATTTATCTTTCACTTTATAGCTTGTGTCACTTACTTGCTTTGTTACCTAACCACAAGCTAACCCCTGTGACTTGGTTGATCCGGCTCGTGCATTGCCTTCTAAAACTGTGCAGTCCTAGAGGGTAACTAGCCTTTCTCTCAATAAATGCGTACTGCAACTGAGCAGTGAGATTAGGCTCTAGAATTGCACAGACCCAACTGGCTGTTAGGTGTGGAGCCTGATTATCTTCTGTATTCAAAGGTTTCAGCCGGATGTATGCCCCAAGAAGATTGTACACCCCTCCACGTGGGGGGGGGGGGGGTGCGAGGGGGCTAATCCCCCCTAGTTGGGGGGTCCAGGGGCCAGCGGTTAGTCGACGGGGGTTTGCGGGCAGCGCCCTCGAAGCTAAAAATAGATGTAAAATTGCCTTGTAAAAGTCTAGTAATTTCTAGTCAATCTGGGTTGTTCATTAGGCAGATGATCTAATGATAGAAGTTATGTTTAATTTAGGGTTTTTTGCCCTAGAAGGCAACCCCTCACTATATATGAGGGAATTGTATTGTGTCTATGTAGATCTAGATTTTGAGTGAGAAAGAGAGAGGAGATTGAAAGCGAAGAGGGTGTTACAACGGATCTGCTATAGGTTGTATCTCTTTAGTATGCTGGATAATATAATAAAAGAAGGACTGGCTATTTCTCCATGGACATAGCCCAAACTGGGTGAACCACGTATATATGTGTCTCTCTTGTTTTATGCATTTTCTGTGTTTATATTTCTGCAATATTTTATGCGTTCTATTGCTCTGTAATATATAATTTTCTAAGAACTGGTATCAGAGCCGAAGGTCTATTTGGCTGATAAACTTGCAGGAGAGAAGGGTTCCTGGTTCGAGTGGTAGCAATGGCTGAAGATGGTAGGTTTAGGGTCGAAAAATTCAACGGCCAAAACTACCAGCTATGGAAGATGCAGATGGAAGATTATTTGTATCAGAGAGATCTATACCTACCATTGAGTGGAAAGACAAAGAAGCTAACGAGTATGACAGACACAGAATGGGATATTCTAGACAGAAAGGCACTTGGAACAATAGGGTTGTGCCTAGCGGCGTCAGTAGCGTTTAATATTTCAAAGGAAATGACAACACAGGGTTTAATGTCAACATTGGCCAAACTATATGAAAAACCCTCAGCCTCAAATAAGGTATTTCTTATGAAGCATTTATTTAATATGAAGATGTCAGAAGGTGGATCTATTTCAGATCATTTAAATGATTTTAATACAGTTACAAGTCAGTTAAGTTCTATAGGGGTAAATTTTGATGATGAAGTTAGGGCTCTATTATTTCTATGCTCATTTCCAAAAAGTTGGAATGTTTTAGTTATGGCCATTAGTAACTCTGTCTCTGGATCTAGTACTTTAAAGTTTGATGATGTTGTTGGTGCACTCCTTAGCGAGGAAATGTGATGGAAAAGCTCTGGTGAGACATCAGGTAATGCTTTGACTGTAGAGACTAGGGGAAGAAAAATGGAAAGAGGAAAGAGCCCAGGATATCGTAGTAAGTCAAGAAAAGGCAGATCCAAGTCTAGATCGGGGATAGTGTGTTGGAAATGCAGGAAGAAAGGACACCTGAGGAAAGACTGCAAGTGTCGGAAGGGAAAAGAAGGAGATGCGCAACAAGAAACTAATCATGAAGCGAACGTAATAGGTGATGTGTTGCAAGATGCTTTGATTCTTTTATTAGAAAATATTATTGATGCTTGAGTGGTACATTCAAGGTCCTCATTCCATGCCACACCTGATAAGAAACATTTTCATGATTATGTTCAAGGAGATTTTGGACAAGTTTGATTGGGTGATGATAAACCCTGTAAAATTGTTGGAATGGGTATAGTTTTCATAAAATAGAAAAATGGAAATTAGTGGCTATTGAAGAAGGTAAGGAATGTTCCAGATCTAAAGAAAAATCTGATTTCAACAGGGTAGTTGGGAGGTGAAGGTTGCGTAACTGCTTTCACAGATAAAACCTGGAAGGTCACTAAAGGATCCCTGGTAATAGCGAAAGGAGAAAAGGTTGGTACATTGTATTTATGCAATGGTATTTCTAATTCTGTTAATGCTTTAACCTCTACAGGAGAAGATACTACATTGTGGCATCATAGGCTCGGGCACATGAGTGAGAAGGGGATGCATATTCTTCACTCAAGAAATATGTTACCAGGTTTGAAGCATGTTGATTTAAAATTATGTGAGAATTGTGTTTATGGAAAACAGAATAGAGTCAGATTCCTTAGAGTTGGGAAAGAAAAGAAGATCTAAAAATTAGAGTTTGTGCATACATATGTATCGGGACCTACTCAGGTATCATCTCTTGGTGGCTCTTATTATTATGTTACTTTTATTGATGATGCAACCAGAAAAACCTAGATTTATTGTATTCGAAATAAATCTGATGTATTTGATACTTTCAAGAAATGGAAAGCTTTGGTTGAAAATGAGACAAGGAAAAGGTTGAAGTGTCTCAGATCAGATAATGGAGGTGAATATTGCAGCAAAGAGTTTGATAGGTACTATTCAAAGAATGGAATTCACAGAGAGAAGACAGTTCTAGGAACACCACAAGAAAATGGTGTGTCAGAAAGGATGAACAGGAAAATGATGGAGCGTGCAAGGTGCATGAGATTGCATGCAAGATTGCCTTTACAATTTTGGGCAGATGTTGTAGATACTATTGTTTATCTAATAAACAGAGGGCCTTCATGTTCCTTTGATGGTGGTATTCCAGAGGAGGCATGGACAGGTAAAAAGGTAAACTACTCATTTTTAAAGTATTTTGGTTCTGAAGCTTTTGTCCACATTAACAAAGAAAATAGAACAAAGCTTGAGGAAAAATCAAAGAAATGTACCTTTATTGGATATGGTGTTAATGATTTTGGTTATCGCTTATATGATTATGAATATCACAAAATCATTAGGAGAAGATATGTAATATTCAATGAAAAGGTCTTGTATAAGAATCAATTGCAGGAAAAGAAACCAAAAAAAGAAAACAGAGAATACATAGTGCTTGATGATATTGTTGGTCACTTTAATTGCTTATTGAATTAAACAAAAAAGTGCGACATTAATTGTCAACCCAGGGAAGTCTTGTTATTTCAAAGGCAACTGCCTACTATATGAACTCAATTTTAAAAGCAACAAAAGTTGTAGTACAAATGAATCACGCCTTAAATTAACAAACTGAAGCTCCACTCTGTATTACAGCAATTACACTCTATTGCAGATAACTAAAGAATTTTTGTTCAAAGAATCATATAATGAAAATAAGTTAATCTGCAAAGAAAATAATGGTTGTGCTGCAACAGAGAGTCAGGACCCTATTCCTAGAGCAAGAATCTCCAACACCTGCCTTTGATCAACTAGCTTGCCAATTCACTCTGTAACTTAATCACCGGTGAAGCACTCATGAATTAACTTTAAATAACACAACAATCAATTGAGAAAGAAATAGAGTTTCAGCAAAAGGTATTATAAACAGTATTCAGGAAACAATACTTGTTAACAAGGCATGAATAAAAGACACACTTGACACACTGCAGAAATATAATGGGTGAATCTTGTGATGAAGGTGGGCCCTGTCCTTCTCACAAGATTCCCCAAGAAACAAGAACTAGAAAAAGATGTTCAGAACAAAATTTTATTCATCCATCAATATGTCATATTAGAAAAAGAATTCCAGTCTTGTTCCTTCAGCTAAGCCTTTTTCCACAATCTGTTCATCCCCTCCTAATGTAGATGTCTCCTCTTTATAAAAAGGAGACATCTATTACAAAAGATTTACATTATTTTAACCCATTATACAAAAATAGGAAAATCAATTCCCTGTCAACAAAATGCTGTTACAGTGCTGTTGTCTTTAGATTATAAGTGTTACATCCGGTGTAACAGCTTCCTCGGTGATCAGTTCTGGTTCCTTTGCTGCTATCAAATTTAGAACACAAATCTCAACTGTTTCAGCATCATGATTTGCGTGCCATTTTTACTGTTTCAGCATCTGCAAAAATAGTCTTCCAGGCTATTTCAGCAACGCGGGCTGCACATCATTCTTTAACTGTTCAGCACTTAATAATTCAAAGATTAACTATCAAGATGTCATGATTATATGCTAAATAATTAAACGTATAGTGATGAGAAGAATCATTACATACCTTGAGATAATTGGGTTAAAATACTAACAAAGGCTTTTAAATGTAAGTTGAAAAGGGTGATATCATATCAAAATGTAAAGTCAAAAAGGGACAATATGAGGTCCTAACATCCCCCCCAACTAAAGCAGTTGCATGTCCCCATGCAACATATCAGGGAAAATTTTAAGAACCCCCCCTAAATTTATAAATATAAGAAATGGGCAAATCTCCATGGTATATAGGAAAAATGGAAGGCGATTTTATCAATAATATAATATGTATATATAATTTTTTGGCGAATCTCTCACCAGGCATGGCGAATATTTTACTCAATTATAAAATCTTGTAAGATCTTGGCGAGTCTTTCACTAAATAATAAAACTTTGTAAAGTCCTAGTGAATCTTAGCATAGGCTACATGCTGGTTTAATTCCCCCATTTAAATAGGCTACATTCCAGGTGAATACCATGGGTCAATACCATGTGCCATTTTTATTTTTATTAATTCTAATATTAGGGTTAATAATGGTTTTTTGGATGGTATTAATAACAATCTAGTCCATGGTATTTGTCCCATAGTATTTTGGCCATAGGTTTAACCTAAATATAACCCATTTTTGAGTGTTCGTAAATATAAGGTGACTTATGGAGTAAATGTAAAAAAATGTTTTATTTGTTTACCATACCTCTTGTTTATTTATATTTTTATTAATTTACCATACCTCTTTTACAAATATGGTATTTGGCCCATAGGATTCACTTAAATAAAACCTCTTTCTTGAGCCTTCATAAATAGAACGAAGGTTACGGACTAAATATAAAAAGAGGTTTTATTTATTTACGATACGTCTAGTTTATTTATATTTTTAATTATTTACCATACCTTTTGAGTAAGTATAAAAAGACGTTTTATTTATTTACCATACCTCCACTTTACTTATATTTTTATTTGTTTACACCCTTACATGTATATAAGGTGACTTATGGAGTAAATATAAAAAATGTTTTATTTATTTACCATACCTTTCATTTATTTATATTTTTATTAATTTACCATGCCTCTTTTATAAATATGGTATTTGGCCCATAGGATTCACTTAAACAAAACCTATTCTTGAAAATGGGCGAATGGATTCACTTAAATAAAACCTATTCTTGAAAATGGGCGAACGGAAGGTTGTAAGTCCTAATTTCAAGGGCTAAATTTACCTTTTTTACCCTCTTCCTTAAAATAAGGTGGGATATTTGAGGTGATTTGTAAAAATGTACTATGATACAAAATATTCGCCCACTAAAAATTTAAAACCCCTTAATTTCGCCAAAGGGCGAACATTCGCCCCTAAAATAATCCTTGCAACATATACTTTGAGTCTGAATCGGAGTACTGGGATGTATAGTGCAAATTACTTATACACTAAGTATAGAAGGTGCTATCAGTCAAATCTATAAAACCCTGGACACTTTGTAATCTCTGCCATGCTGCAAGCTCCTCCTTTTTGGACACCTTGAAGTAGGCCTTATATTGTTGTACTGGCAACCAGAGAAGCGGGAAATGAAAATGATAACCCAACCATTTTTTGCCACGCTGTTGAACATAGAAAATTTTAGGGGCGAATGTTCGCCCTTTGGCGAAATTAAGGGGTTTTAAATTTTTAGTGGGCGAATATTTTGTATCATAGTACATTTTTACAAATCACTTCAAATAGCCCACCTCATTTTAAGGGAGAGGGTAAGAAAGGTAAATTTAGCCCTTGAAATTAGGAGTTACAACCTTCCATTCACCCATTTTCAAGAATAGGTTTTATTTAAGTGAATCAATTCGCCCATTTTCAAGAATAGGTTTTATTTAAGTGAATCCTATGGCCCAAAGGCCCAAATACCATATTTATAAAAGAGGTATGGTAAACTAATAAAAATATAAATAAATGAGAGGTATGGTAAATAAATAAAACATTTTTTATATTTACTCCATAAGTCACCTTATATACATGAAAGGGTGTAAACAAATAAAAATATAAGTAAAGTGGAGGTATGGTAAATAAATAAAACGTCTTTTTATACTTACTCAAAGGGTATGGTAAATAAATATAAATATAAATAACACATGGTAAATAAATTAAACCTCTTTTTATATTTAGTCCATAACCCTCGTTCTATTTATGAAGGCTCAAGAAAGAGGTTTTATTTAAATGAATCCTATGGCCAAATACCATATTTGTAAAAGAGGTATGGTAAATTAATAAAAATATAAATAAACGAGAGGTATGGTAAACAAATAAAACATTTTTTTATATTTACTCCATAAGTCATGTTATATTTACGAACACTCAAAAAATGTGTTATATTTAGGTGAAACCTATGGGAAAAATACTATGGGACAAATACCATGGACTAGATTGTTATTAATACCATGCAAAAAAAATTATTAACCCTAATATTAGTATTAATAAAAATAAAAATGGCACATGGTATTGACCCATGGTATTCACCAAAATGGCACATGGTATTCACCTGGAATGTAGCCTATTTAAATGGGGGAATTAAACCAGCATAGATCCATCTTTACTCTGGATCTATTAACCCCCGAGAGGTATCAATATCGTGATATGCAAACTAGCATAGAGTGAAAAAATATTTGATCCGATCAAGAGTAAAAATGGATGTTTAAAAATGGCACATGGTATTGACCCATGGTATTCACCAAAATGGCACATGGTATTCACCTGGAATGTAGCCTATTTAAATGGGGGAATTAAACCAGCATAGATCCATCTTTACTCTGGATCTACTAACCCCCGAGAGGTATCAATATCGTGATATGCAAACTAGCATAGAGTGAAAAAATATTTGATCCGATCAAGAGTAAAAATGGATGTTTAAAAATGGCACATGGTATTGACCCATGGTATTCACCAAAATGGCACATGGTATTGACCCATGGTATTCACTTGGAATGTAGTCTATTTAAATGGGGGAATTAAACCAGCATAGATCCATCTTTACTCTGGATCTACTAACCCCCGAGAGGTATCAATATCGTGATATGCAAACTATCATAGAGTGAAAAAAAAATTGATCCGATCAAGAGTAAAAATGGATGTTGTAATTTAATGTATGTTAAACATTTTAGCTTGGTTAAAATAAAAAATAAAATGATCCAGATTTAAACAGGAACGCAACAAATTACAGAGATAACCATATACACAAAGATGCAACGGAAATAATACTTCATTTCATTAATGGAAAATACTGAAATATGCTTACAACCAGAAATGGAAATAAACCAGCTAGGGCGATGGTAGCTTATCTCTGAGAAGAGATGTGGTGGCTACATGCCTCTGAATTGTGTTACAATGAGGCTCAAAGGCCTATTTATTGTTGAGAAACAATGGAAAACCCTTAACATTCCAAAACCTAACCCTAGAAGATGAAATGCCAAACTGTGGGCCCCGTTTGGGTAAATTGGTACACCAACTTCCCAGGGTCGTAACTTTGGCATACGATCTCTGTTTGACGCGTACAATAGCTCGTTAGAAAGATCTATCCGAGCACTGCCACTTTGGGAGGCAACATGGGTCCATGGACCCATGTTGACCCAAATTTCCCAAAAAATGTCGTTTAGGGCCTCAAAACGGCTTCGGAAGTTCAGGACCCAAAAAAATGCTAAAAATAGTAAGTTGTGCTACAATTAAGGAAACTAAAAATGCTGAGAGACACAATGGTGGGGGTCTAGGTGGACTTGGCAGGTGGCCACCAATATCCACCTGGATCATTCCTCCCCCCTTAGGAAGCAATGGTCCCCATTGCGTTGAGTTCCTCCATGAGATGAGGAAACTAGTGCTGAACTTGTTCCCTGGTGAGCCACTTGCCCTACTAAAGGAGTTGGCCTGCTTTGACAACTCGATACAGTTGGATATTCTGTTGGTGAGTGTTCTTGATCTGTGTGTCCATGATCCAATCAGTTGCAGCTTGTTCCATGCAATCTGGATTTAATTCCGTGGTTGTGAGCTGTTCTGTAATGTCGGATGTGTCTAGCAATGGTGGAAAGTATGGCCGAAGGTGGTCCACATTGAACACTGGGTGCATGCCAAGGAATGGGGGAATGCTGAGCTCAAATGCATTGTCTCCCATAGCCTTAGTAATGGTGTAAGGACCATATCAGAGTGGTCTCAGTTTCCAATAGGCTCCAGTAAGGCATTCCTTTTGCAAATGCAACCAGACTTTGTCGCCCACCTGAAACTTGTGTGGCACCCAATGTTGATCATGTCGCTGCTTGTACTTGGAATTTGATTTCTCCAGAATGTCATGGACCTGCTGGCGAATATGTTGGATGCGCTCAATGAAGCTGGTGGCCTTATCTGTTTCGGACTGGACATGCGCTGAATTTATGTGAGTAGCTGCAAGTGGTATGGCCACATCAATGGGGCATAGTGGCTGGAATCCCAAACCCACCTGAAAAGGGCTATGGCTAGTGGAGCTGTGAAGAGCTCGGTTGTAGCTGTGTTAAACATAGGGGAGGCTCTCGTCCCATGTGCGTGGATTCTTTGAGTTATACATGCGCAGAATGTGCACAATCATCCTATTGACAACCTCTGTCTGGCTATCAGTTTGAAGATGGAAGGCTGTGGACTTCGTGAGTTTGGTGTCCAGCATTGACCAGAGACTGGACCAAAATGTGCTGAGAAACCGACTATCCCGATCTGAGATGATAGACTGTGGGATCCCAAAGTGCACCCACACTCGTTCAAAGAAGAGTTTAGCAGTGGCTTCTGCTGTGATATTCTTCTTGCAGGCCGCCATAATGGCCATCTTCGAGAACCTGTCAACAACCAAAAAAACACAGTCATTTCCATGCTTAGTGGAAGGAAGGCCTGACATGTAATCCATGGAGATGGATTCCCAAGGTCGACTGGGGGTAGCCAACGGGGTATAGAGGTCGTGCTTCTTGATGGTCGGTTTGGCAATGGCACAGGCAGTACATGATCTGATGTAGTTCCCAACATCCTGTCGAAGATTCGGCCAATAGAAATAATTTTGCAGTATTGCCACTATTTTCTCGACCCCAAAATGCCCAGCAGCTCGACTGTAGTGTGCTTCCCAAATCATCTTGGCACGCTCACTTGAAGGAACACAAAGGTGACCCAGGTGGCATATTAGGGCATCCTGGAGGTGAAAATCTGGAACATGCCAACCCTCCAAGAGTGTCTGGTATGTGTGGCTGAATTCTGGGTCGCTTTTGTAGAGAAGTGGCCAATCAGAAGTCTCGTGCCCACAAGAGTTGAGCACGGTGGTTAACGCCATGATCGGTGGTCGACTGAGGCAATCTGCAACATTATTGGTGCTGCCCTTCTTATACTTGATATTCAAGTGGAACTGTTGCAGGTATGTAGACCACTTCTGATGGCGATCATTCTGTAATTTCCCTTGGGTCTGTATGAACTGCAGGGGTCGGTGGTCTGTGTGGATGACTGTTTCCTTCCCCAAAATGTAATGCTTCCATTGTCGGTAGGCCTGTACAATGGAATACATCTCTTTATCATAACTGGGGTACTTCCGGACTGTGTCTGAAAGTGTTTCACTGTGATATGCCACTGGATGTCCCTGTTGAGTAAGGACTGCCCCAATAGCATAGTCAAAGGCATCTGTCTCGACCTCAAATGGTTGTTGTAAATCTGGTAACGCGAGCACTGGTGCCGTGCAGAGGCGATCCTTCAACTCCATGAATGCCTTCTGTTGAGATTCAGACCAAAAGAATTTTGCTCTCGCCCCTCCCTTGGTGACTTGACTCAAGGGCCAAGTAATATGAGAAAACCCCAACACGAACCTGTGGTAGAAGTTGGCAAGACCTAGAAAGTTGCGGAGCTCTGTTAGAGTGGTTGGAGATGGCCAATCCCGAATGACTTGGATCTTGGCTAGATCGACATGCACCCCCTATTCATCAATGATGTATCCCAGATACTGAACCTGGGTCATGCCAAAAGTGCATTTCTCCAAATTGGCACATAGCTTGTGTTGTCGCGGTGTTTGGAGGACCTGTCGAATGTGGTGGAGGTGTTCTTCCCAACTCTGGCTGAAGATTAGAATGTCATCCAAGTATACTACTACAAAGGAGTTGGTGAATGGCTGCAAGATGTCATCCATAAGCCTCATGAAGGTTGCAGGAGCATTCGTCAATCCGAAAGGCATAACCAACCATTCGAAAAGGCCCTCCTTGGATTTGAAGGCAGTCTTCCACACATCAGAGGGTTCGATTGGTACCTGGTGATATCCTGACTTCAGATCGATCTTGCTGAAATATTTCGCCCCCTTTAGTTGGTCCAGGAGGTCATCAATCTGCGGGATCGGGTACCTATTACGGACAGTGATCTTGTTCAACGCCCAATAGTCAATACAGAGTCTCCACGTCCCATCCTTCTTCTGTACCAACACGATCGGGCTCCCACAAGGCGATGAACTCGGACGGATGTGACCTTTCTGCAGGAGCTCTTGAATCTGCCTCTTGATTTCATTGTTCTCTAGAACGAAGCACCAATAAATTGGTCCATTGGGTAGTGGTGCACCTGGGGTCAGATCGATGGAGTGCTTGATCTGACAGTGCAGAGGAACCCCTGCAGGGGAGGTGAAGATGTCCTCGTACTCCTCCACAACCTTGTCCATCTGTAGTTGTCGTGCAGAGGGACCCTGTCTGGAGGTCGCGGCCACCGTCTTCTTCTTTCCTTGAGGGCGTATCATCAGGAAAACAAGTTTCCTGGTTTTGGAAATGATCTTACTGCATTGTTTTGCAGTAATCAAAGAGATGGCGGTAGGTGGTGCTACATCTGGTATCCTGTACAACTTATTTCCCAATGTAATAATAACAACACGGGGCCTTGATTCATACACAGCATGTCGCTTCCACAAGTATGGCTGTCCTAATAATACATCACAAACTTCAAGGGGAGCAATGTCACACAATACCTCATCTGTGAAGGGCTTGATGTTGTATGGAAGGCGACACTGTTGGCTCACGCGAAGATCTCGTCCTTGGTGAAGCCACCCAATGGTGTATGGTTGTGGATGTGCTGTGGTCGGTAAGCCCAACCGCTTCACGACCTCTGCCGAAATGAGGTTCTTTTGACTCCCGCTATCAACAATGAACTGTATTGGGGAGCCCTTTACCCACATCTGGGAGTGGAAGAGATGCTCCTCCTCCTATGGATCTTCAGGTTCACTTTTCTGGATCTTGGTGGTAGCAACAGTGGCGTTGGGATCCGCATCAAACAATGTAAACTTTGAAACGGGAACTGATACTGTTACTCGTTTTGTAGAGGTGGCAAAAAAATGACCCGATTTTCAAAAGTGTTGATGCAGAATACACATGTTTTTTTTAGAACATGGTTTTTGGAACTTTAATTTTTTTCATGTGCATTAAGTCTTAGAATGGTAGTGAATGGTAGTGATTTTCATCCTGATTTTAAAAAGTGAGTATTCTGCATCACACCCTTTTTTTAAAAGACCTATTTTTTGAAAGACCGTTTTTTTAAAAGACCTAGTGTGTGAAATGTAAAAAATTATTTTCTAAATTTGATAGTTTTTGAAGTCGTCATTGTATTCATATTTTCTTGTTTTCTATCTTAATTTTTTTTTTTTTTAGTGGGGTTTTTATTGTTTTGCGTTTTTAAATTAGAAAGTCGATAGTTTGAATTTTAGATAATCTACATATTTATACATCCTTAATTAATTTTTCAATCCACATGAAATAATTGTTTCTAAAAAACAACATTTTTTAACAATGGACATAAAAATAACCATTTTTAACATAAATATAAAAAAAAAACTAAACGTTTTGATAATTTTTTGCTAGAATTAACATGTCAAAATCACAAGTTTTATACAAAAATATTAACTAAAAATGGTCAAATAATAGTTTTTTTATGAATTTCATGTCAAAAAAATAATAATAACAACTTTTTTTTTCAAAAAATAATAATTAACTTAAAAATCAATGCGAAAATCACAGTTGTGCTCTCCCCCGCCCACCCCTCCACTTCCACCGCCCCCGCCCACCCCTCCACCGCCACCGCCCCCTCCCCGCCCACCCATCCCCCGCCACTGCCACTGCCCCCCCGCCCACCCCGCCCACACCCTCCCCACCCCCCCTCCACCGCCACCCCGCCCAATCTAGTAAAAATAGTCCAATCTATTAAATTATTTCTAGGAATATCCTACTAAAAATACACTTGAATATCAAGCATCAAATACATAGCAATGAAAGATTCCAACTCTCCCAACCTCTATTCTCTCCTATAACCATCTAGGCTACTCTATGCTCACCATAAATCTCCTTGCTCTCTTAGATAAGCATCCAATGCTTCAATACTCTTCCTTAACACCACTTTTTGTCTTAGTTCCACAACCAACCCCAAATAATGTGTCCTCAATATAGGCATCCTCAAGTAAAGTGCTTATCCTCCCCTGTATTCCATGTGGTTTGGGTGTAGACTTAATGTAAATATTTCTCATTCTTGTAAACAAATAAAAAAATATTAAGGTGCCCATATTCAAAATTAATCATATATACACGCATACAACATGCAATTTCTCATATTTCCATAACGTAAAATGACATTAAATTTAACACATAATACTTATTTTAAATATATCAACTCACCGGAAAGACTTTACCTTAAAACCAACGTTTAGATAGACAAAAATGTTGTACGGCTTATTTAAAAACTTATAAACTATCACAATCTTACGAAATAAAATTGATAAAATAATACAAAACATATTTTTTTAATAAAATATTAAAATTAAGATTATTAAAAAAAGATACTGTCATGCTATGTATATCCTCCACTATTTCCATGCTATGTATGCTGTCATGTCATGTTATTTTTAAAAATTGACATCTTAATTTAATTAGATTTCAAATTTATTATTTTTCTTTGAATTATGTTTGGATGAATAAAACATTTTTTAAATAAATTTTCAATTTATATTGAAAAAAAAGTCAACAATGGTCAATATCATTACGTACGAAACATAATTTAAATAATTATAATAGTGAACTAAATTAAAATCATAAACATTAACATCAAGCAGTGTATCTTTCAAAAAATGTTTTTAGCTATAAACATGGAATGATGCGCATATGAATATGAATGGTGAAAGTATTTTTTGACAAGGTTTACAGCGTGACACTTGATTTAAGGAATTATATATTTTAAAAAATATTAATATAATGTAATACTTGTCCCATCCACTGTAAATCATTATATAATAGTGACCGAAATTAAAACCATAAACATTAAAATCAAGCATGTGTATCTTTCAAAAAATGTTTTTAGCTGTAAATGGTATGATGCGCATATGAATGGTTAATATATGTTTTCACGAGGTTTACAGCTTGACACTTGATTTACGGAATCATATATTTTAAAAAATATTAATATAATGTAATATTTGTCCATCTACTTTTAGGTTATATAATTTAAAAAGCAACATTATAGATCGCTTTCGAATCATTCTTTCCCTCCAAACCTAAAAATTTAGATCGCTTCCTAAGTAGGGTTAGAACATGTGTAGGAATGATGTCTATTCCTCTTCCAATCGTGGAACACATTCCCTAATCTATTCCTTTTGTGGCCTACCAACTCATCGTAATCACAAAGAAACAGTACATCGTTTGCTGGAAAACCATATTTTCGTTGAAATTTGGTAAAACAAAAGCTTTAGAAATGATACCGTAGGGTTTTAAGGTGTTTCAAAATGTGAGCAAAATAAAATAAACCAGGCATAATTGTTTATCGCACATATGAAACACCAAAACTTTACCCCCAGAAACGCATGCAGAATTGTTTATCGCACATATTTTTAAAGACAAGCTCCGAAGCCGGTACGGGCGGGGCGGGGCGGCCCAGGGGTGGCGCTGCGCGGATCTAGACCCACAGCGCCACCCCCGGGCTGCCCCGCCCCGCCCGACCGGCGGCGGGTCGATTCCGGAATCGACCCGCCGCCGGTCGGGCGGGGCGGGGTGGCCCGAGGGTGGCGCTGTGGGTCTAGATCCGTGCAGCGCCACCCCCGGGCCGCTCCGCCCCGCCCGACCGGTGGCGGGTCGATTCTAGACCCACAGCGCCACCCCCGGGCCGCCCCGCCCCACCCGACCGGCGGCGGGTCGATTCCGGGAATCGACCCGCCGCCGGTCGGGCGGGGCGGGGCGGCCCGAGGGTGGCGCTGTGGGTCTAGATCCACGCAGCGCCACCCCCGGGCCGCCCCGCCCCGCCCGACCGGCGGCGGGTCGATTCCCGGAATCGACCCGCCGCCGGTCGGGCGGGGTGGGGCGGCCTGGGGGTGGCGCTGTGGGTCTAGATCCGCGCAGCGCCACCCCCGGGCCGCCCTGCCCCGCCCGACCGGCGGCGGGTCGATTCCGGGAATTGACCCGCCGTCGGTCGGGCGGGGCGGGGCGGCTCGGGGGTGGCGCTGTGGGTCTAGATCCACGCAGCGCCACCCCCGGGCCGCCCCGCCCCGCCCAACCGGCGGTGGGTCGATTCCCGGAATCGACCCGCCGCCGGTCGGGTGGGGCGGGGCGGCCCGGGGTGGCGCTGCGCGCGATGGAGACCCGGTGATATACAAATTTTAAGTTTGCGTCGGTGAAATAGAAACTGACGTGACAAGGGATTCAGGAAATAAGAGAGCAGCTTCTGGCAGCAGGAGTTATCGGAGGGGTTGTCGACGATTTCGATCCTCTTTACAAGCTTTCTGTACTCTGCGGCTACATGGAAACCAGCTTGGGCGAGCAAGTGTCGCCCGATGACATGCTATTCGAACCACTCATCTTTTTTGACGAAGATTACAATGCGGTCCCTGATCCCGAAGCATTTCTCAACTCCATATTCATATTGGTAACTAGTTTTTATTCCAATTCACGATTATTATTTATTCATCATGAATTTTTCATAACCACATAACTAAAGTCTTTCATAAATCCAAATAATCAGGTGATGACTGATTCTGAAACTCCTGGGCACGAGTATTTGCACTGGTATGTCATAATCCTCTCGCAAATTTCTGAATAATATATAGCACCCATATCTATTTCATCTAAATAACAGCATTAATCTGTACATTGTGCAGGCTGAATACCCAACGTTTTAGCAGCAATACTCATGTTGGTATGGATATCATGGCCGTTGCCACTTTTTCTTGATCTTTGAAATCATTGGATTGAATGTGTGTTAATGTTATTTCGGTTTAATGCGTGTTAATGTGTTGGATCGAATGATCAAAATCTCTTGTGTTTCTTTGTGGTGCAATATCAGTTTTGCCGAGCGACAGTCTTCTCACGTACGAAGCTCCGACACCCACGCGTACTAGCAAGATGGTTTTCACATTGTTCAAGGATCCATGCCATCCCTTAATTGAGCCCAACTCGCGGGAGAACTTCAGCACCAGAGCTTTTGCCAATGAAAATCGACTTGGACCACCGATGGCCGCTGGTTATTTCTATATCAAGATTGAGAATGAACAAAGAAAGAAGAGCATGAACGTAAAATTTCCTGGACAAAATGCAAGCACCAGCTACTCAACAAGTAAGCGGGGAAAAAAGTAGCGGATGTTTTATAGGAGGGTCATGTACCAGCTTGAGTGTCATTTATCTGAAAATCAAATTCATGAGTACGTTGGACCATTTTCTCCGTTTCAAGAACTTTGTGGTTGTCGCATATAATTAATATGCGAAATTGTAACTATTTGTAATTTGGACAATGTTCGAATCAAGCCCCGAAATGAATAAATATGTGTAAGGTTAAATCAAATTATTTTCTTCGGTAAATCTTTTGGTAGCCCATTAGATCAAGAATCTTGGCCAAGATCAAGAATCGAAGCGCGCATCTGTCAAGCAAATTTTACTGCCAATTCTTAATAAAAGACTTCATCACGTTTGATCACTTAATTTTAGTTTTTAAAATAAATTTTGAAGTCTGTCATACATTTGGTGGGTGAAAATTCACATTTCAAATAAAACGATTTGCTCAATTTTAATAAACAAAAAATGCTGCTAACATCATGTTCAAGATACTCGATCTAACAAAATATTTTCAAGATGCAACATAGAACCTAATGTGAAATGCCACTGGATAATGTATGCGTCATAGTGGCAACATCAACAAAAATAGAAGTAAAATAAATGAGCATCTTTAAGTCTATGGCAGCTTCCCCGAATATTAGGGTGCTGTCAATTTTTTGACGATGCTTATTTCTATCTAATTCATGAATATTTTGGTAATCTGCAATCTACTTAAATTCAGAAAAATAAAATAAACATGTACCATGACAATACAATATTACATCATTTAAAGAGTAAGCTTATGGTTTCTGCCACCTTAAAACACGATTATTAAATTACTTAATTATGTTGCATTATTAAAAATTGGCTAACTAAAAGCTCCCTTGTTTATGATGCATGTGATTAAAAAAAATATTTATAGTAAATAAAGTTGGTGACATTGTGTCCCATCACCATCTTGCATAGAAATGAGTGTTCTTTAACCTTTTAAAAATTAGAACCTTAAGAATAACTAAATATATGGACTTATAGAGAAGATATGGACTTTAAAAAAGTCTATATCTTAATATTTTTAAAAAGTATTCTTAACATTTAAAAATCTAAAATGTCAAGAGCAATAGAACATATAAATTTAAAAAAATCTTTCTATTTTTAAAATTGTTTTTAATATTTTGAAAACATTTTTAAAACCCAAGAATAATCATATGAAACATTTGCACTTAAAAAATACCTAAAAAGGTATTCATAACATTTCATAAACCAAAACCTCAAAAATAACTCATATGGAACATATGGCCTTAAGAAAATGCCCATATCTTTTAAAGAGTATAGTTATAAATAATAGTAATTTAAGAGGCTTTTTAAAATGGTTGTAGAGAATCATGCAGTTGAGATTATCATGATAATGATTTTTAAATTTTCTTGTAAGATAAGGAATTAGCTATAAACTTGCAAGGATTTTAGAAAGAAATACCATTATGGAAACTTTTAAGCTCATAACGATGTGATTAATCGGAAAGACTTATATCTACATTATGGATCACAAAAATCTTTGATTTAACCTCACAATCATTATTTGAAAAAAAAAATTTGAAAAAAGATTTACATAGTTTAATATTTTATTGAACTTATGTAACATTGGGGTATTTATATGATTTTTTTGGTTCATCTGACAATTTTTTTATAGGTAAGGTTGGTTAACACATTCAAGATAGAATTAAAAAAATTATGGAAATATTAACTATACAATTGTTTAAGCTTTTATCCTTGTTAAACATTTAAATAAAGCAAAGTACCACATTTGCATTAACATGTAAGATTATTAATTTGTAAAAACAATAGTATCAAAGAAATCACATCTACCCCCGATGGGGGTGTTAATGAAGATATAATGTCTGTTTTAGAGATATAATGTTTGTTTTACTCAGTATACAAATAAAGACTTTTGAATTCATTCAGTGATATAATTTGTTCATAATGTCATGTTTTTTTAATTTTATAGTTAAAAAAATTTCAATTTCTTTTGTATCTAGCATGTTGTGGTTGAAAACATGTTAAATTTATACTTAGGAAAGAAAAATGATATTCTACCAGAAACATTAATGTGTTTTTTCCTTAAAATTTAACTTTGTTTGAGACATAAAAATTTGGTTTTATTAGCATTTTTTAAAAAGTTTGAAAATTGACCTTAAAAAAAAATCATTATTCCAGTATCAACACTTTCGTTCTGAAGCTATATTTTGCAGGAAAATTTCGTAGAAAATTTCGTAGTCACTGCCATTTTTAAAACAGCCGCAAAATTGACACCTAAAAAAAAAAATCATTATTCCAGTATCAACACTTTCATTCTGAAGCTATATTTTGCAGGAAAATTTCGTAGAAAATTTCGTAGTCACTGTCATTTTTAAAACAGCCGCAAAATTTACACCTAAAAAAAAAAAACATCGTTCCAGTATACACACTTTTCGTTTTGAGCACTGTTTTTGTGGTTTTTTTGGGGTTTTTGGGCAAGAGTTCCCGTTTTGAGTTTATAGTTCCCGTTTCAAAGTTTACATTGTTATCAATGATCTGCTTCCCTTTTTCATTCCCCTTATCGGGTTCTGACTCAGAGTCGAAACATGCATCTGATTCTGAAACCTTTAGCTCAGCCACCAGTGATTGCTTGGCCCGACACTCACTTGTGTTGTGGGTGGAGCTCTTATGGAACTCACACCATTTTCCTGTGTCCTTTTTCGGCTTCGCGGCGTTGTTCTTTGCTTGCAGCTTTGGCGGGTTGTCTTGGGCTATCCCACCTTGGCTTTGTCCTTTGTTCTGTGGTTTAGGGGCACCTTTCCCCTGCTTTGGATTCGCAGATCCAAAGTCTCGCTTCTTTTGCTTAAACTTCTGCTCGACCTTGACGGCATATCGGTATGCTGCGCCGAGCAAGGAGATGTTCAGGAATTGTATTTCTTCCTGGATGTACTTGTGCAGGCAGCCACGGTATTTGAGTATCAAATGTTGCTCCGAATCCTTGATACCCAACTTTGTGCGAAGGGTATGGAAAAGATTGGTGAACTTTGGCACGTCTTGGTCTCTTCCCTGCCGCAGCGTGGTCCACTTTATGTATTCATCCTCATAGCTTCCGACAGGGTAGTACTGCTCCTTGATGGCCTCTCGAAATGAATTCTAGGTGCGTGCGGCTGAAAATAATGAGCCAGTACTTTCATCCTTTTGCTCGCAGTAGGTTTCCCACCAGTCCTTGACGTGGGGGGCTGCTTTGAGAAGAGAGAAAACAATCTTTTCCCGACTCGAGAATTCATGAACAAAAAAATAACCCTCTAGCAGATTTAACCATTTATCTATGGCATTTGTGTCTATCTGACCCTCGAATATGGGGATTTCAAAATTAACTTGTACCTTAAAGGGCGTGGCGTTTCCAGAGTAGCTGCTGGAAGCCGATGCGTCGCTTCTGGGTAGCCGCTGAAGGATCTGGGCAAAGTTGTCCATCATCGCGTTCCGTTGTCGCTCGAGGGCTTCTTCGAGCAAGATTTTGATGGGATCTCCTGCCCCCTCGTCTTTCTTCTCATCCACCATGGGAGGCCGTCGGGATTTCCGAGGCTGGTCTTGCAAAGGTTCGACCAGTTCAAGCCCTAACTCCTTATATCCCGACCTTGTTGGGGACATGCAAAGAAAAACAGAGACAAAGCAGACCGCTTTGATACCACTGATCTGGATTTAAACAAGAATGCAACAAATTACAGAGATAACCATATACACAAAGATGCAGCGGAAATAATACTTCATTTCATTAATGGAAAATACTGAAATATGCTTACAACCAGAAATGGAAATAAACTAGCTAGGGCGATGGTAGCTTATCTCTGAGAAGAGATGTGGTGGCTACATGCCTCTGAACTGTGTTACAATGAGGCTCAAAGGCCTATTTATTGTTGAGAAACAATGGAAAACCCTTAACATTCCAAAACCTAACCCTAGAAGATGAAACACCAAACTGTGGGCCTCGTTTGGGTAAATTGGTACACCAACTTCCCAGGGTCGTAACTTTGGCATACGATCTCTGTTTAACGTGTACACTAGCTCGTTAGAAAGATCTATCCGAGCACTGCCACTTTGGGGCCTCAAAATGGCTCCGGAAGTTCAGGACCCGAAAAACTGCTAAAAATAGTAAGTTGTGCTACAATTAAGGAAACTGAAAATGCTGAGAGACACAATAGTTGGGGTCTAGGTGGACTTGGCAGGTGACACCAATATCCACCTGGATCATAAAATAAAAATCAACTATTAATTTTATTAATTTTTATAAATTACTAATAGTAATTTTTAAGCTCCAGGTTTCTGATAACCCATGGTATTGACCCATGGTAATACCATGGTATTCATGTGAGCATAGACTATTTAAAGGGGAAATTCTATCATCTTAGATCCATCTTAATTCTGGGTCTACCAAGTGCTCAGAGGTATAAATAGATTTCATCCCCCTAAGAGTGGTAGATGTGGAGTTAAGATGGATATAGGATGATTTTTATGATAATGAAGATATTAAATAGACTTAGGAAATTATATTGTAAAAACATCTTAAGGTGAATGGTTAAAGAATAGACATTGGACAAGTATATTTGTATACTTCTGTTTTAAACTGAAACAAATCCAGGACATATTTGTATACTTCTGTTTTAAACTGAAACAAATCCAGGACTAAAAGGAATGGATTGATTGCACTAGTAATCCTTCTATAAGTTTCCAACATATGCTGGAGTAAACAGATTGTAATTTGGGTAATTTTTGTAATTGCAAACATGAACATACTTGTGTATTGGCAAGGTGGTTACGAGGTCCCTAGAAGTGATGAATTTGAATTTTTCCTGGTTTTATATATAGTATTAGGTTTTTTCTCATGCTTTCTGTGAATGGCATGGGTGAGTTTTATCCTACACCCACTAGGTTATCGATATGTAATTTCGGTAATTTTGATTTCAAAAGATATTTTAAAGAAATTCAATGATTTCATTTGTGTATTCAATAAACACAAGATTTTATAATTGAGTAGAATATTCGCCATGCCTGGTGAGAGATTCGCCAAAAAATTATATATACATATCATATTATTGATAAAATCGCCTTCCATTTTTCCTCTATGCCATGAAGATTCGCCCATTTATTATACATGTAAATTTAGGGGGGCTTCTAAAAATTTTCCCTACTGTTGAACACATTTAACATAATTAGGCACTCGTGAAATTGCTGCATGAAGATTTAGAGGGTTAAAGGGATGGTATTCCCTTCTCTCCTTAGGGCAATGTTTCGAGAACAAATTGTTTGCATGTATGGCAAGAGGTCCTTTCTTTTTGACATACTGTTGACATTCCTCTAACACTGCTGCCTGTAATTCCCTGATATGCTCAGTCATTCCTGGTTCTCTTATAACCCGATGATGTTCAGCAATGAAAACAACAGCATTCTATGGTTCAGCTCGAATCCACAGAAGACGATTTTCTTCCTTATGTTTTTCTAAAAGAAAAGCATTTTTCCACATGATTTGATTGGCCATAAAAGAGACCAAGGCTCTAATATGAATGTCACCAGCCATAGGAATCAAATTAAGCTTTATATCTTCCGACATGGCCTCATTATGGAGATAGAGTTCACATAAGAGATTCTGTTCACTGACTGACGCTGCTGCAAAGGTTTCAATAAACTGCTGGGGTGTAGACACTTCATGAGGTCGTCCATCTCTGACTGCTTTTACCTGAAGGAATGCTAGGCGTTTTGCTAGGAACACAGAATAATTAAAAGATGGTTTCCTAGTAGCCATAAGTCTTTAAACTAACTCAAAGATAAGAGACAGTCTAGTTTTTAACTTTTTATTTTCCTTCTGCTGTGCATTGAACTATTCTAGGACTTCCCAGTTTCTATATACATGATTCTGCCATAATAATTTATGTTCCTGCAATGCCTTTTCTTGCGATAGGGCATACTCTTTCTTCCATATATTCTTGAGTTCTTGAATGCTTAGGGTTTGAGTAAAGACAGTCTCTGCACACGGAGGTTTAGTCTGGGTAAATACTGTCTTTGCAGACTTTGGTGCAGGATTTTTAGCTTTAACAACTAAGGTAGGCCAGGGTATTTTTCGTTTCTCCTCTTCTTCAGAAATTTTTGAAGGCCCTGCTGGTTCTTGTGTAACAGCAGGGCGTTCCTTTTTTACTACAACAGGAATAAATGCAGGAGTGGGTCTAGGACTTCGATTACCTTATAACCAGCTCGAGAATAGAGGTCACCACATTGGCTGCACATGTATTCATCATACCGATCCTTATCTGCACTTTTCTCAGCTGCAAATGCTACCTGAGCTAAAGTATATAGATTAAGTTCTTTTTCATAAGCTTCCCTTGCTATTATTAACTCCTTCTTATAAGCCTGAATCTCGGCTTTCAGAAACTCATTCTCTTGTTGAAGGGAAGCTAACGTGATAGGGCCTTCTCTAGCAATTGCAGTCTTTGTAGCTGGTTCAAGTGGATGGGAGGATGGTTGTTTGGTGGCAGCTTCATTATTTATATCTCCAACAGGTGGTTCTTGTGTGACAACTGCTAGGCCATCAGCTAGTTCTGTAACAGCTATATCCTCCTGAACATGTGAATTTTGCATATCAACCAACTGAGTGGCTAGTTCTTCTGTAGCAGCTATAATTTGTGCAGTATCATGGGTATCTACACTTTGCTCATCGGTAGGTGGCTTTTTTGTATCAACTATTGAGTCAATAGCAGCCAAGTCTTGCTCTATTTCCTGGTCATGGTCATCAGTAGGTGGTTCTTGTGTGACACTTGCTGAGACAATAGCTGATTCAGCTATATGTTGATTATCCATTTCTTGTTTATCAGCAGGTGGCTCTTGTGTAACACCTGCTGAATTAGTAGCTGTTATGTCCTAATGTGTTTCAAGATCCTGATCGTCAGTAGGTGGTTCTTGTGTAGCACCTGCTGGACTAGTAGCTGGTTCTTGTGGGACAGCTACCTCTAGGTCATCTAACTTTTGCTCGTTGGCAGGTGGTTCTTGTGTAGCACCTGTCGAGTCAGTAGCTGGTTCTTGTGGGGTAGCTACTTCCAGGTCGTCTATCTTTAGCTCCTTAGTAGGTGGTTCTTGTGTAACACCTGTTGAGTCGGTAGCTGGTTCTTGTGCAACAGCTACATTCTGTACATTGTCTTGGGTGTCTACTTTTGATAAATTAGCAGCTGGTTCTTGTGGAGCAGTTGTGTCTTCTGAAAGGAATGATGTCACAAAATCCTGGACATTTTTCATTTCGGTACCCGAGGGTGAGGAAGGTAAGGATTCGGGGTTTGGTGGGGTATGGGGTTTTAGGATAATGGGTGGGGAATTTGGGGTGGGGGTCTCTGTTGCTGCTGCGGAAGACATCCTCCTTCGTCTTCGAGGTAAGGAGGCAGGAAAAATAGTGGTTTTTATTTTATGGATGGCCTTCTCTGGGGTAGGAGGAACATCAGAGGTAATAGCTTGTTTAATTGAGGCCCTTGTTCGTCTTTTTGATGAAGGAACAATCGTTCCTTGCCTTTTCCTTTTCCTTCTCAGCTTAGCCAGGGGAATATCTTTGTCTAAATCATCGCTAGGGATATGGACAGTAGGAATGGATGATCTAGGTAAATTATGGGACGGGGTTGATGCAATAGCGGGGTCAATTCGACTAGCTGTCACGAATGGCTGAGGATTTTCAGCATTCACTTGGGGAGTCTCAGCTGCTATTTGAGAAATTTCAGCAGTTTCTTGAGGGTTTTCAGCTGCTGGTTGAGGGATTTCAACAGCTTCCTGGGGGTTTTCAGCTGCTGGTTGAGGGATTTCAACAACTTCCTGGGGTGGGTTGTTAAGGGGAGGAGGGTTCTGCAGGGCAAAACCCCTCAGGATTAAAAGCTAAACCAGGCGATGGTGAGTAAGGGAGAGGAGTGGGTACTTTGCATCCTTGGAATAATGTGACATATTCTTTAGAAACCCAAGCAGATAGTATGGCATATTTAATAAATGACCATGTCTTAAGTGATTCAACAACAGAAAGTCACACTGGTACACTACCTGGTAACGTCCTTCGTAGGTGAGGTAGTGCTTGACAAAATCTGCAAACTTCAGCCATGGAGGTGGTAATGAATGCAGTGCAACACCTCTGCCTTTAAGTTCGACCCACTCCCCAGGTAGAAGAAAATCTTACTGTGCGTTCAGAATTATGTGTTTACGGCTAAACCAATGGATGCCATTGGCTGGTAATCCTGAAACTTGCACTATATCCTCCTCTGTTACCAGAATTTGCACTCCCCGAACAGTAGAATAACCTTCCTTTAAATTACGTGCGAATTCCAGGACTTGCTGAGAATCAAATTCCTGGAGCCTTCGGAAGTAATCCACCCAGCCTGCTTGCAGAAAAATTTGATATGCTTCTGGGTGTAGTTCCAATAGAGCCGTGGAACCAGGTTCATTTAGAATAACGTTACCTCCCATAGTTACCGGTTCGGTAAAATGCACAATACAGAGCTGAGTTTTCGCAGCCAAGACAGAGTAAGATATTGCAAATCGGGTTATGACATAATAAAATAGAGACGGGGTGACGAGACATGATCGTGATAAAAAATGACAGTGATTGGCATATCGGGTAATGATTGCAAAAACTTTGATATTCTCCCCAACTGTGGCTAAAATGATAAGTTTTGAATGTACAGCGATTTCGGCAATCATATCAGAATATTCTCATTAACTATAGCTTAATATATACACATAAACACGCATACCTCACGTTTTACCTTTGATTGCTGTGCTGAAAGTATATTTTTGTGGTTTAGTATATCACCAATGGTTATGGGAAAGGGTTGTAAGATATGAGGGTATTTATATAAAAGGCTTTCTCTATTCACAGGAGGTAATGGTGAAGGAACTCAATTATCAGGATGAATGGTTGATTCTCTCAAATGGAAAGTGTTATGTATTGATCGTTTTTGAGAGAAGTTGATGCCTCAATTACGGAAAAATGGGAAAATTGACGCTTTTTCGGAAAGATGGAAAAAGTCGGTGTTTCGGCAATGGAGAAATCAGTGTATCAGCAATGGAGAGAATGGGGAAAAGTTGGTGTTTCAGCAATGGGGAAAATGGGCAAAGATTGGTGTTTCAGCAACGGGGAAAATGGGCAAAGATTGGTGTTTCAGCAACGGTTGAAATTGGTGTTTCAGTAACGGGAAAAAGAGACGCTGCTGTTAAAGAAGAATAGGAAAACATTGTTGAAGGGTTTTATGAGGGGATGGATCATGAATTGAAGTGGAATGGCCATGTTTCCCAAACTGAAACCTGATCCTGCTTGTAATGCAATTATTCCTTCAACCAGTCTCCGAGTCTAAGACCTGCAAAATAAATTGTAATATGGCAGCCCTTGACAGGGATTATTAGTTAAGTAATCTAATATAATACTAATACAAGAATATATAATGTAGAGATTAAGTGCAATGAGAGGCAAGATACTCCCCCAAAAAGATGTAATGTGAATCTGCCATGCAAGTGGCCTTAAAATCCTCCTTAGAAATTGGTTGCTGGTACAGACGAAGCCGATACCAATTTACTAACAATGGAGTTCTACAGCCATCAATTGTTAGGAGCCTTACTGTTCCATTGGGAAAAACAATATCTATCTCGTAAGGTCCTAGCCACCTTGTTCGTAGTTTTCCTTGAAAATTTTCAAACCTGGAATCATATAGTAAAGCCCAATTACCTTTTTGGAACTTCTTATGCTTAATAGTTTTGTCATGCCACCTAGTTCTTTGCTGCTGAATCATAGTTGTTTGATGGATGGCATCCAACCTTTTTTCATCCAATTCCTGCAGTTGATGCAACCTAGCTATCTGTGCATCAGTCAAATCAAGGTTAACAGCTAAAGCAGTTCTTAAGGTTTTAATTTCAAATTCCACAGGAAAAACAACATTTTTACCATAAACCAATTCATAGGGTGAAAAACCTGTGGTGTTCCTCCAAGTAGTTTTGTAAGCCCATAATGCCTCAGGCAGTCTTTGAGACCAATCTTTCCTATTCTCCTTCACAGTTTTTGTTAAAATAGCTTCTATGACTTTATTTGTACTTTCCACCTGACCATTAGTTTGGGGGTGGTAAGGTGTAGTCATTTTGTGATTGATATGATATTTTTGAAGCATATCTTTGAAACCATGTCAATTGAAAGGAGGTCCTCCATCTGTGACTAATTCTATAGGCACCCCAAATCTAACGAATATCTCTTCAAATAAAAAGGTTTAAACAGATTCCTCATTAGCTTTAATAAGTGCCTTAGCTTCCACCCATTTAGTCATATAATCTGTACAAACAATATATAAACTCTTTGGTTGGATGGAGGATTGATGGGCCCTAAAAAATCTAGAGCCCATCTTTCAAAGCGTTCAAGTATTACCTGAGGGTTCAGTGGCATTTCATCTCTATGATTGGGTTGGCCCATTCTCTGATAACTGTCGCAAGCCCTGACATATTTCTTTGCATCCTTAAAAAGTGAGGGCCAATAATAACCCATCCTGAGAATTTTATGTGATGTTCTCTTATCAGCAAAATTCCCACCACAAGGGTCATCATGACAAGCCTTTAATATATCATAAACCTCATCTTCTCTAATGCATCTTTGGGTCTCCTAATCAAGTCTTGTATGAAAAACACACCCACTTATCTAGCTGTACCTAGCACTTTGTTGAATGATCCTTCTTTTCTCCCTATGTGATAAGTGTGATGGTAGCTTCCCTGCAACCAGATAATTGGAAATGTCTGCATATCATGGTAAGTGAGTAGATACTGAAAACAAATATTCATCAGGAGAGGAATCATCTACTGGAGTATTATCATCAGTTTTTATCGGAGAAAGGAAATCAACAACTACATTTTCTTTACTTGGTCGATCCGCAATTGTAATATCAAATTCTTGTAGTAACAATAACCACCTGGTAACTTGAGCATTTGTAACAGATTTATTCATTAAATACTTGATAGCCGAGTGGTCAGTATGAACAAAAGTAGGATAACCAATAATATAATGTCGAAATTTATTAATAGCATAAATAACTGCGAGAAATTCTTTCTCGGTAGCTGTGTAATTAAGCTCAGCAGGGGTCATATCTTACTAATGAAGTAGATATCATAAGGAATATTGTTTTCTTCTTGACCCAAGACAGCTCCAATTGCAGTATCCGAAGCATCAGAGGATATATGAAAGGGAAGTGCCCAATCAGGTCCCCTGAGAATAGGAGCTGTAGACAACTGATGCTTAAGTTCATCAAATGCTTTCTGACAGGCATCAGTCCACTTAAATTCAGCGTTTTTCATAAGTAACGCAAACAAAGGAGAAGTTGTTTTAGAAATTGTTTTGATAAATCTCCTGTAATATCCAGCATGTCCTAAAAAAATTCTTACATCAGTTTGTGTTTTAGGAATAGGAAGGGTCTGAATTACCTATACTTTGGATGGATCCACTTGAATCCCAAGGAATGAAATGAAGTGTCCTAGTACAATTCCTTCGTTCATCATCATATGACATTTTCCGGTACTCAAGGAAAGATTAGCTTGTATGCATCGTTTAAGTACTTTCTCAAGGTTTTGTAGTGCAACTTCAAAAGTCACACCATAGAGAGTGAAATCATCCATAAATATCTCCAAAGAATCATTAAGCATATCAAAAAAGATTGCTATTACTACTCTTTGAAACGTTTCTGGAGCATTACATAGTCCAAATGGGAGAACTCTATAAGCAAAAGTCCCCCAAGGACTAGTAAAAGTGGTTTTGTCTTGATCTTGAGGTGCAATTCTGATTTGGTTATATCCACTAAAACCATCTAAAAAGGAAAAGAATTTCTTTCCTGACAAACTGTCCAACACCTGATCAATGAATGGCAAGGGGAAATGGTCTTTCTGGGTGGCTTTGTTTAAAGCTCTATAATCTACACACACTCTCCATTTCCCGTTTTTCTTAGGTACTATCACCAATGGAGAAACCCATTCACTGTTAGATATGGGGTATATAAACCCTGCATCAAGAAACTTTTGAAGTTCTTCCTTAACAATTTCCCTCAAATTGGGATTCATTCGCCGCTGGGGTTGACAGACTGGTCGGGCTCCCTCCTTAATATAGATACGATGAGTACATAATTCAGGAGAGATCCCCTTCATGTCTGTGTAGTCCCATGCGAATGCTTCCTTGTTCTCACGGAGCAACTTCATTAGCTGTTGTGTTTCAGCATCTGATAAATTGGGGTTTATGTTCAATGTTTTGCCAGGTTCAATTTCTACTGTTATGCTTTTAGAGGAGATAGCAGTTGATGTTTGAGGTAAATTTTCAGATTTAAGCTTTCACCGTGTTTCAGGATCCATAATTGCAGTTAACTGATTATGTGCTTCAGAAGTAATTGAGGAAGGTTCAGAAATAAAATTACTAATTACTTCATCTTCTGTGGTATCTTTAAGAGTTAAGGCTTGTCCAATGGTCAAAATGGGTTGAGTATCATTATCCTCATAGTCTAACCATACAGAATCATCATTATTAATCATAGGTGTAGCATGAGGGTACAACGTAAGCTGCTTAGTTTCACAACCATTAGAAATTGTCATTGAACCTGATCTACAGCTGATAAAATCATCTGCTGTAGCTAGCCAGGTTCTCCCCAAGATCAGAGGATGCCGCCCCAACTTTGCTTTAGTCTGTAACACAACAAAGTCAGCTGGGTAATTCCAGGATTCAACTGAAATGATCAGGTTTTCAATAACCCCCTCTGGTTTGATTGTGGAACGATCAGCTAATTCTAGGATAGTTGGTGTCTCTCTAATTACATTTTTCATTTGTAACAGCTGTGCAGTTTCAAGGGTCATAATATTTATAGCAGCACCTAGGTCTACCAGAACTCGCGAAACAATAGTTTTTCGAACTTGAACTGTGACCATGGGGTGACCAGGATCACCATATTTTACAGGAGGAACTTTTCCTGACATTAAAGCAACTATATCTCCCATCACATGAACTGTAAGGGGATCTTTAGCCTTCCTACCATGTTTCTTGATGCAAATGTCTCTAACGGTTTTGGCATAGATTGGTACATCTCTGAGTGCTTGTAAAAGTGAAATTTTAACATATAGATTCTACAATTCCCATAAAAGGTTAAAAGTAGGCAGCTCAAGCGTCTTAGTGAGAGCCAAGCGCTCAGGGAATGGTGGTTCTGCTGTTTCAGCAGTTCCATTAGAGGATGGCTTGACTGTTTCAGCAATTTTATTAGAGGGTGGCTTGATTGTTTCAACATCCTTATTAGATGATTTACTCTATTCTATCTCTTCTTTATCAGAGTCAGAAGAGGTAATATCATCTATAATTGGCTCGACTACTCTCCTAGATTGTAAATGAATATCATTACATTGCATAGGAGATGTAGGCAGGTTCTGAATGTCGATGAATTGCACAGCTTTATTATTATTAGGGTTAGGGTTTAGTTGTACAGGCAGCTGAGGCTTCATGGTATGATTATTCGGTGGGGTACCTGATGAGAGAGAAAGTTGTTGCTGGAACTGAGGAAATTGGTTTGTGAATGGGGTTTGTTGAGCTCTCCAGTTTGGGTTCCATTGGTTAAAATAAGATTTCTGTAGAAGCCACAGAGTCCACATTGTAGGGTCTACAAAGGGAGGTTTTGTTTGCTTCATGGGTGGGAAATTCATTTGATTAAAGGGTGGGTATTGCATTTGGTTAAAGGGCAGGTAATTTGCTTGATTAAAAGAAGTATAATTATTCCAACGATTAAATGGCATACTAGAATTCGTACCTTTTCCTCGTGGTTGCCATTGCCTCCTTTGTGTCAGCAGATAAACTGCTTCAGCTTCCTCCTCAGTTGGTTGTAACTTTGCCTTTATCCCTGGTAAAGAGGGACATTATTGAGTTTCGTGGCCCTTTTCACAAATGGTACAGATTGGCACCTTGTCCAGTGGGCATTCCTTCAATGGGTGTTTTTCTCTGCATTTAGAGAAGAAGATGGCCAAGGCGGCTTCTGCCTCTGCTTGCTTCATTTTAACCTGCAAGGTATCAATCTGTGAAGCAAAAGAACTTAACATTTCAGCCTTGAATTCCTCAAGTATATTACCTATTTCAGCTCTTGTTGCTCCTCCACTAGCTAATTTCTGGACCCTTGAATAAGTACTATCCCTGCTCTTTGATTTATTTGCAGCTCCTCTTGAACACCTCTTGCAGAGGTTAACAATTTCATCATACGATTCTTTAAATATATCCCCTTTACCCAGCATATTTAACATATATAAACAATCATCCCTTACCCCTTTCAATAATATTGTTTTGAGAATATCTTTACTACATCAGGGTGCTCAGATCTCTGCAGATTATACTAGAGTCTTTCCACAAAGTCCTCCAGATTTTCATCTTCCTTCTGAACCATCTTGAATAACTCCTCCCTTTTTTCTCTCGTCCAGCAATAATCTTGGTACCTGGCCAGAAATTTCTCCTTCATCTGATCCCATGTTGTGATTGCATGACCTCCCAAGCTCATAAACCATCTTAGTGCATTTCCTTTTAGTGTTGCTGGAAACAACTTTAAATTTTGAGCACTATTAACATAATCATAACTTCTGCACAATATATCAAACTCAAAAAGAAACTCATCAGGGTCTTCAGAGGATAAACCATGGAAGTTAGGTAGGGCTGAGAGTGGAATATTCTTCATAGGAGTTGTACCTCTGGGAAGTTCCTCAATAGGGAATTCCAAGGTGGAAAGAGAATTCTCACCTCTTCCTTCACCTCTACATCCTCCACCAAAGATTCCTTCATTGTTTCCATCCATTGGTTGCTTTCCTGATGCACTTGCCCAGTCTTCAGTGTTTTCCGTTGGACTCTCAATGTCCTGAACTGGTTCCTCAACTTCAATATCTTCTATTGGTTCTTCAATTTCAATATCTTCTACTGGTCCTTCAACTTCCTCCACTAGTTCCTCGGTATGTTATGCCATTTCTATAATCCTTTCAGGTCCCACTACTTCCTCCATTTGATGGTCCATTTGGAGAGGGTGCTGAGTCTGTGGCCTCCGAGAGCTTAACCTTTGGGATGTCTCAACTTTTGAAATAATATCATCAATGAAAGCTTTTCTTCCTCCTCTTCCTTTGCCCTTACCACCTGTAGGATTAGTTTTCTTGCGTCCTCTCATGCATCCTGCATATCTACAAGAAAATCATCAGTACTTTTAAAATCTATAATTTCCTTCCCCGGCAATGGCACCAAAATGTTGGTCACTTTAATTGCTTATTGAATTAAACAACAAAGTGTGACATTAATTGTCAACCCAAGGAAGTCTTGTTATTTCAAAGGAAATTGCGTACTATATGCACTCAATTTTAAAAGCAACAAAAGTTGTAGTACAAACGAATCATGCCTTAGATTAACATACTGAAGCTCCACTCTATATTACAGCAGTTACACTCTATTTCAAATAACTAAAGAATGCTTGCTCAAAGAGTCATATAATGAAAAGAAGTCAATCTGCAAAGAAAACAATGGTTGTGCTGTAACAGAGAGTCAGGACCCTATTCCCAAAGCGGGAATCTCTAGCACCTGCCTCTAATCAACTAGCTTGCCAATTCACTCTGTAACTTAATCACTGGTGAAACACTCATGAATTAACTTTAAATAACACAACAATCAATTGAGAAAGAAACAGAGTTTCAGCAATAGGTATTATAAACAATATTCAGGAAATAGTACTTGTTAACAAGGCATGAATAAAAGACACACTTGACACACTGTAGAAATATAATGGGTGAATCTTGTGATTAAGGTGGGCTCTATCCTTCTCACAAGATTCCCCAGGAAACAAAAACTAGAAAAAGATGTTCAGAACAAAATTTCATTCATCCATCAATATGTCATATTACAAAAAGAATTCCAGTCCTGTTCCTTCAGCTAAGCCTTTTTCCACAGTCTGTTCATCCCCTCCTAATGTAGATGTCTCCTCTTTATAAAGAGGAGACATCTATTACAAAAAATTTACATTATTTTAACCCATTATACAAAAATAGGAAAATCAATTCCCTGCCAACAAAATTCTGTTACAGTAATGCTGTCTTTAGATTATAGGTGTTACATATAGTGTAATAGCTTCCTCAGTGATCAGTTCTAGTTCCTTTGCTGTTGTCAAATTTAGAACGCAAATCTCAACTGTTTCAGCATCATGATTCACGTGTCGTTTTTACTGTTTCAACATCTGCAAGAATAGTCTTCCAGGTTGTTTCAGCAACGCGGACTGCACATCATTCTTTAACTGTTCATCACTTAATAATTCAAAGATTAACTATGAAGATGTTGTGATTATATGCTAAATAATTAAACGTATAGTGATGAGAAGAAACATTACATATCTTTGAGATAATTGGGTTAAAATACTAACAAAGGCTTTTAAATGTAAGTTGAAAAGGATGATATCATAGCAAAATGTAAGGTCAAAAAGGGACAATATGAGGTCCTAACAGGAATAGAGGCCACTAATTTGTAGAATCAAGCCAGAGAGGAAAGATTCAATTGAGTAGAGCGAGAGCCACTATAGTGTGTGGAATGTTTTTTGATAACAGAGATGTTTCATTTGTGTAATCAGGCCAAGGCGAGACTCTGTAATTATCTTATTATGAGTGAATGATTGTTGTGTTTATGATTGATTATTAGGCTTGCGGAAACACTTGTATACTTTTAGATTCTTTGTATTCAAGCCAGGTGATTATCTCTTTATTTCGTTATGTCTAATGCCTTAATCATATGTTCGATAGAAGTCGGGGTTTTCTTTTAAATATCATTTTTTGATACAGGTAGGCGAAGTCTTTTTACATATTTTTGGTCCCGCAAGTGGAAAACCCAGTTTACACTAAGAATGAGCACAAAACATAGTCAGATTTGGAATCCATACTTGAACCATTTATAGACGTGGCTCTATACTTTATCAAGTCCGAAAGATTGATCGAATGGGTGCTTTGAAGCGAAAGGAGCTTGGCAATTGAATTTGCGATTTGCGATCAGCCGATTCAATTGTGGTCATTAGATCACGATATATCGCAACCATTGGATTGCAATCAACCATGACTGTTCGATCGAGGAGGCAGTTTCACAACAGTAGAAGTGGTTTTCGGGCGAGCGAAAGGCTGTAAGCTGTATTGAAGGTTAGACCCCTGATCCCATTCACCACTCAACGCGTAGCAGCAAGGGTGAATAGGGAAACCGCTTTATCGGGCGGCTAATCCCCGTATAAATTGTCCACCCGAAATAAGATGTGGGCCATCGGATCCACTACGCATAGATCGACGGTGGAGAATCGGCGTGTCAATTTAAATGTTCAGAGTAAAGGTGGACCATTGGATTGGAGGATTTGTTGAACAGTAGAGATTAGCCGATCGGGGATCGGTGATCGAAGCGCGCAATAGGAAGGTGATGGACCAAAGGATGAACCCGCCGATATATAGAAGCAAGCTTATAAATATTTGAGATCCGGTTATTTGTGTGGAGCGAGGTTTTCCGTGTATTTCCCGCATTCCTGTGTATTTCAAATAAAAGTGTTGCCAAGGGTTTTTTAAGGCTAAAGCGATATAAACCATTTCCGATAGTGTAATGGTTTCGATAGCTTAAGTGGTCCCGATTTTAAAGAAAAAGCACCAAAACTACACTTCCGATATACATATGTGGGCATGGAGCTTTAAAGGTTTATAAGGGTGAAATAGTCCCGATAAGGTGTTAGGGTGTGGCAGCCATATGGTTGCATCAGGTTCAATCCTAGAGTAGAATTCTAAGTGTCTTGGGTTTTAGTAGTAGGAAAAGGCCCTACAGCTAAGTACACAGAGGCCTAGTAGAATCCGCAGTTGAGTGCGCGGACCCCTGCAGCTGAGTGTGAAAGGCAGTGTCAAGTCTGTAAGCAAGGTTGAAGATTAATAAAAGAGAAGTTGACTCCTAATTCTATGTATTTGTTCTGCATTATCTTCTTTATGTTTGTGTTTGTTTATGTATTGCACACACTGATATGATTATTGAATATGCTGTAATAACCATAAATCTTACACACACAAGTTAAGTAATTGGTTAATTAAC
Organism: Pinus tabuliformis; assembly: GCA_031772625.1. Taxonomy (NCBI): domain Eukaryota; kingdom Viridiplantae; phylum Streptophyta; class Pinopsida; order Pinales; family Pinaceae; genus Pinus; species Pinus tabuliformis. The sequence continues at coordinate 1,594,712,781 of CM062820.1, read as the reverse complement.
AAGGATATTGGGTATTATACAGGTCACGCCCTGAGTAGTGCTGCGCGGAAGCCGCACCGTAGGTTGCAAAGGGGTCATAAGTGTGCATAGCAATGGGTTGGGCCGCGAACCTCCAATATCCCATCAAACATCCCAAGGGTGTGGAAACCTAATTCTAGAACCCTCCCATACTACTTCAGGTGAGACCTCAATCCACCCTTCGTGGACTATCACCGAAAGGGCCAGTAGTATTGGGCTTTACTTGGATAAATCACCTCTGAACCTGGGTCAGACCCATACAAGCCAACAAATGGTTCCGTTGTTGAGACTGGGATCTGCATAAAGGATGTTTGATGTCATGCCACTCCTACAAAGAAAGAAATTGAAGAGAGATTGGACAAGAAGATTCACGAGTTTGTGGCACAAGAAAACAAAAATTCGTGAGTATCTAAGAAACAGTAGTTGGATCGCTACTTGTACACTGAAATCCAGGAAATTTTCTTTGCATATTTTCCATTTGAGCTGTATGAGTGGATCACAAAGTTAGCAGACAGCCAGGGAAGGTGTAGGCTCGACAACCCAATAGTGTGGACTCAAGAACTAGTGCACAGACTAGAAGCCTCAGAAGAGAAGAGAGCGTGAGCTATGGACCACTGGCTCAACCGAATAATAAGAGGATTTATCACTGAGTTCGCGGTAGACATGACCGTCAGCTACAGTGACATTTTCTCAAGGGACCGCGAGGTAATTATATTAAATCTTTAAACACTTGGATTAAGATGCTATTGTGTGAAAAATGGGTTATGCGAATAAATTAATGTTTGGAACTACGTGAAGCAGAAAGACCTACAGAAGCAGAAGTAGTGAGGAATTGGAAAACAGTCCCTTAATTTCACCCTTGTGGGAAAGCACGGTCAGCTTGATAAGATAGAGAATTCCACGTTTACCACCCCCACCCACACTACAACCCGTTTCACCCTCCTCACCTCCATATCCACCCACTCCACCTCCACAACCATCGCAGTTCAGTATGGCGAGTGTGATCAAACTGCCGATGTTTAGAGGAGTAGGAAATGAAGATCTGGACCAATTCTTGTTCATGGTAAGAGTAGTATGGGAAGCACAGGGCATCATGGATGATAATGTCAAAAAGGCTATGCTAGTGAGCACACTATAGGATCGCACATTAACATGGTACATCAAGCATTCTAATGACCACCCAAACGCAGGAATTGTAGAGATCCAGACCAGGCTAAACAAGGAATTCAGCAGGCCAAAATCAGAGACACAATTAATCATCCGGTTTAAGGAGATCAAAATGTTCCTGGGTGAGACCCCTTTGGATCTAGACAAAAGGTTGAAGAGTACGATCTATGAATCCAATATGATGTTAACAGATGCGCAACATCACACATGGTTTGTGGCCTCACTTATGCCACACTTAAGGATGGCGCTGTCATAGCAAAAATTTTCCACCCAGGCCGAAGCATTGGAGATGACAATGAGTTTACATGAGACCCCTATACAAGACCCTGGGTTGGGAGTCCAACAAATCCACGCACCACTGCAAAATTTGCATCTAGAGATGCAAATTTTGAAATAGGACAGGACAACTCATCCGGAGGTTTTCAAGGAAGTATAGTGCATAAAATGCAAAGGCCAAGGGCACAACAAGGACCACTATCCAGTGTTCATGAAATACTTGGCAAGGGGGGGGCCAATGCCATTAATACCGGAGGCACAGGTAGGGTTGAGCGGAGCGTCTACATTATGGTGCGCGATCTGCCAGATAGGAGGAAAACATACCATGGATAATTATCATCTGTTGCAGAAGTATATGTAGACATCCCAACAATTGTTTTGTAATTTCTGTGGGTCGGTAGGCCATGACGAACACACCTACTGAAGCTATGAACTAATGATGGATCAGACTCCTACCTATAGGGTGCAGACCGAAACACGAGCCTTCAACCCAAATGCAAGGATGGCACACGTTGGGTTTCATGGGCGCAGTCGAAGTTTAGGTGGAATGGGACCAGGAGGGGTCGCGATAGATAATTTGTTACAAATGTGGAGGGCCAGGGCATTATGCCCATGCTTGTATGAATCTGACTAGGATATCATGTTGGTACTTTAATCAGTTTGATCATGAGGCAAAAGACTTCCCTTCGCTGATAGTGAAGATGCGCAAAAAGGGGGTACTCCAGCCCCCTCCGACCCAGAATTTACAAATGATGAGGTCTGAACCACATGAAGAAGACCCAAATGTAAACATGATGCTCAAGAGCGGTACAACCATGGGAGATGATAAAGGAAAGAAGCCAGAAGACAGCGTGTGGGTTCACAATGCTCCTATAAAGGAACCCAAGTTTGACATAGAATGCGCAAAGGAGACATTTATGGAAGCTAAGAAGAGCTTCACAGAGGCCTCCACTTCAAGTAGTAAGGATCAACTAAAACCAGGGATGGATCCTTCAATGCTCACTACCTTTCTAGAGACATGCATGAAACTGCTGCGCAACAACAAGGCAGTCAAAGGGATATAGGAACCTATCACTAGGTGCGCGGGGTTAGGAGAGTCGCACATGGTTCGAAAACTTAGAAAGCATGCATTGTGTACAGGAAGGGAGATGAGGTTGACTGCACAAATAAGCGAGTATGAAATGGATCAGGTAATCCTAGATCTGGGTTTGGACGCGAATGTACTACCAAAAAAAACATTGGAACGTATGTGCATACCTGCATTATAGTGGTCCCCTATTCAAATACAAATGGTGAACCAACAGAAGATTCTTCCCATGGGAATATTACAAGAGGTAACAGTTAATATTGAAGGTGCGAGCACGCATGCAGATTTTGAGGTGATAGAGATTGTTAATGACAACAATCCCTATCCTGTGCTACTAGGAATAAACTGGGCTACCGATATGAACAGAGTCATAAATATAAAGAAGCACAAAATCACCTTTGAGAAAAATTCACTACGCGTAGTAGTACCACTAGGCCCAGACGAAGGAGCGTGATACACTGAGCCAGTGTGCGACAATGAGAGTGATGATGATCTCGACTATATCTACAAGATAACTGCACAAGGAAAAGATTGGGTGAATCCAACTGCAGATGGAAGGATTTCATGGGAGTGCGAAATCTCTTGCACTTCAAATTCAGACGAAGAGATAGAGTGATGGCAGAATCAGCTACACGAAGTAACAACATTGAACTGCAACATGATGATCAGGTCATTGCGTTGCGTAACAACAAAGGCAAGGGAGGCGCCGACATATGATGGATTATCAGTAGTGGATGAATTTTTGAGCAAATTCGAAAGTGCAGTACAAGAGCAGCATCGATTCGATGCGCTAAAGTGGGCACTGCGTGCAACACCCGCACGATGGTGTGGTACACATCAAGGAACTTTTGAAGACTGGCACAGATGCAGAAGGATGAAGTGTCTATGTTTTGGAAAACCCCAGCTTCAAATGAAAGCCAGTCAGATGGGGCGAAACAACTTACGCACCCACCTTTCCTGATGGGTATAGACATATGCTATACAGTTAGCGCAAGCACACACCACCCCTAGCCTAGAGAATCGAAACAAACCACAACAGCAGGAAGGGAGATGCGCACTACCAATTCTCCATGACAAGGCATTCGATAGAGTGTGCAAAGTACTTAACAAGTTTCACCAGACGAGACGAATTGATTGGGACTTGTGCGTGCCAGCAGTTCGATGGGCCTATAGGACCATGTGCAAAAGCCTGAGCATGGGGATGATTCCAAAGGTGCACAACAGAGAAGAGAATGAAAGTTATGAAGGGAATACCAAAAGGAATCCACACGTAACAGCCCCCGCAGTTATGACAGCGTGTGAAGACCAGGACGAAGGAATCAGATAGCTACGAGAGGATGACCATATAAGGATTTGGAAATCCATTCGATAAGGGAACCTTAGACTTCACAATCTCAAAGAAGATTGGGCACGGTTGAGGAAGAAAAGCATGTTGATGGATGCTGAGATCAAAAGACTGGAAAATGAGGTCATGCAAGCATGTCTCGTTGATAAACCAAGGATGACAAGGCAAGATACAGATGATCATACCACTGTGTTAGATGATTGTCACCAAGAATTTATGACTCTGCTACCATGGCTGAGACTGCACCTTGCCAAACACAGTAACAAGGGGAGTGCACCGTATGAGGTAGAACGCGCTACGCCAGCTGTGTAATTTATGAGTGTCCACATACTATCCTAGAAGGTGAATTGAAGTCTGGCACAGATAGTGTGACCACCTGACTAGCCGTAGGGAGCATAGTCTCAATGCTCCAGGCAGTTGAAAGAGAGCGCAAGACTCTAAATGAGTCTATTTGGGAACTGCGCAGTGAAGGATAGAATTAACATGGTACAAGGTTCGCGCCCACGCAAGAGGGGTTGTGCTGCCACGCGGGTAAACTAGGAAGTAATCATTGGTGTCACTCTTCATGACGAGATGTCCAATTTAAGGAAAAAGGGAGTGGGCGACGGGAAATTAAAAAACAAATAAGGGCTAGATTTGGGACGATCTACCGCCAAGAATGCATTAATGACTCAGAAATGGGGGGAATGGTCAAATTCAAATTCAAAAGACATTATAAAACTCCTAAGGCTAGCCACGAGATAACAGTGGTTTGTTTGAGATTTGAGTTATTACGAAGAGCACAGAGTGTTAAGCGCCAAGCGGTATTTTAGCCCCAAGTTCACGAACCACCATAGACAGTTCAAAAGAGATGACAACTACCAGGAGAGGTGTCGGTTTTGTAGATAGTACCACTGATGAAGCCATGTAGAGCCCTATGATGTAGGTGGGGGATGCGTCAGAAATTTTGAAATCACCTCGGACGCCAAGGCCCAAGAAGGATAAACAGGCAGTGAGACCAGTCTGCATGTCCCCGTGAAATCCGCAGTTTGGTAAAATTTCCATGGAAGAAAAGGGAAAGGTTGTCAACCTTGAGACAGATGATGAGGAGGAGGACCTCCAGACTCTCGTAGATGAGATAGAGGTAGATGAAGAAATGGAAGAAGACATCTAGCTGGTGCACACTGCATCAAAACTGCTCGAGTACGTTCCTCCATGGAAAGGGAATGTTAAAGTACCCAAGGATTTGGATGCCGCTAAGAGCGCGCTCCAAACCCCGCTCCTCCTAGATGGAATTCTGTTTGAAGGCTCGGTCCTTGCAGACAGCGAAAATTTGAAGACTAGGACCTTGCAGACAGCAAATATTTCCCACATTTGGAGACTAAGAACCTCATGAAACAGAGTAAGGAGGGGTCAGTTACAGTGCTAGAGCCGCAAAAATGGTAGCTGGTGTGGAGAAGGTTGGGCTACTCCACCTACTATGGGTTCTGCACTTTCAACGCGCACCGATCATGAGCTTTTGCCTGGTGCGCGATGGGTACTTATGGCTGGAGGAGCCTATTCCCATCATGGTGGAGCTTATCCATAGGATTTCCCAGCTTCCCTGTAAGGGACAAGACCTCGCGAAGATAGTTGGAAAAAGTGGAGATTTGGCGCTCATAGAGGCCATGAAGAAGAAGTATAAATTTGAAAAAAAGAAGAGAGGGTACGCAATCAGTAGAATTAAAGACAAAGGGGTGCATGTCACCACCCAACTGCTATCCAAGAAAGTGATGAGAAAATGCCAAGGAGATGATGTACCAGCGCTAGTCGTTGCACTGGAAAAACAATGCACGAAGGGGGTCCAATTCAACTGGGCTGAATTCCTTTGTGAAGAATTCCTAACCAACTGCAAGGAAGCTCAAGAGTAGGGCAAGACCTTCCATTACACGTGGTTGCTCTTGTCCATTTTATTGGTGACAGGGGAACTGCCTGAGGACAGTAAGTTCCCTCATATTGAACAGGACTTGCCAGAGGCGGAAAAATATGCATCGCTCTGGGATACAAAGGATGCCACGTAAATCCACGAGACTAAAATCTTCTTGGTGCTCATGGAGGCAAGCATCCAGATGTGGATTAACAGGAGGCCGCACCTATCCCCCATAGTGTACAACAGTCTACGGAGATTTGCAGACTTCAAGGTGGATATGCACAATGTGTATATCAAGGCACGTAAGGATCTGGCACAGAACTGGACTAAGCTTCCTTTCATCGCAATTGATGATGCCATATTCTCTGTGCTCGAATCATGGTCTCCCGAGTGGCGCACTCCAAATCTGGTAGAAAGGGATAGAATAGTAGCATAGAAGCAGAAGGAGGCAACCAAGTTGCATGTCACAAATTTGGCCTAGCAAAGGTGCAACAAACAAGCAGCCGTGAAGGTAAGGGTCGTCCATGAACTAGCAAAGGAAACCGCAGAACAGGCAAAGGCCGCCAAAAGAGTAGCAACAGCATAAGCAACAGGGGCCACTGCAATGCAGGAGGAAGGGGGCCAAAACGTGTCCACGGGACAGGGACCAGATATAGCAGAAGGCGTGAACCCAAGCACGACGTCCACCCAACTGAAATGGCTTCACGTCATGGAGCGGTCAGGTCCATGAAAGAAGGCCAAGGCTTCCAAACTAGACATTGAGCCAATTACATTAACAGAGGGTGATCTCTATGACATCAGTGACACAGTTTGTGAGGTCACCCGGGAATCACTTCAGGAAGATATGATGGAGAAAAAACATGTATTGAGGGCCATAAGGACGCAGCTGTAGGAACTTCAGGTACAGGCCCCACAGGAACGGAAGGTAGCTTCCTACAGTGAGGCATGTACATCAGCAGTGGAGCAGCTACTGCGCACAAAAATGGCTAACACCATAGTGATGCTGGCAGGAGCACTAACAGCGGAAAGTGAGGAGGACAGAGCCGCGGTGGGCAGGATCAAGGGACTTGGCCTAAACTTGGCTGCCCTTCCATAGGATATATTATACCAGCTGCATGACGGAGTGACAGTAGAACTCTACTCTAGGGAAGGACACATAGTACAGATGCTCAACGAATAAAGAATCAACATTGAGCAACTTAGTCTATAGCGCGATGAAGTGCTTGTGTAGAATCGGCGGTTGGAGAAAATGGTAGAGGAAGCATGTCACCGCATTCCCAGTTGGAGTGCGAATCCACAAATTAGCCAATGGATTCCGCGCAGCAAAGGAGGAAGCAACGAGGGTACAGCTAGACCTCAACCTTTAGATTGCCAAGATACAATTAAAGGTGCAGTCCTCTACACACCTAGAAGTTAGGGAATAACGCGATGGTGCTATTCAAAAAGGGATGGAAGAAATATGCCAGGTAGTACAGAACTGCACCGCTATGTTGGAAGAATCCTTTGCAGTCCTCACTTTAATACAAGAGGACCCCAACATACAGCACCTGGAAATGGAGGTGCAGGAACTTCAAGTGCAATATGACAATGTGCGTGGAATGACATAGATAGTTGTCCTAACCCAACGACTTGCGAAGCTACAGTAGGCAAAGGCATTGAAGGAACAGATGGAAGTTGCGCAATAGAAAGAGGCAATCCTTAAAGCGCGTGTCCAACCTTGGATTGATGAGGTCTTCCTCATCACTACAAACATCAAAGTAAAGCTCACACACATGAAGATGATGCATGCCTTAAGATAGGGATTTGCCCCTGACAGTGAGACTTCGGCTGAAAGAGTGGAGCAGATCTAGCAGACTGCAGAACAGTGCACTGTGGACCTCTTCGTAGCACAGGATCGGTTGGAGGAGCTGTTACGGGGAAAAGTGTCTATACAGAACTGCTTATCCCACTAAGGTGTGGTAGCTACCTTAGAAACAAACAAAGTAAAGCTACTTTCGTTTTTCCTTTATGAAATATAGATGAGAGAAGAACAAAGGAGACCAACCTATGTCTTGCGCTTGGCTCCTAGTTCGATTCCTCTCTCTTCCGATAGTCCTTCGCTACTTGCTTCCTTGTACGCCCAGCTTCACAGAGTACCTGTAGAATCACAGTAGCATAACACTATACAAGGACATGGATCTATAATCATAAACAATCTAGGATCAGATGTAAATTGACCATACAAATGCATAAAACATAAATTACACAAGAGTATGGAGGAAAACTTGAATAGCTTTTATTGATAATCAAGAAAGATCCAAGGGAGTTACAACCAGTTGTTCTGACCTAGCATCATCCTCTCAGCAAGTAATCCCTTCTTCACCTCATACAAAGCTTAGATCACCCAACACTATGATGTTGTCTCAAGAAACCAACAACAATTCCTTACAAGATGCAAAATTCCAGCCTCTGGATCTCTGGGATGAGGGATCCATATATAGATACCTGTAAGGGAGATGAGTCAGCTTGTGATTTGATTAGTGTCTTCCCTCTGATAGTTCTTTCTTCCACTTGGAGATTGATGATCTCTTACTCATCCTTGGTCGAATTCAGAGAGGCAAGTGTCACAGGAGAAGTTTCTGGAAGATTCCATGCCTCTCCACCTCGTGGAATGACACTGCCATTTGTCACTTCTCGCCCATCGCACCCCATAGAAGGGCTTTCTGAAATGCAACGCAACCACAGAGTGTACTTAGGTGAGATGCAGCGCACTTTTCCTATGGAGCAGGTGAAATGATCCTGTTTTAACCAGTTCTGAGCAGTTTTTCATGGAGAACTTCTGGGAGAAGTTGTAATCAGTTGACCTTGTTCCTTTAGGGGTTAGTGGTGGGCTCCAGTATTGTAGCAATAATGCTACAACTCCTGGAGCTTCCTATCTCTAATTTTATCAACCCAGTAGTTCGTAACAAACTTGGAAGCGACGGTGTTGTATGCACAAGTACTAGCTCTTGTCGCAGCTGTCACTTGGTCAGCTGGCACAAGTCCGCTAGGGCTCAAGCCAACTTCTATATGTTCTCAGAAGAAGCTTTCTAAATGATGAACGAAGGCTATCTTAAAGGAAATTAACCTACTTTGCAAGAATGAACTGAAAGCCAACCAAACAGGGAAACCCTAGTAAACCCTAATCTAACTAGTTTAATCTCTATGATGCAATGGTGGGAGTGCAAACTTCTAGAAATGATGCCATTACTTCTAGTGAGATGAGATGCATGAATTTGAACTACTTTCATTGAAGAGAACACATTTTTGTATTTTTGCTCAAGTGGGTGGAGTTATTGTGATTGTGCTTCTTACTAGGTCTTGACTGTGCAGGGGTAGTTGAAGGGAAGGAAGGCTTGGGAAAGGTCAGGAGGACTCTAAGAGGTTCCAGGGGATCCCTCACATGATTCCACAGAAGTCCACAATGTTCAGGTGCTCGGCAACCGTGTTTGCAGGCTTCTATAGGATGTCTGCAGGGGATCCTACAGGAAACTCGGGATTTCTACAGGAAGTCTGCTAACTTCTACAGGATGTCCTACAGTCGGAGTTTTGGGTAATGGAGGAGTGAAGGAACTATATGGATGGATGGGTATGATGAAAGAGGAGCTTGAGATGGCCTATGGACAGAGAGATGAGGTGGAGAGAGAGTGGATAGAGTTGGTTGGTCGATAGAAGGGTAGGGGCAATGGAAGGTCAAAAAGATTGAGCAACGTGGATAATAGAAGAGTTGGAAGGCAAATGAGCTGAACAGAGGATGAGTAGGTGGCTTAGGCACGGTTCAAAAAGATAAGAACACGATGAAGTCGTGCTGCGCAGTGTAAATGAAACAAATCACCTTTATCTTGCATGTAAACGAAAGTTCACCAACCTATTCTAACTGTTTTATTAGGAATCAAAGAACAACAATGTAAGCTGAAAGGAATTCGTGCATGATACTGAACCAAAGAGTCATTACTCAAGATAAAATCGCATGGACAACTCTTCAATCGAAAACATTTCAACAATACTTGCATGCATATGTTAAAACAATGTTTTTTTTGGCAGTTGGCACGGTCTACACTTCCGGTCCCCAAACAGAGGTGAAAGTGAGCATGCATTCAACCTTTTTGAACTCAAAGCAACTACAATCTCCCTATGCTAATTCTGAACTACTGAAACAACTGTATTCATGAAACTAACCTACATAACCAAAACCGAAACAGTCAACTCAGTAAACTGTATTTTTCAAGTGCAAGTAAAGGAAAGAAATGCAATGGAAAAAAACAAGTAACAATACAAAAGAAAGGAGGTCTATTGCTCTCAGGTTGGGCCCTAACCTGAGAGCTATAGCTCCCCTAAGAACTCAGAATCGAATCCAAATCTGACTGCCTTTATTAAAATATCATAATCATGAGTCTAACAACATGCCAAAATTGGCTTACAAAGAGCAAGAACAGAGCTACAGCTCGTAATCCAAGATCTATAACAAAATTTCAAGAGTCTCATCGAAGGCAACAGCCTTAACATTTATACATGATGAGGGCCAAGCTGGCCTCCTCAATTAGTGGAGCTTGGCTGTCCAACTGAAAGTGAACTGTTGTTCCTGTAGAATCCGTTGGCTGCCTTCTAGCTCGGTGGTGATAGCTATTGGAGCTCGGAGTTGGGATGGAGATCACGAGGGAAGTCATTCAAGACTGTGGACAACCTCCCTATAAACCCGCAATGCTACCTTGGTTGTCTCCTTGTCTCCATTTGCGTGGTCTTTGCTCCATTTAATGCCAAAAAACCTGAAATCATCATGTATTAGCTACGTAGGCATAATGGCTGCCCTTCTTCCTACAAATAACACGAAAATACTAAGACATGATGCATAAGTGATAAAAATATGAAGGGTTGAGCAAGGTAAGTAGGCCAAATGAGCCCAAATTGTTACCAAAATTTGGGGCTCATCATCACCCCCCAGCTAAAATATTTGCTCATCCTTGAGCAACTAGTCCAACTCTTCATCATTCATTGACTTTACTGCTACCCTTACATCCCAAGCCTCTGTAGTAGTGTCCTCTTTGCTGATATGAAACCCAGCCCTTCTGTCTACCTCTTCCCATTATTCATTATCATCTGTCTCTGTGCTGCCTTCCATCAATCCTAGCAGCAGTGGTGGGCTGAGTTTAAGGCCAATCCAGCTGGCCTGGAGGTTTTGCATGGATTTCTTATAGAGGGCTACCCTTCCCTCATCCGAGTTGGGGTATGATACTCTCGGATTTTCAGACTGTGTGCCAATGTATTCCATCTGCGTGTGCATGCTTGGACAGCGTTGTCTCCTAACAATCTCTCCATGTCCTCAAAATGAGCTATGGCTTGGGCCTGTTTATCCATATAACTTAATGAAGCTTGAGGGTCAGATGACAAATGTTGGTGTGCCGAGATTAGTGCAATTGGATCCCCTGGTTCTGGTCTGATGAGCAATGGTTCGTTCAGCTCCCAGTTCATAATTGCCTTGGCTTCTGCTGCTCTTTTGTCCTCATGGTTCAGCCATGAGGCAAATGCCAATAATTGCATATCTCCCAAGGCCGTATTGGGATCCTATGAAACTTCATTAGGCAGGGCCAGATTGTGGAGGTAGAACTCCGCTAATTTGGCCCTATCCTCTGATGAGCTAGTACTGCAAACTTCAGTGAATTGTTGCGGGTCTTGGAGCTGAGAGATACCTCTTTGCGCCAAGGTATTGATCTGGAATTGCAGCCATTGGTCTTTCAAGTACAAGCCATAGGATTTCGCTGGATGTCTGCATTGGATAGCATCCATGGCCCAGCTGGCCATGCAGGCCAATTGTGCATCTTTCTGCTGCAGCTGTTCTCTGAGAGCTTGCACCTCAATTTGTGCTTGCTGTTCTGCTTCCTGTAGAAGTGTGGTTGGCTCTCCAAGACCGGTGTTCAGTTCCTCTTTGCCTTGTTGTTCCTCTGTGGTGTCCTTGGAGGATGTACCTGTCCCTGCCCTCAGCTCCTGTAGCTGCAATCTCAGTTTCTGGTTTTCTTCCTATAGAAACACACGTTGGCAATTTGCCACGTGTTTGGCCATGGATAATTCACTTCTGGCCTCCTTCAGCTGCTCCTGTAAGGGACCTATGTTTGCCACACCCTTTGACTTTGCTATTTTCATCCACGTGTGTGTACGGACTCTTTCTTCCTCTAATGCAAAAAACAGTGGCACAGTAAATTTCTGAGGTATGATTTTTCCAGCCTCTAAAAAGTTGTTATAGGAACTCAGACTTGGCTGAGGGCTGGGCTCTGGTATATGCTCTTCCTCCACGTCCTTTGGTGGCTCTACTTCACCCTCCCTTGGTGGTGATAAGGGCTCTTCTTCCATTCTCTCAGTTTCTTTAAGCCTGGATAAGGTATCCTGTAGAGCATTTTCAGCATCCTGTAGCCGAGCTTTTTCAGTCAATTGGTCTACTCTTTCTTGCCATGTAGTTTTCTTCGGGCTTCCCCTCTCATAGGTGACTGATATCCTCGAGGGGGACCTTTCCTTGGGTGAAGCAGGGGCATCTTCAATGATGATGGGGCTGCTGGACGGAGGCTGTGGCTTGCCCATCTTTATCCTCACACTTCTTTGAGCTTTAAAGTATAGAGGGGTCTCCCTATTTCTCTTCTCCCTTGGCTTAGGAGGTGTGCTGAGGCCGGCCAGCACAGCTGCTGCCTCCCTTTCACGAATGTCAGCTTTCTTCTCCTTGGGTTTCACTTTTTCAGGGCTTCCTGTAGAAGACCCTGTTTTAGTCAATTTCGGGCTTCCTGTAGAAGACCCTGTTTTAGTAATTTTCGGGCTTCCTGTAGAAGACCCTTTTTCAATAATTTTCGGGCTTCCTGTAGAAGCCGGTTTCGGCTTTCCTGTAGAAACAGGTGTTGCCGCCTTGGGTTGCTTTGCTGCATGAGTTTTGCTTTTTGACTTAGTTGCGGTCGCTGTCGAGGTACTCTTGCTGATGTGGACCTTCTCAGCCTTGTCCACTCTGCCTTGCAACCTTTTCTCTCTTGCTGTCAAGATGGGTGTGTCATCTTTCTCCTTGTCATCCTTTTTCTCTTGTTTCTTCTCTTGCTTTTTCTTCTGCTCTGTGGTCGGGGTCTTTTGGCCTTTTTCTTTCTTTACTGCGGCCACTGACTCTTTCTCCTCACTGCTAGAAGAACCGAGCTCTTCAGTTAGCATCTTTATATCCCCATCCTTTGTCAAATTCCTGAAGTCTTCCCATGAGAGGGGAACCTTGTACGTGTGGAGCGCATCCTCCATGAGGAGTTGGATCAATCCATGGTGGGCTACCTGGTCTGGTATGCCTTCTTTCAGCTTGGTTGCACACTCAATCAGAGACTGTAGTAGAAAGTAAGGGAGACTGAGTTTGTTTTCTACAGGTAGCTCCATCTGGTGCCGTAATTCATTGAGTAACCGAAAGTGGTACCCGTAGACAATGCTAAAACGGCCTTCGCAGGTGATGTACTTCATAATTTGCAGGCTCACTTCATTCCATGGTGGCAGTAAACTGGTTCTACGAACCCCATTTTTGTCTTCTGAGAATTCCTCCTCTGGTGGAAAGAATTCTTTCTTAGCTTGTTGGCTCAGTTTCCTTTCTTCTTTATCCCATGGTAATCCCATTAGGAGCTCCGTAACTCGGTCGATGAATTGTGGGGTGAGTTTGAGGCTCAGACCCCTAAAGGTAACAATGGCCAACGTTTTAGATTTCGGCCTCAGAGCTTGCAAAAACTCTTCTGCCACTACGTCATCATAGCCCTGCAATTTGTCACAGAAGGATATCCATTGTGCTCGTGTGAAGAGCTCCACCACCTCAGGATTTTCTCTTAACTTTGTTGAATCAGTGGGCTCCCTTCTGATGAACCCACCCGGCATTGTGAAAAAACTGTTGTGTTAGCTGGAGGTGGCAAATGGGAAAGAAATTCGGTCTACTGGGACAGAGCGTAGGATTACACCTCTGTCATGCACATAATTCACAAAGCTTACCCCCTGCAAACCTTTAACACAGCTAATTATACTGACATCCTGTAGGACGACAGTTCATGCACGGCAGACAAAAATTGCAACAATTTTTCTTCGACCAGACTGTAGACGACGATTCTGCCACCTTCAAAAACCAATTGCATGGAGAGTTCAGGATTACCTTTCTAATCCGCCACCTTTTGACGTGAGGAACCCGACTTCCTGTAGAAACAGCTTTCCTGTAGGAGCAGCGCGCGATTTCCGGGGGATACTGCAGTGGTTCTGCGCTCTTGTTGTAGCTTCACAGGCGTTCTGATGGCCAAAGACTCGGAGTATCGAACTACAGAGGGATCCGGATGATTACTTGAGTCGCAAACGGTGAATGATAAATGCATGAGGTTGATAATCTAGCCAATTAGATTTGAATCGGCGGAATCTGTGGCGTGGGGGTGAGCTGTCCCTGCCGGACCGTTGGGCGACGTCACACCATCATTCTTCTGCAAGTTTACTTACTGCCGCATCATTCCCGCAGATCCGCCGCCGCCATTCTTGTTAGAACTCGTTTCTCCCCGAGTGGACGGTTCTCACGTGCCCACTGCCCGTTTTCTCCACGGCCACCATTCACACATCCAGCTCGACCAGCTGACTGGTCGACGTGGCCAATCGATTGACCATACAACCGCTCAACCCATCCATTTCACACTTTGCAAACATTTTCAAAGTAAAATTCATTCAATTTGTCGGAAGAAAGGGTCGAGACACTTACCTGCGCGGCCGCAACACGATCGTTTAGGCTTTTGGACGACGATGAGTGGATTTATTTTCTGCTGGTGGATTTGCGCAGGCCCGAAGGTTCGTATTCACAGGTCGCTGACACTGGATCGGATGCTTCAGCTGCATGTGCCCACGTTTTCCTTGTATATGGTGTGCACTCCAGCGGGTCTTAACTGTTACTGGACTCCTACAGGATGTCCTGTAACAGTTTCTTCCTCCTCGGGTGCATGCTGCACGACGAAGGCAATGGCCCCACGATCACGCTCACAGAGCTCATGGATGGCTGGGATGGATATGGTATGACATCTCAGCGTTTTTTTTTAGTGCAAAAATTGCTTTTCTCTTGATAACTCACTGATCTGCTTTGATTGTGCAGGTAACTTGGTTGCATGTCGACAGGGACGGTAGAAAGAGGTGACAGCAATGTATAAGGGTGACAACAGTAGCTTGCATGCGTCCAAACCGACCCTTGGTCGTTAGATCTCCTCATAAAATGAATTTTGGCCCTTCCCGAACTTCTACAGGAGGCTTCCTGTAGAAATACAGAACTTTCCTGTAGAAAAGTTGCGTTTCCTGTAGAAAAGTCTGCACCTTCCTGTAGAAAGTCTGCATCTTCCTGTAGAAAGTCTGCATCTTCCTGTAGAAGACTCAGGCCATGATGACATTGTGCACATACCTTGGAGGAACTGAATATTCTTGGAGGAGGTGCTGGTGAGGTCCCTTGGCAGCATGATAAGGATCTTTGGCTTTGCATTAAGAGTCCTCCTCACCTTCATAGAACACCTGCAACTTGCATGCATTTTCACACTATGAACTTGTTGTCCCTATCTTTTTGCTTATTGTTTTTTTCCTTTTTTTTCTCTTTTTTTTTTTTTTTTTTTTTTTTGAAAGATAACAGGGGCGCCTCAATGAGGTTTTCACCCTTGCCATCTGCCTTAAGCGCCTCGGAGAGGTTTTCACTCAAGGATCTTTTCAAATCTCTTTTTTTTTTTTGAAAGACAATAGGGGCGCCTCAATGAGGTTTTCACCCCTACCACCTGCCTTGGGAGCCTCAGAAAGGTTTTCACCCAAGGATCTTTATTATTATTATTATTATTATTTTATTTTATTTTATTTTTTAATCTTTCAGGGTATGCCCAAAGCAGAGGTAGAACCCTTCTCTATGACCATCACTGATTTCTCCATAGTTTTGATGAACTCTTGTCTTGAGAGAGGCTTCCTGTAGATCTTCAAGCGATGCCCATTGACAAGCATGGGGATGGCTTCCTCATCAATGGTTCGAATAAGAATAGATCCATTTTCATGGCATTTTTCCACTGCATATGGTCCTAGCCATCTGGTTCTCAGCTTCCCCTTGAAATCTTTGTATCTGGAGTCATATAACAAGGCCCAATCTCCCGGCTGGAATTGCTTGTCATGGAGATGTTGGTCATGCCACACCTTTCTCTGAAGTTGAACCACTTCTGAGTGAAGGAGGGCCTGCATCCGGTGCTCGTCCAGTCCATTCAGCTGCAATAACCTTTCTTGTTGTGCATGGCTGAGATCTAGATCTAGCTGAGCTGCTATCCTCAAAGTGTTGTACTCGAACTCAATGGACAGCAAAGCTTTCTTCCCATAGACCAGCTCAAAAGGTGTGAAGCCGGTAGTGGTCTTCCAGGTGGTGTTGTAAGCCCATGTGGCCTCAACCAGGCGATCTGTCCAATCTTTCCTACTGCTGCTCACCACCTTAGTCAAAATCCCTTCCAATGCTCTGTTGGTGACTTCCACTTGCCCATTTGCTTGTGGATGATAGGGGGTGGAAGTCCTATGCTTGATCTTGTGGTGAGCTAGCAGGTCTTCAATCAAGTTGGATGTGAACTGGCTCCCTTGATCGGTGACCAGCTCTCTTGGGTAGCCGAATTTGTAGAAGATGTTTTCTCTTAAGAACTCTGCCACCTTCTCTTCTGTTGCTGCCTTGATTGCTTTAGTCTCTGCCCACTTTGTCAGGTAGTCAGTGCACACAATGATGTAAAACCTTTGCCTCGAAGGAGGGTTGATTGGACCCACAAAATCCATACCCCACTTCTCAAATGGCTCAAGAGTCACTTGAGGTTGGAGAGGCATCTCATCCCTTGGAGTCGGTTTCCCCATTCTTTGGCATCGGTCACATTGGCTGATATATCTTCTGACATCTTGATGAAGTGTGGGCCAATAGTAGCCTGCCTGCAGGATTTTGAAGGTAGTCCTCTTTGCTGCAAAATGTCCTCCAGAAGGCCCATCATGACAGGTGAGGAGGATATCAAAGACTTCCTCCTCCCTTACACAACACCTTAAGATCTGATCAGGGCCAAGCTTGAACAGATTGCCCCCGATCCAAGTAAATGAGGCACTTTTTCTGATGATTCTGCTCTTCTCTCTTGAAGATAGGTGCGGAGGGAACTGTGCTGAAACAAGGTAGTTTGCTATATCAGCAAACCATGGAGAGAGTACTGAGATAGCAAACAGATGTTCATCGGCCATCTGGTCATCCACTGTTCCATCCTCATCTGCAGACAAATCTAATCTAGATAAAAAGTCAGCAACAACATTTTCTTTACCTGGTTTGTCAACAATGGTCAAGTCAAACTGCTGCAACAAAAGTAACCATCTAATAATACGAGCATTCACATCTGGTTTATTCATTAAATATCTAATTGCAGCATGATTCGTATGTACAAAGGTTTGATAGCCAGTAATATAATGACGGAAATTGTTCAATGCATGGACCACAGCTAAGAACTCTTTCTCGGTTACAGTGTAATTCAGCTCGGCTTTGGACAAGTTTTTGCTAACAAAGTAAATGGAATATGGAAGTTTCTGTTCAACTTGTCCTAAAGCTGCCCCGATGGCTTTATTTGAGGCATCAATGTGGATGTGGAAAGGTAGGGCCCAGTTTGGGCCTCTCAAGATTGGGGCTGACACCAACTTGTCCTTTAATTCATTCAAAGCCCTCTGACAATCGTCAGTCCATTTAAACTCCACATCTTTTGCCAACAGACCAAACAGTGGCGAGGCTAGCTTGCTGAAGTCTTTAATGAATCTCCGGTAATACCCTGCTAATCCTAAGAAACTCCGGACATCCCTTACCTTTTGGGGAGGTGGAACCTTCTTGATGAGAGCAATTTTGTTAGGATCCACTTGTAAGCCTTGGCAAGAAATGGTATGGCCTAGAACAGTCCCTTCAGTCATCAGGAATTCATATTTTTCAGGAATAAGGGACAGGTTCATCTCAATGCATTTGGTTAGGACCTTTCCTAGATTGGACAATGCTTCCTGGAAGTTGGACCCATAAGGAGTGAAGTCATCCATATAGATTTCCACCGCATCATGGACCAACTCCGAGAAGATGCTCAAGACAGCTCTTTGGAAGGTAGCAGGAGCATTGCATAGCCCAAAGGGAAGGACTCGGTAGGAAAAGGTACCCCAAGGACAAGTGAAGGTGGTCTTATCTTGGTCGTCCGAGCTGATTTGGATTTGGTTGTACCCGCTAAACCCATCCAGGAAAGAGAAGAACTTCTTTCCTGCCAGTCCATCCAACACTTGATCTATGAAAGGTAGAGGGAAATGGTCTTTCTTGGTAGCTTTGTTCAGTTCTCGATAGTCCACAAAGATTCTCCACTTCCCATTTTTCTTGGGAACCAACACTAGAGGGGACACCCATTCACTATCTGAGATGGGGTAAATGAATCCGGCATCCAACAATTTTTGCAATTCTTCCTTGACAATGTCCTTAAGGGCTGGATTCATTCTCCTCTGAGGTTGCCTAACCGGTTTACAACTCTCTTTGATGTATATATGATGGGTACAGACCGAGGGATGGACTCCTTTCATCTCCTTATAGCTCCAAGCAAAAGCATCTAGGTGACTGGCCAACAGGCTACACAGCTCCTTTTCCTGGGAAGGAGATAGGGAGGAGCTGATCTTTAACGATCTCTCAGGGCCGAACTCCACATTCTTGACTCTGGGAGTAATAGGGTTGGTGGTACAAAGATCCACTAAGGTGCTGGCTTGGGCGTCCTCCACCAATTTCTCTAAGGATAGTGCACTGGAAGGTGGATACTGGATCAAAGTCTCAATCAAGTCATCCTCGGTTGGGGGGTCTCTTCTAGTGGTATCTAGGGTGCACAAAGGTGCTGAGTACACCTCATCCTCTTCTCCTTCCCCCAACCACAGTGGTAAGTCATGCTCTAAGGAGGGTTGGGCAGGAGGATATAGGACTAGTTGCTTGGACATAGGGCCGTTTTTGATGGTCATGTTTCCTGCACGGCAACTGATGTAAGCATCTGCAGTGGCTAACCAAGGCATTCCCAAAATGAGAGGATATCCAGTAAGCTTTTCCTTGGGTTGCAGAACTAGGAAATCTGTAGGTTATTCCCAAGAGTCGACAGAGACCAAGACATCCTCCACAATCCCTTCGGGAGTCACAGTGGAGCGATCTGCTAGTTGTAGTACTGTCGAGGTCTTCCTCAAGGAACCCTGAAGATTGAGTTTGAGCATGGTATCCCTGGTCATCACATTAATGGCAGCCCCCAGATCAATCAAGGTGTGAGGTATGATGGTGCCATTGATGTGGACATCTACTACAGGATTCCCAGGATCTAGGTACTTTGGGCAGATGACTTGCCCTAACATAAGGTCAGACAGTTTTCCTAAGACATTGATGGTTGAAGCATCTCTCTTTCGCCTGCCTGGGTGTTTAAAACACTTTTCCTTAACCAGTTTGTTGTATATAGGCACATCCTTGATGGCTTGGAGAAGTGGTATTTTCACACACAACTGCTTGAGCTCTCCCAAAAGCTCATCCTCTTCTGGGTTGGGTTGTGTGGTGGCTGTTAGTCTCTCAGGAAAGGGTTGAATAGCCTTTGGTTCACTTTCCTGTTTATCCTCCTCGTCCTCTGGGGGAGGAGGTTGGCGATCTGGAAGAGTCTTTCCAGATCGAAGATTGATCTCCTGGATCTCCACAGCATAGGTAGGACATGATGTTTCCCTAGTGTATACCTACTGGGCCTGTCTATTGTTGGGATTTGGGTTCGGTTGAGCAGGCATTTGAGGTTGCCTTGGAGGAGCAGGAGGTAATGGCTGAGGTTGAACTGGTGGTGGAGGCAAAATGGCGGGAGGAGTATTGTACTGGGGCCTCCACCCCGACTGAGGTGCATTCCACTGAGGCTGTGGCTGGGCATGTGAATGATAAGAATGAGTAGTAGGCTGAGTAGGGTACTGAGGTGGATAAGACCATGGAGGAGGCATGGACCAGGAAGGATGAGCAGGGGGACCCCAGGAAGGCATAGGAGTCGATTGGTTGGGGCTGTAATAAGCTTGAGGTGCCCCTTGCATCCCCTGCTGGTAAGGTCTAGGTCCTTGTGGCCTCCTTTGGTTGAGGTAATAGAGAGGTTCAGTGGGGGCTTCTGTCCCTTGGTACATAGCTTTAAACCCAGGTAAGGTTGGACATTGATTTGTGGGATGGTCCTCCTCACAAACGAAGCACACTTCAACCGAATGCAATGGGCATTCGTTCTTAGGGTGTCTCCTTGTACATCTAGGGCAGAAGATAGCCAAGGCCCTCTCAGCTTCTTCCTTCTTCTGCTGGATCCTGAATGTGTCCAGTTGCATGGCAATGGTCTATCTCACCTCACTCTTAAGATCTTCTAATTGATTTGCAAACTCATGCTTGGAGAAAGGAATACTAGTTGAGAGAGGGTTTCCTCTACCTCGTTTCCGGGCTGCCCTAGAGTGGTTTCTGAACACAGTCTTGATGTCCTCATAAGGCAGCTGGTAAATATCTCCCCCAGCTAACATGTGAAGGGTATCTAAAAGTTCTTCAGGGACTCCTCGGAGCAGGACCAACTTGAGGGATTCAGGGTCAAGAGTGCACCTGGCCCGCTTATAGCTAAGTTGGAACCTCTCCTCATAATCCTCTAAGGACTCATCATTTCCCATGGTCATCCGAAAGATTTCTCCCTTGGTTTCCTTGGACCTACAGTAGTCCCTGTACTTGGTATTGAAAGCTTGCTACATCTGAGCCCAAGTGGTGATACTATTCCCAGGTAAGCCCATGAACCAGTGTAATGCTGCATTTTTAAGAGTGGAAGGGAAGAGTTTCAGCTTTTGCTCATCTTCAGTATAGTCATAGGTTCTACAAAGGACAGCAAACTCAAACAGGAAGGTATCAAGATCTTCAGTAGTCAGTCCATGGAAGTGAGGCAGAGCGGAGGGGCTAATGTTTTTCATTTTCATTTCTCCATTGGTTTCTCGGATGGGAAAGGCACCTTCTATTCTCTCATCTTCTCTTCTACTATCAGCCATAGCTTCAGATGGGATGGTCTCTAATTCTTCTTCTGCTATAGGATCTTCGTATATCTCAGGAGGTTCACCTATAGGTTCTTCTGGATCACTGTCACCTGAGAAGAGAGAAGGGTGACTCAGTGATGTGGTGGGGGTGTTGGGTAGGAATTTGCCTGTTTTATCTCGGTTCCTACGAGGCATGAAATGGAAAGACTTTTTGATTGCTTTTGTTTTTTTTCTCTGGTACCTGCAAAACTGAAACAGATTGATCTACAACTAACTATCTTGCTGAAAATAAAAATGCAGAATTGAAATGAAAGCAGGAAAGGACTAATCTATTTTGCTCAAATGAAATTGCAGGAATGGAAATGCTAGTCTACGCTTGCAGAATTGAAAGGCTAATCTATGCTTGCAGAATTGAAATTGCGGAATTGAAATGCTAATCTATGAAAGCAGGAGATGTCTATGCTACTTTTGCAGAATGGAAATGAAATAAACTACTTGGCAGAAGGCGAGAGTAAGAAAATAGAAGAAAAGCAACAATTACTAATACTCTGACGCTTCCCCGGCAACAGCGCCAAAAATATGGTGGGCTCCAGTATTGTAGCAATAATGCTACAACTCCTGGAGCTTCCTATCTCTAATTTTATCAACCCGGTAGTTCGTAACAAACTTGGAAGCGACGGTGCTGTATGCACAAGTACTAGCTCTTGTCGCAGTTGTCACTTGGTCAGCTGGCACAAGTCCACTAGGGCTCAAGCCAACTTCTATATGTTCTCAGAAGAAGCTTTCTAAATGATGAATGAAGGCTATCTTAAAGGAAATTAACCTACTTTGCAAGAATGAACTGAAAGCCAACCAAACAGGGAAACCCTAGTAAACCCTAATCTAACTAGTTTAATCTCTATGATGCAATGGTGGGAGTGCAAACTTCTAGAAATGATGCCATTACTTCTAGTGAGATGAGATGCATGAATTTGAACTACTTTCATTGAAGAGAAAACATTTTTGTATTTTTTCTCAAGTGGGTGGAGTTATTGTGATTGTGCTTCTTACTAGGTCTTGACTGTGCAGGGGTAGTTGAAGGGAAGGAAGGCTTGGGAAAGGTCAGGAGGACTCTAAGAGGTTCCAGGGGATCCCTCACATGATTCCACAGAAGTCCACAACATTCAGGTGCTTGGCAACCGTGTTTGCAGGCTTCTACAGGATGTCTGCAGGGGATCCTACAGGAAACTCGGGATTTCTACAGGAAGTCTGCTAACTTCTACAGGATGTCCTACAGTCGGAGTTTTGGGTAATGGAGGAGTGAAGGAACTGTATGGATGGATGGGTATGATGAAAGAGGAGCTTGAGATGGCCTATGGACAGAGAGATGAGGTGGAGAGAGAGTGGATAGAGCTGGTTGGTCGATAGAAGGGTAGGGGCAATGGAAGGTCAAAACGATTGAGCAACGTGGATAATAGAAGAGTTGGAAGGCAAATGAGCTGAACAGAGGATGAGTAGGTGGCTTAGGCACGGTTCAGAAAGATAAGAACACGATGAAGTGGTGCTGCACAGTGTAAATGAAACAAATCACCTTTATCTTGCATGTAAACGAAAGTTCACCAACCTATTCTAACTGTTTTATTAGGAATCAAAGAATAACAATGTAAGCTGAAAGGAATTTGTGCATGATACTGAACCAAAGAGTCATTACTCAAGATAAAATCGCATGGACAACTCTTCAATCGAAAACATTTCAACAATACTTGCATGCATATGTTAAAACAATGTTTTTTTTGGCAGTTGGCACGGTCTACACTTGCGGTCCCCAAACAGAGGTGAAAGTGAGCATGCATTGAACCTTTTTGAACTCAAAGCAACTTCAATCTCCCTATGCTAATTCTGAACTACTGAAACAACTGTATTCATGAAACTAACCTACATAACCAAACCGAAACAGTCAACTCAGCAAACTGTATTTTTCAAGTGCAAGTAAAGGAAAGAAATGCAATGGAAAAAAACAAGTAACAATACAAAATAAAGGAGGTCTATTGCTCTCAGGTTGGGCCCTAACCTGAGAGCTATAGCTCCCCTAAGAACTCAGAATCGAATCCAAATCTGAATGCCTTTATTAAAATATCATAATCATGAGTCTAACAACATGCCAAAATTGGCTTACAAAGAGCAAAAACAGAGCTACAGCTCATAATCCAAGATCTATAAAAAAAGTTCAAGAGTCTCATCGAAGGCAACAGCCTTAACATTTATACATGATGAGGGCCAAGCTGGCCTCCTCAATTAGTGGAGCTTGGTTGTCCAACTCAAAGTGAACTGTTGTTCCTGTAGAATCCGTTGGCTGCCTTCTAGCTCGGTGGCGATAGCTGTTGGAGCTCGGAGTTGGGGTGGAGATCACGAGGGAAGTCATTCAATACTGTGGACAACCTCCCTATAAACCCGCAATGCTACCTTGGCTGTCTCCTTGTCTCCATTTGCGTGGTCTTTGCTCCATTTAATGCCAAAAAACCTGAAATCATCATGTATTAGCTACATAGGCATAATGACTGCCCTTCTTCCTACAAATAACACGAATATACTAAGAAATGATGCATAAGTGATAAAAATATGAAGGGTTGAGCAAGGTAAGTAGGCCAAATGAGCCCAAATTGTTACCAAAATTTGGGGCTCATCAGTTAGAACAACACTTTTAGGGACTTAGGAGCCCTTGGTTTATGGACATTTTATGCTTGGGGTTACAGTGCCCAAAAATGTCTATAACAGTTGCCCCCTAAAGCGTGAGGTCGTTAATCTTTTTTGATGTTGGGTGAAATGCTTTATTATGAGGATCCAAAGTTCTTTCAAGTTGGGAGGAGACCTGTAATAAGATACAATACAATACATTATCTTCATAATTTTTTCATGATCTAGCCGAGGCGGGCATTCCCATGCTCAGCTTTATAAATTCATTTTCATGTACATAGGACAGACAATCGTCTGAGTGTAGACTGATGATTCTGGTAGAGTCATCATCCCTTTGATTGGATGATTATCTGTGCAGCAATGATGTACATTTGATGTCTTTATTTCCCTGAATATATATCGCATCCCAAATGGATGAAACTAGATCCGAGGTCTTCAATCTCGTTCGATCTTCACTTGAAGTACAAGTCTATCCATGTGAGAGATGTTCTGGAGTCGAACATGGAAAGACATCGCCTGATTACCAGCCAATGATGTAAGTTGTTAACAGGCGCGAGAGGAATCACCGATAATGATAATTACCCTCAAGGTACGGCAGTACAATTCACGTGGTGTGAATAAAGGACTTGGCGTCGAACACCACACAAAATATTTCGGTCGAAGGCCATTGATGTAAACCTATCGCCGGAAGTGAGAAACTTGCCATTGAGGCATGCAAGCTTCAAAGTACTGAACAGGGTGTTCCTAGATCGACTTCCTGGATAATGAGCCGATGTCGACAAGAAGCGATCCGTCATAGGAGGACCTTAATGAATCCCACGTCAATGACACGGAACGGAGCAAATGATTTTAATGGAGGTGAAAACGATCTGGTGATATAAGGTTCAGGGTGGCGGTCATGAAAGAATAGAGCGTAAATGTATTTGCAGCGGATGAGACACAGGTGAATTCTCTGAGTGACTTCTTTTGAACATATCGGCGACACTGACATGATGGATTGGTAGCATTAACCCCAAATGTGGATGGTGTGATGGGACCATGGTGATGTGACCGGTGAATGAAACAACCCAACCCGACTTGGATGTGGAGTGAAAGTGTCATGTTCAAGAGCGACTTGCTACCAACAAAGTTTCTTCAAGTTTTCTTCCCAATTTTTCCCCAGTCATTGCTGACCGCTACCTCTTTATTTTTGTCAAGCTTGAGGAGGATAACATATGCTTGTTCTATAATTTTCCCTTAGGGCAAACCCATCGCTATGTTTTAACGAGCCTAGCAATAGTGAAAGTCGTTCTTGTCTGCTATGGACAAGTTTGTCGCTATTAGGTTTTAACGAGTTTAATGACAAAGATAACTTGTTCCTTTTCATTTTTAGAGAGTCTGAAAAGGGACGTAAAGGAAACTCCAAAATTCCTTTTTCGTCATCTAATCCCTTAAGTCTGAAAAAGTATAAAACAATATAGAAGGGATGAATTTTCGATACTTTTAACGAGCCGAACAAAACAAGCACTCGATATTTTTGTGTAATAATCCCTCAGGTACAAAAAGACTAAAATCTAAAGGAGGGATAGCACTTCCGGTCCCTTTAACGAGCTGGAGAGGCCAATGGCTCGGAAACCTTTTCATATTTTACGGGTCAGTTGAAAAGAGCTTAAAGAAGACTCGTTTTTTGAGGAACGAGTGATAAAATTGGGTAGCAGCTAATTCCAGGTAAGGTTTGGAATTTTCCAATCACGGCAGTGTTACAAGGATGGCTAGTGAGATCACTCTTCGCAGCTTTTCCTCAAAAGGGGTAAACAATCAAATGGAGGTGAATGATCAGCCAATACAGAGTGGAGATGATGATGAGAACATGAACAAGGCTTTAAAGGCTAAAGTACTACATTCACGATGGTTATTTACCGAGAAATAGTTCATTTTTTAATGAGCTTAAATGCGGGGAGAAACGTTTGCTCATGACTTATGTTTATTTTTTAACGAGCTTGAACTATGTGCTAAAACTGCTCGATTAATCCAATCGTATAATAAGAATGTCTCATATATGAAAATGGCAATTTTTAGAGTTTTTCCCCACATCCTTTCTTTATGCAAGTTAGGGAACGACCAATCCTACGAGTTTAAAGGGTTAGAGGACCTACAAATTTGAAAAAATAAATAGTCGCTCTTCACTTGCATGCCAAAAGGTTTGCATGCCCCCAGGTATAAAATAAAGCGTCAAGGTCACCTTTTGTTCTACCAACAAAACATTTGTTTTATGAGGAAAGGTCTACCTCTTTTAGGTTACCAAAGATTGTTCTATTCACAGCGCAAACAAAACATTTCCTCGGCGATGTCTACCGAAATAGACAAAGGAGAGTGGCGGAGACGACTCCACTCACATAACTTTGACGAGGGAATCTTGTTCCAGTCTAACCCCCTTTTCCAATCATGGACAGGAGTACAGACTAGTCATATATCTCTCACGGAAACCTACTCTATACCCGAAGTTTTCCTACCGAAGCAGACCAGGGTGCATGCCCCCTAGGTTTCAGTCATGTCCCCTGAATCACTCGCGCTCATCAGGTGGACAGACTGGAGATTGATGAGACATTCCTTATGTGAAAATACCATTTAGGGATGGTATATGACTATTTTCTATGTGTGATCTGGGAAATGAAAGCTGGTCTACGAGCTTGGCCACTCTTCCTTCGTGCGGAAAACACATTACTCTAAAGATTGATGAGACAATGGCTCCCATGCAATAAATATAGTCTCGTCCAAGGAGTAGATTATAATCCAGGGGTCCTTGGACTACCATTACGTTCATATGAACGATTTTTCCTCTCAATGTTATGGGCACATTGGGAAGGATCCCTAACGGTCGACTGGTTCCTTTGTCAAAGCCTGTTAGATTTCTCATCTCAGGCAAAAGCGATGGTGAACCAAGCGCTTTCCAAGCAGTTGAGGAAAGGATACTCACAGAAGCCCCTTCATCTATGATAGTACTAGCCATAACCATTCTATATATTTGAGCAATGATTCGGAATGGTACACTAGCTGGTAAAAGGGGTCTGCCTAGTTGATTCTAGTCGAAGGAAACAATTAGGTTGCTTGGAGGTGGGACCGAATAGACGGCCAGGTACGACTCTGACGAACTTCCTTCCTGCGGTAAAGGAATGGGTAAATTTCCCCCATGTTCATTGGAGTCTGTACTTACGAAAAGAATTTGGACGGTGTCATCCTTGTTCTCTTCGGTGACTGTATCATCTGAAGATGGAACCTCTGAAGGCAAGACCAGGTCAACTGTCGCCTCGACCTTTTGACTTTCGTCTGGTATGGGTTCAGATGGTTCGTCTTCAATGATAGATGCTTCGGCCAACCACCTGGGTGGGTCAGCCAGATTTTCAACTAGTGACGGACTCGGCAAGAGTTTTTTTATATCCAGGAGGAAGTCGTAACGGTGAAACCGGACGATCGTCCAAAACTCTTTTAGCCTCATCTAAAAAGGGACAATGGTGGATGGCATGATTGATTTCGCACAGTTTACAAGGAAATCTATATTTTCCTTTTTGTCCTGGGGCTTCGCTTTCACTAGTCGACGGTGTGTTTTCAACATTATCATCAGAGGTTGATGACACCGGGTTGTGCAAACGAGGAGACTAGTCCCTTAAGATCCGAGGGATGCAGGGAAAATCTCTATGATAGTGGTCTCCTTTGCAAATGACACATGGCGATTTAGGCCTAGTCGGTGCAGTGTGTGGATTTTCGCTAGATGATGCTTGGTTTCCCCCTTTCGCTTTTGGCTCCTTCTTCTTCTTCTCTTTCTTCTTCTTTTCCTTCTTCTTCTCAGGTACTTGATTTTTGGCTTTACCAGCCTCATCAAGCGAAGAGGAAGGAGTAGAGGAAGAATTGGAGGAAGTAGAGGGTTGGGAGGTAACTCTGGATTCGTCTAGTTGCTGACTCGATTGTTCAGGAATTGCGGTGTTCTAAACGACAGAGGTTGAGAAGAGCCATACGGGCAAGCTGATTGTCAGTCCTGGAAGCGACAATGTGGCCATATGGGGTGCACCAACATCTCCCCAAGAGGAGAAAGGACTAGGATTTCCTCCAAGGGGAATTCCTTGGTTGGTGGATTCCATTTTCTCAACCTAAGATCAACGTAGGAAAGGGTGATGATTATTCCGTTTAAAATAAATTTTAGACGCTTTGACACAACTTGTTTTTTCAATTTTAAAGAGTCGAGAAAAAAAAAAGATGACTCTAGTCGCCTTCGATTTTTAATGAGCCTAAAGTGACAAGTGCTCAGATGGACCTTTTCTGTTAAGGAGTCTGAAAAGGAACGAAAGGGATTGCTCTGGAAATCTAGGTAGAGGGATTACCAAACCAATCGCAAAAATACAGAATACTTTTTACGGTACGGCAGTCAATCTTCCTGAATGCTGTGTTCAGTGCATTGCGATCGATAGGGCGGCAGACACGGCTTCCTATGGATAAAGGATTAAGCCTATTATGGTCTCCCAAAATATACTCGACGATACGTGGGAGCACAAGTTCGTACTGGCACTTCTCGTCTCAAAGTGGAGGAATCAACCAACCAACAGAGAGAACAACAGTTACCAAGCTTTACGACGCCGTAATACATCTCTAGCCTAGACTTTTAGATGTTGTGCGTTAGGTTCCAAAGCGTTGTTAGATTCATTAAATTTATTTTATAGTTGATCTTGCTTAGGAAATTTGCCTTTCAGGTTCACCGCGTGATGTAGATGTAAAATTCCTAAAATGCAATCTAAGATGATAAACAATCTTTTATCTTCTTTGTGCATGAAAATCCTAGCTACTAAGGAAAGAGAGACAGTATTCTTTCACAAAGAGCAAAGAGCACACACTATATGCACTGTCCTAAATCAAACCAATCAAACAGTCTAAATGCAAATGCACATGCATGCATTTGTTTTCGGCTTTCTTAATATGTGAATGATAAAAAGAAAGCTAATGCACAAATCTGAATTACTTTTCAAGCGACAATTACTAACAAGTTTCTTTTCAAAATCAAAAATGAAGACAATCACAACACTTTATGATTTGGAAATGAATACTTGCTTTTGACACTAGAAAAACTACAAATCCAGATCAAATACAACATTAACAAGGTAATCGACTATCAAGAGCAATTAGACTCTCTTCTACGACTGAAAACGACACTTGCGACACTTTCAAATCGAGAGACGACAGTACAACTACGTTACTTTTTTGCAAAGGAGAACTGAAAATGACTCAAAAAATACAAAAAACATTTATAGTTCTTTGCACAATGGAGGCGGAATAACAGTAAGGAAAAGGGGTTTCAAATAGAGATATACTGACTACAGGCAGAAAAATTCATGAATAGAACTGAAAAGAATGAACACGGAAACCAAAACTGAGGATCAATGCCTAGTCTGATCAGCGCACCTGTAACATAGTGAACTTGAAATGTAGTGCACCTACTACACTCGGGAAGTGCGTTGAATTTCAGATTCACAGAATAGTGCCCGCGCTGGGCTAGAGACGAGACTTTGCTTGGGTTCCGGGTCACAGTTTGTAGTTCAGTTCAGTGGTTTTGGCCGAGTAAATGGTAATCAGTAAATCAACAATCAGGGGTATATCTAAGGAGGTTACTAGAGCTACCACAAGGGCAATTAGAGATTTTGTAAATCAGTTGTTTAATTCATAAACAAAACCCGGAGATTGACTGAAGCGGCATTTATCTACTTTGCATTTGCATAGAAAATGCAGTTCGAAAGCTACCTGGCTCAACTTCAGGCTCCGTCTGTAAGTTTATAAAATAAACAACAAGGAAGATAAACAAATAACCTAGTCGCTCCCCAGCGGAGTCGCCATTTTGTTACGGGGAAAAGTGTCTATACAGAACTGCTTATCCCACTAAGGTGTGGTAGCTACCTTAGAAACAAACAAAGTAAAGCTACTTTCATTTTTCCTTTATGAAATATAGATGAGAGAAGAACAAAGGAGACCAACCTCTGTCTTGCGCTTGGCTCCTAGTTCGATTCCTCTCTCTTCCGATAGTCCTTCGCTACTTGCTTCCTTGTACACCTAGCTTCATAGAGTACCTGTAGAATCAGAGTAGCATAACACTATACAAGGACATGGATCTATAATCATAAACAATCTAGGATTAGATGTAAATTGACCATACAAATGCATAAAACATAAATGACACAAGAGTATGGAGGAAAACTTGAATAGCTTTTATTGATAATCAAGAAAGAGCCAAGGGAGTTACAACCAGTTGTTCTGACCCAGCATCATCCTCTCAGCAAGTAAGCCCTTCTTCACCTCATACAAAGCTTAGATCACCCAACACTATGATGTTGTCTCAAGAAACCAACAACAATTCCTTATAAGATGCAAAATTCCAGCCTCTGGATCTCTAGGATGAGGGATCCATATATAGATACCTGTAAGGGAGATGAGTCAGCTTGTGATTTGATTAGTGTCTTCCCTCTGATAGTTCTTGCTTCCACTTGGAGATTGATGATCTCTTACTCATCCTTGGTCGAATTCAGAGAGGCAAGTGTCATAGGAGAAGTTTCTGGAAGATTCCATGCCTATCCACCTCGCGGAATGACACTACCATTTGTCACTTCTCGCCCATTGCACCCCATAGAAGGGCTTTCTGAAATGCAATGCACTTTGCCTATGGAGTAGGTGAAATGATCCTGTTTTGACCAGTTCTAAGCAGTTTTTCATGGAGAACTTCTGGGAGAAGCTGTAATCAGTTGACCTTGTTCCTTTAGGGGTTAGAACAACACTTTTAGGGACTTAGGATCCCTTGGTTTATGGACATTTTATGCTTGGGGTTGTAGTGCCCAAAAATGTCTATAACAGGGGCTCCGTGCCAAGATCACCGCACCAATAGAGTGACTCGAGATGAGTCACGATGATTGTGTTGGGGGCATGTTGGGCATGGAATCCCCCCACAAGCAAGTTTTGGGGCTCAAATTCCACGTTTTGGTCAAGGATGTTGTAAGACTCCACAAATCGTGGGCGCAGAGCACGAAGTAGAGGTTTAGTCATAAAGTTGTCCCCCCTAACGTAATGTAAAGTCATGTCAACCTACCCATGGTCTGCGGACCATGGAATTGTATAAATAGAGCGAGGCTCTAAGTTGTAAAGGAAGTCGTAGAGGATAGAAAGAGAGTGAAGGAATGGTTCAAGCCTAGAGTATAATTCTAAGTGTCTTGGGTTGTAGTAGTAGGAAGAGGCTCTGCGGCTGAGTGCACAGAGGCCTAGTAGAGTCCACAGCTGAGTGTGCGGACCCCTGTAGCTGAGTGAGAAGGGCGGTGTCAAGTTTGTAAGCAAGGTTGAAGATTAATAAAAGAGAAGTTGACTCCTAATTTTGTGTATTTTTTGTGCATTATCTTCTTTATGTTTGTGTTTGTTTATATATTTCACACACTAATATGATTGCTAAATATGTTGTAATAACCATAAATCTTACACACACAAGCTAAGTAATCAGTTAATTAACAAGGATATTGGGTATTATACAGGTCACACCCCGAGTAGGGCTACGTGGAAGCCGCACCGCAGGTTTTGAAGGGGTCGTAAGTGTGCATAGTGACGGGTCAGACCACGAACCTCCAAAAGCCCAGCATACATCCCAAGGGTGAGGAAACTTGGTTCTAGCACCCTCCCATACTACTTCGGGTGAGACCTCAGACCGCGCTCCATAGACTTTTGCTGAAAGGGCCAGTAGTACCGTGATTTTCTTGGCTAAATCACCTCCGAACCTCGGTCAGGCCCATACAAGCCAATAGGCACGATTAGAGGAATTCCAACGTCAACATGGCAACAGGTGATTGCACCAAGTCGTCTAATATACTATATGTATGGGAATCTCTATTAGAAGACACATTACAATGTAATGGTCCCTTTCGGATTTCAGGAATGACCTCAACTTTAGGTTGAGGGATATGTAAAGGACGATTTGCGGTCGTAAGAGGCTCAGCAAATACTTTTGTTTTGGACTCAATGGCAAACGAAGTCAAGGGCTTTTCATATTAATGCGACCAAGTTTGCAGGTTGATATTGGAGGGGTTAACCTCATCAGAGTTCATCATAAGGATATGGTAGTCATGAGGACTAGAAGGTTGGGGGAGATGGGTTGCTTGACCTGGCCAAGGTTGAGTAGCAACAAATCCTTGCTGAGGGAAAGGATTTGTGAGCATTGTCAGTTGAGAGGGCACATGGTTCTAAGGCAATTATTGACCTCTAGAAGTTGCTTGAGCTTCCCACATTTAGTGCATATGGGGTAAGAGAGGACACTCATGTGAATAATGGCCATGTAGACCACAACATGCACAAGGCTTGTGTAGAAATTTTGAATAATATGACACTTATTCACAGAGATTATCTCGATTATACACTATTGTGGAATACATGCATAATACATAACCTCCCCTGCATTGATCATCAATTTTGCGGAATTAAAAACAATGAAACATCAATCGCATGCACATATTAACACAGTATGTAACCCAGGGAAAGCATATAGCTGAAAACCCCCACACTATATATATATTATAATGATTGAGAACATGTAAAAATACATAGTACAATACTCCTCACAAGTACTCAGTACTATCTCCACCTGTTACACACAAAACTAGCTTAGATATGATCAATCACATCTCAAATCTCCTCCACTGCTTTGCTTGCCTCCACTGTGCAATCCTGCAAGAGAATAGATGATGAATGGCTGAACCAAACTCGTATTTCTTTGGCTAAACCATGCAATCCGCATTGGCATTACTCAATCCATTGATTGTGCAAGATCTCATGCACAACTATAGTCATAACTGATAGCAATCTCAACCTCTAACACCTGTCTCCACTGAATTGTCCATGCACTGAGTTAACTGATGTATTCTTTAGTTTCTTTATGAGTTAATAATTATTGAATTAATTAATAATTTAATTCACACAACTCATCACTAGTGTATTCTGCAGTTAGACTAAATACAACTAGTTTAACCAAGTCAAACTGAACACAACTCCATCAACTCCACAATCAACTCCACCGAAACTCAACCACATGAGTTCTAACTGAAGTCCTGCATGCAATAGCTCAAATGACCCACAAGAAAACCGTATTTCCTTCTGACAGCTACATGTGCCACATCTGTAGCTCAAACTGAAGTGCTCCAAGAGGATAAGATAATGTTTATAGTGCAAATATTATTATGAGAAAATAATATTCGACTGTTCTATTTTTAGCCTGGCAGTCTAAAAATAGAAACCTGCCCATATGTCTAAAAATAGAAGTCCATCTATTTTTTCCAACATGACCAATCATCCACAAATAACATACTGCAACTCATAGACCATGATCCATATGTCTAAAAATAGACATAGTATAAAAAAAGACTTTGCGCCAAAAATAGCCTGCGGGCCCACTTAGTGAAGGTGACTCCTTTCCACTAAGATCCATAATCTTGTTGCATTTTCAACACTCCCTCTCAACAAGATATGGATTATCTGCAACCCCTATCCTGCAACTCTGGAATGTTCTGCATGCAACACATTTTCTCGGTCCACATGCTCCAACAACACTTGGAACAAGAACACTCCCAACTGACCACTCTGTTGGGCTAGGAACATACTCTAATGCTGAAGCTCTACCTTCTGCTGACAAGTGCTCCCTCTCTGACATCTACGCTACTACAACATCTCCATGAATCTCGCACCATTGCACACCTCTTTGTGCCACCTAGCACTGTGCAAAACACTTGTGCCTCTCACATTGCTGCAACCTGCTAGCTATGTGCTATCCTGGGATTCCATGCACTGTCACTCTCTCTGCCGCTCCATCCGCATCTGTCTCTACCCAATCAGTCAGTTCCTGCTACTCCACATCAGGGCTCCCGTAGCAAGGTCTCATCCAAGAGGCTGGGTACCTTAAGGATCCTGCCCCTCCTCCTTGGGACGATCAATCCACATCACCCCACCTCCTACCTGGAGGTATGGCTGCATGCGATCCCTCAGCCCACCTGGCTTGAAGTTTCCCCCTACTGGAGGTCTCTGCATGAGTAGATGTCTCTACTCGATCTCCTCTCAGCTTCCCTTATTGTGGCTGCTCCACAACCTCCTGAAGCTGTTGCACCAATCGTGGCTCCTCCACAATCGTCTGAGACTTCTTCTGGCTCTACATGTTGAGAGGTAATATACGCTCCCTCTCAACCACCAAGTCTCCATCAGTTTCCTTGTTGCTCAAGGCTTTACATGCATCTTGAACCTCAAGAGCATACAGGTTCTTGACCCGTGAACCATTCTGCTTCACCTGTCTAGTGATGATGCGTCTAAGGAAAATCTTTCCCTTACTGAAGACTACATCATACCCTCTGTCTTCCAGCATCGCGATCGACACCAAGTTTCTCTTTAGTCCTGGTACATACTTGGCATCGGTCAAGGTAAGGCGAGCTCCATGCTTCCTCTGAAAAATAATCGTGCCTACACCTGAGACACTATACTTCTCATCATTACCCATTGCTATGAGTATCTGAAGATCTTTCTCCTCCAAAGTACTGAACAAACTTTTGTCATCAGTCATGTGGAAAGAAGCTCCATTGTCAAGAAACCAACCACTTCCCACCATGGATGAAACCATGCATGCGAAGAGTGTGAAATCCAACTCAAACTGTGAAGCAAGTTCCTCACCTTCAGATCCTTCCCCGGATCCCTTCTTGGATTTCTTCTTTGGGCAATTAGTAACATAATGGCCCAACTCATGACAATGAAATCATCTCACCTTCAACTTTTCAACCTTCTTCCCATCATTGGAAGAACTAGATTCGGAAAGAGAACCCTTCTCCTTCCCTTTCTTCGCCTTACTCACTAAGGCACAGTTCTCCTCATCATGCATGCATGAAGAACTATCTCTGGTGCTCTGTCTGATCTCCTCTTGCACAAGATCCGACCAAAGTCTCTCCCATCCTGGCAATTTCTCCCGACCATTGACAGAGTCTTGATAGGAATGCCAACTCTTCGGAAGACCAAGGAGAGCCAAGCTCACCAAGTCCTCATCATCAACAGTTACCCCCACACTTCCCAGCTCATCCCGGCATTGGGTGAATTTCGTGAGATACCTGGGCATACTGTCTCCATTCTCACACTTAATGTTTCTGAGTTTATCCTTGAGTGCTAACTTCCTCTGGTCGCTCTTGCTTTGGAATAGATCTGTCAATGCTTTCCACATCAAGTATGGAGAAGCCTTTCCATGCAGGCTAGATACAATGTGATCCTTCATGCCCTCCAACAGAATCCTTCGACACTTTGTTGTCTTCTTTTGCCAAACCATAGCTTTAGCAGCATCAGTAGGTTTTGGGACTTCAACATCTATGAAATCCTTCAACCCATTGTCATCTAACACTACCTCCATCCTGTATTTCCATACAATATAGCTCGAGCTGCCTTCAAGAGCATACTCCAATCGCAATCCGTTGAAAGACATTTCAACTTTGACACCAAGAAAACACTGCTGCAAATTCGAATTCCACCAGCTCAAAACTCAACCGCTTCTGATCTAAAATTCGTGAGAACAAAGTATTTCTCATACAAAGATTGACTATATGGGCTTTTACCGGATATCTCACCTTTCAAAGGAAGGATGAATCCAGAGGCTACGTGGCCCGATTACAGACTCTGCCTGAAGAAATAAAATGTAAACACTTTCTGAATAATAGATTTGATGATCAACAACTCTGATACCATGTAGAAATTTTGAATAATATGACACTTATTCACATAATTATCCCGATTATACACTATTGCGGAATACATGCATAATACATAAGCTCCTCTACGTTGATAATCAATTTTACGGAATTAAAAACAATGAAACATCAATCGTATGCACACATTAACACAGTATGTAACCCGGGGAAATCATATAGCTGAAAACCCCCACGCTATCTGTATATTATAATGATTGAGAACATGTAACAATACATAGTACAATACTCCTCACAAGTACTCAATACTATCTCCACCTGTTACACACAAAACTAGCTCAGATCTGATCAATCACAGCTCAAATCTCATCCACTGCTTTGCCTGCCTCCACTGTACAATCCTGCAAGAGAATAGATGATGAATGGCTGAACCAAACTCGTATTTCTTTGGCTGAACCACACAATCCTCATTGGCATTACTCAATCCATTGATTGTGCAAGATCTCATGCACAACTATAGTCACAACTGATAGCAATCTCAACCTCTAACACCTGTCTCCACTGAACTGTCCATGCACTGAGTTAACTGATTTACTCTTTAGTTGCTTTATGAGTTAATAATTAGTGAATTAATTAATAATTTAATTCACACAACTCATCACTAGTGTATTATGCAGTTAGACTAAATACAACTAGTTCAACCAAGTCAAACTGAACACAACTCCATCAACTACACAATCAACCCCACCGAAGCTCAACCACATGAGTTCTAACTGAAGTCCTGCATGCGATAGTTCAACTGACCCACAAGAAAAGCGTATTTCCTTCTGACAGCTGCATTTGCCACATCTGTAGCTCAAACTGAAGTGCTCCAAGAGGATAAGATAATGTTTATAGTCCAAATATTATTATGAGACAATAATATTCGACTGTTCTATTTTTAGCCTGGCAGTCTAAAAATAGAAACCTGCCCATATGTCTAAAAATAGAAGTCCATCTATTTTTGCCAACATGACCAATCATCCACAAATAACATACTGCAACTCATAGACCATGATCCATATGTCTAAAAAGAGACATAGTCTAAAAATAGACTTTGCACCAAAAATAGCCTGCAGGCCCACTTAGTGAAGGTGACTCCTTTCCACTAAGATCCATCATCTTGATGCATTTTCAACAGCTTATTCATACGAATAGCCTTGCTCTACTTGGGCTGGCTACCCTGTTGCTAGTTGTTGGTGTTAGTCTAGTTGCCTTGGGGTTCACTAGGTTGATTACCTTGATTACCCTGGTTAACCTTATTACCTTTCCCCTTATTCTTTTTCTTTGAATTTTGGGGATTGGTAGCACTACGTTGTGCAAACACCTGGCCCTAAGGGGGTGGTAGCTACTGGGGCTGAAGATGCATGGGAGGCTACGACGCTAATTCTTGAAGGGATGGAGCACTAGGCTTCAACAGTTTGGTAGATGGGTTGGGGCCCTGGAAACATGTTGCTAGCAGGAGGGGCATAAGTGTTGGAGGAACTGGTGCCCCCCTGCGAGTAGCCATAAATTTTTTGAGTATATGGCGAAGAGTGTGAAAGGGATCCAACGATATTGTTAGCGGCGTGAGATGCCCCCATTGGATTGAGACTTCCAGGACGCTGTAGGTCTGAAATGACAGTATAGGCATAACCGGATTGTGCATAAATTAGATCGTATCAGAGTCGCTAATTTGTTGTAGCATTTTCTTCTCAAAGATGTACGAAAAGAACCCACTTAATATTGTGGATGAAAAACAATCTCAACAATATAAATTGTTGTTAAAAATTGTAGATCTACAGCAACTGATAGAAACAGAACCTGCCAAAGTCTGGATATATGCCACAATCATAGTTAAACAACAAAAAGAAAGAGTAATAACTCCATTCATCTAATGGAAACTAGATATATGTAAAGAATAATTTTATTATAACACCTGCGAAGGGAACAAATAGATGTTACCAGTCCCCCTCTATGGGATGGGTTCTTGGCTGTCCTCAAACGTCTTATGGAAAACCCTTCTATTTATAACAAAATATTGAGTTATCCTCGAATAATGAGGAATAATAAAATATTATTGATCCCATTCTTGGATTAACCACTAGGAATATTTTATTATATTTGTTTAGGAGGGGAAAAGTATTTAAACTTTTATTTAGAAATAATAAATAAATAAATGATTTATTTTAGTATGGGGGATTTACGCAGTGCATTATATTAGATATCATTTTTGGGATTCAACTGCGTTAAGTAAGTCATTCAAACATATGAGGCACAATACTTGCTAAGGTTTTGCAAATGGGGTAGCAAGCTAAGTGGGCTTGATTGTGGGGAAAAACTCCACAGTTAAGCGCGCTTGAGCCAGAGGAGTTCTGGGATGGGTGACCTCCTGGGAAGTCCTGGTTACCGGGTGCAAGCCCCGGAAGTGATGATTGATGCTATGTGATTCGCTCTCCACATTTCACTAGTTTCAATCCCACTTCTTCACCCCTGTGAGCATCACCCGATGCAATGAGTGCTAAGTGAACTATTCAAAAATCATGAGAAATTAGTCAGTTACGACTACCTCTCACGGAAATGGTCATATGTTTGAATGACTTACTTAACGCAGTTGAATCCCAAAAATGATATCTAATATAATGCACTGCGTAAATCCCCCATACTTAAATTCAAAAAGAGTCAAGGGATCTCTACTTGAATGGTTCATGAGGCACAATACTTGCTAAGGTTTTGCAAATGGGGTAGCAAGCTAAGTGGGCTTGATTGTGGGGAAAAACTCCACAATTAAGCGCGCTTGAGCCAGAGGAGTTCTGGGATGGGTGACCTCCTGGGAAGTCCTGGTTACCGGGTGCAAGCCCCGGAAGTGATGATTGATGCTATGTGATTCGCTCTCCACATTTCACTAGTTTCAATCCCACTTCTTAACCCCTGTGAGCATCACCCGATGCAATGAGTGCTAAGTGAACTATTCAAAAATCATGAGAAATTAGTCAGTTACGACTACCTCTCACGGAAATGGTCATATGTTTGAATGACTTACTTAACGCAGTTGAATCCCAAAAATGATATCTAATATAATGCACTGCGTAAATCCCCCATACTTAAATTCAAAAAGAGTCAAGGGATCTCTACTTGAATGGTTCATGAGGCACAATACTTGCTAAGGTTTTGCAAATGGGGTAGCAGGCTAAGTGGGCTTGATTGTGGGAAGAACTCCACAGTTAAGCGCGCTTGAGCCAGAGGAGTTCTGGGATGGGTGACCTCCTGGGAAGTCCTGGTTACCGGGTGCAAGCCCCGGAAGTGATGATTGATGCTATGTGATTCGCTCTCCACATTTCACTAGTTTCAATCCCACTTCTTCACCCCTGTGAGCATCACCCGATGCAATGAGTGCTAAGTGAACTATTCAAAAATCATGAGAAATTAGTCAGTTACGACTACCTCTCACGGAAATGGTCATATGTTTGAATGACTTACTTAACGCAGTTGAATCCAAAAAATGATATCTAATATAATGCACTGCGTAAATCCCCCATACTTAAATTCAAAAAGAGTCAAGGGATCTCTACTTGAATGGTTCATGAGGCACAATACTTGCTAAGGTTTTGCAAATGGGGTAGCAAGCTAAGTGGGCTTGATTGTGGGGAAAAACTCCACAGTTAAGCGCGCTTGAGCCAGAGGAGTTCTGGGATGGGTGACCTCCTGGGAAGTCCTGGTTACCGGGTGCAAGCCCCGGAAGTGATGATTGATGCTATGTGATTCGCTCTCCACATTTCACTAGTTTCAATCCCACTTCTTCACCCCTGTGAGCATCACCCGATGCAATGAGTGCTAAGTGAACTATTCAAAAATCATGAGAAATTAGTCAGTTACGACTACCTCTCACGGAAATGGTCATATGTTTGAATGACTTACTTAACGCAGTTGAATCCCAAAAATGATATCTAAAATGATTTATTTATCATCGCAAGGAATTAGTTAAGGAATAATAAACAAATAAGGATTTATTTAATTAACCCTAAGGGATTTAATCAAATTTAACCAAGAATAATAATTAATTAGCGATTAATTAATTATTCTTGGAGAAAAATAAGATAATTAATAATTTATCTGTTTATTTTTCATAATTGGGTCAAATATGACAAGGAATAATAATTAAACAATGGTTTAATTAATCATTCCTAGAAAAAAATCAAATAAATAGTGATTTATTTAATTATTCTTCATGGGTTTAACTATTAATTACTTAACAAAGGTGGTTTATTAACTTCTCACAGTGGAAGCAATTTTACTATGGTAAAATTGGCTTTACATGGTGTACTTTGATCCATCTAGTAAATTAGGTTAGATGATCAATTTTTTGGTGATAACAAAAACATTCCCTCTTATTATAACACCATTATGATTAATGATATTTTAGCCAAGTTGTAAGGGATTATTTTGTTAAACAAGATTATCCCATGGCTAGAAAGCCATGATAAAATAAGTAAAGATTAAGCTAGGTTTAGGAGATATCATTCAACTAAGCACTAGCTTGTTACTCTATGGAGCATTGTGGAAGAGTGTTTCCATGATAAAACTAATCTCTTATATTGTTTTGTTGATTTTAGAAAAGCTTTTGATACTATTCCCAAGAAAAATGTATGGAAGGTGCTAGAAGAGATAATGGTTTTTCTCAAGTTGAGGGTTGTTGTGACAAGGTTGTATGAGAATGTTATTTCTAAGTTTAGAACCCCTAAGGAATGGTCATATTAAATTAACTATATTATTAGACTCAAAAGAGTTTTCCCTTGTCCCCTACCATTTTTGGCATATGCATTGATCAACCTAAAGAATGTTGGAAGGTGTAGGTTATATTGATCTCATGCTCACTAGTATAGTCATAACTCTTCTCCTTTATGTTGACAATTTGTTTCTTTTGGCAAGAAGTCATTACAATCTTGGTAAGAAACTAATAATCCTCCAAGATTTTTGTTCCAAGATGGATATGGTTGTTAATATTGTCAAAACAAAAATCATGATAATTAAATCTTGAAACATCACATATGAAACTTTCATTTATGATAACAACAAATTGGAAGTTACTTTGTAAAAATATCTTGAAATTTCAATGTTTATCACAAGCTCAATTGGAATTATAGCATTGAGAAAAGTATAAATGGAGAAAGAAAAACTTATTATGGGCTTGAAAAAAATTGTAAATCAACATATCTTTGGATATGGGATATAATGAAACTCCTTTTTAGGACTCTCGTCACTTTTTCTATCATATATTGCAATATCACAAAGAGTTGTGAAGGAATATAGAACAAACCCAAAAGAAATTTTTAACCTCTACAGTCTAAAGGTTAAAGAAAATACACCCTATCTATCCTTCTAATTGAAGCAAGTCTTTCCTGTAGTGATAACATGGCTATGAATAGGTATCTTATGTATAAGAAGAGGATAAACAACATGGAAGAAAAGAGCTTTCCTCAAATTGTTTCTATCTCTAGCCAAAATCACCATGTTAGGCTTAAGCATAGATGACATAAGGATGCGTAATCTTTGCTAGACTGTTAGGGAATAAAGGAGAAGATCATTTCGGAGTATAGATAATATTAAAAATATTATTGCATTGAAATTTAAGGAGAAGATGTGATGTGATAATGAGTTAGAGGGGAAAAGGAAACAAAGATGGGGGTGATCAACCTAAATCTTGAAAATCAAAATTATCTTTCTATCTCGACTAGTGTAAAGGAGAAGATAAGTATTGCTAAAATAAGAACAAATTCTCGTGAGCTTTCTAGTGAAGTTAGGTGTTGGTCAATTCCAAAAACAACATGTGATGATAAAGGATTTGCGATAGTCATACATGGTTGAAAATTAAAAATTCTTGTTCAACTAATACTCACACTAAATTTAAAATTCAAGATATTTGTCACAATACCAACCTTCTTAACCTTTTAAGTCAACAAAATTATGTTATTCTTAGAATAATTATCTTAATATTTGTTTAGTATAGAAATAAAAGACCAAAGTAATCTCTTACCTTCTAATCTTCTTATAAACTATTTCATAATAATAATCCTCATCATCAAAAAAATTATTATAGTTTATTCTCTTAATATCTTAGCGTAAATTTTTTATATCTATCTAATTAGTTATTCAAAATTTTAGTATATGTGAAAAAATCTTCCTAATTAATTTAAATTAACTTCTGATTAATATGTCATCAAAAATATAGTTTCTAAACAAATTCTTAAACTAAAAGGATAATATACTTTTTTGAAGTAAACTTTAATATATTTACATACAATATTATCAGATAGATTAATCAGTGTAATGTTGGTTTGTGGAAATTGCTATTTATGTTCACTTTCTATAAAAGTCAACCTGGTTGCTTAACAAAAATTACCCACGGCTCAATTGAACCTATTAAATGTATTATAAAATTAACAAAACCTTCAGGGAAATCGGACCAAATTCGAATAAAAAATCCTTTCCGTTATTCGAAGCGACAATTCTATTGGAAAGGACAACACTGCTGATGAACGCTAAATACCTTGGACAAAGGATTCCCTCTAAACCCGACTTTTTAAATATATAATACAATTTCACAAAAACTCCTGAAGTTTCAACACTAGTTGAAGCCTTGTAGGATTTTCTTACCTAAACTGAACCTGGTTAAAGTATATTTTAAGAGTCAACATGGTTCTTCCT
The DNA here is from genome assembly GCA_031772625.1 of Pinus tabuliformis. Lineage (NCBI taxonomy): Eukaryota > Viridiplantae > Streptophyta > Pinopsida > Pinales > Pinaceae > Pinus > Pinus tabuliformis. Next base: position 1,594,670,842 of record CM062820.1, on the reverse strand, counting down.
GAAAGTATTCCAGGTTTACAGGAAATGGAAGGTGTATTCCCGGATTTGAGGCAGTGGAAGATTCTAGCACAACTTTCGTTAATTATAAACACCAATTTTAAGCAACGAATAGCCAACAGAGAGATATGTAATCCTTCATAATAAGGATTTTCTGATACAAATTGGATATTCCACAATGAAGCTTACAATGAATTTCTCTTTCTCAATAGCATTTATTATGATAATCTATCTGCATTCATGGAGGCACAGTTATGCAGCGGCAGCTTGTCACAGCGCTATTTACAGTTTTGGCGATTCTTTGGCGGATACGGGGAACTGGTTAGCCTGGAATCCCTCCGCTGCTGGAAACATCGGTAGACCGCCTTATGGCGAAACTTATTTCAAAAGAGCTACAGGCCGGTTTTCGGACGGCCGATTGGTCGTGGATTATATCGGTATGTTCGAACCTTGTGCTGAATAAAGAATTTTTTATGTTTTTCAAGTCATTGACTAATTACTTTCTGTATTTGGCAGCTCAAGCTTCAGGTATTCCTTTTTTGGCTCCATATCTGAGTAACACTAGCAAACTGGAAGGGGCTGGAAGCACAGCTAACACTAGCGGTGTTAACTTCGCAGTGGCAGGAGCCACGGCCTTGCGACCTTCATTCTTTGTAGCAAAGTCAATCTCGCCTCCTATGACTTCATTTTCTCTGGACACGCAGATCCAGTGGTTTTTGAAGCACAGAAAGAAATTGTGTGCCGCTTCTACAGGTTCTTGATCTTTATAAGATGATCTACCTAAATTTCACTCATTTGGTGACTTATTAACCTTTAATTGTATGTGATTCGAACTTGTGACTGATTGTGTAAAATATGTAGACTGTGAGGAGCATTTTGCAAATGCATTGTTTATGGTGGGAGAGATTGGCGGAAACGACTTCAATGATCCATTCATGCAGGGACGGCCGATGGAAGAAGTCGAAAGATTTGTCCCTTTAGTCGTCGATAAGACCGTTAAAGCAATGCAGGTAATCTCAATCTGTTTCACAGAAGCTAAGCTAAATTCGTTAAATTAAAGCAAAATTGTACTTCATCGTTTCTTCCTTTTATTGCAGACTTTGATTACAGTAGGCGGAGCAAGGAAGATTTTAGCTCAGAACAACTTACCGATTGGCTGTTCTGCTTTATATTTAAGAAAATATGCTACTGGACCTGAAAAAGAACCGCTGGACTCAATGGGATGCATGCCGAGGTTTAATGCTTTCGCCAGGAGAGGCAATGATCTTCTTCAAGGTCGAGTGGAAAAGTTGCAAGTTCAATATCCGGAGGTTAAATTTGTGTTTGGAGACAATTACAATGCTGTTCTCAAAATTTTAAAGTCTCCACAGCTGTCTGGTAAGTAAATGAAAGAGGAAACTCACAGGGTTTTTGACAGATTCTTATTTTACTTTGATCTTTACCAAAAGATTAGATATATTGTTTAAACATTTGCGAGAAATGTTGATTTTCCTGTTCAGCATTGGGGTCAAAGGCTTTATACGCATGCTGTGGAGCGGGTGGACCGTATAATTACAATCCTCAAATCCCTTGCGGCGTAAGGTCAGCAGTTCCCTGTGCAAATCCTGAACAATATTTCAACTGGGATGGAATTCATTTAACGGATGCCGCTTATGGAAAAATCGCCAATTTATTTTTGGACGGCACCTTCACGACTCCCGCTCTTCACACTTTGTGCAGCGCTTAATGGATTAGAATATCGAATAAAAAGGAGAAACTATCGCTAAATCGAATATTAACATCTTACCTGCAGTGAAGTCTCCGCCAATCGATTTGTCAGATTTATGGGATGGAAAATAATTATGAAAAATTCATGTTCTTTATTTAATTTCAAGCACGTCTCGTGTCCACTTGTAATATGCTTCTCTGGAGGTGGTTTTTAAAACATTCTTTTATTGGTTCTACGTGCAAACTTAAGAAGTGCTTCTCAACTATTGCTTTATTCAAATGTGGATTGAAATTGTAATTCCCTTTAACGCGAGTAACGCTTTGTTTATATTATTTTTATATTCATGTATCAACTTTTGTTAAAGTATAGAAGTTATATATATAAACGTTTAAATGATAGAGAATTTAGTACGAATGGGCAAATTATGTCATCTAGAGATAGGAAAATTGTTTTCGTGATGCTCACGTTCTCACATTCTATTGCCCCACAATTTTTATGTTATTTCTTATATAACTTTTTATGTGATTAATAGTTACATTCTCTTCTAAGTATGACTTGCTTATGATAGTTGAATGGTTTAAATCATCCAAACTAAGACTCAATTAATGATTCATATTTACAATTTATTTGACTAGTGAATAATAAATCAAATGTATTTATTTTTAAATATTTAATGTAATTCATGTTATAAATTTGAGCAGCTATTTTACAAAGTTTATTGTACAAATTCTTTATCAATTTATGTTTAAATATATGATGTTGCGAAGGAATGATTTTTAATCACTTTACTTTTCACATCTCTTCATGTTATAAATATAATTATAATTATTATCATCTCTTGGATTTAAATTCCATAGCTTTACTGGTCTAACCATAACCAGAGCATTTTGTTTCAAGTAACCAAATACATTCACAAAAAATATTAAACTTCTTCTTTATAGTCTTTTTTACAATGAAAGTGTTTGATGTTATCCACTCGCTTTCATTTCAGAAATATTATCCACTAAGAAAGCATTATGTTATCCCTCTATCAAAGATTTCCCCAATGTAGAAATTCTCATACCATAAATTGAATCACACAACTATTAATACTTTCCTAGTATTATAACTTCATTGCCACACTTGATCTTAATTGATCTACTAAGATCTTCTTTCTTGTTCTAAAAAATTTCCTTTACTTGTTTTGTACTTCATATTTATCATTCCCTAGTTCTAAAAGTTAATAATAAACTTTTATGCATGAACATCCTAAGAAAATTTTCCCTTATTCATCCCAAGTACCAATGACATTTATTTTCCTCCAATTATGACTCCACCATTTTCACTTCCTCATTTACTAGGGAAAAAGAACTTCCTCTTAAAAAGTCATCTTCATGCATTTCCATGAATCACCATGCATCACAAGCACACTCCATAGCTACAATAAAAAATACCCATGATAAATCCAAACAATCATTAAACACCCTCATTTACTAGGGAAGAAGAACTTCCTCTTAAAAAATTCATCTTCACGCATTTCCATGAATCGCCAAGCATCACAAGCACATTCCATAGCTACAATAAAAACTACTCATGAGAAATCCAAATAATCGTTAAACACGAAGATAAGTAATTTAATAGTGAGAAATAATGTGTCATGTGATCCCATCACAAACATTGAGTTCATCCAATACAATATAATGCATATTTCAAATATTTCTTCTCTTGTAGCTCTCATAGTGCACCTACACTATTAAATGCTACCAATATTCACTTTTCACACACCATCACAACTTGATTTATCAAAGATGAAGATCTACTTCATGATCAAAAGAAATCTTATGATGGCTTGCATATAATGTTAACACATCATAGTTAACAAAAGCACATCGACTTCACATAGAAGAGCTCTTATTCACCTATCATAAATCATGCAAGTTTCCTTTGATAAACTTTGTTTCCATGCCAGATCCCATTGCTCCAAGGCCAACAAAAACACTTCAAACATACACTATTACATTCAATCATCACCAAGTATTCACATATCTAGAGAATAAATAATAATCCATTTAAATACATTTTATTAAATCCCTTGGGTCAAGATATATTACAAAACAATGATTCTACTCCATTTAAAGTGTAAGGAATTTTCTTTACCTAGGTAAGGAAGCTACTTTTTGTTGCATTGAAGAATTCAAACAATTCATCTCCCTCGTGTGCCTTTCCAATATCACAACAACATTCATTATTTTGAACTAAAAGCAATGTAGTGGAATGAAGCCTCCTCCACCTACTCTATCTCACATTAACTTGTGTCGTTGGCACTTTTATCTCTAACTTCCCTCTTTTCTTTATTATGGCTCCATGAGATACTTACATTGTTCATTCATAGGCCAATTCATGATCAACCATTTCTCATGGTGTTGATGATCAACCTTCACATTCAAACTATTCACCCTTAAAAAATTCATCTTCACGCATTTCCATGAATCGCCAAGCATCACAAGCACATTCCATAGCTACAATAAAAACTACTCATGAGAAATCCAAATAATCGTTAAACACGAAGATAAGTAATTTAATAGTGAGAAATAATGTGTCATGTGATCCCATCACAAACATTGAGTTCATCCAATACAATATAATGCATATTTCAAATATTTCTTCTCTTGTAGCTCTCATAGTGCACCTACACTATTAAATGCTACCAATATTCACTTTTCACACACCATCACAACTTGATTTATCAAAGATGAAGATCTACTTCATGATCAAAAGAAATCTTATGATGGCTTGCATATAATGTTAACACATCATAGTTAACAAAAGCACATCGACTTCACATAGAAGAGCTCTTATTCACCTATCATAAATCATGCAAGTTTCCTTTGATAAACTTTGTTTCCATGCCAGATCCCATTGCTCCAAGGCCAACAAAAACACCTCAAACATACACTATTACATTCAATCATCACCAAGTATTCACATATCTAGAGAATAAATAATAATCCATTTAAATACATTTTATTAAATCCCTTGGGTCAAGATATATTACAAAACAATGGTTCTACTCCATTTAAAGTGTAAGGAATTTTCTTTACCTAGGTAAGGAAGCTACTTTTTGTTGCATTGAAGAATTCAAACAATTCATCTCCCTTGTGTGCCTTTCCAATATCACAACAACATTCCTTATTTTGAACTAAAAGCAATGTAGTCGAATGAAGCCTCCTCCACCTACTCTATCTCACATTAACTTGTGTCGCTAGCACTTTTATCTCTAACTTCCCTCTTTTCTTTATTATGGCTCCATGAGATACTTACATTGTTCATTCATAGGCCAATTCATGATCAACCATTTCTCATGGTGTTGATGATCAACCTTCACATTCAAACTATTCACCCTTAATATTTGGAAGGTGTTCTACCATGAATTTCTTTTGTAGTAACATTAAGTCATTATGACTTAAGTATCCATACCTTTGATGCCAAATCTCTATATTTGGCATGCCTATTGATGCCAAATCTTGATGCCCATTCTTCATTATATCCAACTTTTATAATCCTCCAACTCTCATTCCTTTTGCAACAACCTTGTAGTTGTCCTACACACCCTTTACCAAATAATGTGATTTCACAAATTCAACTTTTAAATGTTGATCTGTAATAGTAGAGACTAAAATTAAGTTCTTCTTTAATCCTAGAACATACACCATGTTGTTCCTCTGAGATAATAATGGTCAGTTATCATGTCAAAGCATCTAAGATAAATGTTTTGGGGGTTTTGTTTTAATTTGGGAGACCAATGGATGAAACAGATATAGAACTGATGTGTCTAACCTCTTGAACAATATCAATGTCTTAGCAGAGGGCTGATATAAATATTTACACAGTGAAATAACTTTTATGATGATGAGAAGAAACCTAAAAGTAATATGATTGCCACAAATTTCAAATTGAAAGCTAGTTAATCATAAGTATGAAAACCATTAAACTATGTTTACAGGTTTGAGAAAATACACATGAGCTTACAAAAGATGTTGATGATTTATTAATTTTGAGGGAATTAATTAAACAAATAGTCCATTAATTCATTCTCTTTATAGATTATCACTTTAGAAAGCTTATAGGAATAGATTGAAATACAATTACTACTACCTAGTTATCTCTACAAGACACAAGTGTATGAAGAACAACATAATGAATGACACTAGAAACACTTACAGGAAACACAAACTGTGCAAAACAGAATTCAGAATCCTTTGCTTCGTATTAATGATCCAAAAAGATTAATTACATTAGATGTCTAGAAATGCTTCTTCAAGGGTGCAACCCTTTAATAACTCGTGAAGAGAGTTATTTATACAATAGCAGGACGAAAAATATCTTGAACTACTTTTACAAAAATAGATTATTTACACAATCAAAAATAAAATTGTCTAATGATCTGGCACTGCTTTGGTGCTGCGTTGTTTGATGACTATTGCTGAAAAAGTTGAAAAATGGTTGGAGCTGGCTGACTGTTCCCACAAAAACTGAATGTTGTTCCATTATCCTCAATCCAGTAAATCTGTTAATTCTTCCCAGCATTTCTTATCTGGGATAGAAATATTTGTTACCCTCCTGTAGATTTCATCCATCTCGGTATATTTAGTAAAAGTGGGTTTTACCAAAAATATATGCTTGATTTCATCGAGGATGAAGAAAGAATCCTTGAGTGTTTTTACTATGAGAGTTGGTGTTGTTGATCCTTTGATATTGGCTACTAAAGCTGCATAGGTGCCCACCTCTGTTAAATTCTTGACATAATCCTCAATTGGCATCAATTTATCATTAATAACCATCATAGAAGGTAAACTTTTGCTGATCAAAGGTTCAATTTTGTTGAAGAATCTCTGAACCATGTTGTTAACATTGTTGCACTTTTCTTGTAGCTAAAGGTTGAGATTTCTCTTAGTGATAATCTTCTTCACTTCTAATATTGTTGCAATTTTGTCACTTATCCTTAACTCCTCAAGCTCATAGTCATCCTTGGAATTTAGAAATTTGATTATATCAAAGGCAGTCTTTGGCATATCCTCTAGCTGCCTATTTATGGATTCCATTGCTTCCTGGGCTTTCTCCAAAAGATCTTTTTGGTTGAATATTATCTTAATGGAGGGCCAAATCTCCTTGATTGCCTCTGTGATTTCTTCCCACGGAATTTCTTTTGCTAAACCCAACTTGTTTCCTATGAAGGAATCTGTGAGTTCTTTCTTCAACACTTCCACTTGGCCTTTAAGTTTGTTTGTTTCAGTGGTGTGTGTACTGTCTGATATAGAATTTAGACAGCCGTAATTCTTTGAGTTCATCTTTTAATTTTTTGATTTCTCCTATCTGGATAGACAAGTTCTAAACAACTTCAGTAGGTTGTTCAGCTCCTTCTGTTGTACCTGTTGCTGATGTAGTGGTTGTAGTAGAAACTCTGGTGATGGGAACTATTGCAAGAGAAACTACATCTGTTGAAGTTTGAATGTTCTTGATAGCTTCCTCCTTCTCCTTAACCAATTTCTCCATCTGCTCCTCCATTTGTTTTATTTGCAAATTCTGTTCTATGATGAGCTTCATCATGTCTGACTTTTGAGTCTCTATCTCCTCGATTTCTTTGGCCATTAGATCCTCAGATGCTGGTAGTTTAAGTTGTTTCTTTAGTGCTACAACTTCAATGTTATTTTTCTTAATGAGCTCCTCTGCAGCATTTATGTTTGATGGATCATATCCCATCCTTAGCACTAGATTTTCCAGGGACTGAATCTTGGCATCCTTTACTAACAAGGAGACCTTCTCCAACTTTAATTGTGACTAAATGTTGGCCAATGTAACCTGCAATTTTGATAGACTCATAGCAGTGTTTGTCAAGGTTGAAGCTAATGGACGAGTATCCAGCTAAGGGCACCATGACCGGGTGTTGGTCTCCAACAAGGTGGAAAGTTTTATCAGTGATTGTTTACTTTATGTTTAAAAAGTCAAAGTAGAATGTAGGAAATTGTTTTTTTTAATTTCGGTATTAGTTAGGGAACAATTTAGTCAGTTAGGGTCACTGTCTTATCTATCTTTAATAAACAATAGTTATATAACTATTTATTTCATTTTAGGTAAAAAAAAAAGACAAACATGTCAAGTGTAAAATCTTGTAATGCAAGTAGAACTGAATGCATAAACAGATGCAGAACTAATAGAAGACAAAGTAAAAGTAACTACACACAGTTCAGGTAACTGTGGACAAAAAGTATAAATGGAAGATTGTAAATCATTCAAAAGGTTCAGCATACAAGTACAGAAATAGAAGACAGAGAAATTTTCTTTTCATTTTCGAATCCATCCATCTGTAACAGTCTTGTATTATGTATCTATATCTCTTTTTCCTAACCATTAAATAAGACAGAACGACAAATATGGTGCATGTATACAGTTTCATTCGTTTTCTCTCTTAAAGAATAGAGCATTGACAATACGAATTGCATACAAGTTTCCAAACACGAGGATTGGCAAGCAGTAAATAAAGCCCATGGCCGGAAGAGTTTAACGCATCACAACAGTCCGAGCAAGAAAGCAAGAACCAGAGCGCCAAGTGGTCAAACCCAGACAGAGTTAACTAGTAAAACTCATGTCATCGTAATTCTCTTTTCATTCCAATGGAAATGGAAAAATATACATTTGTTCATACATAACAGTCCAGGGTTAATTCACCGGACAGAGTGAAGGGAAAATAACACCAACGAACCAGCAAACCCTAGTCGAGGGTTTTGGAACAGCCAACCTTAAATACAACTTTACAGTTACAAAGAAGTAAATCACAAACAAGGGTTGTGACAAGTGAACCCAAGTCGCACAGCGACATTAGAGAAGAACAAACGAACAAGTATTGGAAACTTGGACCAACGAAACCTACAAACTCTAGTTTTAACCACGAATTGAAGATAGTGGCAGAGCCTACCAGGTAAGAGCCGAGGCATTCACCACAACCATAGCCAAGAACAAACCTTGACCTATGAGACCAGAACAGGGCACTTCTGTTAGGTCAACTGCAAATATAAGAAGATGAACAAAGAGTAGTAAAACTTATGCATAGTGAGGAAAACCTTACCTGGGGACTTATTCGCACAGAGAGAACATAGGCCATTGAGCCATAGACCACGACGACCACCTGAGACCAAAGGGGAAAAACACTGTTAGAGCTGGAACAAAATGAGAGAAGAAATAAAACATGGATAGCAAATTTACCTGAAGATTGTGAGCAGAGGGAGGTCACCACGACTGCAACCTGGAGCATGCGGAGTCATTAACAAAAAATTAGCAATAGAACCATAATAAAGCAAGGAAATAGTATATCAGGTATCAGATGAGAGATCGGACCAGAAAGAACAGCGGTTGTTTTGTTACTTGAATAATCAAACCATTACTTTGTGCCTAGAAGCTGAGCAGACAAGCCACTAGAACGAGTGACAGAGCCACTCTAGCAACGAGCACAACCATAACTAGCGTAGGTAGAGCCTGTGGCTCATTTCCACTCTCATACAACAAAGAAAACCAGTTCTAGAATAAACCCTCACTGTATTCACCATGTAGAGTGAAAAACCAGAATGACCGAATACCAAAATGCCAAGGGTTTTGCCAAGTTGAACAAGTGGGAAACGAGGATCGAGGTAAGTACAGCTCAGCTACCTCATTAAAGCATTGCCATAAATGTTCCAGTCACCATCAGAAAATATCAATTGATTAACGTGAAATTAGTGATTATTCGTAAACCAAATCATTTCTACCAAATATATATTGTTAATCAATACCAGATAGACATTAATAAAGAGTGTACACCATAGTGTGGGCTGGTCCCATCATAGTGGTATCAGAGCAAGATTTGGAATTGGATTGAGAAATGGAGGTAGGAAGACGAGGTCGTGGAAGAGGTGTTCAGAGGATAGCAGAGAAAGGATTGAGAGAGGAGATCGAGATCCTTATTGCCCGTTTGGAGGCAGTTGAAGCAGGGAGAAGAAGGGATCCAGAGGTAGGTGATGATAGTGAAGAAGAAGCTGTAGCAACAACAGATGGATCAGATGAAGAAGGAACAGAAATGAGACTATTGAGGTCACTCTTATTGGAAAGCAGCAAACCCAAACCAGAACTCCCAAATTATGATAGCATCTTGTCCACAAAGGTTCTATTGGACTAGATCAGCAAGCTAGATAAGTATTTCGAGTGTGAAGAGGTCAGTGAAGACCGTAAGGTTAAGTTCGCTATGACAAAGTTGAAGGGACACACAGCCCTGTGGTGGGACAGTGTCCAAACAAAGAGAAGGAGGTTAAACAAGTTTCTGATCAAGAAATGATCAAGGATGGTGGCCAAGTTGAAAGGCAGATTTATGCCTAAGGATTACCAGATTGCACTACACAGGCAAGTGCAGAATCTGAAGTAGAAAGGGATGACAATAAGAGAGTATACTGAAAAGTTTTACCGAGTGAACTTGAGGGCCAATTATACAGAGGACACCCCGAGTGCTATGAAAGCAGAGGAGAAGATCGCCAGGAAACAAAATGCCAGAAGAGGATGGGGAACCGACAGAGGAAGAGGACAATATTATGGCAAAGGGTGAACTGCTAGTAATAATGAGGAATACAACGGTTCTAAAGCTTCCGGAATAGCAGAAAAAGGTGATATCATGAAAGGTGGTAGGCCATATCAGCGAGGGAGGGGAAATGACCAAGGCAGAGGAGCTAGTTATCAATGTTACAGGTGTCACAAGTGGGGACATAGATCGTTTGAGTGTCCTGAGGTGGAATAAGCTGGATAGAGGGGTGCGTATGTCACACAGCCAAAAAAAGCAGAGGCACCTCCCCAAGAGGCAGAAAATGCATCGGAAACAGGGGAAGCCTTAGTTTTGAACAAGGTGTTGTTGAAACCAGCCAAGGAAATAGCTGAACAAACTCAGCGAAAAACTTTGTTTCAGACAGTTTGTAAGTCACACGGTAAGTGTTGTAAGCTGATTATTGATAGTGGAAGTACAAATAATTTGGTGGCTACAGAGATGGTGGAAAAGTTGGGGTTAAAGCATTTGAAGCACCCCACTCCTTATAAGGTATCATGGCTGCAAAAAGGCCATCAGCTGTTGGTGGATGAGCAATGTGAAGTGGAGTTTCATATCGGCAGATATAAGGATAAAGTCATTTGTGACATAATGCTGATGGATGTATGTCACATACTGCTAGGCAGGCCATGGTAGTATGACAGGAAAGTGGTGCATGATGGGAAGACAAACTGTTACAAATTTGTCAAAGATAGGATCAATCACACGCTTGTGTCCATCAAGGAGGAAGAGACAATGGGAACAAGTGAGACGAGAGTGTTGTTAATGGGCAGAAAGTAGTTTTTGAAACAGATTGAAGATAGTGAGGTGAACTATGAAAAGCAAAGACAATGTTGCTACACACAAAGGTGTTATATTTGTCGATAGAAATCCAACAGATGTTGCAGGAGTTTAGTGATATAGTGGTGGATGACTTACCAGATAAACTGCCCCCTAAAAGAAGCATAAGTCATCATATTGACTTTATACCCAGAGCAAGCTTGCAAAATAAGGCAGCATATCGGATGAGCCCCAAAGAAAATGAAGAGATTAGAAAGCAGGTGCAGGAATTGCTAAACAAAGGATTGATAAGGGAGAGTTTGATCCCTTGCGCAGTTCCAATAGTTCTCGCTCCCAAGAAAGGAGGAGAATGGCGGATGTGCACAAATTCGAGGGCCATCAACAAGATCACCATCCGATACAGATTTCCACTACCACAGATGGATGACATGATGGATTGCTTGAGCGGGGAAACATATTTTTCTAAGATTGATTTAAAGAGTGGGTATCATCAGATTCAAATTCGAGAGGAGGATGAGTGGAAGACAACCTTCAAGACTAACGAGGGATTGTATGAGTGGCTGGTAATGCCATTCAGACTAAGCAATGCACCTAGTACCTTTATGCAGTTAATGAAATGCTGAAAAAACACATCGGGAAATTTGTGATAGTGTACCTAGACAACATATTAATTTTCAGAAAGACGAGGGAGGAACACTTTTGACATGTTCTAAAAGTGATGGAAAAATTGCAGCAGAATAAGCTGCTAATAAATCTGAAAAAGTGTACTTTTCTGCAAATATAGCTAGTTTATTTGGGCTTCATAATAACAAAAAATGAGTTGAAGATGGATCCAGAGAAGATTGTAACGATATTCAATTGGCCATCCCTGAAAATCTTATTTGAGGTACGTAGTTTTCATGGACTGTGAGTTTTTACGGAAAATTTATAAGAAATTTCAGTGAAATCTGCACACCTATGTTGGACACCATCAGAAAGGCAAGTCAGCCTTTTCGATGCACTAGTGCAGCAGAGAGGAGTTTTCAGCTACTAAAGAAGAAGATCACAGAGAGACCAATCCTGAGATTGCCAGATTTTAAAAAAAAATTTCAAGTTTGTTGTGATGCAAGTGGTATGGCTATTGGAGTTGTACTTAGCCAAGAAGATTAACCTGTTGCATTTTTCAGCGAGAAGTTGAAACAAAGCAAGCAGAAATACTCATCATATGATAAATAATTCTATGTTGTCATCCAAGTGCTGAAGCATTGGAGACACTATTTTCTAGGGAATGAATTTGTTTTGTTCTCGAATAATTATGCACTATAGTATGGGATGCAACAACACAAGCTAAATCACAATCATGCTAAGTGGGTTGAATATTTGTAGAGTTTCACCTTTGTGTTGAAACACATCAGCGGTCAGGCCAATAAGGTGGCAGATGCGTTGAGTAGGAGGGCCTTACTATTGTAGGAGAGTACTATACAAGTGCTGGATTTTTGTTACCAGGAAAACTAGTGTCTATTCAAAACTACTAGTCCCACTAAGGTAGGTAGCTATCTTAGAAACAAACAAACTAAAGTCACTTGTTTTTCCTTTACAAGAGAGAGATGAGAAAGAAGCAGAGAGTACCAACATCAGTCTTTCGCTTGGCTCCTTGCTTGTTTCCTTTCCCCTTTTACAGAATCTTTCCACTGCTTCCTTACTTGTTCCGCTTCAAAGAGCACCTGTAGAGTCACAACAACATAATACCATCAAAGCATAGAGATCTATCACTATAAAAAATATAGGATCAGATATATATTAACCATACAAATGCATATATCAACACAATATTCAGAGATGCACAAGAATATGGAGGAAAACTCAAATAGCTTTATTGATAAAAGTAGTAGAAGAGAGGATTACAACCACTTGGTCTGACCCAGTGCCATCCTCACAGCTTGAAAGACCTCTTCACCTCATACAAAGCAAGATCACTCAACAATGTCTTCAAAGACAAACCAGCAGCACCTCTTTGCAAATTACAAAATTCCAACCTCTGGATCTCTGGGATGAGGGATCCATATATAGATATTTGCAAGGGGGTGAGTCAGCTTCTAGGATTTTGATTAGTGTCATCTCTCTGATAGTTCTTGGTTCCACTTGGAGATTTCATGATCTCTTACTCATCCTTGGGTGAATTCAGGGAGGCAAGTGTCAAATGAACAGTTTCTAGAAGATTCTGAAGGTCTCCACATAGCAAGCTGCTTGTGTCATTTGTCTGCTCTCTCTCATCACACCCTACAGAAGGGATTTCTAGTATGCATCACACTTTTTACAAGTGGCAGGTGAGATGCATCGCACCCTTTACTCTGGGCAGTTTGTATGGTCCTGTTTTGACCAGTTCTGAGTGGTTTTTCATAGAGAACTTTTGGGAGATGATGTAATTAGCAGACCTTGCTCCTTTAGGGTATGAAAAAATAATTTTAGGGACTTAGAAGCCCTTGGTTTATGGACATATGTGATTGGGGTTGCAGTGCCCAAATATGTCTATAACAGTTGCCCCCTAAAGCATGAGGTCGTAAATCTTTTGATGTCCAGTGAAATGCTTTATAATGAGGATCCGAGGTTTTTCGAATTGGAAGGTGACTTGTAATAAGATATAATACAATACATTATCTTCATTATATTTTCATGATCTACCTGAGGTGGGCATTCCCATGCTCAGCTTGATAAATTCATTTTCATGTACATAGGACAGACAATCGTCTGTGTGCATACTGATGATTCTGGTAGAGCCATCATCCCTTAGTTTGGATGATTATCTGTGTAGCAATGATGTAAATTTGTTGTGTTTATTTTCCTAAATATATCGTAGCCCGGATGGATGAAACTAGATCCAGGGTCTTCAAAACTAATTCAATCTTTTCCCGAAAGTACAAGTTGATCCATGTGAAAAAATGTTCTGATGTCAAACATGGAAGGACATCGCCTGATTATCAGCCAATGATGTAAGCTGTTAACAAGCGCAAGAGGAATCACCGATGATGATGATGACCCTCAAGGTACTATAGTATAATTCACGTGGTGTGAATACATGAGTCGATGTTGAACACCACGTAAAATATTTTGGTCAAAGGCCATTAATGTAAACCTATCGCCGAAAGTGAGAAACTTGCCATTGAGGCATGCAAGCTTCAAAGTACTGAAAGGATTGTTCCTAGGTCGGCTTCTTGGATAATGAGCTGATGTCGACAAGAAGTGACCCGTTGTAGGAGGGCATTGATGGATCCCACATCTACGACACGGAACGGAGCAAATGATTTTGTAGAGGTGAAAACTATCTGATGATACAAGGTTCAAGGTGGTGGTTATGAAAGAATGAAGCGTGAAGGTATTACAACAGATGTGACACAAGCTGGGTAGGTGAATTCTCTGAGCGACTTATCTTGAACATATCGGTGACACTGAAATGGATTGGTAGTGTTAACCCCAAAATTGGATGGTATGGTGGACCAATGGTGATATGATCGGTGAACGGAATAACCCAACCCGACTCAATCATGGTGATGGAGTGAAAGTGTCATGTTCAAGAGCGACCTGCTACTAATAAATTTTCTTCAAGTTTTCTTCCCAATTTTCCCCATTCATTTCTTACCAGTACCTCTTTATTTTTTTCAAGCTTTAGAAGGATAACATATGCTTGTTCTATAATTTTCCCTTCGGGCAAACCCATCGCTATGTTTTAACGAGCCTAGCAACATTGAAACTCGCTCTTGTCTGAATGGACAAGTTTGTCACTATTGTTTTAATGAGTTTAATGACAAGGATAACTCGGTCCTTTTCAATTTTAGAGAGTCTGAAAGAGATGGAAAGGAAAACTCCAATATTCCTTTTTTGTAGTATAATCCCTTAAGTCCAAAAAAGTATAAAACAATGCGAAAGGGATGGCTTTTTGATAGTTTTAACGAGCTGAACAAGACAAACACTCGATATTTTTGTGTAATAATCCCTCAGGTCCAAAAAGATTAAAATCTAGAGGATGGATGACACTCCCAATCACTTTAACGAGCTAGAGAGGCCAATTGCTTGGCAATCTTTTCATATTTTACGAGTCTGATGAAAAGAGCTTAAAGGAGACTCATTTTTGAGGAATGAGTGATATTTCAGGTAGCAGTTGGTTCCAAGTGAGGGTTGGAACTTTCCAATCATGGCAGTGCTAAGAAGATGGCTAACGGAATCACTCGTCACAACTATTCCTCAAAAGGGGTAAACAATCAAATGGAGGCGAATGATCGGCTAAAACAGAGTGGAGGTGATAGTAAGAAAATGACCAAGGCTCAAAAGCTGATGATAATGCATTCACAATGGTTATTTATTGGAAGTGGGTTCATTTTTTAATGAGCTTAAACTCTGCTGGAACATATGCTCATTGCTAGGTTTAATTTTTAACGAGATTGAACTTTGAGTAAAACTGCTCGTGATAATGGTCATTGATATTCGATTCACCATTAACACTATGTTCTTTTAACGGTCATACTACCTATTCAATTACTCCATCAAACTGATTAGAAATGAGGACATATGCTTGAAAAATGAGTTAAGAAACTAATACCCTACTTTAAATTACGTGAAAGGTAACTTAAAAATAGTTTTTTACCCCTCATTTTACCATTTCATTTGGAGTTGTGACTGTTGGAGCTTTGGAGGTGTTTTCCCCCTTGATTTTCACCAGCTAATTCCGGGAGATTCTGTGGACGATTTTCGGTGCCGTCTGGACCAGGTAGGAGCTAAACCTGAGTTCTTCAATTGCATTCTTTCCGTTTTGAATTCTGAGCATGTTTTCCTGCTTTTCTGGGCCCCTGGGGTTTGAACATTTCATTCTGCTCCCATCGCA
This sequence comes from Pinus tabuliformis, assembly GCA_031772625.1. Classification (NCBI taxonomy): domain Eukaryota; kingdom Viridiplantae; phylum Streptophyta; class Pinopsida; order Pinales; family Pinaceae; genus Pinus; species Pinus tabuliformis. The sequence continues at coordinate 1,594,654,906 of CM062820.1, read as the reverse complement.
CCTAGTATACATCGAAAGGTGCGATGCATCCTAGACTGGCCACTGGCTAGTCAAGATGCATCTCACCTAGTACACAGCTAGGGCGCAATGGGCGCAAGGAGGAAAACTTTTTCACTAATTTTTCATGGAAATTTTGCCAGTTTTTTGCCAAATCAAGATCCTAATTCTTCTCTCGTTTGCTTTTGAGAGATTCATCGGAGCAAAAATGGTTGTTACATGGCGTGAATGTGAGCATGAAGAGGAGGACATGGTTGCCCTACATGATCCGAGTACGGTAACTACATTACGGAACTGTGGCTTGCTCAAGTTCTTCCGCATGTTTAGCATGAGGCAACAAATCAACTTGTTGTAATATTTCCTCGATCCATGGGATCCTACCAACCAAGTGTTTCAAATAAGAGGCAAATCCATCCTCATGATTATTGAGGACATCTACTTTTTGACCGGTTTATCGAGGCGTGGTGCCCCTCTCTCATTATCAGGTTCTGCCTGTGGGGGTGAATCTATGAGGGATTATATTCGTCGGTACTGTAGAGGGGATCTCAATCGAGTAGGGATGGCAAGACCAGTATCCGAGATGTCACAGACCAATCCTTGAGGACTATTTTATTCACCTTTACTAGATTGGTTGGTAGCGCTACCCTTCACTTAGCCAACAGGTCCTATATGAAGTACGCCTTGGAATGCCTCGAACCCAAGGTATTAAATTGGTGTGATGCAGTAATTCCATTGATCAAAGAACAACTTACCAAGGTGAAGAATGGAATGTCTAAGAACTTTGGCTATGGTTCTGTTCTGACAGCTTTCGCCTTAGAGAGGATCCCACTAATGCAGCCCTAGTACATCTCACTTAGCCTAGCACTACTGACTGAGCCACTGATATAGAGATGGGTCAACCTTATGGCTAGACATGCTGGTCAATCGCAAGTTTCATTCTCTGATGCTTTCTTTGAGTGGTTCAACCGTTAGCAGATGGTTTATGCCAAGTATCCATATGCTGGGATGGATTTCCGGGGTGACCCAGATTTGGTGCTACTGGCTGGTGAGCAGTGGGGTGTCATAGGTAAAAATCTCTGACCATATCTATGTTTATTGTTTTTATAATATTCTTGTGTTTTTTTTAAATATTTATCAAGACTAATCAAAACTCATGTGCTTATGCAGATATCAGGCCAGTGTGACCAGCAGTGCGCCCAAGAGCAGTAGCTGTCGTTCCAGCAGGAGAGGTTATAGGGAGGGCCATTCTTTGTGACCTGGATGTATTTGAGACCCTTGCAGTGTTTCAGGATCAGATCGAGGGTCTCACTCTTAGTATTCCAGACGTGAGGACCGATGAGCTACCTCTGAGATTACAGCGCCATACCACTAGCGTGTTGAGCTGATGGACTAGGCTCTTGTGCATGATTGCACAGTCGGTGATTAGTTACCACCATCACCATTAGATTAGGGTGCCCCTTGCATTTTGAGTTTTTGGGTCATATGAATGATTTTTTCCTGGACACAGAACACTATGTACAAACTATAAACAGTTTATTATATATATATATATATATATATATATATATATATATATATATATATATATATATTATTTTCGGAGCTTTATTTTGGTTAAGTTATATGATCCTGATGCAGTTATTGATAAAATGCTTTTCTTTTACAAATGTTGCAAATGTATATCTAACACATAATTTGCTAATGAATCGGTTAATGTGTTTAAGTTCCTAGAAATATGTTGATATTGAATAAAATCGAACTACCTTTCCAAAATATTGACCCTTAGGAACATGCGATAGATAGCTGGATTCCGAACGGAATAGATGCCTGTAAGCTGTAGAATGATGAGCTGTGAGTCTAGCCTGATGACAAGTCGGCGTATGCCATGTGCGATGGCATCAGAGAGGAGTTCTATCAACGTGCTATATTTAGTGATGTTGTTCGTTGATTGACCAATACACACCCCTCTGAAACTCACTAACTCGCCGCTTGGATCAAAGATGGCCCACGCTGCAGAAGATAGGTTTCGCTTACTATGACTCGCCCCATTGGCGTATCCAACAAATGATTCCAATGGGTTCGACATCTGCAACAAAATGAAAAAGTGGATTACCTAACCAAAACTATCACTCTTAATGAAAACAAAAATGTAACAAAAGCATATGAAGAGGTTACCATGCCGAGTCAAGCATAGTAACGCTTAAGGTACAACCCGTTTCGGGGTTGTGACAGTGGAATCCCGTCATAATCTACTAGCTCATAGGCTCCTTTTGCTAATGCATGTTTAACAATGTAGGGACCCATCCACAAAGACTGGAACTTACCTGCTCCCAATTTATCAGATTCCTGATCGTAAAGCAAGACCAGGTCACCTTCTGAGAAAACGCGGGGTTTGAAATTCTTGTCAAATTGTGCTTTGACTCATTTCTTATGTGCTTCGTTAGCCAAGGTGGCGTCACGACAAGTTTCATCCAGTTGGATTAACTCTAAGAAACGAACCTCTTCCTTTGAAGTTTCGGGGAGGAGGTCAACTACGAGCTTGAGAGACAAAATTTCACGCTGAAATGGTAAGATCGCTTCCAGGCCATACACCAGCTAAAAGGGTGTAAATCCAGTCGCATTTCTTACCGATGTACGGTATGCCCACAAGGCTGAGTACATGATTAGGTGCCAACTCCATTTATGGACTCCAATCATCCTTTGCAGCATGCATTTTAGGACTTTATTGATCGCCTCAACTTGCCCGTTAGCTTGCGATAATATGGAGTAGAGCTATCGTGGGATAGTCCTAATTTGGTGGCCAATTCAACCATCATATGATTGTGGAAATGCGATCCATGATCTGTGACTATAGCTTGTGGAACGCCGAACCTCGAGACTACATGATTGAAAAGGAAAAGAGTGGTTGTTTCGTCGCTGTTGTTTAATGTAGGCATTGCCTCGGCCCATTTCGTAAAATATTCAACTGCAACTATGATATACCCATGCCCGCTAGCCGAGGTGGGGTTACATTGCATGAAATCTATGCCCTATTTGGAAAATGGCCCAATAGAAACTACTGGCTGCAGAGGTGTGGGTGGTATTCTAGTTTTGCAGTCGAAGATTTGACAAGCATGGCAACTTCTGACTACGGTTATGCAACCTTTGAACATTATTGGCCAGAAGTATCCTGCTCATAGAATATTTTGTGTCGTGGCATAACCAGATTGATGCCCCCCACATGCGCCTGAATGACAATCATTCAGGACTTTTTCGGCCTCCTCATGGGTGAGGCACCTTCGCAGAATTGTATCGACACCACGATGGTAAAGCGTATCACCAACGATCATGTAGTCTTTTGCTTGGTATCGAGTACGTCATTGTTCTTAGCGAAAGGTATTGGACCTATATGTTTGGGTTTGGAGATACATGATTATATATCCATACCACGGATGGCCTGAAGATATCAAAAACAAATATTCATCCTTGATTGTTGCTTTGGATGTTGAATCGTTGGACAACGATGGGAAATCACATAGTAACTCCACGAAAACTAGAGCTTTCTTTTATTTGGATTTTACGAATTCCAGGTCAAACTCTTACAAAATTTCTATCCACTTTGAATATTTGCCCCCAAGCAACTGTCGTGACAAGATGTAAGTCATGGGGTTGCAATCTGACAAAATGGTAGTTTTTCGAAAGAGAATATAGTGTCGAAATCTCTATATTGCTTGAACTGTTGCGAGAGCCAGCTTTTCAACATAGGAGTATTTACTTTTTGTATCATTTAAGTTTTGACTTAAATAATAAATAGGATGTTCGATTCCATTGTCTTCTTGAACTAAAACCATAGCAATCGTCGTATCCGCTGCAGCCAGATATAGGTTAAAGTCTCTTTGATAATCAGGAGTGTACATTAATGATTCTTTTATTAGGGATTCCTTTAGAGCATCAAAGGAAGCTTGCGCAACCTGATACCAGTTGAAGGGTACTTCTTTTTCAAGAGATGTCTATAACCTTTAGCAAGTTTAGCGTAATTTGGAATGAACCTCCTAAGAAAGTTTTCTTTCCCTTGGAGTTTATGAATCTGAAGTAAATTTGAAGGTGAAGGCAAATCGATGATTGCCTGAACCTTGCACGGGTCGAGACAAATTCCATCCTTTGAAACTACAAAGCCAAGTAAACAACCAGAACTGACGCAAAACACACACTTGTGCGGATTGAGTCTTATTTTGTAGTGTCGACAACGTAGAAATATTGCTCTCAAATGTTGTGGATGATCGATCCGCTTTTGCGAGTGAGCTAGAAGATTGTCGAGGTATGGTTGAACGATGTTCTTGATGTCATGGAAGGCATAGTTCATTTCCCTCTAAAAAGGTGCCCCTGTGTTCTTGAAACCAAGAGGTAGCTTACGGTACGCGCATGTGCCCCAAGGACAGATAAATGCAGTCTTCGACTGGTCCTATGGGCATATATTTATTTGATTATACCCGGAAAATCCATTCATAAACAAAAAGATTTCACATCCGGTGCATTCATCAATTATCTGGTCGATGAAGGGTGTAGGGTAGTTATCCTTTGGACATGCTTGATTTACATCCCAGTAATCAACACACACTCTAATTGTTCCTTGCTTTTTCATCATAGGAAAAATGTTCGATATCCAATCAGTTAGAGGAATTGGGTAAATGAAACCAGCATGGAGAAGTTTTTCAACTTCTGCCTCGATGGCAGCGGCTTTCTTTGGGTGCACCTACCGAAGCCGTTGTCTTACTGGTTTGACATCTAGATACATCTTGATTTCATGTTCAACTATGCTCAAGTCAATGCCTGGCATTTCTTCATGTGACCATGCAAATACATCTTTGAACTCGCAAAAGAGAGCGTAATATACTTCCAGTTCTAAAGAAGAACAAGATTTGCCAACATGAATATTTTCTACAACTTCTGGTTTGGTCGAGATATTTATGGAGATAGTTTCTTCAATATTGGACAAATTTCGCTCGGAATCCACCGTATTTACAGAATTTGATAGAAAATAAAAAAATGATGGATTATTAAGGTCGTCGGAGTAATATTCATTGTAATCTGGAAGATGGGAATGATGGTGGTAATCTTCCCATGGTGCGCCCTATATGTTCATTGACTGAACAATTCCTTCCTCTGTAGAATGTACATGCGACCAAGGATATGAAGAGGTACCATACTCTTTAGACCTATCTACCCAAACTCTTGACAAGCGTTCATTTGGGTTTGACTCCCATGCCGAGAACATTGATTGCTACAATACTTCTATTGGGCTTGGAGGCAATACCTGGTGATGATCCATGTTAATATCATGTTCGGACATCTTCTGAATGGAAGAGACCATATTGTAGGTTCCCACTGTGGCCACTTCCACCAAGTTTTCTGGAGGTGGTAGGACAAAAGTACCCATCAATGTAGGGTCTTTTAGCAGGCCTACTCTGATATTTTGAAGCAATTGAGAGCTTCCGTGGATCATCAGGATGCTTCTCGTAACTTGTGAACTATTTGGGAGAAAGGTTTGTTGGTCGAAAATTGTAATTCCTCCTTGAAAAGGAAATGTAATCTTTCTGAAGTATGTTGACACAACAGCGACCATCACATAAATCCAAGACCTTCTCGGTAGGATGTTGTAATCGAGATTTCCATCGATAACTTCAACATCAATTTCTATTGTTCTTCCCCCCAGTTTAACTTCTAAGTTACTCAAACTCTCGTTTGGAGTTTATGTTCATCCATCGAATTCTTTTAACGTCGTTGACAATCGCGACAAGGGTGGTGATCCTAAAGTTTTTCAGCAACTCATTGACATAATACATGTAGATGCCCCCTCATCAATAATTGTTCGATGAATAGTTTTGTTGAGGGCTTTCACTTGAATGAGGAAAGCGAGTTGAGCTGGTAACTGAGATTCATATCCTTTATGATTAAAGGCCACAAGATTGGAATCCCATGGGTCTATCCCACCTATTGCTGATAATAGAGCCTACTTTTGGGAGGGGCAATTTTGCAGTACTTCAAGTGTCGACATAGCGGACAGCGATTGGGCCAGGTCCTCTACTATATTATAATTCTGTGCCACTCTGGCATGAGGATTAAATGTCGATTTGTGTACTACTCCATTTGGTGGCTTTATCGTTAATTCAGGAATGATGGTTGGCACAACTTCAGTCAAAGTTGTTGTCGAACTACTAGGTTGATCAGTAGCCTTGTTGTTCGACAGCTGTAGATTCCTGTAATCTTTATTCCTTGTCGATATCAAAGCATCATTTTGCTGTTTTGAAATGGACAACATAAGCACTTGGGATGGGGAAGCATTATCGCTTGCAACCAGATTGGTTCTTGGGTTAGGAAATGGGTCAGTCAATACTGTTGAAGTTCTTGAATTCTTAAATATTTTCTTAACTTTAGCTTCATATGGACAATCTCTCATCCAAGGATCCTCATCGCATATGAGGCATGGATGAGTAGGTTTCCTTTGCCCAGAAGGGTTTGCAAAATATTTTCAAGAGACAAATCATACTGATTCTTCTTTTTTCTCTTCCCTTTCTTCTTGCCCCCTGGTTGCTTTGATTCTTTGCCTTTTTCAATCGACACGGCATTAACCGCCAAGGCAAGAAGTTCTTCATTTTCATTTTGATCAGAAACCTTACGGGCTTTCTTGGATGTAGCCTTTGTCAATTTCATGCTTGTCGTACCTATCATGCCATCGCCGGCATGAGAGTCCTTGTTGGACTTAGGAGGAGGAGGAATGGAAAATTCTGGTCTTGGAGCATCAGGGATTTTGTCATAGAGCGTGCTAGACTGAGTATAGATCAAGTCTAGATATTGCGCACGAGAAATGACCTACTCTTCAGTGACAACTCCTCCCTTTTCCACATCTTCTGTAATAGAAGGTAACAAAGACTTAGTAAACCATTCAGCTAGTAGCTGATTAGGGACATGTGTTTTTACCATTCTACGATGATGTCGCCATTCATGAATATGATCAGATATGTGAGTGGCCGTCGTCTATTTGAAATTGGTAAGAAGCTCTGTTCCTGTTTCATACCTTATTCGTAACTGAAAATGGGTTAAAAAGGTGGTGGCAAGGGTGCTGAAGTTATCAAATGAAGCTCTAGGCAGTTTGATGTACCATTTTGCTGCTAGACTAGTTAACGTTCACTGAAAAAGGTGAAGCCTAATTGAATCATCATTTAGAGTGTTGGAGGAACACCACAGATGGAATGTCATCACATGATTCGATGGATCTTCACCTGGATTTCCATTGAATTTAGGAATATCTAACGGGAGTTTATGAGGAATCGCTGGCCACCAAGGGGCATAAGCGATTGGATCATTTGTTAGCCGATTTAGATCTGGTAACTCTAAAGTCGCCACGAAGGGCAACTATTGATTCAGGTTCATCGAAGCATGCCCAGGATAAGATGGGATTGCCTGAGCAGTAGGTCTTTTCATACCAGCATAATGCATTTGATGTTGATATCTTTGATAAGGTTGTTGGGCATAACCAATTTGGGATGATTGATGGTAACCGTTTCGAATATACGGCTGCCCATTACTTGCAAAGTTTTGTTGCTCAAGTCCTTGGTACACTTGGTGGAATTGCGGTTGATGGTGTTGCACTAGCCATGGTTGTGAAACCATTTGCTGTTTCCCAATACTAGATGTTTGACCAAGATGAGGGGTAATAGTATCTGTTTGAGCCTGAGTCGCTCTAGTTAAGGACTAACCGGAAATTGCAATTGTGTCGTGGAGACAAGAGGCTATTGTATTACGACCTAAGAAACTTGAGGTTGGCATACAACAGGCAACGTTTGTACTTGCGACACTGTCACAATAGCTGTTGTAGTGGGGATATTTGACACAGGTAGGTTCGGTAGCATTGAGTATACAATTCTTGGTTGTTGAGGCAGTATTGGCACCCAACCACTGGATGTGATTCCATTTTGACCCGAATTTGATTAAGAACTCTCATATGGTTATTCTCTTGGAGGGAACAATGAAAAGGCATACTGCCCTCCATACGGCGGCAATCCAGTGCTAACAGGAAAGTTTGGCCTTTGGAGACTGGATTGCCCAAATTGATGTTGTTGTGAAGGATCAATTTGGTGAGACTCAACATAAGAAATTCCAGATATTATTCCGGACAAACAAACAAGAATATACCATATTGTCGAAACAATCCTTGGGTGGAATCCCTCTAGTGGTTGAGAGCTAGTTGGGACAGATGGTATGCCAGTGAACTTCGTCGGAGTGGTGGCAGGAGGTTCTGCTACCACTGTATCGGATGACGCAGTCCTAGATGTCAATGGTTGTCCAGACATATCGAGTCTATCCAAAAGACTTCCTAGCGATTCTACAGGAACTTGCAATGAAGGGGTATTAACTTCTAAAGTAGAAGGATATAAGTGGATCCCAGTTTCGAAATGTGATGGAGTACTGGATGGAAGATCCTCTATAATCTCTTCTATAGTAATCAATCCAGGTGGAAGAGGTAGACCGTCAGGTCCGTAAAATATTTCTGGTGCCGAAGAAGGTATAGATTCTGCAGCGACAGATGCTGGAGGGGTAACACCTTCCGAATCAACTCTAGATGGAGCTGGTTTAGGAATAGAAGTGTTCTTTGTTACACTAGGATCAGTTCTAATGTCCTCTTGTAACTGCGGAACTTCTTCTGTAGAGGCAGGGATACCATAAATGGTTGGAGTAACTGGAATCTCAGAGGATGTTGAAACACAAGTTTCAAACAAACCAGGAGACTTTGACCTAGTTAAATGAGTTCACTTAGCCCGAAATGGTTTCGTTTGCGGAGTCAAAGACGGTTGACTCATCAGTCTCCGTGAACGATGGGGTTTTGATTGACTTTCTTCCACGATTACGGATTATTTGATCAACTCAAAATAGGAGGGGAAAATGTTATTCCGAGTTAAATGAATTTTAGCCACTTCGACACAACTTGCTTTTTCAATTTTTAAGAGTCGAGAAAAAGCTAAAGATGACTCTAGTCGCCTTCGATTTTTAATGAGCCTGAAGTGAAAAGTGCTCGGATGGACCTTTTCCTTTATGGAGTCTGAAAAGGAACGAAAGAGACTAATCTGGAAATCTAGACAGAGGGATTACCAAACCAATCACAAAACTGCAGAATACTTTTTACAGTACGACAGTCAATCTTCCCGAATGTTGTGTTCTATGCATTGCGATCGATAGGGTGGCAGACACGGCTTCCTAAGGATAAAGGATATAGCCTATTGTGGTCTCCCAATATATACTCGAGAGTACATGGGAGCACAAGTGTGTACTGGCACTTGTCATCTCAAAGAGGAGGAATCACCCAACCTATGATGATAGTGACTTTACCAGTCTTTACGACTCCAGAATACGTCTCTAGCCTAGACTTCTAGATGTTGTGCGTTAGGTTCCAAAGCATTTTTATGTTCATTGAATTTATTTTACAGTTGATATTTCTTAAGAAGTTTTCCTTTAAGGTTCACCGCGTGATGTAGATATACAACTCCTAAATATGCAATCTAAGATGATAAACAGTCGTTTATTCTTCTTTTTGCAATGAAAATCCTAGCTACTAAGGAAAGAGAAATGATATCCTTTCAACATAGAGCAGAGAGCACACACTAGATGCACTATCCTAAATCAAAATCAACAAGCAGTCTAAATGCAAATGCACATGCATGTATTTTTTTTCTTCTTTCTTAATGTGTGAATGACAAAAATAATGCTAAGTACAAATCTGAATTATTCCTTCTTTCAAAGCGACCGTACTAACGATTTTCTTTTCAAAAAACGAAAAGGAGACAAGACGACACTTTACGATTTTGAATTGAAAACTGCTTTTGACACTTGAAATACTATTAATTCAGATCAAATACAAGAGTAATAGTGTAATCAACTATCAAAAAGAGAAGGATTCTTTCCTTTGACTGAAAACGACACTTGCGACACTTTCAAATCAAAAGACGACAGTTCGATTAAGCTACTATTTTGTAAATGAGAACTGTGAATGGCGAAAAATACATAAAAACATTCACAAATCTTTGTACAATGGAGGCTGGATGATGCAAAGGAAGGGGGTTTCAACAGTGGTCTACTGATCACAGACAGCAAAACTCCTGAATAAAGTTGAAGACAATGAAGAAAAAAACAAAATCTGGAGGCAGAAACAGTCTTATCTGATCATCGCACCTGTAACACAGGGAAATAGGGATGCATCTCACCTACTGCACATGGGATGTGTGATGCATCTAGATTGCCAAGAAGAGAAGGTGCGATGGTCCAGGGACAATACTTTAACTTGGTTTTGGGTCACATTTTGCATCTTAGTTCAGGGATTTAGGCCGAGCTAATGATAGTCAGTAAATACAAAGTATAGGGGCTGATCTAATGATGTTACTTGAGCTACCTCTAGGGAACTTAGGATGTTTGCAAGTCAATTGTTAAGTTCATAAACAAACTCGAAAATTAACTGAAGCAGCGTTGATCTACTTTGCACTTGCATAGAAAATGTAGTTCGAAGGCTAGTTGGCTTAACTTCAGGCTCCGTTTGTGGTTTATGAATCAAACAAATAGAGACAAGAAATCAAACTAATCGCTCCCCAGCAGAGTCACCATTTTTTTACCGGGAAAACTAGTGTCTATTCAGAACTGCTAGTCCCACTAAGACGGGTAGCTATCTTAGAAACAAACAAACTAAAGTCACTTGTTTTTCCTTTACAATAGAGAGATGAGAAAGAAGTAGAGAGTACCAACCTTAGTCTTTCGCTTGGATCCTTTCTTGTTTCCTTTCCCCTTTGACAGAATCTCACCACTGCTTCCTTACTTGTTCTGCTTCAAAGAGCACATGTAGAGTCACAACAACATAATACCATCAAAGCATAGAAATCTATCACTATAAAAAATATAGGATCAGATATATATTGACCATACAAATGCATATATCAACACAATATTCAGAGATACACAAGAATATGGAGGAAAACTCAAATAGCTTTATTGATAAAAGTAGTAGAAGAGAGGATTACAACCACTTGGTCTGACCTAGCGGTATCCTCCCAGCTTGAAAGCCCTCTTCACCTCATACAAAGCAAGATCACTCAACAATGTCTTCAAAGAGAAACCAACAACACCTCTTTGCAAATTACCAAATTCCAACCTCTGGATCTCTGGGATGAGGGATCCATATATAGATATTTGCAGGGGGGTGAGTCAACTTCTAAGATTTTGATTAGTGTCATCTCTTTAATAGTTCTTGGTTCCACTTGGAGATTTCATGATCTCTTACTCATCCTTGGGCGAATTCAGGGAGGCAAGTGTCAAATGAATAGTTTCTAGAAAATTCTCAGGGTCTTCACCTAGAAAACTGCTTGTGCCATTTGTATGCTCTCACTCATTGAACCCTCTAGAATAACTTTCCAGTATGCATTGCACTTTTTGAATGTGGCAGGTGAGATGCATCGCACCCTTTACTCTGGGAAATCTGTATGGTCCTGTTTTGACCAGTTCTGAGTGGTTTTTCATAGAAAACTTCTGGGAGATGATGTAATCAACTGACCTTGCTCCTTTAGGTTATGAAACAACACTTTTAGGGACTTAGAAGCCCTTTGTTTATGGACATCTGTGATTGGGGTTGCAGTGGCCAAATATGTCTATAACAATTTTGAGCACTTGAAAGATTTGTATTAGTCTGACACATAATTTAAGGAGGCTTACGAGGCGTGCCAGAATCCTTTGGTGAGAGATAATAATCCATGGTTGGACTATAATTTGTAGGAGAAGTTGTTGTTTAGGGGAGCACAATTATGCATTCCTGACTGCTCGATGAGAGAGAATATTATTCTGGAGAAGCACAGTGGAGGTCTAGCGAGACACTTCGGCATAGACAAGACATTAGAACAGCTCAACCATTTTTACTTTTGGCCAAAAATGCGAAGGGATGTACAAAGATTTGTGACCAGGTGTAAAGTGTGTCAGTTGGCAAAAGGACACAGTCAAAACACAGGAATTTACACGCCATTTCCCATTCCAAGCAGACTGTGGGACTCAGTCAACTTGGATTTCATCCTGGGTCTACCAAGGACACAACGAGGTTATGATCCAGTGATGGTAGTAGTGGACCGGTTTTCAAAGATGGCACATTTCATCCCTTGTAGGAAAACCAGTGATGCCACTCACGTGGCCCACTTGTTCTTTACAATGATTATCAGGCTACATGGTTTTCCTAAGTCTATTCTCTCTAACAGGGACGTGAAGTTTACAGGGCACTTTTGGTGCACCCTCTGGAAGAATATGGATACGTAATTGATTTACAGCTCTATTTATCAGCCACAGACTGACGGGCAAACAGAGGTGTTAAACAAGAGTCTGGGGAACCTACTACGAAGCTTGATTGTGAGAATTCATGGATGTGGGATCGAGTACTTGCCTAGGAAGAGTTCGCTTATAATGACTTGCCCAACCACAACGTGGGTTGCAGTCCTTTTCAGATCTTGTATGGCATGCATCCTTGCAGAGTGCACGAATTACGAGATCTGGGACAACAAGAAAGACGGAGTGCTGACGGGGAAGACTTCGTCAATGCATTGAAAGATTTGCATGAGCAGGTGAAAATTAAATTGCAGGTCAGCAACGAAAAATATAAGCAGCAAGCAGATTTGAAACGAACAGAAGTGCAGTTTAATGTGGGAGATGAAGTCCTCGTGCATTTGCACAAGGAATGCTTCCCTAGAGGTGCATACAACAAGCTAAAGTACAAGAAGATAGGTCCCTGTAAAGTTCTCCAGAATTTTTCGGCGAATGCTTACGAAATACAACTGCCACCAAGAATAGGCATTTCACCCATCTTTAATGTGGTAGACCTGTTTCCCTACACTGCCGATCTAGAAGAAGAAGACAAAACCACACAGCCTACATGGGATACCCAAGAGGTAAGTGAAGCTTGGATGAGACAAATGTGTTACGTTCAACCTCCCGAGATCAAGAGAATCCTTGACACTCAGGTGGCAAAACGAACTCGATGGAAGGAGTATCTGCAATATCTGGTCAAGTGGAAGAACCATCCTATTGAGGATAGTTTGTGGCTTGATTCCAAGCAGATAGAGCAGGTGGGTTCTTCAGCTGAGAAGCTCATGGACCGGAGTCGTGATTTCTTTTTACCTTGGGAGCCTGACACAGGAGCATCTAGCTAAGGGCACCATGACCAGGTGTTGGTCTCCGCCAAGGTGAAAAGTTTTATCAGTGATTGTTTACTTTATGTATAAAAATTCAAAGTAGAATGTAGGAAATTGTTTCTTTTAATTTCGGTATCAGTTAGGGAACAGTCTAGTCAGTTAGGGTCATTGTTTTGTCTGTCTTTAATAAACAATAGTTATATAACTGTTTCTTTCATTTTAGGTAAAAAAAAAGACAAACATGTCAAGTGTAAAATCTTGTAATGCAAGTAGAATCGAATGCGTAAACAATTGCATAACAAATAGAATACAAACCGAAAGTACCTACACATAGTTCAGATAATTGTGGACAAAAAGTATAAATGGAAGATTGTAAATCATTCAAAAGGTTCAGCATACAAGTGCATAAATAGAAGACTGAGAAATTTTCTTTTAATTTTCAAATCCATCCATCTATAACAGTCTTGTATTATGTATCTATATCTCTTTTTCCTAACCATTAAATAAGACAAAATGACAAATATGGTGCATGCATACAGTCTCATTCGTTTTCTCTCTTAAAGAATAGAGCATTGACAATACGAATTGCATACAAGTTTCCAAACATGAGGATTGGTAAGTTGTAAATAAAGCCCGTGGCCAGAAGAGTTTAAGGCATCACAACAGTCCAATCAAGAAAGCAAGAACCAGAGCACCAAGGGGTCAAACCCAGACAGAGTTAAACAGTAAAAACTCATGTCATCGTAATTCTCTTTTCATTCCAATGGAAAAAGGAAAATATTCATTTTTTCATACATAACAGTCCATGGTTAATTCATCGGACAGAGTGAAGGGAAAATAACACCAACGAACTAGCAAACCCTAGTCGAGGGTTTTGGAACAACATACCCTAAATACAACTTTACAGTTACAAAGAAGTAAATCACAAACAAGGGCTGTGCAAGTGAAGCCGACCTTAAATACAACTTTACAGTTACAAAGAAGTAAATCACAAACAAGGGTTGTGACAAGTGAACCTAGGTCGCACAACAACAGTAGAGAAGAACAAACGAACAAGTATTGGACACTTGGACCAACGAAACCTACAAACTCTAGTTTTAACCACGAATGGAAGATAAGGGAAGAGCCTATCGGGTAAGAGCTGAGGCGTTCACACTGACCACAACCAAGAACAAACCTTGACCTACGAGACCAAAACAAGGCACTTCTGTTAGGTCAACTGCAAATAGAAGAAAACGAACGAAAAGTAGTAAAACTTATGCATAGTGAGGAAAACCTTACCTGGGGACTTATTCGCATAGAAAGAACCCAGGCCATTGAGCCACAGACCACGACGACCACCTGAGAACAAATAGGAAAAACACTGTTAGAGTTGGAACAAAACAAGAGAAGAAATAAAACATGGATAGCAAATTTACCTGAATATTTTGAGCAGAGGGAGGTCACTGCAGCTGCAACCTGGAGCGTCGGAGTCATTAACCAAAAATTAGCAACATAACCATAATAAAGCAAGGAAATAACAGAACAAGTATCAACAGAGAGACCAGACCAGACAAAACAACGATCGTTTTCTTACTTGAATAAGCAAACCATTATTTTGTGCCCAGAAGTCGAGGAGACAAGCCACTCTAGTAACAAGCACAACCATAACTAGCGCAGGTAGAGCTTGTGGCTCATTTCCACTCTCATACAGCACAAAAAACCAATTCCATAATAAACTCTCACTATATTCACCATGCAGAGCAAAAAACCAAAATGACCGAATACCAAAATGCTAAGGGTTTTGCCAAGTTAAACAAGCAGGAAACGAGGATCGATGTAAGTACAACTCAGCTACCTCATTAAGGAATTTCCATAAATGTTCCAGCCACCATCGGAAAATATCAATTGATTAATGTGTGATTAGTGATTATTCGTAAACCAAATCATTTCTACCAAATACATATTGTTAATCAATACCAGACAGACATTAATAACGATTGTACACCATAGTGCAGGTTGGTCCCATCAAAAGCAATCATCTGTCCAGTTTGTTTGTGCATCTCAATTTGATCAATTGGATGCACATCCTAGACATTGAACTCAAAAGAAGTGTGTTTCTAATATCGTGTTGTAGTACTGGCTTGAGGAACCTGGTCTTGTAAGAAAGCCATTTGCATCTTCCCCTTCTCAGAGTCAAAGACTGAAAGAAGCCTTAATTGAGAGCCGGAAGAATGCTTCCAGAACTAGGTGTAAGTATTCAACTTCAATTCCCCATTCTTTCTTTTGATTTCACTAAACACATGGAAGATTTCTTCCTCTTTATTCTATGGAGTTCCTCCAACAACTTGGACTATTTTTTGTTCATGAGAAGTGGTAGACTGAGTTGGAGATTGTATAGATTGTCCACTAGACTCTGAATCAATATCCATAGAGACCATTTGTTTCTTTTTCCTGTGAAAGGCCTTGAAGCCTTGGCTTGTTTCCTTTGTTGCAGGTGAAGATTGTTCTTCCCTCCCTCTCTTGGCTACCTTTTCCTGTGCAATTGGAGTTTGCATATTTGATGTAGAGACTACTTGCTCCTCAGCCTCCTAGAGGGTATTCTCTATCAATTCCAACTAATTCTTGAACTGTTCTATCTCAGGCCTAGTTGTATGATGATATGGTGTGAATTTATTCTCCACCCTGAGTTTGGAGGTGACTTCCAATGGGTCATATGACCAAGAGAAACTGAGGGAAAATTTCATTTCCTTTAGCAGCTTATCAGCTTCCTCCCCTGTTGTTCTGGTATTACAAAGGGAGGGACCAGAATGAGCTTTGAGCTTAAATTGCGATTTATTTTTGGTAGCTACAAAATGTAATTCATCTACATTCAATATTTTCCTCAAGTACTCTAGTGAAAATATTCTAATAGGGAGGTATTTTGGTAGTTTGTAGGGTGGAAGCTCACAGCCAAAAACCCCGATTTTTGTTTAGTTTTGGTAGTAATACAAATCTCCTGTTGCGGCCTGATCTATGAACTGAAGTTATTTGATAATCTCCTCACTGACCCTTGGTAATGGGGTGTTGCTCATAAGGTTGAGGGCTGGATGAATGAATAGTTCTATGAACTGCTTGTATGTGAATTCTTCTTTCACCTTCATCCCCATTGAAGTCCAAAAAATCATTGACTGTTGTTGTCCTTCTTCATCAAGTTTCTGCAAAGGGAATGGGATTTTCTCTCCCTAAAAATATATAAATAGATACACAATTATTGAAGCATACTTGAATACCTCTTTAGTGTTAAATTTGAAAAACTTCTCATGTATGGTTTTAGCTATGAAATGACCAAAATCATAAATAACAACAGGCTTAGAATTAGAAGAAAACATGGATAAGAAACCAAGGTTGGCTTCATTGACAGACTGATCGGAGTTATAACCAAGCAAATAGGATAGGATAGTAGTGATATGCCTCATTCTCTCAGGAAACATAGATGAATCATAAGGGGGGTTTCTCTTTGGTAAAGGACTACTAATTGCTAAAAACAGTGCTAGGGTTTGGGATCTCTTGGTAAAGTCCATTTTGTTATAAGCTTCTATCAAGTTTTCATGAGAAAAGGGATGAGTTGGTGTTTTGGCAGGGGCCTGCAACATTTTCTCAATTGAAACAACGTTAATGGGACAAAGGATTTCTATGGTAGGTGAGAAAATGGCTCTCTAGCTAGGATCATAGGATTCATGGCATCTTCTCACAAACTCTAGAGCTTTGTGTATTTGTGGAAAAATATAATGGGGTAATTGGGATTCCCAGAGCCCAATTTCATTGCTCTGGTCAATTAGTTTCTTTTCCCGCCAGCAATAAATTTCAAATAAATCCAATTGAGAAGAAGTCTCAATGATTTAGCAATCCTTGTCAACTAATGGAGTATGGTGGAAATCAATCTGTGGTTGAATTAGAGTATTTGACACGTCTATAATTGTTTTTCCCTTGGAAGGCATTTTGGCAAATGAAGCTGGGGACTGTAAATGATAGAATGATAAAAAAAGGAGTTAACAGAGTGGAGACAGGTAACTAACAAGTGGACCTGGAAGGTGTGCTTGCGAACATGAGAAATGGCTGCTAGAATGTCAGACAGTCGCTGAGCTATTGAGCAGGCAGGCTTGAAGAATACTCTCAGTTCAGAAGTTAATTGTGTAACCTTTGAAATGCATGACACAGTGTTTATAAAGAGAAAAATGGAGTGGGATGGTGGCTCTGAACGTTTGAAATTTCATTAATTATTCAACGGGTTAATTAATGGACATTTGGTTATAAATGCATAGGAGCGGAAATTAATGGGCAACGGATAAGTGGTCGATGATTGGACGGGAGATATGAAGTGAAACGTGACATGGGGTGGCGCTAACGGCTATGAAGGATATCACGTTCGAGGGTAATATGGAGTGGTTTGTGGTTTTGGGATTTTTAGTCCCGAAAGAATAAAAGATACTTTTCTGCTTTATATGGGCGGTATTAAAGACTGCCAACTTCGGACCCCCACCCCTCTCCACTGATAAACTTCGGATAGCAAATGAGGGCCGAAAGGGAGTGTGGGCCGTATGATTGCAGAGGAGTGTGCGAGATGAGAGGTGAGGTGGAGGGAGTTTATCGTATGAGCAGGGAATGAACAGGGGGGTCGCGATATGATAGGCGGACACGGTGGCTGTGGGTCTGGGTGATTTAAGGAATGAAGTGATAGAATATCGCAAATCACACTTTTTTCAGCCCAAGGGTTCATTCACTCATGAATGATGCAATGCGATATGATCTTACGTTTAGCAATTAATAGTCATCCAATGGTTGACAGCGTTATCGCACATTGCACTTTCTTCCACCCAATGGTTCATTCCCTTATGAATGATGCGATGTGATATGATCCTACGGTCAAGAATCAACAGTCATCCAACGGTTGACAGCGTTATCGCACATCGCACTTTCTTCCGCCCAATGGTTCATTCACTTATGAATGATGTGATGCGATATTGATCTTTTAGGAAATAACCATTTCATCATCTCAAACTTTCACATTTCTACCTACCCTTCTATTCCTAACATTTTTACTTATCCTTCCAGAGTGCATTTGAACTAGCAACCCAATATTTTATTTTTATGAACAATCTATCTCTATACCTTATTTCTTCCATTGGCTCAGATTAAACTGTTGAGCCAATTTATTTTCTACCTATGAGAATTAATTTAAAACAAATCCAATTATGATGCAATTGTATAATTGGATAAAATAACCTAGTGTGACATCTAAACAAACCATACACAACTATTATTTTTCAAACTAAATTTAGAAGAAAGTAGTGGCATTTAGATTTGCAACATTTTCAGAGTTGATTTCTTTTTCTTTTCTGTCTAACCTAACTTTTTATTTTGCCTTCATTTTTTAGGGCATCTACCCTAATAGTTTCTTTGATATGGACGTATTTATCAAAATATTTCCTAACATTTTTTTTATTCAATATTCTTTTTGTCCATATTCTATCTTAACATTTTGTAAATACATTTTCATTTTTTGTCTAATTTATTCTAACTTATCAAAACCAATAAATGCTATAACACACCATATTTTGAATTTATTTTTTTTGTCCATTGGGCATTCTAACACTTAAATCACCGTATCCTTTAATTTCATGTGATCTATTATCTCCTAAATAAATATGTGCACCATTGTTGATTTCATGATAAGTATCAAACCAATCTCTTTTGCATGACATGTGGATTGATGCACCAAAATCTATAAACTAAGAATTATTATCACCAATCTCTACTGATAAAGAAACATTGGACACAAGAAATTTAAGATTGCTAAAGCCATGGCTAATTGCTTCATCTCTATCAACATAATTTCCTAAATTCCTTTTTTGTTTAAATTGTCCAGACCTTCTTTTCATCCAATTCTTAGCAAAATGACTACGTTTTCCACAGTAATAACACACATCATCTCTACTTGATTTGCCATTCGTCCTTGGTAAAGGTGTACCTTGAAATGATTTTACTTGTGGACTTTTGCCTTTATTTTTCCCCCATTGTTTTCCTTTGGAGGATTGTTTCCCTTTATCTATCAATGTTAAATATGAATTAGGATATTTCTGTTTAAGACTTCTTCTTCGCTCTTCTTCTTGCACAAGTATACTTGCCAACTCATCAAATGTAGGAGCCTTCTCTCTAGATGAAAGACCAGTGATAAAAATTTGATATTCATAAACAATTCCATTTAATGTCATGGTAACCAAGTCTGTACTAGATATTGTTTCACCAATGTCACCTAATTTATCTTTTAGATCTTTAGTTCTAGAAATAAAATTACTGGCACTTTAATTTTCTTTCATATTAATTGAAATAAGCTTATTCTTTAAATACAATATTCGATTTGTAGTCTTTGTCTCATACAAATGTTTTCGAGTGTTCCATGTCTCCTTGGATGTTTTGCACTCTCTAATGTGTGGAATAATGGTGTCCTTAAAACACATCCACAAAAACACCTTCACTTTGTTTTCCCAACACTCCCAATCTTGAATTGTAGCATCTATGGCTTGAGGGGGCACTGGCTTGACTTCAACTCCAAACACAATCATCCATATATTGTATCCTTCCATCGAAGTCTACAACTTAAACTTCCAATTTTCATAGTTTTCACCATCTAACTTGTTAGAGTTAGATAAATAAAATTATGTCAATACATTAGCTCTTTATTAATAAGCTAATGAATCATTAAGTAACAACCACCATGATACAATTTTTTCACAACTTTAATAATTAATTTCCTTACTCAATCACAAATAATAACACCCATTTTTAAGCTAATTTTACTTACTCCTCAACAACCCCTTTTATTTTATTTTTATTATATATATTATTTTATTCCATAATCACAAAAAGCACACAACATGATATAACCATACTTTCCTTCAATCTTTGAAATAGTCTTCTAAAACAGTAAATCGTTCCTTACAAAACAACCTTAAAGAATTAGTCCTAAAAAAATATGTTTATAACCACAACATTGGTTTTTAGAAAATGTTTTCTCTTTCTACAAATAACCAGAAATAGGTCGTAAGTATTTGTTTCTTTTAACAAAATAATATACTAAATTTTTTTCGCTATCTTCACAACCATATACAATGATCTTCAAAGGAAATATATGCACATTCAAACAGTCAAGATACCACCAAATTTGACACTAGTAGAAACACAGGTCTCCTTTTCTCAGTCGAACACAAACTTCGCCCTCCGGTGAGCGTGCCCTCTCTTACCAGCACGCAAGCAAATTTCTCTTTGCGGCTCCTTCTTGGAAACCCTCAGCTCTATTTTCTTGATAGGAAATGGCTTTGTCCAACTCCT
This sequence comes from Pinus tabuliformis, assembly GCA_031772625.1. Taxonomy (NCBI): domain Eukaryota; kingdom Viridiplantae; phylum Streptophyta; class Pinopsida; order Pinales; family Pinaceae; genus Pinus; species Pinus tabuliformis. The sequence goes on along the minus strand of CM062820.1, from coordinate 1,594,634,375 downwards.
TCAACCAGCAACTCTCTCAATCTCTATTTGTAGAGACAGAGAGCAGAGGTGCACAACTCATAAACACAACACACAGTTTAGAACTTCACAACATATTTCCATTCATCGATTAAACTGGTATATATATAGGATGGAGAAACTTCTAGATATCAATTTATGCGGTGGCTTCATGAAGAAGCTTGCCCCTTTGTCAACACTTTCTAGATACTGCATTAAAATCACAGTTGAAAATTGGTTCTGGGTAGTTGGAATTACTTCCAGTTTCTTCCAAAACTCCCCCTTAATTCGAACTATATAACAAACATACTCTTAACTGATATGCCTGCTAGTCTAAGTCTTAGTTAGGCTTACAACATAATTTGGATTTTCTACAATGTACAACTTATTTCTACACATTTCAAATTTAGCCTTTCCAAGAGGCTTGGTGAATATGTCAGCCACATTTTCATTTGTATTACAATATTATAAGTCAATTTCTTTTGATTGCAATTTTTCTCTTACAAAATGATGTTGTGTCTCAATGTGTTTTGTTCTTGCATGATATCTAGGATTGTTTGCCAATTTGATAGTGCTTTGATTGTCACATCTGATTACTGTAGGTGCTTGTTTTGTTTCTCTAACATCTTCAAGTATCCTCCTAATCCATATTGCTTCACAGGTAGCACTGCATAATGCTTTATATTCAGCTTCAGTGGATGACAATGAAACAGTTGGTTGTTTCTTACTGCTCCATGATATTGGTCCTGAACCAATATTGAACACGTATCCAATAGTAGATTTCCTATCATCTAGATTTCCAGCCCAGTCGAAATTAGAATAACCTGCCAATTCAACATCAAATTCATCAGTATACATAATACCAAAATTAGGTGTTCCTTTCAAATATCGAAGGGCATTCTTTACTGCTTTCCAGTGGCTTTCACAAGGCTTAGACATGAACTGACTAAGTATGTTGACAGAATATGCCATATCTGGCTTGGTAGTGGTGAGATAGTTCAGACTTCCCACCAGTTGACGGTACATAGTTCGATTCACCTCTTTGGTTCCATCATCACTGCACAATTTGAAATTATGTTCTAAAGGAGTAGATGTTGCCTTACATTCAATCATATTGAATCTTTTAAGGATTTCCCTTGTATATTTGCTTTGTGTGATTAGTGTCTTAACAAGTTCCCTCCAAAATTCAAGGCCTAAACAATAATGCAATTCACCAAGATCCTTCATCTCAAATACATGTGACAACTGATTTTCAATTTCTTCAATCAACTTGCATGCATTTCCTATTATGATAAGATATCAACATATACAGATATTAAAGCAACATTCTTGTCTTCATCTTCCTTGATGTATAAGTTAGGATCATTCTTGCTTCTCATAAAACCTTTCTCATAAAAGAAAGAATCAATTTTCACATACCATGATCTTGGTGCTTGTTTCAAACCATATAAGGCTTTCTTTAACCTGCAAACCAGATGCTCCTGTCCCTGTTTTACAAACCCTTCAGGCTGTACTAAATAAACTTCTTCTTTTAACTCACCATTCAAAAATGAATATTTGACATCTAACTGATGCATTTTCCAATTATATTTTGTAGCTAATGCAATCATGATTCTAATTGTGTTTAACTTAGCTATAGGTGCAAATGTATCTTCATAATCAATTCCCTCCTTTTGTGCATATCCTTTTGCAACCAATCTAGATTTATGTTTATCAATACTTCCATCAGCATTAAATTTAGATTTATAAAGCCATTTGCATCCTATGGGAACTTTGTTTTTAGGCAATTCTGTTAATTCCCATGTGTCATTCTTCATTATAGAGTTATATTCTGCATTCATTGCATTTCTCCATTCTTCATGTTCTTTAGCTTCATCATAGCTTGAAGGTTCTACAACATTCATAACATGAGACATTAATACATAATCTTTATACTTTACAGGTACCTGACTTTGACGTGATGACCTTCTTGGAGTTTTACTTCTTTCATCTTTCTTTCGGCTTTGCAAAGTATCCTCTCCTCTCTTTGGAGTGTCATGACTGCTTGATGCTACTTGCTCTTGAACTTGTACATGTTCCTGTGCTTGTTCCTATTCTTGTTCAACACTTGCGTCTATTTTGACATAATCATCAATATCATGCCATACACTAGTATTATTTATTTTATAACCTTCATTTGCATTCTCATGAAACACCACATCCTTACTTGCAAGAAGTCTATGAGTACTGGGATCAAACAACTTGTATGCTTTCTGATTATCACAATAACCAAATAATATGCACTTAATTGACTTTGCATCAAGTTTTCTTCTTTCATCTTTTGGAATATGAGCAAATGCCTTGCAACCAAAAACTCTTAAATGACTCACTTTTGGTTTGTACCCATAAAATGCTTCAAAAGGTGTTTTAAGCTCTAAACTTTTGGTTGGACTCCTATTTTTAAAATAAACAGTAGTATTAATTGCTTCAACCCAAAAACATTAGAGATATTTTTACCTTGAAGCATACTACGTGCACATTCAACTAGTGTTCTGTTTTTCCTCTCAACAACTCCATTTTACTGAGGTGTATGTGGCACTGTAAATTGTTGCAGAATCCCATTGCTTTTACAATATTGATTAAATTCTCTTGATTTGAATTCTCCCCCTTGATCAGATCTCAAAATTTTGATGTAATTGCCAGTTTGTTTTTCTATCATATTCTTAAATTCTTTAAAATACTAAAAAACATCACTCTTCTTTCTTATGAAATAAACCCATGTATACCTAGATCTATCATCCAAAAAAATAAGAAAATACCATGCTACACCAATAGATCTAGTTTGCATAGGTCCACATATATCAGTATGAATTAATTCAAGTATTTCCATTTGCCTTTTTTCTTTATGCATAGGAAATCCCTCCCTATGTTGCTTGCCAAGTACACATGTTTCACATTCAACATGATTATTCTTCAAGACAAGAAGCCCTTCAACCATAGTGTTCTTTTGAAGTAGCATTAAATCTTTGTGATTTAGATGTCCATACCTTTGATGCCATAAATCTACTGTTGATATTGTTGTAGAGGCCAACTCTTGATGACTTTTCCTGGTCACATCCAACTTATACAAGCCTCCAACTTTGGTTCCTGTGGCAATAACCTTGTACTTATCTTGAATGTCTTTCACTACACACTGTGATTTAACAAATTACACCTTCAAATCTTGGTCAGTAATAGTAGAAACATAAATTAAATTCTTTTTGATATCAAGAACATACATCACCTTATGGATCTGTTTCTCTTGTCCATTAGGCAAATTCACACCTATTACTCTAAACCTTGAACTTCAAGTGATCTGTTATCTCCTAGGAAAACATAGGTTCCATCAATGTTTTCATGATATTCATCAAACCACTCCTTATTACAAGACATATGGAGTGACGCACCAGAATCAATGAACCAAGCATTCTTATCATCATTTTCCACAAAAAATGCAGCATCAGAAACAAACAATTTAAGATTTTTAAATCCATCACTGATTGAGGTATCTTTGTCCACAAAATTTCCATTATGCCTTTTGTTTCTTTGCCTAGACTAATTATATTTCCTTTTATAACAATCTTTAGAATGATGCCCAGGTTTTCCACAATAATAACACTCATCATTTCTCTTATGGATTGGAAATTTAGACTGTGTCATACCTTTTTGTTTTGCTTGAAACTTGCCTCCTTTGTTCTTGTCCCATGGCTTGCCTTTGTATGGATATTTTCCCTTAGCCACCAATGCCAAATCTGAACTTCTAGAGCCCAAATTAAATCTCTTCATCCTCTCCTTCTCTTGTAGAAGAATTCCTATCAATTCATCAAATGTAGGGGATTTCTCTCTAGCTGCAAGACTTGAAACAAAAATTTGATAATCTTGCACTAAGCCATTTAATGTGATGGTGACTAAGTCAGTACTAGACACCTTTTCACCAATATCTCCTAACTTATCACTTAAATCTTTAACACGAGATATGAAATTGCTTATATTTTCATTTTCTTCCATTTTTAGAGATAAAAGCTTAGTCTTCAAAAATAAGATTCGGTTTGTATTTGTTGTTTCATACAAACCCTTCAGCGTATCCCATGTTTCTTTTGATGTCTTGCAATCTCTGATGTGAGGAATAATGTTTTCCTTTATGGACATATGCAACAACACCTTTTCTTTTGTCTCCCTTCTCTCCCAATCTGGAATAGAACCTGCAACAATGAGTTTGGGCTCATCTCCACTCGCAACGAACCACAAATTATTTCCTTCTAAAATAGTCGTTAACTTGAATTTCCAATTCACATAATTTTCTCCATCAAGTTTGGTGGATTCATTCATATAAGTATCAAGCAACACATTTGCCATGATGAAAAAAAACTTTCTCCAATCACCCAAAATAAAATTACTAATTTTTATAAATCCTAAGAATTTTTTTTTTATCCAATATATGGATGTCTTTCCTTCTTCCTTTTTTTTTTCTTTTCACAACACCATATACCTTATTAGCCTTCGTCCACAAAAACGTTATTCCAAAAGTTACATTTCATAGAAAACAAGTTTCATTAAGAGTGGGCTATTCCACGTGGTAAACAAACAAAAGAGCTTGGATATTTAATAAATGCGGAATTATAGCACGACATCTCTTAATTTACCTATAGATGCATTTGACAGCAACCGGGCAGGACCGAAAGCTCTGCAATACAAATTCTTTACAGCAGTGTGCTTCTTCAATCATCTATTCAGGCTCCTTCGAATAGTGATAGTCCTCCAAATGCAGCAGGCTCTATGCCTCTCAATGATGAACACAGTCTTCTCCACACATCAAAACGAACAACGCACGCCAAACACAAGTCTCATGGACACATCATATGCGCTTCTTGAATCAAATGCCAAAAGCAGCCACAACTCAACGTGCCTCAGGTCCGCTTCAGGTTCACTACAAGCTCACTTCACTCACGGCTCAGTCGCCCTCGCTCACAGCTCACTAACACCGAGCCTCACATAGCTCTCGACCTCATACCTGCTCTGATACCAAGACAGAGAGCAGAGGTGCACAACTCATAAACACAACACACAGTTTAGAACTTCACAACATATTTCCATTCATCGATTACACTGGTATATATAGAGGATGGAGAAACTTCTGGATATCAATTCAGGCGGTGGATTCCTGAAGAAGCTTGCCCCTTTGTCAACACTTTCTAGATACTGCATTAAAATCACAGTTGAAAATTGGTTCTGGGTAGTTGGAATTACTTCCATTTTCTTCCAACATGCAGTCTCTAAGCAACAGCTCTTCGCCGGCACACCCTTACACATACTCGGAATTCAGGCAGACTACACGTTCTCAACAGCTCAAGTTGCAGCAAAAATGTCACAGTAGTTCCATTTGGAGCAAAAACTCTCAACGGTCAATACAATTGTCTTTCAAAATCTCAAACAGCAAAACTCTCAATGCTCAACACAACTATCTTTGAAAGGCTCATGCAACAAAACTCTTAACGCTCAACACAACCATGTTTCAAAGGCTCACACAACGATCTCCCAGTCTGATCTCTCACAACAAACATCACGCTCTCAATACTGAACCTTGCTCTGATACCAAATCAGGGAATGCACACTGAACACAACTTGATCATTTGATTACCAAAGAGAGATATTTATACAAATAGAAAAAGTTTCTGGATAGCCTAGACTGTCGGTGGCAATGGCTTCTTCAAAAATATAAGGAAGTATCGACAAACTCTGAAACAGTTTTCTAGAGCATTTATTGCTCTAGGTGTTGGAATTACTCTTTATACAATAGCCTCTATTTAATTCTGCTATAGTTGTAAGCATAAGATCCAATTTTCAGTCCTTATCAATCTTAGAAAAGCTCTGTAAGCTTAATCTAGCAACAATGACAGGATTTCTAAAAAAAGCAATACTTCTATCTCAATGCCTCATCTGTCATATACATCACATTGTTGTATTGACATATGCATCATTGATTGATTGTCAGTAAGACCAATACCTTACAGTCAACATAGTCACTATTACAGGGTCACAGTTTTATCATGGTTATGAAGAATGCCAATATGTATGATTGTCATACAAAACGTCGCTACATATTGTATCATGGAATTTGATGCACAAAAGTCAGTGACTCTAAAACTTAAAGATGTTAGACAATATTACTGTGAAAATAGCAATTCCCCATGTTGTCACTGATGCTGTTACAATGAGAATTCTCAAAAATTTCACTGAGGAGTCAAGTTGCTTCATGCTTCAAGTTGCTTCAAAATTGTCCCTTTAGAATTAGACATCCTTGGATAATTTTGAACAAAATTTAATTTCGATTATTCGATTCTTTATTGTGGTCATATGTCATACGATTGAGTGTGTTTTGGCATGCAGAAATTCTGTCACAAAATTTGGCTTGGCTTCTCCATTTCATTTATAGGGTCTTTGAACAAAGTATATACTTCTTGGCCAGAGAGGAATTGTTGCGAAGGCTGAATATTACAATCCACCTATAATGAAATTTGCCAAACGATTCTTATCCCAATGAAACCAATGATTATAAACCCTTTTCTTTTCAGACATCCTGCGCAAGGATTTTAGAGCAGTCTTCAATAATTACATGATCCTTATCCGTAAATCATACATCAAAATTGGGCGTAGAGGTTATGATTAATACATATCCACGTGCAATTCTGAATATATCCAATGGTATCACATCTGGTGTGCCCTAGAGATGGCCGCAGCAATAGTATGAGAGTTATTTTATCATCTTTAGATGGATTTAAAAACCAGTGAAAGACTTGTTGTCTGCAAGAACAAGTGTGAAAACCATATACCCAAAATAAGAGAAAAAAAAATCAAAAGAAACCCCTACGCAAGACGCTTTCAAAATTCTCCATGAATTTGGGAATGACTTGGGAGAGAGACAAAATTATATATTTTTGATAAGTTTGGCCTCCTATTTATAGAATTAAAAGAAGCTTCTAAGAACTGACAAGGAGAAAAGACTAATTTTTAAATGGGGTCAAACATTAGGGTTGATTTGGAAACTCTTATTTTGAATAATTAAGAATTATTTCAACTAAATTCTTGGAGCATATACTTTACCCTTAATATTTGGAAAATCTCATTTTAAAAAATATTTAATGTTTTTTCTGTTGTGTACCCTAGGCTTTAACCTCAATAGTTTTAATTAGTTATTTCCCCTTCTAAAAAATATTTAATGTTTTTTTGTTGTATACCCTAGGCTTTAACCTCAATAGTTTTAATTAGTTATTGAAATATCTTTTTGATGGAGGTTCTTTCCATGTTATCAATTTGTTGAAACCTTCTATGCCACATCATCACACCAAAATTTTTATGCCACATAATATTTCCACATTAACAACTTTTTCTTTTGCCACATCATCAGATAATGTTGCTACATCGTCAGCCCATGGGGTTTTGGACTTTCACTCATAATTTCTCTCAAAAGATTGAGGTCCACTGGACATTCCACATACCATTGGAATCAACATGACAACTAGAATCCACTCACAAGGGTCACAAATGTAAACTCTCTGGCTTACTTCTCCAAACAATCTAACAAAGATGGGGTGTGTCCATAATCTAGGAAACCAAACCCTAAAGCTAGGGTTTCATCCTATAGTTAAGGTTTCATCAACCTGCATCATCCAGCTGCAACATAGATGATAATAATGACCTTATTACATCATCACATCAAGCTTCATCATCGTCACTTGTATCATGGGTTCCAAGGGATCCAAACCCTAAGGTTAGGGTTTCATCCTAAATTAAGGTTTTTCCAACACCATCATTTGCATTTTCTACTACAACTATATCTCATCCTGCACTTGTTGCTCCTATTGCACTTGTTACTTGACATCAATCACAACATACTCAACAAATAGGAAGTTTTTATTAGGGATAGAGGCAAAAATGAGAGTAATAACTAGGAATTTGGAACATTATGGATCTTTTTTTGGAACTATTAGGGCTTTATGTCATGTAAAGGTCTTGTTAGCACTCCAAAAATCTCTCCTAGGTTGTAGCTCGGAGATGCCTAGAAACATATAAATCTTCAATATCGTTCTCTGAACTATTGGAATGGATTGGGGTTGTTATGCTCTTAACCTACAAGACGATACCAGAATAAAGAATATGCGAAGAAATATACCCAGAACATAGAATAGTGAGAAACAACAGCGAGTATTTTATTATTCAGAAGCAATGTTCACTTGCCTCTTCGAGGGGGCAACCTCCAATAGAGCAGAGCTCGATTACAAAATAAGACATGATGCTCCTCGCAGGGAGTCTCTATCCTTTATATATGACTCATACATGCAATACCATGGATCAATACCATGGTTTTTATTAATACCATCTATCTAATACCATGGCCCATTTGCAATTAACTGTGGTCCCGTCATTAAGTGCGGGTTACCCGCTTACAATTATTAATATGGGTTTTATTGACTCTTTACTTAACTATAACTAGGAATCGATCCTACTACATAAATAAGGGGGTTAGGGTGGGACCCTAACATGCCCTCCCCCTTAAGAATAGCCTTGTCCTCAAGGCTGAAGCTGCGGAAACTGCTGAAGAATAGTGGCTGGTTCCCAGGTTGCATCTTCCGAAGAGGTGTCTTTCCACTTGACGAGGACTTCCTTGATCATGCGGCCACGCAGGTGCCGTTCTCGTGTGTCTAGGACCTGTTCAGGTTGGAGCCAGATTGACCCTTCTTCATCCAATTCAGGTAGACTGGTTTGAATTCTGCAATTATTCCCAATCAATTTCTTGAGGCATGAGACATGGAAAACTAGATGGATTTTTGTAGTGGGTGGCAAAGCTAGCTTGTAGACCACTTCTCCAATGCACTGAAGTACTTGTTACAGTCCGTAGAATTTTTGAGATAGTTTCTGACAACCCTTGTCTTTGAGTGATGTTTGCTTATATGGTTGCAGCCTCAAAAATACCTTATCCCCTTCTTGAAATTGGCGCTCTGAGCAATGCTGATCTACCTATTGCTTCATGTGGTTTTGAGCTTGATGAAGATTCTCTCTAAGATGGGCGAGCATGGTTGTGCGGTTTTGTAGGAGTTAATCCACTGCTTGTACCTTTGAGCACCCCTTGATATAAGATGTAGGGGAAGGAGGGAGTTGACCATAAACTGCTTCATAAGGAGTCACTTTGGTGGTGGCATGAAAGTTGGTGTTATACCACCATTCTGCTAGAGGTAACCACTGTACCCAAAGATGTTTCTTTTCTGAAGTGAAACACCTAAGGTAGGTTTCCAGACATTTGTTGACGGCTTCAGTTTGACCATCTGTTTGTGGATGATAGGATGTGCTAAGTTTTAGTTGGGTGCCTTGTAGCCTAAAGAGTTCCTGCAAAAAATTACTGATGAAGATCAGGTCACGATCAGATACAATAGAAGTGGGCATGCCATGCAATTTGAAGATCTGATCCATGAAAGATTGAGCGATGAAAGTCAGTGTAAAAGGGTGGGGTAGGGCGCAAAAATGAACATACTTAGAAAATCAGTTCACAACCACCATGATGACTGACTTGTTTCCTGACTTTGGAATACCTGTAATGAAATCCATAGAAACCTCCGTCCATATTGATGCGGGGATGGGAAATCGCTGTAATGTGCCTGGTGCTTTGATTGTCTCCCCTTTGTGGCACTGACAGATATTGCATTCTGCTACAAAAATAAGGATGTCCTTTTTCATGCCTGTTCAAAAAAATGATCTTCTAGTGCGAGCATATGTCTTTTGAAAGCCTGAATGTCCTACAGTGGGGGATGAGTGCAATTCCGCCAAAATGTGGCTTTTAAGGGTGGATGTTGGTGATATTACGACTCTGTCCTTATAGCGAATAATCTCCTCCTGCCATGAGTAGCCCTTGGTGGAATTTGGATCCGCCTGCAATTGAGTAATGAGTTGGGAGAGCCAGGGATGTGAAAACCATTCCCTGCAAGCCTCTTCAATCCATTTTGGAATGGGAAGGGAAATTGCAAGCATGGTACTTTCCTCCTCAAATTGGTGAGATAATGCATCTGCTACAATATTTTCACACCCTTTCTTATAAATGATCTCATAATCATATCCCAGCATTTTGGCGAGCCATTTATTTTGTTGTGGAGAGGATAGGCATTGCTCCAAAAAATATTTAAGACTGTGATGGTCTGTGCAGATTTGGAAACGTTGCCCCAATAAGTAAGGTCGCCAGGTATCTACAGCATGTAAGATGGCCATCATTTCCTTCTCATAGGTAGATTGTCCCAGATTCTTCCCACTTAGTTGTTGGCTTGTGAAGGCCAAGGGTCAACCTTCCTACATTAATACCGCCCCAATACCTGTACCCGAAGCATCACATTCAATGACAAAATATTTGGTGAAGTCGAGTAGTGCTAAGACTGGAGTGGAACACATGCCATTTTTGAGAGTTGTAAATGCCTGTTGTGCTTCCTCATTCCAGAAGAATGAATTTTTCAAGGAGTTGAGTGAGAGGCTACGCAATGCGACCATAATTGTGAACAAATTTACGATAGTAGCCTGTGATACCTAAAATCCTCTCAGGCTCTTCAAGGTCTTAGGTTGAGGCCAATCCTGCATGGCCTGGATCTTTTTGGGGTCCACCTTGACACCTTCACGCCCCACAATGTGGCCTAGATACTCAACTTCTTCCATGCTAAAAGAGCACTTGGACATCTTAACAAATAATTTATGCTTGTGGAGAAGTTTCAAGTGCAAATCTACATGCTGAAGATGTGCGGCCCAAGTGCAAATGTAGATGAGGATGTCATCGAAGAAAACAAGGAAAAATTTCCTGAGATATGGTTTGAGAAGGTGGTTCATAAGGCTCTGAAAGGTAGATGGGGCATTACAAAGACCGAATGGCATGACCAGGAACTCATAATGGCCTTCATGAGTTCTAAAATTAGTCTTTGGAATGTCGACTTCCTTCATGCGAATTTGGTGGTAGCCTGAGCAAAGATCCAGCTTAGTGAAGAATTGAGCCCCATTGAGTTCATCCAGAAAATCATCAACAACCGGTATGGGAAATTTATCTTTGACTTTCAACTTATTGAGGGCCCTGAAGTCTAGACACATACGCCATTCCCCATCTTTCTTGAGCACCATGACCACCGGTGATGAATAAGGACTAATGTTGGGATGAATGACGCCTGCTTCCAAAAGTTCCTTGATTATTTTTTCTATTTCATTCTTTTGGGTGAACAGATATTTGTATGGGTGCACATTGGGTGGTTGGACCCCTGGAACCAAGGTGATGCTATGATCATGTTCCCTCTCGAGGGTGGAAGCTCATGAGGCTTGTCAAAGATTGGTAGATGGTTATTTAAAATCTGTTGCATCTCAAGATGAATCGGCAGAGAATTGGGTTCGATGGCCTGGATGGCACTAAATTGAGCTATAACTCCATGATGGCCCTTTCCTAACAATTTTTCCATCCTATGTGAGCTGATGATAAAGGGAGCTCCCGCCTAGAGTCCGCGGAGGGTATGTGTGGAGTTGTTCTGCTTAAAGCTCATATATAACTCCTAGAATCCATTGTGATTAGCCCAAGAGTGTGAAGCCATTCAGCACTGAGGACAATGTCGTACCCTCCCATGTGTATGGCAAACATGTGGGTCTTCAACTGATAATCCCGCATTTGAAGTTTGACATTTTAACAGCAGCCTTCACATTTCATTATTCCCCCATCCGCAATTTGGACTTGGAAGTTAGAAACTGCTCGTACAAAACAATGCACTGCTTCTGCGACTCTTTGATGGATGAAATTATGTGTACTTCCACTATCAATCAAAACTACTATTGGGTGATGCTTAATAAAACCTCTGATTTTGAGAGTTTGAGGTGAAGAAATCCCTGCCAAAGCATGCAGCGAAATAACTGGTTCGTCAGGGACATTGTCCTTTTGGTTGTCCTCTTCTACCTCCTCAGGTTCCTCAAGTGGTGGGGCTTCCTCCGATGAGTTGTAATCAGTGGCATCAATTTGAAAGAATTTGGGCTCCTTGCATTTATGACCTGGGGAGTATTTTTCATCACAGTAGTAACATAATCCCTGCTTTCTTCTTTCAGCCATTTCTGCAGGTGACACCTTTTGAACCTTAAGTGTTTGAGTCGTGTTGTGAGGCTGTGGGGGAAGACCCTTGGTGGTGAAATTTGGGTGAATGGACTGGGCCGCTAATGCACGTTCCACGTTACGAGCTACCTTGCAAGCCTCCGACCATGTGGGAGGGTGGTGCAGTCAGAAGTGGGCTTGTATGGCCTCTTTAAAACCGCTGATAAAACATTCTATATAGAACGCATCTGGGAGGCCCCTAATGCAGAAAGCTAAGGCTTCAAAGGCTGTAACATATTCATCCATTGTGCCAGTCTGTCAGAGCTTAGTGAGACAACCCAAAAAAGCAGAGTCATAGTCAAAGCGCTTTAGAAGAGCTTTTTTGAAGGCATCCCAAGTCAAAAAACTTCCATTGCAACATTGATGCCATTGCCACCATTGCCATCTTTCATTGTCCAAGTACATGCTCCCCACCATAAGCTGAGTCTCATTATCTAAGATGTAATTCAGATTGAAATACTGCTCCATTTGTGCTACCCATGCTGCCAGGTGAGAACCATCAAATTTATGCATATCCAGCTTGGGAGGTCGCAGACGGGATTGTTGGTGGGTGCCCCAGAGGTGAAGAGAGTGGCTAGACTCACCCTCACTGTGTTCATTGCCAATATACGCCTCCTCGCGGGCTTTTGCCTTGCCCTTAGAGAGTGTGTTAGTTTGTTAAGCTGATCTTGGATGTCTTTCAAGGATTGTTTCAGTTTGTCGATCTTCTCATTGGCCATAGCTTGAGCTCTAGTTTCTACCATGCACCGATCCGATGTAATTGAAATTTGGGACCGCCCGATTTTTTTTTTCACTAACAATTGAATGGTACCACCTTTCTCAGCTCGTTGTCCTCATTCTTATGGGCTAGATCACTAATAAGCACCCCAAAATGTCAATGCTGCCAAAAGTCCTGCGAAAATCACACCCCGGTATAGGAACCCCACACAACTACTTAGATCTAGTGGATCTGAGAGATCTGAATGGCTGATTGGATAGCTCTGAGAGGTAGAACAGATTGTTGTTGCGGATCTGATGGATCTAATAGATTAGAATGCATGTTCTATTAACTCGGAAATGTGGGACTGATGTCTGCTGCTGCTACAACGCCACTTGCGAGATCTAATCTGGCAAAGATTATGCGTGATCCTAAGATAGAGAAGGGAACTATGGTCTCAAGGAGTATCAGGTGCTACAGATCGCAATATACATAAGGGTCTGGCAGTAGTACTCGGCCTAATGTTTCAGGGATCTAACTAAGGAGGATCAACCGTACCCTTATCCGTACAACCCGACTACCCTATCGTACGGGTGAGTAATCTATCCGAGTGTTGTTCTCGGTGTACTGTAGCAGCAAGACGACCGACATTTTATCTATGGCGAGGTTTCAAAGGAGCTAGGGGGCTTCTGATATACCCAGAGGATACTTGGAAGACAGTTCGTGCGTGGTTCTGTCCAATGCGCTACTACTCGAAGGGGTACCCACAGGGGTTACAAGGGAGTCCAACAAGCGTGACCACCTCTTGTATTTCCTATGTGCATGCCTCCCCAAATCCACAGGTTTATGAACTCAACGACAGATCCCGTGGTTTAACGATGCCGGAACACATCTCTAGCCAAAAAAAAAAATTTCTAAGAAATGGAGATCCCACCGGCCCTGAAAAGAGCTCTTATACCACTTGTTATGCTCTTAACCTGCAAGACGATACCAGAATACAGAATATGCGAAGAAATATACCCAGAACATAGAATAGTGAGAAACAACAACAAGTATTTTATTATTCAGAAGCAATGTTCACTTGCCTCTTCGAGGGGGCAACCTCCAATAGAGCAGAGCTCGATTACAAAATAAGACACAATGCTCCTCGCAGGGAGTCTCTATCCTTTATGTATGACTCATACATGCAATACCATGGATCAATACCATGGTTTTTATTAATACCATCTATCTAATACCATGGCCCATTTGCAATTAATTGTGGTCCCGTCATTAAGTGCGGGTTACCCGCTTACAATTATTAATATGGGCTTTATTGACTCTTTACTTAACTATAACTAGGACTCGATCCTACTACATAAATAAGGGGGTTAGGGTGGGACCCTAACAGGGGTTTGGATCAAGTCAGGTGACCGTTTCATCTCTATTTCACTCAAAACATGCATGAACACCCTCAGCTAGACAAGGCATTCAACCACTAATGCTCAATATATTATAGATTCAATGGATAGATGGAGAAACCTGACTGTACCAGCAGATACATACATAAACACATATGAATGGCCAGCTACAGAAAGTAAATGAAGCTTACAAATCTAATTTCTCAATGCAGAGATAAGATAACAGTTATCTGGCATTTGACAGAGAAGAAAACATGAATAACCCATTCAAGTGTAAGCTTAGAAAAGAGGAAAATATGGTGATTGAACATATAACAGCAAAAGAAGCTTGTATTATTGGAATGAAGAAGAGACGCTGAGAGGAGCAGAGTCTTCACAGTCTCCAAAAGTTGAACCCTTGATACTCTAAACTTTCAACCATTTATAGCCCTTTTACAATGCTCTCAAACCTTTTGAGGCTCGAGAGGTCTTAATCTATCCCCTCTATCTTTTTAACAACTTGATGCCATGACTATACACACATGGGCTTAGAGGTTTCTTTTTCTAACAACAGTAACCAATTTTTAGTAAATTCATTGCATTGTTAGGTGGCTCGCTCATGCCAGTGATGCTCCATGATCACTTCTATTGGGTCAGTTGTATCGTGCTGTGGCTTTTCCCCTTCCAGCCATCTGTCTCCTGGTCTCCGTCTCCTGAATGAGTGCATCTAGCATTTGAAATCCCTAAAATGGCAGCTTTCTATTTTACACAGAGAAACGCGTTCAAATTGTGAAAATCCGTCACAAACACTATTCATCTGGACTTCAAAAGTCCTTAAACTTGGTCTATTCTCCTATCAAGTCCATCCTCAATCATTGTCGCAAGTCGCTTTGGCCTTGTTCCAAGGCTTCCCTTTGTATTTGGGAAATACGTTAAAACATTGGAAATACATTAAAAAATGGCTCATGACAAACTTCAAATATTATGTATTTTCATTCCCAAACCCCTTCAAGTCCAGGTTTGATTGCATCGATGTTGTTTCATTGTATTTCATTAAATAATGAAAATATGCAAAATACATAGGAAAATGCCTTTAGGAGGATCTCAAATCTTATACAATAGCTTTAAGGAACCCTTTCGAGTCTAGTTTATCACATCGGATATCTGTATAGGTATAAGCCCCGCTCCTCTATAAAGCTCCGATGTGATTGATCGCAATTGCATATCGCTATAACCCCGGGCCGTTTAGTGAGCGTTCTATTGTGTTGGCTGATTGCGATTCTACGATGCAACATGGGCCATCAATCTGTGCACTTGATTGATGGTCCACATTGACTTTGTCGATCGCCATCGCAAGTTCCACATAGTCTACGCCGATATCCGCCAATTGCAATCCACCGACTGGATCTGGACCGTTGATTAGCCAGATCTGATGGCTCCTATGCATTCATTGTTTCCACCACCGATAGCTCTGTTTTTCTCTGTTTCCTTGGGTTTTTGCCTCCCGATAGTGTTTTTCCGCCATTCTAAGGGCTCTTCTCATGCAGTTGTTTTGATATTTTGAATGATCTTTAAGAAGGTTTCGAAGACTTCGAGAGTGTTTTGGATCCATTTTGGACCACATGCCAACAGGGCTAACACTGGCTCCTTCTGGGAATGAAAGCCTCCCTGTGAGGTTTCAAGAATTGCAGACTACTGCCTTTCTAGTAACAATCAAAACAAACCGATCTCCTAGTGTTCCATTGGGCATGGAGTTTATTTTCATAAAAAACAAACACTGAAAAACCAATTACAATATTAAGGCCTTAAAGCCTTATATGAAGTAAAATTTCAAAAACCGCCCATTGACTGGGCTATCAAAAACACCTTCCCCCTCAAAATTGTGCAGAATGAAAGTATTGTTCATCTGAACTTGAGCAATGACAAATGGTCCCATCCATAAGGCATCAAATTTACCGTGGTTGTCCTTATTTTCCATCAATGCATCCCATTTGAGAACCCAACCACCAACTTGAAAACTGTCCATTTTTGCCTTCCTATCAAAGGTTTCTTTGATTTTCTTCTGATGAATTCTTGACTTCTCAACCAGTTGTTATATGATCTACTGTAATTCAACCAAGTTACTCATTCTCCTCATTATGTCATTCTCTTCATCCTGTTCTTCTTACAAAAATTTGGCCACAGGGAGAATCAGCGGGATAGGAAAAACAACATGAGTGCCATAAACCAACTTAAATGGAGAATTTCCTATGGATTTCTTGTTGGTAACTCTGACAACCCATAGTGAAAACTTCAACTTGGAATCCCGGCTCTTTTTGTTGTCCTCCAACAGTTTTTTGATTATCCTTACAAGACTCTTGTTAGATGATTCTGCCAGGCCATTGCCTTGAGGATAATATGAGGTAGAATGCACCAATTGAATTCCCATGGCTTCACACATGTCCACCAATTCTTCTGCCTTGAAAGCTGCTGCATTATCAGTGATTAGTTTGGTTGGGCAACCAAATCTAGTGAAAATATTCTCATTCAAGAACTTTATGATAACCTGATGATTAGAATTTTTAGTAGGCATGGACTCAATCCATTTGGTGAAATAATTAGTGGCTACCAAGATCTATTTGTGATGGCCACTAGAATGCAGATTGATATCACCTATGAAGTCCAAGCCCCATTGTTGGAAGGGACCGTTGACGTGTACTGGCTTCAAGGGGAGAGATTTTAGCTGTTGTTTTCCTGCAAACCTCTGACATTTGTCACAAGACTTCACAAAAGAAAAAACATCAAAGAAAAAAGTAGGCCAATAATACCCAGCTCTCAGTGTTATCGGGAAATCTAGTGTCTATGCAGAGCTGCTAATCCCACTAAGACTGGTAGCTATCTTAGAAATAAACAAACTAAAACTACTTTCATTTTCCTTTATGAGAAGTAGATAAGAGGGGAACAAAGGAGACCAACCTCTGTCTTGCGCTTGGTTCCTTACTTGATTCCTCTCCCTTCTGATAGATCTTTGCCACTCGCTTCCTCGTCTACCCAGCTTCAAAGAGAACCTATGGAATCAAAGCAGCATAACACTATCCAAGAATAGAGATCTACTATCACAAACAATATAGGACCAGATATATATTGACCACACAAATGCATATATCATAAATCATACAAGAATGTGGAGGAAAACTTGAATAGCTTTATTAATATCAAGAATAGCAAAGAGGATTACAACAAATTGTTCTGACCCAGCGTCATCCTCTCAGCAAGAAAGCCCTTCTTCACCTCATGAAAAGCTTATATCACCCAACACTATGATGTTACACCAAGAAACCAGCAACACTTCCTTGCAAGATACAAAAATTCCAGCCTCTGGATCTCTGGGATGAGGGATCCATATATAGATGATTGCAGGGAGGTGAGTCAGCTTCTGAGATTTGATTAGTGTCCTCTCTCTGATAGTTCTTGATTCCAATTGGAGATTGATGATCTCTTACTCATCCCTGGGTGAATTCAGAGAGGCAATTTTCACAGGAGAAGTTTCTGGAAGATTCCATGATCATCCACCTCGCAAATTGACTCTGCCATTTGTCCACTCTCACCCATCGTACCCCATAGAATGCTTTTCATTATGCATCACACCTCTCGTGTGCATTAGGTGGGATGCATAGCACTTTGACCATGGAGCAGGTGAGATGGTCCAATTTTTACCAGTTCTGAGCAGTTTTTCATGGAGAACTTCTGGGAGATGATGTAATCAGTTGACCTTGTTCTTTTAGGGGTTGGAACAACACTTTTAGGGACTTAGGAGCCCTTGGTTTATGGACATATATGATTGGGGTTGCAGCGCCCAAAAATTTCTATAACAGTTGCCCCCTAAAGCATGAGATTGTTAATCTTTTGATGTCGGGTGAAATGCTTTATCATGAGGATCCGAAGTTTTTTCGAGCTGGAAGGCGACCTGTAATAAGATACAATACAATACATTATCTTTATAATATTTTCATGATCTAGCTGAGGTGGGTATTCCCATGCTCAGCTTTATAAATTCATTTTCATGTACATAATACAGACAATCGTCTGTGTGCAGACTGATGATTCTGGTAGAGCCATCATCCCTTAGATTGGATGATTATCTGTGCAGCAATGATGTACATTTGATGTCTTTATTTTCCTAAATATATATCGCAGCCCAGATGGATGAAACTAGATCCGGGGTCTTCAATCTCGTTCGATCTTCACTCAAATTACAAGTTGATCCATGTGAGAGATGTTCTGGAGTCGAACATGGAAAGACATCGCGTGATTACCAGCCAATGATGTAAGTTGTTAAAAGGTGCAAGAGGAATCACCGATAATGATGATGACCCTCAAGGTACTACAGTACAATTCACGTGGTGTGATAAGGGACTTGGCATCAAACACCACGCAAAATCTTTCGTTCGAAGGCCATTGACGTAAACCTGTCGCTGAAAGTGAGAAACTTGCCATTGAGGCATGCAAGCTTCAAAGTACTGAAAGGGTTTTCCCTAAGTTGACTTCTTGGATAATGAGCTGATGTCAACAAGAAGTGACCCACCATAGGAGGACCTTAATGAATCCCACATCTATGGTACAAAACGGAGTAAATGATTTTGGAGGTGAAAACGGTCTGATGATACAGGGTTCAGGGTGGCGGTCATGAAAGAATGGAGCGTGAATGTATTGCAGTGGATGAGACACAGGTGAATTTTCTGAGCGACTTCTCTTGAACATACCGGCGACACTGACATGATGGATTGGTAGTGTTAACCCCAAATATGGATGGTGTGATGGATCAATGGTGATATGACCAGTGAATGGCACAACCCGACCCAACTCAGATGCGTAGTGAAAGTGTCATGTTCAAGAGCGACTTGCTACCAATAAAGTTTCTTCAAGTTTTCTTCCCAATTTTTCCCCAGTCATTGCCTACCAGTACCTCTTTATTTTTGTAAAGCTTGAGGAGGATAACATATGCTTGTTCTATAATTTTCCCTTCAGTCAAACCCATCGCTATGTTTTAACGAGCCTAGCGATAGTGAAACTCGTTCTTGTCTGTATGGACAAGTTTGTCGCTATTCGGTTTTAACGAGTTTAACGACAAAGATAACTCAGTCCTTTTCAATTTTAGAGAGTCTGAAAGGGACGTAAAGAAAACTCCAATAATCCTTTTTTGTCTCATAATCCCTTAAGTCCGAAAAAGAATAAAATAATACAAAAGGGATGAATTTTCGGTAATTTTAACATGCTGAACAAAACAGGCGCTCGATCTTTTTGTGTAATAATCCCTCAGGTCCAAAAAGATTAAAATCTAGAGGAGGGATAGCACTTCCAGTCACTTTAACGAGCTAGAGAGGCTAATTGCTTGGCAATCTTTTCATATTTTACGAGTCATATGAAAAGAGCTTAAAGGAGACTCATTTTTCGAGGAACGAGTGATAAATTCGAGTAGTAGCTGATTCTAGGTAATGTTTGGAATTTTCCAATCACGATAGTGTCACAAGGATGGCTAACAGGATCACTCTTCGCAGCTGTTCCTCAAAAAGGGTAAACAATCAAATGGAGGTGAATGATCGGCCAAAAAACAGAGTGGAGGTGATGATGAGAACACAATCAAGGCTTCAAAGGCTGATGATAATGCATTCACGATGGTTATTTACCGGAAATTGGTTCATCTTTTAATGAATGAGCTTAAACTCTGGAGGAAACATTTGCTCATTTCTTATGTTTAATTTTTAACGAGCTTGAACTCCACAAAAAAATTGCTCGATCCAGTCGTATAATAAGGATGTCTCATCTAAGATGCCATTTTTTATGGAGCTTGCACCTTAAAAAGCTTTGCCCCGCATCCTTTCTTTATGCAAGTTAGGAAACGACCAATCCTACGAGTTTAAAGGGTTAGAGGACCTACAAATTTAAAAAATAAATGGTCACTCTTCGCTTGCATGCCAAAAGGTTTTCATGCCCCCAGGTATAGTGAAGTAGAGTTTCCAGGTTACCCCTCAATTTGTAGACAAAACATTTGTTTTATCGGGAAAGGCCTACCTTTTCCAGGTTACCCTTCAATTTGCAAACAAAACATTTGTTCTATCGGGAAAGGCCTACCTTCTAACAGAGGTATCTTATTCCGGTCTAACCCCATTTTCCTAAATGGACGGGTGTATCAACCAGTCATATATCCTTCGCGGAAACCTACTCTATGCCCAAGGTTTTCCTGCCGAAATAGACCAGGGTGCATGCCCCCTGGGTTTCAGTCATGTCCTCCCGAATCACTCGTGCACATCAGGTGGACGGACTAGGCATTGATGAGACATTCCTTGCGTGAAAAGACCATTCAGGGATGGTATTTGACTATTTGCTATGTGTGAGCCGGGGAATGAAAGTTGGTCTACGAGCTTGACCACTCTTCCTTCATGCGGAAAACACATTACTCTATAGAGCGAGGAGACAATGGCTCCCATGCAATAAATATAGTCGCGTCCAAGGAGTAGATTATAATCTAGGGGTCCTTGGACTACCATTACATTCATGTGAACGGCTTTCCTTCTCAATGTTATCGGCACATTGGGAAGGATCCCTAATGGTTGAATGGTTCCTTTGTCAAAGCCTATTAGATTTCTCATCTCAGGCAAAGCGATGGCGAACCAAGCGCTTTCCAAGCAGTTGAGGAAAGGATACTCACAGAAGCCCCTTCATCTATGATGGTACCGGCCATGACCATTCTATATATTTGTGCAATGATTTGAAATGGTACACTAACCGGTAAATGGGGTCTGCCTAGTAGATTCCAATCGAAGGAAACAACTAGGTTGCTTGGAGGTGGGACCGAATAGACGGCCAGATATGACTCTGACAAACTTCCTTCCTGCAGTAAAGGAACGGGTAGACTACCCCCATGTTCATCAGAGCCTGTGCTTACGAAGAGAATTTGAACAGTGTTGTTCTTGTTCTCTCCGGTGACTGTATCATCTAAAGATGGACCTTCTGAACGCAAGACCGGGTCAACTGCCGCCTCGACCTTTTGACTTTCTTCTGGTGTGAATTCAAATGGTTTATCTTCAATGATAGACGCTTTTACCGACCACAATGGTGTGTCAGTCGGATTTTCAACTAGTGATGGACTTGGCAAGAGTTTCTTATATCTAGGAGGAAGCCGTAACGGTGAAACCAGACAGTCCTCCAAAACTCTTTTAGCCTCGTCTAGGAAGGGACAACGGTGGACGGCGTGACCACCTTCACACAGTTTACAAAGGGGGGATTTACTTTTCCTTTTTTGTCCCATTGCTTCGCTTTCACTAGTTGGCGGTGTACTTTTAACATGATCATCAGAGGTTGTTGACACTAGATTGTGCAAACGAGGAGACCAGTCCCTTAAGATCCGAGGGATGCAAGGACAGTCTCGATGATAGTGATCTCCTTTGCAAATGACACATGGAGATTTAGGCTTTGATGATGCAGTGTATGGATTTTCACTAGATGAAGCCTGGTTGCCCCTTTTCGCCTTTGGCTCCTTCTTCTTCTTCTCTTTCTTCTCCTTCTTAGTTACTTGATTTTTGGCTTTACCAGCTTCATCAAGCGAAGAGGAAGGAGGAGAGGGAGAATCAGACGAAGTAGAAGGTTGGGGGGTAGCTTTGGTATCGTCTTGTTGCTTACTTGATTGCTCAGGAATCACAGAGTTCTGAACGACAGAGGTTAAGAAGAGCCATACGGGCAAGCCGATTGTCAATCCTGGAAGCGACAATGTGGCCATATGGGGTGCACCAACATCTCCCCAAGAGGAGAAAGGACTAGGATTTTCTCCAAGGGGAAATCCTTGGTTGGTGGACTCCATTTTTCTCAACCTAAGACCAATGTAGGAAAGGTGACGTTTATTCCGATTAAAATAAATTTTAGATGCTTTGACATAACTTGTTTTTTCAATTTTTAAGAGTCGATAAAAAACAAAAGATGACTCTAGTCGCCTTCGATTTTTAATGAGCTTGAAGTGACAAGTGCTCAAATGGACCTTTTCCTTTAAGGAGTCTGAAAAGGAACAAAAGAGACTACTCTGGAAGTCTAGACAGAGGGATTACCAAACCAATTGCAAAAATGCAGAATACTTTTTACAGTACGACAGTCAATCTTCCCGAATGTTGTGTTCAGTGCATTGCGATCGATAGGGTGGTAGACACAGATTCCTATGGATAAAGGATATAGCCTATTGTGGTCTCCCAATATATACTCGACGGTACGTGGGAGCACAAGTCCGTACTGGCACTTGTCATCTCAAAGTGGAGGAATCACCCAACCAACAATGAAAACAACAGTTACCAGGCTTTACGACGCCGGAATACGTCTCTAGCCTAGACTTCTAAATGTTGTGCGTTAGGTTCCAAAGCATTTTTAGATTCATTAAATTTATTTTATAGTTGATCTTGTTTAAGAAATTTTCCTTTCAGGTTCACTGCATGATGTAGATATACAATTCCTAAAATGCAATCTAAGATGATAAACAATCGTTTAATCTTCTTTTTGCAATGAAAATCCTAGCTACTAAAGAAAGAGAGATGATATTCTTTCAACATAGAGCAGAGAGCACACACTATATGCATTGTCCTAAATCAAACCAAAAAATAGTCTAAATGCAAATGCACATGCATGTATTTGTTTTCAGCCTTCTTAATGTGTGAATGATAAAAAGAAAGCTAAGCGCAAATCTGAATTATTTTTCAAGGCGACATTACTAACAAGCTTCTTTTCAATACAAAATGAAGACAATGACGACACTTTGTGATTTCAAATTGGAAACTTGCTTTTGACACTTGAAAAACTAATAATTCAAATCAAATACAAGAGTAACAGTGTAATCGACTATCAAGAACAATCAGATTCTCTTCTATTACTGAAAATGACACTTACGACACTTCCAAATCAAGAAACGACAGTTCAATTACGCTACTTCTTTGTAAAAGAGAACTGGAAATGTCTCACAATACATAAAAAAATTTACAGTTCTTTGCACGATGGAGGTGGAATAATGGCAAGGAAGGGAGTTTCCACAGAGGTATACTGACTACAGATAGCAAAAATCCTGAATAGAACTGAAAAGAGTGAAGAAAAACCAAAGTCTGGAGGCAAAATTAGCCTTCTCTGATCATCGCACCTGTTACACAGGGATTCCAGTATGCATCCCACTTACAACACATGGGAAGTGTGGTGCATACTGATATCCTTGAAGAGAGGGTGCGATGGTACAATGCAAGACTTTTGATCCAGTTCTTGATCACAGTTTGCAGCACAGTTCAGGGATTTAGGCCGAGCAAGTGATAATCAGTAAATAAATCACAAGGGTAGATCTAAGGAGGTTACCAGAGCCACCACAAGGGCAATTAGGATGTTTGCAAATCAATTGCTCAGTTTATAAACAAAACCCGGAGATAGACTGAAGCAGCATTGATCTACTTTGCACTTGCATAGCAATTGCAGTTCCAAGGCTAGCTGGCTTGACTTCAGGCTTTGTCTGTAAGTTTATAAAACAAACAAGTATATAAAAGAAAACAAGCTATTCGCTCCCCAGCGGAGTCGCCATTTTTTTATCAGGAAATGTAGTGTCTATGCAGAGCTGCTAGTCCCACTAAGACTGGTAGCTATCTTAGAAACAAACAAACTAAAACTACTTTCGTTTTCCTTTATGAGAAGTAGATAAGAGGGGAACAAAGGAGACCAACCTCTGCCTTGCGCTTGGTTCCTTAATTGATTCCTCTCCCTTCTGATAGATCTTTTCCACTGGCTTCCTCTTCTACCCAGCTTCAAAGAGCACCCGTGGAATCAAAGCAGCATAACACTATCCAAGAACAGAGATCTACTATCACAAACAATGTAGGACCAGATATATATTGACCACACAAATGCATATATCATAAATCATACAAGAATGTGGAGGAAAACTTGAATAGCTTTATTAATATCAAGAATAGCAAAGAGGATTACAACCAATTGTTCTGACCCAACATCATCCCCTCAGCAAGAAAGCCCTTCTTCACCTCATGAAAAGCTTAGATCACCCAACACTATGATGTTACACTAAGAAACTAGCAGCACTTCCTTGCAAGATACAAAAATTCCAGCCTCTGGATCTCTGGGATGAGGGATCCATATATAGATGATTACAGGGAGGTGAGTTAGCTTCTGAGATTTTATTAGTGTCCTCTCTCTAATAGTTCTTGATTCCACTTGGAGATTGATGATCTCTTACTCATCCCTGGGCAAATTCAGAGGCAAGTGTCACAGGAGAAGTTTCTGGAAGATTCCATGATCATCCACCTTGCAAATTGACTCTGCCATTTGTCCACTCTCGCCCATCGCACCCCATAGAAGGGATTTTTAGTATTCATCGCACCTCCCATGTGCACTAGGTGGGATGCATCACACTTTGACCATGGAGCAGGTAAGATGGTCCAATTTTGACCAGTTCTGAGCAGTTTTTCATGGAGAACTTCTGGGAGATGATGTAATCAGCTGACCTTGTTCTTTTAGGGGTTGGAACAACACATTTAGGGACTTAGGAGCCCTTGGTTTATGGACATATATGATTGGGGTTGCAATTCCCAAAAATTTCTATAACACTCAGGATCTTGTGGGCCTTGGTTTTCCAATAATGATGCCCTCTGCAGATGCTAGAATGGAACTGGTGCATGACTTCCACAGATTGTCCTTTGTCTAGACATCTCAAGAGGATCCCTGATGGGTCTTTCCAATAGAGCAGGTTTTCATTAATGCAGAATTTGGCTAATCTGAGCTTAATGGCCCAAGCTTGACTCGAGCTAAGCCCTGGAGGGACTTCTAGCTTCTGCAAAAAATGAACTACACTAGAATACCATTCACAGGTGGCTAGATTTTCAGCCAAAGACTGATTCTGCTCTTGCTCTTCTGTTGCTTCCTCTGTCCACTCACCACCTGAATTTGAACCCACACAATTGATGTCTAACAAACTGCAATTTTCCTCAGCCATAAGCTTAGCCAAGCCCTGGCCTTTGACAAGCTTGGTGGGCTTCACCTCTATGTTGAACTCTATGAATTTTGCAATCCATTTAGCTCTCTTTCCATCAATATCTGGCTGAGTTAGGACGTCTTTTACTGAGGCTGAAGGTACATATGCAACCACTTTGGAATGCAGAATATAAATTCTGAATTCCTTTAAAGATTTTATGAGAGCATAAGCTTGTTTTTCAATAAGGTCATATGTTAGTTCAGCATTCCTCAGAGTTTTTCTGAAAAATGCCACAAGGTGCTCTACACCTTCATCACTTTTCTGCAATAGAACTGTTGCAAGTGTATCATAAGAGGCAAAAGAGAAGATATAAAACTCCCTGTTATAATCTGGGCTGATTAGAGCGGGAGCTTCCATGATAGCTTGTTTGATGGCTTCAAAAGAGCTTCTTGCACCATCTATCCATTTTATTTCTGATTCTTTCTTCAGCATGGAAGTGATTGGCTTCACTATCTCAGCGAAGTTTGGAATAAACCTCCTAACAAAGTTAATCTTACCCAAGAAAGATTGAATGTCCATTTTTTACCTTGGGATGGAAAATGTCTGAATTGCTTGAACTCTGGCTGGATCGATCTTCACACCTTCAGCAGAAACAATATGTCCCAGCAGTTTTCCTTCCTCTAGAGAAAAATCTGACTTCTTTGGGTTTATAGAAATTCCAAAACATCTGCACTTTAGAAACACCTTCTTCAAATGCTGCAAATGGTCCTTGTGATTGCTGGAAAAAACTGTTATGTCATCAAGGTAAATAAGGACAAACTTGTCCTTCTCTCCCACAAAGGCTATGTCCATGGCCCTCTGAAAAGTAGCCCCAACATTCATCAATCCAAAAGGCATCTTGGAGTACATGAAAGTGCCCCAAGGCATAATGAAGGCGGTCTTTTCCTGATCTTCTGGATGTACAACAATCTGATTGTAACCTGAAAATCCATCTAGGAAAGACATGACTTTAGCTCCTGAAACTTTTTGCAGCAAGTGTTCCATCTTAGGTAGGGGGTAGTTGTCTTTTTTAGAGCATTTTTTCAGATTCTTGAAGTTAACACAAAGCCTGATTTCTCCATTCTTCTTTCTTATTACCACAAGGTTAGCTATCCACTTTGAATACCTTAGGGGAACTATGATCTTGGCATCCAACAACTTCTTGATTTCCTTTTCAATCAAAGGCAATAAGAGGGGGTTGATGGGTATTAATTTCTGCTTAAAAGGGATGGTGTTTTTCTCCAGTGGAATCTTATGCTAAATGATGTTGGTGTCATAGGTCTTAAGCTCACTGTACTCCCAAGAAAAAATATCAGCAAATTGTTTCATCATGGTGCAATACTTAGAACTCTGGCAGAAGACAAGTCAATGGACAGATTTATGTACTTTGGATGGGCTGGACTCCCTACATTATGTTTATGAACAACAAACTCATTTTCTTTTTTGGCAGGCTTATGAGGTACATCATTATGATCAAACAGCTTCTCTAGGGGCACCAATCCTTTGGGTATATGGTTACTAGGCAGCTAAACAATGTTGTCATGTCCAATCTCATCCTTTATCTTGGACTGGTTGCATTCTTCAATGGTTTTGTTTTCTTGGTCTAACTGCATTTCAGATAATTCATCAATGACTTGTAAAACTTATTAATTTCATCATCATCTTCGAAAACTTTCGAGTATTTGACATTGTCAGACAGAGATGGTCTATATTTCACCTGAACTTCATAAGTCAATTTAGGAGGCAAAGGAGGAATAAATGTGCTAGCAAACACAACAAGGGAATCAGTAAGATGGTTCTTCATTCTCGGGATGTAAGAAATGCTGAAAATATTAAAAGAGTCCTTAACCTTCCATACCTCATCTTTGTATTCTTTCAGCCTTGGATGCTTTGCTTGGAAAGTTTTGTTGACTTGTTGAATGATAAGGTCTGCATCTTCAAACACCTTCAAACCTTTGATGCCCATTTCTTTAGCAACGTTTAAGCCCAATATCAAAGCTTCATATTCTTCTATGTTATTTGTGACCTGAAAAGTTAACTTGAAAGATAAATGAAAGCATTCTTGTGTGGGGGACACAAGGACTACACCTACCTCTGCAACTTTCTTAGAGCAAGCTCCATCAAAGAACATGTCCCAAATTTGTGGGACTTCTTCCTCTATGATCTGGCAAACCGATTTCTTAAGCTGCATGGGGGCCAACTAGGATTCTTCAATCTGAAGAATACAGGCTCCAAAATCAGTGTCAACGGCATAGATGGGATGATTAGTGGGACTCCTTTCATCACTGATTATACAAACCAACTGAGCTTCTTTGTATAATCTCCCACTCTCACCTCCAAAAACTGGGACAATAGCATAGGACAGTAGCATAGGACAAATTATTTTGCAATGTTCCACCTAATCTCTTGATCCAACCTCTGGAAAGAAACATGCCAAACATGGAGGGTACGTCTCCTAGCACAATATCCATCACCATGCTCTTCCTGGGTAGCTGAGACAAGGTGATGGCTAGGTCTTTGATTAATCCCAAACATTTCACTTTTCTAGAGTCAAAAGAAAAAAATTCATGATAAGACTTGGTAATGTCAAGACCCAACTCATCCATGACAGCCTTGGGGATTAGATTATGGCTGAATCTTGTGTCCAGAAGGCAGTTGTGAAGGATTTTGTCATGAATAGTCAAAGATACATAGAATGATGGGGAGTTGTCATCACAATTTTCTATCATTGGGTTGAGAACAACAGCTGGTTTGTCATCTTGCAGATTCACATAGTGAGTGGAGGCTTGGATAGCTTTAGGCTCAAGGGCCTTGAGGATATATCTCTTGAAGGACTCCTTCTTCACTAGTCCAATCAGAAGTATAGGTATGCTTAGCTTCTGAATTTCTGATTCAAAACTGAAAGGAGAAGGAGACTTGTCAAGGCCTCTTACCTCGCGAGATGGAGCTTTGAGGATGATAGGATCAACTGCTGGTCATTTATGCTTGTTAGCTTGATGTATGATAGGGACAACAGCTCTCTGAACGAGAGTTTCCTAGGCATTACTCATCTTCGACCTCGAATTATATCTGTGTTGATCAGCAGTTTGCAGAACAACTCCACCATCCCACTCTTGGCTGATCTGGTCATTGAATAATGACTGTTCATAGGTAGCTGAGGTCAAAAAGGAGGCAGTGCCTTTGTCTTCTAGAAAATGGATCTCATCATCTTCTTCAAACTACTCTTCTTCCATAACTACATTTTGGAAAGGGGTCTTCACCCTTTGGTCTTCATTGGCATCTTTGCTTCTTTGCAGAATCTGCAACTGTTCATTATCTCTTCTATATGGATTTGGATTTCTAGGAGCAAAGGTATTAGGAACTCTTCCTTTCGCAGGGTGCTGCTCAACCTCTAATTTGGAGATTTCAGAGGCTAATGACTCTATCATCTTGGTCATTTTATCAATCTTAGGATCTGAAGATGATGAAGATTCGGCCCTATGTCTTCTTATATCAACATTCCCCTTGAGCTTCTCTGCAGCCATGATGTTTGATTCCACTTCCAAGGCCGCATCCTGCATATCAGCCAAGGTAGCACATCGTCTCTCCCTCAATAGTAGATAGAAGTTAGAATCAAAGGCACTAGCATAGGTGAGTTTAGTAGAGCTAGTGGCGGGTTTTACTTCAGCTGGTATCTTGTTGTACATACGGTTAAACCTCTTATTAAAATCAAACAAGAACTCACCATTTTCCCTCTTTAAGTTCCCAAACTTGGTGTGGTAGTAGAGTAGATCCTTCTTATACCCCCAATGCTTTAGGAATGCATCATCTAAAGCCTCAATATCTGCTATAGAACTTGGGGTCAGTTCTCTAAACCATTTTCTAGCCTCTCCATCTAGACTTTGGACAAATACTCTCATCCATACATCATCTTCACTAATGTCTAGGTTATTAGCATAGCTATAGAATGATTCAAGATGTTCCTCAGTTGAAACACCTTCAGTCCTAGTGAACTTAGGCCTATACTTCTGATATTCTCTAGTAGGCATGGCATTCAAAGGAGTGGGCAGTACTAGAGGTCCATACCTAGCAGCTATGATTCTTTCCATTTTGGTAGGTGCTTGTGGTCCTGCCATAGCTGTGGCTGCTATAAGGGTACTGGAAGTCTGAATGACAGAGGGTTGAGGAGTGACTGATAGGACTAAAGGAATATGATTGATTGGAGGAGAGGCTTACTTCGGGCTTAGAATGGAAGGAGGAGCTAAAGAATAAGTAGCTCTATGAATCTCTGAGATTTTTTCTTCACTGCTAGTATTAGATGCTATACTCTCAACATGTATTTGTTCTAGTACATGATTTTCTTGAAGAGATATAAAATATTGTTTAGAGCTACCTAAATCTGATGCTCCTTTCTGCAGTGCCTTTCTTTCTTTGATGATTTTTTCAGGGTCAGATATTGGGTCAGCTTGTGGCTTCTAAGGATTTCTCTGATTATGCCTCACAAACTGAGCTAGAACTATGAAGTGGAGTCACCAAGAGGTTTGTCCTCCAGTAGAGTCGCCAGATAGATGATTACAACTGAAAAAGTGCCCAGACTTTGTCTATCATCAAAGCTAGATCTGTGTCATCTCCTAGGGAAGCTGAGCTTTAGTCTTCAATCCCCAGCAATGGTGCCAATTATGTTAGCACTCCAGGAAGCTCTGCTAGGTTGTAGCTCAAAGATTCCTGGAAACATATAAATCTTCAATATCGTTCTCCGAACTATTGGAATGGATTGGGGTTTGGATCAAGTCAGATGACCGTTTCAACTCTATTTCACTCAAAACATGCATGAACACCCTTAGCTAGACAAGGCTTTCAACCAATAATGCTCAATATATTATAGATTCAATGGATAGATGGAGAAACCTGACTGTACCAGCAGATACAAACATAAACGCATATGAATGGCCAGCTACAGAAAGTAAATGAAGCTTACAAATCTAATTTATCAATGCAGAGATAAGATGACAGTTATCTGGCATTTGACAGAGAAGAAAACATGAATAACCCATTCAAGTGTAAGCTTAGAAAAGAGGAAAATATGGTGATTGAACATACAACAACAAAAGAAGCTTGTATGACTGGAACGAAGATGAGACACTGAGAGGAGCAGAGTCTCCACAGTCTCCAAAATTTGAACCCTTGATACTCTAAACTTTCAACCATTTATAGGCCTTTTACAATCCTCTCGAACCCTTTGAGGCTCGAGAGGTCTTAATCTATCCCATCTATATTTTTCACAACTTGATGCCATGAATAGACACACATGGGCTCGAAGGTCTCTTTTTCCAACAACATTAACCAATTTCTGGTAAATTCACTGCGCTGTCAGGGGCCTTTCTCATGCCAACGATGCTCCATGATCACTTATGTTGGGCCTGCTGTATCGTGCTATGGCTTTTCCCCTTCCAGCCATCTGTCTCCTAGCCTCTGTCTCCCGGATGAGTGCATATAGCCTTCAAAATCCCTGAAACGGCCGCTTTCTATTTTACACAGAGAAACGTGTTCAAACTGTGAAAATCTGTCGCGAACACTGTTCATCCAGACTTCAAAAGTCCTTAAATCTGGTCTATTCTCCTATCGGGTCCGTCCTCAATCACCGTTGCAAGTCCCTTCGGCCTTGTTCTAAGGCTTCCCTTTGTATTTTGGAAATACGTTAAAACATTGGAAATACATTAAAAATGGCTCATGGTGGACTTCAAGTATTATGTAATTTCATTCCCAAACCCCTTCGGGTCTGGGTTTGATCGCATCGGCGTTGTTTCATTGTATTTCGTTAAATAATGAAAATATGCAAAATACATAGGAAAATTCCTTTAGGTAGATCTCAAATCTTATACAATAGCTTTAAGGAACTCTTTCAAGTCCAATTATCACATCGGACATCTCTATAGGTATAAGCCCCGCTCCTCTGTGAAGCTCCGATGCGTTTGATCGCAATCGCATATCACTATAACCCCGAGCTGTTTGGTGAGCGCTTTGTTGTGTTAGCCGATTGCAATTCTACGATGTAACATGGGCTGTCGATCTGCGCGCTTGATCGATGGTCCATGTTGACTTCGTCGATCGCCATCGCAAGTTTCACATAGTCTATGCCGATATCCACCGATTGCCACAGCCAATTGCGATCCGCCGACTGGATCTGGACCGTTGATCAACCAGATCTGACGGCTCTTGTGCATTCACTGTTGCCACCGTTGATAGCTATGTTTTTCTCTGTTTCCTTGGGTTTTTGCCTCCCGATAGTGTTTTTCCACTACTCTAAGGGCTCTTCTCATGCGGTTGTTCTAATCTTTTGAATGATCTTTAAGAAGGTTTTGAAGACTTCGAGAGTGTTTTGGATCCATTTTGGACCACATGCCAACAGGGCTAACAAGTCCTATATTAAGTTCGATTTTGAGTGAATTGATATCCTTTTCTAATTGAAACATGGGAGGATGATGATTCTAAGGTACCTCATATAAATAGGTTAATCTTGTATTTAGCATGGAACAAGAAATCTTCACATAGAGGGGTTGGAGGAATAGCCTGTTATATAGAAAGTAAAGTTTCTCCTCACATTTGGACTCATAAGATAGACCCTCTCAATCAATACATTTGAATATAAATCTATAACACTAAAAGTAAGGGATTTATATTGCAGTTTTCTACTTCACATATCAACTCTTCCCTATATAAGAAAAAAATATCGATAAAATTTTCCCTTAAAATACCTTGGAAAAATATATTTACGATTTGAGGAAAGAACGAAATATCCTTTTGTTAGGAGACTTTAATGTTAGAAATGAAACCAACCAAACTATTCTTTTAAGTGATGATTCCAACCCTAACCCTCTATGGCTAGTTGAGGGCCTTGTTTAGCTAGCAGATACAAAAGGAACTTTAAATACCTAATTGAGAATTTATTTGGTATTGAGTTGATCAAGCTTTGTAGTCTCGAGAACTAATAATTTGTAATGAAATAATCAAGTGGCCAAACTCTAACCAGATGAATTCTATTCACAAGATTGGTAGTAGTGCTATGGCTATGTAATATCTGATATTCCTATTTCCAACCAAATAGTAAATTTTGATATCTTAAATGACCATGAGCCTAATTTTGATCATGTATATTTAATATTAGCTCTAAATGTTTCCATGAAAAAGTGTCCCCATGCAAGAGAATTGTGAGAATGAAGGGAATATCCTTTTTGATATAAATAAAATTGATCTCTTCTTAAAGGATCGAAATAGGGATTTACACCTCTTAACATATAAAGATAACATCGAAAACCTATAGCATAATTTCACCACAATTCTCTTTTCTTTTTTAAAAAGTTCTTTATCAGGGGGTCATGTAAAAATAAAGGTAGAACAACCAACCATTAGCATGATAATGATGGTACAATTTCTATAATAGCAGCTATGAATGCCCCTAATAAATAATTAAGGCTTGATATCTTGTTAGCTAAAAGGCTTTTATTAAAACGAATAAAATGTATTATACAAATATAAATCAAGACCAGTAGTTGTAATCCTAACTTACAAGGTGCAAGAACACGCTACATTACACTAATAACATCAAGAACACACATACAAGAATACACAAAGAGAAACAGAATTTGGGAAGGAATTCCAACCAGATTTCTATTAGTCTTAATGTGTATTTATACATGAGAGATGTGGTTGGAGTGATTGTACCTGCTCTTAACCACCCATTCACTTTACCTCATTTATTTACAAGGTATTACTCACATTTACATAGTTTTTTATGTATGATGACATACATAGGCCTAAGATGCCCCTCAACATCTCCCCCACCCTCAATGTAGGATCAGGATGTAAAAACGTTTTGGAGCTCTTCTCCTTGGAGAAGTATCATTATTGTAGATCAAGCCTGCATACAATTTTGTATAAGTAACTTAATCGCAACAACCACCAGTTGGATAGATAGATGCACGCGTAGAAGGCTTACTATGACTTCTACTTGTTTGGTGGCCACTTTTTGTAGATATCAATTGTTCACATGAGAGATGTGGTTGAAGCTATTGTACCTTCTGTTATAGCTCCAAACCTCACTCTTGATGTTTGTGATGTTGCACTCATGGCCTAGGGCAACCCCTCCTTCCAGACCTGGTCCAAATATTCAAAAACAGTATTTTACTCCTTATATGTGACATTTCCCTGAGATAAACATGTGCGTACGTGGGTTTGTGTATACCCAACCCACGTATATGTCTTAAAACACTTAAAAAAATTAAAGCTCCTTAATTTCGGGCAGAGATCATGGGTTTTAGTTTCTGATTACCTATTAGTTCCTGTGGCCCAACTGTTCCCAACGAATTCCCAACTAAAAAACTACTTTGGGAGAAGTATAAAAAGGATTCAATGGGAAGGCCTAAGGGAGGAGAGAATAGAGAGAAATATCACTCTGCTGAGATTTTCCCTGACCAGGTCTGAAGATCCTTGTGCTTCCAGCACTTCCCCCATTTACAGGAAACCCTTGTTTCCTTGTGTGATGATGCCTTTCTACTTGAGAGATCATGCAGTGAGTCATGGAAGGAGTTTGTTGAAGGCTTGAGACTGGACGAATCTGGAGGACGGTTCCACTTGGAGCCTGTGAAAGGACGAATTAGGTTGAAGGACTAAAAGGAACTCCGAGAGGGTTTGGACCCTAACTAGATCTTCTCAAACGAATGACCCTCAAGTGCACCCCTTTTTCGTATAGTTTGTTTATATTAGCATCATGGCTATATGAATGCGTGTTTCTCTCTATAAATAACCTCTGATCTGCTAGGGTATCAACCCGAGACCCTAGGGGAATTTATCCCTTAACACCTTCTCTCAACCACCCATTAACTCTACCTCTTGGATTTATTAGGTATTCATCATATTTACATAGTTTTTCATGTATGATGACATATATAAGCCTAAGAGGCCCCTCAACAATAGTTATTGCACCGATCTAAATAAGACCCCATGAAGTTTCATAAGAAAAATCTAATTTGTAAAATGAGAAAAATAATTTGATTCCCTTGAAAAATTGGAATTCCCACCTTGAAAATATTTAATGAATCCCCTAATGTGATGGACACCATTTTAAATTCCCTTATAAAGGATGAACCATTTTCTCTCAAAGACATTATGTTTGAAATTAAGTGGCTCACTACAAGGAAAGATAAATAAATTGAAGGTTACTAAGTTGAAACTTTTAAAATAGGACGTCTATCTTCATCCCTCACATACAAAAGCTTTTAAAAAAAGAAGGCCTATCCTCATCCCTCACATATAGAAGATCTTCAATTTGAAAATGAATCAAGGCTTCCCTAATATTTGTAGGCAGAGCCTCAATGTACCTATCCTTAAAAGTGGAGATAAAAACAGTCCCTCTAATTATAGCATCGTTATTATTAACGATATTTTGGCCAAGTTATAAGGGATTATTTTGGAAACATAGATTAAGCCATGGCTAGGTTTATGAGATATCATTCAACTAAGCACCACCTTATTACTCTATGGATGATTTTGGAAGAGTGTTTCCATGATAAAACTAATCTCTTGTATTGTTTTGTTGATTTTAGAAAATGTTTTGATATTATTCCCAAAAAAAATGTATGGAAGAGGTTAGAAGAGATAATAGTTCCTCTAAAGTTTAGGGTTGTTATGACAAGGTTGTATGAGAATGTTATTTCTAAGTTCAAGACCACTAACAATTGGTCATATTAAATTAGCTACAATATTAGACTTAAACAAGTTGTCCCTTGTCCCCTACCATTTTTTGCATATACATTGATCGACCTACAGAATGTTGGAAGGTGTAGGTTGTGTTGGCCCCATGCTCACTAGTATAGTCATGACTCTTCTCCTTTATGCTGAATTTTTTTTCTTTTGGCAAGAAGTCATTACAATATTGGTAAGAAACTAAGAATCCTCCAAGATTTTTGTTCCAAGATGGGTATGGTTGTTAATATTTTCAAAACAAAATCATGATAATTAAATCTAGAAACATCAGATATGAAACATTCATGTACGATAACAACAAATTGGAAGTTACTTTGCAAAAATATATTGAAATTTCAATGTATATCACAAGCTCAATTGGAATTATAGCATTGAGAAAGGTATAAATGGAGAAATAAAAGCTTATTACGAGCTTGAAAAAAATTGTAAATGAACATCTCTTTGGATATGGGATATAATGAAACTCCTTTTGAGGACTCTTGTCACTTTTTCTATCTAATATTGAAATATGACAAAGGGTTGTGAAGGATGATAGAACAAACCCAAAATAGATTTTTAAACCGTACAGTCTTAAGATTAAAGAAAATCCACCCTACTCTATCCTTCTAATTGAAGTCTTTCCCGTAGTGATAACATGGCTAGGAATAGGTATCTTATGTATAAGAAAAGGATAAACAACATGGAACAAAAGAGGTTTCCTGAAATTGCCCCTATTTCTAGCCAAAATCACCACCTTAGGCATAAGCAGAGATGGCATAAGGATGCGTAATTTTTTCTAAGCCGTTAGGGGATAAAGGAGGATATGATTTCACAGAGTATAGATAACATTAAAAATATCATTGCATTGAAATTTAAGGAGAAGTTGTGAGGTGATAATGAGTTAGAGGGGAAAAAGGAAACAAAGATGGGGGGTGATCAACCTAAATCTTGGAAATAAAATTATCTTTCTATCTTGATTAATGTAAAGGAGAAGATAAGTATTGCTAAAATAAGAACAAATTCTCATGAGGTTTCTAGTGAAGTTAGGTATTGGTCAGTTCCCAAAACAACATGGGATGATAAAAGATTTGCTACAGTCATACATGGTCGAAAATTAAAAATACTTTCTCTTTCATTGTTCAACTAATACTCACACTAAATTTAAAGTTCAAGATATTTGTCACACTACCAACCTTCTTAACCTTTTAAGTCAATAAAATTATGTTATTCATAGAATGATTATCTTAATGTTTTTTTAGTATAGAAATAAAATACCAATAAATTCAAAGTAATCTCTTACCTTCTTTTCATCTTATAAATCATTTCCCAATAGTAGACTATAATAATAATCATCATCAAAAAATTATTATGATTTATTCTCCTATTAATATCTTAAATGTAAATTTTTTATATCTATCTATTTAGTTACTCAAAAGATTTAGTAGAAATGAAAAAAATCTTCCTAATTAATTTATTTCAACTTCTAATTGATATGTCATCAAAAATATATTTTCTAAACAAACTCTTAAACTAAGAGGGATAATCTACTTTTTTGAATTAAACTTTAATATATTTATATACAATATTATGTTATCAGGTATATTAATCAATGTAATGTTGGTTTGTGGAAATTGGTATTTATGTTCACTTTCTATAAAACTCAACCTGGTTGCTTAACCAAAATTACCCACGGCTCACTTGAACCCTATTAAATGTATCATAAAATTAACAAAACCTTCAAGAAAATCATACCAAATTTGAATAAAAAACCTTTTTGTTATTCCAAGCGACCATTCTATTGGAAAGGACAACATTGTTGATGAACCTTGAATACCTTGGACAAAGGATTCCAGCTAACCCAGGATTTTTAAATATATAATACAAATTCACAAAAAACCCATGAAGTTTCAACAACAATTGAAGCCTTGAAGGATTTTCTTACCTAAATTGAACCTGGTTAAAGTATATTTTAAGAGTCAACATGGTTGTTCCTGAAAGTATTCCAGGTTTACAAGAAATGGAAGGTGTA
This sequence comes from Pinus tabuliformis, assembly GCA_031772625.1. Taxonomy (NCBI): domain Eukaryota; kingdom Viridiplantae; phylum Streptophyta; class Pinopsida; order Pinales; family Pinaceae; genus Pinus; species Pinus tabuliformis. The sequence continues at coordinate 1,594,597,376 of CM062820.1, read as the reverse complement.
TTCCTAGATTTGAGCCAATTGAAGATTCTAGCACAGCTTTCGTTAATTATAAACACCAATTTGAAGCAAGGAATATCCAATAGAGAGATATGTAATCCTTCATAATAAGGATTTTCTAATACAAATTCGATATTACACAATGAAGGTTACAATGAATTTCTCCTTCTCAATAACATTTATTATGATAATCTATCTGCATTCATGGAGGCACAATTATGCAACAACAATTTGTCACAGTGCTATTTACAATTTTGGCAATTCTTTGGCGAACATGGGGAACTGGTTAGCCTAGAATCCCACCACTGCTAGAAACATCGATAAACCACCCTATGGAGAAACTTATTTCAAAAGAGCTACATGCCAATTTTCTGATGACCGATTGTTGGAAATAATAATTCCAACCACCGCCTTAAACACTCTGACAAACACCATGCTTTCCCAGTCAACCACTACGCGATTGCTATTTTGTTTGTAGGAAGAAGCACTGAAGTCAAAACAGAAGGATTGAAGTCAAAAGAGAAGTACAACATGGACCATTTCGCAACACAACAGAGGAGTTCAGGCATTTAATAAAATTTGGTAAATAGATATGGGAAAACATTTACTCCGCGACTGTTTCCCACACTCCACAACATTTGCAAGCTCAGAAAATTGTTTACTATGTAAAATCGCCCATGTTGCGTATTAAATATTTTCTCTGTTATGTAATTAATGTAAAATTTGTGTGTTAAGATAAATATGCAAGTAAAAGTCATTTGTAACATTGGGCAAGTTAGAGAGCGAGAGTATGTGAGAAGAAAATAGTGGAGGAAATATTGGTGGGTGTGTGAAAACCAATTCTATGGAGTTTTACAGAAGTTTACACCGCAACCCAGTAATGCCTAAATCACTATAAGTTTGTTGTGTTTTTCACTTGGAGCTGCAACCTCCATTTATAACGTGAATGTATTTCTTTATGTTTTAACATATAATATAAAGTGTGGATAGTTGTGTTATGGTATCAATCCTTTGCAAGTAAATTTACAGCAACCTCCTTTTAGTTTACTCTGCTTTTCCATGAGTGAACTCTATGTTTTAATTAAGCCACTATGTGGTTGCGATATCCTTGCCGCAACCTAAGATTTACCTTGCCGCAACTAAAGTTGACCTTGCCTACTTTTTTGCAACTGAGCTCCTTTGCCCTCGTAAAATCATTTTTCTAACATGGTATCAGAGCAGGTTGAATTTTGTTAGAATAAAAACAAGTGTTTTTATTAGTAGTGAAAATTGTTTTGAGGGTAGATTGTTTTTTAGCATATTTACTAGAAGGTAGAAAGTTTTTTTTTACACTCAGAAATGGAAACATCAAGCACAAGCTTGACAATTCCTTAGATACCTTAGTTTAATGGAAAAAAATATGATTATTGGGCTATAACAATGAAGGCCCTGTTTTCATCTCAAAACATTTGGGATTTGGTGGACAATGGTTTTCAAGAACCAGTAGATGAAGCAGCATACAATGCCCTGTCTCAAGTAGAAAGAGATTTGTTAAGGGACAACAACAAGAAGGATTCAAAAGCCATGTTCTATATTTTTCAAGCAGTTCATGAAAGTATTTTCCCAAGGGTTGTAGCAACAACGAAGTCCAAGAAAGCATGGGACACCCTCCAGACAACCTACCAAGGCATGGAAAAAGTCAAGACAACAAAACTACAAATGTTGAGAAGAGATTTTGAAACACTTTGTATGAAAGAGTCTGAGAATGTAGACTCATTTTTTACACATGTAATTGGGTTGGTTACTCAAATTAGGTCTCATGGTGAGACACTTGAAGAAAGGAGAATAGTTGAGAAAGTTTTGAGAAGCTTGCTAGCAAGGTTTGATGCCATTGTTGTGGCCATAAAAGAGACAAAGGATCTCTCACAGTTCTCAGTGGATGAGCTTCATGCATCACTGATTTCTCATGAACATAGACTGAATAGAGCAACAAGCTCCTCATTGGAGCATGCCTTCAAGACACAAGTTTCCTTTGGTCAAGGTCGAGGCAGAGGAAGATCATATGCTAGAGGAAGAGGAAGAAGCCCACACAGAGGTGGAAGAAGCAACCCTTCAAGCTCAAGTGGAAGGGGCAGCAATCAAAATCCAAGTCAAGGCCCAAGCCAGAATCAAGCACAAGGTCAGAGGTATGATAAATCTCAAGTTCAATGTCATTACTGTAAGAAGTATGGTCATTATGCAAATGAATGTAGAAAGAAGCAATATGACATTAGTAACAAACCAAGTGTAAATTTCACAAAAGAAAATCAGAACCATGATAGCATGTTTTTAGCTTGTAATGTAGCACAAGAAAAACAAAGTGATATATGGTATCTAGATTTAGGGTGTAGCAACCACATGTCAGGCAACATAGAAATGTTTTCCAATATAGATGAAAGTGTGAAATCTAAAGTGACATTAGGGACTGATAGAAAAGTCTTTGTCATGGGAAAAGGAAGAGTTAATATCCTAACAAAGAAGGGGTAGAAGAAGTACATCTTAGATGTTTAATTTTTCTTCGATCTGAAGCATAACCTCATAAGCATTGGGCAGCTCATGCAAAAGGGTTACCATGTCTTTATAAAAAATGATGTGTGCACAATTTTGGATAGGCCTCCAAGAAGAAAATTGATTGCAAAGGTTCAAATGACAAACAATAGAATGTTTCCCCTAAAGATAGAAGGTGCACAAGCACAACTATCAATGAACTCACAAGAGGATAGAAGAAAAGAGGCAGCTGTCACACAAGTGAACTATCAAGCAGAGGTCAAAGATGAAAACTGGTTATGGAATTCGAGATTTGGACATCTCAACTTTCAAGGTTTGAATTTGCTTGATCCGGATTTAAACAGGAACGCAATAGATTACAGAGATAACCATAAATACAGAGATGCAGCGGAAATAATACTTCATTTCATTAATGGAAAATACTGAAATATGCTTACAACCAGAAATGGAAATAAAGCAGCTAGGGCGATGGTAGCTTATCTCTGAGAAGAGATGTGGTCGCTACATGCCTCTAAACTGTTCTGAACTGTGTTACAATGAGGCTCGAAGGCCTATTTATTGTTGAGAAACAATGGAAAACCCTTCACATCCCGAAACCTAACCCTAGAAGATGAAACACCAAATTGTGGGCCCCGTTTGGGTAAATTGGTACATCAATTTCCCGGGGTCGTAACTTTGGCATACGATCTCCGTTTGACCCGTACGATAGCTCGTTAGAAAGATCTATCCGAGTACTACCACTTTGGGAGGCAACATCAATCCATGGACCCATGTTGCCCTAGAATCCTAAAAAACGTCGTTTAGGGCCTCAAAACGGCTCCAGAAGTTTAGGACCCGAAAAACTGCTAAAAATAGTAAACTGTGCTACAATTTAGGAAACTGAAAAGACTGAAAGAGACAGTTGTGGGGGTCCAAATGGGATAGGTGGGTGGCCACCAACATCCACCTAGATCATTCCTCCCCCCTTAGGAAGCAATGGTCCCCATTGCGTTGAGTTCCTCCATCTGCTGAACTTGTCCTGCAATCTCTGATGTGTCTAGTGATGGTGGAAAGCATGGTCGACGATGGTCCACATTGAACATTTGGTGCAGGCGAAGGAATGGAGGAATGATGTGCTCCAAAGCATTGTTCCCCATAGCCTTGGTACTGCTGTAAGGACCATGTTGGAGTGATCTGAGCTTCTGATGGGTTCTGGTAAGGCGTTCTCTCTGTCGATGCAACCAGACTTTGTTGCCCACCTGAAACTTGTGTGGTACCTCTGTGGGTGAGGAGAAGTTGTTCCTGTGTTCTGTCATGACCGTATCCCTTTGCTGCTGCTGTGTGGAGGAATCCTTTGCAGGGGTCATGGATGTAGCAACGATCTTCCCCTTACTTTGGGAGTGAACCAGACATATGAATTTCCTAGTCTGTGATATGAGCTTGCTGCCTTTCTTGGTAGTGATCAAGGATGTGGCAGTAGGTGGGGCTACCTCTGGTATCCTGTATAATGAATTGTTCAAAGAAATAATGACAGCACGAGGCCTTGAATCATACACAGCATGTCGCCTCCACAAGTATGGCTGGCCTAATAATACATCACAAACATCCAGAGGTGTAACATCACACAATACCTCATCTGTGAAGGGTTTGATGCTGTATGGAAGGCGGCACTTCTGGCGAACTTTGAGATCTCGTCCTTCATGAAGCCACCTGATACTGTATGGTTGCGGGTGTGGTGTAGTCGGTAGGCCCAACCGCTTCACGACCTCTGCTGAAATAAGGTTCTTTTGGCTGCCACTGTCGACAATGAATTGTAGCGGCGAACCCTTCACCCACATCTGTGAGTGGAAAAGACGCTCCCCTTCCTCTGGATTTTCGGGCTCATCTTTCTGTATCTTGGCAGTGGCAACAGTGGCGCTGGGATCCGCATCAATGATCTGCTTCCCTTTGCCATTCCCCTTGTCGGGTTCTGGCTCAGGATCGGAACATGCATCTGATTCGGAAGCCTTCAACTCGGCCACCAACGACTGCTTGGTCCGACACTCACTTGTGTTATGAGTGGGACTCTTGTGGAACTCACACCACTTTCCTGTGTCCTTCTTCGGCTTCATGGTGTTGTTCTTTTCTTGCGGCTTCGACGGGTTGTCTTGGGTCACCCCGCCTTGGCTTTGTCCTTTGGGCTTCGGATTTGCAGATCCAAAGTCTCGCTTCTTCTGTTTGAACTTTTGCTCGATTTTGACAGCGTATCGGTATGCTGTGCCGAGTGAGGGGATGTTCAAGAACCCCATCTCTTCCTGGATGTATTTGTGTAGGCAGCCACGGTATTTGAGTACCAGATGCAGCTCAGAATCTTTGATACCCAACTGTGTGCGAAGGGTATGAAAAATGTTTGTGAACTCCGGCACATCTTGGTCTCGTCCCTGCCGCAGTGTGGTCCATTTGATGTATTTGTCCTCATAGCTTCCGACAGGGTAGTACTGCTCCTTGATGGCATCCCGGAAGTCATTCCAAGTGGGTGCGGCTGAAAATAGTGAGCCTGTACTTTCATCCTTCTGCTCGCAGTAGGTTTCCCACCAGTCCTTGACGTGGGGGGCTGCTTTGAGAAGAGCGAAAACAATCTTTTCCCGACTTGAAAATTCGTGAACAGAAAAATACCCATCTAGCAGATTTAACCATTTATCTACGGCATCTGCGTCTATTTGACCCTCGAATATGGGGATTTCAAAATTAAATTGTACCTTAAACGGTGTGCCATTTCCAGAGTCGCCGTTGGAAGTCGATGCGTCGCCTCTGGGTAGCCGCTGAAGGATCTGCGCAAAGCTATCCATCATCGCGTTCCTTTGTCGCTCGAGCGCTTCTTCGAGCAAGATTTTGATAGGATCTCCTACCCCCTCGTCTTTCTTCTCATCCGCCATGGGAGGCCGTCGAGATTTGCGAGGCTGGTCTTGCAAAGGTTCGACCAGTTCAAGCCCTAACTCCTTATATCCCGACCTCGTTGGGGACATGCAAAGAAAAACAGAGAAAAAGCAGACCGCTCTGATACCACTGATCCGGATTTAAACAGGAACGCAATAGATTACAGAGATAACCATAAATACAGAGATGCAGCGGAAATAATACTTCATTTCATTAATGGAAAATACCGAAATATGCTTACAACCAGAAATGGAAATAAAGCAGCTAGGGCGATGGTAGCTTATCTCTGAGAAGAGATGTGGTCGCTACATGCCTCTGAACTGTTCCGAACTGTGTTACAATGAGGCTCGAAGGCCTATTTATTGTTGAGAAACAATGGAAAACCCTTCACATCCCGAAACCTAACCCTAGAAGATGAAACACCAAATTGTGGGCCACGTTTGGGTAAATTGGTACATCAATTTCCCGGGGTCGTAACTTTGGCATACGATCTCCGTTTGACGCGTACGATAGCTCGTTAGAAAGATCTATCCGAGTACTACCACTTTGGGAGGCAACATCGGTCCATGGACCCATGTTGCCCCAGAATCCCAAAAAAAACGTCGTTTAGGGCCTCAAAACGGCTCCAGAAGTTCAGGACCCGAAAAACTGCTAAAAATAGTAAACTGTGCTACAATTTAGGAAACTGAAAAGACTGAAAGAGACAGTTGTGGGGGTCCAAATGGGATAGGTGGGTGGCCACCAACATCCACCTGGATCATTGCTGCATAGAAAAAGGCATGGTGATAAGCTTTCCACTCATAGAAAAACCGAACAACCTATGTGAAGGATGTATCTTGGGCAAGCAACATAGAGAGACATTTCCAACAGGAAATTCAGTAAGGGCAAAGGTGCCTTTGGATATTGTCCACTCAGATTTATGTGGACCAATGCAGACACCATTAATCGATGGCAGCTACTATGTATTGACATTCATAGATGACTACACATGGAAGACATGGGTCTATTTTCTAAAACAGAAAAGTGAAGTGTTTGAGCACTTTCGCCAATACAAGGCTCTTATTGAGAAGCAAAGTGGACACTACATCAAATTCCTTAGGAATGACAAAGGCGGTGAATACATCTCAAATGACTTCCTTCGATTTTGCAGGGAACATGGAATTCACAAGTAATTTACAACAAGATATACACCTCAGCAAAATGGTGTGGCAGAAAGGAATAATAGGACCATTATGGAAATGGCAAGGAGTATGTTGAAGGTAAATCATTTTCCAAATTTGTCGCATATGCAACATATATCTTGAGTAGATGTCCAACCAGAAGCATCCATAACGTAGTTCTTGAAGAGGCATGGAGTGGAAGAAAGCATAGCATCACTCACATGAGAGTTTTGGATGTATGGCTTATGCACATGTCTCAAATGAGTTGAGGAAGAAGTTGGACAGCAAGGGGGAGAAATGTATATTTGTTGGATACAGTGATAAATCCAAGGCTTACAAACAGTACAATCCATTAACCAAGAAGGTGATAATCAACAGAGATATGCAGTTCATAGAAGAGGTAGCATGGGATGGAATTTTAGAGAAGAAAGTCAATGTGAAAGCATGTACACCACATGAGGACAAAGAAGAATTGACAGTAGCAAACCATTCCTCAACAATGACTCCCTGTAATCTTATTCAAGCGCAACAAAGCAGGCAACAAGAAACTCCATCAATAAATAATAAGACATTTTCATATAGTAAAGAAAGTGTTTCTCCAAGCAAGCCGCAAAGCGCAATACCAAGTGACATGTCAAGCCCATCTTCAGCAAGCACAAGAAGACCAAAATTTAGAAATTTAAATGAAATTTATGAGCAAGATGAAGTTGATAGCAACACTGGTCTGAATTCATTATTTTCTTTGTTTTGTCATGTAGATGACCCAATCCATTTTGAAGATGTAGTGAAAGAAGAAAAATGCGTTGCAGCAATGGAGGAAGAGATAGGAGCAATAGAAAAGAATGACACATGGGAGTTAGTGAACCTTCCACAAGGAAAACAAGTCATTGGAGTGAAGTGGGTCTATAAGACCAAGAGCAATGTCGACAACAAGATTGAAAGGCACAAAGCAAGGCTAGTTGTCAAAGGATACAAGAAGAAGCATGGAAGAGATTATTCAGAAACGTTTGCGCCAGTTGCGAGGATGGAGATAGTGCATACAATTGTGGTGATTTCTGCACAACATAAATGGAAACTGTATCAAATGGACGTAAAGTCAGTGTTCTTGAAGGGACTGCTGAAAGAGGAAGTGTATGTTGTGCAACCGCTTGGTTATCAGGTAGAAGACCAAGAAGACAAAGTGTATTGGTTGAGCTTTCGAGCATGGTATAACAAGATAGATGCCTACTTGTTGAACAATGGTTTCGACAAATGTGATGGTGAGCCTACTCTCTACATCAAAGAGAATGATGGTAAGATTCTCATTATTTTCTTATATGTAGATGATTTAATTTTTACGGGCAATGATGATTTCCTCATCACTGATTTCAAACAAGTCATGAAAAGTGAATTTGAAATCACTGACTTAGGATTGTTAAGATATTTTTCGAGCATAGAAGTAAAGCAAATAGAAAATGACATTTTTATCTCTTAAGCAAAGTATGTGGTAGATATTTTTGGAGAGGTTTAATATGCAGAACAACAAGCCCGCTTCAACTCCAACTGTCATGGGATTGAAGTTGAGCAAAGAATATTGCAGTGGCAATGTCAATCCGACGTTATAAAAAAGTATGATAGGCAGCTTGATGTATTTGACTGCCACTAGGCTAGATATTCTAGTGCCACTCTAGTTTCCTGACCCTAATATGACATTATCTTAGATACCTTATTATTTGAGGAACTCAGGTTGAGGATCCATGTTATAACATTTTTGTGCCCTACAACTCCAAGCATGAAATTTCCATAAACCAAGGGCTCCTAAGTCCCTAAAAGTGTTGTTCTAACCCCTAAAGGAACAAGGTCAATAGATTACAGCTTCTCCCAGAAGTTCTCCACCAGAAACTGCTCAGAATTGGTCAAAACAGGATCATTGCAGCTGCTCCACTGGCTAGGTGCGTTGCATCTCACCCAAATGCACTGTGAGGGTGCGTTGCATTTCAAAACTCCCCTCTGTAGGGTGCGATGGACGAGAAATGACAAATGGTAGTGTCATTCCGCGAGGTGGAGAGGCAATGGAAGCTTCTAGAATCTTCTCCTGTGACACTTGCCTCACTGAATTCGACCAAGGATGAGTAAGAGGCCCTCAGTCTCCAAGTGGAAGCAAGAACTGACAGAGAGAAGACACTAATCAAATCACAAGCTGACTCATCCTCCTTACAGATATCTATATATGGATCCCTCATCCCAGAGATCCATAGGCTGGAATTTTGCATATTGTAAGGAATTGTTGTTGGTTTCTAGAGACAAACATCAGATTGTTGGGTGATTTATGCTTTGTTTGAGGTGAAGAGGAGCTTCTATGCTGGGAGGTTGATGCTGGGTCAGAACCACTGGTTGTAACTCCTCCTAGATCTTTTCTTGTTTATCAATAAAAACTATTTGAGTTCTCCTCTATGCTTTTGTATCATTGATGCTTGTTACATTTGTATGGTTAACTTAAATCTGATCCTAAGTTTTTTATGAATATAGATCCATGTCTTTGTATAGTGCTCTTCTTCTGTGATCTTACAGGTACTTTGTGAAGCTGGGCATGCAAGGGAGCAGGTAGCTGGAGACTATCAAAGAAGAGAGGGATTGGATCAAAGGATTAGCGCAAGACACAGGTTGGTTCTTTCTATTCCTCTCTATCTATAATTCATAAAGGAAATACAAAAGTAGTTTTTCTCTGTTTGTTTCTAAGGCAGCTGTCACACCTTAGTGGGATAGAGCAGTTCTAAATAGACACTTTTCCCTGTAACAAAATGGCGACTCCACTGGGGAATGTCTAATTAGTTTGTTTGTGTATCATTCTTTGTTGTTTGTTTCATAAACTTATAAGTAGCTTTCGAACTGCATTTGCCATAACAAATGCAAAGTAGATAACTACTGCTTCAATCCATTCACTGGATCTGTTTATGATTTAAACAACTGTTATAGCTCCAAATCTCACTCTTATGGTTTGTGATGCTGCACTCATGGCCTAGGGCAACCCCTCCTTCCAGACCTGGTCCTAAAATTTAAAAAACAGTGTTTTATTCCCTATACGCGACATTGCCCTGAGTTAAATGCGTGTACACGCGGGTTTGTGTATACCCAACCCGCGTGTATGTATTAAAACACTTAAAAAAAATAATAAATTCCTTATTTTCGGGCGGAGATCGCGGGTTTTACCTGCTGGATCACCTGTTAGTGCCCGTGGCCCAACTGTTCCCAACCAACTCCAAACTAAAAAACTACTTTGGAGATGGTATAAAAAGACATCAAAGGGAAGGCCAAAGAGAGAGAGAGAGGAGAGCAAGATTATTATGCTGAGATTTTCCCCTTAGACTAGGTCTGAAGTCCTTGGTGCTTTCTAAACTTCCCCCATTTTGCATAGGAAACCCTTGTTTCCATGTGTATTGGTGATCATTCATCCTTGATATCATCATTGAGTAAGACTTGGAAGGAGCTCTTGTTGGAGGCTTGAGGCTGGAACGAATCTGGGAGGAAGCTTTGCTTGGAGCCTGCTGAAGGTGTTCAGGTGATATCTTTCCGTTATATGTACTTTATTTGCCTTTATATATAAAGAAACACGTCTTTGTTCCCGAAACAATCTTTCTTTATGCTTATGAGATTCTTGTTTTGAATTCTTATGCAAGTGGTTACTTAAAGATTTTTTATAACTAACTTTATAGCATAAAGATGGTTTATACATAAGTATTTGTACATGTACTGTTGTGTTCTTTGATTTGTTTGTCTTGCAGGTCAAAGGAAGAAGAAGGGAACTCCAAGAAGGGTTTGGACCCTAAAGGCCTTCTCGAACGTAGGACCTTAGGTACGTACCCTTAACATTAGAATTTGCTTGAAGTAAAGATAATGGCTGTATGTGTGTTTCTTTGAATAAGCAATTTTCAGTCTGGTAGAGTCTTAGCCCAAAGGACCCTAGGGGTATTTTCCCTTCAACCAGAATTGGCGACTCCGCTGGGGACAGCACTCTTGTTGTTCCTAGTTTGGGTAGTCTTCAAGCCAATCAAGGCTCAGCCCCTCTGTTTGTTGGCTCTGACTGTCTGATCTGTTCTTGAACTCCAAGCTTTTCCAGTTTTTCAGTCTGTGTTTTTTATTTTTCTTGAAAGACTTCAGATACGCTCTTTTTCTGGATTACAGAAGCGTATATACGCAAGTTGCACTAAGCGAACCCGCGTATACGCAGGTTTCCTTAGTTACAGTCGTGTGTACACGCATTCTGCACATAATTGCAGGCGCGTATATTACATAATTTTCAAGATTTATAAATTTTCTTGTTGTTGAATGTTTGTCTGGTGGTTTGGGTCAGTTTCAAGCAGTCATTTTCCAGTAACAGTCCTCTGTTTAACAGGGGGCATCTTGTTCTGAACTCTCTCTAGTCATAAGGAGTACTAGTCTTGTTTTCGTTGATTGCAAGCGTCATTGATTCTTGACACACAAGATTTCTGGTTAAGAATCTTGACTGCTCTGTTTTGGCAGAGTAGGAAGATTGGATTTCAACCTTTGTGTTCATTTTTGTTTTGATGACCCTTTTGTTTGCTTAACGAAACCATTTTTGTGACCATTTGCTCCTTCGTTTCGGGAAAGTTGTTTGTTATCATTTTCTTGAAACTTGTCTTTTGATCTTTTGGACTTTCATTGCTGCTTCTGATTGTCAAAAGCGATTTCAAACACATTTATTTTTGTTGAGTTTTCATCATTTGAAAGGTGTCAATTCACAAAAGTGTTTGGTTGCCTATTTATCAATCATTGGTGTCAGTATTTTTGAGAGCTTTCCGTTGAAAAAGACTTTTTCGTTTGATTGAAAGAAAATCTTTTGAAAGTTTTGGGTTTCGCTTTCTTAAACTTGCTTTTCATTTGATTTCCTTTTTTGTGAAGTGAAAGTTCTTTGTTTTTATCTTAAAACTTGTTTTTATTGTTTGGACGAAATGATTGGTAACATATCATCTTCTATCTAAGCATTTTAGTGGCAAGACAAAATTTGGTAAAGCAACAACTTTCCTTCTTTGTTTTTAGAAGTAGTCTTTACATCTTGCATCCAAATATAGTTCTTGCATTAGGATAGATTTGCATCTCTTTTTAGGCATATTTAGTTCTGTTAGTTTTTGTGAGTGTGGAGTCTGAAAAGAAAAAGAAAATTTGTTTATATTAGAAGTACCTCTGAACCTCATAGAAATTGCTCTTCATCGAAAACAAAAAGTGCATGTGCATGTAGCTAAGTTTTATTAATTTCTTTTGCATCCATAAAAACACCACAAGTTTCATCTCCATTACCTTGTGACTTAAAGAACAGCCTAATAAAATCAAGCGCTAAATTAAAATCCACTAGAACTTTTTTGTTTTAGTCAGTTACACCAACAAGTTTAGGATTTTAGGGCCTTGGATTAGGCGAGTGGAGAGTTAACTCTCCAAGGCCACATAAAACATCCAACATAAGAGTCTGATTAACGAGAGTAAATCCAATAGCGTTAGGAAGACTAGGAAAGCTCCGGATCTGGGAGTTAAGCACGAGGGTCTATGAAGACAGGGAAGGGAGATACCCCCTCTCCTACTTGTCCGAACTTACCTCACGACTGTTCCGCCTGGCTTCTGCGACGAGTTGGTACCCATAGTTGCCTCTCCTAGGGATCTGCATAGGTGGCTACGGAGGGGAATCCCGTGGCACCTGAGGTCGACGTTGTATCACTCTCGACAGTACTACTGGAGGGCACCCTTGCGAAGCTTGAGGGCTTGCGCTGGCGCAGGCTGTTGTTAGGAGGTCAGCGTAACTTCCTCTGATACCTTCGCTGATAGGACTGGGCCCTCATCATCCCAAACTATCTTCGGAAGGCCCTTTGATTCACTTTCTCGTATTTTGGTGTCCGGTCCTAATCACCCGGAGCGGAAATACGTGGAATTTGTTTGACTGGCTGTAATCTTTAGGGACTTTATAGTGTGTGCTCTGTGCTCCTAGTTGGCCTAGCTTTTAATTTTTTGAGTCTTTAGTTAGATCATAACAAAAAATTCAAAGTGGCTGACCGGTCTCCAAGACGGTCTCGAAGACTTCGTGGTCTCTCGCCACCTAGTTTAGAGCCTTCTCCTAGAAGGCGTAGAGGGGATACTACCGGTGGGGTCCGTCCCACGCCGGTTGACGCATCGGGGATTAATCCTCCTCTCGGGGATATTAGCGGCCAAGCAAGGCCTGGTACTTCTGAGCAAGAGAGGGACACTCCAGTCCTTTCTCGAGTTCCCTTTCAAGCGGAGAATAACGTAGAGGTAGAAGAACTTTCAGAATCATTAGTGGTTCCAAATTCTCCTCTACCATTTAGTCATCCAGACGTATTGCAATACGTTGGGACTCCGTCACATAGACCGGCAAGTCCAGGTTACGCTACGCGCTTACCATTTATGATCACTACTGGAAGCATGGCTTCTACAAGTGCTGCGACTATGCAAACACCAACATCGGTGCAAGGGGGAGGAACCATTTCCATCCCCTCCGCTTCCTTGTTCGGATCTTTTGCTAGCATGTCATTAATTGGGTCTACCTCCATTCCGTCCACGAGTGGAAATGCCCAAACCAATGCTTTTAGTACTGGTTCCTTCCTTTTTGGCACCCAATCACAGGGTATTCCATCGGTTCCGTTTAGTGCCGCTACGTCCATGATGGGCGGATCGGTTTCATTCCAGGGTTTTCCTTTCGGAAGTGGTCATATACCACATTCCAACCTGACGGTAGGATCCATGCCTTTTTCTTCAGTAGGACAAAGCAGCAATCCTTTCCAAGGCTGGAATAACCCTGGGGTTAGTAGCGCAGGAACTGCGAATCCATTTATCGGCCAACAAGGAAGTAGGCTGTATTCCACGGTTAGCATGTTTCAAAGTATTCCTCCCCTTGCTTCGGCTTGGAACCCATATCAGGGGTTATCAACTCCTTACCATTCTTTAGGAGGAAACTTTACGGGCTATGGAGGTTATACGGCAGGAGTTGGTCAAACTCCAAATTTTGCTGGACCACAAGGCTTGCCTTTTGGTTCAGCCGGTTCTACTGGTCACTTAGGGTAGCTTGGTGCCTCCCAAATCCCAGGACAATCTTTTCAGAACTTAGGGAGTTCTGCCCAGTCTGGGTGGAATCCCCTAGGTCCTCCTAGGCTTCCGTTTCTGGCAACGTTAAACTTGCCAGATCTCACTAAGCTAACGAATGACCCTATCAGATACAATCCGGCCTGGCCTCCGGTCCCAACCAAACTCCCTTCGGATATACCAAAATTCGAAGGGAAAAGTGGTGAAGATCCAGGCGATCATGTAACCACATTCCATTTGTGGTGCTCATCCAACTCCCTCATCGAGGATTCGATTAGGTTGAGACTCTTTCAGCGCACCTTGACTGGTAATGTGGCAAAATGGTATATAGAGTTGCCAGGGGGCAGCTTTACATCATTCGCTGACTTAGCCAATATCTTCTTAAATCACTTCCAGTTGCCTGTCCGCTATGATGCCGGAACTGAACTTCTGGCCACCTTTCGTCAGGATAAGGCAACCCACATTTCTGATCACATTCAGGAATGGAGACGGAGAAAGAGGCTCATTAAAGCCGAAATCCCTCCGGAGTACCGTCTAGAGTGGTTTTTGAAGTCTCTGCAACCCGAGATCTCCAAGGATGTCTCCATGTCTGGGGTCTATTCTGAGGAGCAAGCCATTTTCAGGGCCCAGCAGTTAGAACTTATTTACTCTCAGTCTGGGATCCTCCAAAAGTACTTGCCAGATGCTCCTGGATCTAAGGTTGATTTAGCTAAGCCAAAGCCAGGTCCGCACGCGGATGTTATCGTTGGGTCAGTAGACTCGACTACAGTGAACTTGTTGAATCAATTGCAGCAGTTGTCATTACAAACTGCTTCTAACAACCAAGTCACATTGTCTAATCCTCTCGCTTCCCAAAATTCTTCCATTAACGCCGTCCAATCCGATGACCCCAAAGGAAATCAAAATTCCAATGGGAAAAAGAAAGGACGTGGTAAGAAGAAGAACTCGGATGGGAAGCCCGATGCAAATAAATCCGGCAACAACGCTGGTGGTGGTAAAGGTGAGTCGAGAAAGAAAGTTAAGTTCCCTTGCAAGTTATGCAGCGGGGACCATCTAACTCATCTCTGCCCTAGAATTGAAGACACTCAGCGCTTGTTAGGACAGCAAGGGACTTCTAGTTCGCAAGCTGTGTTAACTAACCCATTTCCCCAAGGGCAGCAACTTCTTGCTGGCGCGAATTCGAATCCTGGGACCTCCTCAGGGGGCAACCAGGAAGGGGAAAAAGAATCAAATGTTTTTATGACGGGTTCAAACGTCCATGTGACTACTCGGTCACGTGATTATGGTGAAGCTGAAACATCTAAGGATAAAACTGTTCCCGGAGGTAGTGACCTTCATATTGAGCGACCTCCTGTTGAGACTATACCTAGGATACCGAAAGGTTCTACCAAACGCGCGACGATTAACCCTAATGCTAGGGCCGCCCAAAATTACTCCATTGTGGAGGATTTGGCTCAAAGCCCATGTGCTATGTCCGCTTTGGAGGTTCTCCAGTCGTGTTCGTCTCAGAGAAGTGCTTTACTCTCCGCAATTGGAGCAGTCGATCCAGCTAATTCTTTAATGCTCTCTTTTGACATGTCAAATGTCAAGGAGAGACTCCCTCATCATATGGCTTTTCAGATAAAGTCTACATACCGGAAAATCAATATTTTTCGCACTGTTATAGATGAAGGAGCTTCCACATGTGTCATGTCCATGTCATGTTGGAAGGCTATTGGTTCACCTTCGGTTGTTCCTTCACCAACTGTCTTAACTGCATTTGATGGCCATTCTCACAAGCCGCATGGGATTATCCCGGCCTTTCCTATATGTGTTGGAGGGAAGGTCGTTAATATCGAAGTTTAAGTCGTAGATGCTAACCTAGACTATAATCTCCTATTAGGAAGGAACTGGGTGTACGAGATGGAAGCCGTCGTGTCGACTCTGTTTCGTGTCATTTGCTTTCCTCATGAGGGGAAAATCGTTAAGGTTGATCAATTGGACTATTCCCCAATCGATCCTCAGGCAAGCTCCGACTCTACTGTTCCTTTGGTGGATAACCCTCGCCCGCCGACTGAGAATTTAGGAGTAGGGATGTATTCCTCATTGATGGGTACGTTTGATCTTCCCTCTCCTTTTGCAAAAATCAATGCTATTTCATCATCCAAGGAGTCTCCTCGAGAAGAGTTCTTTCGAACTCATTATTTTTCCGACCCTTGGACCTTGCCTTCACCTACGACCACATTAGTTGAAGGACAAGTTAATGGAATGGCGTTTCCTATATCTGTAGCTGAGCTTAGATATCAGTCTATTGTAGACTCTGCAGATAACCATTCTACTCCTTTTTCCGAAGAGGAGTTAGATGGTCATGTGGCCCCGGCTTGGAGCTTTGATTCTACCTCTGCCTTGGACTGCTTAGATTCGGTTCTACCTTCTGAAGAAGCAATCCTCGAAGTAATGATGGGTATAGATTGACCTTGGGAAGACTTACACCATCGTTCATATTTTCTTCCTCCATTGCAGGAAGTAGAATCTAGATTCTCCGAGCTCGTTGGTAGTGATGTTTGTACGGTGTCGAACCCTTTGGCTCCAACACACACACGTGCCAAAGGTAATATGTCGGTAGTTTCAAAAACGATACCTATAAACATCTCTAAGGATCCTAACATCATCAAGAATATCTTCATCGGAATTGAGTGTTCCCCTGAAGAAATTCAAATTTATACCGACCTATTCAAGGAATATCGCGATGTATTTGCTTGGTCTTATGAGGAAATGCCTGGCATTGATCCTTCTATAGTCCAACATGAGATCAAGACGTACGAAAACGCAAAACCAATTCGTCAAAGGCTTCGGCCGGTTAACCCTAGGAAAGCAGCGGCTATCAAAGCTGAGGTTGAGAAGCTGCTAAGGGCGGGTTTTATATACCCTGTTCCTCTTACGGATTGGGTTTCGAATCCAGTCCCTGTGGACAAAAAGCAAGGAACAATCTGCGTATGCATCGATTTTAGGGACTTAAACAAGGCTTGTCCAAAAGACAATTACCCCACGCCATTCATTGATCAGATTATTGACGAGTGTGCACGTAATGAAATTTTTTCCTTCATGGACGGTTTTTCGGGTTATAATCAAATCTCTATTCGTCCTGAAGACCAGTATAAGACAACTTTCATATGTCCCTGGGGTACCTTTGCATATCGAAAGATGCCTTTTGGTCTTTAAAATGCTGGAGCCACCTTTCAGCGGGCCATGTCATACGCTCTCCACGACATCAAACATGTCATCGAGGCATACTTAGATGATCTCGCTGCTCGCTCTCGAAAGAGAACTGATCATCCTAGTCATCTTCGATTAGTTTTTGAGCGATGTCGTTTCTATAAAATCCGGTTGAATCCCAATAAATATGTTTTCATGGTTACATCTGGTCGGTTGTTAGGGTTTATTGTGTCCAATGAAGGGATTCGGGTTGATCCCTTCAAGGTTGAGGCAATAGTTCAGTTGCCTCCCCCGTCCTCAATTCGACAACTTCAAAGTCTTCAAGGGAAGGCTAATTTCTTAAGACGGTTTATAGCAAACTATGCCGAGATCACTAAAGGGTTCATGCGTTTTCTACGAAAAGGAGTCCCATTTGTGTGGGACGACTTTGCGCAGCGGTCGTTTGATGCTTTGAAAAAGGCATTAGTCTCTGCCCCGCTTTTGAGTCCACCGGATTATAGTAGAGACTTCCTTTTATATCTCGCTGCAGCCAGAATCTACCATTGGTATGGTTCTAGTTCAGGAGGACGATGCTCTTGTCAAGCACGTGATTTATTATTTGAGCCGAGGCTTAATAGGTCCTGAACTCCGCTATTCTCCGGTTGAGAAATTGGCCTTGGCAGCTGTCCATTCTGTCCAGAGGCTCCGTCATTATATTTTGCTACGCAAAACTTTTGTCTTAGCGACGGTCAATCCATTTCAATTTGTCCTCAGTAGGCGAGTGATTAGGGGCAAATATAATAGATGGATAGTCATTTTACAAGAATTCGATCTCGAATTCTTGTCCGCCAAGTCTAAGAAATCTATGGTCTTCGCGGAGCTAATTTCTGAGCTTCCTTGTGGAGAGGATATTGTTTATGAGGAAAGTTTACCCGACGAACATATATTCCTCATCTCTTCACAAGACCCTTGGTATGGAGATATCATTGTTTATCTCCAGACTTCGAAGTTTCCCTCTACTTTCTCCAAGGATGAACGACGCAAGTTACGTCACCTGGCTAAAAACTATGTTATCATTGGTGACACATTATACCGTCGAGGGGTTGATTCAATTCTTCGACGTTGTTTAACCTTAGAGGAAGCAGAGTCTGTTCTTAATTATTGCCACAGTGGAGCCTGTGGTGGTCATCTATCAGGGCTTGCTACAGCCTAGCCCATCTTATGTGCCGGCTACTTTTGGCCTTCACTCTTTAAGGACTGTGTGGAAGCGGTCAAACGCTGCCACCCTTGTCAAATTTTTACTCGCAAGATGCGCGCCCATCCAGCTCCCCTTTTTCCCGTTGTCACCGTCGGTCCCTTCACTAAGTGGGGTATTGATTTTACGACTTGTAATCCGCCTTCAGCGGCGAATCACAAGTATATTATAGTGTATGGGGGTTTACGCAGTGCATTAAATTAGATATCATTTTGGGATTCAACTGCGTTAAGTAAGTCATTCACGTATGACCATTTCCATGAGAGGTAGTCGTAACTGACTAATTTCTCATGATTTTTGAATAGTTCGCTTAGCACTCATTGCATCGGGTGATGCTCACAGGGGTGAAGAAGTGGGATTGACACTGGTGAAATGAATCACATACCATCAATCATCACTTCCGGGGCTTGCACCCGGTAACCAGGACTTCCCAGGAGGTCACCCATCCCAGAACTCCTCTGGCTCAAGCGTGCTTAACTGTGGAGTTTTCCCCACAATCAAACCCACTTAGCTTGCTACCCCATTTGCAAAACCTTAGCAAGTATTGTGCCTCATGAACCATTCAAGTAGAGATCCCTTGACTCTTTTTGAATTCAAGTATGGGGGTTTACGCAGTGCATTATATTAAATATCATTTTGGGATTCAACTGCGTTAAGTAAGTCATTCACGTATGACCATTTCCATGAGAGGTAGTCGTAACTGACTAATTTCTCATGATTTTTGAATAGTTCACTTAGCACTCATTGCATCGGGTGATGCTCACAGGGGTGAAGAAGTGGGATTGAAACTAGTGAAATGAATCACATGGCATCAATCATCACTTCCGGGGCTTGCACCCGGTAACCAGGACTTCCCAGGAGGTCACCCATCCCAGAACTCCTCTGGCTCAAGCGCGCTTAACTGTGGAGTTTTCCCCACAATCAAACCCACTTAGCTTGCTACCCCATTTGCAAAACCTTAGCAAGTATTGTGCCTCATGAACCATTCAAGTAGAGATCCCTTGACTCTTTTTGAATTCAAGTATGGGGGTTTACGCAGTGCATTATATTAGATATCATTTTGGGATTCAACTGCGTTAAGTAAGTCATTCACATATGACCATTTCCATGAGAGGTAGTCGTAACTGACTAATTTCTCATGATTTTTGAATAGTTCACTTAGCACTCATTGCATCGGGTGATGCTCACAGGGGTGAAGAAGTGGGATTGAAACTGGTGAAATGAATCACATAGCATCAATCATCACTTCCGGGGCTTGCACCCGGTAACCAGGACTTCCCAGGAGGTCACCCATCCCAGAACTCCTCTGGCTCAAGCGCGCTTAACTGTGGAGTTTTCCCCACAATCAAACCCACTTAGCTTGCTACCCCATTTGCAAAACCTTAGCAAGTATTGTGCCTCATGAACCATTCAAGTAGAGATCCCTTGACTCTTTTTGAATTCAAGTATGGGGGTAACCAGGACTTCACTCTACCTATGGTGAACAAGATTATCCTGAGTGACAAACTCGCCACATGTGGGATAGAGATCTGACTCCCGACCTTCCGATGACCCGGGCAATAAATCTATACATAGTCATCTATACTGAGGCTATTCCGTGTCCTGCCCCGGGAATGCACTACCTCTCCCCTTCGGGAAAGGCCCATGATAAAATATATATCTTCCACTTCTACCCTGAGTGGAATCTGATCAATGATGAATGCTTCCTCATCGACATCCCAATAATCAATGAGTCTCTCGAGCAAACGCGTGTTGGCTTTCATATTTGGAAATTTGAAGAACTTTAGCAACCCGCATCCCCGTAGGGCATCTAATGCCTCATCATTGTTCATAACTTCATTATCCACAGCTGAGTGCTCTCTTTCACGCCATGTGAGAGTCATCCTGGAAGAAAAAATCATTTTCATCCGTTAGTTTTGTGTATAAAATTAGTTTGCTGCGCACACGCGGGTTCCTTTGTATACAGTCGCGTGTAGGGCCGTCGTATACGCGAGTTCTATATAGCCAACATGCGTGTACGCCACAAAGGAATTTTTTGCAAAAATCCAACGGTAAAACATCAATTAAACTTCCTAAAAACCATCACAATTAATTGCCAGACAAGTTTAGTACTTACCTGGAAGTTTTCGGCAAGTTTGAACGGTTGAATAAGTCACAGGGAAGTTTGCTCCTTTTGCTCCACAATTTTTGCTCTCCAAGTCAAACGGTGAAAATGGTAAGTCCAAAATTTCTTTTTATAAGTTTTCAAAATGCAAAATTTTTTCAAAATTTTATTTTGTTTGGTTTCATGTCACTTTTAACTTGTGAGCTTGGAATGTCGAGATTGGGTTGTTTTTCAGGACATTTTGGACATTTTTCGACGGTTCGAGACGGTTCCATGACTGCTGACCCGTCATGGCAGGTATCGTGTTCTCACTGGCATATAGGTTAGGGACACCATTTTTTCGTTGCATTATGCATACTAGCCTCCATTTGACCGATACATCTGCCATAGGGTCGACCCCATCGTGTTATGGTTCGTAAGCCATTTTCACTCACCGATTCTTTAAATCATGACACAATGGTAGAGCCATTCTTTACATGGGCATCCTAGTTAGCACCTCACTGACATTTGTTGCCCATGCTGCTTCGTTTTGAGTAGGCTCGGGAGTCCTCTGTAGTCCCGCCATGACTTATGCGTTGAAGACTCATTCCTCTTTGCTTCTTCGCTTCGTTATGGCCTTATACCCTAGAGGCTCCTATGAGTGTCGAGTTTTACTTTTGCATTGCATGTTGACCATTTGCACCTTTTGGCCTAGAGCCGGCTTCACTTGGACTCGTGTTTAAGCCAACTTTTGACCATGGCGTCTGCAAAATCAACCTTGCATACCTTTGACTTCTGCAGCTTGACATACCCAGATCCGTGGAAGGAACATACCTTTGAGTGTCACTGACCAGTTTTCACCTCCCTGCATTGAGCATAGGAACGTTCCTTTCCCAGGAACTAGATCATCTGTTTCACCGACACTCGTTCTTTCCACTGTACCATAGCATTCTTTTATTCTTTTTCTAGATTATCAGAAAAAGACAAAAAAATTAAATATTCCAAAAAGAGCGGGAACAGGGACATTATTTCCATTTATTGTTGGCAGCTAGAGTCGATCATGTCGCCCTTGAATAAAGCACTCAAAACAAAGTATCCTCCACATGGGTGGGATTTAGTTTGACTTAGGTACGCCATAACCTTGTTATTGAGTCAGTTCTCCCCCAATTGGTTATCTCTTCCAATCATATGGAGGGTTCGTTCGTGCCTCCTGCATGACGAACTTATACAGATTCATTATATGTTGCCACATAGTCACATTGAGTCATGCTTTTGTTCAAGGGAAGTTAGCCTGAGTCGGCCTTTCTGCGGTGTCTCTTGACTCATTTCTCAGTCGGCCATCCCTGGTTGTCAGTTTCATGTCTATCATCACATCAGTTATATTGGTCCTTTACTCGTGCCGGTTTGAGAAGGTCCCCATTGACTTCTTGCTGGCGGGTCTTGTCCTTATCAACGACGACACCTTGCTCTGAGGACAGGCCTAGAGTCGCACCCTGGCCCTATTTTCATTATTGATAGGTCACCTTGTGCTCAGCATCGATCAGTATCATGGGTCTTTGACTGAGTGGTTTCCCTTGTGTTCGATGTCAGCATACATTATCACACATTGGGATTCGTGCAGTACCTTGGTTTCCATTTGACCCTATTGGTGGATACCTCGCCTCTGTGTCAGCTTTCATTATTGGTTGGTTCAGAAGGTTTCTGCCGTGCGCTAGCCACATCTTGTGTACGCCGGAAACGTACTTCGGTTGGGTTACTACATCTTTTTTCGTCTGATTCCTTCCACATTATTGGCCTACAGGTTACACTCGCGCTAGATTGATGGAGGATGCCTTAATGCCTTCCTTCTAGCGGATCTTTCCCTATCGACTCCGACTCATTGCTCTGGGGCAAAGATCTAGAGTCCATTTGGCAGTACCTTGGGGTTTGCAGTCATTAGTGGCAGATCCTTTGCTATCGACAGTGGGAAACCATCATTGTCTCCTGATCGATAGATTCTTACAGGTGTTCGACTTCAGCTCATCTATTCACACTTGTTAGATTGTACTGGGTACCTTGACGCTCATTATCATTATCGGTGAGTAGTCTCGCATTTGTTAACGGTATACATCAATGACCGGTAATCAAACGATTTCTCACATGGTCGACTTCAGATCATTTATTCCCATGGTGTTGAAATGTACCACGGCGGTCGGTGAAGACCTCAGGTTGTATCAGCATTCATTGGTTCACTTGACAGTTGCTCTTGTTGCTGCTAGTTGATACCACTCCACCTTATATGTTGCAGTCAGTCATGGCGACATTCTATATGCTAGCACCTGAGTTTGCAGTGTAGTACCATCCTATTCCATCATGTTCAGTTGGTACCTTTTGGGATCAGTCTTTGATATCAGTGATCCGTTGCATCTTTCAGCATCATTGACAGTTTTATATGTGATATTCAGACATGTACTTACTTATTATGATCAGATGATCCATTATGTATCTCCTAGTCATTTATACTTGTATACTTAGTGGATCCACTTGTACTTGATATGCGGACATGCTTTACTTTTCCTGAGCATGGGTATGCCCGACTCAGACAGTGTTTCTTTCTGATCTCCTTTCGATGACTTGGCAGGCTGAATTCTGGTGAAGTCCTCCTCGGTTTTTCGACAGAGTTCCTTTCCTGGTACTTACATAATATATTTTGGCCATCATGTTCCCCTTCTGACCTCATACATTAGGGGGCATCTGTTATAGATCCAAATCTCACTCTTATGGTTTGTGATGCTGCACTCATGGCCTAGGGCAACCCCTCCTTCCAGACCTGGTCCTAAAATTTAAAAAACAGTGTTTTATTCCCTATACTCGACATTTCCCTGAGTTAAACGCGTGTACACGCGGGTTTGTGTATACCCAACCCGCGTGTATGTATTAAAACACTTAAAAAAAATAATAAATTCCTTATTTTCGGGCGGAGATCGCGGGTTTTACTTGCTGGATCACCTGTTAGTGCCCGTGGCCCAACTGTTCCCAACCAACTCCTAACTAAAAAAATACTTTGGAGATGGTATAAAAAGACATCAAAGGGAAGGCCAAAGAGAGAGAGAGGAGAGCAAGATTATTATGCTGAGATTTTCCCCTTAGACCAGGTCTGAAGTCCTTGGTGCTTTCTGCACTTCCCCCATTTTGCATAGGAAACCCTTGTTTCCATGTGTATTGGTGATCATTCATCCTTGATATCATCATTGAGTAAGACTTGGAAGGAGCTCTTGTTGGAGGCTTGAGGCTGGAACGAATCCGGGAGGAAGCTTTGCTTGGAGCCTATTGTAGGTGTTCAGGTGATATCTTTCCGTTATATGTACTTTATTTGCCTTTATATATAAAGAAACACATCTTTGTTCCCGAAACAATCTTTCTTTATGCTTATGAGATTCTTGTTTTGAATTCTTATGCAAGTGGTTACTTAAAGATTTTTTATAACTAACTTTATAGCATAAAGATGGTTTATACATAAGTATTTGTACATGTACTGTTGTGTTCTTTGATTTGTTTGTCTTGCAGGTCAAAGGAAGAAGAAGGGAACTTCAAGAAGGGTTTGGACCCTAAAGGCCTTCTCGAACGTAGCACCTTAGGTACGTACCCTTAACATTAGAATTTGCTTGAAGTAAAGATAATGGCTGTATGTGTGTTTCTTTGAATAAGCAATTTTCAGTCTGGTAGAGTCTTAGCCCAAAGGACCCTAGGGGTATTTTCCCTTCAACCAATAGCTGATTCAAAAACTACCTGATTGCCCTTGTGATAGCTCTTAGATCCTCCTTAGATCTACCACTGATTGTTGCATTACTGATCGCTTTTTACTCGGCCAAAAACCAAGGACTGAACTGCAAACTGTGACCCGGAACCCGGATGGAGTCTCGTTTCTAGCCCAGCGCAGGTATTGTTCACAGATCCTAAATTTCAGCGCACTTCCCGTAGGGGCAACCCGCACTGCATTTCAGATTTTCTGTGTTACAGGTGCGCTGATCAGACTAGCTCTATGCAGTTGTGGTTCTTGTGCTTCATTCTTTCCAGTTCTATCCATGAATTTTGCTGCCTGTGATCAGTATATGTATGTTTGAAACCTCTTTTCCTTGTTGTTATTCCACCTCCTTTGTACAAAAGAACTGTAGATGTTTTTGTGTGTTTGTTGAGTTGTTTACAGTTTTCCATTGCAAAAGTAGAATAGTCGTACTGTCGTCCTTTGATTTGAATCTGTCGCAAGTGTCGATTTCGATCATAGGAGAAAGTTTGATTGTTGTTGATGGTCGATTATAATATTACTATTGACTTTGGTCTGAATTTGTAATTTTCTAGTGTCAAGAACGAGTGTTCATTTCAAAATCGTAAGGTGTCGTAATCATCTCTGTTTTTTTATTTCGAAAAAGAGCTCGTTTATATTTGTCGCTTGAAAAGAAATTCAGATTTGTACATCAACTTTCTTTTTAGCATCAATACTAAGAAAGTCGAAAACAAATACATGCATGTGCATTTGCATATAGACAGTCTGTTTGGCTTGATTTAGGAAAGTGCATTTACAGTGTGCTCTTTGCTCTTTGTGAAAAGATTGTGTCTTTCTTTTCCCTAGTAACTAGGATTTTCATTGCACAAAAGAGATAAAAAGTTTGTTTATCATCTTTAGATTGCATTTTAGGAATTACATCTACATCTCGTGGTGAACCCGAAAGGAAAACTTCATAAACAAGATCAACTTAAAATAAATTCAATGAATCTAACAACACTTTGGAACTTAACGCACAACATTTAGAGGTCTAGGCTAGAGACGTATTCCGGCGTTGTAAAGCCTGGTAACTGTTGTCCTCTTTGATGGTTGGGTGATTCCTCCACTTTGAGACGATAAGTGCCAGTACGGACTTGTGCTCCCACGTACCGTCGAGTATATTTTGGGAGACCCCTATAGGCTTAAATCCTTTATCCTTAGGAAGCCGTGTCTGCCGCCCTATCGATCGCAATGCACTGAACACAGAATTCGGGAAGATTCACTGCCGTACCATAAAAAGTATTCTGCAGTTTTGCGATTGGTTTGGTACTCCCTCTACCTAGATCTCCAGAGTAGTCCCTTTCGTTCCTTTTCAGACTCCTTAATGGAACAGGTCCATCTGAGCACTTGTCACTTCAGGCTCATTAAAAATCGAAGGCGACTAGATTCATCTTTTTTTTTTTCTCGACTCTTAAAAATTGAAAAAACAAGTTGTGTCAAAGCATCTAAAAATATATTTTAAATGGAATATTCATTACCCCTTTCCTACGTTGATCTTGGGTTGAGAAAATGGAGTCCACCAACCAAGGAATTCCCCTTGGAGGAAATCCTAGTCCCTTCTCCTCTTGGGGAGATGTTGGTGCACCCCATATGGCCACATTGTCGCTTCCAGGACTGACAATTGGTTTGCATGTATGGCTCTTCTCAACCTCTGTCGTTCAGAACACCACTATTCCTGAACAATATAATCAGCAATTAGACGAGTTCAGAGTTACCCACCAACCTTCTACTTCCTCTAATTATTCCTCTCCTCCTTCCTCTTCGCTTGATGGGGCTGGTAAAGCCAAAAGTCAAGTTCCTAAGGAGAAGAAGGAAAAGAAGAAGAAAGAGAAGAAGAAGAAGGAGCCAAAAGTGAATGGGGGCAAACGAGTGTCGTCTAACAAAAATCCGCACACTGCACCGACCAGGCCTAAATCGCCATGTGTCATCTGCAAAGGAGACCACTTTCACAAATATTTTCCTTGCATCCCTCGAATCTTAAGGGACTGGTCTCCTCGTTTGCACAACCCGGTGTCGTCAACCTCTGATGATCATGTTGAAAACACACCGTCAACTAGCGAAAGTGAAGCCCCAGGACAAAAAGGAAAATATAGATTTCCTTGTAAACTGTGCGAAGGCGATCATGCCGTCCACCGTTGTCCCTTCTTAGACGAAGCTAAAAGAGTTTTGGATGATCGTCTGATTTCACCGTTACGACTTCCTCCTGGATATAAAAAACTCTTGCCGAGTCTGTCACTAGTTGAAAATCTGGCTGACCCGCTTAGGTGGTCGGCCGATGCATCTGTCATTGAAGATGAACCATCTGAATCCATACCAGACGAAAGTCAAAAGGTCGAGGTGGTAGTTGACCCGGTCTTGCCTTCAGAGGTTCCATCTTCAGATGATACAATCACTGAAGAGAACAAGGATGACATCGTCCAAATTCTTTTCATAAGCACAGACTCCAATGGACATGGGGACAATTTACCCGTTCCTTTACCGCAGGAAGGAAGTTCATCAGAGTCGTACCCGGCCGTCCATTCAGTTCCACCTCCAAGCAACCTAGTTGTCTCCTTCGACTAGAATCAACTAGGAAGACCGCGTTTACTAGCTAGTGTACCATTCCGAATTATTGTTCAAATATATAGAATGGTTATGGCTGGTACCATCATAGATGAGGGGGCTTCTATAAGTATCCTTTCCTCAACTGCTTGGAAAGCGCTTGGTTCGCCATCGCTTTTGCCTGAGATGAGAAATCTGACAGGCTTTGATAAAGGAACCAGTCGACCGTTAGGGATCCTTCCCGATGTGCCCATAACATTGAGAGGGAAAACCGTTCACATGAATGTAATGGTAGTTCAAGGACCCCTGGATTACAATCTACTCCTTGGACGAGACTATATTTATTGCATGGGAGCAATTGTCTCCTCACTCTTTAGAGTAATGTGTTTTCCGCACAAAGGAAGAGTGGTCAAGCTCATGGACCAGCTTTCATTTCCCGGATCATACAGAGCAAATAGTCATATACCATCCCTGAATGGTCTTTTCACACAAGAAATGTCTCAATCTCCAGTCTGTCCTCCCGATGAGCGCGAGTGATTCGGAGGGATACGACTGAAACCCAGGGGGCATGCACCCTGGTCTATCTCGGCAGGAAAACTTCAGGTATAGGGTAGGTTTTTGCCGGAGAATATGACTAGTCTGTACCTCCGTCTGTGATTGGAAGAGGGGGTTATTCTGGAACAAGATTCTCTTGTCAAAGTTATGTGAGTTGGCGGGCATCGCCGCTCACCTTTGTTTATTTCGGTAGACATCGCCGAAAAAGTGTTTTGTTTACACCGTAAATAGAACAATCTTTGGTAACCTGTAAGAGGTAGGCCTCTCTCGGTAAAACAAATGTTTTAACGAATTGAAGAAGTGGTAACCTTGAAACTCTGTTTTATACCTGGGGGCATGCAAACCTTTTGGAGTGCAAACAAAGAGCGATCATTTATCTGTTTTTTGGATTGGTCATTTCCTAACTTGCATAAAGAAAGGATGTGGGGAAAAACTCTAAAAGTTGCCGTTTTTATATGGGACATTCTTATCAGAAGACTGGATTAATCGAGCAGTTTTAGCACATAGTTCAAGCTCGTTAAAAAATAAACATAAGACATGAGCAAATGTTTCCACCCGCGTTTAAGCTTATTAAAAAATGAACTATTCCCCGGTAAATAACCATCGTGAATGTAGTACTTCAGCCATTAAAGCCTTGGTCGTGTTTGCACCATCACCTCCACTTTTCATTGGCCGATCATTCACCTCCATTTGATTGTTTACCCATTTTTGAGGAACAGCTGCGAAGAGTGATTTCACTAGCCATCCTTGTGACACTGCCGTGATTGGAAAATTCCAAACCTTACCTAGAATCAGTTGCTACCCGTTTTATCACTCGTTCCTCAAAAGACGAGTCTCCTTTAAGCTCTTTCCAACTGACTCGTAAAATATGAAAAGATTGCCGAGCCATTGGCCTCTCCAGCTCGTTAAAGGGACAAGAAGTGTTATCCCTCCTGTAGATTTTAATCTTTTTGGACCTGAGGGATTATTACACAAAAATATCGAGCGCTTGTTTCGTTCGGCTCGTTAAAACTATCGAAAATTCATCCCTTCTGTATTGTTTTATACTTTTTCAGACTTAAGGGATTAGATGACGAAAAAAGAATTTTGGAGTTACCTTTATGTTCCTTTTCAGACTCTCTAAAATTGAAAAGGACCAAGTTATCTTTGTCGTTAAACTCGTTAAAAATATTAATAGCGACAAACTTGTCTTTAGACGAGAACGAGTTTCACTATCGCTAGGCTCGTTAAAACATAGCGATGGGTTTGCCCGAAGGGAAAATTATAGAACAAGCATATGTTATCCTCCTCAAGCTTGACAAAAATAAAGAGGTACTGGTCAGCAATGACTGGGGAAAAATTGGGAAGAAAACTCAAAGAAACTTTGTTGGTAGCAAGTCGCTCTTGGACATGAAACTTCCACTTCGTGTCCGAGTCGGGTTGGGTTGTTTCATTCACCGGTCACATCACCATGGTCACACCATACCATCCGCATTTGGGGTTAATGCTACCAATCCATCACATCAGTGTCGCCAATATGTTCAAGAGAAGTCATCCAGAGAAGTCACCTGTGTCTCACCCACTACCATACATTATACTCCATTCTTTCATGACCGCCACCCTGAACCTTATATCATCAGATCATTTTCACCTCCATCAAAATCATTTGCTCCGTTCTGTGTCATTGATGTGGGATTCATTAAGGCCCTCCTGTGACGGATCACTCCTTGTCGACATCAGCTCATTATCCAAGAAGTTGATCTAGGAACACCCCATTCAGTACTTTGAAGCTTGCATGCCTCAATGGCAAGTTTCTCACTTTCGGCGACAAGTTTACATCAATGGCCTTCGACCGAAAGATTTTGCGTGGTGTTCGACGCCAAGTCCTTTATTCACACCACGTGAATTGTACTGCAGTACCTTGAGGGTCATTATCATTATCGGTGATTCCTCTCGCGCTTGTTAACAGTTTACATCATTGACTGGTAATCAAGCGATGTCTTTCCATGTTCGACTTCAGAACATTTCTCACATGGATCGACTTGTACTTTGAGTGAAGATCGGACGAGATTGAAGACCCTGGGTCTAGTTTCATCCATCCGGGCTGCGA
Organism: Pinus tabuliformis; assembly: GCA_031772625.1. Lineage (NCBI taxonomy): Eukaryota > Viridiplantae > Streptophyta > Pinopsida > Pinales > Pinaceae > Pinus > Pinus tabuliformis. The sequence goes on along the minus strand of CM062820.1, from coordinate 1,594,568,216 downwards.
TATATATTCAGGGAAATAAAGACATTAAATGTACAGCATTGCAGCACAGATAATCATCCCACCAAAAGGATGATGGCTCTATCAGAATCATCAGTCTACACTCAGACGATTGTCTGTCCTATGTACATGAAAATGAATTTATAAAGCTGAGCATGGGAATGCCCGCCTCAGCTAGATCATGAAAATATTATGAAGATAATGTATTGTACTGTATCTTATTACAGGTCTCCTCCCAGCATTGAAAGAACTTCGGATCCTCATAATAAAGCATTTCACCTGACACCAAAAGGTTAACGGCCTCATACTTTAGGGGGCAATTGTTATAGACATTTTTGTGCCCTAAAACTCCAAGCATGAAATTTACATAAACCAAGGGCTCCTAAGTCCCTAAAAGTGTTGTTCTAACCCCTAAAGGAACAAGGTCAACAGATTACAGCTTCTCCCAGAAGTTCTCCACCAGAAACTGCTCAGAATTGGTCAAAACAGGATCATTGCAGCTGCTCCACTGGCTAGGTGCGTTGCATCTCACCAAAATGCACTGTGAGGGTGCGTTGCATTTCAAAAATACCTTCTGTAGGGTGCGATGGGCGAGAAATGACAAATGGCAGTGTCATTCCACGAGGTGGAGAGGCAATGGAAGCTTCTAGAATCTTCTCCTGTGACACTTGTCTCACTGAATTCGACCAAGGATGAGTAAGAGGCCCTCAGTCTCCAAGTGGAAGCAAGAACTGACAGAGAGAAGACACTAATAAAATCACAAGCTGACTCATCCTCCTTACAGATATCTATATATGGATCCCTCATCCCAGAGATCCAGAGGCTGGAATTTTGCATATTGTAAGTAATTGTTGTTGGTTTCTAGAGACAAACATCAGATTGTTGGGTGATTTATGCTTTGTTTGAGGTGAAGAGGGGCTTCTTTGCTGGGAGGTTGATGTTGGGTCGAAACCACTGGTTGTAACTCCTCCTGGATCTTTTCTTGTTTATCAATAAAAACTATTTGAGTTTTCCTCTATGCTTTTGTATCATTGATGCTTGTTACATTTGTATGGTTAACTTAAATCTGATCCTAAGTTGTTTATGAATATAGATCCATGTCTTTGTATAGTGCTCTTCTTCTGTGATCTTACAGGTACTTTGTGAAGCTGGGCATGCAAGGGAGCAGGTAGCTGGAGACTATCAAAGAAGAGAGGGATTGGATCAAAGGATTAGCGCAAGACACAGGTTGGTTCTTTCTATTCCTCTCTATCTATAATTCATAAAGGAAATACAAAAGTAGTTTTTCTCTGTTTGTTTCTAAGGTAGCTGTCACATCTTAGTGGGATAGAGCAGTTCTAAATAGACACTTTTCCCTGTAACAATCCAGAAACATGACACTATTATTAGTGAATGTGATTGTTATGTATGTTCTCTATTAATATTATGATTACGATATAATTAATGGTTATGTGTACTCTCTATTGATATCATGATGGTGATAGTAGTAAAGGATAGACATGTTTTCTATTGATGTTATAATGATGATAGCTTTGATCTATATGTATGGTTCCATTAATGTTATGATGATGCTAGCCATGATGGATGTGTCGCCTATGTTACCTACTTGCATTAGTTTTGGTTCACAAGGAACAATGATGGGAATGACTAGGTGATGGCGATAATGTTATTATGACAATGGCTAACACTGAGAAACCTTGTTACTAATTATTATTGAGTATGGCAGGAAACCACCAGAAGAACTCGCATATGACGAGTTAACGACACCTGGTTTGAAGAAAATTCATATTGTTTTATATTTGAAGTTCTAAGTCAATTTTGAAACCTGCTATATATGTTTATCTATATTCTGATGATATGTTAGTGGTTGGAGGCACAGATTAGTTGCTTGGCCGAATGACTCACATATGGGTGATGGGGTTGTACAAGTGGATGGAACTACATGGGAGGGGTGGCACAGTGTCCCTGATCTCACCCACTAGCACTCCCGCCGTGACTTGGGTTGGAAAGGTTAAAACACCTTCGCCTTGAAGATCACGATGCCATGAGGGCAGGTCCCAAAGTTGGCTCGCTCATGAGGATTTTACCAGGGGGTGCGCATCAAGGCAAATTCCTTGATCCCCGACACCATTAGTCTCACTATAGCAGGCTACATAAGAGATGATAGTGGTCTATGAAGTTGCATCTATACTTTCCCCTCGTAGTCACTAAATGCTTGAAGGGCAAGTGGTGTGGCACCCTTGGAACTTCAAGGGAATTTCTTGAAGGGCACGACCAACTTGACACCCTTGGCATCATAAATAAACTAGTAGGCGTGGCACCCTTAGAACTTCAAGGGAAGTTCTTGAAGGGCACGACCAAGCTTGGCACCCTTGGAATCATTAAAAATAAATTAAATAATAGATATAATCCAGGAATGAAAACTAGGTAAATTTACATCAAGGATAAATGATGTTAGAAACCGAGGTAATTAAATCAAAAATAAAACTTGGGTTAAGAGGATCATAGGAAGAAATAAAAAATATTACCTTAAAAACTCTACCCTTCCTATGTTGGAAAATTCCAGGTGGATTATGTGGTTTAATTAGGTAAAAGGGGAAAGAGGGACATAATTATAAGGATAAAGATTAATCCTAAACTAATTAAACCTAATTAAGAAAAGAGGAAGGTGATTTAAAATAAGAATAATAAATTAAATTTAGAGAAATGTAGAGAACCTCCATGTGGCAACAACCAACATAAGAATATCCATCTAAGAGATAACCTAAGTTAAATTATGGAGTAGATAGGAGATCAAATATTGACTCATTAATTGAATTTAAGTAATGAACACAAATTAAGGAATAAAAGGGGGGAATAAAGAGACAACTAGGAGAAGAAATAGGAATCTGGTTGAGGTGAGGAAAATATTAGCTTTAAGTAAATAATTTAGGGAGACCCTTGATGAGAGAGTGACACATGGGTGGGTGAATAATCAAGCTATTGAATTATAAAAAAATAATTAATTATGCATGACATGCCAAGTGTCACCTATGAGGACTCCTATAAAAGAAGGGGCAAGCCGTGGGAGAAGGGACCTTTGGGGGGAACCCTATTGTGGGATGGATGAGATGAGGTCAGAGCAGTGATTATGAAACTATAGTGAGTTTGGTGAGGTAGAGGATTTTAGAGAGGGGACTCTTGAGCCAAGGAGTGCTCTCCTCTACCAGCTAGTGCATTCTTCCATTGTACAACCCCATTGCAGCTTGGGGGTCCGCGGGGAAGAAGAGTACCCAAGGAGTAGGCTGGGAGGTTAACTGGTGGGTCATCGCATTCGGATCAAGTACGTCATCATTCATTCACAGAGGTGACTGGCAACAAGGAAATACCAGCAACAACAAAGCAAGCGGAGTCTCGTCTTCTGGTGAACGGTACATATGTGTTGCAATACTATTTTGGTCTTAGTTAAATGTATGTAAATGTTATTATATGTTTCCTGAAGTGAATTCCCAATGTGTTTCTCTTCTGGTTATATTTTTCTGTGATTTAAAAAAAAAAAAACAAACAAACAAACGTATATAGTCTCGATGTGGTCCTTACACTTGGTATCAGAGCTTAGTTGAACCCTTGAGACCTATGGGCCCATGCATGCATGACTAGTTGTTAAATATCTACTACACTCTACCTTGAAATTGTGTATGGTAACCTTTCAAGGCTCTCTCTAATAAGCTGCAAATTTATTTTTGGTTAAAAAAAAACAAAACCTATTCATTCCAATGGTCTACCGCAGTGCAGGTTATTTTCTCATGGGCTGCCCCCTGTTGATCATAGATTCTCTTGATGGCTCTATGAGGCTTTAATGTCTCTAGAAGAGAGGTTATGGTTTTTCCAACACGCTTTAATATCTCTAGTTTGACTCCTGTATTACGAAGTCCAAATATTTTCTCTGGCGACTTGAAGCCTGACCAAAAGGCTCCAAGCCAATCTCGTATTTTTGGAACATAAAAGCAGCTCTGGTGTGTGATTACTTCTAAAACTAATTGTGTCTACATTACCTATTGCATATACAGCTGTATGTTGTGATGGTGATCCCACAATCTACGTTCTAGCATTTTATTTAGAAGAATATGCCAGGCATATTGAACACTCAACCATGATCTAACAACAATAGTGTGAGGTGGGCATGCCCGAGATGTTAGCTCATTTGCATGACAATTTTAAGAATGCCTAGGGAGAAATCACAGGCCGTGGCTCATTTGCCTCATCATATGAAGATTTTGCTGCTTCTCTGCCTCGCATATTCACTTTAAATCCTATGAATGCATTTATCATTTTCTCTGTTTGCTCTCTAAACAAAAGCTGTAATGGATTTGCTCATCAGAAACCTCATATTCCCCAATACCATTTAGGGCTTCCCACCAGGCATTGTGTTTTTATTTTCTGTGCATTGAAATTCAGTCCTAACGTAAAATTTTAATCATAGCGATTCTTAAGATTAATCAAGAAATAGCTTCTGCTGAAATATCTTCTTGGCAGACTCAGCTCATAAATCTACAAGGGTATATACATGCACCAAAGTATTCTGTGGGCAAACTGGGGTATCCTCGTGTAAATATCCAATCACCACCAATACTCTTATCCTGAGCTATTCCTCCAGTTGCATTCCTTTCTCTGTTACAATCAATTTGGTTGTTTATGCTCAAGCATCAGACCTGATCTAGGTGCCAACGTAAGAGTCTGCACCGCATGCTTGATGGAGCTCATATTCACATCGAACGAGTCCACTTATCGAACACGGTAAACTCTGCAGATGGCTTGTAGGGGTGTTGAATCTCTGAAGTCGCTCCTTCGCACATGTTGGACCGAAATGAGAAGAGGTTTGAAGATTTTCCGTAAATTCGGTGACCAGAGTATACAGGAAACCCAATTTGTCTCATATTCTATTCTTTTCTCCTGTGCATATCCTGTGATCATTGCATTCCACGAGGAAATATTTCACTCAAGCATTCAGCTGAATAGCCTGGTAGCATCCTCGGTCCTCCCATTTTGCCAATATCCCGCAATCATAGCATCCCATGAGACCATATTCGTTGAGGCATTTCCTCAAAAAATTGGCAAGCAAGCTCAATACAACCACTCTGGGCATACCCTGCAACCAGCGTGGTCCATGAAACTACATTACGTTCAGGCATTCTGTCAAAATGTTGTTGCGCATCCTCTACTCTCCCATTCTGCCATTATCTCATAATTGCCACTGTCCCCGAGATCACTTCAGTTTCGGCACCATGACTGCCCTTAGTCTCCTGACTCTAAATTCGAGTTTGTGGGCTTTGTCCAGACCCTCGTTTAAGAGCGTGGGAAATTGTCTCAGATGGTAATACTTGAATAAACCTTAAGCATAGGACAACAATAAAGTGTATCGATATTCTCAGTTTAGAGTCCTAACTGAGAACAGAACAGCAACAAATAACATGTAGAATACAACAATTTATATGCATATTTACAGTTTTGGGTCACAATATTCTGCTAGTTGAAATTCAATGCTTAAAGAGGAGAATGAGATTCGATAACAGCCACAGAAACATCTACCGGAATGAGATTCGATAACATTTATGAGATCACATAAACTAGGTGAGAGGAGAATGAGTTTAGTCCCTTTTATGCACAGAACTAGAAGACGCAAATAACCCTCATAGGGATTAAGGCATGAACCTTTTTAGGGTTTCAACTTTCAACAATCAAGTACATGTGGACATAGATTTTTTAAAGAAAATGCATTTTGGGATCCACGTGCTTTGGGCACTAGCCTCTGGATTCATTTCCTAGATAGCTCTAGGCCAATTCCAAATTCGGGAGTCATTTCCAGTTGGATCCCTTTCAGGGATCTGCAGTTCCGTCTTCTTTGCCAAAAGGCTTCATCATCACTCACATACGTATATATTCATGACATGTTGGGAACTGACATTATCTGACGGATAATATGAATGACAGAGAATAGAATCCTAAAACATGAGGAATTTTAGTTTTTTAAAACTACGCATGTCACACTGCAGTTGAATCTAATTTCTGACAACCAACAAAATTGACATGGACTTCTGGGGTGAACAAATGGTAATTAAATACCATTCCTAATAAATTTTCGTCTCCAGTACGAGTTCAGTTCTTCAATTCAATTTCTCGTCCATCTGATTGTTCATTATGTCCATTTTAAATTTTATTTGTCTTATAATTTTTTTTTAAAAACCATAATATGCTTTGAGTGTCTGTGTTGTGCCTTGCTTTCCAACTTAACTGCAGAGTAAGGCTTGCTCAAAACGATTTAGAATTTTCTCTGAAATTAAAGTACCTTCCATGTAAAACCATATGCATTTTATACGGTAAAATAGTAGTGAATACAAAAAATTGAACCGCATCTGTTTAATCCTAATCAATTGAGCATCTGGAACTAAAAGACCGATAATTCATATGCAAAACAAATGAAAAATTAAATTAGGTACTTTGGTATTCTCTCAGAGCACCAATATTTTCGATTCAGATAGAAACATCCACAATCAACTCCAGGGCATCATTCATATTTGGACAGCGATATAAAATTGCCAATGAGATTTGTGACCAATGCTGAGTTTGGATACTAGATTTCTTCATTGTCATACCACAGGAAAACTGTTGACAGAATGTTCATTGCAAATCCTCTTTAAAGGAGGTAGTACTCATAAGTAGCAACCAAATTGAGCAAGAGTTTTCTCAGAGCTGTTATGACCTGCTCTTGGTACATGAAGATTCTTTAGCATAACCATAGAAAAGATATGATTATGACATTGCCTCAATCAAAAAAAAAAATCACTTTAAAGTTTAGATTTACATTGTGTCTTGAGGCTTGGCCCTTATACCAGTGTTTTGGGCCTTGGCCCAAGCCTATCTTCTTGTTGTGAAATGACATAATCTGAGTACCATTCACAGCTTTGCAATCAGAAGCTCACTCAAGCTCCCTTCCTCATTAACCATCTTTTCCCAAATAAGATCAAGGACAATCTCATTCCTTTTCAGTCATTTTGTAATCATAGTTGCAAAGGAAATCCAGTAGTGGGGGCTCTGGATGGAATTTCTGTTCTAGTCCACCTTCTGTTGTATATGGATTGTTGTTTCTGCATTGTCTGCTAGCAGCCTTTGGGCCTCCTGCTACCATTTCTTTTGTCAGTGTCATACTCCTATACATGTCTTCTACGAATCCTCAACATATTTAAAATATTTCATTTAGAATTTGATGAAAAACAAACTGTTGGGTAATCCATAAACTCATTTCTCTCTTGTAATCAAGTCTAAGTATTGCTTATCTAACAAATAATAGTTCTGCAGTTTTAGCTACAGAATTTCATTAGACATCAGACATAAGAAACAAAACTATTGATAGGCTCTGCTAGCAGCCTGTTATCACCGAGAAATTCCCATTCAAAAAAAAAAAATTGTAAGTGGAGTCCAGATAACTATTGGAAACAAGCCAATGTCATCTTGCTTGATTCCTCTCACTTTCAAGTTAGTGTGTGTGCCATTGACATTAGAAGGTTATTCCTAAGTGATCTAAGGTGTCAATTGCAAATCGCCAGTTGTAAGTGGTACCTCAAATTGAAAAAAAAAATGTTGTTCTGTGGAAATCGAGTTGAAGCAACAAACAGGAAAAGCAGACACCAAGCTAAAGTGTATGAAAAATGATGCAAACTAAAAATCAAAAGGGAAAAGGTACCTTGCAGTTCTGCGTTAAAATATACAAGACAGCAAGCAGAAATCCTTTATAAACTTCTGGAACAAATGTTCACTAAAAGTGAGCATGCAAGCCAACGAAGCTAAGATTAAAATCCTCTGTTCGTTGTGTAAAAACAGTGACTAGCGGCAGGCTGTTTGTTTCCTCTTTATGGATTTTATGTCTTTTCTTATGAATGAAAATCGACAAGAAAGTGAATCTTCACCCCTTTCAGTCAAAACTAGTAAAAAAACAGAAACAAAAAAAAAAAAACAGCAAGGTAGCCTTGCTGTAGTTTGACAGAAAGTGAAAATAAAGTGTAACAAAAATGCCTATTCTATATGACCTATACGCAGGAATGCACAGAAAACAAGAAAATTGATATAACTTATGTATTTAAAGAGGTTGGAATCTCCTCTGGTTTGCAGTGGATCGCTGGCCTGCTACTCAATGGCTGTGGGAATTGGAGGTCTCTCTTTTGTTAGAGAGCATTTCTCAAGAGTCAAAACACATAACCTGAAAACTAATTTGCACCTCAAACATACTCATTTTATGCTAGACACTACACTATTCCAAGAGTGAGAAGCTTTCTAGATAAACATTACAAATTTAATTCTATAAAAGTATTTGATTTTTGCAAAAAATCATTTATTAAAAGTCAATAAAAATTTGGACCAAATCTATGAAGACACTAAATATCACTGACAAGTACTAATGGGACCCTTTCCATGAATTTAACCAATTAAGAAAGAAGCTTTATGAATTAATGGATTATGGAATTTATTTTACAATTTCTAATACACATATTGAACTGCTAAAATTAAAGAATCAGAGACTTTGCTTAGGGTAGTAATGAAACATACAGTTGAGAAGCACTCATCCTTTAAATGAACTGGTCAATGCACATGTTTTATGACAGAGAAGGACGTCTGAGTGCTTAATATATTTATAACAATTTAATGATTAACAATCACCAAAAAATAATAACAATAAAATAAAACATACAAATAAGTTTGACTAATGAAACTAGTTCCATCTCATTTCAATAAGTTGTCTTTTCCATCGTATAATACCAAAAACTTAATCTTGACTTTGTCATACGCTAATTTTCTTGGTTTAGGCTTTATGAGTGGTTGGATGTGAAGCATTTTAATGCTCTAACAATAATCAAGCCATTCTTTTAAAAATTAATAACGAGTTAAAAGTGCCACATTATAAATCGACATATGGAAATTATGTTTTATGTAGTAATATCTTGGTTAAATTTAATATTTACATCAATTGTATAGAATTTTTATATATTGGTATGTATTAAAGAGAAGTCAATAATTAAATATTGATTGCAACAGGATGTTTTTTTTTTACATGGGTACATGAAAAATTAGGAGTGTGTTTTAAAATATTATTAAATTAATTTGTTTTGAAATTGTTAATAATAATTTGAATTAAATTATAGTTTTCATAAATATAATTATTGATATAAATATATATTATAATTTAGATATCATATTTTCAATAGGTTGCTATGATAATTTGATAATCTATTTAATTATTTATGCATGAGTAAGTGAAGTGGAGTGGTCACTAGTCTCAAGTTGTGATCACTTAATAGTATCCTTGGGTTTTCATTGAAAAAGGTTGGGATCTTTCTTTGGAGATGAACTTGAGTGATAGTAGGGATGTCTCTAGCTCTTTCTTGATAAGTGAGGTGTGGTAGGTGTTATAACCAATTTGATTCCTCTCGATAGTTTTTATGTAGCTAAAACAAAATTTTCCACATTTGCAAATAGAAGACAACTTCCTTGGATTGGGAAGTATGTTTTTGTTTGATTGGCATAACTTCCTTATTTAGAGTATTCTTCTTTATGCCCAATTCAATGCTCGATATATTATCGACTGCATGTTTAAATTCTTCCATTGTTAGGTCATGTGCCACATCATCTCTAACTAGTTGAGACACTAACATCATTACTTACTAGGATATTATCTATAATTAAGTAATGCGGTGATGTTTCAAAGAGTTTCTTGGTTGGATGAACTTCTAGGAACTATTCATTGAACACTACATCTTGATGCACAATCACTTGCTTTGTAATTCATCTAATTATTTATTTATTTACATCTGCTAATAAGAATGTTTTAATTTTAGCACTTTTGACATCAAAGTCCTTCATCTTTTTGCTAGCTCGTGAGCTTAAGTTCGCCATTTGAATTTCTTATTCTTACTTGTCCACCTCTTTCGGAATTTTTCTGCCTATGGCCTAAATGCAATGCTACAAATATCATTTTAGGGAACATGCTAACAAGGGTCCAAAATGACACTTATTGAGATATTGGGGAAAATATTGCAGAATTATCAGAAGGGATAACTTAGAATTTAAGACTTTTGAAAATATCAAACGTATAAAATAAAAAATAAAAAAAAAATAAAAAAAAAAAAAAATTGGGTTGCAATGTTCCCTAGATATAGTCCTTTAGTTTATAATGATATTCGTGGTATAGATACCTTGGGAAAATTATAACCTGCCCACTAGAAAGTTGACAAGAGTTTCGGGAAGGATTCCTAGGAGAGGTGTCACTGTTTTTCCTTTATGTTCCGAGGACTTCGGGACGAAGTCCATTGTTAAGAGGGGGTGTATGTAGTGCCCACTCTAGTTTCCTAACCCTAATATGACATTATCTTAGATACTTTATTCTTTGAGGAACTCAGGTTGAGGATCCAGAAACGTGACTCTATTATTAGTGAATGTGATTGTTATGTATGTTCTCTATTAATATTATGATTACGATATAATTAATGGTTATGTGTACTCTCTATTGATATCATGATGGTGATAGTAGTAAAGGATAGACATGTTTTCTATTGATGTTATAATGATGATAGCTTTGATCTATATGTATGGTTCCATTAATGTTATGATGATGCTAGCCATGATGGATGTGTCCCCTATGTTACCTACTTGCATTAGTTCTGGTTCACAATGAACAATGATGCAAATGACTAGGTGATGGCGATAATGTTATTATGACAATGGCTAACACTGAGAAACCTTGTTACTAATTATTATTGAGTACGGCAGGAAACCACCAGAGGCACTCGCATATGACGAGTTAACGACACCTGGTTTGATGAAAATTTATATTATTTATCTTTGAAATTCTAACTCAATTTTGAAACCTGCTATATATGTTTATCTATATTCTGATGATATGTTAGTGGTTGCAGGCACAGATTAGTTGCTTGGCCAAATAACTCACATATGGGTGATGGTTTGCACAAATGGATGGAACTACATGGGAGGGGTGGGACAGTGTCCCTGATCTCACCCACTAGCACTCCCGCCGTGACTTGGGATGGAAAGGTTGAAACACCTTCGCCTTGAAGATCACGATGCCATGAGGGCAGGTCCCAAATTTGGGTCGCTCATGAGGATTTTACTGGGGGGCGCGCATCAAGGCAGATTCCTTGATCATCGACACCATTAGTCTCACTATAACACGCTACATAAGAGATGATAGTGGTCTATGACGTTGCATCTATACCTTCCCCTCATAGTCACTGAATGCTTGAAGGGAAAGTGGTGTGGCAGCCTTGGAACTTCAAGGGAATTTCTTGAAGGGCACGACCAACTTGGCACCCTTGGCATCACAAATAAACTATTAGGTGTGGCACCCTTGGAACTTCAAGGGAAGTTCTTGAAGGGCACAACCAAGCTTGGCTCCCTTGGAATCATTAAAAATAAATTAAATAATAGATATAATCCAGGAATTAAAACTAGGTAAATTTACATCAAGGGTAAATGATGTTAGAAACCGAGGTAATTAAATCAAAAATAAAACTTGGGTTAAGAGGATCATAGGAAGAAATAAAATAGATTACCTTAAAAACTCTACCCTTCTGTTATGGCCACCAACAACCCCCCTCCTTATTTAGTATTAGCAATAACACTAAGTAAGTGGGGACCCTTAGTAAAAAATTCAAAAAATTCAATTAAGGCTTATGTATTCTACTCCTTAAGAAAACATCGCATCGCACGAAGAAGATAGGACATTTCCTTGTGAGTAAAAGGATAAACTGCGAGAAGTGCGACGCGAATTCCATCGCATCACATGCATTAAAAAACGCTCATATTCGAAAACCTTAAAAAATCGCCGATGGCCGATATGCGATATTGCATATCGCAAATATCGCATAAAAAAACACAACCATTTAACGATTGTAACAAATCTGCGATCTTGCGATAACGCGATACTGCGATCTGCGATCTTGTGATCGCGCGATACAGCAATCTGCGATTCTGCGATAAGCGTGATCGGGCAAGCCTACGATAACACATCTTGATGAAAATGCGATAACGCGATACTGCGATGATGCGAAGATGCGATGCGAATCGTAAAAATTGTCCATCGCAAATTTTCCCTGGCTCAACATTCAAGAAAAGTTGTCCATAAACCAAAAAATTGGATACGCGCTTTAATAAAAATTAATGAATGATACACCAAGTGTTAATGAAAGATAGTTTTGTGTTTTTAGAAGAGTTAGTTCACGTCAGGTGGCATGTTTTTTGTACATCCGTAGAGCTCAGAGCTTTCTTATCGATTTTTATTATCATTACTCTCTCCTCATGTGTGAACTGGAGGAATGAGAAACAGAAACAACATGAAGCAATGTGCAGGAAGCGATAAAGGAAAAGGGTAAAGCTCCAATGCTCGGAAACAAAGAAGAGATGCCCTCATCAACGGATATCACATGCAACAGATCCGCAAATTCACAGAGCGCCGTAGAGCTATCCGTTACAGATCTTTCAGTCAGCGCCATGGTTGAATGAGTAGTTGAACAATGCTGATATCAACAGGCGATTTGACGCTCAAGGTCAGAAGCTCACCAAAGCAGTATGTTTACAAAATTTTGAAGCTTATACCCGGTGAAGGAAAAGGCGCTAAAAGGCAAAAAATGCACTAGAAAGGCCCGGATCAAAGAACGGAGGCAGTTTCCGATGGCTAATCACGCATCGCTGAGAAAATTGTTCAAAAAGCAAAGTCCCTAACTACTCAGTCACCCATAAGCCCGGAAAACGCAAGAAAGCAAAGGCAGAGGCAATTTGAGGATTAACCAAGTAGAATTTGGATTATTACTGAGCATACACCATAAATCCACATAGTCAGAGGATGAGTCTTGAGTATATCTTCTATTTTGTTGAAACGATGATGCCAGCTCTTGCCATTTCTGTTTGCTTAGCTCAACCAAAAGCAGAAGATAGTCAGCCGACTCTACCCAGGAAAATATTGAATGCTCGCAACATTAAGGAGCAAATGCAGAAATAGTTAGATATTAGATTTAATTTTTAGAAATAGTTTTGCTTAGAAAAAGGGCGGTCATTTAAATTTTATCCTGAGTCTTCGTAATTAAGTTATTTAGTTAGTAGTATTTAAACCCTTCTCATGCATTTAAAGAAGGGTCCAGAAGTTTATCAAAAACTTGTCCTCAGAACATGCACTTTTGCACCCTCAGAGGAGGTTTTGGTGAATGAATGGATCAATATTTGTTGATGTTTGCATTTGATATCTGCTACTGATGTTGCACTTTTGTACTCTTAGTAGATGTTAGAGAAAGGAGAGATAAATCATTATTACTTGAAGCTTATGAGTAGGACTAGTCATAAATGGTACTTTTGTCTCTTGACCATTTCTGCTTATATGTTAAAGTGATATACAGTTTTTAGTTGTTTATATGTTATTGCATGAATGCTTGAGTTATCATTTGGAACTTTTGTACGGTGGTAGTTATTTATTTATGTTTAATGTATGAATAGCTTATTATGCGATATGTTGTTCACAACTGTTTCGCCTAACTTTTTATGCGAAGTGGTTCATCTTAATTGATTTCCTTTCTTATAATCGCTGAATGATATTTATTACTAGTTGTTATTTGAAATTTCTTTAGATCACATAATAGAAGAATTACATCCCGGTTTAGCATAGATTTAGATGTGTTGTTTATTAGATTACAATAGCATAGAATTAGATTAAATTTTGAATGAGAATAGCTTAGATAGCAACTGTTAGATCAGCAACATCCAACTCTACACACACACACCCATAGATTGGGAAATTGGTCCCATTATCCCCAGTTGGACCCGCTATACCAAACCGATAAGGAGCTGCCAACCAAGGTCTAAACCGGGCGGGTATCCCCCTTGTTGTCGACCCGATTTTCGGGGCCTCAACATATTTGGTGCTAGAAGGAGGGCCTGAACTATGAATGGCAAGTAAATCCAAATCTGAATGCCATTCTAAGAGTAAATCGCCGTCATCATCTCCCCCGACTTCCCCATTACATTTAAATCCAGAGTCAGAAGTCGCTCGAGTATCAACCGCTGCTACACTCCCTAATATTTCAAACCAATCTACCATTGAACCTCCTAAAGTCGAATCCCCGATTCACAAACTTCAGTCATTTTCCATTTCTCCTCAGAGGTTTGATAAATCTCAAGGCAGCGTGACTTCGCAGTACAACCCTGCTCATCCCCTGACCAGGCTAAAGAGTGAAAAGTTTGGCGTCCAGCCAACCAAATTACCTCTTCCCACCAGGAAAAGAGCGAGGAAATCACCGCAAGAGTCTGACAGTGAGACTCTTTCGTCTGCATCATCCATCTCAACTACTTCACCGCAAAGTCAACCAACCACACCTCCACTCCAGATCATCGTCCATCTGTCCACTGGAACCCCCACAACCCCTCTTCAATCATCTACGACCATAGTATCCTCATCCTCCCAGCCACAAGGATCATCTTCTGCACTTTCCTCTGTTAGTAGTTAAACAATGGCCCAGTCTCCATGGAATAACCCTGGGGCAGTCTTAATGCCTGCACCCTTGAGTCAAATACCGGCCCATCCTGAGAAATGGCTGCCTAAATTCAATCCTGAGGTAGGCATGCTGGCAGAAGATCACATAAACAACTTCATGCTTTCCATTAATCTCAATCGAGTTACTAATGAAGATGTTGTTGTTCGCCTTTTTCCCTATACACTACAAGGGACAGCCAAGTCATGGTACTTTTCATTACCCTCCAGATCCATCACAAGTTGGGACATCTTCCAGGACCAATTCATAACCAGGTTTGGTGATGACAGGTCGACGGTAACGTTAATCAATGACCTATCCAATCTTAAAGCCGAAGCTAGAGAGCCTATCAAGGATTTCAATTTACGGTTCAACAAAATTTTCAACAAAATTCCTACTACTTCCCAGCCCAGCGAAGAAGTACAATGTGAATGGTATATTACCACTCTGCCATCGAACATAGCAATCTTTGTGGACATGGCAAATAAAATAACCTTAGCTGATAACATGAAAGAGGCGGTAGCAGTAGAGAAATGAATAATAGCCTTGGAAAAGAGATCCGCGATAGAGGAATGTAGGTCCAAAAAAGTCACCTTCAAGGAAGACTCCAAGAAGAAACAAGCTAAAGATCCTTTTGATTTCGAAGGATTGCAGAAAGTTCTAAAGACCATGTCCAACGAGATGGCCGACATAAAAAAGCAAGTAGTAGAAACTTCTTCAAAAAATCCCTACAGAGCTTTTAAAAGAGGTCTTTCAACGGATGCAAAGCCACCCAATGCCATTTCAAATGCTGAATCTGAGGAAGAGGAAGAGGAAATTGCCACTGAAGGGCAGACTGATGACGAAGAAGTTGTGGAATTACAAGGAATGTGGGATTTCATCCTCCCAAAAGAAGAAGATCAAGAAATATTTCTAGTTAGCACACGAAGCAAAAATAAGCTTGATCCTCCCCAAACTATCCCTAAGCCGAAGAGCGCAAGCTCTGCAACAAAGGATAAAGTCGCAACAAAGAAAACGACATCTAAAGTGACTCAAACTACCCCAGTCCAAGCAGATGAAACGACTCCATCGAAAACACTGATAGTGTTAGATGAAATGGAGTACAATATTATTGATGACATGAAGAAGACTAGGGCTAATATCACCCTTTACGAACTGAGCAAATTGAAACATCAACAGAAGATAATGATGAAAGAATTACATGCCATGCCAGTTGCACCTTTGCCTGCCACTGTACTTTCTCAAGCTTCCAACAACGTGGGAAGACCTCCAACTAATGCAATCCATAAGATTGATCCAAATGACATCGCCTTAATTGGAGGAAGATCAAGATCTCACACTCCCCCGTTTCTCCTAACTTATGAAATATTTAATAAAAATGTGCACAATTGTTTGGTAGATTCCGGTGCTTCATCAAATATTTTATCAAAATCTATATGTGCCAAGTTAAATGTTCAACCACAGAAATCCGCAGTGCGCATAGTTCAGCTAGATCAATCTCAAGTCGAAGTGATTGGCGAACTAAATCAAGTAACCATAAGATTGTCATCCAACCTGAAGGTATGTTAGGTTATTGACATTCTAGTTGTTGATATCCCAAAATTCTATGGCTTAATTCTTAGCAGAGATTGGTCCGAGAAACTCCATGGATACTTCACAACCGATTGGTCGCACATGTGGCTGCCCTACAACAGTAAACTGAATCAAATAAAAGTTGAACGAGAGCTACACCAGAAGTACATAGTAAAGGAGTTGGAGGGAGAAAATGAACCAGTAGCATATAACAGCAGCATTATTGGCAATTACTCAGTAGATTCTTTCCTCGGCAATTTCAATGCTCATGCGTCACCCTATTTAGAACACTTTGTTTTGTCCCAAGTCGAAAATTTTCGAACTGATAGTTCGAAATGTATCAATTTTTTAGATAAACCTGTAAATAAATCTTTGTTTTGGAAATTATTTTTTGATGGCTCTAGATCTAACGAAGGAGCAGGAGCAGGATGCGTTCTGATTAGTCCAGAAGGAGATAAAATCATGCTCACATGCAAACTCGAATTCAATTGCACAAACAATATAGCAGAATATGAGGCTTTGGTTCAAGGCCTGTACAAAGCAATCGGGTTAGATGTCAAGTATCTTCAAGTTTTTGGAGACTCTGAGATTGTGGTTAAATAGGTACGTAACACTATACATTGCTTATCAGGTCACTTAAAACACTATCAATCTTTAGTACAAGATCTGAGTGAGCATTTCATAGTGTTTAATATTTCTTCAATCCCCAGACTCCAA
The DNA here is from genome assembly GCA_031772625.1 of Pinus tabuliformis. NCBI lineage: Eukaryota > Viridiplantae > Streptophyta > Pinopsida > Pinales > Pinaceae > Pinus > Pinus tabuliformis. The sequence goes on along the minus strand of CM062820.1, from coordinate 1,594,551,369 downwards.
AACGCAAGTGCAGACCTTTTGGCTAACGTAGCTTCTAAGCTTATTCCATCCGAAGATTTTACTCCAGATAGATTCTCAATAGAATTAATCTTTAGACCGGCCATTCCTGACAACATCACAAATTGGAGAGTATTCAATGACGATCCTAATATCGTAAATTTCCTTACATCTGAAGGATCCTACTCCAATCAAATAATTGACGAAGACCAGCACAGTCGACAATTGCAACAAAATAGCACTAATAATGCTATACCTAAGTCAGTGGTCAAGTTAGAAGACTTATACGATTTGAAAGATTGGTTTAAGAGGTCCACCAATTCAAAACTCTACAGTTCAACCTTGAACTACGAATTAGTAAACTTAGGAACCAATGTTAAACCACAAAACATTAATCTAGGCCTCGGCCTAGCCCCTGAAGAGAAACTAGCGTATATTCGTCTTTTGAGACAATATAAAAATGTTTTTTCCTGGAATTATGATGAGTTGAAAACATACGACACTTCTATCATCCAGCATACTATTCCCATGATCGATAACAAAAAACCTGTCCAACAAAAGCTGAGAAAGATCCACCCCAATTTAGAAAATAAAAGAAAACTGAGCTCAATAAGTTACTGAAAGCCAGGATAATCTTTCCCGTCAGACATTCCAAATGGGTCTCCAATATGGTACCCGTTAGAAAGAAAAACGGAGATATTAGGATTTGCATTGACTTTTGGAACCTTAACAAAACCTGTCAAAAAGACAATTTTCCTCTTCCACCTATGGAACAGATACTGCAGGCAGTGGCGGGCTCAAAATTAATGTATTTCTTGGATGGATTTTCAGGATACAATCAAGTGTTAGTACATCCTGATGATCAGTTGAAAACCACATTCAGAACTAAATGGGGCACATACGCATATCAGAAGATGCCATTTGGTTTGATTAATGCTGGTACCACATTTCAGAGAGCCATGGACATCGCATTCAAAGGTTTAGTCAATAAATCTGTAGTAATTTATTTGGATTATATAACAGTTTACTCGAAGAAGCGAAACGACCATCTCAAAGACCTGAAACAAATCATTCAACGGTGTTTAAGGTATGGAATTTCACTTAACCCAAAGAAATTTTTTTTCTCACTAAGTGAAGGGAAACTTCTAGGATTCATAGTGTCAATGTCTGGTATTCATACTAATCCCGACAGAATCAAAGAAATTTCTAAAATATCCCTACCTCATAACAAAAAAGCCATGCAATCTTTCTTTGGTCAAATCAATTTTGTAAAGATATTCGTTCCAGATTTTTCACGAATCGTGTCTCCTTTGCAAACCATGATTAAAAAGAATTCAAATTTTAAATGGGGTCAAGATGAACATGAAGCATTCAACCTGATCAAGCAAGCTATTATTAGTGCTCCATCTTTAGCGACTCTGAATTTTTCAGAACCTTTTATTTTATACACATTTGCCTCAGATAAGTCATATGTTGTGATTCTAACTCAAGCAAATCAAGAAAAAGCGGAAGCTCCAATTGTGTTTTTTAGCTCAAATTTACAGGGTGTTGAACTAAATTATTCAGACGTGGAGAAACAGGATTATGCTATTTTCAAAGTGGTCAAATACTTCAGAACTTTCTTACTTAAAACCCATACTAAGATCATAGTACCATTTCCAGCGGTAAGGAACCTTCTAGTACAGAAGGATGTGGGTGAGAAAAGGGCCAATTTGGTTACTGCATTACAGGAATATGACCTTGAGTCAAACCAACAAACATTATAAGAGGTCAAGGCTTCTGCAAAATGCTGGCCGAAGCATCGCAAATTTCTGAAATTTCATCTGAAGAGGTACAAATGTGTGAGGTAAGCCTAAACGATGCAGAATCATTATATGTTGATGTCATTTATTATCTTAAGAACGGGTATGCTCCTTCACACCTTGATCATACTAAGAAAAGAGATCTAAGATTGAAAGCTAAACAATATCATCTCATAAATGATATTCATTTTAGAAAAAATCATGATTCTGTTCTTCTTAGGTGTCTTGAGAAAGCTGAAGCTGAAAAAGTTTTGCAGGAACTCCATGATGGGCCAGCAGGCGGACACTATGCTGGAGATGCTACTGCACATAAAATCTTACGTGCAGGATATTACTGGCCCATGTTCTTCAAAGACTCACACAGTTACATGAGAAGATGTCAAGTCTGCCAAACTACTGCTGGAAGACAAAAGAAGTCGTCCCTGCCACTACAGCCGGTAAACATCGAGCAACCTTTCAGTCAGTGGGGCTTGGACATAATAGGTGAGATCGTTCCTCACTCTTCTAAGCAGCATAGATACATCCTCACGGCAACAGATTATTTTACTAAATGGGTAGAAGCAGTTCCGCTCAAGACAGCTAATTCTGAAAATATTATTGAGTTCATAGATCAATTTATAATCACTAGGTTTGGATTGCCATCCGCTTTAATGTTTGATAATGCATCATACTTTTCTGGAAATGCAATGACTGAATTTGCACTTAAAAGAGGATTCAAACTTAAATATTCGGCCAATTACTATCCGCAAGGTAATGGGTTAGCTGAGTCAACAAATAAAAATCTAATCAGGATTATTAAAAGAACAGTTGACCAAAATCAAAAGAATTGGCACAAGGCTTTGATATATGCTTTATGGGCAGATAGGATAATGCAAAAAGCTTCAATCGGCACTTCTCCCTTTAATTTAGTTTATGGGAAAGAAGTGGTTCTTCCGACTCACTTAGCCATTCCCTCTTTGTCTTTAGTACAATACATTGATGAAGTACCCACTTCCTCCTTACAGCTAAGACAAATGGAAATAATTAAATTAGAAGAACAACAAGAACAAGCTAAGAAAACGCATGCTCATCATCAAGCACTAGTAAAATCCTCTTTTGATTCAAACATAATGACCAGAAAAGATTTTCAGATGGGAGATTTAGTTTTAAAGTGGGATAAGGCTCATGAAGAAAAGGGCAAACATACAAAATTTCAAAGGATGTGGCTTGGTCCTTTTCAGATTGTTGAAGTCATAGGTCCATCAACATTTGTGTTACAGGATTTAGCAGGTAAAAGGGATCCTTTGCCTGTTAATGGACAAATTCTCAAGAAATATTTTCCATAGAAGATTATTCTTCTATTTTTGTAGAATAGTTTTTCTTTTCATAATAAAACCAGTTGTGAGTGGTTACATTAGGTATTTACGAAAAAGACACCAATTCTCTTTCAGATTTTGAACTTTTCGCTTGTATAAATAGCAAATCTTTTTGAAAACTGATCTTTATTATTGACAGATACAGTTAAAAACTTTAGCCTAGATATGATACTAGTTTCAACTTCAAAGAATTTGATGAAAGCAACCTTTAGTAAAGAAATTGTTTTATCTCAGCACAATGAAAGGTATCAATAACAAAATAAAGATTCTCTGTAGAACAGTTGTTTACAAAAAAATCTATTATTTTTGTCCATAGCTATCTTAAGGAAACAATGACTTCCTCCCTGCTAAGGAAAATCGTAGCTTTCAGAGGGATAATCCAAGGATACACTATATCTTGAAGAATGAGAGGTCTCATCACAAGCCGGCTTATCATGATCACAAATATTATAACTTGCTGACTTTGCCAATACTATCCACCACAACAGGGCAATGACTCAAGATTGTTGCAATCAAAAGACAAGGGGTTTCATCACGAGCCAGCTTGTTCAGCAAAGTTATAAATCAAGTGAGTGAATGTGTCATAATTTGGCTACCAAACCAAGACATTGTTCTTTAAGAATAAAAAGAAAATCAAAGCAATAAGTGTGGATATGGATTTTTCTGTGAAAAGTTGTAGGTCACCTTCAGTAGGATACAGGATCATTGCTGGGTAACAGGTAACCCTGTCGAGGCTATAAACGCCGACTGGCAGCAGAGGCTCTACCTACGACAAATGAGCATATTTAAAACTGGTATACAGAGGAGACTTTATTTTATCTTTACAAGACCAAGTAATGGCTGCTGTAAATACAAGGACTAGCCTGAGGAAGCAAATAATTAGAATAGAAAGAGGTTGAAACAAAATATCATTAACAGTTTAGAGCATAATGTACTCTATCTTTCCATAACAAAGTTTAATTTTCTGAAAAATTTTCTATTTTAGAAGTTTGAAAAATTCAATAGAAAAATAGAGATAACTAGTTCTTCCAAGTGAATCGCCATTTGTTGTGGCCACCAACAACCCCCCTCCTTATTTAGTATTAGCAATAACACTAAGTAAGTGGGGACCCTTAGTAAAAAATTCAAAAAATTCAATTAAGGCTTATGTATTCTACTCCTTAAGAAAACATCGCATCGCGCGAAGAAGATAGGACATTTCCTTGTGAGTAAAAGGATAAACTGCGAGAAGTGTGACGCGAATTCCATCGCATCGCATGCATTAAGAAATGCTCATATTCGAAAACCTTAAAAAATCGCCGATGGCCGATATGCGATATCGCATATCGCAAATATCGCATAAAAAACACATAACCATTTAACGATTGTAACAAATCTGCGATCTTGCGATAACGCGATACTGCGATCTACGATCTTGCGATCGCGCGATACAACAATCTGCGATTCTGCGATAAGCGCGATCGGGCAAGCCTGCGATAACACATCTTGATGAAAATGCGATAACGCGATACTGCGATGATGCGATGCTGCGATGCGAATCGCAGAAATTGTCCATCGCAAATTTTCCCCGGCTCAACATTCAAGAAAAGCTGTCCATAAACCAAAAATTGGATACGCGCTTTAATGAAAATTAATGAATGATACGCCAAGTGTTAATGAAAGACAGTTTTGTGTTTTTCGAAGAGTTAGTTCACGTCAGGTGGCATGTTTTTTGTACATCCGTAGAGCTCAGAGCTTTCTTGTCGATTTTTATTATCATTACTCTCTCCTCATGTGTGAACTGCAGGAATGAAAAACAGAAACAACATGAAGCAATGTGCAAGAAGCGATAAAGGAAAAGGGTAAAGCTCCAATGCTCAGAAATAGAGAAGAGATTCCCTCATGAACGGATATTGCATGCAACATAGCCGCAAATTCACAGAGCGCCGCAGAGCTATCCATTACAGATCTTTCAGTCAGAGCCATGGTTGAATGAGTAGTTGAACAATGCTGATATCAACAGGCGATTTAACGCTCAAGGTCAGAAGCTCACGAAAGCAGTATGTTTACAAAATTTTGAAGCTTATACCCAGTGAAGGAAAAGGCGCTAAAAGGCGAAAAACACACCAGAAAGGCCCGGATCAAAGAACGAAGGTAGTTTCCGATGCGCGATTAGCGCTTAGCGCTAATCACGCATCGCTGAGAAAATTGTTCAAAAAGCAAAGTCCCTAACTGCTCAGTCACCCATAAGCCCGGAAAACGCAAGAAAGCAAAGGCAGAGGCAATTTGAGGATTAACCAAGTAGAATTTGGATTATTACTGAGCATACACAGTAAATCCACATAGTCAGAGGATGACTCTCGAGTATATCTTCTATTTTGCTGAAAAGATGGTGCCAGCTCTTGCCATTTCTGTTTGCTTAGCTCAACCAAAAGTGGAAGACAGTCAGCCGACTCTACCCAGGAAAATATTGAATGCTCGCAACATTAAGGAGCAAATGCAGAAATAGTTAGATATTAGATTTAATTTTTAGAAATAGTTTTTCTTAGAAAAAGGGCGATCATTTAAACGTATCCTGAATCTGTGTAATTAAGTTATTTAGTTAGTAGTATTTAAACCCTTCTCATGCATTTAAAGAAGGGTCCAGAAGTTTATCAAAAACTTGTCCTCAGAACATGCACTTTTGCACCCTCAGAGGAGGTTTTGGTGAATGAATGGATCAAGATTTGTTGATGTTTGCATTTGATATCTGCTACTGATGTTGCACTTTTGTACTCTTAGTAGATGTTAGAGCAAGGAGAGATAAATCATTATTACTTGAAGCTTATGAGTAGGACCAATCATAAATGGTACTTTTATCTCTTGACCATTTTTTCTTATATGTTAAAGTGATATATAGTTTTTAGTTGTTTATATGTTATTGCATGAATGCTTGAGTTATCATTTGGCACTTTTGTACGGTGGTAGCTATTTATTTATGTTTAATGTATGAATAACTTATTATGCGATATGTTGTTCACAACTATTTCGCCTAACTTTTTATGCGAAGTGGTTCATCTTAATTGATTTCCTTTCTTATAATTGCTGAATGATCTTTATTACCAATTGTTATTTGAAATTTCTTTAGATTGCATAATAGAAGAATTACATCCCGGGTTAGCATAGATTTAGATGCGTTGTTTATTAGATTACTATAGCATAGAATTAGATTAAAGTTTGAATTAGAATAGCTTAGATAGGAACTGTTAGATCAGCAACATCCAACTCTACACACACACACCCATAGATTGGGAAACTGGTCCCATTATCCCCAGTCGGACCCGCTATACCAAACGGATAAGGAGCTGCCAACCAAGGTCCGGACCGGGCGGGTATCCCCCTTGTTGTCGACCCGATTTTCGGGGCCTCAACACCTTCCCATGTTGGAAAATTCTAGGTGGATTATGTGGTTTAATTAGGTAAAAGGGGAAAGAGAGACATAATTGTAAGGATAAAGATTAATCCTCAACTAATTAAACCTAATTAAGAAAAGAGGAAGGTGAATTAAAATAAGAATAATAAATTAAATTTAGAGAAATGTAGAGAACCTCCATGTGGCAACAACCAACATAAGAGTATCCATCTAAGAGATAACCTGAGTTAAATTAGGGAGTAGATAGGAGATCAAATCTTGACTCATTAATTGACTTTAAGTAATGAACACAAATTAAGGAATAAAAGGGGGGGAATAAAGAGACAACTAGGAGAAGAAATAGGAATCTGGTTGAGGTGAGGAAAATATTAGTTTTAAATAAAAAATTAAGTAAATAATTTTGGGAGACCCTTGATGAGAGAGTGACACATGGGTGGGTGAATAATCAAGCTATTGAATTATAAAAAAATAATTAATTATGCATGACATGCCAAGTGTCACCTATGAGGACTCCTATAAAAGAAGGGCCAAGCCATGGGAGAAGGGACCTTTGGGGGGAACCCTATTGTGGGATGGATGAGATGAGGTCAGAGCAGTGATTATGAAACTATAGTGAGTTTGGTGAGGTAGAGGATTTTAGAGAGGGTACTCTTGAGCCAAGGAGTGCTCTCCTCTACCAGCTAGTGCATTCTTCCATTGTACAACCCCATTGCATCTCGGGGGTCCGCGGGGAAAAAGAGTACCCAAGGAGTAGGTTGGGAGGTTAACCGGTGGGTCATTGCATTTGGATCCAGTACGTCGTCATTCATTCACGGAGGTGACCGGCAACAAGGGAATACTAGCAACAACAAAGCAAGCGGAGTCTCGTCTTCTGGTGAACGGTACATATGTGTTGCAATACTATTTTGGTCTTAGTTAAATGTATGTAAATGTTATGATATGTTTCCTGAAGTGAATTCCCAATGTGTTTCTCTTCTGGTTATATTTTGTTGTGATTTAAAAAAAAAAAAAAAAAAACGTATATGGTCTCGATGTGGTCCTTACAGATATAATGTATGCAGTGAGTTTGGTGTCGAGGTTCATGGAGACACCCAAGGAGACACATTGGCAAGCAACAAAAATAATTCTAAGGTATGTCAATAGGACAAAATAGTACAGTGTTTTGCACACCGCAACAGATGATTTTAGGCTGGTTGGTTACACTGACAGTGATTGGGTAGGAAGTGTCGATGACAGAAAGAGCACGTCAGGATATGTTTTTCATTTGGGTTGAGGAGCCATTGCATGGGCCTCCAAGAAACAACGAATAGTGTTACTATCAACAGCAGAAGTTGAATATGTCGTTGTAATGGCAACAACGTGTTAGATAGTGTCAATGAGACAGATGTTGAGGGATCTTCACCATGACCAAGAGGAAACGACAACTATTTTCTGTGACAACACATCCGCAATTGCATTGTAAAAGAATTTTTTCTTTCATAAGAGGACCAAGCATATTGATGCTAAATACCATTTTATTGGAGTTTATTAACAATGATGAAATTGTGTTACAATGCGTGTTGCAGCATTGTAGGTCAGATGAACAATTTGCTGATATTTTCACAAATTCCTTGAAATTTTCACAAAGCCATTGGCACGTGAAAATTTCATTTATCTCATAGATTGTTTGGGAATTGTCAATGGCAGCAGTTGTTATTAAGGGGGAGTGTTGGAAATAATAATTCCAACCACTGCCTTAAACATCCTAACAAACACCATGCTTGCCCAGTCAACAACTGCACGGTTGGGATTTTGTTTGCATGCAGAAGGACTGAGGTCAGAACGGAAGGATTGAAGTCAGAATAGAAGTACAACATGGAAAATTCCACAACAAAGGTGTTTATGCATTTAATAAATTTTGGTAAATAGATATGGACAAACATTTACTCTGCGACTATTTCCCACACTTCACAACACCTGCAAGTTCAAAAAATCATTTACTATGTAAATAGTCCATGTTGCGTATTAAATATTTTCTTTGTCATGTAATTAGTTTCAAATTTGCATGTTAAGGTAAATATGCAAGTAAAAGTTGGGCATGTTGGGCAAGTTAGAGAGCGAGAGTATGTGAAGTAGTGAGGAGAAAATCATGGATCAAATATTGGTGGGAATGGTAAACATAGAAAATTTTAGGGGCGAATGTTCGCCCTTTGGGGGAATTAAGGGGTTTTAAATTTTTTGTGGGCGAATATTTTGTATCATAGTACATTTTTACAAATCACCTCAAATAGCCCACCTTATTTTAAGGGAGAGGGTAAGAAAGGTAAATTTAGCCCTTGAAATTAGGAGTTACAACCTTCCATTCGCCCATTTTCAAGAATAGGTTTTATTTAAGTGAATCCTATGGGCCAAAGGCCCAAATACCATATTTATAAAAGAGATATGGTAAAATAATAAAAATATAAATAAATGAGAGGTATGGTAAATAAATAAAACATTTTTTATATTTACTCCATAAGTCACCTTATATACATGCAAGGGTGTAAATAAATAAAAATATAAGTAAAGTGGAGGTATGGTAAATAAATAAAACGTCTTTTTATACTTACTCAAAAGGTATGGTAAATAAATAAAAATATAAATAAACTAGACGCATGGTAAATAAATAAAACCTCTTTTTATATTTAGTGCATAACCCTCGTTCTATTTATGAAGGCTCAAGAAAGAGGTTTTATTTAAGCGAATCCTATGGGCCAAATACCATATTTGTAAAAGAGGTATGGTAAATTAATAAAAATATAAATAAATGAGAGGTATGGTAAACAAATAAAACATTTTTTTATATTTACTCCACAAGTCACCTTATATTTACGAACACTCAAAAAATTCGTTATATTTAGGTGAAACCTATGGGAAAAATACTATGGGACAAATACCATGGACTATATTGTTATTAATACCATGCAAAAAAAAAATTATTAACGCGTTATATTTAGGTGAAACCTATGGGCAAAATACTATGGGACAAATACCATGGACTAGATTGTTATTAATACCATGCAAAAAAACATTATTAACCCTAATATTAGTATTAATAAAAATAAAAATGACACATGGTATTGGCCCATGGTTTTCACCAAAATGGCACATGGTAATTGACCCATGGTATTCACCTGGAATGTAGCCTATTTAAATGGGGAAATTAAACCAGCATAGATCCATCTTTACTCTGGATCTACTAACCCCCGGGAGGTAGCATAGATCCATCTTTACTCTGGATCTACTAACCCCCGCGAGGTATCAAATATCATGATATGCAAACTAGCATAGAGTGAAAAAATATTTGATCCGATCAAGATTAAATATGGATGTTGTAATTTAATGTATGTTAAACATTTTAGCTTGGTTAAAATAAAAAATAAAATAAAAATAAACTATTAATTTTTATAAATTATTAATAGTAATTTTTAAGCTCCAAGTTTATGATAACCCATGGTATTGACCCATGGTAATACCATGGTATTCATGTGAGCATAGACTTTCTATCATCTTAGATCCATCTTAATTCTGGGTCTAGCAAGTGCTCAGAGGGATAAATAGATTTCATCCCCCTAAGAGTGGTAGATGTGGAGTTAAGATGGATATAGGTTGGTTTTTATGATAATGAAGATATTAAATAGACTTAGTAAATTATATTGTAAAAACATCTTAACGTGAATGGTTAAAGCATAGACATTGGACAAGTATATTTGTATACTTCTGTTTTAAACTGAAACAAATCCAAGGCTAAAAGAAATGGATTGATTGCACTAGTCATCCTTCTATAACTTTCCAACATATGTTGGAGTAAACAGATTGTAATTTGGGTAATTTTTCTAATTGCAAACAGGAACATACTTGTGTGTTGGCAGGGTGGTTACAAGGTCCCTAGAAGTGATGAATTTGAATTTTTCTTGGTTTTATATATAGTATTAGGTTTTTTCTCATACTTTCTGTGAATGGCACAGGTGAATTTTATCCTACACCCACTATGTTATCGATATGTAATTTTGGTAATTTTGATTTCAAAAGATATTTTAAAGAAATGCAATGATTTCATTTGTGTATTCAATAAACACAAGATTTTATAATTGAGTAAAATATTTTCCATGCCTGGTGAGAGATTCGCCAAAAAATTATATATACATATCATATTATTGATAAAATCGCCTTCCATTTTTCCTATATACCATGGAGATTCGCCCATTTATTATACATGTAAATTTGGGGGGGTTCTTAAAATTTTCCTTGATGGTAAAACCAGCTTTATGGAGTTTTACAGAAGTTTACTCCCCAACCCAGTAATGGGTAAATCGAAATAAGTTTGTTGCGTTTTTCACTTGAAGCTGAAGCGAATAAGTTTGTTGTGTTTTTCACTTGGAGCTGCAACTTCCATTTACAATGTGATTTATTGCTTTTTGGTCTAATATATAATAGAAAGTGTGGCTAGTTATGTTATGGTATTAATCATTCCCAAGTAACTTTTTACTTTATTTTTTAACATATAATATAAAGTGTGGCTAGTTATGTTATGATATTAATCCTTCCCAAGTAAATTTACGACAACCTCCTTTTAGTTTACTTTGTTTTGTTGTGAGTGAACTCTATGTTTTAATTAATCACGTGCAGTTTTATGGAGTTTTTAAGCACATGCAGTTTTATGGAGTTTTACAGATGCGTAAATCACAATAAGTTTGTTGTGTTTTTCACTTTGAGCTGCAACTTCCATTTATAACGCGAATGCAATTTTTTATGTTTTAATATATAATATAAAGTGTGGTTAGTTGCGTTATGGTATTAATCCTTCGCAAATAAATTTAGGTCAACCTCCTTTTAGTTCATTTTGTTTTGCCAACCTCTTTTTAGTTTACTCTATTTTGTCTTGAGTGAACTCTTTGTTTTAATTAAGCCCTTGTAGTTTTATGGTGTTTTACAGAAATTTACTCCGCAACCCAGTAATGCATAAATCACAATAAATTTGTTGTGTTTTTCACTTCTCGTGTTTTCCACTTCGAGCTTCAGCGATGTTTTACAGAAATTTAAGTTTAGTCTGCAACCCAATAATGCGTAAATCACAATAAATTTGTTGTATTATTTACTTCTTGTGTTTTCCACTTGGAGCTTCAGTCATATTTTACAGAAATTTATTCCACAACCTAGTAATACATAAATCACAATAAATTTGTTGTGTTTTTCACTTGGAGCTTCAACCTCCATTTATAACGTATAATATAAAGTGTGCCTAGTTGCGTTATGATATTAATCTTTGGCAAATAAATTTACAACAACCTCCTTTTAATTTACTATGTTTTGTGGTGAACTCTCTGTGAATTTTAATTAAACCCATGTGTGATTGGGATATCCTAGCCCGCGACCTAAAATCTACCTTCCGACAACTGAAGTTGAACTTGCCTCAGATTTAATTTGCCCCAACTTAAAGTTGACCTTGCCTACTTTTCCACAACCGATAGTCAAGGATTATATCGGTATGCTGCAACCTTGTGCTGAAGAAAGATTTTTTTATGCTTTTCGAGTCATTGACTAATTACTTTCTGTATTTGGCAGCTCAAGCTTCAAGTCTTCCTTTTTTGGCTCCATATCTGAGTAACACTAGCAAACTGGAAGCGGCTGGAAGCACAGCTAACACTAGCGGTGTTAACTTCGCAGTGGCAGGAGCCACGGCCTTGCTACCTTCATTCTTTGTAGCAAAGTCAATCTCGCCTCCTATGACTTCATTTTCGCTGGACAAGCAGATCCAGTAGTTTTTGAAGCACAGAAAGAAATTGTGTGTCATTTCTATAGGTTCTTCATCTTTATAAGATGATCTACCTAAATTTCACTCATTTGGTGATTTTTTTTTCAGCATGAAAAAAAGCTATATATTGTATTATATTCATAAATAAAAAATAGAGGTACAACAATATTTATATGGGGACCATCAGATAAGGCAGAAAAATGAGGATCAAAGCCACATAGTGAGGAAAGATTCAAGAAATATTTTTATGATCTGCTACATATAGTTCAGATGGAGAGATAATTACTAAAAACACAAAACTATAGTTCATAAATCGGTCCCATGAGACAAATATATGGAAATATTCAAAAATGAAATCAAAATATTGGGAAAATAGAAAACATACTAGATAGGCTTCAATATATAGAAAATTATGTACCGGGCATACAAAAGTCTTGGATCTAATGAGAGATGTTGTGCACCGTTATCTGCATCCTCTAGATACCGTGAGGAGATGATAGACCTTGTTTTGATAAAGCATTTTCCCTCCATTGATTTTCCCTGACAATGTGGGAAATAGTGTAAACCTTCCTGCTGCTCCATAAAGCATCAATCCTGTACAGCCATCCAGAAAGATTGATAGTTCTTATGATATGCTTTGACTGTACATGATCAATGATAACTTTCGAATCTCCAAAAATTTGAAGCTTTTGTAAGTCAAGAAAGTCACAAAGAGTTAGAAGACCAGCCAGGGCCATAGCTTTTGCTTTATTGTTGGATCTGGCACCTCCATTCCAATGTATATCAAAAGCTTGACCATCCTCTGGAATAATGAAAACTCAGCAGGCACAAATACCATGTTGAGTTGCTCTATCAAAATAAGCACGTGGATATCCTGTGGGTTCCTTTGACTGAAGACACCTTCAGTTTCTGACTTTGGATGGTCGTCGTTGTCCAAACGCATTGTATATGCAAAGCATAGATTCAAAAAATGTTGAATGCGATTCCCTTTTGGAATTGAAAATCATCCGGCTCCACCATTTCTATATGGCCCAGATTGTTAGTAATGGAATGGGCCTCCATTCGATGAGTATGTTACTCCATCCTTTGAAAGCCTCTGGAATGGAAAGGGAAGTGGTGATGGCGAAACCAAAATGTGCAGCCAGATTTAATTGTATGTGATTCGAACTTGTGACTAATTGTTTAAAATATGTAGACTGTGAGGAGCATTTTGCAAATGCATTGTTTATGGTGGGAGAGATTGGCGGAAACGACTTCAATGATCCATTCATGCAGGGACCGCAGATGGAAGAAGTCGAAATATTTGTCCCTTTAGTTGTCGATAAGACCGTTAAAGCAATGCAGATAATCTCAATTTGTTTCATAGAAGCTAAGCTAAATTCGTTAAATTAAAGCAAAGTTGTACTTCATCGTTTCTTCCTTTTATTGCAGACTTTGATTACGGTAGGCGGAGCAAGGAATATTTTAGCTCAGAACAACTTACCAATTGGCTGTTCTGCTTTATATTTAAGAAAATATGCTACTGGACCTGAAAAAGAACCGCTGGACTCAATGGGATGCATGCCGAGGTTTAATGCTTTCGCCATGAGGGGTAATGATCTTCTTCAAGGTCGAGTGGAAAAGTTGCAAGTTTAATATCCGGATGTTAAATTTGTGTTTGGAGACAATTACAATGTTGTTCTCAAAATTTTACAGTCTCCACAGCTGTCTGGTAAGTAAATGAAAGAGGAAACTTACAGGATTTTTGACAGATTCTTATTTTACTTTAATCTTTACCAAAAGATTAGATATATTGTTTAAACATTTGCGAGAAATGTCGATTTTCCTATTTAGCATTGGGGTCAAAGGCTTTATACGCACGCTGTGGAGTGGGTGGACGGTATAATTACAATCCTCAAATCCCTTGCGGCGTAAGGTCAGTAGTTCCCTGTGCAAATCCTGCACAATATTTCAACTGGGATGGAGTTCATTTAACAGATGCCGCTTATGGAGAAATCACCAATTTATTTTTGGATGGCACCTTCACAACACCCGCTTTTCACACTTTGTGCAGCGCTTAATGCATTAGAACATTGAATAAAAAGGAGAAACTACCGCTAAATCGAATATTAACATCTTACCTGCGGTGAAGTCTCCGCCAATCGATTGTCAGATTTATGGGATGGAAAATAATTATGATAAATTCATGTTCTTTATTTAATTTCAAGCACGCCTCATGTCCACTTGTAATACACTTCTCTGTGTTGAGATTTTCTGTTTTGCATAAGATAGGCAAAATCTCAGTAGATGACAACAATAGGAATCAGTTCCTAGATTAGCTCCAGGTTGTTGGGAGATGATTAATGCCTCCTATATTTGATGAAAGTGAGTTAATGAAGTTGTTAGATTCCCTTTGCTATAAAACAGGCAACCATTCAGATTGTTTTGGAGTGAGGGGTGAGAGTTTGTGAGGATTGAATTATGTAATCTCCTGTTTGATTAATAAGATTGCCGATGCCTATGTTGTGTGGACGTAGCCCAGATTGGTTGGGTGAACCACGTTAATTCCTGTGTCTTTATGTGCTTGATTGATCTGTTGTGTATTTTGTTTAATTTGATGTGCATCTGATCTCCAACAAGTGGTATCAGAGCAAGTTGGAGGCGTTGTGTGAGGGTGCTGAGTGTACTGCGTGGATCAACTGATTGCTGGTTTGAAGTGAAGCTGCATAGAAGACCAGACCAATAGTTGCGTGGAGTGCTGGAATTTGTGCAGTCGGAGAATTAATTTATTTTTGGACGGGGCTGAGTGGTGACGGTAGTCTTCTTCACCTGCTGCGTGGAGCGTTTGATACATTCACCTGCTGATGTGTGCGTGTGCGTGCTGGAGTATTGCGTTCTGGAGGCAGCGTGCGTTGGGTTGCTGTTCATCTGCGTGGAAATAGCATTGCTGGAGGGTCGTTTGGTGATGTTGAGAAACCCGTGGTGCAGACGTGGATCGTATTGCTGGTAAAACACTCTTTTTGCTGTGCGTTTGATTGGTTTTGTTGCGTATTGAAACATTGAGGTGCGTAGCAACGTGCTGGAGCTGATTTAAACCTGCGTGGAGGTATGCATATTTGCGCTGATATAAAACCTGCGTGTTTTATGTGTTATCATATATGCGGGTAGAGGAGCGCCCACGCGCCAACAGGTACACATTTTTATAAAATATTTTATATGCACTGTTTGCGCCATCATTGAAACCAGAATATCGCTGTTAAAAATGAATAGTGATTGACCGTTGCAGTTATAGACATCCAAATGCATGATGTAAAACTATTAAATGAAGCGTTGGCTGTTCAATCAAGCGTCGGCTGTTAAATGAAACTACATTCCCCTTGTCCCCCACCTCAAACGGTGTGTAATACTATCCTGCCATGTTCTTTCTTGTGACGGTTGCAACGAAAAGAGCAGTGAATTACGTTGCCATTCTAAGGTGTTTTTTTTTGGTTTTCTGTTTAACATAAGGTGGTTCTTTCACATTGGCTCCATCTAAGTTTGCAGAAAAACAAAAGGACAAATTCAAAGCTCATTTGCGAGTTGAAGAGGTTTTTTAAATCAGTGAGTGAATAATTGACTCAAGTCCAATGCACTGATTGGGAATTTAATACTCAGTTTTATGTACATTGTAATTCACACAGCAAAACAATTTTTTTTTTTTTTTTAAAGCAAAGGCACGTAAGGCATAGGCAGTTTTTTTTTTAATTGCTGGTATTTAAAAGTTGGGTTTTGGAGGTTATTGTGTTTTTTGCTGATACAAAATGGCGAAAACTCAAAGTGCCCGGTTTGAAATTGAGAAGTTTAATGGCAAGAATAATTTCGAGATCTGGAAGGTGAAAATGTATGATTTGCTTGTCCAACATGGTGTGGCAAAGGCGTTGTTGGGCAAATCCAAACAGCCTTACAACATCACAGATAATGAGTGGGCCGAGATGGATGAAAGAGCGATAAGTGCTATTCGACTGTGTCTAGCTGATGATGTCCTGTTTAATATCGTGTCGGAGACAACAGCTGCTAGTTTGTGGACGAAACTGGAGAAACTGTACATGACCAAATCCTTAACCAATAGGATTCTCCTGAAACAACAGTTGTACAGTTTGTGAATGAAGGAAGGCACATCGATTGCTGATCATTTAAATGCTTTTAATACTCTTCTTGTGCAATTACAAAGTATAGAAGTAAAAATTCAATCCGAGGATAAAGCTATTACTTTATTGTGCTCGTTGCCCGAATCATGGGATCATTTTGTTACTTCTATAAGTCTTAGTTCATCAGAAACTATTGAGTTTGATGATGTAGTTGCATCCTTATTATCGGAAGAAACAAGGAGAAGGTCGCATTCTAAAACCTCTACATCAGAAGCTATGATGGTTAGAGGTCATTCGAAAGAAAGACGCCCCAGGAGGCCGAGCGACTCACGTTCAAAGTCGAAAGGGAAGAAGAGTAAGCTAAAGTGTTGGTTTTGTGGCAAATCAGGGCATTTAAAGAAGGACTGCTGGAAGCGACAGCAGCAAACTTCAAAAGCAGATTCTTCGACAGAGAAGAAGGAGGCAAATACGACAGATACAGGTTCGACATCTGGTTCAGGTATGAGTGATGAAGTATTATCAGTTAATGTGTCAAATCATGGTCAACATTGGTTGTTAGATTCTGGTGCATCAAACCACATGTGTATCCATAAAGAATGGTTTAAGGAATATAAATCAATTAATGATGGAGTTGTGTACATGGGTAATTGTTGTGGGGAAAAATGCCTATGCAGGACGATCCTATCCACCTAAGGTGTGACAATCCCTTAGCAACAAATAGAGACAGCTATTCTAGTATTCTTCCTTTACGAATTAAGAATGAAGAGATATGGATGGACTAACCGGTGTCTTCCATTTGTCCCTCGATCCGGTTTCTCTTCTCTTTGAGAGTTCCCAGCTACTTGCCTTCTCGCTCGCCCAGCTTCAAGAGGTTTCTGCAAGATCACAAGAAGAGAACACTACACAAGACATGGATTCATATTCATAACTAGTTCAGGATTAGAAACAAACTAAACATACTAATGCAATCATACATCAAAGATACATCAGTATATAGGAGAAACCAAGATAGCTTTATTGATGAATAACAAGGTTCAGGAAGAGATACAACCCAGAGGGCTCCAATCTAGCATCTCCTTCCCAGCAAATGGAATTCCTATCTTCACCCCCTTCAAAGCATTAAGCACCCAATGATTCCAATCTCAAACCAACAGCAATTCTTTGCAATAACAAAATTCCAGCCTCTAGATCTCATGGAGGAGAGATCTATATATAGATGTTTGGAGAGAGGATGAGTCAGCTTGAGATCTGACTAGTGTCCTCTCCCTCTATCAGTTCTTGATTCCACTTGGAGGTTCTTGCTTCCACTTGGTGATTGAGAACCTCTTACTCATCACTAGTCGAATTCACTGAGGCAAGTGTCATTGAGGAAGATTCTGGAAGCTTCCTGGGTCTTGACACCTCTTGGAATGAGCTTGCCATTTGTCAACTCTCGCTCAGCGCACCCTGGTAGTGCTTCTACCTGCGTTGCAGTGCAGGTAGCCAGTGTTGGCTTTGACATTCAGCGCAGGTAGCTAGTGGAGCCATTGAATTGATCCTGAATTGACTTATTTTTGAGCAGTTTCTGGTGGAGAACTTCTGTGAATTGCTGTGGTTTGTTAGCCTTGTTCCTCTAGGGGTAGGAACAACATGCTTAGGGACTTTGGATCCCTTAGGTTATGGACATTTCATGCTCAATGCTGTAAGGCACAAAAATGTCTATAACAGTAATGATGTAACATGTAATATTGTGGGCATTGGGAGTATACAACTGCAAATGTTTGATGGGACAACTAGAATATTAATTGATGTGAGGCATGTACCAGATTTAAGAAAAAATTTAATTTCATTAGGAGCACTTGATTCAAATGGATATAAAACTGTAATTCAAGGTGGAGTAATGAAAATTTACAAAGGTATTTTACTAGTTATGAAAGCTAAGAAGGTAGGAAATCTATTTCAGTTAGAAGGAAGTACATGGTCAGATTATGTGTCTACTGTGTCTGAACATGACAGTAGTTCCATTCACTTATGGCATCAAAGATTGGGGCATATGAGTGAAAGAGGATTAAAAATTTTGGCTGATCGAAAGTTACTTCCAAATCTAAAGTATGGAAAGTTAGATTTCTGTAAGCATTGTCTGTTTGGAAAACAAAGTAAACAAAAGTTTAAAACAGGAAAACATACTAGTAAAGGCATACTTGATTATATCCATTCAGATGTTTCGGGACCAGCCCCTACAACCTCATATGGTGGTTCGTCTTATTTTGTATCATTCATTGATGACTTTTCTAGGAAAGTGTGGGTCTACATGTTGAAAAGGAAGTCTGATGTTTTTTCAGTTTTCAAGCAGTTTAGAGCATTGGTAGAAAACGGCACTGGTAGAACAATAAAATGTTTAAGAACTGACAATGGTGGTGAGTTTACTTCCAAGGAGTTTGACAGCTATTGCAAGGATGTAGGGATCGAGAGACATAAGACCACGGTTTATACTCCCCAGCAGAATGGAGTTGCTAAACGCATGAACAGGACTCTTCTAGAGAGAGCAAGGAGTATGCTGAGTAACGCCAGGTTGCAAAAGGAGTTGTGGACGGAAGCAGTCGCAACATCTTGTTATGTGATAAACCGATCTCTGTCAATGACGATAGGCTGCAAGATTCCACAAGAGGTATGGAAAGGACACCCTTGTGATTATTCTAAACTCAGAGTGTTTGGTTGTGATGCATATGCTCTAGTGCCTAAACATCAGCGAACTAAATTAGATCCAAAGTCGAAAAGGTATATCTTTGTTGGGTATGGTGTTGGAACAAAGGGATATAGATTGTGGGATCCTACTACCCGCAAAATCATCATCAACAGAGATGTAAAGTTTAATGAATCCTCTCTTGTACAGTTAGGTGTAGATAGTAGATTGAAACAGGATGATGTATCTGACTTTCAGCACATTAATTTTGATAGCATTTCTAATGATAGTCATGATTACCATAGTTCAGATACTAGTCATGAACAAGTTTCATAATCAGAACATGAACAGGGTTCAGATTTAGATCATGAACAGGTCTCAGATACTGATCGTCAAGAAGTTTCTACAGAAGGTAGTCAGCCAATCGAGGAAGCGCCAGAAACATCCTTAAGGAGGTCGACAAGAATCAAACGGCCACCGAGAAGGTATGATGATTATGTTACTTCAGTTGCATTTACTGCTAATGACGATGAACCTCTGTGCTATCAGGAAGCAATAGAAGGTTCAAAAAGTGATAAGTGGAAAGCAGCCATGAAGGATGAAATGATGGCCTTGAGTAAAAACGGCACATGGGATCTGGTTGAGCTTCCGAAAGGCAGGAAAACTGTGGGGTGTAAATGGGTCTTCAAGCTGAAACGGGGTGTGAATGATATGGAGGACAGGTACAAAGCGCGGTAGTTGCAAAAGGGTTTTCTCAGAAAGCCGGTATTGACTTTCATGAGATTTTTTCACCAGTGGTTAAAATTGTTTCAATTAGAATTGTGTTAGCATTAGTGGCTTTGCTTGATTTAGAGTTGCAGCAATTAGATGTTAAGACTGCATTTCTACATGGTGACTTAGATGAGGTAATTTATATGGAACAACCGGAAGGGTTTGTTCAGCATCACAATGAGAAATTTGTCTGTAGGCTCAAGAAGTCATTTTATGGCCTGAAGCAGTCGCCTCGGCAGTGGTATAAGAAGTTTGATTCTTTCATGTTGAGTCAGAAATATGTTAGAAGTGAATATGATCATTGTGTTTATTTTAAGCAATTGAAAAATGACATATTCATTATCTTAGTATTGTATGTTGACGATATGCTTTTAGCAAGCAAAAGCATAGAAGAAATCAACAGGATGAAGGCTCAGATGGCAAGGACATTTGATATGAAAGATCTAGGAGCAGCAAGACAGATTTTGGGCATGGAGATTTTCAGAGACAGGAGCAATGGTAAGCTATGGCTATCACAACAAAAGTATATTGAGAAAATACTTTTGAGGTTTGGTATGAATAACGTGAAGCCTGTGTCAGTCCCTCTCGCTTCCCATTTCAAGCTTTCTTCGAGTTTATTTCCTAATTCAGACGAAGAAAAGGATTATATGTCTCGAATTCCATATGCTAATGTAGTAGGGTGTTTAATGTATGCGATGGTGTGTATGCGACCAGATATTTCACATGCAGTTGGGGTTGTCAGCAGGTACATGGAAAATCCGGGTAAAGAACACTGGTCAGCAGTGAAATGGGTGCTTCGGTATCTGAGAGGCACAAGTAGTTATTGTATCACTTACAATAAGAGTAGTGAATTTGTTTGCGGATATGTTGATTCCGATTTTGCAGGTGATTTGGATAAGAGAAGGTCAACTTCAGGGTATGTCTTTACTCTTGCAGGTGGAGCTATAAGTTGGATGTCAAAGCTACAGAACATTGTCGCTTTATCCACTACTGAAGCAGAATACATTGCTGCTTTGTATGCTTGCAAAGAGGCGGTTTGGTTGAAAGGTTTGCTTGGTGAGTTTGGTAGGTTACAGGACAACATCAGGTTACTTTGTGATAGTCAAAGTGCAATACATTTGGCTAAGAATCCGGCCTATCATAGTAAATCAAAGCATATTCCAATTAAATACCATTTTGTAAGACAGGTTATCAATGAAAGGGGAGTCTCTCTTGAAAAGGTGCATACAAAGGAAAATTGTGCAGACATGTTCACGAAACCATTTTTGTTAGAGAAGCTACGTTGGTGTTTGGATTCTCTTGGCTTGCAGAAAAGATAAAATAATAATAACAGCGCATCAGGCTAATTGTTGTCAAGGTGGAGATTGTTGAGATTTTCTGTTTTGCATAAGATAGGCAAAATCTCAGTAGATGACAACAATAGGAATCAGTTCCTAGATTAGCTCCAGGTCATTGGGAGATGATTAATGCCTCCTATATTTGATGAAAGTGAGTTAATGAAGTTGTTAGATTCCCTTTGCTATAAAACAGGCAACCATTCGGATTGTTTGGGAGTGAGGGGTGAGAGTTTGTGAGGATTGAATTATGTAATCTCCTGTTTGATTAATAAGATTGTCGATGCCTATGTTGTGTGGACGTAGCCCAGATTGGTTGGGTGAACCACGTTAATTCCTGTTTCTTTATGTGCTTGATTGATCTGTTGTGTATTTTGTTTAATTTGCTGTGCATCTGATCTCCAACACTCTGGAGGTGGTTTTTAAAACATTCTTTTATTGGTTCTACGTGCAAACTTAAGAAGTGCTTCTCAACTATTGCTTTATTCAAATGTGGATTGGTATTGTAATTTCCTTTAACACGAGTGACGATTTGTTTATATTATTTTTATATTCATGTATCAACTTTTGTTGAAGTATAGAAGTTATATATATATATATATATATATATATATATATATATATATATATATATATATATATATATATATATATATATATATATAGACGTTTAAATGATAGAGAATTTAATATGAATGAGCAAATTATGTCATTTATAGATAGGAAAATTGTTTTCGCGATGCTCACGTTCTATTGCTGATATTAATTTTGTCATTAAGATTTGCCATAATTTTTATGTTATTTTTTATATAAATTTTTATGTGATTAATAGTTAATTTAACAAATGTGTTAAAGTTTACTTTTTAAAAACGAGATAATATACTTTTAAAAACGAGATAATAAACCAGATAATACGATATAGTGGAAATATAAATAAGAAATTATTTAAGGATATTTATTTTAGATATCATTTTTGAGATTCAACTGCGTTAAGTAAGTCATTCATCTATGACCATTTCCATGAGAGTAGTCATAACTCACTAATTTCTCATGATTTTTGAATAGTCTACTTAGCACTCATTGCATCGGGTGATTTTCACAAAAGTAAAATTATTCCAAAGTAGACCAAAGAAAAATTGATGGGGCCTTCCCACGTGGTCCCACCGTTAATGCGGTGATGTGTTGTGTGACCGTAATGAATATATTAATAAAATGGATTTTGGATATTTATGTTGGTTGATTTGTAATCTGCGCTGTATTGATTTTGGTTTACGGTGATTTGTACCTTGGTGGCTTACCCGTTGAACACCTGTCCCTCCTCGGGATCCCACGAATCCGCCCTGGTTTGGGGTTTTTACTCCTTCGCGCTCATTTGTTTCTCGTTGTTTCTCCCGGTCATTTGCTCTGCGAGCTCTGCAACTTCGGTGGTTTTTGGTTGTGGTTTTCTGAGGCTTGTCTGCACGGTTTGCTGGTTGTGAGCTCCTGGTTACCCTTTCGACTTCGGTCGTTGGTTCTCGGCCTGGTATGCCTCTGCTCTTCCGGCGATTTATTAAGGCTCTGGTAAGTTTCGCATGGCACTATTCCTCGGCTTGCATGTTGGCTGCTATTGTGAATTGGGGTTTTTCTTTTAAGGGTCCCCGCCTCTGTGTGTTGCTATTTGTGTCTTGCGAGTGGTTACAATTGCTCTGTTAATGGTTTCCGCCTCTGTGTGTTGCTGTCTGTATCTCGTGAGGGTTTAAGTTATACGATAGCTGTGTAATGCTTGATATTTCTTTCAATACTGGTTCAGCCCTTTCCACAGACTTCGGCAATCCGGTGGCGGCGTTCTCCGTTGGGTTCTCTGCCAACTCGTTCGGTAAGTCTTTGTTTTATGCCGGATATTTGCAGTCCTCCTTTACCTGTATCTGATGTCTTGGCTCCTTCGTGAGCAGGGGGTCTTCTCGTGGTCGAATGGAGGCTATGGTTCGCCGAACAGGTATGGTGCCATTTTTGTTCGCTTCTCGTTCTCTTCAGTTTCTTTTTAACTTAGTTGGTGCTGTTACTTGGAGCCTAACCACTCTTGGTCGCTCTCTTGCAGGTGAGACCGTTCGAGGGTTCCGGTGTTTGAGCTCTCAACTGTTCGAGCAAACACGGGTAGCTTCTCTATTGTTTGGTAGCTTGATTGTAGGGGTGTTTCGACTTTATTGGCTAAACTTTGTTTGCTGGCCTTAGGTTGCTCTCTGTCTGTACTTAGCTTTCTTTGGTTGTTGGGAATGACGTTGGCTGTGGTTCTGGGTCATACGGGAAATTGGCTTCTTGTTTGCTGTTAGGGTTGATTTCTCACGACTGTGAATTGAGTCCAGTCTTCTACTTTGGACAGTATGTAAATGTATATTGAATTTTGGCCGACTGTATTATTGTAATCATATGAATTTAATGATGGAATAGATTAGACTTGCGTTTGTAATTTTCACATACCTGTTACGAGGTCTTTTTTATTATCTGGTTATATTGATTCATGCTGTTACTTGTCATCCAACTGGTTTATATTCTCCTCTGGGTCCAGAACCTGTAGCAGTACATTCGACAGTATTTGTATAATAACTTACTAGCAAAGTTATACAACCATTGAGGACACGGTAGGATTATATGTGCACACAATGTTTATATTACTCTCTCTGTTTATTTTCATACAAAGTCGAACCCTGTAATGGGCTTGTTTCTCTCCTTTAGTAGCACTGTTTTCAAACAGTTTTGTAACTGTTGTTAGTTTGTGTTGTTGGTTACATCAGTTATTTCTTATGTGGAACTTCTTCATAGCTAGCTAGCACATTTTTCCTTTCATGCTTTTACAACAGTAATATAACTATTTGGAAACAAACGGTTCTAACTAATTACTGCTGCTCCTAATTAAAAGTCATTACATTATTCTTAGGCAATTTAAAAAAAAAATAAAGACAGATATACTATCCATCTAGCGAACTGTCTTCTCTGTCCTTTTCAGAAACCATGTCAACCTTGCTTTCGTCTTTGCCCTGTTAGCCAGATGCTCCTGCATCAGGCTCCCGGGGTAAAAGAAATTCATGGCTCCGTTCCATGAGTTCCTCCACTGAATAGCCAGCCTTTTGTATCTGTGCCGCGTCGATCCATGAGTTGTCCTCCATTGGACGGTCTCTCCACTTGACGAGGTATCTTAGATATTTTGTCCTACCTGTCTTCTTGGCTACCTGGGTACTGAGGATCCCTTCAATCTCATGGGACTGGGCCGAAGGCAATTGTTTCTTCCAAGAACTGTCTCCAAGTTGGGTGTCCCGTTCTGGCCGTACCACACTGTCATCCTCTATTAGGGCATTATATGGGAACAGATCCGCCACATTGAAAATAGGTGATATGCCTATGTCAAGTGGCAACTGAATCTCGTAAGCATTGGCTGAAAATTTACGTAAGATCTTGCATGGACCAATTTTCTTATATTTTAGTTTATTATACGTGCCCTTAGGAAACCGTTCCCTGCGCAGGTGCGCAAGGACCTCATCCCCAACATTAAATTGCACTTCTCTTCGCTTTCAATCTGCTTGCTGCTTGTATTTATGTACGTTGTCCTGCAACCTTAATTTGACTTTTTCATGAAGTTCGCTCATTGCTTCGGCAAAGTCTTCCCCATCCGTGCTTCTCCGTTCCAACTTTCCCAAATCTCGCAGTTCATGTATTCCCCGAGGATGCATGCCATACAAAATCTGAAATGGGCTGTGTCTGGTGCTACAATTAGGCGAATCGTTATAAGCGAATTCTGCCTGAGCGAGAGCTCGACCC
Source organism: Pinus tabuliformis (assembly GCA_031772625.1). Classification (NCBI taxonomy): domain Eukaryota; kingdom Viridiplantae; phylum Streptophyta; class Pinopsida; order Pinales; family Pinaceae; genus Pinus; species Pinus tabuliformis. Next base: position 1,594,526,386 of record CM062820.1, on the reverse strand, counting down.
CATAACCGTGAATTTTCTCCAGTTAAACTCCGTAATAAATTCCCCAAGCTCCTGTTCACCACTTCCGTTTTTCCATCAGTCTGCGGATGATACGCAGAGCTGAAATTCAATTGCATGCCCAACTTTTTCCACAGGGTGCGCCAAAAATGTCCTGTGAATTTTACATCCTTGTCTGAAATGATAGATCTGGGTAGGCCATGTAGTCTAACAACCTCCGTGAAAAACAGGTGTGCCACATACGTGGCGTCACTAGTTTTCCGGCAAGGAATAAAATGAGCCATTTTTGAAAATCTATCTACCACCACCATTACTAAATCATATCCCCGTTGCGTTCTAGGTAGTCCTAGGACAAAGTCAATGCTGACTGAGTCCCATGGCCTGCTTGGAATAGGTAGTGGTGTGTAAAGTCCAGTATTTTGACTGTGTCCTTTCGACAGTTGGCAGACTTTACACCTATTTACATATCTTTGTACATCCCTGCTCATTTTAGGCCAATAATAAAAATGTCCGAGTTACTCCAAAGTTTTGTTGATGCCAAAATGTCCCGCTAATCCACCACTATGCTTCTCCCGTACAATATTTTCCCTCATTGAACAGTCCGGGATACATAACTGCCCACCTCTGAACAATAATCCTTCCTGTAAACTATAGTCTAACCATGGGCTTGCATTCCTCAATACAAGATTTTGGCAGGTTTCAAAAGCTTCCTTGAAATCTGTGTCGGTTTGGTACAAATCTTTCAAATGTTCGAATCCCATCACCTGTATGCTACTTTCCTGTAAGAGCAAAGCTCTTCTGCTCAAGGCATCCGCCACTTTGTTGGCTTGCCCACTTATGTGTTTTAACACGAAAGTGAAACTCTACAAGTATTCTACCCATTTGGCATGCTTATGGTTTAACTTGTGTTGCTACATTACATATTGTAATGCCGAATTATTAGAAAATAATACGAACTCATTGCCCAGCAGGTAGTGCCTCCAATGTTTTAAAGCTTGGACCACAGCATAAAATTCCTTGTCATACGAGGAATATTTCTGCCGACTCTCATTTAGTTTTTCACTAAAAAATGCCACTGGTCTGTCTTCCTGACTGAGCACAGCGCCAATAGCTGTTCCACTTGCGTCACACCGAAACTGAAAGAGTTTATTAAAATCAGGCAGCCTCAAGATTGGCCTCTCCGTGATCTTCCGCTTCAAAAGCTGAAAACTGTCTTCTACCATCTTGGTCCAACAAAAATGTTGACTGGCCTTTTTGATGGTCTCTAACATTGGTGCACAGATTTCACTGAAATTTCTAATAAATTTCCGATAAAAACTTGCCAGTTCGTGAAAACAACGTACCTCAAATAAGCTCTTCAGTGACGGCCAATTTATAATTGCTGCAATCTTTTCGGGGTCCATTTTCAATTCATTTTCTGCAACTACAAACCCCAGATAAACCAGCTCTTTCTGCAGGAAAGTGCATTTCTTTAAGTTTATTAGCAGTTTGTTTTGTTGTAACTTCTCTAACACCCTTCGAACATGTTGAAGATGCTCTCCTTTCGTTCTGCTGAAAATTAAGATATCATCAAGGTAAATTATCACGAACTTGCCAATAAATTCCTTTAACATCTCATTCATCAATCTCATAAAGGTACCAGGAGCATTGCTTAATCCAAATGGCATGACCAGCCATTTGTACAACCCTTCATTAGTCTTGAAAGTTGTTTTCCACTCATCTCCTTCTCTAATCCTGATCTGATGATAACCACTCTTCAGATCAATCTTTGTAAAATAAGCTGCTCCGCTAAGACAATCCATCATGTCATCCATTCTGGGTAAGGGAAATCTATATCGAATAGTGATTTTATTAATAGCCCGTGAATCTGTACACATTCGCCATTCTCCACCCTTCTTAGGTGCAAGTACTGTTGGTACTGCACAAGGGCTCAAACTTTCTCTGATCAGTCTCCTTTTTTGTTGTAAATTTTTTCCTCACTTGAATGTTTTGTACTTCATATTTATCACTCCCTAGTTTTAAAAGTCAATAATAAACTTCTATGCATGAACATCTTAAGAAAATTTTGCCTTATTCATCCCAAGTACCAATGACGTTTAATTTCCTCGAATTCTAACTCCACCATTATCACTTCCTCATTTACTAGGGAAATAACTTCTTCTTAAAAATGTCATCTTCACGCATTTCCATGAATCACCATGCATCACAAACACACTCCATAGCTACAATAAAAATTACTCATGAGAAATCCAAATAATCATTAAGCACGAAGATAAGTAATTTAATAGTGAGAAATCATGTGTCATGTGATCCCATCACAAACATTGATTTCATTCAATACATCATAATGCATATTTCGAATATTTCTTCTCTCTCTTGTAGCTCTCATAGTGCACCCACACTGTTGAATGCTACCAATATTCGTTTTTCACACACCATCGCAACCTGATTTATCAAATATAAAGATCTGCTTCACTATCAAAACATATCTTATGACAGCTTGCATATAATTTTAACATGCCATAGTTAACAAAAGCATATCAAATTCACATAGAAGAGCTCTTAGCCACCTATCATAAAGCATGCAAGTTTTCTTTGATAAACTTTGTTTCCATGCCAAAACCCATTGCTCCAAGGCCAACAAAAACACTTTAAACATACACTATTACATTCCATCATCACCCAGTATTCACATATCTAGAGAATAAATAATAATCCATTTAAATACATTTTATTAAATCCCTTGGGTCAAGATATATTACAAAACAATGGTTCTACTCCATTTAAAGTGTAAGGAATTTTCTTTACCAAGGTAGGGAAGCTACTTTTTTGTTGCATTGAAGAATTCAACCAACTCATCTCCTTCATGTGCCTTGCAGAATTTCCTGTAGGTTCACAAGCTCATGCAATTTACTAAAGAAAAAAACAAGAATCTACTTCTACTCTTTACAACGGAAGCCCATAAAGATTGATGAAAACAATAATCGACAAGAGGAAAATAATCAAATACACATAACACAATAAATATCCGGGGAAAGCCTCAGCTAAAAACCCGACTATCTGTATTACATATATCAAAAATCCAAAATGATAATACAATGATTTTTCTCACAAGAAAAATCCCAACACTCAGTATAATCAATCTCTAGCTCACAAGCAAGCCCTTGGCCAGCACTTAGTCAATTATGCAGCTCTCCAATCCCCTATTTCCTTGCGCAATTCCTATGGCAGATTAGCCCATTTTAATGGGAAATCAATGCATCCAAAATTGCACAATCCCTTCTAGGTTTAGTTCTTGATTGCATGCATGATCTATACAAATCAGTAAATCATACAACTGATAGTACATTGTCCCTGCACTCTAGTCTCAACTGAGTCTTTCTCAAAATCGACATGCATGAGTTTCTGATGACGGAATCTTCAGTTAACCGGAGTAGCACTAGTTAATGCATTAGTGCACCAACTCATTGTTAACTCACTATTAGTTCCTCAAACAATTAGGAACTAATTTAACTGAACTTAACTCAGTGAACTGAGTTATCTAATTACAACTCACAATTAACTCATACTGGACCCTAAAATATAGGGAGAACATATACATGAATTCAAAAGGAATTCCAATTCGAAATTCCTAAGCTTTTTAAGTTAATTAAACTTAATGAACTATTTACAAGTTGCTACGAGAATAGAATTCGATTTTAATTCTCAGTTTAATTCAAGGAGAAATTAAACTAGAATTTCTTGTTTCCATTTCTCAACACTCCCTCTTAACAAGAAAGGGATTATAAACTACCCTGATCATGTCTCTGTGAAAATCAAATTTACATCTTGACAATGCCTTTGTCAAAATGTCAGCATCTTTCTTCTCTATGGGAATGTACTCTAACAACATAATCCACCTCAACACATAATCTCTGAGATGATGATATCAGATATCAATATTCTTGGACCGATCATGAAAAAATGGATTTTCAGAGAGTTTGATACAACTTCGATTATCAAGTAAATCACAGTTCGATCCATCTGCTGACCAAATAAACCAACCGGGATATTCCTCATCCAAATGATCTCACATGTTGCCTTACTCGCAACCATCTACTCTACCTCTGCTAAACTGAGTGCAATAGATCTTTTTTCTTGTTGTACCAAGAAGTTGTCACTGACCCAATACTAAAGATCCCTCCTGATGATCTCTTCCTATCGAATGGACTCCCTACCCAATCTTCATCGATGAAGCCTTGAAGCTTCACTCTGTTTGTTCGTATGTATCATAATCCATACTGAGAAGTGCCCCTAAGGTATCTCAACACATGCTTTGTCACCTTCCAATACAACTTGGTAGGCCTAACCATCGTTTGACTAATATGGTTAACTGCATAGCACATATTCGGTTATGTGTTCACCAAGTACATGAGTGAACCCACAAGATGTCTGTAAACAGTAACTTCCACTACTTCCCCTAAAGTAGCATCCTCCTTCCTTTAGTTACTTGCTAGAGGAGTCTCCATGGGTTTGTTGCTCTCCATGTGGAATCTCCTAAGTATCTCATTGGCATACTTTCCCTGAGACACAAACAATTCCCCATTTCCCTTCCATACCTCCATGCCAAGAAAGTAATGAATGATGCCCATGTCCTTCATCTCAAACTCTCTTGCAAGGTCCTCCTTGCAAGATTTTATCATCTGACCATCACCTGCCAATATGAAATCAACAACATAAAGTACAATGTTCAGAAATTTACCTTCCACCACTATGTTGTACAGGTTTGCATCTGATTCACTATTTGTGAAGCCCAACCCGATGAAGTAGTTATCTATCATGTGTACCAAGAACGGGGTGTTATAGACATTTTTGTGCCTTACAGCATTGAGCATGAAATGTCCATAATCTAAGGGATCCAAAGTCCCTAAACATGTTGTTCCTACCCCTAGAGGAACAAGGCTAACAAACCACAGCAATTCACAGAAGTTCTCCACCTGAAACTGGTCAAAAACAAGTCAATTCAGGATCATTTCAGTGGCTAAACTAGCTGTTTGCGCTGAATGTCAAAGCCAACACTGGCTACCTGCGTTGAATGTCAACTGGAACAAAGGCTACCTACGCTGAACGAGAGTGGACAAGTGGAAAGCTCATTTCTCAAGGTGTCAAAACCCAGGAAGCTTCCAAAATGACACTTGCCTCAGGGAATTCGACTGGTGATGAGTAAGAGGTTCCAAATCTCCAAGTGGAAGCAAGAACCTCCAAGTGGACTCAAGAACTGACAGAGGGAGAGGACACTAGTCAGATCTCAAGCTGACTCATCCTCTCTCCAAACATCTATATATGGATCTCTCCTCCATGAGATCTAGAGGCTGGAATTTTGTTATTGCAAAGAATTGCTGTTGGTTTGAGATTGGAATCATTGGGTGCTTAATGCTTTGAAGGGGGAAAAGAGAGGAATTCCATTTGCTGGGAAGGAGATGCTGGATTGGAGCCCTTTGGGTTGTATCTCTTCCTGAACCTTGTTATTCATCAATAAAGCTATCTTGGTTTCTCCTATATTCTGATGTATTCTTGATGTATGAATGTATTAGTGTATTTGGTTTATTTCTAATCCTAAACTAGTTATGAATGTGAATATCTGTCTTTGTGTAGTGTTCTTCTCTTGTCGCAAGTAGCTTTTCTCTTGTTTCAAGTAGCTGTTCTCTTCTGATCTTGCAGGAAGTTGAAGCTGGACAAGCAAGAAGGCAAGTAGCTGTAAACACCCAAAGAGAAGAGAGACCAGATCGAGGGACAAACGGAAGACACCAGTAAGTCCATTGATCTCTCTTCTTTCACATTTCATAAAGGAAGAAACGAGCATAGCTGTACTCGTTTGTTGCTAAGGCACTGTCACACCTTAGGTGGATAGGATCGTCCTGCATAGGCATTTTTCCCCACAACAAATTGGCGACTCCACTGGGGACAATTGTTTAGTCATTTTATTTGTGTTTATATCATTGTTTATTTCATAGACTTGACAGCAACAATCGAACTGCATCTTTCCCAGATGCAAAGTAGACAGTTGCTGCTTTGATCCAATTACTGGACTTGTCTATGATCCGAACAATGGACTCATAAATGATTTGATGATCCTTGTGATAGATCTTAGTACCCTTCAAAGCATCGCTTTGATTGTACCTTGCTTGTTGCTTTTATTTGGCCTAAAACAGTGAATTAAATAGCAATCTGTGACCCAGAACCTGTGGGAAACGAGAGTTTCTCCTTCAGCGCAGACCCAGTGAAGGGATTCTGCATTTCAACGCAGTTCCCGTGAAGGTTACCTGCGTTGAATGTCAAAACCCCTGTGTTGAGGTTGCACTGAACCATTTTTGCCTTGTGCAGCTGGGGTTCTCTGCTCTGTTTTGCCTTGTTTTGATCTCTGATTTTTGCAGCCTGTAACCAGCATAGGTACCAGTCTAATAACTCCTTTTCTCTGCTTAAATTCCGCCTCCTTTTGTACAAAAAGACTGTGAGTGTTTTTATTTGTTTGTGGCATCATTTACAGTTTTCCTTTGCGTGAGTGAAATAGTCATCCTGTAGCCCTTGATTCAGATCTGTTGATTGTGATCTTAGAAGAGAGTTCATTGGCTGTTTGCAGATTGATTATACATTTGCTTTTGCTTATTGGTTTGAGTTTGTCTCTTTTAAGTGTCAAAACAAGTATTCATTTCGAAAATCCTTAAGTGTTGTAATCTCTTCTACCCTCTCTGATTTTGAAAAAGTGAACCTGTTTGTATTCGTCATTTAAAAGAAAATTCAAAGTTGTACAAAAAGCTTTCCTTGTAGGCATCAATACTAGGAAAGCGGAAAACAAACACCTGCATTGTGCATTTGCATTTGATAGTTTGCATGTTGGATTTAGAAAAAGTGCATTAGAGTGTGTTGATTGCTCTTTGAGAAAAGATGGTGTCTTTCTTTTCCCTTAGTAGCTAGGATTTTCAAAGTTGAAAAGATATAAAGCTTGCTTATCATCTTTAGATTGCATTTAGGAATTTGTATCATACATCTCGTGGTGAACCTTGAAAGGCAAACTTTAAAAAGATCAACCTAAAATAAATTGAATGAACTTAACAACGCTTTGCAACATAACGCACAACATAGAGGTCTAGGCTAGAGACGTGTTCCGGCGTCGTTAAGCCTGGTGACTGTCGATCTCGTGGATGGTGGGTGATTCCTCCTGAGGAACGATAGCGCCAGTACGCATTGTGCTCCCACGTAGCGTCGCGTATATATTGGGAGACCCCTATAGGCATAAAACCTTTATCCTTAGGAAGCCGTGTCGGTCGCCCTACTGATCGCAATGCACTGAACACAGCATTCAGGAAGATCGACCGCCCGTACCTTAAAAAGTATTCTGCGGTTTTGCGAAAAGTTTGGCACACCCTCTGCCTAGAACTCCAGAGCAGTTCCTTTTGGCCTTTTTCAGACTCTATAACATAAAAAGTCCATCCGAGCATTTGTCACTTCGGGCTCGTTAAAACATCGAAGGAGACTAGAGTCATCTTTAGCTTTTTCTCGACTCTTCAAAATTGAAAAAGCAAGTTGTGTCTAAAGCGTCGTTAAAATTTATTTTAAACGGAACAATCACCCCTATTCCTGCGTTGATCTTTAGGTTGAAAAAAAATGGAGCACACCAACCAAGGAATTCCCCTTGGTGGAAATCCTAATCCCTTCTCCTCTTGGGGAGATGTTGGTGCGCCCCACATGGCCACATTGTCGCTTCCAGGACTGACAATTGGCCTGTCAGTCTGGCTCTTTTCAACCAATGTCGTTCAGAACACCACCATTCCTAAACAGTCGAGTCAACAGTTAGACCAGGCAAGAGTTGCCAACCAGCCTTCTACTTCATCTAACTCTTCCTCTCCTCCTTCCTCTTCGCTTGACAGAACTGGTAAAACCAAAAACCAAGTTCCTAAGGAGAAGAAGGAAAAGAAGAAGAAAGAGAAGAAGAAGAAGGAGCCAAAGACGACTGGGGGCAAACAAGTGTCGTCTGAAAAAAATCCACACACAGCACTGACCAGGCCTAAATCGCCATGTGTCATATGCAAGGGAGACCATTTCCACAGAGATTGTCCCTGTATCCCTCGAATACTAAGGGACTGGTCTCCCCATTTGCACAATTCGGTAGCATCAACCTATGATAGCCATGTTGACTGCTCACCGTCGACTAGTGAAAGTGAAGTCCCAGGACATAGAAGGAAAGCTAGATTTCCCTGCAAACTGTGTGAAGGCGATCACGCCATCCACCATTGTCCCTTCTTAGATGAGGCTAAAAGAGTTCTGGAAGATCGCCCGATTTTACGAGCGCAACTTCCTCCTGGATATCAAAAACTCCTGCCAAGTCCTTCACTAGTTGAGAACCCGGCTGGCCCGCCCAGCTGGTCAGCCGAAGCACCTATCATTGAAGATGAACCGTCTGGATCCATGCCTGACGAAAGTCAAAAGGTTGATACGGCAGTTGACCCGGTTTTGCCTTCAGAGGCTCTATCTTCGAATGATACCATCACAGAGGAGAATAAAGACGACACCGTCCAAATTCTCTTCATCAACACTGACTCCGATGAACAAGGGGGCAATGCCCCCATTCCTTTATCGCAGGAAGGAAGTTCGTCAGAGCGATATCCAGCCGTTTATTCGGTCCCACCACCAAGCAACCTAGTTGTGTCCTTTGACTGGAACCAACTAGGCAGACCCCAGTTGCCAGCAAGCATACCATTCAGAATTATCGTTCAAATATACAGAATGGTAATGGCTGGCACTTTCATTGATGAGGGGGCATCTGTGAGTATCCTTTCCTCTATTTCTTGTAAAGCGCTTGGTTTGCCAGCGCTTTTGCCTGAAATGAGAAATCTATCAGGTTTTGATAAAGGAACCAGTCAACCTTTAGGGATCCTCCCCAATGTGCCTATAACATTGAAAGGAAAGACCGTTCAAATGAACGTGATGGTCGTTCAAGGACCCTTGGATTATAACCTACTCCTTGGACGAGACTATATATATTGCATGGGAGCTATAGTCTCCTCACTCTTTAGAGTAATGTGTTTTCCGCATGGAGGAAGAGTGGTCAAGCTCGTGGACCAACTTTCATTTCCCGGATCACACATCGCAAATAGTCATATACCATCCCTAAATGGTCTATTCACGCAAGAAGTGTCTCAACCCACGGTCCGTCCTCCTGATGAGCACGAGTAATCCGGGAGGATATGACTGGAACCCAGGGGGCATGCGTCCTGGTCTGCTTCGGCAGGAAAACTTTGGGTATAGGGTAGGCTTCCGCGGGAGAATATGACTAGTCCGTACCCCGTCCGTAGAGGAAGAGGGGTTGTTCTAGAATAAGATTCTTTTGTCAAAGTTATGTAAGTTGACGGGAATCGTCACTCACCTTTGTCTATTTCGGTGGACATTGCCGAGGAAGTGTTTTGTTTGAAAGATTAACAAGACAATCTTTGGGTAACCTGAAAGAGGTAAGCCTCTCTCGTTAAAACAAACGTTTTGGCGGAAGAGAAGTAGAGGTAACCTTGAAACTCTGTTTTATACCTGGGGGCATGCAAACCTTTTGGAGTGCAAGCAAGAGGCAGCTATTTATTTTTTAAATTTTTAGGACCTCTAACCTTTTAAACTCGTAGGATTAGTCGTTTCCAAACTTGCATAAAGAAAGGATCCGGAGCAAAGCTTAGTGAGATGAAGCTCCATAAAAAATAGAATCTTGATGAGACACTCTTATCATATGACTGGGTAATCGAGCAGTTTTAGCACAAAGTTCATGCTCGTTAAAAAATAAATGCAAGATCCGAGCAGTTTTAACACATAGTTCATGCTCGTTAAAAAATAAACATAAGTTCGAGCAAATGTTTCCACCCGCATTTAAGCTCATTAAAAAATGAACTATCCCGGTAAATAACCACTGTGAATGTAATATCATCAGCCATTAAAGCCTTGGTCGTGTTTGCACCATCACCTCCACTTTTCGTTTGGCCGATCGTTCACCTCCATATGATTGTTTACCCATTTTGAGGAACAGCTGCGAAGAGTGATTTCACCTAGCCATCCTTGTGACACTGCCGTGATTGGAAAATTCCAACCTGTACCTGGAATCAGCTGCTAACCCTGTTTATCACTCGTTCCTCAAAAGACGAGTCTTCTTTAAGCTCTTTTCAACTGACTCGTAAAATATGAAAAGATTGCCGAGTCCTTGGCCTTCCAGCTCGTTAAAGGGACAGGAAGAGCTATCCCTCCTCTAGATTTTAATCTTTTTTGACCTGAGGGATTATTGCACAAAAATATCGAGTTCTTTTTTTATTCGGCTCGTTAAAACTATCGAAAACTCATCCCTTCTGTATTGTTTTATACTTTTTCGGACTTAAGGGATTAGATGACGAAAAAGGAATTTTGGAGTTAACTTTATGTATCTTTTCGGACTCTCTAAAAATGAAAAGAACCGAGTTATCCTTGTCGTTAGACTCGTTAAAATCAATAAATAGCGACAAACTTGTCTTTAGACGAGAATGAGTTTCACTATCGCTAGGTTCGTTAAAACATAGCGATGGGCTTGCCTGAAGGGCAGGTTATAGAACAAGCATATGTTATCCTCCTCAAGCTTGACAAAAATAAAGAGGTACTGGTCAGCAATGACTGGGGAAAAATTGGGAGAAACTAAAGAAAACTTTGATGGTAGCAAGTCGCTCTTGAACATGACACTTTTCCTCCGTCCTATAATCAGGTTGGGTTGTTTCATTCACCGGTCACATCCATGGTCTCGCCATACCATCCATATTTGGGGTAATGCTACCGATCCATCGTATCAGTGTTGCCATATGTTCAAGAGAAGTCGTTCATAAAATTCAACCGTGTCCCATCCACTGCCATACATTATCCTTCATCCTTTCATGACCGCCACCCTGAATCATATGTCACAAATCGTTTTCACCTCCATTAAAATCATTAGCTCCGTTCCGTGTCATTGATGTGGGATTCATTAAGGCCCTCCTGTGACGGATCGCTTCTTGTCGACATCAGCTCATTATCCAAGAAGTTGATCTAGGAACAACCCCTTCAGTACTTTGAAGCTTGCATGCCACAATGGCAAGTTTCTCACTTCCGGCGACAGGTATACATCAATGACCTTTGACCGAAAGATTTTGCATGGTGTTCGACACCAAGTCCTTTATTCACACCACGTGAATTGTACTGCAGTACCTTGAGGGTCATTATCATTATCGGTGATTCCTCTCGCGCTTGTTAACGGTTTACATCATTGACCGGTAATCAAGCGATGTCCTTCCATGTTCGACTTCAGAACAATTCTCACATGGATCGACTTGTACTTAGAGTGAAGATCGAACGAGTTTGAAGACCCCGGATCTAGATTCATCCATTCGGGCTGCGATATATATTCAGGAAAGATAAAGACATTGACATGTACATCATTGCAGCAGATAATCATCCTACTCAAAGGATGATAATTTCATCAAAATTATCAGTCTACCATCAAACGATTGTCTGTTCTATGTACAGAAAAATGAATTTATAAAGCTGAGCATGGGAATGCCCACCTCAGCTAGATCATGAAAGCAGTATGAAAAATAATGTATTGTATTGTATCTTATTACAGGTCTCCTCTCAGCATTGGATGAACTTCGGATCCCCCTGATAAAGCATTTCACCCGATAAACAACCTCATACTTTAGGGGGCAACTGTTATAGACATTTTTGTGCCTTACAGAATTGAGCATGAAATGTCCATAATCTAAGGGATCCAAAGTCCCTAAACATGTTGTTCCTACCCCTAGAGGAACAAGGCTAACAAACCACAGCAATTCACAGAAGTTCTCCACCTGAAACTGGTCAAAAACAAGTCAATTCAGGATCATTTCAGTGGCTACACTAGCTGTTTGCACTGAATGTCAAAGCCAACATTGGCTACCTGCGTTGAATGTCAATTGGAACAAAGGCTACCTGCGCTGAACGAGAGTGGACAAGTGGCAAGCTCATTTCTCAAGGTGTCAAAACCCAGGAAGCTTCAAAAATAACACTTGCCTCAGGGAATTCGACTGGTGATGAGTAAGAGGTTCCAAATCTCCAAGTGGAAGCAAGAACCTCCAAGTGGACTCAAGAACTGACAGAGGGAGAGGACACTAGTCAGATCTCAAGCTGACTCATCCTCTCTCCAAACATCTATATATGGATCTCTCCTCCATGAGATCTAGAGGCTGGAATTTTGTTATTGCAAAGAATTGTTGTTGGTTTGAGATTGGAATCATTGGGTGCTTAATGCTTTGAAGGGGGAAAATAGAGGAATTCCATTTGCTGGGAAGGAGATGCTGGATTGGAGCCCTCTGGGTTGTATCTCTTCCTGAACCTTGTTATTCATCAATAAAGCTATCTTGGTTTCTCCTATATTCTGATGTATTCTTGATGTATGAATGTATTAGTGTATTTGGTTTATTTCTAATCCTAAACTAGTTATGAATGTGAATATCTGTCTTTGTGTAGTGTTCTTCTCTTGTCGCAAGTAGCTTTTCTCTTGTTGCAAGTAGTTGTTCTCTTGTGATCTTGCAGGAAGTTGAAGCTGGACAAGCAAGAAGGCAAGTAGCTGTGAACACCCAAAGAGAAGAGAGACCAGATCGAGGGACAAACGGAAGACACCGGTAAGTCCATTGATCTCTCTTCTTTCACATTTCATAAAGGAAGAAACCAGCATAGCTGTACTCGTTTGTTGCTAAGGCACTGTCACACCTTAGGTGGATAGGATCGTCCTGCATAGGCATTTTTCCCCACAACACGGGGTACTTGATTCAACCCATACAACGCTCTCTTGAGCCAACACACATGCGACTCATGATCAAAGGTTTCAAAACCTTCAAGTTTCTCTATGTACACCTCTTCCTCAATCATGTCATTAAGGAACATTGTCTTCACATCCATCTCATGTATCTTCCAACCCATATATGTTGATAATGCCAATATAGATTTGATTGATGAGTACCTTGCAATAGGATAAAATGTCTCATCATAGTCAATCCCCTCTACCTATGAAAATCCATGGGCCACAAATCTAGCGTTATGCTTCTCCACACTACCATTTGCATCTTGCTTTACCTGTAAAGCCAATGGGAGCTCACCACTAATTTGTCCTTGGGTCTCAGAACCACATCCCAAACACTGTTACAAACTATGGAGTCATACACCTCCAACATGGCATCAAACCAAACTAACTACTACACTACTTCCTTAAAGGAAGATGGTTGTGTCACAACACATTTTCCCATAAGTGCCATGTATCCAGTGTACCTCTCAGGTGACCTCCCCTTCCTACACTAAGAAGTGGGTGCTCCCACATTCTCACATGCATCATCCAACAATCTGTCAGCTTCTATGGTGTGATTTCTACCCTCTTTGGAAGACTCTGCTTGAGTGGATGTCTCCACTCTTGGATCCTTTTCATGTGGCTTATCCACATCAATCTAAGACTCCTCAACCTTAGGAGCGAAAATATCCTCATATGCATGGCCTTCCCCTCATCGAATATGACATCTTTTTGAACCACTGTCATCCTGTTGGTCGGCAAGTAAACTCGATAGTTGTGAGGTGTATCAGTGTACCCAGCAAATATCCCCAACTCTGCTATTGGCTCAAGCTTCTTCCATGCATCTTTGGTCACATGGAAATATACCGATGACTCAAAAATCCTGAAGTGACCAACATCTGGCCTCTTACCGGAATAAGCCTCCTCTGGTGTCTTCATCTCAAGTATCTAATGTGGGCTACAGTTCTAAAAATAAACCATTGTGTTGCATGCCTTAGTCCACAATTGTAGTGGGAGGCCTCATCATGCAACATTTCCCTCGCTACCCCTACTATGCTTTTGTTCTTCCTCTCGCCCACCCCATTCTGCTGAGGGTTATGGGGTGTCGTAAACTCCTATTTAATCCCTTCTGTTGCACAAAATTTCTTAAAATCATTTGATACATACTCACCGTCGTTATCACTTAGTAGAGCTTTAACCTTCTTTCCCAACTCTTTCTCCACAAATGCTTTAAACTCAAAAAACTTTGTGAAAGCTTGATTCTTTCTCTGCATGAAAAATATCTAGCATTTACGGGAATAATCATCAACAAATATAACATAATACATGTGTTTGGCCATGGATGCTGTTGAGAATGGTCCACACACATATGAATGAAATCTCTCTAGAATAGCCTCTGCTCGACTGTCTCTTTCGTGAAAGGAAGAGTTGGTGTATTTTCCCAAAGTACACCCCTTGCATGTATCAACTTGCTCAAGCATACCTTTGGGAAGACCGGTAGAGATCTGTTGCAATATCTTCAAAGATCCATGATGCAAGTGGCCCACAACTCACTGACGTCTTGGCTTTGCACTCTTTCTTCTTTTGTACTCAAAGAAGCACACTCCTCTACCTCCAACTTATAGATATTCTTCACTTGAATCCCTATCTTCTTTCCCTGACCCATGGTTATGTGTTGAAGGAATGCCTTTCCTTTCGAGAAGATAAAATCATAACCTCTATCCTCAAGCATGGCAACGGATATCAAGTTCTTCTTCATCCCATGCACATACATAAAATTCTTCAAGGTGAGTGGAGCCCCATGATCCCTTTGAAAAGTAATCGTACCCAATCCAGTAACACTATACTTCCCGTCATCACCCATCTCGATATGAATTTGGATATCTTTCTCCTCTAGGTCATTGAATAACTCTTTATCGACAATCATGTGGAATGAAGCTCCACTTTCTAAGTACCATACACTTCCCATCATTGATGACACCATGCATGCAATGAGGGAAAAGTCCAATTTGAATTGAGGCCAAATACTCACCCGCCGCTCCTCTTGAGGACTTCTTCTTGGACTTCTTGAGTGGAAAATTTGTAGCAAAATGGCCTAGCACATGACAATGGAAGCACTTAACTTTCATCATGTCTTTCTTCTTACCTCCTTGATAAGAATCTGATTTGGAATGGGAATCCTTCCCTTTCCCTTTCTGTGCCTTAATCACTAAGGCACAGTTCTCTTCATCATCAGTCTTTGATGAAGAGCCATCCCTGGTGCTCCTCCTGATCTCCTCCTGCATCAAATCTGACCACAGCCTTTCCCAATATGGGAGCTTCTCCCAACCATTGACAGATTCCTTATAACTATGCCAACTCTTTGGGAGTCCTAGATGAGAAAGACTCACCATATCTTCCTTGTCAATCGTAATTCCAACACTTCAAAGTTCATCATGACATTGAGTGAACTTGGTCAAGTATATTGAAATAGTCTCGACTTTCACCATTTTTATTTTTCGAAGTTTCTCCTTTAGTGCCAATGTCCTTTGGTCATTGTTGTTTTGATACATATTTGTCAATGTTTTCCACATAGGATGTAGAGTTTCCTTCCCATGGATACTCGAGACAATGTGGTCTTGAAATCCCTCAAGGATTATGTGCCTTACCTTTGCCACACACTTCTTCCATTCAGTGAAGTTTTGTGCATCTGATGTTGCTATCTTAGGAATTTATTGATCAAAGAATTCCTTCAAGCCATTATCCTCTAGCACAG
Organism: Pinus tabuliformis; assembly: GCA_031772625.1. Classification (NCBI taxonomy): domain Eukaryota; kingdom Viridiplantae; phylum Streptophyta; class Pinopsida; order Pinales; family Pinaceae; genus Pinus; species Pinus tabuliformis. Next base: position 1,594,510,808 of record CM062820.1, on the reverse strand, counting down.
CCTCCATTGTGTCCCTCCAGGCTATAAAATTCAAGTTTCCTTCCAAGGCATACTTGAGTCGCAAACCGTAGAATGCCATCTTTCGATCCCGCAGTATGTATTGCAAATTCAAATTTCACCTGTAACCCAAAACTCAAAACTTCAAAATCTCCTCTAATATAATGTTCTCTGCTCTGATACCATTTATAATTTCATATATATTCACAAGCTCATGCAATTTACTAAAGAAAAAGACAAGAATCTACTTCTACTCTTTACAACGGAAGCCCATAAAGATTGATGAAAACAATAATCGACAAGAGGAATATAATCAAATACACATAACACAATAAATATCCAGGGAAAACCTCAGCTAAAAACCCGACTATCTGTATTGCATATATCAGAAATCCAAGATGATAATACAATGATTTTTCTCACAAGAATAATCCCAACACTCAGTATAATCAATCTCCAGCTCACAAGCAAGCTCTTGGTTGACACTTAGCCAATTATGCAGCTCTCCAATCCCCTATTTCCTTGCGCAATTCCTATGGCAGATTAGCCCATATTAATGGGAAATCAGTGCAACCAAAACTGCACAATCCCTTCTAGGTTCAGTACCTGATTGCATGCATGATCTATACAAATCAGTAAATCATACAACTGATAGTACATTGTCCCTGCACTCTAGTCTCAACCGGGTCTTTCTCAGAATCGACATGCATGAGTTTCTGATGAGGGAATCTTCAGTTAACCAGAGTAGCACTATTTAATGCATTAGTGGACCAACTGACTATTAACTCACTATTAGTTCCTCAAACAATTAGGAACTAATTTAACTGAACTTAACTCAGTGAACTGAGTTATCTAATTACAACTCACAATTAACTCATACTAGACCCCTAAAATATAGGGAGAACATATACATGACTTCAGAAAGACTTCCAACTCAAAATTCCTAAGCTAATTAAGTTAATTAAACTTAATTAACTATTTACAAGTTGCTATGAGAATATAATTCATTTTAATTCTCAGTTTAATTTAAGGACAAATTAAATTGGAATTTCTTGTTGCCATTTCTCAAAATTCCTTTCCAACATCGCAACAACATTCCTTATTTTGAACTAGAATCCAATGCAATGGAATGAAGCCTCCTCCACCTACTCTATCTCACATTATCTTGTGTCACTGACACTTTTATCTCTAACTTCCCTCTTTGTTTCATTATGGCTCTGTGAGATGATTACACTCTTCATTCATAGGCTACTTCATGACCAACCATTTCTAACCTAAATCATGACATAAGAATATGCTAACCTAACGCATGACATAAGAATAGGAACAACTACAAATCATCATAAGCAAGAAACGATTTCATGAAATCAAGTATTCTACAATCAATGTATAGCCCATCTCGTATGGTTGGAAAAGATTTGCTTTGTTTTTTAATCAAAAAATAAAAGAAAAACTAGTATGGCCACCAATTGTCCTATATACATTTCCTCATACAACCATCGAAACTTTTAATATCCTAGCTAAATTGGGTTCCATAATATTTTCATATTTTTTTAAAATTCCATATCTAAGACTAGGCACTAATTTTGTTCTAAGAGATAGACAACAAACTATTTTGGAAACACTCTTACTAATCATTATGAACATTGGTAGTCTTAAGAAACTTAGTGAAATCATCATTGCTTAGCTAGGAAAGTGACTTGGTATTTGGTGCAAGGGTAATCAGACAAAAATCACCCCTACCTATGGCACATGCACAACTCAATTTAGAAGCTCAAATAAACTCAAGCATGTAAAAAATAATAAAAAGATATAAACCACAACATGATTTATTTTGTATTATTATATTCATTATGGGATTTATAGTACATGTAGCCCCAAGGGGTGGTCTTGTTACTAATACAATCCAATGAATAAAAGAAAAGAGAAAAAATAAATAACAATAATTAAACAACATCAATTAAATAACAATAGGGTAAATCCTTTTCTTTCATGTTACTTGACAACTTAAGGTTTTCTTGAGCTTAAATTCATCGCACCAAAGTTCAATGGATTCCTCTATTAATGTATGTCAGAAGCTTCCACAACATTGTTGAAACCGTCGAGGAAAGAGGATGATGGGAACACATCACCATCAACCTATGGTAGTATGCATTGCAAAGAAAGAGTTGAGGCAAGCTCTCGTTCCCATGATCATACCAGAGACCAACAAGAAAGGTATAACTGGTCTCGGTATTATAATGTTCATTTTGATTACAACTGTATTGTTAATAATAAATGGAAATCATGGCATAGAAGAACTTGCAGTTTTTGTGGATTGCATAAACATGTGTTTGCTGAGTGCTGGAGGAGAATAGCAGCACAAAAAAGGAGGAGGTGTGAAAGACCCTCTCAATAGCAGGAAAAGAAGAAGGTAAAGTAGATCTGAAGGAAGAAGGATTATTATAGTGATTGCAACAGAGGTGGTCATCAAAGAGCCACGTGTTGGAGGCTCCATCTAAAGCAGTGTCACAAGGACAAAGCATCCATGCATGAACCAGGTGAAACAGTTGTTTGACCAGCGAATGCGCCACAAGGAGATGACCCAGTCACTTTGATAAGTGAGAGATGGTTCTTCTAGGTGTGGTAGAATGTCATGGCCTTATTTTTGCAAATCATGTGTTTCATTTTAAACTGTAAAAGTGATGATGTGTTTTCCATCACTTGTTGCAACAACAATGATGTTTGGCCTTATTTTGTGTTGCATTTTAAACTGTGAAAGTGATGATGTGTTTCCATCACTTGTTGAAGCAACAATAGTGTTTGGCCTTATTTTTGTAAATCATGTGTTGTAGTGATGATGTGTTTTCCATCACTTGTTGAAGAAACAATGATGTTTGGCCTTGTATTGATAGTTGGAGTATTGTTTCCATTTTTATGTAAACTTGACCACAAAGTATGTGCTATAAATTCGTGGCAAGTATGGGATGCGTGGCTCATTTTTGGTCATATAGTGAAACATGTAATTTGCAAGATATTGTACTACAGGTTTGAAGGGAATGTAGGTGTCATCTCATCGCTTATGGCTCCGAAGGAAAAAGGTGAAGGAGAAGGAAGGATGACCTGTTAGGACACTTGTGGTGCAGACAATGTATAGGGAAGTTGCATATTATTTAATGCTTTTGGAGGACCAAAAGCTTCTATTAGTGGAGAGGATTGATCGACCTTGCCGGAATGAAAATTGCAACTAACTAAAATAAACCTTTCTAGAATGAAAATTGTAGACTTGAAATGCTAGGCTACACTCACAGAATTGAAATTGTAGAAATGAAATGCTAATCTACGCTTGTAGAATTGAAATTGCGGAATTGAAATGCTAATCTACACTTGCAGAATTGAAATTGCAGAATTGAAATGCTAATCTATGAAAGAAGGAAATATCTAATCTACACTTGCTGAAATGAAATGAAAGCATTAAATGTCTAATCTACTTTTGTGGAAATAAAATTGCAGAATGGAAATGAAACAACTACTCTACTCTTGCTAAAATAAACTACTTAGCAAAAGGTTGTAGTAGAAAATAGAAGAAAAGCAGCAATCACAAATACTCTAACGCTTCCCCAGCAACAATGCCAAAATGATGGTGGGCTCCAGTATTGCAACAATGATGTTGCAACTCCTAGGACTCCCTTCTTTACTTTTATCAACCCAGTTGTTCATAACAAACTTGGAAGCGACGGTGCTATATGCACAAGTACTAGCTCTTGTCGCAGGCTGTCACTTGATCAACTGGCACAAGTTCGCTAGGAGCTTAAGCCAACTTCTATGAGCTCTTAGAAGAATCTTTTAACTGTGATGGACGAATGATAACTCAAAAGAGGCTCGTCTACTTGCAAAAAGAAGCTAAAAGCTGAAAGGAAATGCAAACCCTAACAAACCCTAGTTTTACCAACTAATCCTACTGGTGCAAGAAAAGAGATGAAAGTTGCAGAAGTGGATGCCATTGAATCTTGGAAAGGTAACATGCATGTGACTAAGCTACTTCTGAAGGAAAATATGGAAAAAACATATTTTTGCATTTTTGAGTAATTTTGTAGAATTATTATGCATGTGCTTTAACTATTTTTTACTGTGCAGAGGTTGATTGGTGAAAGGAAATGGAGTGGGAGCTTGTAGGAGGTTAGGAAGGTGAGAAGAGGGCCTAAGAGGTCCCTGGCACCCTTCCAAAGAATTTCATAGCGATCAGATCTCAAAAAAGTGCTCACGTGAACTTCTACAGGAAGTCTGCAGGGGTTCTATAAGATGTTCTATAGGAAGTTCTACAGGAAGAGCTGAAAGAGGACTTTAGAGGATTTTATGGAGAAAAAATGGTGGGGAAGTGGAAATGAAGGATGGATAAGGATGTGAAGAGGTGTGGGACCTAGTAAATGAAGCTCAGGAGTGATGAATATGGTTCGAGTTTTTCAAGGATGGAGAAAGCAATGTTGCATAAAAATATAGAAATTAGGGCAAATTGGGAAAGTGTGGCGAATGAAGGGAAGGAACCTTGGATTAGAGGCTGGAATAGGTTGGATGATGGAGAAAGGGTAGGTAGGAATGTATTATAGGTACTCTGCACACTATTTTCCAAAACTAATCGAACAAAGACTAGAAAAACCAGAGATCTATCTATTTTGACCTAATCTGACCTAAAAACCAGAAACATGATGAATGGAAGTTTATAAATAGGAAATCATGCAAGAGAGCTATGGAAACTAAGCAAGAAAAGATTGAAACATGCAAGTACAACTGGGATCAACTTTTCCAACTAAAAATCTAACACTAGCAATTGCATAGAAAGGCAAGAACAGTGTCATTGTGGCAACAAGTATGCCTTGGTCTCAGCTCATGGTCCCAAGGAGGGAGAGATGAGATCAAGGATTGCTTGATGGCCTTTTTGAAAATATTTTCTGTTACCAAACTATCAAATCAACCTGAAGCATGAAAATTTATTTTAATCATCAAAAGCAACCTAAGTAACAAAGCAAAATCTTAACCTAAATAACCGAAATTATTCTATGAATGCAAGGAAAACACATAAAAGTACGCAAAGGAGGTATTGGCACTTGGGTTGGGCCCAACCTCAAGAGCTACAGCCTCCTAATAAAGCTTAGAGCTCGTGCAAAGCGAAATTCATCTCCATTACTCAAAAAATAATAGTCATGTCACAAAATTGTTTATAGTAAGATCTCGAAAATGAGCTGAAATGCAAAGCTGCACTTAAGTGCGAAAAACAATTGTTAAATAGCTAAACTACCAAGGCTTGAAGCCTTCCTACTTATGCAACATGACGACTCCCAATAGTCCTCCTTAATTTTAGGAGCTTAGCTGCTCAAGACTGTAGTTAATCAACCACTTCACAAAACCTGTTCGACTGACCCTTGAAATCATCTTTGGTGGGCTATTGAACTCCGAGTTGATGGTGGAGAACTCGAGGAAGGGGTCATTTAGTGCAAGAGACACCCTTCCTACAAATCCTTAGCCTTGTTCCTTCGTACTTGGCTGTCAACTTGCTCATAAATGCTTGACCTTGGTCCAAAAGATGTCCACAAATCTGCAATAAGCACGTATTAGACTTTGTGGTCAAGTGAAAATTCTCTTTCATTCAATTAACATAAATACATTCAAAATCATGCATAAAACGATAAATAATGGTGGATTAATCGAGAATAATAGGCAAAATGAGCCCATAAAGTTACCCATTTTTGGGGCTCATCAGGTACCAAAAAAATAGGTAGAGGCTGAAGCAGAAAATGTTACATCGGAGGGGGACTTAGTGGTTGAAGTAATATTGAAAGATAAGAAACTAAAATAGGAACCACAATAGGTACCAGATATGCATCAGGCTCCATTAGGTGGTGAACTAAAGAAAGATACATCGTTGGTTAACACTTCAGCATATCACCACCCACATCACCCCGCAAGAAAACAACCAACAAGATGGCAACGAATTAGCCACAAGGACAACAACCCCCGCATGACAGATATAGAGGAGCAAAGATACACCTACTACACATCAACACAGAAGAGTTGCCAAGGTCAACTTCCATCTCAAGCGAGCGAGGCACCAGCGAAATCAAGGGTTCACCTTTCTCTTGGATGCTTAGACGCATGTACATGGTACCAATGGACTACTCTTTTGAGTAGATCTTATTATTTGTGTTCTTCCCATGTTTTGGGGACAAAACATGTTAAGGGGGGTGGAATGTAGTATACCTAGGGGGTATAATATGGGGTACAAAGGGAGGTACCCAAGGGAATAATGTAATAATGGGATGGGCCATTGTAATAAATAAGGTGGTTAAACCGTATCATGTAAGGGACCAAAAGTAGTTAGTAATAATGTAATGGCCCCATGGTATTAGATAGATGGTATTGAGGGAACCATGGTAATGACCCATGGTATTGTATGTATGAGGCCTATATAGAGGCTAGAGACTCCCCATTGAGAGATGTCATGGAATATTGTATGAACAAGCATATGGCTTGTGGAGTGTTCTCCTTCCTTAAGGAGTGAATGTATGGTGCTTCCCTACCTTAAGGGTTTGATCAATAAATAAGCATTTCTATCTATTTCGATCTTGTTATTCTTGGGTTTATTTCTATTCTCATATATTTTCTAGGTTAGATCTATAACAAGTGGTATCAGAGCACTTTCTTGGGCAAAGTGGAGTATAAGACAATGCAAATAAACCCAGAAAAAATAAGATAGAAATAGATAGAAATGCTTCTTTATTGATTAAAACCCTTAAGGTAGGGAAACACCATACATTCACTCCTTAAGGGAGGAGAACACTCCACAAGCCATATGCCTGTTCATACAATAATCCTTAACATCTCTCAATGGGGAGTCTCTAGCCTCTATATAGGCCTCATACCATGGGTCATTACCATGGTTCCCTCAATACCATCTATCTAATACCATGGGCCCATTACATTATTACTAACTACTTGTGGTCCCTTATATGATACGGGTTAACCACCTTAGTATTTACAATGGCCCATCCCATTATTACATTATTCCCTTGGGTACCTCCCTTTGTACCCCATATTATCCCCCCTAGGTATACTACAGCTTACCATGATCATACGGAACTAATTAAGCTACTGCATTGTTGTGGAGGTAAATCCTCTCTGCGGACAGAGACAATCCCTACTAGCCCAGACCGGGTCTAGCAACAATCACACAATGCTATCACGCAAGTTCCTAATTGCAAATAAAAAGTGGATGGTGAGAATCTACTTGGATTCCAACGCTAATGTTCGTAGAAGAGACGTCGCTCTCATTCCTTTGCCTCGGCCGGTCACGATCCCCATGATCTCCGTGATTGGACACATGCACATGCAAAGAATAACATGAATACAAGCATAAAATCTAGTAGATGCAATTATATATCAATCAGAAAAGATATAACTCAACATCAAACATAAGACAATGAGAGTGGAACCATAATGATAGTCATCTATTATTAATAAATAAAAAAGAAGAATACAACCATTGTTCTGACGTCAAATCCTCCTTTGGCTGGGTAGTCAGCTACACAAGTCTTGCAAAGCTTGTTGGGATGGGAACAAGCCTCTCTCTCTTTGGGTGACAAGAATCTCCTTACTTAGATTTGGCCTTATGGGTGCAAAGAAGGCTCTTGCAGCTTCAAACTCTTGAACTCCTGGTATTCTCTATCACTATGCTGGAACTACTGACTAGCTTGCTCAAGGCATAGAGGCAAGCTTTTATAGATAGAGAGGAAAGAGATAGGATCAACCACATTATTCATGGGATTGGCTTTATCACTTGGAAACTTCCATGAAAGGTGGCAAACCACTTCCCTTCTATGGAGATTCGAAGCCAAACCATCCTAGCTCAACATAGATTCAGTTGGTGAATGGGTTAAGGAGAACCTTCAGAAGCTTATTCATTGAAAACTTTACTCAATTCGGTTGGCACGAGTGCGACTCTGAGACAGAGCGCCAATGGCGCGCCCTTTTTAGAGGATTTCCCTCATTGGCACAGGCAGTGAACTGTGGACCCGCGCTAATGCAAAAAGAGTTGTTTTCATGGGTATTTTGCAGGAGATGTCTTCAGGGCATATGAAGCTCATACTTAGAGGAATATGATGCAAGTGTTTTCAGGTCATGTCACTTCTCACAGGTCCTGGAATGAGTCCTCCAGTGTGTGGGTGAGGGGTAACAGGGACGGTGACAAATGGTGACAAATTGTTGTGTAACAGATGCCCCCTAAAGCATGAGGCCCGAGAGAGAGAGGGGTGAAATGCTTTACAAGAACATGCGTGACTGAAAACACAGCCGCCGGAGAACCTGCGTAAAGAAGTACAACTGATATCTCAAGTACATGATATATGTGGTATGGGCGCAGCCATCCATAACAGAGTACATAATAATCTAGATCCATGGTATGGACGCAGCCATCCAGAGAGGATCGATAAATAGACTCAGGCATGGTCGCAGCCATCCAGTGAATGAGTCATGTAGTGATCATAATAAACCACAAATCGCAGCCTGGATTCCAACAAACAAAATCCAAGGTCTCGCGCTCCATCTCGACCCAAACAGAGTACAAGTTCAGGCATGCGAATACATGAGTTGAAGTTGAGCATGCATGAACATCGTCTGATTACCAGTCAATGATGAAAACTGTTAACAGACGTGAGAGGTACCCCCAATAATGACAATGGCCCTCAAGGTACTATAAGTACAATCTACGGCGTGCGAATAAGTGAGCTGGCGTCAAACACCCGCAGAATCATTCGATCAGAGGCCAATGATGAAAACCTCTCATCGAACACGAAGAACCTGCCATTGAGGCATGCAGGCTCCAAGGCACCGGAAGGGAGTCTCTATATCAGCTTCCTGGATAATGAGTTGAAGTCGACAGGAAGTGACCTTGATCAAAGGTGGGCAATAGTGTTTCCCACATCAGTGACACGAGACAGAGGAAGAATGTTGTGGTGAATCAAAATTATGCGAGGTATCAGAGGGAGGTTGTAATGCTGCAGAGGTCAACTTCTCTTGAACATATCGGCGGCACGACAGTGGACTTGGCAGTATTTGACATCAAATGGGCAAAGGTCATGGTGACAAGGCAACGAGCAGATGAGAGGTCAAATAGGATAACCCAAACCCACAGAGGCTAGTGTAAAACAAGATGAGATGTCCCCACCTAGACACGAATGCAAACAAGTGCCATGTTCAAGAGCGACATACTGCCGACACGACAATAATTATGGTCCATTTTCCCCACCATTTTTGGCGAGTACCCCAGTTATTTTTAACAAGCTTGACGAGGATAGCATATGCTTGTGAGCGTCATTTCGATGGAATCCGATGTCATTAAGTTTTAATGAGTCTGACAAAGGAAGAACTCGGTGTCTTTTCCTATTTAGAGAGTCTGAAAAGACAACAGAAAAGAAAACTCCAGGGGGTCCTTTTTCATAAAGCTGTGTCTCCCGAGCCCGAAAAAGTATAAAAAAATGCTTGAAAGAACCGCTCAACCAGTACGATCGAGGAGTACTTTTCATGAGTAGTGATTTCGACCTGAAAAAGTAAAAAAGCGATCGAAACCACGTCGCTTCGTAACTGTTAACGAACCTGAAATGATAAGGGTCCGACGATCTTTTCATTTTTACACGGTCGGAAAAGAGTTTAAAGACGACCGCCTCTTATTCATGTTTAATGAGTCAAGAGGGAAACTCGGCAATCTTTTCGTCTTTAAACGGTCGGAAAAGAGCTGAAAGTAGACCTCCATTTTTATTCTCTTTAACGAGTAAAAAAAGGGAAAAATACTTGGCAATCTTTTCATATTTTATGAGTCAGAAAAGAGCTTAAAGGAGACTCGTCCTAGAGGAACGAGTGGTATAAAGGGTAGCAACTGGTTCCGGTAATGGTGGAACTACTCAAAACATGTAATGGTCAAGAGGCTGGCTAATAAAACCACTCATCGCTGCGGTTCCTCGGGAAAGGATAAACAACCAAGTGAAAGCATATCTCATCTAACATAATTTAGCAGATAAAAGGCAATCATGAGATGTAAATCAGGTATGGGTTCATTTTTACACAAGCTTGAACCATGGATAACTTTGCTTAGATTCGGTTTCATGTTTACACAAGCTTGAAACAAAAAACTATGCTTGTTATCAGTTCGCATGCCCCTAGCATAATAAGGCAAATCGAGGTACATCCGTTACACAGCAATTTGTATTTACTATGGTACATCCCTTACACAGCAATTTGTCACCATTTGTCACCATCCCTGTTACCCCTCACCCGCACACAGGAGGACTCATTCCGGGACCTGTGAGAAGTGACATGACCTGAAACCACTTGCATCATATTCCTCTAAGTATGAGCTTCATATGCCCTGAAGACATCTCCTGCAAAATACCCATGAAAACAGTTTTTTTTGCATTAGCGCGGGTCCACAGTTCACTGCCCGCGCCAATGAGGGAAATCCTCTAAAAAGGGCGCGCCATTGGCGCTCTGTCTCAGAGTCGCACTCGCACCAACCGAATTGAGTAAAGTTTTCAACGAATAAGCTTTCGAAGGTTCTCCTTAACCCATTCACCAACTGAATCTATGTTGAGCTAGGATGGTTTGGCTTCGAATCTCCATAGAAGGGAAGTGGTTTGCCACCTTTCATGGAAGTTTCCAAGTGATAAAGCCAATCCCATGAATAATGTGGTTGATCCTATCTCTTTCCTCTCTATCTATAAAATCTTTCCTCTATGCCTTGAGCAAGCTAGTCAGTAGTTCCAGCATAGTGATAGAGAATACCAGGAGTTCAAGAGTTTGAAGCTGCAAGAGCCTTCTTTGCACCCATAAGGCCAAATCTAAGTAAGGAGATTCTTGTCACCCAAAGAGAGAGAGGCTTGTTCCCATCCCAACAAGCTTTGCAAGACTTGTGTAGCTGACTACCCAGCCAAAGGAGGATTTGACGTCAGAACAATGGTTGTATTCTTCTTTGTTATTTATCAATAATAGATGACTATCATTATGGTTCCACTCTCATTGTCTTATGTTTGATGTTGAGTTATATCTTTTCTGACTGATATATAATTGCATCTACTAGATTTTATGCTTGTATTCGTGTTATTCTTTGCATGTGCAGGTGTCCAATCACAGAGATCGTGGGGATCGTGACTGGCTGAGGCAAAGGAACGAGAGCGACGTCTCTTCTACGAACATTAGCGTTGGAATCCAAGTAGGTTCTCACCATCCACTTTTTATTTGCAATTAGGAATTTGCGTGATAGCATTGTGTGATTGTTGCTAGACCCGATCTGGGCTAGTAGGGATCGTCTCTGTCCGCAGAGAGGATTTACCTCCACAACAATTTGGCGACTCCGCTGGGGAGTCTTGTCTCTTTGGTTCTCTCGTTTGATTGCTTAGATAGCTTTCTGCGTTGGATTTCTTGTTGTCTCTTGCTTCCTGGTCTGCCTGGATACTGTTAACCAAGCCCTGGACTGCTTGTTTTTATTTTTGACCTAGAAAACTTGATTGGCACTCTTTTTTGCATGAAAGTCACGCCAATTGGCGTCACTTTCCAGTATACAGCCCGCGCCAATCCTCAATTGGCGCTAGTTTTCTGCTTGACAGTCGTGCCAGGCCTGTGAACTTTTCCAGTTTGCTCGTTTGCAGCCTTCCAAGCTTGGGTTTTGTGTCTAGCTACACCTTTTTCAATCACTTGAGTGTGTCAGAGTCTTGTTTGACTGGTTTTGAGTTTTTTTGGCAAATTATTAATTTGATTTCCTTTGATCATTACTTCGAGGTTTGTCTCGGTCTTTTCACAATTTTGCATCTTTTTGCTTTTGTTTTTGCAAAAAAAAATTCCCCCTCATTCGCCGGGGGGGGGGGCTAAATTGTGTATGAGTGTTAATTGCCTTTGAGTGTTTTTATTTTATGATCTTTGGAACTCTCACCCGTTTTTCTTGATTTGCACTTGATTGGTTCGTAGATTACATTAGAATCATTGTGTGTTTGAGAATTCTCTTGCATAGATCACACTTGCATAATTAGAATCCTCATTTTCAGGACATGAATGAAAAGTGTGCATAGATTACATTTGCATACTTTGGGTGTTTGCCATTTTCCACCGATTTCACATTTTAGCCCTAGGGCATCTAGTGGCTTTGTGCATCGAGCCTTCCTTAGGAGTTTTGGTCTTCTGTTGGTCCAGTCAACTTTTTGGTTACTCTCTTGCCTCCATTGTCTTGGAAAGTCTTACAACTCCTTCACCCCAACTTCCCGTTGGTTATCGACGTCTCTCTGCAGCTGCAGATCATCCCCCTGCTGACAAAGAGATTGCTTCAAATTCTTCTCTTGTCCAGGCCCCTCTTCCCGAACCCGACTGTCCCCAGCCTGTTCCAGACCAACCATTGGTCGGACAGAGTGTCGACTCGAGTCCGTCGCTCGCTCACTCTGTTTCGGAAGAGAATCATGCCCATGTTCTTCTCGTCTCTTCAGATTCTCCTGATTCCCGAAATGACTCTCCTAACCCAGCTGCTCCCGAAGGTTCTCCTTTGTTTCCTTTAGCACATGGGGGCAATCATACGATTCCCCCACCAAGTAGTCTGGTCGCTTCCTTTGATTGGAATCGCCTGATCGTCGGTCGCCTTCCATCCCATATGCCTTTCTAGATCACAGTACATGCCTGTGCTAAGGCAGTACCTGGCACTGTTTTGGATGAAGGGGCGTCTGTCAATCTTATTTCGTACACTACTTGGCAAGCTTTAGGTTCCCTGCAGCTTGGGCCAGTCACTCAGAATCTGTTGGCCTTCGACGGAGGAGCTTGTCCATCTCTAGGAGTTCTCCCGAAGTTCCCTATTACTTTGGGAGGCAAAACCATCTATATAGATGTCTTGGTTACCCAAGGTGTTTTAGACTTTAGTCTTCTCCTTGGTCGCGACTACGTTTATGCCTTGGGGGCCCTCGTTTCTTTGCTTTTCCGTGTCGTTTTCTTTCCGCATGATGGAAGAATTGTGACTATCGATCAAGTTTCATTTGTTAGTCCCCCGATGCCTCATGCACCATTGTCGTCCCCTCCTAGTTTTCATCCACCAGTTGCATCTACCGCACCACAGATCAACTACGTGGCCACCTATCCCATGCCTAGATCCAGTGATGCCGCCATCGTGCATAGTGTCCTGGGGGCATTGGGCCCTGACTTCCAAGATGTTTCCCTTCCACCGGGAGTGGAAATCTTGGAAGCCTCGACTTTCTATTCATTATGATGAAGTTTTGGTGGAGCATAGTTCCTTTCCGGTGTCAAGCTCCTTAAAAAATGAAACTAGGTTTGGTGGAGCATAGTTCGTTTCCCTGTGTCAAGCTCCTTAAACAATGAAACTAGGTGTCGGAGCATAGTTCATGATCTTGTGTCAAGCTCGTTAAAAAATGAAACAGGGGTTATGAGGATAGTTCTTTTACTGTGTCAACCTCATTAAAAAATGAAACAAATCCCTTTCCAAATCGAGTCTTTTGATTAAGATCTCGTAAAATACAAGTCGAGTCTTTCCTAGATCTCGAGAGTGAACCTTCATTCCATCCACTTTGTTGAATGCAATGAAGCTTGGGGGCATGTACCTCGATTTGCGTTATTATGCTAGGGGCATGCGAACTGATAACAAGCATAGTTTTTCATTTCAAGCTTGTGTAAACATGAAACCGAATCTAAGCAGAGTTCTCCATGGTTCAAGCTTGTGTAAAAATGAACCCATACCTGATTTACATCTCGTGATTTCCTTTTATCTGCTAAATTCTGTTAGATGAGATATGCTTTCACTTGGTTGTTTATCCTTTCCTAAGGAACCACAGCGATGAGTGGTTTTATTAGCCAGCCTCTTGACCATTACATGTTTTGAGCAGTTCCACCATTACCGGAACCAGTTGCTACCCTTTATACCACTCGTTCCTCTAGGATGAGTCTCCTTTACGCTCTTTTCTGACTCATAAAATATAAAAAGATTGCCAAGTATTTTCCCCTTTTTTTACTCGTTAAAGAGAATAAAAATGGAGGTCTACTTTCAGCTCTTTTCCGACCGTTTAAAGACGAAAAGATTGCCGAGTTTTCCCCCTTGACTCGTTAAACGTGAATAAGAGGCGGTCGTCTTTAAACTCTTTTCCGACTGTGTAAAAACGAAAAGATCGTCGGACCCTTGTCGTTTCAGGTTCGTTAACGGTTACGAAGCGACGTGGTTTCGATCACTTTTTTACTTTTTCAGGTCAAAATCACTACTCATGAAAAGTACTCCTCGATCGTACTGGTCGGGCGATTCTTTCGAGCATTGTTTTATACTTTTTTGGGCTCGGGAGACACAACTTTACGAAAAAGGACCCCCTGGAGTTTTCTTTTCTGTTGTCTTTTCAGACTCTCTAAACAGGAAAAGGCGTCGAGTTCTTCCTTTGTCAGACTCGTTAAAACTTAATGACATCGGATTCCATCGAAATGACGCTCACAAGCATATGCTATCCTCGTCAAGCTTGTTAAAAATAACTCTGGTACTCACCAGAAATGGTGGGGAAAATGGACCCATAATTATTGTCGTGTCAGCAGTATGTCGCTCTTGAACATGGCACTTGTTTGCATTCGTGTCTGGGTGGGGACATCTCATCTTGTTTTACACTAGCCTCCGTGGGTTTGGGTTATCCTATTTGACCTCTCATCTGCTCATTGCCTTGTCACCATGACCTCTACCCATTTGATGTCAAATACTGCCAAGTCCACTGTCGTGCCGCCGATATGTTCAAGAGAAGTTGACCTCTGCAGCATTACAACCTCCCTCTGATACCTCGCATAATTTTGATTCACCACAACATTCTTCCTTTGTCTCGTGTCACTGATGTGGGAAACACTATGGCCCACCTTTGATCAAGGTCACTTCCTGTCGACTTCAACTCATTATCCAGGAAGATGATCTAGAGACTCCCTTCCGGTGCCTTGGAGCCTGCATGCCTCAATGGCAGGTTCTTCGTGTTCGATGAGAGGTTTTCATCATTGGCCTCCGATCGAATTATTCTGCGGGTGTTCGACGCCAGCTCACTTATTCGCACGCCGTAGATTGTACTTATAGTACCTTGAGGGCCATTGTCATTATTGGTGGTACCTCTCGCGTCTGTTAACAGTTTTCATCATTGACTGGTAATCAGACGATGTCCATGCATGCTTGACTTCAACTCATGTATTCGCATGCCTGAACTTGTACTCTGTTCGGGTCGAGATGGAGCGCGAGACCCTGGATTTTAGTATTTACTATGGCCCATCTCATTATTACATTATTCCCTTGGGTACCTCCCTTTGTACCCCATATTATCCCCCCTAGGTATACTACAGCTTACCATGATCATAGGGAACTAATTAAGCTGACATTACCAATACTGCATACCAAAACAGGGTAATGGCTTATAATCAAAAGACAAGGGGTCTCATCACGAGCCAACTTGTTCAGTTTAATTACAACCAGTGAATGGCATTGTCATCTTTTGGCTACGAAACCAGGGCAATGGATTTTAATCAAATAAAATAATAAAATAAAAATATGAACATATATATATATATATATATCTATTTCTAAATTTATCTTTAAAAGATTATACTCTTCGATGGATGGAACAATGAATAATTGATGGTTAAAAGGTAACCCTGTTGAGACTATAGATGTTTGCTGGCAGCAGTGGCACTAGCTATGACAAAAGAGTAAATTTAAAAGCTAAGTTGGAGGAGCCCCCTACTTTATCTTTAACAACCAATCAAAGCTTGAAGAAACCAAAAAAAAAAATTATTTATGATAAGGGTTTGTAAAAGAAATTGCAAAATTGATATCTTTGTTTTATTCAGAGTAAAAAAATTTATCTGACCAATTCCAAGATAATTCCCTTTTCCTCAATTGATTCTACTTAAGAAAGTGTTAGAAATTTCATTATTTTATTTAGAGATAATTGGTTCTTCCAGTGAATCGCCAATTGTTGTGCTATACAACAACCCCCCATTTCAAATTTTTAATCTTAGTCTAAAGATGCTAAATAAGAAATAGGTCCCCTTTAGGATATAAAAAGCAATAAAACTTTTTGAGTAAAAATAGATTTTCCATACTTTTCATATAAAAGTTGCTTTATGAGTGTTTGGAACCACTCATCGCAAATCGCAATTGCTTAAGACCAATGAACATCCATTTGAAAAGTTGCGATGCGATCAAAGTCATTGCAAATTCCTCATCGCAAAGTTTTAAATTGAAATGATCCATTTATAAACATGTGATGTGATATAACTATCGCATTTCGCATATCGTTAATCCTAAGGAATAAGTTATGGCATTTCATTGAAACCTTGCGATGCAATAAGGCTATTGTGATCGCATATCACTAATCCATAGGAAAACATTGAAACCACTCCGTTGAAACTTTGCGATGCGATATAACTATCGTGATCGCATATTGCATATCACGCTCCCAATAGAAGCAAGTAATATATACTATGGAGACTCGTGATATAGTGTTAAATCAATTATAAAGGAAAAACATGATTTGCCAAGTTTGAAAAGGAACCCGCCAACTCTACGTGCCAGCTCATCACTCATCACAATCACAACAATACAAAGAATTCTTTGGAACATAGCGCTTGTAACTCTCGATTTGCGATATGCAATGGCTCTACAAGTATTAAAATAATACAATTGCTAATCGCAAAATCGCAGAGTTATGACACCTGTTCTAAAAGGACCATTGGAAAACTTTCGATGTGATATATATTAATTCGGCATTAAAGTTTCATGTCATGAGGTTACAGTAAAGCATTAAGAGGCAGTTATGGTTACAATCCTTTAAGGATTTCATCCTTTATGACTATGTACTATATGAGATCTTTCGCATCTAATGCACATATACTGATTTTAGTCTGTAATTAGTTGTATTGGTTGCTCTCAAAGTTTTTCGCCTATCACGCTCCTCTTTCTCATTTTGCAGTGTAAATCTAGAATCACGTAGTCAATCAAGATGTCTAAGAAAGCTCGAAAGACAAAGGCTCCCCTTACAGTGGAAGAAGGACAAGGAAAATTGGTGTTAATCTTAGATACTACCTATCAAGGTTTTGGTAAGATCTCGTGGGAAGCCATATATGCTTTGCTTGAAAATGAAAATTTGAAGGAGATAGAAGAAGAAGCAACAACTGATGGAACTGATGAATCAGAAAAAATTCTCAATGATTTGGCCAGCTCTTTCCTCCATCGAATAGTGGCCCGTGCAAAGATTTTACCATATAATGATATGGTAAGATGGGTAATTGAGAGAATTAACATAACAGACAGAGCTTTCTTCACAGCTGATGGAAGGATGTTTGGATCCTTTAAACCTGAAGGCATCAAGAGAATGCATCACTTGTCGGATCCCCAACGACACTACAACAAATCATTCATGGAAGCTTTCACCAAGGAGAATCAGATTGAATCAGACCCTATCAAGCAATGGAGACACTTTCCTAATAAGCACAAACATGAATCATCCGGTATGTATTATGTGGACTCCTTAGCGTCTCCATATTGTTATGTTGCTGCTATGATGTGTAGACTCTTTGGAAGCCCCAATTCTACTAGATTTTCTATTGAAATGGTTCCATTGATAGAAGCAGCGATAAACTCCTTTGTGATGGATTGGGCAACTATCCTATCGGATAAAATGGCTAGTCAAATACTGGATTATAGAAAGAACAGATTTGTCACTACCCAAGTTGTGCCCCCATTCTATGTGAGTGCTTACATAGTTGATACAATTTGTTTTATTTCCGAATTTCCCATCTTAGGTTGGAAATGGGCTATTCAGGATCCAACCCGCATTCATATTTACCATAAATATTTATGGAAGTCTGAATACAAGAATCATTTATATAGGGTTTGACATGGTTTCGTTCTACCCGTCCATCAAGCTATCTTTAATAAACCTACTCCTTAGCTGTTTGACAAGGCTAGCATTGATTTAACCTCAATCGACAGTTGGTTCAGGGAAGAGAGGTTCACCTATGTTAGGGTTTTTGGTAGCATTACAAATCCTCATGTCCTTCCACTTTACATTCTAGATAAGCTATTAGCTAGGGAGGTAGCCTACCAGATAGTGGAAAAAGGAATGTCTAGAAATCTTAAAGACTCCAAGAAATAGTTGTGGCCTCCCTTTCCTCTTCGTTGCAGCACTTACTCATTGCATGATTTTAAACATGCCGAGAAAGAAGCAAACAAGACAAAGGATCTGAGTCTAGCTGTTATTCCTAAAATACAATATGACCCAAATAAGGTTGCTTTCAATTTCACCACTTAGATGAAAGTTAATAAATTCTTGCATGAGAAAGATGAGTTTGATGACTTATTTTCTTTAGCAGAGTTATTCTCAACAGTAAGTCATCTAGAAAAATTCAAATTGGGTGTTGAGAAAATGGACAAATTCATTGAATACAAGACACAGAGGTTACTAATAGTACCTCTGGATTTATTAAATACTACACCAATCATTCAGCAAGTAGAGCACAGCGGAGAGCAGGTTATAGAAAAGATTTCTGGAGAAGTTGAAACAAGTGATAAGGCCAGTGAACCACTAAGAACTGATGTTCACATTGATCCCATATTGATTAAAGAATGGGAGAAATTTGATCAACAGATCAAAAGTCAGAATGATCCTCAAAACATTATCACATCAGTGCCTCCTAGAACACAACGGCCCATTATTCCTGATATTGTGATTGAAGAGACACCCAACAAAGACACAGCTAAAAAAGAGATAGAAATAATCCCTGAAAATCCTTCAGGAGAGATTACATTGAACATTGAGGAAATTCCACCCTTGGATGTGTTTTACAGCCCAAAACACAGGGCTGTAGTCAAGAGGCAGAGGAAAAAGAGGAAAATAGACCAAACATCATCCACAGATCGTCAATATGAATTTATGAATGTCATATGGAAAGATTCAGAGGTCAATCCTTCTGAGGATTTAACCAAGTTATCTCAATTTGTAGGGGCATACACAACTGCTACAATTGATAAAGCAACTAAAGTTAATCAATTGATCAAAGAAAAGGATTAAAAGATTAATCAGCTTGAAGAACAGTTGGAAGTAGAGCATCAAAAGATTAATTGGCTTGAGGAATAGTTAACAGTAGAGAAACAAAAGAATGAGTATCTTGAAGAATAATTAAACTTGGAAAAGCAGAAAATTGACCAGCAGACCATTCAAAGACAACAACAACTGTCTCAAGAGCTCGAGTAGCTTAAATTTACACATCAGCAAGAGATTAAATCTAAAGAAGAGAAAATCACATAGTTACAACTCTCTATAGAACAATTCAAAGATTATCCCAAGGTTGAAGAGTTTAAGAAGGAAGCCTTAGAGGCAAATAAGAATTTATCTCAATAGCTGAATCTACTATGCCATAAAATATCTCTTATTGATCCATTATGAATCACAATGACATCACTGATCGACCAAGTAGTTAATACCAGGTTAGAATTTGAAGATGCGGATGATAAAGTCACAAATTATCTCTCTTCGCAAAGCATAGAAGATGGAAGAGCTGCTAAATTACCTAAAATTGAAGAGTCTCATAAAGAGATATTGTTTTTAGAATGGGAAACACAGTTGATAAAAGCAGAAAGAGCTACCTCCAGGGCCAGGGCTATAATGAATAATGTTATTGAGCTGGTGAATGATAACTTATATGGTGCCAATTTAATTTCTGATTGTTCTCTAGTAAATCTTCCAAAGGCAAAAGTTTTAGAGAAGTAATGGAAGCGATTTGGACACCAAGGAGGAGAAACTCAACAAAGTACAAAGTCTTAACTGGGATGCACATTGGTCCTTTGTGGTCAAGCCACATAGCCAGCAGATGACTATCAAGGGCCTTGTTGATGTCGTTGATCGCATGATGCCCGAGCTCTCAGAAGCCACATATACAGGACAGTTACACTCTGGGATGAGTCATCCTCTAAAAATCCAAACCATGTTCTCAATTTTTTGGTTGAAGATACAAGAGAAAAATTAGATGCAATGAATCTCCTCAAAGGTTATCGCAATTCTATTTTTGAAATTCAAATCCCATATTTTGATGAAGGTAGTTCCAACAACTCTCAGCAATTTTAATGGACAGTTTGTTTTTAATTTTACTATAAAGACCCTTTCATGTCATTTTAGAAAGGGTGCTCAATTTGTATAAAACTAGACTTGAGAAGTTTGCACTTCTGCACTTCTTAATTTATTTTTTATGAGTCGTGGATCGAGGTTCAGACTTGTTGTGAAAGAGCTTCATAAAGACTTGCATTTTTGTATTTTCTTGGAGTTTTCTGAATAAGAAGATTGAACTAGATTATTACTTGT
This sequence comes from Pinus tabuliformis, assembly GCA_031772625.1. Classification (NCBI taxonomy): domain Eukaryota; kingdom Viridiplantae; phylum Streptophyta; class Pinopsida; order Pinales; family Pinaceae; genus Pinus; species Pinus tabuliformis. The sequence continues at coordinate 1,594,490,439 of CM062820.1, read as the reverse complement.
ATAACAAGACCCAAATGCGTATGGTACTTCTATCGTTGTTCTTTTTTCTTGTTTTATGTAATTAACATTCCATTTATTTGTTATTGTTGATATTTTCTCATGTTTCAAACAACTTCGTATTATTTCACTTTTTAATGATCTAGAATTGTTATATTATATACATATGTCAATGATAAATATTAGTATGTTATGCGATATGTTTTCACGTTACTTTTTTTAATTTCTTATTCAAAGTAATCATCATTCAAATGCATCTTTCTGTAGATAAGTGAATAATCTATATTATCATTTATCTGCTAGGAATCATCAACAATCGCATTATTATGAGATCACCCAGGTTATATAGATATATATGTATATTTTAGAGCTTATAGATTAAACCACCTATCATCCTTTTATACATTTAAAATACCCATTCATCAAATCATACTTTATTGGGAAACTGGTCCCATAATATCCAGTCAGAGCCACCATACCAAATGGAAAAGGAGCTGCACTAAGGCCCAAACCAGGTGGTTATCCCCCAATGTTGGTGCTACGATTTTAGAGGCATCAACAGGATCCAATACCAGATCCTCCAACAGTGGATCTATGGATCTAACTCCAAATCCTCCAACAGTCGATCTACGGATCTAACTCCAGAACTTGCAACAGTCAATCTACAAATCAAACTCCTGATCATCCAATACCTGATCTGCGGATCGAGCTCCAGATCCTTCAACTATTCCAGATATCGGTGTTATGAATCCAACTCCAAATAGATGGCCTTCAAAAAACAATGGATATGACCACCAACTCAGGCACTTCTAGTCTCGAGCCACCTCCAACAGGAAAAAAAACACTAGCGCCCTTTCACCATACTGTAGGTCACACTGACGAAAATTTTTGTTAGCTTTATGGATCAATGCAGTTTTGACCCCTAAAACTAGCATTGATCACCACTCTTTCACAGTGCAGATCCAACGTTGATTAGCACAAGTAAAACCCCTAAAACCAGCGTTGATCAAGCTTCCTCAAAATTTCAGCACTCTGTCACAAAGGCAATTAAACTAGCCACCAAGGCTCTCAGCCACCAAGTATTACACACTCTCCAATCTCGGCCACAAGGGCTCTCAGCCACCAAGGCTCAACTCATCACAAACCCAACTCACTAAGCTCTAATACCATGTTAAAAAATGGAAAGACAAAACTGGAATGAAACTTACACATTGAAAACTAGCAGCTCACAGGTGAGCAAGCTACACCTGGAGACTGCCCAAGTAGTATGCTCTATCTCATTAATCATTAAATCAGAAATATATAAGTTTACATTCAATTTAGGGAGATAAAAACCATCTCCTAGAAAATAGGAACTAACTCTAATCTAGGACACACACAGTCGTGAAACAAACTTTCTACATTAATTTTCAACTCCATGTGTTAGTTTCTCATAGGGCCACATGGCAACATCTCATAGGGATGTGACACCTTATGATTGCCCCATGTGTCTGTCATATTATGCCCAATCAATCTGCCATGCAGGTGGCAACACACTCATCCAATTAGTAGTACTTTCGTATGGATCCTTCCACGTTATCATGTACGGACTCTCATGTCAACGTTGACTTTAAATGTTTCCCTATTTTGACCAAATCTTCAAATTGCAATAACTTGCACATACAAACTCCATTTTTTCCCATTCAAGTTATGTTGGATTCATTTTTCTGAGCTCTACTGAATGGAACTACTCTCATCTGAATCTAAAGAATTTTAATTTTTGGACATTTACATATCCTTTTGGATCAATTCTGATGTACATGGTCTCTCTCATATTCTCTCTAAAAAAATAACAATACAATGACATGATTCTTTGGAACCAAAGTGGTTCATAAGTGCCTACACATACAGCTCGATCTTATGCTTCTGCTGATGATAAATATACAGTACTTTACTTTTTACTGCACCAAGAAATGACTCCGGGCTGAATATTGAAATCATACCCTGTTATAGATCTTCTATCGTTCAAATCTCCATCCCAATCTAAATCTGAATTTCCTGTCAGTTTAACATCAAAAGAATCAGTATATTTAATGCCAAAATTTATAGTTCCCTGAAGATACCTTAAGACACCTTTTCCTGCCACCCAATGATTTTCAAGAGGTTTTTTCATGAACTGACTCAACACACTGACTAAATATGCTAATTCAAGTTTGGTTGTAGTCAAATAAATCAAACTTCCAACCAGTTGTCTATACAATGTAGCATCCACCTCTTTAGAACCATCATCATTATGAAATTTAACATTCTATTGTATAGGTACTGAAGCAACTTTACACTGATCCATTCTAAATTTCTTCAAAATTTCCTTTACATACTTTCCTTGAGTAACAAAAGTCTGGCTAGAGTCCCTCCAGACTTCAAGAAGCAAACAATAATGCAGTTCTCCAAGGTATTTCATTTTGAATACCTGTGACATTTTCACTTTAATTTCTTTAACCAATTCATTAGAATTTCCAGTAACAATCAAATCATCAACATATAAGGAAATCAACCCAATTTACCCCTTTAAATCAAATTTGGTATACATATTTGGGTCATTTTTTACTTCTCTTATAACTATGTTGTAAGAAGAAAGAATCTATCTTTTCATACCAATATCTGGGAGCCTATTTCAATTCATAAAATGCCTTCTTTAATTTACAGACAAAGTGTTACTGCCCCTTTTTAATAAACCCTTCTGGTTGAGTTAAACATACCTCTTCTTTTAACTCTCCATTTAGAAAAGCATATTTCACATCTAGCTGGTGTAGGCTACAATGGTATTTAGTAGCTAGAGCTATTAACATTCTAATGCTATTTAACTTAGTTACAATACCAAAAGCCTCCTCATATCAATCCCTTCTCTCTGTGAGTACCCTTTGGCCACCAACCTAGCTTTATACTTATCTACACTACCATCTGCTTTAAACTTAGGTTTAAATAACCATTTACAACCTATGGGTTCTTTTCCTTTTGGCAATTCAACTAATTCCCAAGTTTCATTTTTAATTATGGACTCATATTCTTCTTTCATAGCTGACCTCCATTCATCATACTGATTTGCTTCATTATAATTCATGGGCTCAACAACATTTAAAATACTAGTCATAAGAGCATAATCTTTGTACCTTGTAGGTAAGTGAGTCTTCCTACCTGATCTCCTTGGTAGCAGACTTGCCTCAATTTTGTCCTGTGTGATTTCCTGCTCACCTCTGAATGGACTTCGACTACTAAATGTATCCACATCGCTAGGTTCCTCTTTTTGTTGTTGTTTTTGCTATTGTAAATGATTGTCTTTGGCTTCATCATTACTGTCATCAATCAGTAAAGGCATGTGCCACTCCTCATAAATTTTGTCCTTATTCCCTTCATCAACCTGTTCATGAAAGATAACATCTCTACTCGCAAACACCTTGTGAGTAGATGGATTAAACATCTTATATGCTTTGAAATTAGAAAAATACCCTACAAATATGCACTTTATAGCTTTAGCATCCAATTTCTTCCTATCTTCCTTAGGAATGTGCAAAAGCTTTAGAGCCAAATACTCTCAAGTGATGGACTACAGGTTTGAAACCATACAAAGCCTCAAATGGAGTCTTGAGATCAAGACACCTAGTTGGACTTTTGTTCTTTAAGTAAACTGCAGTGCTAATTGCTTCTGCCCAAAAACCATTGGATAGGTTCTTACCTTTTATCATGTTGCATGCACACTCCACCAGAGTTTTGTTCTTCCTCTCTGCAACCCCATTCTATTGTGGAGTGTGGGGTACTATAAACTATTGTGCTATCCCATGATCTCTACAATATTTTATGAAGTTTTCAAGCCTGTATTCTCCCCCTTGATATGAGAGTTGAATTTTGATGAATTTCCCTGTCTTCTTTTCAATCTTATTTCTAAATTCTTTAAAATATTCAAAAGCATGATTTTTCCTTCTAAGAATGTATACCCAAGAATATATTTTGCAGACATCAACAAATAGAAAAAAATAATAAGCTCCACATAAGGACCTTGTCTGCATGGGTCCACATATATCAGTATGAACAACTTCGAGTATATATTTCTTTTTCCTATTTAAACTAGAGGGAAATTCATCCCTGTGCATTTTCCAAAGTGCACAACCTTCACAATAAATATGTTCATTCTTTAAAACAAGAAGTCCATCAACCATACCTTGTTTCTGTAGTAGCAATAAGTCATGAAGGTTGATGTGACCAAACCTTTGATGCCAAAGATTCTCTATAGTCATAGTCGAAGTTAAAGCTTGATGCAGCATGCTTGTAATATTCAACATATAAAGGCCTCCAACTCATACTCCTGATGCAATCGGCTTTTGATGATCTAGAAAATCCTTTATAACACAGCAAATTCTGAAAAATGATACCGTTAAAATTTTATCTGCAATCATTGAGACAGAGATCAAATTATTTTTAATACTAGGTACATACATTACATTCTGGATGCGCCTGATATTACCGTTAGGAAATATCACAGAAATATGTCCATACCCTCTAATTTGATATGCTTTGTCATCTCCAAGGTAGATTAACGTTAGTGCCATTGCTGATCTCCTTCAAATTTTCATACCAATGTTTATTACTTGTCATATGAGTGGATGCTCCAAAATCCACAAACCAAGTTTCAGCCTCATCAGTCTATGCAAAAAGAGCAACATTAAACACAAATAATTTAAGATCATGATTCTAATCTTTACTAGAAAAATGGCATGTATGCCTCTTTTGTCTATGTCTAGTTTCATCAGTTTTCGTTTTATAGCAATCTCTAGAAATATGACTAGTTCTGCCACAGTAAAAACACTTAATTCCTGAATCATTTCTAGCGGATGACATACCTTGAAATGGATTTTTCTGAGATGGACCACCGCTTTTTTGTCCTCCTCCTGGTTTCCCTTTGAAGAACTTTTTCTTCGCCACCAATGCCAAATCTGCATTCTGAGGCTTTAGATTCATACACCTCTCTTCTTCCTGCATCAAGATCCCTATCAACTCTTCAAAGGTGGGAGATTTCTCCCTCACATCAAGTCCTATAATGAAAATTTGATAATCCTCTATCATACCATTTAAGGTAATTGTGACGAGATCTGTATTGGACACTTTCTCCCCTATGTCACTCAACTTGTCTCTCAGTTCTTTGATCCATGAGATGAATGCAGCAATAGATTCATTCTCCTCCATTTTGATGGAGAGAATCTTACTCTTCAGAAACAACAAATGATTTTTATTTTGGTTTCATACAAATCCTTGAGCGTCACCCAAATTTCATTAGCAGTTTTACATTCTCGGATGTGAGGGATTATGTTGTCTTTACCGACATCTTCAACAGTACCTTCTCTTTATTTTCCCTCTTCTCCCAATCCTGAACTAATGTGGATATGGCACCACCATCTACAGTCTACTTTGCTTCATCTCCATTTGCAATTTTCCATGCATTAGAACCCTCGAGCAATGTCAACAACTTGAACTTCCACTTGGCGTAATTTGTCCCATCGAGCTTATTTCTCTCATTAAGGTATGTCTCTGCAATGTGGTTATTCATTGTGACAAAACCATGACTCCACTAACAGATCCACTGGTCCAATCTACAAATCCAGTAATCCGACACCTGATCTACGGATCCAACACCAGATCCTCCAACAGTCGATCTATGGATCTAACTCCAAATCCTCCAACAATTGATCTATGGATCTAACTCCAGAACCTACAACAGTCGATCTGCGAATTGAACTCTTGATCCTCCAATAGTCAATTTGTGGATCAAGCTCCAGATCCTTCAATAGTTCCAGATCTAGGTGCTACAGATCCAACTCCAGATAGATGGCCTTCAAAAAATGATGGATAGGACCACCAACTCAAGCACTTCTGGTCTCGAGCCACCTCCAACAGGAAAAAAAACACCATCGCCTTTCATCATACTGTAGGTTGCGCTGATGAAAAGTTTTATATTTTTATGGATCAACGCGGGTTTGACCTATAAAACTAGCGTTGATCACCACTCTTTCACAGTGAAAATCTAATGCTGATCAACACAAGTTTGGCCCCTAAAACCAGCATTGATCAGGCTTCCTCAAAATTTCAGCGCTCTGTCACAAAGGTAATTAAACCAGCCACCAAGGCTTACACACTCTCTAATCTCTGCCACAAGGGCTCTCAACCACCAAGGCTCAACTCGTCATAGACCCAACTCACTAAGCTCTATTACCATGTTAAAAAATTGAAAGACAAAACTGAAATGAAACTTACGCATTGAAAACTAGTAGCTCACAGGTGAGCAAGCTACACCTGGAGACTACCCAAATAGTACACTCTATCTCATTAATCATTAAATCAGAAATATATAAGTTTGCATTCAATTTAGGGAGATAAAAACCATCTCCTGGAAAAGGAACTAACTCTAATCTAGGACACACACAACCGTGAAACAAACTTTCTACATTAATTTTCGACTCCATGTGTCAGTTTCTCATAGGGCCATGTGGCAACCTCTCATAGGGATGTGACACCTTATGATTGGCCCACATGTCTGTCATATTATGCCCAGTCAATTTGCCACACAGGTGTCAACACACCCATCCAGTCAATAGTACTTTCGTATGGATCCTGCCACGTTATCATGTACAGACAGTCATGTCAATGTTGACTTTAAATTTTTCCTTATTTTGACCAAATCTTCAAATTGCAATAACTTGCACACATAGACTCCCTTTTTACCCGTTCAAGTTGTGTTGGATTCATTTTTCCGAGCTCTACTGAATGGAACTACTCTCATCTGAATCTAAAGAATTTTAATTTTTGGCCATTTACATATCCTTTTGGATCAATTCTGATGTACATGGTCTCTCTCATATTCTCTCTGATAAAATAACAATACAATGACATGATTCTCTAGGCATGAGTTTGTGATATAGTTTAAGTTGTGAAAAATTACACCATATTGATAAATATATGATAGCCAACAAGAATAGAGATGACTTTTAGTCTTTAGATGCTAGAGAAAAGTGATGGGTATCTAATCTTAAAACTTTCTCATGATTCACATCCATCCTTATATAATATAAAGGTACCATACTTGTTGCGCATCCAAGAATTAGGTGAGTTAATGGTTGATGATGTTGAAAATGTAACCATTCTTTTGAAGTTTTATAATAATTTTTCCATTTCATAACTAATAATAATGTCAGAAATTCACATTTTTCAAAAAGCGTTTTTTGAATTTCCATTCTAAAATGGATTTGAACCACTTGAAAAGACTATAAAAAGTTCAATTTTAATCTCTCATCACCATAACTTTGAAAAATAATTAAATTAACATGAAACTTTGCTATAAATTTCTCTAAATTGGATTTGAACCACTTTGAAATGACTATGGAAAAATTCAATTTTAATCTCTCATCACCATAACTTTGAAAAATAATTAAATTAACATGAAACTTTACTGTAAATTTCTCTCCATAGAACATTTGAGACACTTATTCCGATCTTCATTTTAATATTAAAAGAAAAAAAAATTGATCTCTTAAATTATCTTGGGTGGGTAGGTCTAATGATTAAGACATGATTTATTCTCCCGCCCACTACAAATTTATATCTAATCTCTATATCGATACCAAACCTCTGTTTAATATACCTAATCTCAATCTTAAGGAAATTAGAGTTTACTTACATTAGGGTATACATAAGTATCAATTATATGCGACCTCACCTTTAATGCGTACGACTATATCTCCCAACGGTTTTATCATGATCCAAAAATGGACGGTGGAAATGACGTGCTATAAAGTAAACCCTAGCACTGTAATTCATGTTTTGACACCTGTTTCTGGTGGAAACGAGAATATTAAGGAACATACGTACCATTTTTACCCATTAGAACATTCAGTGAAAGGACGGACATTCGCCAAAATGTTGTTGGCTTGTCAGTTAAGGCATTCATTTTTAATCATGGCCGGTCTAGTGATTTAGTTTATTTATAAATAATTGGCAACTAGTTTGTTTTTTCATTTTTAATCATGGCCGGTCTAGTGATTTAGTTTATTTATAAATAATTGGCAACTAGTTTGTTTTACGGAAATACTTGAGTGGGTTTGGTGGAGTGATGGCAAAGCTTGCTGCCGAAAATATATAAAATTGTAAGACTGCTGTGCAAGTAACCTGACCTTTCGTCTTGAATTTTGCGCTGCTTTGCGAGAGTAGTTTTATTCTTCACAAGATTATTATTAGCAGAGCTGCAATAATGGAGTTGTGGAAGATTAGTATTGTGTTTTTTGCATTGATCACATTGTGGTTGCAGCTTTCCTGGAAAGCTTATGCTGGTTGTTACAGTGCCATTTATAGCTTTGGAGATTCTCTGGCTGATACAGGGAATTTGTTAGCGTCAGCAGATGCTGGCTCTAAACCACAATTCGGTAATCCTCCCTACGGCCAAACATATTTTCGCAAGCCAACGGGCCGCTTTTCGGACGGACGACTAATCGTCGATTATATCGGTATATTTGGCAAGTCTTTTAAAAGAAAGATGTCAATTCTCTACCGATTCTTGAATGTCTGACTTATTATTTCTTTCGTTTTATATTTGTCCTGTATACAGCACAAGCCTCCGGTATGCCGCTTTTAGCACCATATCTCAGTAAAAAGAATTCAACATTCAAGAGAGGTGTTAACTTCGCAGTTGCCGGAGCCACAGCATTGGACCCTGCTTTCTTCACATCCAGGAAGATCGGGCCGCTTATGACTGAATTTTCCCTTGACACGCAGGTCCAGTGGTTTTTATCGCAAAGACAGACATTTTGCGCAACCTACAGAGGAAAAGGTGCGTCCTCGGCTTCTTATAAAATATTTCTCTTTTGTTTTACAATTTCTTATATTTGTGCTTTATTCACTTCTTTGGCTTCTTATGAACTTCTGACTCTTTGCTTGATCTCGTCTTTAAATATGTAGAATGTAATAAGCACTTCTGACTCTTTGTTTGATCTCTTCTTTAAATATGTAGACTGTAATAAGCACTTCTGGTTCTTTCTTTGATCTCGTCTTTAAATATGTAGACTGTAATAAGCATTTTGCAAATGCGTTGTTTCTGATGGGAGAGATCGGCGGAAACGACTACAATGATGCATTCTTTCAACGACGGCCGATGCAAGAAGTCCAAACCTTTGTCCCTTTAGTTGTTGATAAGATCGTAAGCGCATTAAAGGTAAGCGAGTCTTTATTTCCAGTCCATGAAAGCTAGCTTAAATTCACTTAAAGCAACAGTAATTATTTTAAATCTTAAGTTTTCTTCGCTATAATCTACTCAAGAAAAGTTAAATGAAGTTAAAGAAACAAGAATTAGTTGATCATTTTAAATTCACTCCCCCCTAATCTGCTTGCTTGGCTTTTCCGCAGACTTTGATTACTGTAGGCGGCGCAAAGAAGATTTTACTGCAGAACAACTTGCCGATTGGCTGTTCTACGGCATATTTAACACAATATGCAACAGGAGGTTTAGAACCGCTGAACAAAATGGGGTGTATGCCGAGGTTTAATACTTTCGCTAAAAAAGCAAACGATTTTCTGAGGGCGCGAGTGGCAGAATTACAAGCTCAATATACAGACGTTATGTTCGTGTTTGCAGACAATTACAAAGCAGCTCTCAAAGTCTTACACTCTCCAGAGTCCTTCGGTAAGCAAGAGAGAGGAAATGGCTTTTTACTTTTCGTAAAATTAATTTTGCATTTCCTTTGACATATCTCGATTCACGATTCTCCGTACTTTGTCGTTTTCTTCATGAGTGTAAGTGAACTGTGCAGGCCTGCAGAAGAATGTTTTCAAGGCATGTTGTGGAGTTGGGGGGCCGTACAATTACAATATACGAACACCATGTGGCGTGGGAGGAGCGGTTTCATGTGCAAATCCTCAACAGTACTTCAACTGGGATGGGGTTCATCTGACCGACGCGGCTTACGGCAAGATAGCCAATTTGTTTTTGGATGGAACTTTCACAACTCCGCCCCTGAACACGTCATGCGCAGCACAATAAGCGCCACCTAAACTAACCGGAGGAAAGAGAGCCCTCCAAAATTAGCTGTACTAGGTCTTATGATACACTCATTCATTCGGAAGCAAACCAATCCAGCTATCTTGATGTTCGCGAGCAAACCAAAGTATTGTAACTTAGTTATTTTCATGATTTTTAATTTCACATCATTTTCGCAAGATACTATTTTATTGGTGGCTGGATTGTTTTTCCATTTAATTCTTGAGCAGGAAATTATTTTTCCATCCAATATTGAGGTTATTTTTATTTAAATATTAATTAATTTTAAAAAAAAATCATAATTAAAAAAAATATTTTCCCATCCAATATTAATGCTATTTTTATTTAAATATTAATTAATTTAAAAAAAATCATAATTAAAAAAAGCTAATTCAACTATCTTTATGTTTTTAAGCAAATCAAACAGAGTAAGGTAATTAGTTATTTTCATGATTTTTAAATTTATATCATTTTAGTTTATAGTATTCATTTTATCGGTGAGATGACTATTTTTCTATCCAATTTTAAGATAAAGAAATTTATTTTTCTATCCAACATTAAAACCAACCATAAAACTATTGAGACTAAATACAACTTAATTTATAAAAACTCATAATTAACTATTTCAATAACTCTTGATAGCTATCTTAACAACTCGTATTTATTTTTAATTTCATTGATGAAATAGCAAGGTGCCATATTTTCGATTGAAAGAAAAAAAGCAAACTAAAATATATATTTTGAGAGTAGCTTTGATGGTCCCCTTTTTAATTATTTTATTTTGTTACCATGAACGCTTAAAAGCAAATCCAAAATGATAATAATATTCACTGTATGAAAATAAAACTTTTTTGTAATTGGACTTCAATCTTCCTGCCAAGACTCGTTAATTAAGAGTTAACTTTTTCAACATAGTAATGATTCACCTGAAATTCAGTTCAAAAAAATACTATAAAGGTTTCACGCGTCTAATATTTTAACTAATTTCACAGTATCTTTGTTATCTCCCATGGATATTTTATAATACTATTTCATTAATATTAAAATATTGAAAGCTTTGTTCTTGAGATTGTAATATAACTTTAACATTGTTATAGGCTTCCTTAATTTGTTAATCACTAAATTTTTTATTACTAAGAGGCGATGAATTTTTTATTTGGTTGGAGTTGTGATTATATTTTCCCTTAAATATAGTTGATATTGATTTATTTTTTATTTAAGTTTATAATTATACAAAGAAAAGCATTAAATCGTAAATATTATTATTATTATTATTATTATTATTATTATTATTATTATATATATATATATAATATGATAATTTTGATTGATGGTGATATAGTAGTGATTATCATTTAAGAAATTAGGATTTAAATTCAAGTTGAGTCAATAACATTTCATTGTTTCAATCACTCAATTAAAAGACAATAGATTGACATAACTAATTAAGATGACTCATATTATTTGATCTTTTTTTTTTTAATTTGAATCCCACTTCTTTACCTTTTTTTTTTTTGGTAACCCAGAGGAACTTGGCACGTGAGACTACTATTAAACATTTACCATGGATTCACATTATTTCTATCACCAATTAACATACCCCCAACTTTCTTTACCTCTATTTCGAAACAAAGATTGTTATATGGATTATTCTTAATTTTAACATTAACTATTTAGTATTCAATTCATGTTATTGAAGCATTTAAAATATAAAAACATCCTAGTAACATGTGTTAAGATAAATTAAACTAAACCCTTTTAATAATCCATTATTCAACAACTTTTTTATCCAAATTTATTGCTTAAATTTCCCTTTTATTTCTATTTATATTCATGCTTTTAATTATTTTGTTGGTTTATAATATTTCATTTTAATTATTTTACATCTCATTTCATTTTAAACTTTACATTTAATAATTATGTAATAAGAATGTTTATTTCCAAATAGGGCTTCCATAATTTTAATTCACTTATCAATAATTATTAGGTGCATGGTAGAGATTTAACCTCAATAGAATATTATAGAATATTCTTAGTAGTATACACAAAATAAAGGATGAGATTTATTTCCAAAGTAGTTATGCCTTTTTTTGTCTTTTAATTAAATTCCTTAATTAAGAAAAATGTTATATCAACAAGTGTCATATGAAATGAGTTATGGTTTTGGGTATGTGCTATTGATAAGCCATGATATTGGCACATGGTATTGGAACAAAGCCTTTTTATAGATTAAGATTTTCCAAGATAAAGTGGTGAATATACTTGGACATAATGCTTACATGTTGAGTTTAGAATTAGTTTGGAATTTTGTTGAGAGATCTCGGCCTCTTTATCCATGTTTAGAATCTCTTGGATCTCAATCCAACTATATATATGTATCACAGTTCATAAAAGTTCTCGTGTATGTGAGTTCCATAAAGAAGGGAGACATTTGAGGTTAATTTGAGTTGTGACATTCAGTTCAACAAAGTTGTGACTGCATTTGCTAAATTTGACCAAGGTTTAAGTCTGTGACAATGGAACAATCATGTGGTTAGGAAGGTAAGTTTGTATGTTGTCTAATTAGATTTTGATGATGTGATACTTTGAATGATGTGAGACTTGATTTCTAGCATGCAGTTGGCCACTGAGAAAAGGATGCCCTAGAGCGTTGGCCTTGGCAGTTAGAATGTAAACCCATTAGATAAATTTTGAGGTCTAAAATGGGCCTCCTAAGGAATATTATAAAATAATAATGAAAATAATAAAATAAGATTAGATTACATCATCAAATTTGATAGGGAAAAAACAAAAAATTATTTTTTCAACTAGTATTCTCAACTTATCTCCCTACAGTTTTACTCAAATTTTGAGCATGAACACTTGTTGGATGCATAATTTAATTCCTCATCCAAGGAGATCCCATGTTACATACTTTTGATGGACCATGCTACACAAAAAATGAGAAATACATAAAAAAACATTATTTTAATCACATTTTTCATGTATTTCTCATTTTTCGTGAAGCAAGATTCATTGAAAGTATACAACATGGGTACTCCTTGGATGAGGAATTAAATTATGCATCTAACGAGTGCTCTTGCTTGAAATTTGAGTAAAACCATGGGGATATAAGTTGAAGCTATGAATTGAAAAAATAGTTTTTTCTTGTCTTTTTTACTTTTTAACTCAAAAATGGTGAATCACACCATGGTTGACATCATCATCTTGAATCCTATTGGTTCTTATAAAATTTATTTTTGTTGTACATTTTTGTTTTGAGGTCCATTTTTTACCTCAAAATTCTCTAATGACTATTAGAAATGTTGTTGTTGCAAACCATGAGAGCAGTTGTCGGGTAGTCATAATTTTATTAGATATCATTTTTTGGGATTCAACTACGTTAAGTAAGTCATTAACGTATGACCATTTCCATGAGAGGTAGTTGTAACTGACTAATTTCTCATGATTTTTGAATTGTTCACTTAGCACTCATTGCATCGGGTGATGCTCACAGGGGTGAAGAAGTGGGATTGAAACTAGTGAAATGAATCACATAGCGTCAATCGTCACTTCCGGGGCTTGCACCCGGTAACCAGGATTTCCCGGGAGGTCACCCATCCCAGATCTCCTCTAGCTCAAGCGCGCTTAACTGTGGATTTTTCCCACAATCAAGCCCACTTAGCTTGCTACCCCATTTGCAAAACCTTATCAAGTATTGTGCCTCATGAACCATTCAAGTAGAGATCCCTTCACTCTTTTTGAATTTAAGTATTAGGGGTTTACGCAGTGCATTATATTAGATATCGTTTTTTGGGATTCAACTGCGTTAAGTAAGTTGATATCTAATATAATGCACTGCGTAAACCCCTAATACTTAATTTTATTTTTTGTGCAAGTATAATGTGTTGTGTTGAGGACCAAAACTAAGAGCTATAAAAGAAGGCAGTGCAATAATAATGATTTATGTTGAATTGGAGTTGTTGGAGGGTTACATTTGTTGAGAAATCAAGGGTATTGTTGATTAGGGTTTGATTCCTCTTACTTGATAATTACTTGTGAGATTTGTTGGCGTTTAATTAGTTTGTTATATCTTCTTCATCTAGAAATTACCAAAACCATAAAATACATGAAGATTGCAAGAGGGAAAGGAACACAAAATATAGGCTTCAACCGAGTGCAAAACCCCTCTAAGGGGAAAACCCAAAGAAAATCTTCTCTTCTTATAGAATCAATTCAAAGTGAAACATTCAAGACCCAAAGACCAATATCAAGACCTCCTCAAGCACCAAGTCAGTCTTCAAAAGAATACTTCCTCAAACAAGTAAAAGTGCACAAGGTCAACAACTTCGAACATAGTGTAGCTTTAGAATTTTATCCCAAATTCACAGATTTTCAGCTCTACAGCTTCACAGAAATTTCGGCCCTGCAATTTCAGAAAATTTCAGCCACGTAACTTGAAAATATGCCTCAAAAATTCGAATGCGTGAACAAGAGATGACAAATATAGAGATAATTCCTTCTTGCTTTCCCTTTCACTTCTTCTCCTTGACCTTCACACTTATTTCTGCTTCTATTTCTTGTAGATTGAACTTGTGTGTGTGTGTGTGTCCAAATCAAGTCAAAGTATCTCCTTTATATAGCCTCTTCATGTGGTAAAATTAGGCCTCCTTTAGGCCGACTTCTCTTTGGTAGGGCCAACTTGGTCTTGGGGTCAAATAGACTCTTCTAGACTCAAAAATAATATTTTCTTTTGATTACAAATTGCCTAAAAGGGACTTTGACTCATGACAATATTTTTTATTGACTTAAGAAACCCTAGAAGCATTAAGTACATGCTTATCTGGAATACTAATAATAATAACTCTTATATTTTTCATAAATTTACACTGATACAAGTACAAATATAATTATGAAGACCGATCCTAGTTACAATTTTCTAACACTCCCTCTTAACTAGGAAGGTATTCATAATTTCACAATAAGGTACATGAATTCTCAAATTGAAAAGTTCTCATAAGAAGAGTCAGATTGATAAGCCATCTTATAAGCATCAACATCATGACCAAGATTGGAAAATACCAACATAATGAGGCATTTTTTACTAACAAGCGCCGACTCTCCACAAGATTAGAGCACAATGCTAGAATGCACAAACATATGGACACCTCAGATTATCAAGGCACGTACTCCATCTGAATGTTCACAAGGAATATCCTTCAAAGACTTATTCTTATCTTGGATTCCAATCCTCAAATAATATTAGTCCTCTTCGACTACTCTTTTCTTGGATGCCCTACCACATCCTCAAAGAGTGTTGGTCCTCAAGACTACTTCCTTTCTTGGATTCCCAATCCTCAAGGAGTACCAGTCCCAGATGTTTATCAATCCTCCAATCTCCTTTCTCCCTCTATGGCCTTCACTAGACATAAGGTTCTTAGTACTAGCCTAATGCATGACACATGGAGAAGATAATATAGTGTCCCATATCACTCCCTCTCAATTAGAGAGGAGATGTCAACAAGTTTAGTATTGTTTCTTAAATACTCAAGCTTATTATTCGGTAAAAACTTCCTCAGAATATCAACTACTTTTTCGTGAGTGGAGATGTATTGTAGCTTCACAAACCCATCCTGCACCAAGCTTCAAATGTAATGATACTTATTATTGTTATGCTTTGTCCTGGCATAAAATACTAAGTCTTTAATCAATCTTATACTACTCTAGTCCCTGATGATGGGTGGAGTGTCCATCTGAAATGTCAGACATCAAATACTACTTCACAGTTCATACCCGAACTATTTAGATAATATTGTGGTAAAGTCCAATGGTCCTTCAAAAAAATATGATAACAACTTTCTCAACTAAACAAATTCTCTTCCAACTTCACATGCTGCAATGTATTCTTCTTCAACACTACTTAATGCAACTTAATATTTATTCCTACTAATCCATGAGATCATAGAGGATCCCAAACTAAAATATCCACCAGTAGTGCTTCTTCCATCTGTCTCACTTCCACCCCAATCAAAGTTTGTATATTCTACTAGTTGAATTTCCTTACCAGCATATGTCATGCAGTGATGTATCGTTGCATGGAGATACCTTAGAATGTGTTTACTTGCTATCCAATGATCATGTATTGGCTCCATCTAGAATTGACTAAGAACATTTACTACAAATCATATGTTGGGAAGAGTGTTCACAAGATACATTAAGGAGCCAATTAACTATCGATAACATGTCAGATCAACAAGGCTTGATTCTAAACTTCTTAACTTCTTCAAATTTGTAATCATTGGAGTGTTCATCGGTTTGTTGTCCATCATGCCAAACTTCTACAATATTTTGATCACATATTTTCCTTGTCCAAGATAGATTTCACCTGATTTCTTCCATACCTCCAATCCTAAGTAGTAATGCATAATTCCAAGATCCTTCATGTCAAATTCATTTTCCAATTACTTCTTGCATTCTCGAATATGATGCTATACACTTGTAACAAGTATGTCATCCCATATAGTAGTCTAATCACAAGTTCATTCTTAACTACTTTGATGTGAAGATTTGTATCTTTAGAACTCTTGACAAAGTCAAGTCTTAAAAGATATGCATCCATTCTCATGTACCAAGTTCTAGGGGCTTGCTTCAAACCATATAAATATTTCTTTAATCTGCAGACATGTGATTCCCTAATGTGGATTTTGAATCCCTGGGATTGTTCAACGTAGACTTCCTCATCTATTGTTCCATTTAGAAAAGATGTTTTAACATCCATATGATGAATATTCCATCCCATAGTGGTGTCCAGAGAGATTAATGATGTAATGGTTATATATCTAGTTGTAGGAGAAAAGGTTTATTCATAATCGAATCCTTCCTTTTGGGAGAAGCCTCTTGCTATGACCTTTCTTTGTATTTTTCAATGCTCCCATAAAATGCATGTTTAATTTTGTAAATCCATTTGGAAGTGATGATATATTTTTCATTTGGTCTAGAACAATTTCCCAAACATCATTCTTCATAATGGATCGATATTCTTCCTACATAGCTTTTCTCCATTCTTGATTTTTTTTGTTTCCTCATAAGTAGATAGTTTTTCTTCAATGAGCTTAGTTATGTAAGCTACATATCATGTATATATTTTTGCTTCTTTCTTTCTGTGAAAGTTCCTCTTGTTTCTACATGTCCTTTGGCTTCTTGAAGAGTTGTTCTTAACCAATCCAGTCCCTTACGAGTCTCTGGAATGATGACCTGCTACAAAGGTTCACTTGGTACTTCAACATATTCATGATTTGTTGTAGGTTTAGGATTATTGTCATTTTCCAATATTTATTCAAAGATTGGAACTTCTTCTTCATCAGAGTCAATAAGAATGTCCTTGGATTTCTTATATGCAATGCTTTCATCAAATACAACATCTATGCTTACTTCAATTCTTCGCTCTTCCTTTATTTATATTTTGTAGGCTTTAGATGATGTACTGTAACCAACAAAGATACCTTTCATGCCTTCAAGGTCCAACTTCTTCCTTTTATGTTTTGGAATGTGAATATATACAGGGCATCCAAATATTTAAAGATGGTCAACAGTGGGCTTCTTTCCTTAAAATGCTTCTTCTAGATTTTTTTCATCGAGAATTTTGTGAGGGATTTGATTTTGAATATATATTGTTGTAATAACTGCTTCTTCCCATAATAACTTTGGTAGGTCTTGATCATGAATCATTCCTTTGATACATTTTTCAATTCATCAGTTCTTCCCTTCTGCCACACCATTTTGTTGAGGATTTTAGGGAACTATTAGTTCCCTCTTAATTGGTACTTCCTTAAAAAATATATTTGGAAGTGTATTCTCCCCCATTATCATATCTCATAATATTTATCTTTCTTTCTGTTAGATTTTCCACTTCTTCCTTGAATTCTTAAAAAACTTCAAACACTTCATCCTTAGATTTGAGTAGACATATTCATGTTTTTCTAGAGTGATCATCAATGAAGGTCACATAATATTGATGGCCTCCAAGATATTTTTCTGCCATAGGTCCACAAACATCAGAATGAATAAGATCCAAATTTTCATTAGATCTAGTGTCATTATTTGCAAAAGGTTTATTTATATTCTTGTCAAGAGCACATTCCTTACAGACTCCTTCATGCTCTTGTTTTTATTCTGGGATTCCATTAACCATATGATTCAGAGATGACAAAATATTTATAATGAACATTATCAAACCTTCTATGCCAAAGATCACATGGACTTATCTCTAAGTGTATTAGATCTTGATTAAGAGGATTAAGAACTCTATACAACCTCCCCTCATGAATCTGAATAGTATTAGCATCCTCAATACTAGATCCCTTACCCCATATAATTACTTTGTCATCAACAAAAGAAACGCTATCACCTCTATCTTCCAAACAAGAAATAGAAAGTGAGTTTTTCTTCAAACCTGGAACAAATATTATATTATGGAGATGAATGCTTCTTCCATCTTCTTGCTCCAATGAAGTAGATCCAGTTCCCTTGACATAGTATCCCTTCTTTTCTCCAAGTTCAGCTGAATGAGAAGATATTCCTTTTGATATAGTTTGAATTGTTCCACATTCCCTTGCCATATGTCAAGAGGCTCCATTTTCAATTACCCAAATATTATCATCTTCAAAAGTACTTATGAAAGAAGAAAAAAACTTCCATCCATGACCCTCTTTTATAGCTTGGAGATGTACATCATGATGTAATTTTTTATGGAGACAAATAGACTCCTAATATTATTGAGACCTTTCATCATGCAACTTGCCATTCAAGAGGGAGAGACAAAATAGATTATATCTACAAGAGTATCTTCCAATAAGATAGGAAAAAATGATGTGATATTCAACCTTCCTTCACCTTAGCTCTGATACCATGTTGAGAAATCAAGGGTATCACATATTAGGGTTTAATTCCTCTTACTTGATAATTACTTGTGAGATTTTCTAGCATTTAATTATTCTTTTGTTATATATTCTTCATCAAGCAATTCCCAAAACCATAAAGTACATGGAGATCACAAGAACAAAAGTAACACAAGATATAGGCTCCAAACTATAGAAAATCCCATTCAAGGGGAAAACCCAGAAAAAATCTTCTCTTATTATAATCAATTCAAAGCGAGACATTCAAGACCAAAACACCAATATTAAGAACTCCTCAAGCACCAAGTCAGCCTTCCAAATAATACTTCCTCAAACAATTAAAAGTGCACAATGTCAAGAACTTCAAACTTATCCCAACTTTAAAATTTTAGCCTACCTTCACAAATGTTTGGGCCAACGACTTTACAAAAATTTCAGCCCTGCAATTCCATAAAATTTTGGCCCTACAACTTGAAAATATGCCCCAGATATTGACACGTGTGAACAAGAGATGAAAAAAATAGAGAGAATTCCTTCTTTCTTTCCCTTGCTCTTCTTCTCCTTGACCTTCGCACATATTTCTTCTTCTCTTGCTTGTACATCAAACTTGTATGTGTGTGTCCAAATGAGGTCAAAGTCTCTCTTTATATAGCCTCTTCATGTGGTCAAATTACACCTCCTTTAGGCCAACTTCTCTTTAGTAGGGTCGACTTGTTCTTGGGGTCAAATGGACTCTTCTAGACACAAAACTAATATTTTCTTTTGTTTACAAATTGCTCAAAAGGGACTTTGACTCATGAAAATATTTCTTATTGACTCAAGAAACCGTAGAAGCATGAAGAACATGCTCATCTAGAATAATAATAATAATAATACTGATTTTTTTTTCTCTTTTCTTTTCTTTTTCATAAATTTACATTGATACAAGTACAAATATAATTATGAAGATTGATCATAGTTACATTTTTCTAACAATAGGGCTAGCTTTGAAATGTCTTTTGCAATGCTAGTGTTAAAGTGTTCTTTGAATTCAAATTTGATTTAAGTATTTAAAATTTGTCATGTTATTGTTTATACTTTAGTTGTAAGAGTGAAAGTGAAGAACCAATTATTTAACAAAATAACATAGTTTAAATTAGTGGTTCTCGGCATTCTTCAGTGCCAAGAGAACATATCGCTAATTTAATTATGTGATTATGTTATATGCTAATGGGCCTGTTAGCGCTTGAAATTTCACCTCAGGCTGAAAAAGGTAAACTCCAAGGCAACATCAAACCACTTAGCCTCGTAGCTAGCCCTACGGGGCAGGAGAGGGCTCTCTCCGGTTTATCTCGGTAAAGATCTTCAACGGGCGAGACAACCAAAAAGGGAACACTGATTTTAGGCTAGTAAACTGATAAAAAAAATTGAATTGGGAAATTTTAGGGTTTTGGTGGAAAATCGGGGAAAGGCAATTTTGGGTGCGGGGATTGGACACAGTTTTTGCAGGGGGTTCTTTGGGGCAAGGTAGGAGACTGTATTGATGCCTTTGAATTAAGTGAATGGATAGGAATGACTGGTGAGGAGCCAAAGAGAGCATGAAACCTTCAAGAGTTCTCTTTAGATAGATGAAAACATAGATATTAAGCAAACTTAAAAGCAGAGCATGACAATCATGAATTCTACTTTAACACTTCATTCGCCTGATTTGCAGAAGGAAAAGTAAGATGATGAATCACATAAAAAATTTACAAGTACAAAGAGAAACACACCATAAATACATGTAACCACAGGAATCCAAAAAAGGCTGCAAAACCCTGGTCTTTCTTCCTTTGCCAAAATTGCAGAGATACAATGAGTAATACAATAGAGCTTCTCCCTCAAGAGTCCAACCCTCCAACCCCTGAAAATGACTAAGAAAATACATAATATAGGCAAGCTAACACCTTTCCTTGCCTCTAGGGGTCGAGCTCATCCTTCTAGGAGTTGTTTCAACCAATTCTAAACTGAGCACTAAAATCTAGGCAGTCAAAACAACTTGCCTCTATAAGCTAGGAAACCAATTCATTCATTAAATGTTTGCTATTTCATGAATGAATCTTCTAGAGTAGGTAAATAAGTGTCATGTCATCATGAAAATACATTAATTACATCAAATAGGGTGAAAAATCCCATCACAAGTCAAAACTGGTCAAAGCTGGGCGAATTCCTGAGCTGTAGATGAATTCCTGTGAAAACTGCCCAACGGGTCGCGCGCTCTTCCTGAACGGGTTGCGCTACTTTGGAGCTGATTTGGAGGTACTTCCAGGTGTCCAAATGAGGCAAAAGTGAGCTTGTTGGAAAGGTCTGGATGTCTACTTTCCAACCCAAGTGGAATTTCTGAATTTGGTGGTCATTTTCCCCTCCAAAATTGCAATCTCTCAAGACTGCTTCTTGTATGTCAAAAAGGTGGCAGAAAGTCATTTTTTGCTTGTTTTTTGACTTTCTAGAGGCCCAAAACTTGGTGAAATTTCTTGGAAATGGCTAAGCAAGTGTATATTTGCATGAAAAATCCAAAAATTCTGAGTTTTCCCAAAAAGGAGTTGCCCAATGAAAGGGTCGCGCGCGGCGCGCGACCCGTTGGTGGAGAAAACCTGTGTTTGGCACAAAAAATTCACAATTGACAAAATTTTCTCCAAATTTCTTGAAATTTGGGCTGGGAGTCCCCAATAAAGTACCATTCTCAGTCAAAGAGGCTTTGGCCAAAATTTGGAGTGGATCGGGCCTTTTCCGTTGTTTTAGTGCCTTGGCCAACCTCCTTGGATCTAGCGATTACAATTTTGACATTTCTCTAAAACCATGACACTTGTGAAAAAAGTGAAGGAGGTTTTTCTTCTTTGGCATGTTATGGACAAAAACCTCTCTCAGTTTTCCAAAATTCATCTTTGATTTCTCTGAAACGGCTTTTGAGTGTGACTTGTCCCGATGTGTGAAACAAGGAATTTTATCGAAATGGAGCGAAATGAAGGGGATAGGGGGCTTCTAAATTATTGGGGAAATTTTTGGAAGTAGGGAGGGATGTTAGGAAGCAGGGGAAAGTAGAATCTCAGAGATTGAGCGAGGGGAAGGGGTCCAAAAGGGAAAAACACAGGCCAAACCTAGAAAATTGCCAGGTTGTAGCTAGAAACTAGGGTTTGTGGAAAAATGAGGAATTTGGGGGATCTCAGTGATGGAAAGTGTTTGATAAGGTACATGAAGGATAGGGGAAGGTTTATGAACATCTGGATACAATTTTTGCCGATAATTTGACCGTCCAAGAGAAATTAGCTTTCAAAACCCTAGGAGAGGGAAATGACCCTGCCTAGGAGCAACTGAAGCATGAACAAGGTGTAAAATGACTCATTAGACACTGACATGACAATGAAAACCTGATGAATGATGATAGACTCAGCTGAATAGTGACATAGATGGGCATTTTGACAACTTTAGAAGGAGTTAAATCAAACCCTCGACCTAATGCCTAGTGACCAAATTTTGCTTGAAAACTCTTTGAAATGACAAAATTTGACCTTGACACTCTAAGACCACTTTGTAAGAGAATATTTGATCACTGGAGGAAGGCTGGAAAGACTGACACTAACAGGGCCTTTTTGTTCTTCAGTGCTTCAAGGGCATCTGTTACAGGTTATCATTATGTGTATGTAAGTGTGTATATGTCAAAAAGGTTACTTGTATGATTTAATTTTGGATAAGCTCAGTACCTAGATAATGTACCTATATAACTTGAAGTATGTATTTCAATGCATACTACTAGGATGGAGGCATGTCCATAGAGATATTAAATATCTAGGCTATTCTTTGAGGTATTCAGGAAGCATCAATCCTACAAGTACATCAATGATGGTTAGAGGAAGTCATGTTTTAAATTGATGTCAAGTAGTAGCTAGAAGTTGTGGTGGTGAGGAAAGAGTGGTGTCTACGAGATTCTACTATGGATGTGAGTGTTGATGAAGACTAGCCAGGAAAAGATCAATTTTGTTGTTGTAATGTAGGTTTAGTGGTTCTACAACCATCAATGATTGGTGAACCAATAAATCCATTTTCAACTCCTTTGGAGTGTGAAAATTCATCCATTTCGATGGGAAAACTATTGGAGTGAAATAATTGATCTTGTATTAAGGGCTAAATTATCTAAAGGTATGGGACATAATTATTATGGAGATCCTGCTTGGCCCAATGATATTTCATATATTTTTCTAATCTGATGGCTAGAGGAAAATTCAGAGTTGGATAGTGGTAATAATTCTCAAAATAAAAGATGCAAACTTTCAATATTTGTTACATGTAAACATTAAGGGAGAGACTTGGAGATAATGCTTACATGATGAGTTTAAAATTAGTTTGTAATTTTGTTGAGAGAATATCTCAACCTCCTTATCCATGTTTGTATCTATTGATTTCAATCCAACTATATATATGTTTTATATTTGTGAATGAATTGTGAGAAAAATAGTTTTTATGTGTGCAAATTAATTTTCTTTGTTATATGTTAACTTATATATGTTTATTATTATTAATTGTAAAAATAATTAATATATAACTTAAACATTTATACATTTAAGAAAAAACATGGAACAAGATTCTTAACCATGGAGATTTATTGTTGGAAATACTAAGAGGGGGGTGAATCAATATTTCTTTTACAATTGTTACTTTTATGCAAGTTAATATCACTTAATAAATAAATAAATAAAACATGTACAACAAAAGAATAATTTTATTAACAAGAATGGTGAGGATGCCAATCCTCTTTTTACAACAATTCAAGTACAATAACACTTCAGGGCTCCAACCGTAGATGAAGAATCCAATCTTCAATCAAACTAGGCTCCAACCTATACTATACCACCAAGCTCCAACTTGGTCTACTTCAGGACTCCAATCCTCTAGGGCTCCAACCCTCCTATATGGCTTAGGCTCCAACCTGGTCTTCTTAAGGAATCCTATTCTCTAGGGCTCCAACCCTCTGTTGATGGTGCTAGATTCTGCCAACATTGTAAGGTGATCTCCTCAATGTGAAGTCCCAATTATACCTCACACTGTTTGGGATAGGAGTCCCATCTGTTCATATGGCCCAACCATCCTTGAATGGTTTTCATGCATATGCCTCGGTTACAATTGGACATAAGAGAACAAAACACCTCTTTGGATCAGCAAGAATATGAGCTTTGTGAAACACACAATGTAAGGTATACTAGGGAGACTTATGTGGATGGTGAGAGAAACGAGCCACTGGTTAGAAAAGTAATAGTATTATCCTAAAGGGGGACCCACAGAAATGAGAAAGACTTGTTGAGTACCAGTAGATTAGTCCACATAGTACCTGTAGATTCGTCCACATAGTAAACAACAATCATTAAAACATAACAAATTTCATTCAATAATAGACATAGCTAAGTAAATAAATAGTTCATTCACTTAGTATGTGAATAAAACAATATATACCATACACATAACCAAAATAGTCCAACTACATCTATGATATATGTATGAAGGAATGTTGGCTCATTGGGATTTTGATTATAAGCATAAGATCCCAAGTAAATTTCTACATGAACGAAATGATGTATCCAATAGTGGAAGACAAAGCCACAATTTTCTTTTCCAAAGAATAATTTATCTCCTATGTAGTGCAAGAGAATCCAAGGCTAAACTTCCTAAGAGCCTGGTCCCAAAAAACCCATTGTTTGATTTATTAGGAGCTATTTATAACAAACAAAATGACTTTTGGGCTTCCTCATGACTCTTGAATTCCTATGACTATTCATATTCTAGTATGACTCATTACATTCTAATGTGTGGCTATTCATATTCCACATGTGTCCCTTCGACTTCATTACACAACATTTATTACATAAAACAATTTAGAAATGAGACAGTGGCCTAATAAGACAAAACTTCTAAAGGAAAAAACTCATCAAATGGATAGACCATTTGCTTCTTCATGGATTTCACTTGTGATGTAAGTGTGCCATGCTCTAAACTCCTTCACGATGGTTTCAACCCGGATTGGCAAGTCCCCTTTGTAGCGCACCTTCACCTCCAATGCCTCTGTCAATCTATTCTTGGAGCTTGACTATACATTATTCCACAACCATGAAAGATTCATGTGTGCTTTGACTGATGTAAAGGAATACTACTAAATAATGTCCTTGGTTACCTCCAAGCCTTCCCTTTCTATTTCCTGTTTGATCTGTTCAATGTATTCCCTGATCTCCTAAAAGATGTCTTCCCTGCCCTTATTGCTTCAAGATATCTGATGGTGGGCATCCTGTGCTTATGTGTACGAGAGTCAAACCCATTATGCAGTTGGTTGTAGGTAGTCATGGTGTTAACTGAATGTGCTCTAAGATGCGAGTAATTCTATAGGTGGAGTCTCAACTGAACTCTATCAATTATGCAACAATCTTATCCTTATTTTCCATGTGTTGGGGAGCATTTGGATATTTGGTAGTTTACTCTTGAATTTGGTCCACTTCTTTGTTTTCTATCTTTAGGAGCTTCAACTCTTCCTATGAATTCTTGTAAATTCTAATGAGAGGAGACATGACCTATTGTATAAGTATCATCTCGTCATACAGTTGTGCCATGGTGTCCTTCATTGGCCCCAGCTCTTCTTGCATGGCTGACTATCTGTTGGCCCTCAATTTTGATAATTTTTTGCCTATTCTAAATCCATTCATTCACCATCATATTTCACTTACATATGCTTCATTTTAGTCCTATTTTTCATATTCAAGTAACTAAATTAAGTTTTTCAATTTTTAGGAATTTTTGTAAAAATAGGGTTTTAAGAGTAGATTTGGACTGCATTAAAAGTTCCCATAATAGCTCCATTAATGTCATATGTGCAGGACACCTGGGCGAGATTTGAACATATATTTGCAAGCTTTGGAACCATAGATGGAGGAACACCTATTGGTTCAGTCAAACTGAGCAAACACAGGCCCAGTCAACGCTGGTCAAACTTGACCTATCATTCAAGAATCCCTAGTAAAAAGAGGCAGATTTCTTATTTTGTGGCATTTTCCTAATTTTCTGAACCAGACTTGATGAGTTCGACCTATATGGAAGGATTAGGATTGATAATGCTATTAGAGCCATTATAGCAAAGTTTTTTTTTATGGTTTGCCTATTTAAAGACAATTCATGAACCATTCAAGGTGTGTAATTTTGTATTGACACTATTGGAGACTTTGAGATAATTTGAAGAATCGGCTCTGTTACACAGTAATTTGTCACCATTGGTCACCGTCTCTATTACCCCTTTTTCCGTACTTTGGAGGACTCATTCCGAGACCTATGAGCAGTGACATAACCTGAAAACACTTTCATTATGTTCCCCTAAGTATGTACTTCATGTTCCCTGAAGACACCTCCTGCAAAATATCCCTGAAAACTGCCCTTTTTCCATTAGCGCGGGTCCACAATGTCCTACCCGCACCAATCAATGAGATCCTCAAAAGAGGGTGTGACCATTGGTGCTCTGTCTTGGAACAACACCCGCGCCAACCAAGTTTGGTAATGATTTTTGACAAACGCGCGCCCAGATGTTTTTTCCCTTCAAGTCATGAAGTCTTTTGAGGATAAAGCTCATCTTCTAGATGTCGAGAGTCATCATCTATCCTTGACATCTATCCATATCGGCTTTTTGGAGATAATGCCAATCCACAATGGGTGTCTTGATGCATTGTATCTTCCTCCCTTCTCCATCTATAAAAGTCTGTCCTCATGCATTTGACAAGCTAGTTTTTGAGTAGTGGTGATAACGCTTGTCTTGAATGATAGTAAGAGTCTTGGAGCATAGGGAGGTTATGCTGCCAGAAGTCTGTGTATTCATAATCAAAAAGAGGGAAAGGTCTATTGCAAGACATATGTAGCTGCTCGCCCAGCCAGAGGAGAGGTTCAACGTCAGAACCTTGGTTGTATCTTTCTCTGTTGATTATTCATTAATAAACGACTATTGTTATGGTTCCAATCTCATTGTTCATCATGATAATGTTTGATTTATTTCCTTTCTGACTGAAATATGGTTGTATTTTAGTGGATTTTATGCTTGTATTCGCTTCGTTCTTTGCATGTGCAGGTATCCATTCGCGGGGATCGCAAGGATTGTGACCTGCCGAAGCAAGGGAACGGGAGTATCAACTCTTCTTCGACATTAGCGTTGGACTCCAGGTTGGTTCTCGTAATCCACTTTCAGTATGCAACTAGGAACTTGCATAGTAGCGTGAATTGATTGTTGCTAGACCCATTTTAGGTTAGTGGGATCGCCTCTGTCCGCAGAGGGGATTTACCTCTCCAACAATTTGGTGACTCCACTGGGGAAGCTATTTGTTGTTTGATTCATAAACCTTGGACGGAGCCTGAGGTACGGCCAGGAAACCTTTGAAACGCTATTGCTTTTCATTAGCGGAGTAGATCAATGCCACTTCAGTCAATCTCCGGTTTGGTTTATGAACCAAACAGCTTGGAGTTTGTCTTGCATTTTGGTTTTCTCTTGCTTGCTTGCGTAAATGAGCTTTCTGGGTCGAATTTTTAAGTTATTTCTTGCTGCCTAGTCTGCCTGGATACTGTCGATCAGACCCTGAACTGCTTGTTTTTATTTTTAAGCTAGAAAATTTGATTAGCGCGACTTTTTCCCTGACAGTCGCGCCAATTGGCACCATTTTCCAATGTACAGCTCGTGCCAATGCTCAATTAGCGCAATTTTCTTCCTGACAGTCGCGCCAACCCTGTGAACTTGTTCATTTTGCTTGTTTACAACCTCCCAAGCTTGGGTTTCTTGTTTTGTTCAATCATCTGAATGTATCAGAGTCTTTTTTGACTGGTTTTGAGTCTTTTTCTGGAAAATTATTAATTTGATTTCCTTTGATCATTACTTGGAGGTTTGTCTCGACCTTTTCACAATTTTGCATCTTTTAGTGTATGAGTGTTAATCGCCTTTGAGTGTTTTTAGTTTATGATCTTTGGAACTCTCACCCATTTTTCTTGGTTTGCACTTGATTGGTTCTTAGATTACATTAGAATCATCGGGTGTTTGAGAATTCTTTGGCATAGATCACACTTGCATAATTAGAATTCTCATTTTCAGGATATGAATGAAAAGTGTGCATAGATTACATTTGCATACTTTGAGTGTTTGCCAGCTTCTGTTTCGGTCTTCTCTTGATCCAGTCAACTTTTTGGATACTCTTTTGCATCTGTTTGGTGGTTGTTTAAGCTTGTTTTTGGGTTATTCGAGCAATTTAGTTCTTTTTGCTTGATTTCCATATGGCTTCGTTTTGAGCCTAGATCACATGGCTCATTGAGATTTTGGAGTTTTTCTTGGTTTTAAGGATTGCCTTTCTTTTCAAAGACTTGATTGTGTCCATTGAGTGAAATTTTCTTTTTTGCTCTCTGTTATTATTTCTCAAAATTTACTTAGTGCATTTTGCCAATAAAAGAAAAACGAACAATCTCTTTTGCGTTATATTAGTTAATGGAAATTAAAGTTTTTCGTTGTTGTTAGTGATTAATGACTTTAAAGAAAAGTTTCTTTTATTTCCATTAGCTGCATTAGAGTTATCATTGTTTGTTTTATGATCATTTTGTTCGATTGAAAGATCTCAACTCTCTCGTAGTTAGCATTCGTCGAATGAAATGATATATTTTTGCATATAGTTTTCATCTAGGAAATTTTGAGATATTACATACGGTAAGGCCTGAAAATCGAAACCTAATCAAAGATCAACTGTAAAATGAACTGAATGAATCTAACAACACATTGGAACTTAACACATACATTCTAGAGGTCTAGGCTAGAGACGTGTTCTGGCGTTGTTAAACCTAGTCACTATTGTTTCACATTACGGTTGGGTGATTCCTCCTTTTGTGACTCAATAGTGGTCTAGCACAGATTTGTGCTCCCACGTACCATCGAGTATATGTGGAGACCCCACTAGGTTATCATCCTTTATCCACAGGAAGCCGTGTCTGCCGCCTTACAAGCCGTAATGCATTGAACACAGCATTCGGGAAGATTGACTGCCGTACGGGAAGTCCTTGGTTTTCATCTGATTGCCAAGGTGTATAAGCAGTTTTACGGATTGTTTGGTAAACCTTTTGCCTAGTTCTCCAAAGTAGTCACTTTTGATCCTTTTCGGACTCCTTAAAAGAAAAGGTGCCAGTGAGCGTCTTGTCACTTCGTGCTCATTAAACATTCGAAGGAGACTAGAGTCACCTTTTTGTCCTTTTCTCGACTCTTAAAACATGAAAAGGTCAAGTTAAGTCCGTGCGTCTTAAAATTTATTCGGCCACGATTCACATTTACCCAGTTAGATCTTGTTTGTGTTAGCTTGAGTAGGGTTCTTTCTCGTTTTCAATGGCAACCTTCCTCGAGTCTACCGGCCAAGGTGTTCCCCCGGATGGAAACCCTAGTCCATTTCCTTCTTTTGGAAATGTCGGTGCTCCGTATATGGCAACTTTGTCTTTGCCTGGGTTAACCATCGGTTTTCCCGTATGGTTGTTTTCGAAATCGGTAGTCCCGAGTGTGATGACTCTTGTTCCACCGTCTCCTCCACCTGAACAACATCATGTTGATTCCAAGGTGGACCTCTCCCCTTCTTCGCCTGTTTCTGCGTCCTCATCTTCTACTTCGCCTGGCGAAAGTCTGGATTCAAGTAACTAGGTGGCTAAGAAGAAGAAGAAGAAGACAAAGAAGAATAAGACTCCTAAGCGAGAGGTTAAAAGTACAACTCAATTCGAGCCACCTTCTGCTCCTCCGCGAAAGGTCAAATTTCCTTGTAAGTTGTGCAAGGAGGACCATCTTCTTCGCGATTGTCCTGGCATTCCCAAGGTCTTAGAAGTATGGTCTCGTGATACGGCCCACCCCTCATCGTCCTCTGGAGCTCACGACAATGCTACCCTATCAGCCGGAAATGGTAAGGGAAAAGGGAAGATTCGAATCCCCTGTAGACTTTGTGAAGGCAATCATCCCCTTCACCTTTGTCCGCTCATGGATAAAGCCTCTGTTGTCTTGGAAAGTCTTACAGCTCCCTCACCCCAACTTCCCGTTGGTTATCAACGTCTCTCTGCAGTCACAGATCGTTGCCCTGCTGACAAAGAGATCGACCAAGATTCCTCTCTTGTCCAGCCTCCTCTTCCTGAACCTGGCTCTGCCAAGCCTGTTCCAGACCAACCATTGGTCGGAAAGAGTGTCGACTTGAGTTCACCACCTGTCGACCACTCTGTTTCGGAAGAGCATAATTCCCATGTTCTTCTCGTCTCCTCAGATTCTCCTAAGTCCAGAAATGACTCTCCTATCCCAGCTACTCCCAAGAGTCCTGCTTCGGTCGCTTTAGAGCAGGGGGGCAATCATACGATTCTCCCACCAAGTAGTTCAGTCGTTTCCTTCGACTGGAGTCGTTTGACTACCTCCCGCCTTCCATCCCATGTGCCTTTCTGGATCACGGTATACGCCTATAATAAGGCGATACCTGGCACTGTTTTGGATGAGGGTGCATCTGTTAGTCTTATGCCTGCCACTACTTGGCAAGCTTTGGGTTCCCCACAGCTTGTGCCAGTCGCACCGAATGTGACGGCTTTTGACGGACGAATTAGTCAACCATTAGGGATCCTTCCAAAGTTCCCTATTACTTTGGGAGGCAAAACCGTCTATATAGACGTATCGGTTACCCAAGGTACTTTAGATTTCAATCTTCTCCTTGGTCGTGACTATGTATATGCCATGGGGGCCCTTGTCTCTTCACTTTTCCGTGTGGTTTTCTTTCCACACGATGGAAGAATTGTGACTATCGATCAATTATCATTCGTTCGTCCATGAGTCCCTCCTGCGCAGTCATCATCCCCTCCTGGTTTTCGTCCACCAGTTGCATCTGCCCCACCACAGATCAACTACGTGGCCACTTATCCTGTGCCTATATCCAGTGATGCTGCCGTCCTGCATAGTGTCTTGGGGGCATTGGGTCCTGACTTCCCAGATGTTGTCCTTCCACCGGGAGTGGCACTCTTGGAAGCCCCAACTTCCTATTCATTATGATGAAGTTCAGGTGGAGCATAGTTCATTGTCCTATGTCAAGCTCCTTAAGAAAATGAACCTAGGTCTTGTCGGAGCATAGTTCCCTTTCCTATGTCAAGCTCCTTAAAAAATGAAACTAGGTGTCCGAGGATAGTTTTGATCTTGTGATGACCTCGTTAAAAAATGAAACAAGGGTTATGAGGATAGTTCTTTTACTACGTCAACCTCATTAAAAAATGAAACAACTCCCTTTCCAAATCGAGTCTTTTGATTAAGATCTCATAAAATACAAGTCGAGTCTTTCACAGATCTCGAGAGTGAACCTTCATTCCATCCACCTTGTTGAATGCAATGAAGCTTGGGGGGCATGTACCTCGATTTGCGTTATTATGCTGGGGGAATGCGAACTTATAAAAAGCATAGTTTTTCGTTTCAAGCTTGTGTAAACATGAAACCGAATCCAAGCAGAGTTCTTCATGGTTCAAGCTTGTGTAAAAATGAACCCATATCTGATTTACATCTCGTGAATGCTGCCTATCTGCTAAATTCTGCTAGATGAGCCTTGGTTGTTTCTTTCCATCGCCACCATCTCTTTGGCCGATCATATGCTCTCACTTGATTGTTTATCCTTTCCTGAGGAACCGCAGCGATGAGTGGTTTTATTAGCCAACCTCTTAACTATTATATGTTTTGAGCAGTTCCACCATTGCCGGAACCAGTTGCTACCCTTTATACCACTCGTTCCTTCAGGACGAGTCACCTTTACGCTCTTTTCTGACTCGTAAAATATGAAAAGATTGTCGAGTATTTTTCCTTTTTGACTCGTTAAAGAAAATAAAAATGGAGGTCTTCTTTCATCTCTTTTCCGACCATTTAAAGACGAAAAGATTGTTGAGTTTTCCCTCTTGACTCGTTAAACGTAAATAAGAGGCGGTCATCTTTAAACTCTTTTCCGACTGTGTAAAAATGAAAAGATCGTTGGACCTTTGTCATTTCAGGTTCATTAACGGTTTCGAAACGATGTGGTTTCGATCGCTTTTTTACTTTTTCAGGTCGAAATCACTATTTATGAAAAGTACTCCTCGATCGTAATGGTCAGGCGGTTCTTTCGAGCATTGTTTTATACTTTTTCGGGCTCGAGAGACACAACTTTACGAAAAAGGACACCCTTGGAGTTTCCTTTTCTGCTGTCTTTTCAAACTCTCTAAACATGAAAAGACGTCGAGTTCTTCCTTTGTCAGACTCGTTAAAACCTGATGACATCGGATTCTGTCGAAATGACGCACCACAAGCATATGCTATCCCCATCAAGCTTGTTAAAAATAATTGGGGTACTCGCCAGAAATGGCGGGGGAAAATGGAACCATAATTATTGTCGTGTCGACAGTATGTCGCTCTTGAACATGGCACTTGTCTGCTTTCGTGTCTGGGTGGGGATATCTCATCTCATTTTTCACTTGCCTCCGTGGATTTGGATAATCCTGTTTGACCTCTCATCTGCTCATTGCCTCATCACCATGACCTCTGATCCATTGATGTCAAATACTGCCAATTCCACTATCGTGCTGCTGATATGTTCAAGAGAAGTTGACCTCTACAGAAAAACAACCTCCCTCTGATAGCTCACATAATCCTGATTCACAACATTATCTCTCTGTCTCGTGTCGATGATGTGGGAAACATCATGGCCCACCTTCGATCAAGGTCACTTCCTGTCGACTTCAGCTCATTATCCAGGAAGCTGATCTAGAGACTCCCTTCTGGTGCCTTGGAGCCTGCATGCCTCAATGGCAGGTTCTTCATGTTTGAAGTGAGGTTTTCATCATTGGCCTCCGATCGAATGATTCTACGGGTGTTCGACACCAGATCACTAATTCGCACGCCGTAGATTGTACCTATAGTACCTTGAGGGCCATTGTCATTATTGGTGGTACCTCTCGCATCTGTTAACAGTTTTCATTATTGACTGGTAATCAGACGATGTTCATGCATGTTTGACTTCAGCTCATATATTCGCATGCTTGAACTTGTACTTTTGTTTGGGTCGAGATGGAGCACAAGACCCTGGATTTTGTCTGTTGTAATCCAGGCGTGATTCTTGTTACATGACTCATTAACTGGATGGCTGCGACCATACCTGAGTCTATTCATTGATCCTAACCAGATGGCTACGCCCATACTATGGATCTAGATTATTATGTACCCTCTTATGGATGGCTGCGACCATACCACATATATCATGTACTTGAGCTATCAGTTGTATCTCTCGATGCAGATTCTCGGCGGCAGCTACGTGTGTTCTTGTAAAGCATTTCACCCCTCTCTCTCTCGGGCCTCATGCTTTAGGGGGCATCTGTTACACAGTAATTTGTCACCATTGGTCACCGTCCCTATTACCCCTGTTTCCGTACTTTGGAGGACTCATTCCGGGACCTGTGAGCAGTGAAATAACCTGAAAACACTTGTATTATGTTCCCCTAAGTATGTACTTCATGTTCCCTGAAGACACCTCTTGCAAAATATCCCTGAAAACTGCCCTTTTTCCATTAGCGCGGGTCCACAATGTCCTACCCGCGCCAATCAATGAGATCCTCAAAAGAGGGTGCGACCATTGGCGCTCTGTCTTGGAACAACACCCGCGCCAACCAAGTTTGGTAATGATTTTTGACAAACGCGCACCCAGATGTTTTTTCCCTTCAAGTCATGAAGTCTTTTGAGGATAAAGCTCATCTTCTAGATGTCGAGAGTCATCATCTATCCTTGACATCTATCCATATCGGCTTTTCGGAGATAATGCCAATCCACAATGGGTGTCTTGATGCATTGTATCCTCCTCCCTTCTCCATCTATAAAAGTCCGTCCTCATGCATTTGACAAGCTAGTTTTTGAGTAGTGGTGATAACGCTTGTCTTGAGTGATAGTAAGAGTCTTGGAGCATAGGGAGGTTATGCTGCCAGAAGTTTGTGTATTCATAATCAAAAAGAGAGAAAGGTCTATTGCAAGACATATGTAGCTGCTCACCCAGCCAGAGGAGAGGTTCAACGTCAGAACCTTGGTTGTATCTTTCTCTGTTGATTATTCATTAATAAACGACTACTGTTATGGTTCCAATCTCATTGTTCATCATGATAATGTTTGATTTATTTCCTTTCTGACTGAAATATAGTTGTATTTTAGTGGATTTTATGCTTGTATTCGCTTCTTTCTTTGCATGTGCAGGTATCCATTCGCGGGGATCGCAAGGATTGTGACCTGCCGAAGCAAGGGAACGGGAGTATCAACTCTTCTTCGACATTAGCGTTGGACTCCAGGTTGGTTCTCGTAATCCACTTTCAGTATGCAACTAGGAACTTGCATAGTAGTGTGAATTGATTGTTGCTAGACCCATTTTAGGCTAGTGGGATCGCCTCTGTCCGCAGAGGGGATTTACCTCTCCAACATGTTCTATTATTCTATTTTTGTTCATGCCGTGAGTGTTTTATCAATTTATCTGTCAATGAAGATTTCTCCAGGTGTACAAGGTAAGGTTGGAGGGTCCCCATACCAAGCTAAGTACACTTTGGTTAAATTTTGTATAAATTAGCATAATTTTGATTCAATATTTCTTGTTTCAGTTTTATGATTTCGTTTCTTAGATGTGTTATGATTTCTGGATGATTTTGGTTTAAGATCTAGTTTTCATACGAAAGGAAAACCAAGGATTTAAGTTAAATTATCTTTCTATTAAATTATGAATCACAACTAAAAATCATCCTTTTGCATTTCTTGAATTGTTTCTTGAATTCCAGTTTATGATTTGATGCAATGGTAATGTTGTTGGAGTAGAACTGTGAGGAAGGAAAACTAGTATCTCCTAGGTTAGGAGCCTCTTCTCTTGCTTTCTACATATCACAAATTGTTTCTCTTTAGTTTCTCTTCTTGAGGATAGTACTGTGAGGAAGGACAACCAAGACCTCCTAAGTTAGGAGCCTCTTCCTTTGCTTACTGCATCTTGAATCAGAGACTTTTTAGTTTCTTTAAACTTAGAACTTATTTGTAATATGCATTTCCTTTGACCTTTGAGCATTTCCTTCCTAATTCTACTTGGAGTTGTCTTTAGTGCGACTTTTTGAATGCTTTTCCGATGAGTTTTTACGATGTAATTTCTCTAAAATATGGCGGGAATTTCTTGAAATCACAAATTTGATGGGTAATTCCTGCACAATAGAAGTGCCCTAGAGGTTTTTTAGGGTGCTAAATCCATATATACAATAAAAAAACCAGTTTAAATAACACAAATCAAGGTTTGAGCTCAAATTTTTCTGACAGATTTTGGCGCCGGAAAGTCCAAAAAATTGCACTAAAGAAAACTCCAATTTACTTTACCTGAAATCCATGTACTTTGGACATGATTCCAAGTCTACAAACCTGGATTGACAAGTAAAAAAACAACATTAGTTTAGTTAGTAAATTGACCCAACATTTTTGGCGTCATTGTCGGGGAAGCATATTCAGATTTAATCAAAATAGGAAGATCATTTAGAAAACATAAAAAATAAATAAATAAATAAATTTTCATTATGGTCATTTATGCCTAGACAAAGAGATGAAAAGGGTAGATACACAAAACAAGACCCCCAACTACTAAACCATTGGTAGAAGCAGGACTACCTCCATTTGAATTAACTACACCAATTGCTAGAAAACCAACTTTGGAAGAGTTAGAGGAAAAACAACATTCAGGAGAAAGGTTAACTCTCGTGACAAAATTTGTTAACTTACGAAGTGAAGAGAAAAAAAATCACATAGGAACATCTTTGATAGGAAAAAAAGAGAGACAAGAAAACCAATTGATCGACCCATTCTTGAACAAATAAATCAGCCTATCTTTGAAACTATTTCGGAATAAATAAAACAAGTTGAATCTCAATTTGTTATTGAAACATTTGAAACTGTTGAAAAAGATATGGTAGAAGAAGGGCAAGGATCTGTTAGGGCCTAAATCTACCTCAGGCTGAGAAAGGTAGGTCTAGGCTAACATCAAACCACACATAACCTGGTAGCTAGCCCTACCAGGTCAGGAGAGGGCTAACTCCTTGTCAATCTTAGGAAAATATAGCAAATGAGGCTTGAGATGACTGATGTAAAGACTAATTTTAGGCTACGTATATGCTCAGAAGAGTTTGATTGAGTTTTATGGTTGATTGTTGGATCAAATGTGAGAGGCAGTTTTGGGTCCGGGGAATGGACTCAGTCTTACAGAGGTTTCTGTGGGGCGAGGTAGGAAAATTCTTTATTACTTTGAATTAAGTGAAATGGAGAGTTTTAAAACTAGCGAGGAGTTGGAGAGGGGATGAAAGTATCAGGAATCCTCTTCAAATAGTTGAAAACATGTAAAATCAAATAAACCCTAAGGTAGAGCAATGCAACATTAATGATTTCCACCTTTATACTTGATTCATTTAGTTAAGCTGAAAAGAGAGAGATGATGGCACACATAAACACATGTAAACTTGAATCACAGAAGGAAAAACAATACTAAATCACCTTGCCACAAGAATCCCACAAAATGCTGCAAACCCTGGTCTATTCCTTGCCAAACTGCAGAGATGAATGTACAATAATGCTCAAAGCATTCACAAGAGTCCAACCTTTACAAATGACTGAAAAAGTACTAGATATAGGCAAAAAACCACCCATGCTAGCATTTAGGGGTCAAATTCATGAGTTTAGGATATGTTTCAATAAGATCTAAACTAAGAACTGAAAAATAGGCAGTGGAACAACTTGCCTCTAAAACCTAGGAAACTGATTCATTTAGTTTAAAACCACCTATACATGGTGTATCTACCTCCTTGAGTCAATTTTCATCATTTCTCCATCAAAGTACATCAATTTACATCATGATTTTGACCATGAGAGAGAAAAAGTCAAACTGAGAAAAAACTAGGCGAAAAACGGAGTTTTTGACCAAAATTGGCACTTTTTCATCTTGTGCGTAGCGCCACTTTTTCTGTGCATAGCTTTTTTTCCTAGCCGATTTTGGAGGCCTTCCCCCTCACCAAATTTGCTCCAAGTGGGCTTTTTGGAAAGGGTTGTCTATCTACTTTCTAGGACAAGTGGAATTTTTGAATTTGGTGTCCATTTGCCTCTTCAAAAATCAATTCTCCCAACACTGCTTTCTGTGTGGCCAAAAAGTGACAGAGAAGGCATTTTTGAGGTGTTTTTGACCCTTTTAGAGGCCCAAAAATTGTCAAAAATTGCTAGTAATTTCTCGGTATGCATAATTTTCATGAGGAATCCAAAAATTTAAAGTTTTCCTCCAGAGCCCTATTAAAAGCAAGCACTGGGTGGCACTACGCACCTGCCGGAAAAACCTGTTTTTTCCTTGAAAATTTCAAAATTGCCAAAAAGTTTGCAAAATTTCTTGAAATTTGGCATGGATGACCTGAATCAAGTACTATGTTGGGCCAATGAAGCTTTAGCCAATATCTTGAACTTATCTCACTCTTTCTTGCTCCTCAAAGTTTTCCTCAACTTGGCCTTTAGGCTCCCTATCCTTGCTTTGCAAATCTTGTTTCGTGCCAAATAGTGATAAGCCATGTGCCACAACATCTTTTTCTCCTCGTTTGCTTTCTCAAGCAGCTTCTCCAATTGCATATTTTCCCTCTCTAGCCAAGATTCCCGATCAGCCTCAATCTCTTGCTTAAGCGGTGTCAATTTGAATTTCCTCCTCTTTGCTGCTTGCTTGTTTTCCCTTATGGTTTGCAGCTCCATGATTGTCTGCTTATCCTCCAACTGCTTATTCCATTGCTCAAGGTAATTTATGATCCACTTAGCTCTTTCAAGGTTAAGAGATAAGTCATGGATGTTAGATTCTTGTTCTTTGATGATCTCTTTAAGTTTTCAGCTTTGGGAGCCCAAATCAGTATCCTCATCTTGAATCAAAATGAAATATTTCTCCTGACCTTCAGAAGGCCCTTCATCATGTAATGGTTGTCTACCTTTATCCTGTACCTACTTTGTTGAAGAAGAAGGCAAAGCCCCTTTCACCCCGGGTGAAGATAGCATTTGCCTATGGTCTGATGAAGGAAACGAGACCCCTTCCACCCCAGGTGGAGATAGTACTCATTTGGTAGCTGCAAATAATCTCCTTGTGCCCTTTTCATAAGTGATAAATACTGGCACACCTGTAGTTTGAGTCTCATGAACTTCTTGCTGTTTTGAAGGCCCTCCTGCCTCTTGAAATACTGATGGGGTCACTTGAGGGATTTTGAAAACCTTATGTGAAATGAAATCATCCCATGAAACATTCAACAAGCTTAGCTGATGCAAAATAACAATCTTGATCAATGCAAAGTGATAAATGTTGTTGTACTATTGATGAGGAGGTTTTCTTTGCACCAATGTGGTCATTTTCTCAATATTTCTGCATATGAAATAGGGGAGGTTCATCATCCTCACTCTAGCGAAATGCATCAGTAATCTGACATGATAAGTGTACAAGCGAGAAAATCCCCCTTCACAGCTAAAGTA
Organism: Pinus tabuliformis; assembly: GCA_031772625.1. Lineage (NCBI taxonomy): Eukaryota > Viridiplantae > Streptophyta > Pinopsida > Pinales > Pinaceae > Pinus > Pinus tabuliformis. The sequence continues at coordinate 1,594,451,963 of CM062820.1, read as the reverse complement.
TTTGATAATGAGCTTCATAAGTGGAGCATAATTGTCCTGTAGGTATCTGAAAGGAAAGACCCTACTGATTTGCTTTTGATAACTAGCCTTGATATAAGGCTCATAATGCTCTTTGTCCACAAGCTGTCCTTTGTTCCACTGTTCACCCACATTAGGAATACCTATTGCTTCAGCTATAGTTTTAGGTGTCAAAGTGAAGGTAACACCTGCCAAGTTGACTTGGCCATCGTGAAGATGAAGAACAAATAGTCCAGCAAGTTCATGGTGATATTTAACCCTTTCCACCATCTCATAAAACTAGTAGCAAGACTGATGTTTGAAACATGTTACTGCAAGAGGACAAGCTAGTAGCTCTGTGAGTGTAGTGGGCTCCTCCTGGATGTGTTTTCCTCCCTTATGTGGTTTTCTTGGTGCATGAATCTCTTGGGAGGAATCACTCACAGTTTCCTCATCCCTTTCATAAGTTGAATATGTTTCCATATTTGCCACTGTATGGTGTAAAATGATGAGTATGAAGAAATTTTATCTCAAGAATAGGTGATTGTTGTTTGATGGATGGGACTGATGACTGGGACTGATGAATGAAGGATATTATGCTGACTGTAGAGTTATTAGAGAGTGATAGGGTTTGGGAATGCAGATTAGGGTTTGGGGAATAGTGGGGATTTGTTAAGGGTTTAGGGTTTTGGGGATAGGGAGGTAGGATGATTGTAAGTGAGAGAGGGAAAGGGAAATGAGATTTAGGAAATGTAGTGAAGAGGGATGGGATATGGGAGAATTATGTAGGGGAGCAAAAACAGAAAGAATGTCAAAATTGCAAAACCCTAGACAGTTTTTGTAATGCACTGTGCAACAAATTAGGGTTTGATTGTTTACCTATAAAAACACCATCAAGGGGGATAAAATGTTTTGCAATGGCAATTAGGATGCTTTACTTACTTGGAGGAATGAAGTTTGCAAAAATTTGGAGCTTGGCAAGGTCGTTTGAGTGAAATTTGGGCTTGGCAGACTGGTGCACCGCGCCAACACCCAGGTGCGCCATGCCTAACAGGTGCGTCATGCCAGTTCAAGTTCCTTTGTATTTTCTACGCTCTGTGCGCCATGCCGGGCAGGTGCGCCGCACCACTACCCAGGTGCACCTTGCCTAGGGAAACTTCTAATTTTTGCTGTGATTTTTCTCCTTTCGCCTCAAAAACGTGACTTTCACTTGTTCTCTCTCTCTCTTTGAGAAAAAATGAAGTCTTTAACACAAGAAACACTTTATATACCTTTGGACATTTAATTTTTTATTACAAAACCCACTTTCTAAAGTTTTCTTTTTCACTTTATCCTTTAAAAACTCTGTTTTGCAGTTTGCCTTTCTTTTTGACATTTGATGGACTAATGCTTTGATTTTCTTGTCTCTTTTGCAAGAGCTGGAGTGCAGGAGTTTGGCAAGGTGACCCAGGGCTGCATTTCCGAACTTATTACATATAGGAAAATTAAAATTACATGAAATTTTTATACATAGAACATAAAACTCTGTTTTTGGAAAAATCAATTACTGAGTATATCATTATTGAAATTTTTGATGCTGAGACATTATTAGACCTCCTCATGTGCCTGCTGACCATTATTGAGCTTTTACAAGATTATGATGACAAACCCTAGACCTAATGAGACCTAAAACCCTAAAAATGACTTTTACAAATGTAAAGACAAAAGATGACTGTAAATGACGTGAACTTGTGCAAATAGGCTAGTAGGTAAAGATCATGAGGGAAAATTGATAATGGGCCACTACCATCAGATGATCCATGACCTAATGGAATGCAGCTGATAAGATGAGACAACTAAAAATGCATGCAACAAGATAATTTTGATCACTGATGGAGGGATGAAGATACCGACACTAATAGGATCTAACATCCTCACTCTAGAACAAAGGTTACAATATGAAAAGCAACAAAAAGAATGGAAAAGAAGAAGGGAAGAAGAGGCAAGAAGAGAAGCAAAAAGGAAAATAGAAGAAGATGCCAAAATGGAATATGATCATAAGAGAAGAGAAGATGCAAAAATATAAAATGATGAAGAAGCTATTTTTGGATTTAAAATTGTAGATACTAGAGAAATTCTAGGAGAAGAGGTAAAAATGAAGAATAATCCACCTTCGGTTTTACCAAATTTCTATGCAATGTCTTTTGAAGATCCTGACTCATTCATCTTTGAATTTGATATCTTATGTCGAACTTATGGTTATACTGATGATACACATAAGCTTTCTTTTTCCTGCTACTCTTAAAGCAGTTTCATTAAAATGGTTTATGGGATTATGAGAACACTCTATAACTTCTTGGGAAGAAATGAAGAAATTTTTTCTTAAGAAGTATCAAGCCTATCGTAGGCCTAGAGATTTAAAAGAAGATATTTTTAGAATGTCTCAACAAGAAATGAGATTTGGAAGAATACTTCGAACGATTTCTTTATAACTTGCAAAAATCCAAACAACATTCTCTAAATCCTGATACCATTATAACAATTTTTCTCAAAGTAATACGAGATGAGTATCTTGATATTCTCAATGTGATGGGTAAAGGAGATATTTCATACTTACCATTTGATGAAATTGTTGAATTATGTCAGAAGTACTCTAGAGGTAGAGCCAAAACAAGAAAAAGAGATATAACTTCAAGAGCTTCTAAATCAGCAACAGGAGGAGTAACAAGAGCATAAATAGGGAGTTTATTAGAAAACTTTAAAACTGATATTTTGAGTACCTTAGGAACATAGGTTGATGTATTGAAATGAAAGAAGAGACAACAAGAAGAATAAATACTATCAATCTGTTGTCCTAAGTGTAGGAAGAAGCATCCTTTACGAGAATTTTCTTTGGATAATATACATGTTTGTGGACTTTATACAGAAAATCATGTTAAAAGCGATTATCCAACATTAAAAAGGTTTCAAGTAGGCCAATTAGAAGAAACTTAAGGATTTTATTATATGGCACCAAGAAGAGTTTTGCAACCACATTTTGCAGGTACATCTCATCAGTTTCCTCAACAAATTCCCTAGAATTTTCAGTATCAAAATTCATAGAATACTCCTATGCCATGGCAGGTTTCGCTTCCTCAGCAAAACCAGAACCAACATTCACAAAGTTGGTGAGGATATGCTTATGGAGCCAAACCTCCCCAACAATTTTAACCTCAAAAACCATATCAACAATAATATCAACAACCATATTGTAAGGTCCCACCTTACCAACCATCAATAGTATAGAGAAGCAAAGGTGACATTGAATACTATTACTCAACTTTTATTTTTATTTTGTTTTTGTTTTAATCATAATATGACTAACTTAGCTATCATGTAATCATCTTCCTTCAACTATTTCAATGTAAGAATATAACATAAGAAGCCAGGAATAATTTCCCTTAAGACCAATTCCAAAACACATTTCCTCTCAAGTTTAAAAGATCATAACATGTGCTCTTTTCATACTTAAGAGTGGAAATAAATTATACCATAATTCTATGTGCGAACATTAAGCAAGATCAACCTATTTGATTTCCTATATTATGCTAAATAAGATTCATTTATTGATTCTTGAACTCATAACCACAAAAGTATTATACTTCTTTTACAAAAATCACATATAAGAGTATGAGCACTAACCTACCTATAGCAAGGTAACTAAGGGAAGAATATGTCTCTCTTCATCAATAAATCTAATAAATATGATATGTTTATGAAATAGAATCACAAAATATATTAACCCAACAACATTTCCAATTTTTCAGGGCATCACGAAGCCGGCCATCAGGCGTCTTGCCAGAAGAGGAGGCATCAAGCGTATCAACGGTCTCATCTACGAAGAAACGAGAGGTGTCTTGAAGATATTTCTCGAGAATGTCATCAGGGATGCCGTTACATACACAGAGCATGCCAGGAGAAAGACTGTCACTGCCATGGATGTCGTTTATGCTTTGAAGAGACAGGGCAGAACCCTCTATGGGTTCGACGAGAAGAGATCTGAGTTTTCTCACACAGATCTGGTAACTGAAATCAAAGAAGGGGTCATGCATGTAGCAGATCTGACTCCTTTCACAACAGACCGGGTCAGATCTTGCAGATCTGGGATGGATCTATCAGATCCGTCCATTTCCAGGCAGCAGAGCGGTGAAAAGCCGCCAGATCCAGTATTCAAATCAGTAAACCTGGACCAGGTCTCAACAGATCGGGCCAAATATTGCAGATCCATCCCGGATCTATCCGATCCGTCTAGTTACAGGCAAAAGATCGGCGGAAATCGAGACTTGATCAAGGTAGACACAGCAGATCTAAAGCAAATCTTTATTAGATCAACAGAAGGTAAACACGTTTGTGTGCAGATCTGGGAATGGATGAGTGTATTGGAGTTAAAAAAAGAGATCCAGGACAAACTGGGAATTCCAGTTGCATTACAAAATCTATTTACTTCAGGGCCCTGCTTGCAAGATCAATACACACTCCAGCATTACAGGGTTGCCAAGGACTCAACTATTATCCTCAATCTCTGATTGCGAGGGGGATCTAAGGGAGCTTCCTCAAAACCTACAGGTACCTATCGTGATGCAGCCAAAGGGAAAGAACCCCCAAAGGGGAAAGAATCTACAGCGGCTAATGTATTTCCAGGGCAGTATATCGTGGATCAATCGCCAGAGAATCCCTCCATATCCCTGGATCTACCAGAGGTAAAGTACATATTCTCATATCTACATAAAAATGCTGTTATTTGTAGATTTAACGGTTTTTGGCCCAGAACCGATGCATTACACCAATGGATCCACACGGTCTGGACAGAAAACTGCCAAATAAACCTGTGCTCAAAGGGCTTTTTTATAGTAACTTTCCTCGTAGAAGAAGAAAGGGAAAAAATTCTCAATCAAGGGCCATGGTTCTAGGGCAGTGCGGGACTTTTTGTTACCCCATCGTTCCCGGAGTTTGATGCCAATACTATGGCGGTATCAAGGATGCCAGTATGGGTTAGGCTACATAATCTCCCAATACATTTTTGGCAATCCAAGGCCTTATTATTTATTGGGAATACCCTTGGGAGAACGTTAAAGATTGATACAGAGAGACACATAAAGGGAATTTTTACTTTTTCTAGAATATGTGTCGAGGTAGATCTTAGCCAAGGATTACCTGAAAGCATCATTCTGAACTTCAACAACTCACAGTGGAAACAATCCTTGGACTATGAGAATACAGCTTTCAGATTCAGGGGATGTCAACAAATAGGTCATTTGTACAATGCATGTAAAAGCCTCAACAAGAGCAAGCCGCAGCAAAGGAAGCCCAAAGGATGGCAGAATATAGATGACGTAGCAAAGAAGAGAGCCTCGGAAAAGAAAGCCTCTTCGATATCAGAAGAAGTAGAATCAGAAGCAGAAGAGGATGATACCATCATAGAGGAAGCCGAAACATGGAATCAGAAGGAAAACATATCAGAAAACAAGGCTCCACAATTTCATCCAAATCAGGCAGAGAAGATAAACGATGACCAGAATATGGGAGGGATAAAACGGCACCACCATTCAGACACATCAGATTCAGACAAGGAATCAGGCTCGCAGAAAGCTGAAACACAGTTAGTCACAGCCTCGATCGAGCCCACCCAAGGAGAGTGGCACAAGGTTGAAAAGAAAAAAGGAAGAAAAACCTGAAGTATGTATATTTCAGTTTTTCTTGCTTTCATCACTCCTCCTCTCTCTCTCTCTCCCGCTATTTTATTCTCATCATTTTTTGCACGTTAGTCATGTAACGGTGCGTCGGGTGCCATGGAACTGGAGCCCATTGGGAAGCTTAGGGAAATGCATCATGCATCTGCAATTGTAACTTTTCATTCTTTAATAAAAGGTTACAGATTTTTCCACTGGAAAAAAACAACATTTCCAATTTCATCAATTAAAATTCCCAATCCCAGTTTTTAAGGCAATGCTACAATGATGAGAATTATATAATGAATGTTGAAACAAAAGCAACTACTGTTACTAATTCAGAAGCATGTTATTCTTCAAAAAGTGTCATGTAAAACAACGAAACTGCATATATTTGGCATAAGTAGTTGTTTTCTATAGTCATTGTAGCACAAGAATGCACCCATGAACACATGCAACTCAGACAAAACTTATTATGCTCACTTGCACAAAATCCTACAGAAAGTCACTATAAAATTGTTTCCAACAACCCCCTTTTTTTCTTGAAAGATTTCGATATTAAAAGTAACAACAATCCTATTCTCTATTTACACTTCAACAAATTATTAAATTAATTTTCACGTTCATATCGAAAACTTGCAGGCATAAGAAGCTACATCCATCAAATAGTCTATTCATAAATTTCTAGTACATACAAACTATGGTAAGTAGGACTTTAACTCTAGCAATTTATATGCACAAAAACTACAGCCATTCATGTCTTTGGACAAACACTTTGCATAACGGTAAGTAGGACTTTTACTCTAACAATTTATATGCACAAAAAAAACAGCCATTCATGTATTTTGACAAACACTTTGCAAACATGCAATCTACAACCATTGAGGCATTTTTCCAAACACTTTGCAAACATGCAATCTACAACCATTGAGGCATTTTTCCAAAAACTTGGCAACAATGAATTTGAGATTCTTCTTCAACCTATTCAACTCAGAAAATTCAGAAACTAAAACTTCAAATGTTGGTATCTTAAAACAAGAACTAAACAATCTTAGTTTTTCATCAAAAACTTGAAAACAGACGCATATAATTGACAACAACAATCTGTAAAATTGCCCAGATTTTTGATCTAGGTTCTGCAAAGTACTTTTTTGGAATCAAATGGGGGGTTAAATGGTCAAATGGCATGGATACCCCCTGATGTTGAGCAGAAAAGTAACAGAACGTTCCATAGATGTGATTTATTAAAACAACAACAACAAAAACATTCCTACTATCTCATTTATCACTTTGTCAAACACTTAGTGTGCAAACTTCATCTATATCCATACATGGAGAAAAAAACAAAAAAACGAAAACAAAAACAAAGTCAAATTTATGATAATATGGTATTGTAGCCAACTCATGGAAACCTACGATGGACAAAAATTCACTATAAAAAGAACTTAAAACTTTGGCAACACGTTATTGTTTTAAGCCCCCTACATGTACATTCTTAACTACAATTACAATTCATTATTAGTTAGCTCATAAATAAATTTGTAAATATCTCATAAACATTCACAAGTAGCAATTTCCAATGAATTTTAAAGTTCTACAATACTTTTAAATAAATAATAAACTAAAATTTCAAGAATGCTTATGAACATACCTGGCAGTGTATTTATACAATTCCAAAAAGATGGGAATATGCTCCAACTCCAATGAGATTGTGCTCCTGCTCCAATATCCTTATCAACTCATTCTGAAGCATCCAGTTTTCCTCCCAACCACATCCAGGGAGAACTTCTCCCCCTGCAACCCCCAAGCTATAAGAGCTCGCAAACAATACCAAAATATAGCAATAGAGAGATATCCAAGGCGAGTTGAGGAAGATAAGTTTCACTTCCTCCCAACACCACTCATGGTCAGATTCACCAAGGAGAGCTACATAGTAATTTAGATTAGGAATTTCAAAATCATTTGAAAGAAATTGGCTACTCTCACTCTCATAATATTTTTCAAATCTCTCCAACTCTTGGCATCACAATGCACCTCCCTCCCCCCTAAGTGAGAATACATGAGACACATATATAGGAGGAGCAAAAAATTCTTGTCATAAAGGAGGAGTAATATGCATGTATTGTATTCCATTTGGAGGAGTGTAACTCATGCCATTAAGGAGAGGTATGCATGCCTTAGTTAAGGATAGTGTAACTTATGCATTAAAGAGAGTATAAAAGGGATCTTTTATGACATGTTTTTAATGAGTTGAAGAGGAATATGTCATTCTTTGATGAGTTCATAAAATAGTGTGTAATGTATTATTAAAAGAGAGAGATTTACATAGAGCCATGAGAGTCATCAACGAGAGAGGTGTAAAGTGATTGAGGAGATGAAGGTGACTTGTAATTCTCTTTTAATAATAATATCATAGTCTCATAAAAGATAATATTAATATTAATAATATTGAGGATTAATTCGAGATTGGACGATTAGGATTGATTAATGATAAGTTAAGTGATTTTCCTTCAACTATACTTGGTTGCCAATTTATGTAATGTGATTTACTATTTTTGTAAAGTCATGCTTGAGATGTTAGACATCACTTTCTATTTTTAGAAAGTCACTCTAGGATTCTTAGAAAAGAGGTTTTATTAAGGAAATTCATCCCTGAGCTTCCCATTAGTGGTATTTTTCTTCTGGAGAATAGGGATTCCATACCCCTATTTCATGCATATTCGTGCCTTAGTAGATTGAGGACTTCGTGCCCTGATCTACTCTAAAGATCCAAGATTCCACACCTTGATCTTTTTAAATATTCAGGACTCCACGCCCTAAACATTTTATTATAGATACAAGACTCCACGTCTTTATCTTTCATGGATTTAGGACTCGCACCCTAATTTCCATGGCTTCTCATCTACTCTGCTTTGAAACTCCACGCTTCACCTTAAGGTACTGATTGTGAGCTCATACCCATCTAATGGTTCATTGGTAAGGCCTTGTTCCAAGACCTGCACACATTACAATCTCATAGATCAAAGGAATCAATGAATTTCATAATTAACTTATTCAAATTTTACCAAACATTGTGCATGACTTCCACAACCATTTTGGTTATAGAGAAATAACTTCCGTAGCCATTTAAAATTTGAACATCCTTGTTTGAAAATAACTAAGTAAACTGCCACATCTTGCTCATTACAAGATTAAACATATATAATCATATAAATCATGTATCATCCATAAATCATAATTAACCATATGTTCCACATAACCATGATCATCCATGGATCTATGTGTCTCAATCCTGAATCAACATCCATGTCATACACATATTTCCAAACTAAGATACCAAAAGAGAAAACATCGATAATATGTTCTTAACCAAAATCAATTCTTATACACACAACCATAGATATTATCCTAAGCACACAACAACTAGGTGACCCAAACCAAGTCTATAGCATATAATCATGTACATAATTTTCTCATGCATAATATTATATCATTATATCAAAATCACCCTCTCTAAGTGTCATCAAAGCTATCTCACCAAGAAGGGACACTACATACTCCCCCTCTTGGGCTAAACTTGGCCCGAAGTTTTTCCTATAGTCATAAGATACTTAGTTATTTTTTATTCTCCTATCACTAAGGTGTTAACCTTATGTATATGTATTTGATATATTTTTCTTCATGCCAAACCATATTTTAATGTTTTCTAAATTGGAAGCAACTCCATGAAAATCGAAACATACCATTCTTAATCAAGTAGAAAATATATCCATGCCATATTATGCATGTTTCTATATAAAATGCCAAATATTTCTATATCAAAACCAACCATACAATTTATAGTACCATATCAAAATACTATTTTATGTAATTGATATGACATCTAATTAAGATATCCATAATATTTTGATATTCTACATGTTGTTTTTCATAGTCTACATGAATCCTACATGTGTCATCTTCTTGGTTCTATAGTACGTTGAGCCTTCCAAGCTATAAATATATCACACATTGGTTGTAAAAAAAAACAATAATGGTCCATCCCATCTAAAAATAAAATTTGCATAAAAGAAGCATAAAATCATCTACATACAATTGCCAGTGAAACTATGCAACAAAACATGATGTCATATATAAAACCCACTCTTGCATCTCACTTAATTTATGTCTTCTCAAAGCAAGTTTCCCCTTTTCATTCCATAAGACATTCTTGCAATTGAAATCTTTAGGATCTACCTATAGTTTTTACTAAATGCTTAATCTTTAGGAAAAATTACAATTTTAGGTTTAAGACACCTTTTTTTTTTAAACTAACAAGCTAAGGTTCCATACAGTCCTCATTGACCCACTTTTGTATTATAAACCATTCCTTTAATTCCCATAATCTTCATTATTATTCACTTCTCTTACTTGAGAATCAATTATGAATGATTTAGTTAGAAGATATTCATTCCAAAAATAATTAAATATATCTTTTCGAAAGTGGCTTGTAATCAAGAACAACTTTTGTAATTATACAAATACAATATCTATATTATTGAATCTATCTTGATAACTATAAGTCAACTTGTTTTCCCACTATAAAATCACTCGTAATTTCTATTCAATAATTAATCAATCCATTTGGTTTCACGTCTTATTCCTTACTATTAATACATACACACAAACAAAACAAAAACAAGTTATGAAAACCATACATTTCTCAAATTATGAAGAATCTTGTTGATTTTAAATAAGCTTTAGACTATCATAAAGACATTTCTAGCCTAAGGATAAGTTTTTTTTTTTTTAACTACCTCTCAAAAGATTATAACCTTTTGCAAGATTACTAACTACGCATACAACTATACATCCAAGAACAAAAGTCATAAATCCTTCAATCTGTTCCATTCCACATATAATACAATCATCTTAGGCTTCTAAATCATGAAAGAATTTCTCCCTCCAAAGATAGCACTTCTTGTAAAACAAGAACTCAATTAAGCTTTTCATTAGTCACAGACCTTTTTATTTAAGTTCAAATATAACAAATTTCTCACCACATAAAATTTTTATCTTATAAACATGTTATTCTCTTAATAATTTACAATTTAATAAAATTCCAAGAAAGCAGCTCATCAAGTTCATAAACAATATGAGTTTTGACTTGATCACCTAACTAGCAATAGTTTAGAGCAGTTCATGAGTTTTTTTTTTTGTAGGTAAGCACTCACAGGGATTTGAACCAGTGACCTTTCGCAAGGAATACCTTAACAGTGCACCCATTCACCGTCAATCCAAAACCCCGTAGGCGAGCAGTTCATGAGTTAAATCCTCATATTTTCTCTAATTAACTTGGTTAAATAGAACTCAACCAATATTCAACTAACAAAATAATTAAAGAGACTATTATGGATTTCCTATACCTAATTTTCCTTGAGCCAATAGAAAGGATATTTCATGAACTTATCACAATAATATTTTTCTACATTTCAATCATTTGAAAATCATTTTAATTCTACCTAACTCCAACACATACAAAATAATTAAAATACTAGAGGATAGATACCTAGTTCACACTTGACTCCATATATCAAAATCAATTATTCCAAACATTCTAAACCACATAATGTGTTTAGTATACCAATCTTGGTATCTTCATTTGTAATAAAAATAAAATATGGATTTGAATCTCAAGCAAATTCATGTTATGAATCTCTATACATTTAACTTTAATCACACATAATTAATCCTCCTTAATCATGTCTGAGATTTCATCAAAATAATTTTGTTCATTCTAACCAAAAGAATTACTTAGCTCATAGATATATGTTAGTATGGATTTCACACCCATACCTTACATCATTACTTAGCTCATAGATATACATTAGTATGGATTCCACACCCATACATCAGCTATATATATATATATATATATATATATATATATATATATATATATATATATATATATATATATATATAGATAGATATATAGATGCTAGTATGGATTCCACACCCATACATAACTTAGGGAAAGCATAACCTTCAAGTGTTCCTTTAAATGGCTTCCACAACCCTTTATGCACCAGTAATTTAAGCTTCTTTTTTATTAGGAAGGTCATATCTCAACCTAGTATTTGAGTAATTTCAAGTTATTTGATGCATAAATTCAACCCAAACTATACAAAATAATGTCAAAGAAATCATAGGAATTCTTTTCTTACTCACTAAGAATGTATCCCGAATCATATTTTAACACATCAAATTAATGCACTTACATTACTCCTGAATCTACATTCAAAGTTAAAAGTGACATCCTTCAAGTTAGCTTCTATTAAGTTTCCATTAGTGTAGGTAAGAAAAGAGTCAAAATTAACATGATGAACTCAATCATCATGTTAATTGAATATTGGCCTTATGCTTGACACAATACACACCAATGCCATCATGCTATAGTTTAGATTAGGCCAATATTTTTTTGGTAGATACAATTTCAACTAGTAGAGATGGCTAGTATGCCCATATCACATTGATAATGATGCATTAAACATATATGCAATCATGCATCCACTCCACATATCTCACTCACCCATTGAAAATCAAACCATTCACATGCTTGGGTTTAACCCCAACTTCTCAAGCACATCCTTTCCCTACATGTCTTTAAGTCCTTTATCATATTTCTTATAATTTGTCTTAACAAAAATATAAAGGAATATAAGAAGCCATTCTTTTTCTTTCACGAGTTTCTAAATGATTGATGCAAGAAAAACCTGCGATACCCACAGTATGCATATAAAATGCATAATCTCATCTGTCCCAGGAATTTCAATGACCTGCCTGGTCAAACCTTCATTACTTAAGGTTCAAGGCCCCTTAACTGGTCTCATGCGGAATGAGTTAATAACTAACTCCAGTCTGACCCTTTGGTAATCCTTTTTCGCGGTTCCTTATAACTCAACTCTTCAACCTTGGTTATAACTATGGTTAATTCTATAATCGCGCATATTAATCAAACCCCACTCTACATGCCATCTCATCCTTTATCGCAATTTCGGAGTTCAAAGGACTCAATAGAACATGCATTCAAGATTCCCGACTTGCGATATGCGATTTCCCTTTCCACCATTGATTTCGTCCACTAGATCAACGATTGTCACAATCTCGCATCACACCAACCTGTGACTTCATCGCCTCTCACATGCGATATGTGATAACACAACCAGACTTCAAATAACATAAAACCGCACCTATAACCTTCTCGGGTCTGCTCTCCACAAATCTTATCGTTCAATCTCCACTTTCAATCTTACCTTCAATCTGACGGCTGATATCTTCCCCGATTAATAGAGTTTCTTGGTGATCCTACGCCATAGATCAAAACTCATTCGATCTGACGGTCTATAGTGATATTGCATCAGGAACTTACACGACGTTTAACCACCTCACGGAGCCGATATAGATTATAAACCTCAACCTATAAAAGTTCAGGTCCATTCAGAGATTATCGTCCGATCATCTTTATGGCCGATATCTGTTAGATAACGAAATCAATCAAATACTACGGTCTACGACCCTTCCATTGATACACGGACTATCAAGCTCTCAAGCCCCGTAGTTGAATTTGATGTCAGCATCTAAATTTTGCGATCGACGACTAATAACAATTGCAGTCCTTCAATCACGATCAAGTCATCCTATACTCTCTACCCCCACTGCAGTTACTAATCACCATCGATCTACCAGATCTGTCAATCTGATGGTCCACATCGATTCTCGCCTTTCACCATCCGCAAGTAATTGGATTGAATCTCCACCGTTCATTTCTTTTACTTATGTGGTACAACTTAATCTTGGTCACCCATCACCTTCAGCCTTGTTCGTTCATCTTCAGATCCAACGACTCCTGTGCATCGTTCCTAATTTCTTTGCCCTTTTCTTTACTTCTTTTTTATGCTAGTTCTTCAATGTTCTTCTGTGGTTTTCTTTCTTCGGGGTTCTAGTCCTTCGCTCTTCTGCATCACAACTTCCTTAACTCCGCTCACGCCTTTATGCTCCTCCACCTTCACTGTAACATTGAAGGCTTCCTCCTATACTGTCGGTGTGCACAAAGCCATAACACCTATTTGTTCCTTGTCTCTGTATTTCACCTTTGGTTCTACACATTCAACTTCTGTTACATAGAACTTACTTCTAGTTCACATAAAGGTTACAATTAAATTACTCCATACACACACATACACTCAGAATTGAGTTGTTTGTATTAATAAATAGGTATTTACACAATTTCTTCTCTCAGGCCTTATTTCCAATATCAGTGGCCTCTGTTTCACAATCTGCCCATAGGCTTATAATCAAACCTATAACTAATAACTTAACTTGACTAACTAGCTAACCAACCCATGACTATGCCTTTTAGGCTTACATTTATACAATAGGATTCTATAACCAATTCCTAGTTTAGATCTATAATCTTCTCAATGAAATCCTAAAATATCTTCCTTATCTCTAAGGATCCTCTATAATCCAAAAAATCATGAATTAGCTCCTAATCTAATATTTATAATTAATTCTCAATCTCTCAAATAGCCTGATTCTCTCATTTTCTCCTACATTCGAGAATATTTACTAATATGCATCACTATACTTAATCTATATTCTATATTCTCTCATTAAAATCACTCAAAACATTAATAATTACATTAATTCAAAACATAGGAAACAAACTTCCTTGAAAACACAAGACCCCCTATGTCTACTAAGATACAATGATATTATTGAGCTGAATGCTCCTACATCAGACTCTCAAGGTTGAAAATAATCATGGTTTCCTGATCATGTGCTTCTGATTTGTGTCTTCCTGGATCCCATACTTTGTTTTGTATTTTGTCCTTGGTTGCTACTGTTGTCTATTGTTGTTCTCCAAGTTTCCACACTTTATGCTGCATTACCCCACTACCTATGTTGTCATAGTCTGCTATTGTCTTTTTCCTATTGCTGCTTTGTTTTCTTTCTATTGTCTTCTTTCTTTGAGACTCTTTTCTCATCAAATCCATCATCAATTCAATTTCTATGTCCAACTCATTTCTTTGCTGGACTTTTTCCTCTTCCTCTCTTTCATATCCTTTGCAATCTTCATCAGGTTCTTTCTTCCCTACTGGTGCTTTCAGCCATTTCTCCAGTAGATCCAATTTTGTCTCCCATTCACTGCTCCTTTAATGAGAATTTAGTCCTTCTTCTTTATCGACTGCCTCAACAGCTTCCCTGGTTATCTCCACTATGCCTATCATCATGATGGAATGATGACCCTTTACTTTGTTTTCAGCTAACATAGTCTCTTCTTTAAATTTGCCTTTAATCTTTTGTTGGTCACTTTCACTTTGTAGTTGCTAGTTCCTTACTGCCACCCTTACATCCTTACCCTCTTGTTGCTTCTGAGCTTCCATTTCATCCCCAAATAAATTCTATTCAATTCCTTCGATCACAACATCACACTCATTCGTTATATGCATTGTTCCTGCAAACAAACTATTGGTTTGTGAACCAAAACACTCTTATGTCTCCATGTCTTCTAAAGACCCTCTACTACTATTATGTACTGTTGTAAGCACTTATTTCCTATTTCCATTTCCTCCTAGCAATCTCTCCAACAATTCAATTTCCTCCTTACATTTAGCAAGTGTCTTATCATAATGCTCTTCATTTCCAGCTTCATCCTTTACACAGTCACTATTTTCCAATGATTCAATCGGACTACCTTCCGTAGACAATTTTGTCTCATTCATCTCCACAGAAATAAGTTCCTGTTCAACACTCATAATCCCTGTATTCACACAACAATTGTCAATTTGAAAAATGTGTGGCTCAACAGCCTCAACTAACATTTCACATATCATCTTTCCAGGTTGATCTTCATCTCCTTCTTCCACAGGGAATTATCCTTGTTTTATAACAGTCCCAAATATCAATTCATCAATAATTCCTTTCTACTGCAACAATTAAATATTTTCCTCATTCAAGAAGCATTCTTCATCATACTCTACTCTAGAATACTTATCCTCTGAAAGGTACTCTTCATCCTCTAGCAGTACATCAATATGCTGATCCAAGTTCTCCTCTGAACTCTGGTAATTTTTATCAAGTTTTATGACAGCTTCGTAAGGATGCCAATCCTCTACAAAACCTGTGCTCACAAAACAATCATTATAATTAAAAACATAAGACCTCAGTGTCTCTTCTTTCAATGGAAACACTTCAGTATGCTGCTCTGAACGATCCCAATATTTCATTGATCTCCATTCTTCATCTTCACCCAGAACTTCACCCTATTCTGGTTCACAAATGGAAACCTCCATTTCCAACTCAGCTTCTCTGAGTTTTCCCATCAGCCACTTTACTTGCCTATGTTGTAGTCTTCTCTATAGTTTATGCCAGTTTACTGGCTTCTTCTTTAATACCCGACCTAATTTCTAGCTTTCCTCTAGTATCCTCCTTAATGCATCGAGTTGTTCTTTCATCTCTACAATTTCCTTGTCAAATTCCTCTTGACTCATTCTCTTGCCATTTGCCTTGGCATCCTCCTTCTTCACTTTTCTTCTGTTGTGGCCTTCCTCAGAACCTCTACTATGACTATTAGTAGTCATTTTCTCCTCCATCTCTATGAGTTCCTCTCTCATTCCCTATGAGTTGCATTAAAGTCTCTGCAACAACAAGTCCTCCTTGCTACCATTTACCTCACCAAGCTTTCCTCGGTACTTGGTCTTTTGCCAAGCCCTTGGTTCTCTATCTCTGGAACCTCTTTTGAGCACGTCTCTCTACTCCTTCTAGGCTTCAACTCATCTGCATATTCTAATAACACAATTGTCCTCATGTATTTCAATCACAATGAAATACTTGGTTCTGACCACCTCTTCTTTCACTTAGAAAGTCTTATCATCTTCCTTCATTACTTAGAAATTATACCCACATCCTCTATGGAATTGCCCTTATGATCTTCTTGTGAGTTGCAACTATACCTCTGCAGTAACAAGTCTCCTTCTTGCTACATATGCCTTACTAAGCTTCTCTCCTCTGAGCTCAGTCTTCTAACATTTCTCTGGTTATTTCCTCTGGAACCAATTGAGCACTCCTTGTTCTAGGTTGCTACAATCTTCTCACCTTATTTTTTGTTACCTATATATCAATATAAAGACCACACACTCTCCAATCTTCAAACAAAATCAAAATAAGAACATACCATCTCACCTTCAAGACTTCTGCATGATCTTGTTCTACCATTCACCTCCATTTTGAATGGATTGTCCTCTATTCCCTTGCATCTACAATTCTTCCAATATTCTGCTATACCTTACCTTTGTGTGCTTACTATTTTTCAGATTAGAATCTGATCTTCTTTTACTTGCTTTCATCACCATTCGCCTATATACACACCTTCAAAACATAACCTGTTCTAAATTCTTTTCAATGAAATTTTCTCACAAAATCTCTCTGTGTTGCTTTAATATCAAATGTTTCAACCACAATTCTGCTCTGATACCAAAATGACATAGGAAAAGCCGGCAATACCCACAGTATGCATATAAAATTCATAATCTCATCTGTCCCAGGAATTTAAATGACTTGCCTGGTCAAACCTTCATTACTTAAGGTTCAAGGCCCCTTAATTGGTCTCATGTGGAATGAGTTAATAACTAACTCCAGCCTAACCCTTTGGTAATCCTTTTCTGCGGGTCCTTATAACTCAACCCTTCAACGTTGGTTACAACTGTGGTTAATTCTATAACCGCGCATATTAATCAAACCCCACTCTATGTGCCAACTCATCCTTTATCGCGATCTCAGAGTTCAAAGGACTCAATAGAACATGCATTCAAGATTCTCAACTTGCGATATGCAATTTCCCTTTCCACCATTGATTTCGTCCACCAGATCAACGGATGTCATAATCTCGCATCACACCAACTTGTGACTTCATCGCCTCTCGCATGTGATATGTGATAACACAACCGGACTTCAAATAACATAGAACCACACTTATAACCTTCTCAGGTCCTCTCTCCACAAATCTTATCGCTCAATCTCCACCGTCGATCTTACATTCAATCCGATGGCTGATATCTTCCCCGATCAACAAAGTTTCTTGGTGATCCTATGCCATAGATCAAAACTCATTCGATCCAATGGTCTGTAGTGATATCACATTGGGAACTTGCGTGATGTTTAACTGCCTCACAGAGCTGATATAGATTATAAACCTTAACCTATAAAAGTTTGGGTCCATTCAAAGATTATCGTCTGATGATCTTTATGGCCGATATCCATTAGATAATAGAATCAATCAAATTCTACGGTCTACAGCCCTTCCACTGATACACGAACTATCAAGCTCTCAAGCCCCATAGTTGACTATGATGTCAGGATTCGAATTTTGCGGCCGAAGGCTAATAACAATTGCGGGCCCTCAACCGTGATCAAGGCATCTCGTACTCTCTACCCCCGTTGCGGTTACTAATCACCGTCGATCTGATAGTCCAAATCGATTCCTCCTTTCACCATCCACAAGTAATTGGATTGAATCTCCACCGTTCATTTCTTTTACTTATATGGTACGACTTAATCTTGGTCACCCATCACCTTCAGCCTCGTTCGTTGATCTTCAGATACAACGACTCCTATGCATCGTTCCTCATTTCTTCACCCTTTTCTTTACTTCATTTTTATGTCGATTCTTCTGCGGTTTCGCTTTCTTCAGGGTTCTGCTCCTTCAGTCTTCTGCATCACAACTTCCTCCTTAACTTCATTCTTGCCTTTATGCTCCTCCACCTTCACTGTAAAACTAAAGGCTTCCTCCTGTATTGTCGATGTGCCCAAAGTTGTTGTTGGCATTATGATTCTGGTTTGGCTCCATGGTATAGGTGTTGTACTTGATGGCAACTCACTCAAGTGGAAAAACTCTGTTCAGGCTCTCAAAATGATGGAAAATAAGAGGTTCGCAGGTGCATCATTCAAAAGGTGCGGACCTGCAGATTCGCCGTCCAGGAAGTGCGGACATACCCACAGGTTATCCATTCATACGGTGTGGTCCCCCAGTTCACTCACTCCAATGCAGAGAAGCGCGCTCACGTGGGGTTTCTTATGTTTGGCCCTTGGTATTTAGCCCGTCATTCATGATCCTATGGTTTTGGCCCATGGTATAGGATCTAAATTATTTGAACCCCTGTTTGGATCCCTTGTATTGGTTTTCGATCGTTTTGTCCCATGGTTTTAATAAGGGTTTGCCTATAAAAAGGAAAAGAGATCACTTGGCTAGACACTTGTAAAATTTGAATATCTTAAGATCTGAAAGTTTGGGTGATTGGTTTTAAAAGCTAGATCTAAATCAAGGAGAAAATTTAAGGCGAATCTATTGATAAGTCATGATCTCTCGGGTGCATGATCAGATCTGTGGATCTGGCTGTCTGTGGCACATTGGAGGACTGTTAATTTGGCCCTAATCAAAGGTTTACAGGCGATCCATGGCGTGAGTACAGGGGTACGCAGCGCAGGAGAAGGCGCAGTGCGGGGGTACGTAGCGCAGCAGAAGGCGCAGTGCGAGGTACGCAGTGCAAAAGAAGGCACAGTGCGGAGGTCCGCAGGGAAACAGAAGAACCAGTTGCGGAGATACACTGTCAGGCGAGCAGTGCAGGTGCGGATCTAAGCAGAGGTACGCAGGGCAGCAGAACGAACGGTGCAGAGATATGCAGAGCAGTAGACCAACCAGGTGGGGATCTGCGCAGTTTAGACACAGAAGAGCTACGTATTCGCAGGCCACTATTGGTGAAGTTGCGAACCTATCTTCAAACATTTGTTGGTTGTCTTTTATCTATTGCTACAGAGCTCTGGGTTTAGATTTCTGGTATTACTTTTCTGTTTATAGCATTCTGAGAAGTTGGGTGCTTCATTGGTTGATTGTATAATGAGATTGGGTGATTTGCATGTACTTGATGATTATTTGATCTTCTTGGATCCAGTTTGAAAATTAATGAAACGTGGTCCTTAAAGAAGTAAAAGAGCAAAGGGGGTTGTAGCTCCCTTCCAGGAGAGACTGGAAAACGAGAGAGAGTTGTAGCTCTCTGCAGGTTGCAACCTGCGTACTGGTAAAAGACTGCACCAGTACAAAATCCTTGTAAATGAAGTTTCTAATTGAAAGAAGATAGAGACATATTGCAGTAGGTGGTTTTCACCCACATTGGGTTTCCACCTTATATCTGGTGTTCTTTGGTGTGCCTATCTTTTTGTCTTGTTCTTGTTCATTATTATATGGCACTGACATACAAATTAATGATCAATATCTGAAGAATAAATTAAAGTATAGATCTGGAAGGTATATTGAAAAGAATTTGATAATACTGATTCACCCCCCCTCTCAGTATTATTTCCAACAATTGGTATCAGAGCCAGGTTCTTCAAAAGAAGCTTGATCGCTTGAAGAAAGATCTTTCATCATGAGCAACTACGATAGGGAAGCATCAATCAGACCACCGATTTTTGATGGGACAAACTTCGTTTAGTGGAAGGTAAGAGTTACTGCCTATCTTCAATCTCTTGGTACAGAAGTCTGGGATATCATAGATACAGGGTATACTTTTCCATCCGCAACTCCTACAGATCAGGCTAAGAAGAAGAAATATGAAACAAATGCAAAGGCGGTCAATACTCTATTAGGATGCCTATCTCAATCAGAATTTGTCAAGGTAATGCAGTTTAAATCTACAAAAGAGATATGGGACAAGATTGTTTTGAGCTATGAAGGAGATGATCAGGTAAAACGGGCAAAAATTCAAACCCTCAGGATTCAGTATGAAAATCTCAGAATGTATAATGATGAAAGTGTGGCTAACTATTTTCTTCGTGTAGATGAGATTGTTAATTGTATGAAAAATTTGGGTGAAGAAATAAAAGAGGCTGTTGTGGTTGAAAAAGTTCTAAGATCTTTGTCCCCTAGGTTTGAATCTAACGTTTCTGCAATAGAAGAAAAAGAGAATCTACAAAGCCTTAAAATGTCACAGCTGCACGGAATTCTAACTGCTTATGAAATAAGGAGGTCCATCAGACAGGAGAGAAGCTGCCTTCAAGGCTTCAAGCAAAGGAGAGTACTATGAGTCAGGACACGTGTCAGAAGAAGAAAAAGAATCAAATTTTGTTAGAAATCTTCAACGGGGTACTGGTCGTTTCCGAGGTAAGTTACCTTTCAAATGCTTTGTTTGTGGAAGAGTCGGTCACTATGTTGCCAAATGTCCTCACAAGGATAAGATCGACAAAGGGGAGGAACCTGTTAGATGGAACAAGAAACAGAATGCAACTAAGAAAAGTTACTACACTCATGAAGACAGTGATGGCCTATCAAATAGTGACGAAGATGAAAGAGGTAATGATTATAAACTTTTAATGGCCTTTGAAGATGATGATTACATGGACGCTATAGATGTAGATGGTTTTTATGAAGAGATTTCTCGACTCAAAATATGTTTAGAAGAAAAAGATATAATCATTGATACTTTGCAATTTCAACTTGATGAAAAAGAAAAATCTCTTGAGAAGTTAGAATGTGAAATTTTTGGCCTTAGAAAAGAAATTGAGAAAACAAAGGTTCTTAATCTTAAATTTGTTAAAGGATCTGAAACTCTGGATGAGATTATCAATGTACAACATTCTCCTCTAATCAAGACAGGTCTGGGTTATAATGGAGAAACATCTCAAGCATCCACCTCAAAGAGTTATCTTGATGTAGCAAGGAGGAATGAGAAAAAGCCCAATGGAGATCACCAGGTAAGGCAGGGACGAATTACATCAAGAACAAACAAATACTACCAGGTAAACCAGGGGCAATCCATCTTAAGGGTGAACAAAAGCTACAACTAGCCACAAGTAAAAACTTCTCAATTTGCTTCAAGAATGGGTGACAATAGAAATTACAATCATTTGGCTGGTAGATTTGATAATCGCAGAAGTTTCTTCAATGGCAAATGTTTCTCTTGCCATAACTTTGGTCACAAAGCAGCTCAATGTGTTTCTTATAAGACAATCATGACTAGAGAAGCTCAAAAACAAAGAAGTATGACTGGGATTACGAAAAGGACCTATAACAACTTTTCTGCCCTTGAAAATGAAATTGAATGTTCCATTTGAAATAACTTTGGTCATGAAGATTTTGAATGCAGGAGTAGGTTTCGGCAGACAAAGGAACAAGCCTCAAGCACCAGAACATGGAGAATAAAGGAACCACAAACAGAAAGATGTGGGATAGCTTTTTATGTAGAAGGAAAAGAAAATCTATGGTACATCGACAACGGATGTTCGAAGCATATGACAGGTGATAAAGAAAAACTTGAACCATATACTGCTTTAGAAAAGGGAAAGAAAGTTTCTTTTGGAAATGATACCCCTGCAGCCATAAAAGGAAAAGGCACCGCTCAGTTGAAAGGAAAGGTCGAAGCTGGAAATGTTTTGTATGTTGATGGCTTGAAGCATAATCTACTAAGTGTCAGTCAGATGTGCGATCAAGGAATAGAGGTAATATTTCGATCAAATGGATGTAGTGTTCATGATCTTGATACAGGAAAAACAGTGATCAAAGGCAGAAGAACCCCAAATAATCTATACATATTTGAGGAAGGACAACAACAATGCTATTTGAGCCAGGATCATGAACATTGGTTATGGAACCGGAGGTTGGGGCATCTAAGCTTTTCACAAATAAGGAAAGCATGCAAATACCAGGCTGTTCGTGGTCTTCCAGATATCAAAATTCTAGACAACACCATATGCAAATCATGTCAATTTGGTAAGCAAACCAGAACTAACTTCCCTGAGAAGGAAGGATCAGCCAGCAGGCCTCTTGAAGTAGTCCATACAAATGTATGTGGTCCATTTAGGACAAGGTCACCTCGAGGAGAAGAATACTTTATATTATTCATTGACGACTTCTCCAGGATGGTTTGGTTGGGACTTATGAAACACAAGGACGAAGCATTCGAAAAATTCAAATCTTTCAAAGCCTTGGCTGAAAACGAATCAAATCACAAAATTAAGTGCCTCAGGTCTGACAGAGGTGGGGAGTTTACCTCAAATGAATTTTTTGATTTTTGTGAAGAACATGGAATAAGAAGGGAATTCTCTACAGCTAGGACTCCTCAGCAAAATGGAGTGGTGGAAAGGATGAATAGAACGGTCCAACAAATGGCTCGTGCTATTCTTGATGAGTCTGGGACTCCTGCAACCTTCTGGGGTGAAGCTGCTTTTGCTACGGTTGTTATTCTCAACAAAACAAATGTCCGAGTGAACAGCACTCAAAGTCCTCATGAGCTCTGTTATGGTGAGACTCCTTCGGTAAAGCATTTCAAAATTTTTGGAAGTAAATGCTATATTAAGAATAATGATGAACAGCTTGGAAAACTTGAACCTAGAGCAGATGAAGGCATTCTCCTTGGTTATTCTCCCCACAGCAAAGCATATAAGTGCTACAATAAAAGACTTGGAAGAATTGTTGACAGCATTGATGTAGTGGTTGATGAAAAAGGATACACTCCTAGGCAAGTAAATTATGAAAATATCGAAGAGGATGAAGACTACTCTCCAAATCAGATTGATGATGAAGAAGAACCTCAAGAGGCACCAGAGGAATAGATAAGGATAGAAGAGAAGACTCCATCCAGGTACGTTCAGAATAATCATCCAGAATCTTAGATTTTGGGGTAGAAAGAGGCAGGTGTACAAACAAGAAGAACAATTGCAGAAGCCTCAAGCTATTTGGCATTACTCTCCTCCACTGAACCACAAAATGTAAGAGAGGCATGCAAAGATGAATGCTGGGTCAAGGCAATGGATGAAGAACTTGAGCAGATCGAAAAGAACAACACTTGGGAGTTGGTTCCTAGACCAAAAGATAAGAATGTCATAGGGACAAAATGGATCTTCAAAAATAAGTTGAATGAAAATGGGGAAGTGATTAGAAACAAGGCCAAACTTGTTTGTAAAGGTTATGCTCAACAAGAAGGAATAGACTTTGAAGAAACTTTTGCTCCCGTTGCTAGACTTGAGGCCTTTCTGAATGGAGACTTAGAAGAAGAAGTGTACATTGAGCAACCAGATGGGTTCATCCTTGGGAATGATCCAAATCTTGTATGCAGACTAAAAAAGGCTCTCTATGGTCTTAAACAGGCTCCAAGGGCTTGGTACTACCGCTTGGACAAATATCTTCATCAACAAGGTTTTTCAAAGGGATCAGCAGATAGCAATCTTTATATAAAAATTGAAAATGACAAATTGCTAATACTTGTTGTGTATGTAGATGATATTATCTTTGGCAACAATGAAGAAGCTATGAGTCAAAGCTTTGCCTTGGTGATGCAGAAAGAATTCGAAATGTCTTTGCTTGGAGAATTGACATATTTTCTTGGACTGCAAATTCAACAAAATGAAGGCGGGATCTTCTTGTCTCAAACCAAGTATCTCAAGCAGATTTTGAAGAAATATGGCATGGAAGATGCAAAACCAGTATGTACCCCCATGGTCACAGGATGTAGCCTCAGTGCAAATGATGAATCAACAACAGTGCATCAACCAACCTACAAATCTATGATTGGAAGTCTTCTTTATTTGACAGGTACCCGACCAGACATCATGCATGCAATGGGAATAGTTGGAAGTGTTGGAGAGGTAAATCCCCTCTACGGATAGAGGCGATCCCTACTAGCCCAGCAAGGGTCTAGCAACAATCACACAATGCTGCCATGCATGTTCCTAATTACAATTAAACAAGAGGTAAAGAGCACCTACTTGGATTCCAGCGCTGTCGTTTGACGAAGAGATGCTGCCTTCGCTCCTTCGCTTTGGCTGGTCACAATCCTCCGCGATCCCCGCGAACAGACACCTGCACACACGAAGAGGAAACAAACGCAAGCGTGAAATCTAATAAAAGCAACCATACATCGGTCAGAAAAGATGTAATTCACATTTAATCATTGCGTGTACAAATGAGAATGGAACAATAATAGCAGTCATCTATTATTAATCAAGACAGAGAAGAGTACAACCAAATGTTCTGACGTCGGTATCCTTCTCAGGAGGGGCCAGTCAGCAAGCGTCTCAAGCATTCACCTTTGGAAATGATTCTCCCAAGACAAGAAACTCTCTCTCACACAAGCAACACAAAAGAACCTTCCCTAAGCTACCAATCACTTCCACACCTAGCACACCAAATACCTATAGTAGCAGCAATCTGAGCACTATAAGCTCTATACAATCCAAGCTATTCCAAAACTAGCTGCTCATGGTAATGGTGGAAGTTTATATAGGAGAAGGAACCTCCTAAAAGGGTGGAAGGATGAGCTTATCCTTGAGGGAAATGGTTACAAAGGGTCGAACAGACATGCCATAGAAGGGAGTCGATACTCACAAAGCCAACAACCACACCTGGAGTTATCTAGAAGGCTGGCTGTTGGAACAAATTCGCCCAAACAGGATCAGCGCGGATTATAAGGCAACTGACGCGCTGATGTCACGCCTCAATAACTGGGAAAGTCATGTCAGCGCGACCCAATACAAAGGAGAGGTGCGCTGGCTCATAAAATGCGACCAGCGCGGAAAAATGATGTGCTTCCGCGCTGGCAGCGCACTGAAAACATCAAGAGCTGCCGGTCAGCGCGGATATTTTAGAAACAGACGCGCTGATGAGGAAAACTTTGGAAAAATGGGTTTTGAACTAGTTCAGAAGGCATGGACTTGATTATTGTGAATTCTTGACACAGTAGGGTGACTGACAGGGAGACAGTGACAAATTACTGTGTAACAGATTCCCCCTAAAGCATGAAGACCAAGAGAGTGGGAGGGGTGAAATGCTTTACAACACTTTGCCGAACTGGAACACCACCAGGAAGGACCGAAAATCTCTGATAATCAAGTACATGCAGTCTAGGCATGGGCGCAGCCATCCAAAAGACATACGAAAAGGTCTGTGGAATGGACGAAGCCACCCAGCTAAAGAGACCAGAATAACGATAAGGTATGGTCGCAGCCATCCATGAAGACTCAGGTATGGGCGCAGCCATCCATCAATGAGTCATGTAATGATCATCCACAAAATCGCAACCTGGACCATAACAGACATGGATCCAGGGTCTTGCGCTCCATCTTGTCTGAACAAAGTACAAGTCCAAGCATGTGAATACATGAGTTGAAGTCGAACACGCATGAACATCGTCTGATCACCAGTCAATGATGAAAACTGTTAACAGACGCGAGAGGTACCACCAATAATGACAATGGCCCTCAAGGTACTATAGGTACAATCTGTGGCATGTGAATCAATGAGCTGGTGTCGAACACCCACGGAATCATTCGATCGGAGGCCAATGATGAAAACCTCGCGTCGAACATGAAGAACCTGCCATTGAGGCATGCAGGCTCCAAGGCACCTGAAGGGAGTCTCTAAGTCACCTTCCTGGATAATGAGCTGAAGTCGACAGGAAGTGACCTTGATCAAAGGTGGGCCATAATGTTTCCCACATCATCGACGCGAGACAGAGGAAGGATGATTTGTGTGAGATAGCAGATGAGGTTGTATTATTGCAGAGGTCAACTTCTCCTGAACATATCGGCGGCACTATAACGGATTTGGCAGTATTTGACATCAAATGAGCAGAGGTCATGGTGACAGGGCAATGAGCAGATGAGAGGTCAAAACAGGGTAACCCAAACCCACGGAGGCTAATGTGAAACGAGATGAGATATCCCCACCCAGACATGAATGCAGACTAGTGCCATGTTCAAGAGCGACATACTGCCGACACGACAATTATTACAGTTCCATTTTCCCCACCATTTCTGGCAGGTACCCCGGTTATTTTTGGATGACAAGCTTGACGGGGGTAGCATATGCTTGAAGAATGTCATTTCGACAATGCCCGATGTCATCAAGTGTTTAACGAGCCTGACAAAGGAAAAACTCGGCGTCTTTTCTTGTTTAGAGAGTCTGAAAAGACAGCGGAAAAGGAGACTCCAAGGGGGTCCTTTTTCGTACAGTTGTGTCTCTCGAGCCCGAAAAAGTATAAAAAACTGCTCGAAAGAACCGCCCGACCATTACGATCGAGGAGTACTTTTCGTAAGTAGTGACTTCGACCCGAAAAAGTAGAAAAGCGGTCGGAAGTACGTCGTTTTGGAGCCAATAACAAGTGCGAAACGACAAACACCCGGCAATCTTTTTAGTTTAAACGGTCAAAAAAAGAGCTTTAAAAGCGACCACCTCTCATTTTTTAACGAGTCGAGAGGGGGACTCGGCAATCTTTTCATCTTTAAATGGTCAGAAAAGAGCTGAAAGCAGACCTCCATTTTTATTCTCTTTAATGAGTCAAAAAGGGAAAAATACTCGGCAATCTTTTCATATTTTACGAGTCAGAAAAGAGCTTAAAGGCGACTCGTCCTAGAGGAACGAGTGGTATAAAAGGTAGCAACTGGTTCCGGCAATGGTGGAACTGCTCAAAACATGTAATGGTCAAGAGGCAGGCTAATAAAACCACTCATCGCTGCGGTTCCTCAGGAAAGGATAAACAACCAAGTGAGAGCATATGATCGGCCAAAGAGATGGTAGCAATGGAATG
Organism: Pinus tabuliformis; assembly: GCA_031772625.1. Lineage (NCBI taxonomy): Eukaryota > Viridiplantae > Streptophyta > Pinopsida > Pinales > Pinaceae > Pinus > Pinus tabuliformis. Next base: position 1,594,424,662 of record CM062820.1, on the reverse strand, counting down.
AAACAACCAAGGCTCATCTAGCAGAATTTAGCAGATAAAGATAGCAATCACGAGATGTAAAATGGGTATGGGTTCATTTTTACACAAGCTTGAACCATGGAGAACTTTGCTTGGATTCGGTTTCATGTTTACACAAGCTTGAAACGAAAAACTATGCTTGTTATAAGCTCGCATGCCCCCAGCATAATGACGCACATCGAGGTACATGCCCCCCAAGCTTCATTGCATTCAACAAAGTGGATGGAATGAAGGTTCACTCTCGAGATCGATGAAAGACTCGACTTGTATTTTACGAGATCTTAATCAAAAGACTCGATTTTGAAATGGAGGTGTTTCATTTTTTAATGAGGTTGACACAGTAAAAGAACTATCCTCATAACCCTTGTTTCATTTTTTAACGAGCTTGACACAAGATCAGGAACTATGCTCCGACCAGACCCAATTTCATTTTTTAGGGAGCTTGACATAGGAAAGTGAACTATGCTCCATCCAGACTTCATCATAATGAACGGGAAGTGGAGGCCCCCAAGAAAGTGGCTCCGGAGGGAAAGATGACATCTTGGAAATCAGGACCTAATGCCCCCAGGACACTATGCACGATGGTGTCATCACTGGGTACGGGCACGGGGTAGGTGGCCACATAGTTGATTTGCGGCGAGGCAGATGCAACTTGTGGATGAAAGCCAGGAGGGAAGGACGAGTGCGCCGGAGGGGCTTGTGGACGAACGAACGATAATTGATCGAACGTCACGATTCTTCCATCGTGTGGAAAACAAACCACACGGAAAAGTGAAGAAACAAGGGCTCCCATGGCATAAACATAATCACGACCAAGGAGAAAACTGAAGTCTAAAGAACCTTGGGTAACTGAGATGTCTATATAGACAGTCTTGCCCCCCAAAGTAATAGGAAACTTTGGAAGGATCCCTAATGGCTGACTCGTTCCTCCGTCAAACGCGGTGAGATGCGGTGCGACAGGTACAAGTGATGGGGAACCCAAAGCTCGCCAAGTAGTAACGGGCATAAGACTAACCGATGCTCCTTCGTCTAACACAGTGCCAGGCAGCGCCTTATTGGAAGCATAGGCGGTGACCCAGAAAGGCACGTGGGATGGAAGGGGAGGGGTAGTCAAACGACTCCAATCAAAGGAAATGACCGAACTACTTGGTGGGGGAACCATATGGTTGCCCCCCTGCTCAGAAAGAACCGAATCGAAATTCTCTGGAGAGGTTTCAGGAGAACCTTTATCAAGCTCAGGAGAATCTGAGGAGACGAGAGGAACATGAGAATTTGGCTCTTCCGAAACAGAGTGCTTGAGAGGAGGTGAACTCGAATCAACACCCTTTCCGACCAACGACGGGTCTGGAACAGACTCGGAACAGCCAGGTTCGGGAAGAGGGGCCTGGACAAAAGGGGAATCTGAAGCGATCTCTTTGTCAGCAGGGGTGCGATCTACAGCTGTGGAAAGACGTTGATAACCAGCAGGAAATGGATTCGGAGGAGCAGCAAGACTTTCCAACACAGCAGAGGCTTTATCCATGAGGGGACAAAGGTGAAGGGGATGTTTGCCTTTACAAAGTCGACAGGGGATTTGAAACTTCCCTTTCTCCTTACCATTCCCAACTGATGAGGTAGCATCGCCATGATCATTAGTGGACGATGAAGGGCGGGCCGGATCGTGAGACCAAACTTCTAATACCCTGGGAATGCCAGGACAATCACGAAGCAGATGGTCCTCCTTGCATAATCGACAAGGAAACTTGACCTTCCGCCGAGGGGCAGAAGGTGACCCGACTTCTGGTATACTTGAGGGGATAGCTGGACTTGAGGGGGGGACTGTGTGTGTAAGCTCTCCCTTATGAGACTTCTTCCTCTTGGTCTTCTTCTTCTTCTTCTTAGCCACCTGGTTACCCGCACCGAGAGTTTCACCAGGCGAAGTACAAGAGGAAGACATAGAAGTAGGCGTCGAAGGGGAGAGATCCACCTTAGGATCAACATGACGTTGTTCAGGTGGAGGGACTGATGGACTAACAGCTGATACGGTAGGGACCAAAGAGGTTGAAAACAACCACACAGGCAACCCGACAGTTAACCCTGGTAGGGACAACATCGCCATATACGGAGCACCAACATTCCCAAGAGGAGGGAATTGTCCTGGGTTCCCATCAAAGGGGGAACCTGGGTTAGTGAATCCTGGAAAAGTTGCCATAGCAAACGAAAACGAAACCTACTCAAGCTAACGCACACAAGATCTAACCAGGTGATGTTATCGTGGCCGAATAAACTTTTAAGACACAAGAACCAAACTTGACCTTTTCATGTTTCAAGAGTCGAGAAAAGGACGAAAAGATGACTCCAGTCTCCTTCGAATGTTTAATGAGCATGAAGTGACAAGACGCTCACAGGCACCTTTTCATTTAGGGAGTCCGAAAAGGATCAAAAGTGACTGCTCTGGAGACTCTAGGTATAGGGTTTACCAAGCGATCCGTAAAACTGCTTATACACCTTAGCAATCGTATGAGAGCCAAGGACTTTCCGTACTGCAGTCAATCTTCCCGAATGCTGTGTTCGGTGCGTTACGGTTCACAAGGCGGCAGACTCGGCTTCCTATGGATAAAGGATAAAAGCCTAGTGGGGTCTCCCTATATACGCGACGGTACGTGGGAGCGCAGTCCGTGTTAGACCACTATCGAGTCACAGGAGGAGGAATCACCCAACCGTAATGTGAAACAATAGTGACTATGTTTAAAGATGCCGGAACACGTCTCTAACCTAGACCTCTAGATATTTGCGTTTAGTTCCAATGCGTTTTTAGGTTAATTCAGTTCATTTTATGGTTGATCTTGAAATTAAGTTTCGATTTCAGGCCCTATCGTATGTTCTCTCACAATTACCTAGATGCAAACTACATGCCAAAGAATATCATTTTGTTCGATGAACTCTAGCTATGAGAAGGTAAAGAATTTTTTTTGATCAAACAAAATGAACACAAGCAATCAAACAACCTAATGCAGCTAAAAGCAAGGAAAGGAAACTTTTCTTTTGAAAATGCGAATCAATGAAATGTTCTTTTCCTTTTCAATTATCAAAAGCAAAGCTACTAGTTTGATTTTCTTTCAATGGCACAAAGCATCTAAGTGAATTTGGAGGAACAGGAACACCAAGCAAATCACTTAAGGAAAGCACACAAAGTTCCCAAAAACCCAACAAAGATTTTCAAATCAAAAGGAAAACTAAGTTCTGCACGAGCTATGTGATCTAAGCTCGGCGAGACAAGCAAGGATTGCAAGCAAAGAGGAAGCGAAAACCACTCGGAAACACAGCCCAAAACACTTCAACAATCATTGAACAAGTGCATAAACAAATCTGAAGTTGGCTGGTCAAACAAGCAAACAAGATCCCTAAGGAAGGCTTGACACACACACGGCCACTAGATGCCCTAGGGCTAGAGTGCGAAATCAATGGAGAAAAGTGAACACCCGAAGGATGAGAGTTACAACCAGTCAGTTAGAGACTCAACACAATCCAGCAACTGTAAAGGTGATGGCGAAAACACAAACCAAGCAGTGAAAGCAAAGAGGAAGGTATTTGCAAAATCGAAAAATGAGCAAAACGAAACCCTGTGGAACAAGACTTCGCAAGCAAGCGGCTCAGAGTTCAGATGGTGAAAAACAAGCCACAAACCAAGTGGAGAGAAGAGGGGAAAGCTAAAGGAACAGGTTCAGGAGGCTGATCTGGACAAAAACAGGTTTTACAGGATCAGCGCGGGTGGCCTTCAGCAACTCGGCGCTGACAGGAGGTGTCCCGCAGCAACTTTGTGACGTCAGCGCGGAAATACACGGGTAAAGCGCACTGTCTCAGAAAAACGAGGTCAGCGCGACTATTAATCACACAGACGCGATGACAGGGAGGACAAAGAAGCAAGTGTGCGACGTCAGCGCGGAAGCACACAGATAAAGCGCGCTGTCTCTGAAAATGAGGTCAGCGCGACTATTGATGGTACAGGCGCGATGACAAGGACAACACAAAAGAAGGGATGCGACGTCAGCACGTCTGTTTTGAATTAAAGCGCGCTGAGGGTAAAAAGCCAGTAAAACCAAAGCGAAAACTTCCCAAACCAAAGGTAAAGACCTTTTAACAGTTGAAACACTTCCCAGATGCACCCAGAAAGTTTATAAACAGAGAAACAATCCCAAAATCTCGACAAGAGAGAACAATCAAATTCAAACACACAAGTGGACTCAAGAGACAAAAAGGCTGATCCCCAGCGGAGTCGCCAAATTGTTGGAGAGGTAAATCCCCTCTACGGATAGAGGCGATCCCTACTAGCCCAGCAAGGGTCTAGCAACAATCACACAATGCTGCCATGCATGTTCCTAATTACAATTAAACAAGAGGTAAAGAGCACCTACTTGGATTCCAGCGCTGTCGTTTGACGAAGAGATGCTGCCTTCGCTCCTTCGCTTTGGCTGGTCACAATCCTCCGCGATCCCCGCGAACAGACACCTGCACACATGAAGAGGAAACAAACGCAAGCGTGAAATCTAATAAAAGCAACCATACATCGGTCAGAAAAGATGTAATTCACATTTGATCATTGCGTGTACAAATGAGAATGGAACAATAATAGCAGTCATCTTTTATTAATCAAGATAGAGAAGAGTACAACCAAATGTTCTGACGTCGGTATCCTTCTCAGGAGGGGCCAGTCAGCAAGCGTCTCAAGCATTCACCTTTGGAAATGATTCTCCCAAGACAAGAAACTCTCTCTCACACAAGCAACACAAAAGAACCTTCCCTAAGCTACCAATCACTTCCACACCTAGCACACCAAATACCTATAGTAGCAGCAATCTGAGCACTATACACTCTATACAATCCAAGCTATTCCAAAACTAGCTGCTCATGGTAATGGTGGAAGTTTATATAGGAGAAGGAGCCTCCTAAAAGGGTGGAAGGATGAGCTTATCCTTGAGGGAAATGGTTACAAAGGGTCGAACAGACATGCCATAGAAGGGAGTCGATACTCACAAAGCCAACAACCACACCTGGAGTTATCTAGAAGGCTGGCTGTTGGAACAAATTCGCCCAAACAGGATCAGTGAGGATTATAAGGCGACTGACGCGCTGATGTCGCGCCTCAATAACTGGGAAAGTCATGTCAGCGCGACCCAATACAAAGGAGAGGTGCGCTGGCTCATAAAATGCGACTAGCGCGGAAAAGTGATGTGCTTCCGCGCTGGCAGCGCACTGAAAACATCAAGAGCTGCCGGTCAGTGCAGATATTTTAGAAACAGACGCGCTGATGAGGAAAACTTTGGAAAAATGGGTTTTGAACCAGTTCAGAAGGCATGGACTTGATTATTGTGAATTCTTGACACAGTAGGGTGACTGACAGGGAGACAGTGACAAATTACTGTGTAACAGGAAGATTTCAAGAAAATCCAAAGGAAACTCATCTTCAGGCAGTGAAGAGAATTTTCAAGTACCTTCAAGGAACTCAAAACTATGGCTTATGGTATCCTAGAGATACAGATCTCACACTTCATGCTTATACATATGCAGATTGGGCCGGAAGCGTGGATGACAGGAAGAGCACAAGTGGTGGTGCATTCTTTATGGGTTCCAGATTAGTATCTTGGTTCAGTAAGAAACAGAGTTCGATTGCTTTATCTACAGCTGAAGCGAAATATGTGGATGCTGCATCTTGCTGCACTCAACTCCTTTGGATGATGCAGACCTTGCAGGATTTTCAGATCACTTGTACTCCACCTATCTCCATATTATGTGATAATACAAGTGCAATCAACATTTTAAAGAACCCAGTCATGCATTCAAAGACCAAGCACATACCGATCAAGTATCACTTTCTCAGGGAACAAGTGCTTGAACAAAAGGTCAAGTTGGAGTATGTTCCTTCTAAGGAACAAGTTGCTAATATACTCACCAAACCATTGCCCAGGGAGACCTTTGAATACCTCATGTAAAAGCTGGGGGTTGTTGATGCATCATCTTGTTGTTGAATCTCATCTGTTTCAGAGATTGTTGGCTGTACGCAAGTTTCATATGGGGTATACGCGTACATTTGCTGGGTTGCGGATTGGTTGAAGACCGAATGGCACAGGTTCAAGGGGAGCATATATTCTTCTAATAATGCATTGTTGGCATTATGGTAGAAGATCTCAGAGGAAGTACAGAAGGAGAACATGGATGCTGATCTGAATATTGTTGCAATATGTCTCTATCTCCTTCACGGTCATTTATGGTGTATGGTGGATTATGGTTCTTCTTGAAGAAATTTTTCTTTTGCAGATCTGATCTATAGTCAGGGGGAGCATGATCAGCAAAGCAAAGGCCTAAGCATGTTCTCAGGGGGAGCATAACCCTTTGCCCTTGATGTCAAAGGGGGAGAATGACATTGAGGATCTTGAGGTTGCCATCAAGTCCAAAGGGGGAGATTGTTGGCATTATGATTCTGGTTTGGCTCCATGGTACAGGTGTTGTACTTGATGGCAACTCACTCAAGTGGCAAAACTCTGTATAGGCTCTCAAAATGATGGAAAATAAGAGGTTCACAGGTGCATCGTTCAAAAGGTACGGACCCACAGGTTCACCGTCCAGGAAGTGCAGACATACCCGCAGGTCATCCGTTCATAAGGTGCGGTCCCCCAGTTCACTCACTCCATTGTAGAGAAGCACGCTCACGTGGGGTTTCTTATGTTTGGCCCTTGGTGTTTACCCCGTCATTCATGATCCTATGGTTTTGGCCTGTGGTATAGGATCTAAATTATTTGAACCCCTATTTGGATCCCTTGTATTGGTTTTCGATGGTTTTTTCCCATGGTTTGAATAAGGGTTTGCCTATAAAAAGGAAAAGAGATAACTTGGCTAGACACTTGTGAAATTTGAATATCTTAAGATCTGAAAGTTTGGGTGATTGGTTTTAAAAGCTAGATCTAAATCAAGGAGAAAATTTAAGGTGAATCTATTGATAAGTCGTGATCTCTCGGGCGCATGATCAGATCTGTGGATCTGACTGTCTGTGTCACATTGGAGGACTGTTAATTTGGCCCTAATCAGAGGTTCACAGGCGATCCACAGCGTGAGTGCGGGGGTACGCAGCGCAGAAGAAGGCACAGTGCGGGGGTACACAATGCAGCAGAAGGCGCAGTGCGGGGGTACGCAGCGCAGCAGAAGGTGCAGTGTGAGGTACGCAGCGGAGAATAAGGCACAGTGTGGAGGTACGCAGGGAAACAGAAGAACTAGTTGCGGAGATACGCTGTCAGGCAGGCAGTGCAGATGCGGATCTAAGCAGAGGTACACAGGGCAGCAGAATGAACAGTGTGGAGATACGCATAGCAGTAGACCGACCAGGTGCGGATCTGTGCAGTTTAGACACAGAAGATCTGCGAGTATTCGCAGGCCACTATTGGTGAGGTTGTGGACCTATCTTAAAACATTTGTTCGCTATCTTCTATCTATTGCTGCAGAGCTCTGGGTTTAGATTTCTGGTATTATTTTTCTGTTTACAACATTCTGAGAAGTTGGGTGATTCATTGGTTGATTGTATAAGGAGATTGGGTGATTTACATGTACTTGATGATTATTTGATCTTCTTGGATCCAGTTTGAAAATTAATGAAACTTGGTCCTTAAAGAGGTAAAAGAGCAAAGGGGGTTGGAGCTCCCTTCCAGGAGATACTGGAAAACGAGAGAGAGTTGTAGCTCTCTACAGGTTGCAGCCTGTGTACTGGTAAACGACTGCACCAGTACAAAATCCTTGTAAATGAAGTTTCTAATTGAAAGAAGATAGAGACATATTGCAGGAGGTGGTTTTCACCCACATTGGGTTTCCACCTTATATCTGGTGTTCTTTGGTGTGCCTATCTATTTTTCTTGTTCTTGTTCATTATTATATGGCACTGACATACAAATTAATGATCAATATCTGAAGAATAAATTAAAGTATAAATCTGGAAGGTATATTGAAAAGAATTTGATAATACTGATTCACCCCCCCTCTCAGTATTATTTCCAACAGCCGTAACAGCTCTTTGTTCCTTGTCTCTGTATTTCACCTCTGGTTCTACACATGCAACTTCCATTACATAAAATTTGCTTCTAGTTCACACACAAGTTACAATTAAATTACTCCATACACACACATACACTCAGAATTGAGTTGTTTGTATTAATAAACAGGTATTTACACAGTTTCTTCCCTCAGGCCTAATTTCCAATATCAGTGGCATGTATTTCAAAATCTACTCGTAGGCTTACAATCAAACCTCTAACTACTAACTTGACTTGACTAACTAGCTAACCAACCCCTGACTATGCCTTTTAGGCTTACATTTATACAAAAGGATTCTACAACCAATTCCTTGTTTAGATCTAGAATCTTCTCAACAAAACCCTAAAATCTCTTCCTTATCTCTAAGGATCCTCTCTAATCCACAAAATTATGAATTAGCTCCTAATCTAAGATTTACAATTAATTCTCAATCTCTCAACTACCCTGATTCTCTTCTCCTACATTCGAGAATATTTACTAATATGCCTCACTATACTTAATTAAATCCCTATTCTAGCTTCTCTCATTAAAATCACTCAAAACATTAAGAATTACATTAATTCAAAACATAGGAAACCAACTTCCTTGAAAACACAAGACCCTCTATGTCTACTAAGATACAATGATATTATTGAGGTGAATGCTCCTGCTTCAATGACATAATAATAACAATATCATTTATGCAACCAACATGCTTCCATGTCAACATACACAATAATTCAACATGCATGCAGAATAACCATTCACGCATCAACCTACAAGCAAGCATGTTGGCCCATTAGGCCCTAGTGTTTTAACTTGGCTCTGATACCATATGTAAGGTCCCACCTTAGCAACCATCAATAGTATAGAGAAGTAAATGTCACATTGAATACTATTACTCAATTTTTATTTTTATTTATTTGTGTTTTACTCATAATATGACTAACTTAGCTACCATGTAATCATGTTCCTTCAACTATTTCAATGTAAGAATATAACATAAAAAGTGAGGGATAACTTTCCCTTAAGACCAGTTCCAAGACACATTTCCTCTCAAGTTTAAAAGATCTTAACATGTGCTCTTTCCATACTTATACATGAACTCTAAGTAAGAGTGGAAATAAATTCTACCATATTTCCATGTGTGAACATTAAGCTAGATCAACCTATTTGATTTCCTAGATTATGCTGAATAAGATTCATTTATTGACTCTTGATCTCATAACCACAAAAGTATTATACTTATTTTACAAAAATCACATAAAAGTGTATGAGCATTAACCTACCTATAGCAAGGTAACTAAGGGAAGAATATGTCTCTCTTCATCAATAAATCTAATAAATATGATATGTTTATGAAATATAACCACAAAAGATATTGACCCAACAACGTTTCCAATCTCATCAATTAAAATTCCCAATCCCAATTATTAAGGCAATGTTGCAATCATGAGAATTATATAATGAATGTTGAAACAAAAGAAACTATTGTTACTCATTCAGAAGCATGTTATTATTAAAAAAGTGTCATGTAAAACAATGAAACTGCATAAATTGGGCACAAGTAGTTGTTTTCTATAGTCATTGAAGCATAAGAATGCACCCATGAACACATGCAGCTCAGACAAAACTTATTATGCTCACTTGCACAAAATCCTACAAAAAGTCACTATAAAATTGTTTCCAACAAACACCCCCCCCCCCCCCCCCCCCCCCGCCCTTTGTTTTGAAAGATTTAGATAATAAAAGTAGCAACAATATTATTCTCTATTCACAATTCAACAAATTATTAAATTAATTCTCACGTCCATACCAAAAATTTGCAGACATAAAAATCTACATCCATCAAATAGTTTATTCATAAATTTCTAGTACATATAAACTACGGTAAGTAGGAATTTTACTCTAGCAATTTATATGCACAAAAACTATAGCCATTCATGTCTTTTGACAAACACTTTGCAAACATCCAATCTACAACCATTGAGGCATTTTGACAAACACTTTGCTAGCATGCAATCTAAAACCATTGAGGGATTTTTCCAAACACTTGGCAACAATGAATTTGAGATTCTTCTTCAACCTACTCAACTCATAAAATTTAGAAATTGAAAATTCAAATGTTGGCATCTTAAAACTGGGACTAAACAATCTTATTTTTTCATCAAAAACTCGAAAACATAATCATATAATTGACAACAACAATCTGTAAAATCGCCCAGATTTTCGATCTGGGTTCTGCAAAGTACCTTTTTTAGAATCAAATGGGGGGTTAAATGGTCAAATGGCATGAATACCCCCTAATGTTGAGCGGAAACGTAATTGAATGCTCCATAGATGTGATTTATTAAAACAACAATGACAAAAACATTCCTACTATCTCACTTATCACTTTGTCAAACACTTAGTGTGAAAACTTCATCTACAATTGTACATGAAAAAAAAACCTCAAATATACGATAATATGGTATTGTAGTCAACTCATGGCAACCTGCAATGGACAAAAATTTATTATAAAAAGAACTTGAAACTTTCGTAACACATTATTGTTTTAATCCCCCTGCATGTACATTCTCAACTATAATTGTCATTCATTATTGGTTAGCTCATAAATAAATCTATAAATATCTCATAAACATTCACAAGTAGCAATTTCAAATGAATTTTAAAGTTCTACAACACTTTTAAATTAATAATAAACTAAAATTTCAAGAATGCTTATGAACATACGTGGTAGTGTATTTATACAATTCCAAAAAGATGGGAATATGCTCCAACTCCAATGAGATTGTGCTCATGCTCCAATATCCTTAACAACTCATTATGAACCAACCGGTTTCCTCCCAACCATATCCAGGGAGAACTTCTCCCCCTTGAACCCCCGAGCTGTAGGAGCTCGCAAACAGTACCAAAATATAGCAGTAGAGAGATATCCAAGGCAAGTTGAGGAAGATAAGTTTCACTTCCTCCCAACACCACTCATGGTAAACTCCACCAGGTAGAGCTACATAGTAATGTAGATTAGGAATTTCAAAATCATTTCGAAAGCAATTGACTACTCTCCAAGTCTCTCACTCTCATAATATTTTTCAAATCTCTCAAACTCTTGGTCTCACAATGCACCTCCCTCCCCACTAAGTGAGAATACATGAGACACATATATAGGAGGAGAAACAAATTTTTGTCATAAAGGAGGAGTAATATGCATGCATTGTATTCCATTTAGAGGAGTGTAACGCATGCCATTAAGGAGAGGTATTATTAAAAGAGAGATATTTACATAGAGCCATGAGTGTTATAGCTCCAAATCTCACTCTTGGGGTTTGTGATGCTGCACTCATGTCCCAGGGCAACCCCTCCTTCCAGACCTGGTCCAAAATTTAAAAAACAGTGTTTTATTCCCTATACGCGACATTTCCCTGAGCTAAACACATGTATACGCGGGTCTATGTATACCCAACCCGCGCATATGTCTTAAAACACTTAAAAAAATTAAATCTCCTTAATTTCGGGCGGATATCACGGGTATTACCTACTGATCACCTATTAGTGCCCATGGCCCAACTGTTCCCAACGAATTCCCAACTAAAAAACTACTTTGGGAGAAGTATAAAAAGGCTTCAATGGGAAGGCCTACGGGAGGAGAGAAGAGAGAGAAAGGTTATTATGCTGAGATTTCCCTGACCAGGTCTGAAGATCCTAGTGCCTCCTGCACTTCCCCCATTTACAGGAAACCCTTGTTTCCTTGTGCGATGATGTCCATCTACTACTTGAGATATCATGGAGTAAGTCATGGAAGGAGTTTGTTAAAGGCTTGAGACTGGAAGAATCCAGAGGATGGTTCCGCTTGGAGCCTGTGAAAGGACGAATCAAGTGAAATTATTCCTTTCTGTACTTTATTTGTCTATAATAAAAGAAACACGTGTCTTTGTTCCTGATATAAATATTCTTCATGTTTATGATATCCATGTTATGATTCATATATGAAAGGTTGTTTAATTGTATAACTAGCTGCTTTTCAATATACTATGAAGATGATTTCTTTATAATGTTTAGTCCATATACTGCTGTACTTTCTGGAATTGATTGTTTTGCAGGTTGAAGGAGCAAAAGGAACTCCATGAACGGTTTGGACCCTGGAAGGCTCTTCCCAAACATAGGACCCTAGGTACGCCCATTATCATATATTTTTCTTATATTAGCATTATGGTTGTATGGAATGTGTGTTTCTCTGTATAGACAACCTCTGATCTGCTAGGGTTCCAACCCAAAGACCCTAGGGGAATTTGTCCCTTAATAGAATTGGTGACTCCACTAGGGAACATGATGGCCGAAATGTATTAAGCAAGTACATGGAAAGGAAATCTGCCAAAAACTGAGACGAACTTCACCAGAGTTCAACCTGCCAAGCCACGAAAGGAGATCAGAAAGAAACAATGTCTGAGGCGGGCATACCCATGCTTAGAAAAAGTAAAGCATGTCTGCATATCAAGTACAAGCAGATCCACTAAGTATACAAGTATAAAGAACTGGAAAAAACATAATGGATCATCTGATCATGATCGAACAAGTACATGTCTGAATATCACATATAAGAATGTCAATGATGCTAAAGGATGAACTGGATCACTGATATCAAAGACTGGTCACAAAAGGTACCAACTGAACATGATGGAATAGGATGGTACTACACTGTAAACTTAGGGGCCAGCATATAGAATGTCGCCATGAATGACTGCAACATATAACGTGGGGTGGTATCAACTAGCAGCAATAGGAGCAACTATCAAGTGAACCAATAAATGTTGATGCAACCTGAGGTCTTCACCGACCGCCGTGGTACATTTCTACACCATGGGAATAAATGATCTGAAGCCGACCATGTGAGAAATCGTTTGATTATTGGTCATTGATGTATACCGTTACAAAACACGAGACTACTCACCGATAATGAAAATGAGCTTCAAGGTACCCAGTACAATCTAACAAGTGTGAATAGATGAGCTGGAGTCGAACACCTGTAAGAATCTATCGATCAGGGGACAATGATGGTTTCCCACTGTCGATAGCGAAGGATCTGCCACTAATGACTACAAACCCCAAGGTACTTCCAAATGGACTCTAGATCTTTGCCCCAAAGCAATGAGTCGAAGTCGATAGGGAAAGATCTGCTAGAAGGAAGGCATTAAGGCATCCTTCATCAATCTAGCGCGAGTGTAACCCGTAGGCCAATAATGTGGAAGGAATCGGATGAAAGAGAGGTAGTAACCCGACTAAAGTACGTTTCTGGCATACACAAGATGTGGCTAGCGCACGACAGAAACCCTCTAAACCAACCAGTAATGAAAGCTGACACAGAGGCAAGGTATCCACCAATAGGGTCAAATGGAAACCAAGGTATTGCATGAATCCCAATGTGTGATAATGTAAGCTGATGTCGAACACAAGGGAAACCACTCAGTAAAAGACCCATGATACTGATCAATGTTTAGCACAAGGTGACCAATCAATAATGAAAATAGTGCTAGGGTGCAACTCTAGGCCTGTCCTCAGAGCGAGATGTCGTTGACGATAAGGACAAGACCTGCCAGCAAGAAGTCAATGGGGACCTTCTCAAACCGGCACGAGTAAAGGACCAATATAGCTGATGTGATAATAGACATGATACTGACAACCAAGGATGGCCAACTGAAAAATGATTCAAGAGACACCACAAAGAGGCCGACTTAGGCTAACTTCCCTTGAACAAAATCACGACTCAATGTGACTATGTGGCAGCATATGATGACTCTATATAAGTTCTTCATGCAGGAGGCACAAACGAACCCTCAATATGATTGGAAGAGATAACCAATCGGGGGAGAACTGACTCAATAACAAGGTTAAGGCGTACCTAAGTCAAACTAAATCCCGCCCAAACGGAGGAGACTTTGCTTTTGAGTGCTTTGTTCAAGGGCAACACGACTGACTGTAGCTGCCAATAATAAATGGAAATATTGTCCCGTTCTTGCTCTTTTTTGGAATATATAATTTTTTTGTCTTTTTCTTTTAAGCTAGAAAAAGAATAAAAGAATGTTATAGTATAGTGGAAGGAAAGAGTGTCGATGAAACAGGTGATCTAGTTCCTGGGATTGGAACATTCCTATGCTCAATGTAGAGAGGTGAAAACTGGTCAATGACACTCAAAGGTGTGTTCCTTCCATGGGTCAAGGTGTGTCAAGTTGCAAAAGTTAAAGGTATGTAAGTTTGATTTTGTAGTCGTCATGGTCAAAAGTTGGCTTAAACACCAGTCCAAGTGAAGCCATCTAAAGGCCAAAAGGTGCAAATGATCAAAATGCAATGCAGTAGTACAACTCAACACAAAGGAGCCTCTAGGGTATAAGGCCAAAACAGCAGCGAAGAAGCAAAGAGGAATGAGTCTTCATCGCATAAGTCATGGCGGGACTAAAGAGGACTCCCGAGCCTACTCAGATCGGAGCAGCATGGGCAACAAATGTCAGTGAGGTGCTAACTACGATGCCCATGTAAAGGATGGCTTCTACCATCGTGTCATGATTTAAAAAATCGGCGAGTGAAGATGGCTTACGAACCATAACACGATGGGATCGACCCTATGGAAAATGTATCGACAGATGGAGGCTAGTATGCATAATGCAACGGAAAAATGGCTTCCCTAACCTATATGCCAGTGAGAAAACGATACCTGCCATGACGGGTCAGTAGTCATGGAACCGTCTCGAAACTGTCGAAAAACATCCAAAATGTCCTAAAAATCAAACCATTCTCGACATTCCAAGCTCCCAAGTTAAAAGTTACATGAGGCCAAACAAAATAAAATTTTGAAAAAATTTTGCATTTTCAAAACCTATAAAAGAGTTTTTGGACTCACCATTTTCACCATTTGAGTTTGAGAGCAGAGAAGTGGAGCAAAAGAAGCAAGTTTTCCATACACCAAATTCAACCGTTCAGATTCTTCCAAAATCCCCAGGTAACTCTTATACTTGACTTGCAATCAATTGTGACTAGTTTTAGAATTTTTAATTTATGTTTTACCATTGGATTCTTTGTCAAAAATTTCACTGCGATGTATACGCGGGTTGGAAATATGAAACCCGCGTACACACGGGCCCTACACGCGACTGTGTGCAAAGGGACCCGCGTATACACCGTGAACATTTTAAACAAAAAAACTAATGGTTGAAAATCAATTTTTCTTCAGGATGACAGTCACTTGGCAAGAAGAGAGCATACCACAGTGGATGATGAGGTCATGAATGATCCTGATGCTTTGGATACCCTACAGGGATATGGTTTGCTAAAATTCTTCAAATTGCCAAAATTGAAAGCAAACACACGTCTGCTTGAGATGCTCATTGATTACTCGAGTATCGATGATGATGCATTCATGATTGACCAAATGCCACTTAGGATGGAAGTGGATGACATTTACTTCATCACAGGCCTTTCCGAAGGGGAGAGGTAGTACATTCCAGGGAGAGGACATGAGGCAGTCTCTCGATTGAGGACTACGTACATATCTATTACCTGAGACATCCAAAAAAGGTTGGAAGTTAGATTTCCATCACACATGTGGAGAGTCTATCGCTGAGGATAATCCTGTTCACCATAGCTAGAGTGAACGGATCAGCTTCTCTGCACTAGGCATCACGGCTAACCATGATCTTGGCGGTGGACTATCTCACCACCATGTTTGACTGGTGTACTCTTCTTCTAGCCATCTTGAAAAGCCAACTTACTTCCATCAAGAGAGGACAGACCAAAAACATTGGATATGGGACTATTTTGTGTTCTTTCTTTTTTGAGAGGGTCCCTTCACTCCACCCTAGGGTAGCAGTTTCCATCAGCACCCCACGAGATCCACGCATGGGCAGGTGGGCTGACCTGATGAAACGTCTCGGGGGTAGGGACATCCCACGGACTGCATTTGACGATGACTTCTTTTCCTAGTGGGATCAACAGATCATAACTATAGATGACTACCCTTATGCTGGGTTGGATTTTCGAGGATATCCCGATCTAGAATTACCACCGACCGCAGCATGGGGCAACATTGGTAAGTATTTTTTGATTTTATGATTTTTTTGGATTTTTCAAATATAATAATGAATTTTGAAAAATGATTTTGATAGGATTCAAATGACTAATATGATGATCATGTTCCAAGTATTGGGCCGGTATGACCAGATAATTTCCCACGGCACAGACATCGTGGCCGAGGGGCCAAAGAGGCAACTGCAGACACAGAGTGACTACTTCACATCGTCCAGCGGCACTTGGTGAGACTCACTCACGGAGTACCGATGGCGGCGGTAGAGGATCTTCCTGAGGATATGCAGCGTCATGTGGTTGGCATGCCACGTGACTAGGTCCGCACTTTTCGGCGTGTGGCCAATGCGATAGCTACCTACTTAGCCACTCATCCTGAGTCGGGGCACTAGATGTACTAGACATGATTATGGGCATTTGAGTCCCAATTTTGTATATTTTTTGGACAGACTTATGTACACTCGAGATGTTTTATGATATCTATATATATATATATATATATATATATATATATATATATATATAGATATACAGTTTGACTTTTTGATGCTTGATTTTATTGTGATGAATGATTAATGTGCCAGTCTAATGCTTGATTAGCAATAGAATCAGCTAACTGATTATGAGATCTTGGAATGTGCAAATAATTAATATAAGTAAATGATCTTTGCAACAACCTCACCCTTAAATACTGGCGATATAAACATGGATCCCTTACCCAATAAATGTTATTCAATTGTGGCACTATCAATTGTGAATAAAGATAAACTACCAACGAGTCAATTCCATACGAAATTGCCTCGGATAGTAAATTAATGACGGTAGTATACTCAAACATATTATTTGAAGCAGGACTAATGCATACGCCCCTTGATACCATCAATTGACCAGTTGGATAGTAGAGTACCCAAGCTGCGGAAGCGAGATTCCGAGTGTGCCGACTAGCACCATCGGCGAATCCAAAATAGACCAAGTCATCCATCAACACCTGCCACAACAGACCAAAAAGTGTTGATATCAAAAACTCTCGATGAGATATGTACAAATATACATAATGTACAAAGAAGCCATTGCCTAATTACTACTTAAGCAAAGTACTTCTTGAGGTAGAGCCCATTTCGGGGCTCCGCCAACTTGTTTCCCTCAAAATCGATTAACTCATACGACCCTTTTTCTAAAATTCGTTTAATAATGAAGGGACCATACCACATAGGCTTAAACTTGCCTGCCCCTAAGGTGTCCTTATCTTGGTCATAGACCAACACAAGGTCACCTTCAGAAAAGAATCGAGGATGGACAACCTTATCATACTGCGTTTTAACCCTTTTCTTATGAGCCTCATTCATCGTGGCGGCATCTCGACGCTGCTCATCAAGATGTTCCAAATGAAGGAGGCGCTCTTCGAGACTCGAAGTCTCTAGAAGGAGCTCAACAGCTAACTTAAGAGATGGAATTTCACATTCAATAGGAAAGATAGATTCCATCCCATAAACTAACTGAAAAGGTGTAAAACTAGTAGCAGTCTTCACGGAGGTTCGGTATGCCCAAAGAGCCGGATACAACATAAGATGCCAATTGGACCGATTTTTGTCGATTGTCCGTTGCAGGATCGTCTTAAGAGTTTTGTTGATTTCCTCAACCTATCCATTGGCCTGAGGATAATAAGGAGACGAATGCTCCTGCCGGAAACCCAATTTGAGAGCCAATTCAGACATCAGTTGATTCTGGAAATGACTGCCATGGTTAGTGACAATCTCTCTCGGGATACCGAATCTTGAGATAATCTGATTAAAAAGGAACAATGCTGCTGTGTCACTATCATTTTTATAAGTGGGCATGGCCTCGGCCCACTTCGTAAAGTAGTCTACAGCCACAATAATGTACCTGTGATTCGCCGCTGAAGGCAAATTACAAGTTGTAAAATCAATACCCCACTTAGTAAAGGGACCGACAGTGACAACGGGAAAAAGAGGAGCTGGATGTGCACGCATCTTTCGAGTATAGATTTGACAGGGGTGACAATGTTTGACCACTTCAACACAGTCTTTAAAGAGCGAAGGCCAAAAATATCCAGCACGTAAGATGCGCTGGGCTGTAGCAAGCCCTGATAGATGACCACCACAAGCTCCACTGTGGCAGTCATTTAGCACTGACTCTACTTCCTCCAAGGTTAAACAACATCGAAGGATTGAATCAACCCCTCAACGATATAACGTATCACCTATGATAACATATTTCTTGGCTAGGTGACGTAATTTCCGACGTTCATCCTTAGAGAAAGTAGAGGGAAACTTCGAAGTCTAGAGATAGACAATGATATCTCCATACCAAGGGTCGAGTGAAGAGATGAGGAATAAATGTTCGTCGGGAAAACTTTCCTCATAAATAGTATCCTCTCCACAAGGCAGCTCAGAAATTAGCTCGGCGAAAACCATAGATTTCTTAGACTTGGCAGACAAGAACTCGAGATCAAATTCTTGCAAAATGACTATCCATCAATTATATTTGCCCCCAATCACTCGCCTACTGAGGAAAAATTGAAATGGATTGACTGCCGCTAAGACAAAAGTTTTGCATAGCAAGATATAATGACGGAGCCGCTGGATAGCATGAACAGCTGCCAAAGCCAACTTCTCAACCGGAGAATAGCGAAGTTCAGGACCTATTAAGCCTCGGCTCAAATAATAAATCACATGCTCTGTGAGAGCATCGTCTTCCTGAACGAGAACCATACCAATGGTTGATTCTGTTGCAATAAGATATAAAAGGAAGTCCCTACCATAATCCGGTGGACTCAAAAGCGGGGCAAAGACAAATGCCTTTTTCAAAGCATCGAACAACCGCTGCGCAAAGTCGTCCCATATGAATGGAACTCCTTTGCATAGAAAATGCATAAATCCTTTAGTGATCTTGGCATAGTTTGCTATAAACTGTCTTAGGAAATTGGCCTTCCCTTGAAGACTTTGAAGTTGTCGAATTAAGGACGAGGGAGGCAACTGAATTATTGCCTCAACCTTGAAGGGATCAACCCGAATCCCTTCATTTGACACGATGAACCCTAATAACCGACCAGACGTAACCGCGAAAACGCACTTGTTTGGATTCAACCAGATTTTATAAACGACATCGCTTAAAGACCAATCGAAGATGACTAGGGTGATCAGTTCTCTTTCAAGAACGAGCAACGAGATCGTCCAAGTATGCTTTGATGATATGTTTAATGTCGTGGAAATCATATGACATGGCCCGCTGGAAAGTGGCTCTAGCATTTTTAAGACCAAAATGCATCTTTCTGTATGCAAAGGTACCCTAGGGACATATAAAAGCTGTCTTATGTTGATCTTCAGGATAGATAGAGATCTGATTATACCCAGAAAAACCATCCATGAAGGAAAAAATCTCATTACCCGCACACTCGTCAATAATCTGATCAATGAATGGTGTGGGGTAATTATCTTTCGGACAAGCTTTGTTTAGGTCTCTAAAGTCGATGCATACTCGGATTGTTCCTTGCTTTTTATCCACAAGGACTGGATTAGAAACCCAATCGGTAAGAGGAACAGGGTATATGAAACCCGCCTTGAGCAGCTTCTCTACTTCAGCTTTAATGGCTGCTGCTTTCCTAGGATTAACCGGCCGAAGCCTTTGATGAACCGGTTTGGTGTTTTCATACGTCTTGATTTCATGTTGAACAATGGATGGATCAATGCTAGGCATTTCTTCATAAGACCAAGTGAATACATCTCGAAATTCCTTGAAAAGGTCGGTGTAAACTTGAATTTCTTCAGGGGAACATTCGATTCCGATGAAGATATTCTCGATCATGTTAGGGTTTGTAGAGATGTTTATAGGTATCGTTTTTGAAATCACTGACATGTTACCTTCGGCACGAAAGTGTGCTGGAGCCAAAGGATTTGATACCATACAAACATCACTAGTAAAGAGCTTGGAGAACCTAGATTCTACTTCCTGCAATGGAGGAAGAAAGTATGAACGATGGTGTAAGTCTTCCCAAGGTCGATCTACACCCATCATTACTTCTAGGATTGCTTCTTCAGAAGGTAAAATCGTATCTAAGCAGTCCAAGGCAGAGGTAGAATCAAGGGTCCAGGCCGGGGCCACATCACCATCTAACTCCTCTTCAGAAAAAGGAGTAGAGTGGTCGTCTACAGAGTTAACGATAGACTGATATCTAAGCTCAGCTGCAGACATAGGGAATGCCATTCCATTAACTTGTCCTTCAGCTAATGCAGTCGTAGGTGAAGGCAAGGTCCAAGGGTTTGAAAAATAATGAGTTCTAAAGAACTCTTTTCGAGGAGACTTCTTAGATGATGAAACGACATTGATTCTAGCGATAGGAGAGGGAAAATCAAAGGTACCCATCAATGAGGAATACATCCCAACTCCTAGATTCTTAGTAGGCGGACGAGGGTTATCCACTAAAGGAACAGTAGAGTCAGAGATTGCTTGAGGATCGACTGGAGAATAATCCAATTGATCAACCTTAACGATTTTCCCTTCATGAGGAAATCAAATGACACGAAACAGAGTCAAAACAACAACGTCCATTTCGTATACCCAGTTCCTTCCTAAGAGGAGATTGTAGTCCAGGTTAGCATCAATGACTTCTACTTCAATATTGATGACCTTCCCCCCAACACATATGGGAAAGGCCAGGATAATCCCATGTGGCTTATGAGAATGCCCATCAAATGCAGTCAGGACGGTGGGTGAAGGAACAGCTGAAGGCGATCCAATAGCCTTCTAGCATGACATCAACATGACACACGTGGAAGCTCCTTCATCAATAATGGTACGAAAAATGTTAATTTTCCGGTATGTAGACTTTATTTGGAAAGCCAAATGATGAGGGAGTCACTTTTTGACATTTAACATGTTGAAAGTGAGCACTAAAGAGTTAGTTGGATCAACTGCCCCAATCGCGAAAAGTAAAGCACTTTGTTGAGCCGGACAGGATTGGAGAACCTCTAAAGTAGACATGGCACACGGACTCTGAGCTAGATCCTCAACAATGGAGTAGTTCTGGGCGGCCCTAGCATTAGGATTAATAGTCGCGCATTTAGCAGAACCTTTCGGTATTCATAGTATAGTCTCGACAGGGGGTCACTCAATATGAAGGTCGGTATTTTCGGGAGTAGTTTTGTCCTTGGAAGTTTCGGCTTCACCATAATCACGTGACCGAGTGGCCACATGGACATTGGAACCCATCATGAAAACATTTGATGACTTTTCCCCTTCCTGGTTGCCCCCTGCGGAGGTTCCAGGGTTTGAACTCGCGCCAGCAAGAAGTTGCTGCCCTTGGGGAAAAGGGTTGGTTAACACAACTTGAGAACTAGAAGTCCCTTGCTGCCCTAACAAGCACTGAGCGTCTTCAATCTTGGGGCAGAGGTGAGTTAAATGGTCTCCACCGCATAACTTGCATGGAAACTTGACTTTATTTTTAGACTCATTTCTACCACCACCAACATTATTGCCAGGATTATTTGCATCAATCTTCCCATCTTGACTCTTTTTCTTACCTCGTCCTTTCTTCTTCCCATTGGAATTTTGATTTCCTTTGGGGTTTTTTGATTGGACGGCATGGACTGAAGAGTGTTGGGAAGACAAAGGGTTAGATGATGTGACTTGGTTGTTAGAAGCAGTTTGTAAAGACAACTACTGCAATTGACTCAACAAGTTCACCGCATTTGTGTCTACCGATCCAACGATACCATCCGCATGGGGGCCTGGCTTCGACTTGGCTATATCAACCTTAGACCCAGGAGCATCTGGCAAGATT
The DNA here is from genome assembly GCA_031772625.1 of Pinus tabuliformis. Lineage (NCBI taxonomy): Eukaryota > Viridiplantae > Streptophyta > Pinopsida > Pinales > Pinaceae > Pinus > Pinus tabuliformis. The sequence continues at coordinate 1,594,402,740 of CM062820.1, read as the reverse complement.
TTTTGAAGGATCCCAGACTGAGAGTAAATCAATTCTAATTGCTAGGCCCTAAAAATAGTTTGCCCCTCAGAATAAACTCTGGACATGGAGACATCCTTAGAGATTTTAGGTTGTAAAGATTTCAAAAACCATTCGAGATGGTATTCCAGAGGAATCTTGGCTTTAATGAGCCTCTTTCTTCGTCTCCATTCCTGAATATGGTCAGAAATGTGAGTTGCCGTGTCCTGATGGAAATTGGCTAGAAGTTCAGTTCTGACATCATAACGGACGGGCAACTGGAATGGTTTACGAAAATATTAGCTATGTCAGTGAAAGATGTAGAGCTGCCCCCTGGCAACTCTATATACCATTTGGCCGCATTACCAGTCAAGGTGTGTTGAAAAATTCTCAACCTAATCGAGTCATCAATAAGGGAGTTTGGTGAGCACCACAAATGGAATGTGGTTACATGGTTGCCAGGGTCTTCACCGCCCTTCCCTTCAAATTTTGGAATGTCCGAAGGGAGTTTTGTTGAGACCAGAGGCCAAGCTGGGTTGTACTTGATTGGATCGTTTGTTAATTTTGTGAAATCTGGCAAGTTCAAACTTGCCAGAAAAGGAAGCCTAGGAGGACCTTGGGGGTTCCACCCTGACTGGGCAGAGCTCCCAAAGTTCTGAAAAGATTGGCCTGGATTTTGGAAGGCACCAGGCTACCCGAAGTAACCCGCAAAACCAGCTGAACCAAAAGGGAGACCTTGTGATCCAGCAAAACTCAGAGTTTGACCAACTCTGACCGTAAAACCTCCATGACTGGTGAAGCTTCCTCCTAAGAGATTATAAGGAGTGGATAACCCCTGATAAGGATTATAAAGACTGGATAACCCCTGGGAAGGCTAATTTCTTAAGACGGTTTATAGCAAACTATGCTGAGATTACTAAAGGGTTCATGCGTCTGCTACGGAAAGGAGTTCCATTTTTGTGGGACGACTTTGCGCAGCGGTCATTTGATGCTTTGAAAAAGGCACTAGTCTCTGCCCCGCTTTTGAGTCCACTGGATTATGGTAGAGACTTCCTTTTATGTCTCGCTACAGCAGAATCAACCATTGGTATGGTTCTCGTTCAGGAGGACGATGCTCTCACAGAGCATGTGATTTATTATTTAAGCCGAGGCTTAATAGGTCCTGAACTTCGCTATTCTCCGGTTGAGAAGTTGGCCTTGGTAGTTGTCCATGCTGTCCATCGGCTCCGTCATTATATCCTGCTACGCAAAACTTTTGTCTTAACGATGGTCAATCCATTTTAGTTTGTCCTCAGTAGGCAAGTGATTGGGGGCAAATATAATCGATGGATAGTTATTTTACAAGAATTTGATCTCGAGTTCTTGTCTGCCAAGTCTAAGAAATCCATGGTTTTCGCTGAGCTAATTTCTGAGCTGCCTTGTGGAGAGGATACTGTTTATGAAGAAATTTTTCCCGAAAAACATTTATTCCTCATCTATTCACTTGACCCTTGGTATGGAGATATCATTGTCTATCTCCAGACTTCGAAGTTTCCCTCTACTTTCTCCAAGGATAAACGTCGAAAATTACGTCACCTGGCTAAAATTATGTTATCATCGGTGACACATTATACCGTCGAGTGGTTGATTCAATCCTTCGACGCTCTTTAACCTTAGAGGAAGCAGAGTCAGTGCTAAATGACTGCCACAATGGAGCTTGTGGTGGTCATCTATCAGGGCTTGCTACAGCCCAGCACATCTTACGTGCCGGCTATTTTTGTCCTTCACTCTTTAAAGGCTGTGTGGAAGTGGTCAAACGTTGTCACCCTTGTCAAATTTTTACACGGAAGATGCCATAGCATCTAGCTCCTCTTTTTCCCATTGTCACCGTCGGTCCCTTTACTAAGTGGGGTATTGATTTTACGACTTGTAATCCGCCTTCAGCGGCGAATCACAGGTACATTATCGTGGCCGTAGACTACTTTACAAAGTGGACCGAGGCCATGCCCACTTATAAAACAATAGTGACACGGCAACGTTGTTCCTTTTTAATCAGGTTATCTCAAGATTCGGTATCCCGAGAGAGATTGTCACTGATCATGGCAGTCATTTCCAGAATCAACTGATCTCTGAATTGGCCCTCAAATTGGGTTTCCGGCAAGAGCATTCATCTCCTTATTATCCTCAGGCCAATGGACAGGTCGAGACAGTCAATAAAACTCTTAAGACGATCCTCCAACGGAAAATCGACAAAAATCGGTCCAATTGGCACGTTATGTTGTATTCGGCTCTTTGGGCATACCGAACCTCCGTAAAGGCTGCTTCTAGTTTTACACCTTTTCAGTTGGTTTATGGGATGGAATCTATCTTTCCGGTTGAATGTGAAATTCCATCTCTTAAGTTAGCTATTAAGCTCCTTCTAGAGACTTCGAGTCTCGAAGAGCGCCTCCTTCACTTGGAACATCTCAATGAGCAGCATCAAGATGCCACTACGATGAATGAGGCTCATAAGAAAAGGGTTAAAACGCAGTATGATAAATCTGTCTGTCCTTGAGTCTTTTCAGAAGGTGACCTTGTCTTGGTCTATGACCAAGATAAAGACACCTTGGGGGCAGGCAAGTTTAAGCCTATGTGGTACGGTCCTTTCATTATTAAACGAGTTCCAGAAAAAGGGTCGTATGAGTTAATCAATTTTGATGGAAACAAGCTGGCGGAGCCCCGAAACGGGTTCTACCTAAAGAAGTAATTTGCTTAAGTAGAAGTTAGGCAATGAATTCTTTGAACTTTATGTATATTTGTACATATATCGTCGAAAGTTTTTTGATATCAACACTTTTTGGTCTGCTGTGGCAGGTGTTGATGGATGACTTGGTCTATTTTGGGTTCACCGATGGTGCTAGTTAGCACACTCGGAATCTCGCTTCCGCAGCTTGGGTACTTTATTATCCAACTGGTCAATTGATGGTATCAAGAGGTGTATGCATCAGTCCCACTTCAAACAATATGGCTGAGTATATTGCTATTATTAATTTATTATCTGAGGCAATCTCTCACGAGATCGACTCGTTGGTAGTTTATCTTGATTCTCAATTGATAGTGTCACAATTAAACAACATTTATCGGGTAAGGGATCCATGTTTATATCGCCAGTATTTAAGGGTGAGGTTGTTGCAAAGATCATTTACTTACATTAGTTATTTTCACATTCCAAGATCTCATAATTGGTTAGCTGATTCTATCGCTAATCAAGCATTAGACTGGCACATCAATCATTCATCACAATAAAAATCAAGCATCAAAAAGTTGAACTGTATATATATATATATATATCTATATATATATATATATATAGATATCATAAAGCGTCTCGAGTATACATATGTTTGTCCAAAAATATACAAAATAGGGACTCAAATGCCCATAATCATGTCCGGCATATCTAATGCCTCAGCTCAGGATGAGCGGCTAAGTAGGTAACTATCACATTGGCCACACGCCGAAAAGTGCGAACCCAGTCACGTGGCATGCCAACCACATGACGCTGCATATCCTCAGGAAGGTCCTCTATGGCAGCCATCGGTACTCGGCAGCTCAGTCTCGCCAAGTGTCGCTGGATGTTATGTAGAGTTCGTTCTGTATTAGCAGCCACCTCTTCGGCTCCTCGGTCGCGCCGTCCATGCCACGGGAACCCATCTGGTCGTACCGGCCCAATATCTAGAACATGATCATCATATTAGTCATTTGAATCCCATCAAAAATATCTTTCAAAAATTCATCATTATATTTGAAAAATCCAAAAAATCATAAAATAAAAAATTCTTACCAATGTCGCCCCATATTGCGTTTGGCGGTAATGCTAGATCAGGATCTCCGCGGAAATCCAACCCAGCATAGGGGTAGTCATCTACGGCGATGATCTGCTAATCCCACCATGTGAAGAAATCATCATCAAAGGCAGTCCTTGGGACCTCCCCACCCCCTAGACGTTTCATTAGGTCAGCCCACCGGCCCATGCGTGGATCTCGTGGGGTGCTGATGGAAACTGCTACCCTGGGGCGAAGTGCGGGAACCTTCTCGAAAAAAAAAGAACACAGGATAGTCCCATATCCAATGTTTTTCGCCTGTCCCCTCTTGATAGAAGTGATATGGCTCTTCATGTTGGCCAGAAGAGGAGTACACCAGTCAAATACAGTGGTGAGACAGTCAACTACAACACTCATGGTTTGCTATGATGCCTGATGCAGAGAGGCTAATCCGTTCACTCGAGCTATGGTGAATAGGATTATCCTCAGTGATAAACTCGCCACATGTGTGATGTAAATCTGGCTCCCAACCTTCTTGGGATGTCCCGGGCAATATATCTGTACGTAGTCCTCGATCGTGAGACTGCTCCATGTCCTGCCCCGGGAATCTACTACCTCTCCCCTTTAGGAAAGGCCCGTGATAAAATAGATATCCTCCACTTCTATCCTAAGTGGCATTTGGTCAATCATAAAGGCATCCTCCTCGACATCCCAATAATCAATGAGCATCTCAAGCAGAAGTGTGTTTGCTTTCATATTCGGCAGTTTGAAGAATTTAAGCAAACCACATCCTCGTAGGGCTTCCAAAGCATTAGGATCGTTCATGACTTCATTATCCACCGCTGCATGCTCTCTTTCTCACCAGGTGACCGGCATTCTGAGCAAAAAATGATTTTCAACCGTTAGTTTTTTGGTTAAAAATGTTCGCGGCGTATACGCGGGTCCCTGTGCACACAGTCATGTATAGGGCCCGCGTATACGCCGCGGTGAAATTTTTGGCAAAAAATTCAACGGTGAAACATCAATTAAAAATCTTAAACCAGTCATAATCAATTGCAAGCTAAGTATAGGAGTTACCTGGAGGTTTTTGAAGAATTTGAACGGTTGAATTTGGCGTACGGGAAGTTTGCTCCTTTTTCTCCAACTCTTTGCTCTCAAACTCAAATGGTAAAAATGGTGAGTCCAAAATCCCTTTTATAGGTTTTGAAAATGCAAAAATTTTTCAAAATTTTATTTTGTTTGGCCTCATGTGACTTTTAACATGGGAGCTTGGAATGTCGAGAATGGTTTGTTTTTCAGCACATTTTGGACGTTTTTTCGACAGTTTCGAGACGGTTCCATGACTGCTGACCCGTCATGGCAGGTATTGTTTTCTCACTCGCATATAGGTTAGGGACACCATTTTTCCGTTGCATTATGCATACTAGCCTCCATTTTCCGATACATCTGCCATAGGGTCGACCCCATCGTGTTATGGTTCGTAAGCCATCTTCACTAGCCGATTCTTTAAATCATGACACAATGGTAGAGCCATCCTTTACATGGGCGTCGTAGTTAGCACCTCACTGACATTTGTTGCCCATGCTGCTCCGATTTGAGTAGGCTCGGGATTCCTCTGTAGTCCCTCCATGACTTATGTGTTGAAGACTCATTCCTCTTAGCTTCTTCGCTTTGTTCTGCCCTTATACCCTAGAGGCTCCTTTTTGTTGAGTTTTACTACTGCTTTGCATGTTGACCACTTGCACCTTTTGGCCTAGAGCCAGCTTCACTTGGACTCGTGTTTAAGCCAACTTTTGACCATGATGACTGCAAAATCAACCTTGCATACCTTTGACTTCTGCAGCTTGACACACCTTGACCCGTGGAAGGAACGCACCTTTGAGTGTCACTAACCAGTTTTCACCTCCCTGCATTGAGCATAGGAATGTTCCATTCCCAGGAACTAGATCATCTGTTTCACCGACACTCATTCTTTCCACTATACCATAGCATTCTTTTATTCTTTTTCAAGCTTAACAGAAAAAGACAAAAAAATTAAATATTCCAAAAAGAGCGGGAACGGGACAATATTTCCATTTATTGTTGGCAGCTAGAGTCATTCATGTCGCCCTTGAATAAAGCACTCAAAGAAAAGTCTCCTCCATTTGGGCGGGAATTAGTTTGACTTAGGTATGCCTTAACCTTGTTATTGAGTTAGTTCTCCCCCGATTGGTTATCTCTTCCAATCATATGGAGGGTTCGTTCATGCCTCCTGCATGACGAACTTATACAGAGTCATCATATGCTGCCACATAGTCACATTGAGTGATGCCTTTGTTCAAGGGAAGTTAGCCTGAGTCGGCCTCTCTGCGGTGTCTCTTGACTCATTTTTCAGTCGGCCATCCCTGGTTGTTAGTATCATGTCTATCATTACATCAGCTATATTGGTCCTTTACTCATGCCAGTTTGAGAAAGTCTCCATTGACTTCTTGCTGGCGGATCTTGTCCTTATCGACGACGACATCTTGCTCTGAGGACAGGCCTAGAGCTGCACCCTAGCCCTATTTTCATTATTCATAGGTCACCTTGTGCTCAACATCGATCAGTATCATGGGTCTTTGACTGAGTGGTTTCCCTTGTGTTCGACATCAGCTTACATTATCACACATTGGGATTCGTGCAGTACCTTGGTTTCCATTTGACCCTATTGGTGGATACCTCGCCTCTGTGTCAGCTTCCATTATTGGTTGGTTCATAGGGTTTTTGTCGTGGGCTAGCCACATCTTGTGTATGCCGGAAACGTACTTTGGTTGGGTTACTACATCTCTTTCATCTGATTCCTTCCACATTATTGGCCTATGGGTTACACTCGTGCTAGATTGATGAAGGATGCCTTAATGCCTTCCTTCTAGCAAATCTTTCCCTATCAACTCTGATTCATTTCTCTAGGGCAAAGATCTAGAGTCCATTTGGCAGTACCTTGGGGTTTGCAGTCATTAGTGGTAGATCCTTCGCTATCGAAAGTGGGAAACCATCATTGTCTCCTAATCGATAGATTCTTACAGGTGTTCGACTCCAGCTCATCTATTCACACTTGTTAGATTGTACTGGGTACCTTGACACTCATTATCATTATCAGTGAGTAGTCTTGCGTTTGTTAATGGTATACATCAATGACCAGTAATCAAATGATTTGTCACATGGTCAACTTCAGATCATTTATTCCCATGGTGTAGAAATGTACCACAGTGGTCAGTGAAGACCTCAGGTTGTATCAGCATTCATTGGTTCACTTGACAGTTGCTCCTGTTGTTGCTAGTTGATACCACTCCACCTTATATGTTGCGATCAGTCATGGCGACATTTTATATGCTGGCACCTGAGTTTGTAGTGTAGTACCATCCTATTCCATCATGTTCAGTTGGTACCTTTTGGGATTAGTCTTTGATATCAGTGATCCGTTGCATCTTTCAACATCATTGACAGTCTTATATGTGATATTCAGACATGTACTTGTTCGATCATGATCAGATGATCCATTATGTATTTTCCAGTCATTTATACTTGTATACTTAGTGGACCCACTTGTACTTGATATGTGGACATGCTTTACTTTTTCTGAGCATGGGTATGCTCGCCTCAGACAGTGTTTCTTTCTGATCTCCTTTTGTGGCTTGGCAGGTTGAATTCTGGTGAAGTCCTCCTCAATTTTTGACAGGTTTCCTTTCCATGTACTTGCTTAATACATTTCAGCCATCATGTACCCCTTCTGACCTCATATATTAGGGGGCATTTGTTATAGCTCCAAATCTCACTCTTATGGTTTATGATGCTGCACTCATGGCCTAGGGCAACCCCTCCTTCCAGACCTAGTCCAAAAATTTTAAAAACAGTGTTTTATCCCTTATACGCGACATTGCCCTGAGTTAAACGCATGTATATGTGGGTAGGTATATACCCAACCCGCGTATATGTATTAAAACACTTAAAAAAATATAAAACTCCTTAATTTCAGGCGAAGATCGTGGGTTTTACCTGCTGATCACCTGTTAGTGCCCGTGTCCCAACTGTTCCCAACCAAATCCCAACTAAAGGACTACTTTGGGAGAGGTATAAAAATACCTCAATGGGAAGGCCTAAAGGAGGAGAGAAGAGAGAGAAAGGTTATTATGCTGAGAGTTTTCCCCTGACTAGGTCTGAAGACCCTTGTGCCTTCTGCACTTCCCCCATTTGTACAGGAAACCCTTGTTTCCTTATGTGTTGATGTTCATCCACCACTTGTGACATCATGGAGTAAGTCATGGAAGGAGTTTGTTAAAGGCTTGAGGCTAGATGAATCCGGAAGGAAGCTTTGCTTGGAGCCTGTGAAAGGTGACTCAGGTGAAATTATTCCTTTTCTGTACTTTATTTGTCTATAATAAAAGAAACACATGTCTTGGTTCCTGATATAAATCTTCTTTATGTTTATGATATTCATGTTGGAATTCATATGTGAATGGTTGTTTAAAGTTCATAACTAACTACCTTTCTTTATAACATGAAGATGGTTTCTTTATAAGGTTTTGTCCATATACTGTTGTGTTCTTTGGAATTGGTTGTTTTGTAGGACAAAGGAGCAAGAGGAACTTGAAGAAGGGTTTGGACCCTAAAGGACCTTCTCAAACGTAGGACCTAAGGTACGCCCCCTTATCATAGAATTTACTTACAATAGCATAATGGCTGTGCGAATGTGTGTTTCTCTGTATAGACAACTTTCAGTCTGCTAGGGTTTCAACCCAAAAGCCCTAGGGGAACATTTCCCTTAGCAGTAGCTAAGGGAGGAATACTTCAAAACGAACTAACTGTGGAGTATGGCCCATTCCCTTGTTGGCCGAAAAACGGATTCCCAGTTCCTATGCCACTAACCGCAGGGTTAGTCCAACCTTGGAAAGGATTGCTGCTTTGTCCTATAGAAGAAAAAGGCATAGATCCTACTGTCGAGTTGGAATGTGGTATATGACCACTTCCGAATGGAAAACCCTGGAATGAAGCTGATCCACCGGTCATGGATGTGGAGGCACTAAACGGAACTGATGGAATAACTTGTGAATGGGTTCCAAATGGGAAGAATCCAGTACTAAAAGCATTGGCTTGGGAATTTCCACCGTAGAAGGAATGGAAGTAGACCCAACAAAAGATGTGCTAGCAAAGGACCCAAATAAAGATGCAGAGGGGATGGAAATGGTTCCTCCCCCTTGTACTGATGTTGGAGTCTGCATAGTTGTAGCACTTGTAGTAGAAGTCATGCTTCCAGTAGTGGTCATCGATGGTAAGTGCATAGTGTGACCTGGACTTGACGGTCTATGTGTTGAAGTCCCAACATATCGTAATACTTCTAGATAACTAGAAGGTAAGGGATAATTCGGAGCCGCTAACGACTCTTGAACTTCTTCTACTTCTATGTTATCTTCCGTCTGAAAGATAACTTGAGAAAGAACTGGAGTGTTCATCTCTTGTTCTGTAGAAGTACCAGGCCTATTCTGAACACTAATGCCCCCAAGAGGAGGATCAATCCCCGATGCGTCAGCTGCCACGGGTTGAAACCCACCGGCAGTATTACCTCTGCGCCTTCTGGGAGAAGGTTCTAAACTTGGTGGTGAAAGACCATGAAGTCTTCGAGACCGTCTAGGTGATTGGTCAGCCAATTTGAATTTTTTATTAAGATCTAGCTAAAGAATCAAAAAATTGAAAGCTAGGCCAACTAGGAGCACAGAGCACACACTAAAAAGTCCCTAAATGAGGACCGAACACCAAAATACAAGAAAGTGAAGTAAGGGGCCTTCTGAAGATAGTCTGGGATAATGACGGCCCAGTCCTATCAGCGAAGGTAACAGAGGAAGTTACGCTGACCTCCTAACAACAGCCTGCGCCGGTGCAATCCCCCAAGCTTCGCAAGGGTGCCCTCCAGTAGTACCATTGAGAGTGATACAAAGTCGACCTCAGGTGTCACGGGATTCCCCTCCGTATCCACCTGTGTATATCCCTAGGAGTAGCAACTAAGGTTACCAATTCGTATCAGAAGCCAGGCGAAACAGTCTTTAGGTTAGATCCGACAAGTAGGAGAGGGGGTATCTCTCTTCCCTATCTTCAAGGACCCTCGTGCTTAACTCCCAGATCTGGAGCTTTCCTGGTCTCCCTAACGCTATTGGATTTTCACTCATTATTCAGACTCCTATGTTTGACAGCTTAAATGGCCTTGGAGAGTTATCTCTCCACTCGCCTAATCCAAGAAAACATCCTAAAACTTGTTGGTGTGTCTAACTTGACAATTATAAAAAGTTCTAGTATATTTTAATTAGCACTTGTTTTTAAATGGGCTGTTCTTTAAGTCAAGGGATAAGCGGAAGTGAAACTAGTGGTGTTTTGATGCAAAAGAAATTAATAAAAACCAAACTACATGCAAATGCACTTGTTTTCGTTTTTCGATGAAAAGAAATTTCTACAGGGTTTAGAGGAACTTCAAAAAAAAAACAACAAATTTTCTTTTCTTTTCTTTTACTCACGCTTCACACTCACAAAAGTTAACAAAACTATGGATGCCTAAAAAGATGTGCAAATCTATCCTAATGCAATGAGTACATGCTGATGCAAGACTTAAGACTACTCTAAATCAAGAAATGAAAGTTACTTGTTTATCAATTTCTAATTTGTCACTTAAAATGTTTAGATAGAATATGAGTTACTATCATTCATTTCGTCTAAACACTAAAAACAAGCTTCAAGACAAACAAAAGTGCACTTTCATTCACTAAAAGGAAACTAAATCAAAATGAAGTAAAGAAAAACCAAGTTTTTCAAAAAAAAATCTTCAAAAGCAAAACAAAAATGTCTTTTCAAAAGTGCTCTCAACAAAACTGAAACTTTATGATTGAAAAATTGGCACCAAACACTTTGCAAGCTGACAACACAAAATGGATGAAAACTCAACAACAAAGATGTGTTTCGAGATGCTTTTAACAATCAAAAGCAGCAATGAGAGGTTTGGCAACAAGGACCAAAAGATCAAAAAGACAATTTTCAAGAAAGTGTCAATCAACAACTTTCAAAAACAAGAAAAGTAGATGGTCACAAAAATGTAGTTTTGACATGCAAACACAAAAGGTCACCAAAACAAGATTTGACACAAAGACTGAGATCAGCCTTTCTACTCTAGCAAAACAGAGCAGCCAAGACTCCTAACAAGAAATCTTGTGTGCTTGACAAAACGATGACGCTTGCAAATAAAACCAATAAGACCAACACTTTCCAAAATCAGAGAGAATTTGAAATCAGATACTTGCTGTAAAACTAACAACTGACACTGGAAAGTAACTATTAAGGACTGAATCAAACCAGCAGACAGACCTTCAGAAACAAAATATTTAAAAAATCTTTAAAATTGCAAGATATACGCAACTGTATTGATGTACAGTTGCGTGTATTCGTGATTGAGCCTAAGGAAACCTGCGTATCCGCAGGTTTACTTAAGGAAACATGCGTATATACGCTTCTGTAAACAAGAAAAACAACGTATATAAAAGATTTCAAGAAAAAAATAAAAAACAGTCTGAAGAAACTGACCAAACTTACAATTCAAGTTCCTACAGGAACAGACTACACAGAAACAGCAAGCAAACGGACAGTTGAGCCCTGATTGGCTTGATTAAACCCAAACTAGGAACGACAATATAGTTGTCCCCAGTGGAGTTGCCAATTCTGTTAAGGGAAAAATTCCCCTAGGGTCTTTGGGTTGAAACCCTAGTAGATCAAAGGTTGTCTATACAGAGAAACACACATTCCATACAACCATAATGCTAATATAAGAAAACTAGATGATAAGGGGTGTACCTGGGGGTCCTACGTTTGGGAAGAGCCTTCCAGGGTCCAAACCCTTCTTGGAGTTCCTTTTTCTCCTTCAACCTGCAAAACAATCAATTCTAGAAAGTACAGCAGTATATGGACTAAACATTATAAAGAAATCATCTTCATAGTATATTGAAAAGTAGTTAGTTATACAATTAAACAACCTTTCATATATGAATCATAACATGGATATCATAAACATGAAGAAGATTTATATCAGGAACAAAGACAAGTGTTTCTTTTATTATAGACAAATAAAGTACAGAAAGGAATAATTTCACCTGATTCGTCCTTTCGCAAGCTCCAAGCGGAACCGTCCTCCGGATTCGTCCAGTCTCAAGCCTTTAACAAACTCCTTCCATGACTTACTTCATGATATCTCATGTAGTGGATGGACATCATCACACAAGGAAACAAGGGTTTCCTGTAAATGGGGGAAGTGCAGGAGGCACTAGGATCTTCAGACCTGGTCAGGGAAATCTCAGCATAATAACCTTTCTCTCTCTTCTCTCCTTCCTGAGGCCTTCCCATTGAAGCCTTTTTATACTTCTCCCAAAGTAGTTTTTTAGTTGGGAATTCATTGGGAACAGTTGGTCCACGGGAACTAACAGGTGATCAGCAAGTAACACCCGCGATCTCCGCTCGAAATTAAGGAGATTCAATTTTTTTAAGTGTTTTAAGACATATACGCGGGTTGGGTATACACAGACCCACGTATACACATGTTTAGCTTAGGACAATGTCACATATAGGGAATAAAACACTGTTTTTTAAATTTTGGACCAGATCTGGAAGGAGGGGTTACCCTGGGCCATGAGTGCAGCATCACAAACCCCAAGAGTGAGATTTGGAGCTATAACAATGAGAGTCATCAAGGAGAGAGGTGTGAAGTGATTGAGGAGATGAAGGTGACTCATAATTCTTTTTTAATAATAATATCATAGTCTCATAAAAGATAATAATAATATTGAGGATTAATTTGAGATTGAATGATTAGGATTGATTAATGATAAATTAAGTGATTTTTCTTCAACTATACTTGATTTCAAATTTATGTAAGGTGATTTACTATTTTTAGAAAGTCATGATTGAGATGCTAGACATGACTTTCTATTTTTAGAAAGTCAGTCTAGGATTGTTAGAAAAGAGGTTTTATTAAGGAAATTCATCCTTGAGCTTCCCATGGGTGGTATTTTTCTTCTGGAGAATAGGCATTTCATACCCCTATTGCATGCATCTTCGTGCCTTAGTAGATTGAGGACTCTGTTCCCTGATCTACTCTAAAGATCCAAGATTCCACACCTTGATCTTTTTAGGACTCCACACCCTAAACATTTTATTATAGATACAAGACTCCACGTCTTTATCTTTCATGGATTTAGGACTCCGCGCCCTAATTTCCATGGCTTCTCATCTACTTTGCTTTGAAACTCCACGCTTCACCTTAAGGTACTAATTGTGAGCTCATACCCATCTGATGGTTTGTTGGTAAGGCTTTGTTCAGAGACCTGCACACATCACAATCTCATAGATCAAAGGAATCAATGAATTTCATAATTAACTTATTCACATTTTACCAAAAATTGTGCATGACTTCCACAACCATTTTGGTTCTAGAGAAATGACTTATGCAACCATTTAAAATTTGAACATCCTTGTTTGAAAATAACTATGTACCTACCAGATCTTGCTCATTACAATATTAAACATATGTAATCATATAAATCATGTATCATCCATAAATCATAATTAACCATATGTTCCACATAACCATGATCATCCATGTCCTACACATATTGCCAAACTAAGATACCAAAAGAGAAAACATCGATAATATGTTCTTAACCAAAATCAATTCTTATACACACAACCATATATATTATCCTAAGCACACAACAACTAGGTGACCCAAACTAGGTTTATAGCATATAAGCATGTACGTAAGTTTCTCATGCATAATATTATATTGTTATATCAAAATCACCCTCTCTAACTATCATCAAAGTTATCTCACCAAGAAGGGACACTACATACTCCCCCTCTTGGGCTAAACTTGGCCCGAAGTTTTTTCCTACAGTCATAAGATACTTAGTTATTTTTGATTCTCCTATCACTAAGGTGTTAACCTTATGTATATGTATTTTATATATTTTTCTTCATGCCAAACCATAGTTTAATGTTTTCTAAATTGGAAGCAACTCCATGAAAACTGAAACATACCATTCTTAATCAAGTAGAAAATATATCCATGCCATATTAGGCATGTTTCTATATAAAATGCCAAATATTTCTATATCAAAACCAACCATACAATTTATAGTACCATATAAAAATATTATTTCATGTAATTGATATGACATCCAATTAAGATATCTATAATATTTTGATATTCTACATGCTCTTTTTCATAGTCTACATGAATCCTACATGTGTCATCTTCTTGGTTCTATAGTATGTTGAGCTTGCTAAGCTATAAAAAACTCACACATTTGTTGTAAAAAAAAAAACAATAATGGTCCATCCCATATGACAATAAAATTTGCATACAAGAAGCATGAAATCATCCACATACAATTGCCAGTGAAACTATGCAACAAAACATGATGTCATATGTAAAACCCACTCTTACATATCACTTAATTTATGTCTTCTTAATGAAAGTTTCCCCCTTTCATTCCATAACACATTCTTGCAATCAAAATCTTTAGGATCTACCTATAGTTTTTACTAAATGCTTAATCTTTACGAAAAATTACAATTTTAGGTTTAAGACACCATTTGTTTTTTTTTAAAACTAACAAGCTAAGGTTCCATACAGTCCTAATTGACCCACTTTTGTATTATAAGCCATTACTTTAATTCCCATAATATTCATTATTATTCACTTCTCTTACTTGAGAATCAATTATGAATGATTAAGTCAGAAGATATTCATTCCAAAAGTAATTAAATATATCTTTTCGAAAGGGGCTTGTAATCAAGAACAACTTTTGTAATTATACAAACACAATATCTATATTATTGAATCTACCTTGGTAACTATAAGTCAACTTGTTTTCCCACTATAAAATCACTTGTAATTTTTATTCAATAATTAATCAATCCATTTGGTTTTACGTCTTATTCCTTACTATTAATACATACACAAGAACAAAAAACAAGTTATGAAAACCATACATTTCTCAAATTATGAAGAATCTTGTTGATTTTAAATAAGCTTTAGACTATCATAAAGACATTTCTAGCCTAAGGATAAGTTTTTTTTTTTTACTACCTCTCAAAAGATTATAACCTTTTGCAAGATTACTAACTACTCATACAACTATACATCCAAGAACAAAAGTCATAAATCCTTCAATCTGTTCCATTCCACATATAATACAACCATCTTAGGCTTCTAAATCATGCAAGAATTCCAATTCCTCAAAATGTGATCTCACTCTCCTTCAATTTCTCCCTCCAAAAATATCACTTCTTGTAAAACAAGAACTCAACTAAGCTTTTCATTAGTCACATACCTTTTTCTTTAAGTTCAAATAAAACAAAGCTCTCACGACATAAAATGTTTATCTTCTAAACATGATATTCTTTTAACAATTTACAAGTTAGTCAAATTCCCAGAAAGCATTCATCAAGTTCATAAACAATATGAATTTTGACTCGATCACCTAACTAGCAATAGTTTAGAGCAGTTCATGAGTTACATCCTCATAATTTCTCTAATTAATTTGGTTAAATAGAATTCAACCAATATTCAATTGACAAAATAATTAAAGAGACTATTATGGCTTTCCTATACCTAATTTGTCTTGAGCATATAGAAAGGATATTTTATGAACTTATCACAATCATATTTTTCTACATTTCAATCATTTGAAAATCATTTTAATTCTACCTAAATCCAACACATACAAAATAATTAAAATACTAGAGGATGGATACCTAGTTCACACCCATACATTTGCTCATAGATATATGCTAGTATGGATTGCACACCCATACATCAGCTCATATATATATATATATATATATATATATATATATATATATATATATATATATATATATATATATAGGCTAGTATGGATTCCACACCCATACATAACTTAGGGAAAACACAACCTCTAAGTGTTCCTTCAAATGGCTTCCACAATCCTTCAGGCACCAATCATTTAAGCCTCTTGTTTATTAGGAAGGTCATACGTCAACCTAGTATTTGAGTAATTTCAAGTTATTTTATGCGTAAAGTCAACCCAAACTATACAAAATCATGTCAAATAAATCATAGGAATTTCGTTATTACTCATTAAGAATGTATCCCCAAATCATATTTTAACACATCAAATTAATGCACATACATTACTCTTGAATCTACATTCATAGTTAAAAGTGACATCCTTCAAGTTATCTTCTGTTAAGTTTCCATTAGTGTAGGTAAGAAAGTAGTCAAATTTAACATGACGAAATCAATCATCATGTTAATTGAATATTGGCCTTACACTTAACACACATTCCCAAAGAATACACACCAATGCCATCTTGCTATAGTTTAGATTAGGCTAATATTTTTATTGGTAGATACAAATTCAACTAGTAGAGATGACTAGTAGGCCCATATCACATTGATAATGATGCATTAAGCATATATGCAACAATGCATCCACTTCACATATCTCACTTAGCCATTGAAAATCAAACCATTCACATGCTTGGGTTTAACCCAAACTTCTCAAGCACATCCTTTCCCTACATGTCTTTATGTCCTTTACCATATTTCTTATAATTTGTCTTAACAAAAATATAAAGGAATATAAGAAGCCATTATTTTTCTTTCATGAGTTTCTAAATGACATAATAATAATAATATCATTTATGCAACCAATATGCTTCCAAGTCAACATACACAATAATTCAACATGCATGCAAAATAACCATTCATGCATCAACCTACAAGCAAGCATGTTGGCCCATTAGGCCCTAGTGTTTTAACTTGGCTCTAATACCATATGTAAGGTCCCACCTTACCAACCATCAATAGTATAGAGAAGTAAATGTCACATTGAATACTATTACTCAATTTTATTTTTATTTTTATTTTATTTGTGTTTTACTCATAATAGGACTAATTTAGCTATCATGTAATCATGTTCCTTCAACTATTTCAATGTAAGAATATAACATAAGAAGTGAGGGATAACTTTCCCTTAAGACCAATTCCAAGACACATTTCCTTTCAAGTTTAAAAGATCGTAACATGTGCTCTTTTCATACTTATACATGAGCTCTAAGTAAGAGTGGAAATAAATTCTACCGTAATTCCATGTGTGAACATTAAGCTAGATCAACCTATTTGATTTCCTAGATTATGATAAATAAGATTCATTTATTGACTCTTGATCTCATAACCACAAAAGTATTATACTTATTTTACAAAAATCACATATAAGTGTATGAGCATTAACTTACCTATAGCAAGGTAACTTAGTGAAGAATATGTCTCTCTTCGTCAATAAATCTAATAAATATGATATGTTTATGAAATAGAATCACAAAATATATTGACCCAACAACATTTCCAATTTCACCAATTAAAATTCCCAATCCCAATTATTAAGGCAATGCTGCAATCGTGAGAATTATATAATGAATGTTGAAACAAAAGCAACTATTGTTACTAATTCAGAAGCATGTTATTCTTCAAAAAGTGTCATGTAAAACAATGAAACTACATAAATTGGGCACAAGTAGTTATTTTCTACAGTCATTGAAGCTCAATAATGCACCTATGAACACATGCAGCTCAGACAAAACTTATTATGTTCACTTGCACAAAATCCTACAGAAAGTCACTATAAAACTGTTTCCAACAACCACCCCCCCACCTTTTTTTGAAAGATTTAGATAATAAATGTAACAACAATCATATTCTCTATTCACAATTCAACAAATTATTAAATTAATTTTCACGTTCATACCAAAAACTTGCAGACATAAGAAGCTACATCCATCAAATATTCTATTCATAAATTTCTAGTACATATAAACTACGGTAAGTAGGACTTTTACTCTAACAATTTAAATGCACAAAAACTACAGCCATTCATGTCTTTTGACAAACACTTTGCATGATGGTAAGTAGGACTTTTACTCTAACAATTTATATGCACAAAAACTACAGCCATTCATGTGTTTTGACAAACACTTTGCAAACATGCAATCTACATCCATTGAGGCATTTTGACAAACACTTTGCAAGCATGCAATCTACAACCATTGAGGCATTTTTCCAAACACTTGGAAACAATGAATTTGAGATTCTTCTTCAAACTATTCAGCTCATAAAATTTAGAAATTGAAACTTCAAATGTTGCCATCTTATAACAAGGACTAAACAATCTTAGTTTTTCATCAAAAACTCGAAAACAAAGGCATATAATTGACAGTAACAATCTATAAAATCACCCAAATTTTCGATCAGGGTTCTGCAAAGTAATTTTTGGGAATCAAATGGGGGGTTAAATGGATATATGGCACGACTACCCCCTGATATTGAGAAAAAAATTAACAGAACGTTCTAGAGATGTGATTTATTAAAACAACAACAACAAAAACATTCCTACTATCTCACTTATCACTTTATCAAACACATAGTGTGAAAACTTCATCTACAACTGTACATGGAGAAAAAAAGTAAGAAACTCAAATTTATGATAATATGGTATTGTAGTCAACTCATGGCAACCTACAATGGACAAAAATTCATTATAAAAAGAACTTAAAACTTTGGCAACACATTATTGTTTTAATCACCCTTCATGTACATTCTCAACTACAGCTGCCAACCATTATTGGTTAGCTCATAAATAAATCTTTAAATATCTCATAAACATTCACAAGTAGCAATTTCCAATGAATTTTAAAGTTCTACAACACTTTTATATTAACAATAAACTAAAATTTCAAGAATGCTTATGAACATACCTAGCAGTGTATTTATATAATTCCAAAAAGATGGTAATATGCTCCAACTCGAATCAGATTGTGCTCCTGCTCCAATATCCTTACCAACTCATTGTGAACCATCCAGTTTTCCTCCCAACCATATCCAGGGAGAACTTCTCCCCATGGAACCCCCGAGTTGTAAGAGCTCGCAAACAATACCAAAATATTGAAATAGAGAGATATCCAAGGAAAGCTGAGGAAGATAAGTTTCACTTCCTCCCAACGCCACTCATGGTCAGCTCCACCAAGTAAAGCTACATAGTAATTTATATTAGGAATTTCAAAATCATTTCAAAAGACATTGGCTAACGAAGGAATAATATGCATGCATTGTATTCCATCTAGAGAAGTGCAATTCATGCCATTAAGGAGAGGTATGCATGCCTTAGTTAAGGATAGTGTAACTTATGCATTAAAGAGAGTGTAAGAGGAATCTTTTATGACATGTCTTTAATGAGTTGAAGAGGAATATGCCATTATTTGATGAGTTCATAAAATAGAGTGTAATGTATTATTAAAAGAGAAATATTTACATAGAGCCATGAGATTCATCAAAGGGAGAGGTGTGAAGTGTTTGAGGAGATGAAGATGAGTTTTAATTCTCTTTTAATAATAATATCATAGTCTCATAAAAGATAATAATAATATTGAGGATTAATTCGAGATTGAATGATTCGGATTGAATAATGATAAGTTAAGTGATTTTCCTTCAACTATACTTGATTACCAATTTATGTAAGGTGATTTACTATTTTTGGAAAGTCATGCTTGAGATGCTAGACATGAACTTCTATTTTTAGGAAGTCACTCTAGGATTGTTAGAAAATAAGTTTTATTAAGGAAATGCATCCCTGATCTTACCATAAGTGGTATTTTTCTTCCGGAGAATAGGGATTTTGTACCCCTATTGCATGCATCTTCGTGCCTTAGTAGATTGAGGACTTTGTGCCCTAATCTACTCTAAAGATCCAAGATTCCACACCTTGATCTTTTTAAATATTTAGGAATCCATGCCCTAAACATTTTATTATAGATATGACACTCCACATCTTTATCTTTCATGTATTTAGGACTCTGCGCCCTAATTTCCATGGCTTCTCATCTACTCTGCTTTGAAACTCCATGCATTACCTTAAGGTATTGATTGTGAGCTCATACCCATCTGATGGTTTGTTGGTAAGGCCTTGTTCCAAGACCTGCACACATCACAATCTCATTGATCAAAGGAATCAATGAATTTCATAATTAACTTTTCACATTTTACCAAACATTGTGCATGACTTCCACAAATATTTTGGTTCTAGAGAAATGACTTCCATAGCCATTTAAAATTTGAAAATCCTTGTTTGAAAATAACTATGTACTTGCCACATCTTGCTCATTACAAGATTAAACATATATAATCATATAAATCATGTATCATCCTTAAATCATAATTAACCATATGTTCCACATAACCATGAGCATCCATGGATCTATGTGTCTCAATCCTGAATCAACATCCATGTCATACACATATTTCCAAACTAAGATACCGAAAGAGAAAACATCGATAATATGTTCTTAACCAAAATCAATTCTTATACACACAACCATAGATATCATCCCAAGCACACAACAACTAGGTGACCCAAACCAGTTCTATAGCATATAAGCATATACATAAGTTTCTCACGCATGATATTATATCATTATATCAAAATCACCCTCTCAAAGTGTCATCAAAGCTATCTCACCAAGAATGGACACTACATACTCCCCCTCTTGGGCTAAACTTGGCCCGAAGTTTTTCCTACAATCATAAGATACTTAGTTATTTTCGATTCTCCTATCACTTAGGTGTTAACCTTATTTATATGTATTTGATATATTTTTGTTCATTCCAAACCATAGTTTAATGTTGTTAAAGAGAGAGTCCATACAGGTTGGTAGAATTTATTTTTGCTTGTGGAAAAACCTGTGAACAGTTATTGAACCAACGTTTCGGACTAGCTTAGTGAGTCCATCATCAGGGAAATGAGATTTTCCTCACTAAGCTAGTCCGAAAACGTTGGTTCAATAACTGTTCACAGGTTTTTCCACAAGCAAAAACATAGTTTAATGTTTTCTAAATTGGAAGAAACTCCATGAAAATTGAAACATACCATTCTTAGTCAAGTAGAAAATATATCCATGCCATATTAGGCATGTTTCTATATAAAATGCCAAATATTTCTATATCAAAACCAACCATACAATTTATAGTACCATATCAAAATACTATTTTATATAATTTATATGACATCCAATTAAGATATCTATAATATTTTGATATTCTACATGTTATTTTTCATAGTCTACATGAATTCTACATGTGTCATCTTCTTGGTTCTATAGTACATTGAGCTTGCCAAGCTATAAATAGCTCACACATTGGTTGTAAAAAAAAACAATAATGGTCCATCCATCTGACAATAAAATTTGTGTACAAGAAGCATAAAATCATCCACATACAATTGCCAGTGAAACTACGAAACAAACATGATGTCATATATAAAACCCACTCTTACATCTCAGTTAATTTATGTCTTCTCAATGCAAGTTTCCCATTTTCATTCCATAAGATATTCTTTCAATCAAAATCTTTAGGATCTACCTATAGTTTTTACTAAATGCTTAATCTTTAGGAAAAATTACAATTTCAGGATTAAGACACCATTTTTTTTAAACTAACAAGCGAAGGTTCCATACAGTCGTCATTGACCCACTTTTGTAGTATAAACCATTCCTTTAATTCCCATAATCTTCATTGTTATTCACTTCTCTTACTTGAGAATCAATTATGAATGATTCAATTAGAAGATATTCATTCCAAAAATAATTAAATATATCTTTTCGAAAGTGGCTTGTAATCAAGAACAACTTTTGTAATTATACAAATACAATATCTTTATCATTGAATCTATCTTGATAACTATAAGTCAACTTGTTTTCCCACTATAAAATCACTCATAATTTCTATTCAATAATTAATCAATCCATTTAGTTTCACGTCTTATTCCTTACTATTAATACATACACACAAACAAACACAAGCAAGTTATGAAAACCATACATTTCTCAAATTATGAAGAATCTTATTGATTGTAAATAAGCTTTAGACTATCATAAAGACATTTCTAGCCTAAGCATAAGTTTCTTTTTTTTTACTACCTCTCAAAAGATTATTACCTTTTGTAGGATTACTAACTACTCATACAACTATACATCGAAGAACAAAAGTCCTAAATCCTTCAATCTATTCCATTCCACATATAATACAATCATCTTAGGCTTCTAAATCATGCAAGAATTCCAATTCATCAAAATGTGATCTCACTCTCCTTCAATTTCTCCCTCCAAAAATATCATTTCTTGTAAAACAAGAACTCAACTAAGCTTTTCATTAATCACATACATTATTCTTTAAGTTCAAATAAAACAAAGTTCTCACCACATAAAATGTTTATCTTCTAAACATGTTATTCTCTTAACAATTTACAAGTTAATCAAATTCCAAGAAAGCGGTTCATCAAGTTCATAAACAATATGAATTTTGACTTGGTCACCTAACTAGAAATAGTTTAGAGTAGTTCATTAATTAAATCCTCATAATTTCTCTAATTAATTTGGTTAAATAGAATTCACCCAATATTGAACCGACAAAATAATTAAAGAGACTATTATGGCTTTCCTATACCTAATTTATCTTGAGCCAATAGAAAGGATATTTCATGAACTTATCACAATAATATTTTTCTACATTTCAATCATTTGAAAATCATTTTAATTCTACCTAAATACAACACATACAAAATAATTAAAATACTAGAGGATAGATACCTACTTCACACTTGACTCCATATATCATAATCAATTATTCCAAACATTCTAAACCACCTAATGTGTTTAGTATACCAATCTTAGTATCTTCATTTGTAATAAAAAAAAAATAATGGATTTAAATATCAAGCAAATTCATGTTGCAAATCTCTATCCATTTAACTTTAATTACACACAAGCAATCCTCCTTAATCATGTCTCAGATTTCATCAAAAAAAAATTGTTCATTCTAACCAAAAGAATTACTTAGCTCATAGATATATGTTAGTATGGATTCCACACCCATACCTTACCTCATTACTTAGCTCATAGATATATGTTAGTATGGATTCTACACTCATACATTTTCTCATAGATATATGCTAGTATCGATTCCACACCCATACATTTTCTCATAGATATATGCTTGTATGGATTCCACACCCATACATACCTTAGGGAAAACATAACCTTCAAGTGTTCCTTCAAATGGCTTCCACAACCCTTCATTCACCAGTCATTTAAGCCTCTTGTTTATTAGGAAGGTCATACCTCAACCTATTATTTGAGTAATTTCAAGTTACTTGGTGCATAAAGTCAACCCAAACTATACAAATTCATGTCAAATAAATCATAGGAATTTATTTCTTACTCATTAAGAATGTATCCCTGAATCATATTTTAACACATCAAATTAATGCACATACATTATTCTTGAATCTACATTCACAGTTAAAAGTGGCATCCTTCAAGTTGGCTTTAGTTAAGTTTCCATTAGTGTAGGTAAGAAAAGAGTCAAAATTAACATGAGTAACTCAATCATCATGTTAATTGAATATTGGCCTTACACTTGACACACATTCCCAAAGAATACACACCAATGCCATCATGCTATAGTTTAGATTAGGCTAATATTTTTCTTGGTAGATACAATTTCAACTAGTAGAGATGGCTAGTAGGCCCATATCACATTGATAATGATGCATTAAACATATATGCAACCATGCATCCACTCCACATATCTCACTCACCCATTGAAAATCAAACCATTCACATGCTTGGGTTTAACCCCAACTTCTCAAGCACATCGTTTCTCTACATGTCTTTAAGTCCTTTATCATATCTTTCACAAGTTTCTAAATGACATAATAATAATAATATCATTTATGCAACCAATATTCTTCCAAGTCAACATACACAATAATTCAACATGCATGCAAAATAACCATTCATGCATCAACCTACAAGCAAGCATGTTGGCCCATTAGGCCCTAGTGTTTTAACTTGGCTTTGATACCATATATAAGGTCCTACCTTACCAACCATCAATAGTATAGAGAAGTAGATGTCACAATGAATACTATTACTCAATTTTTATTTTTGTTTTACTCATAATATGACTAACTTAGCTACCATGTAATCATGTTCCTTCAACTATTTCAATGTAAGAATATAAGGTAAGAAGTCAGGGATAACTTTCCCTTAAGACCAATTCCAAGACACATTTCCTCTCAAGTTTAAAAGATCATAAGATGTGCTCTTTTCATACTTATACATGAGCTCTAAGTAAGAGTGGAAATAAATTCTACCATAATTCCATGTGCGAACATTAAGCTAGATCAACCTATTTGATTTATGAGATTATGCTAAATAAGATTCATTTATTGACTCTTGATCTCATAACCAAAAAAGTATTATACTTCTACAAAAATCACATATAAGTGTATGAGCATTAACCTACCTATAGCAAGGTAACTAAGGGAATAATATGTGTCTCTTCATCAATAAATCTAATAAATATGATATGTTTATGAAATAGAATCACAAAATATATTGATCCAACAACATTTCCGATTTCATCAAATAAAATTCCCAATCCCAATCATTAAGGCAATGTTGCAATCATGAGAATTATATAATGAATGTTGAAACAAAAGCAACTATTGTTACTAATTCAGAAGCATGTTATTCTTCAAAAAGTGTCATGTGAAACAGTGAAACCGCATAAATTGGACACAAGTAGTTGTTTTCTACAGTCATTGAGGCACAAGAATGCACCCATGAACACATGCATCTCAGACAAAACGTATTATGCTCACTTGCACAAAATCATACAGAAAGTCACTATAAAATTGTTTCCAACAACCCCCGCCCCCTTTTTTTTAAGATTTAGATAATAAAAGTAACAACAATCCTATTCTCTATTCACACTTCAACAAATTATTAAATTAATTTTCACGTTCATACCAAAAACTTGCAGACATAAGAAGCTACATCCATCAAATAGTTTATTCATAAATTTCTAGTACATAAAAACTACAGTAAGTAGGACTTTTACTCTAACAATTTATATGCACAAAAACTACAGCCATTCATGTCTTTTGACAAACACTTTGCAAACATGCAATCTATAGCCATTGAGGCATTTTGACAAACACTTTGCAAGCATGCAATCTACAACCATTGAGGCATTTTTCCAAACACTTGGAAACAATGAATTTGAGATTCTTCTTCAACCTATTCAACTCAGAAAATTCAGAAATTGAAACTTCAAATGTTGGCATCTTAAAACAGGGACTAAACAATCTTAGTTTTTCATCAAAAACTCGAAAACATACGCATATAATTGACAGCAACAATATGTAAAATCGCCTGGATTTTCGATCAAGGTTCTACAAAGTACTCTTTTGGAATCAAATGGCGGGTTAAATGGCGATTTGGCACGGATATCCCCTGACGTTGAGCAGAAAAGTAACAGAACGTTCTGTAGATGTGATTTATGAAAACAACAACAACAAAAACAAAAACATTCCTACTATCTCACTTATCACTTTGTCAAACACTTAGTGCAAAAACTTCATCTATAGTTGTATATGGAGAAAAAAAAAACTCAAATTTAAGATAATATGGTATTATAGTCAACTCTGTTGACATTATGACACAAGTTTTGCACTATGACACAGGTGTTGTCCTTAATGGCAACTCACTCAAATGACAGATCACAGTTCAAGCTCTCAGAATGAAGGAAAAAGAGATATATGCGGGTTCCTCTTAACCAAGTCGTGTATACATGCAGGATCACCGATCAAAAGGCGCGTATACGTATGCACGCACTTTCATGTAAGGAAAAGCACGTACATGTGGGAAAACTTATTTTTTGGTCCATGGTATTTAGTCCTTGGTATTTGGAACTATGGTTTTGGACCATGGTATCTCGTCCAAAGTGTTGAACCCAAGTATTGGGTCCATGGTATTGATTCTCTATGGTTTTGGACCATGGTATTGAGTAAGTCCTAAGACTATAAAAGGGGAAGGAGATCATTAGGCAATGGTATTTACTCAAGCATTGAATATCTTATGAAGAGCAAGATATAGAATTGGGTTATGGTGTATAGCTGGATCTGAACCAAGGAAGAACCTAAGCGTCATAAGAAGGATAAGTTCTATTGTTGGGTCAAGATCTTAAGGCTTGAATAGTAGTATCTTTGTGTGATTTTGATATGTTATATTTGGCGCATGACTTGATCTATAAATCTGATGATCTAGGTATTACCAATGTCTGAATATCTGAAAAGGGTAAGATTATATTTTATATAACTGTACGCAGGTTCGACACAGCAGCGACGCGTATACACACTGGTTCATTAATTCAAAATAGTGTATACGCAGGTTGGCCTTAATACAGAAGCGTATGCATGCAGGTTCTGCATAATGAAGTGGCGTACGTCTCATGAAATATGTTTTAGCTACTTCTGTTTATTGTTGCAATGTTCTGGGTTCAGGATTGGTTTCTGGTTACTGCTAATGTATTTTGGTTACAACATTCAGAGAAGTAATTGGTTGATTCAGTTTTGAATGAAGCAAAAGAGATTGGTTAATGCAAATGTATTTGATGTTTGATTATTATGAAACGTGGTCCCTGGAAGAAAAGAGAAGGTTGTAGCCTTCTGTAGGTCAGCACCTACGTACTAGTACATCAGCTAGTACAAGAGCTAAGGGGGTTGTAGCTCCCTTCGAGGAGAAGCTGGAGAACGAGAGAAGGTTGTAGACTGCACCAGTACAGAACTATTGTAAAAAGAAGATTCTCATTAAAAGAAGATAGAGACGAATTGCAGTAGGTGGTTTTCACCCACATTGGGTTTCCACCTTATATCTTGTGTTCTTGTGTGTGACTTTCTGATCTGTTTTACTGTTCTTGGTTACTGTCTATATGACTCTGATGCACAGATTAATGATCAACATCTGAAGAATAAATCAAATTATAAGCCTGTAGGTTATACGCTAGTTTCCCTAACTGTAGTTGCGTATATACGCAGTTTTCACTAACTAAAGTAGCGTATACAAATCTGATTGTGAAATGAAAAATAATTTACTTGATAATATTGATTCACCCCCCCCCAATTATTTCCAACAATTTGGATCGGAGCAGGTCCTTCAGAAGAAGCTTGATCACTTGAAGGAAGATCTATCATCATGAGCAACTATGAAAAGGAGGCATCTATCAGGCCACCAATCTTTGATGGGAGAAACTTTGTCTATTGGAAGGTAAGAATCACAACCTATCTTCAATCTCTTCATAGAGAAGTTTGGGATATCATGGAAGGAGGATACACATTTCCATAAACAACTCCTACAGATACGGCTGGTAAAAAGCAGTATGAAACAAATGCAAAGGATTTCAATACTCTATTGGGGAGTCTATCTCAATCAGAATTCATCAAGGTTATGCAGCTCAAAACCGCCAAAGAAATATGGGACAAGATCGTTCTAAGTTATGAAGGAGACGATCAGGTAAAACGTGTAAAACTACAATCTCTCAGAATTCAATATGAAACTCTTAGAATGCATAATGATGAAAGTGTGGTTAATTATTTCTTACATATAGATGAGATTGTTAATCGAATGAAAAACTTGGGTGAGGAGATAAAAGAAGTTACTTTGGTTGAAAAGGTTCTAAGATCTTTGTCTTCTAAGTTTGAATCAAAAGTTTCTGCCATAGAAGAAAAGCAAAATCTACAGAGTATTACCATGTCACAACCGCACGGAATCCTAACTGCTTTCGAAATGAGAAAAGGGGGACCATCAGACAGGAGAGAAGCCGCATTCAAAGCTTTAGGAAAAGGATAATACAATGAGTCAGGGCATACATCAGAAGGATAGGAAGAATCAAACTTTGTCAAGAACCTTCAATGGGGTTCTAGAAGATTCAGGGTAAGCTACCTTTCAAATGCTTTTCTTGCAGAAGAGTCGGTCACTATGCAACCAAATGTCCTCATAAAGATAATCTTGATAAAGGTAAGGAACCAGTTAGATGGAACAGAAAACAAAATGTAAGGAAGAAGATCTATTATACACATGAAGACAGTGATGGATTTTCAATTAGTGATGAAGATGAACAATGTAATTATT
Source organism: Pinus tabuliformis (assembly GCA_031772625.1). NCBI lineage: Eukaryota > Viridiplantae > Streptophyta > Pinopsida > Pinales > Pinaceae > Pinus > Pinus tabuliformis. The sequence goes on along the minus strand of CM062820.1, from coordinate 1,594,374,850 downwards.
ATAGACTTTTGATGGCTTTTGAAGATGATGATTTCTTGGATGCTATAGATGAAGATGATCTCTATGAAGAAATTTCTAAACTTAAAATTTGTCTAGAAGAAAAGAGTATGATCATAGATACTCTGACATTCCAACTTGCTGAAAGAGAAAAACACAATGAAAAGTTAGAATGTGAAATTGTGGGACTTCGAAAATATATTGAGAAAACAAAAGCTCTTAATCTTAGATTTGCTAAAGGATCTGAAACTTTAGATGAGATTATCAAAGTGAAACATTCTCCTCTAATCAAGACAGGTCTTGGATATACTAAAGAAGCATCTCAAGCACAGAAGCCATCCACCTTCAAAAGTTATCTTGATGCAACAAGGAGAAGTGAACAGGTTGACAATCGACAACAAAGGCATAAAGCAGATGACCAGGTAAATCAGGGTCAATCTACTTCAAGAATGAATAGAGATCACCAAGTAAATCAGGGGCAATATACTTCAAGGATGAACAAAAGCTACAACCAACCGTAGGTAAATCATTCTCAATTTTCCTTGAGAATGAATGTCTATGGAAATTACAATCACCTGGACGGTAGGTTTGATAATCGCAGGAATTTCTTCAATGGCCAATGTTTCTCTTGTCATAACTTTGGACACAAAGTTGCTCAATGTGTTGCCTACAAGACCATCATGACTAGAGAAGCACAAAAATAAAGAAGTATGACTGGGATCATGAAAAGGACCTACAATAACTTCTCTGCTCTTGAAAATGAAATAGAATGTTCTATTTGTAACAACTTCAGTCATGAAGATTCTGAATGCAGGAGTAGGTTTCGATAAACAACTCATAAGGAGCAAGCTTCATTGAGTCCCAAAACATGGAGAAAGAAAGAACCGCAACCAAAAAGATGTGGTATAGCCTTATATGCGGAAGGACAGGAAAATCAGTGGTACATCGACAGTGGATGCTCGAAACATATGACAGGTGATAAAGAAAAACTTCAGCCATATAGTGCCTTAGAAAAGGAAAGGAAGGTCTCATTTGGAAATGACACCCCTGCACTCATAAAAGGTAAAGGTTCTGTTATTTTGAAAGAAAAAGTCAAAGCTGGAAATGTTATGTATGTTGATGGTTTAAAGCATAATCTATTGAGTGTTAGCCAAATGTGTGATCAAGGAAATGAGGTAATATTTCAATCAAATGGATGTATTGTTCGTGAGCTTAATACAGGAGAAACAATGATCAAAGGCATAAGAACTCCAAATAATCTATACATATGCAAGGGAGGGCAACAAAAATGTTGTCTAAGCAAGAATGATGAACACTGGCTATGGCACAGAAGATTGGGGCATATAAGCTTCTCTTAGATAAGGAAAGCATGAAAATATCAGGCGGTTTGTGATCTCCCTGACATCATAATTCCAGACAATACAGTATGCAAATCATGTCAGTTTGGTAAGCAAACTAGAACTAATTTCCCTGAGAAGGAAGGATCAGCTAGTAAGCCACTTGAACTTTTCCATACTGATTTATGTGGTCCATGAAGGAAAAAGTCACCTGGAGGATAAGAATACTTCATATTGTTTATTGACGACTTCTCTAGGATGTGTTGGATAGGACTTCTGAAGCATAAAAACGAATCTTTCAAAAAGTTCAAAGCTTTCAAAGCCTTGGTTGAAAAGGAATCAGATCGCAGAATCAAATCCCTCAGGTCTGATGGAGGAGGGAAATTTACCTCGGATGAATTTTTCAACTTTTGTTACGAACATGGAATAAGAAGGGAATTCTCCACTGCAAGGACTCCACAGCAAAATGGAGTAGTGGAAAGGATTAACAGAACGGTTCAACAAATGGCTCATGCTATGCTTGATGAGTCTGGAACTCCCGCAACCTTCTCGGGTGAAGCTGCATTTGTTGCCGTTACTATTCTCAACAAAACAAATGTCCGGGTGAACAACACTCAAACTCCTCATGAACTTTGGTATGGTAAGACTCCTACGGTAAAATAATTCAAAATTTTTGGAAGAAAATGTTACATCAAAAGGATTGATGAAAACCTTGGCAAGTTTGAACCTAGAGCATATGAAGGAATTCTCCTTGGTTATTCTTCCCGAAGTAAAGGATATAAGTGTTACGATAAAAGACTTGGAAAAATTGTTGAAAGTATTGATGTAGTGGTTGATGGAGTAGGAAACAATCCAAGGCAGGTAAAATCTGAAGATTTCGAGGGGACTATCATTCAACATCAAATCAGACTAATAATGAAGAAGAAACCTATGAGGCACCAGAAGAACAGATAAGGGTAGAAGAACAGATAAGGGTAGAAGAAAAGACTCCATCCAGGTACGTCCAGAAGAATCATCCAGAGACTCAAATTTTGGGGTAGAAAGAGGCAGGTGTACAAACAAGAAGAACTATTTCAGAAGCTTCAAGCTATCTAGCATTGCTCTCCTCCATTGAACCATGAAATGTAAGTGAAGCATGCAAATTTGAATGTTGGGTCAAGGCCATGAATGAAGAACTTGAGCAGATTGAAAATAATAACACTTGGGAGTTGGTTCCTAGACCAAATGATAAGAATGTCATAGGGACAAAATGGATATTCAAAAACAAGTTGAATGAAAATGGAGATGTTATTAGAAACAAGGCCAGACTTGTTTGTAAAGGGTATGCTCAACAAGAAGGTATAGACTTTGAAGAAACTTTTGCACCGGTTGCTAGACTTGAAGCCATAAGAATGTTCCTTGCTCTTTCTAGCTTTCAGAAGTTCAAAGTATATCAAATGGATATGAAATATTCCTTTTTAAATGGAGACCTAGAAGAAGAACTGTATATTAAGCAACCAGATGGATTCATCCTTGGAAATGATCCAAAACTTGTATGCAAACTCAAGAAGACACTATATGGTCTTAAACAGGCTCCAAGGGCTTGGTATTATCATCTGGACAAATACCTCCATCAACAAGGTTTTTCAAAAGGATCAGCAGATAACAATCTATATATAAAAATTGACAATGATAAATTGCTAATACTTGTTGTGTATGTTGATGATATCATCTTTGGTAGCAATGAAGAAACCATGAGTCAAAACTTTGCTTTGGTAATGCAAAAAGAATTTGAAATGTCCTTACTTGGTGAGCTCACATATTTTCTTGGTTTACAAGTCCAACAAAACAAAGATGATATCTTTCTATCGCAAACCAAGTACGTCAAGCAGATCTTGAAGAAATATGGGATGGAGGATTCGAAACTAGTATGTGCCCCTATGGTAACAGGATGCAGCCTCAGCACAAATGATTGGTAGTCTACTCTATCTGACAGGTACCCGACCAGACATCATGCATGCAATGGGAATAGTTGGAAGATTCCAAGCAAATCCAAAGGAAGCACACCTTCAGGCAGTTAAGAGGATTTTCAAATATCTTCAAGCAACACAAAACTATGGCTTATGGTATCTGAGAGATACAAATCTCACACTTCATGCATATACAGATGCAGATTAGGCAGGAAGTGTGGATGATAGATAAAGCACTAGTGGTGGTGCATTCTTTATGGGTTCCAGATTAGTATCTTGGTTCAGTAAGAAATAAAGTTCAATTGCATTATCTACAACTGAAGCAGAATATGTGGTTGCTGCATATTGTTGCACACAACTCCTTTGGATGATGCAAACATTGCAAGACATTCAAATCACTTGTACTCCACCTATCTCCATTTTTTTGTGATAATACAAGTGCAATCAGTATTTCAAAGAATCCAATCATGCATTCGAAGACCAAGCACATACCTATCAAATATCATTTTCTCTGGGAACAAGTGCTTGAAAAAAAGGTCAAATTGGAGTATGTTCCCTCCAAGGAACAGGTTGTTGATATATTCACCAAACCATTGCCCAGGGAGACATTTTAATACCTCAAACAGAAGCTGGGAGTATTTGATGGATCATCTTGCTGTTGAAATTATCTGTTTCAAAGAACATTGGTTGTACGTGAGTTTCATGAAGTGTATCCGTGTACATACGCAGGTGTCTGTGGACACAATCGCATATATTATGGTTTGAAGATAAACAGTGGGGCTAGACTCAGGATGAAAAGAGTCTGATATGGGTCTGACAAAGAACATCTGGCACAGGTTCATGGGGAACATACAATTCTAATAATGCAGTGTTGGCATTATCTTAGAAGATCTTGGTTCAATTTCACAGCTGTTTTTGTTTCAGGTGGAACAGGTGCAGAGGGAGATTATGGTTGTCGGTCTGAATGATGATTGACAGATGTTGTTGATGTTAGTTGTTGATGACTATCATAGTCTTGTCTTAGATATTTAGTCTCTATGTCATGTATTTCTTTTATTATCAAGGTCATGTAACGGCCTATGTTGGTTTCCCCACTATGCCTAGGATGGATGATGTAATGTTCTTGTTTTATCATGTGTAAACTTTTGGTGTATCCCCACTTGGTTGGGCAGATGAGTGAATCCCCACTTGGTTGGGAGATGGATGTATGTATGAGTCTTTGGTGATAGGAAGGTCATTTATGATGTATAGAGTCATGTTCTTTCTTGTAGAACATCTTTTTGTAGACCTTGCCTATAGTCAGGGGGAGCATGGATAGCACAACAAAGCAGAGATTTCAGCATGTACTTAGGGGGAGCATAACCCTTTGCACTTGATGACAAAGGGGGAGAATGACTTTGAGTGACTTGGGGTTGCCATCAAGTCTAAAGGGGGAGATTGTTGGCATTATGACACAAGTTTGGCACTATGACACAGGTATTGTCCTTGATGGCAACTCACTCAAATGACAGATCACAGTTCAGGCTCTCAGAATGAAGGAAAAAGAGATATACATAGGTTCCTCTTAACCAAGTCGCGTATACACGCGGGATCGCCAATCAAAAGGCGCGTATACGTATGTGCACACTTTCATGTAATGAAAAGCACGTACATGTGGGAAAACTTATTTTTTGTTCCATGGTATTTAGTCCTTGGTATTTGGACCTATGGTTTTGGACCATGGTATCTCGTCCGAAGTGTTGAACCCAGGTATTAGGTCCATGGTATTGATTATCTATGGTTTTGGACCATGGTATTGAGTAAGGCCTAAGACTATAAAAGGGGAAGGAGACGGTTAGGCAATGGTATTCACTCAAGCATTGAATATCTTATGAAGAGCAAGATCTAGAATTGGGTTATGGTGCATAGCTAGATCTGAACCAAGGAGGAACCTGAGCATTAGAAGAAGGATAAGTTCTATTGTTGGGTCAAGATCTTAAGTCTTGAATAGTAGTATCTTTGTGTGATTTTGATCTGTTATATTTGGCACATGACTTGATCTATAAATCTGATGATATAGGTATTACTGATGTCTGAATATCTTAAAAGGGTAAGATTATCTTTTATAGATTTGTATGCAGGTTCGGCATAGCAGAAGCACATATACACACTAGTTCATCAATTCAAAACAACATCTACGAAGGTTGACCTTAATATAGAAGCGTATGAATGCAGGTTATGCATATTCAAGTAGCGTACATCTCATGAAATATGTTTTAGCTACTTCTGTTTATTGTTGTAGTGTTCTGGGTTCAGGATTGGTTTCTGGTTACTGTTAATGTATTCTGGTTACAACATTCAGAGAAGTAATTGGTTGATTCAGTTTTGAATGAAGCAAAAGAGATTGGTTAATGCAGATGTATTTGATGTTTGATTATTGATGGATCCAGTCTGAAAATTTATGAAATGTGGTCCCTCGAAGAAAAGAGAAGGTTGTAGCCTTCTGTAGGTCAGCACCTACGTGCTAGTACATAAGCTAGTACAAGAGCTAAAAGGGTTGTAGCTCCCTTCCAGGAGAAGTTGGAGAACGAGAGAAGGTTGTAGCCTTCTGCAGGTAGAAGCCTGCGCATTGGTATAATACTGCACCAGTACAGAACTATTGTAAAAAGAAGATTCTCATTAAAAGAAGATAGAGACGAATTGCAGCAGGTGGTTTTCAACCACATTGGGTTTCCACCTTATATCTTGTGTTATTGTGTGTGACTGTCTGATCTGTTTTACTGTTCTTGGTTACTATTTATATGACTCTGATGCACAGATTAATGATCAACATCTGAAGAATAAATCAAATTATAAGTCTGCAGGTTATACACTAGTTTCCCTAACTGTAGTTGTGTATATACGCAATTTTCCCTAACTGAAGTAGTGTACACAAATCTGATTGTGAAATGAAAAATAATTGACTTGATAATACTGATTCACCCCCCCCCCCCCTCTCAGTATTATTTCCAACAGACTCATGCTAACCTGCAATGGACAAAAATTCATTATAAAAAGAACTTAAAACTTTGGCAACACGTTATTGTTTTAATCCCCCTGCATGTACATTCTCAACTACAACTACCATTCATTATTGGTTAGCTCATAAATAAATATGTAAATATCTCATAAACATTCACAAGTAGCAATTTCCAATGAATTTTAAAGTTCTACAACACTTTTAAATTAATATTAAACTAAAATTTCAAGAATGCTTATGAACATACCTAGCAGTGTATTTATACAATTCCAAAAAGATGGGAATATACTCCAACTCCAATGAGATCGTGCTCCTTCTCCAATATCCTTACCAACTCATTGTGAACCATCTGTTTTTCCTCCCAACTATATCCATGGAGAACTTCTCCCCCTCGAACCCCCGAGCTTTAAGAGCTCGCAAACAATACCAACATATAGTAGTAGAGAGATATCCAAGGTAGGCTGAGGAAGATAAGTTTCATTTCCTTCCAACACCACTCATGGTCAGCTCCACCAGCTAGAGCTACATAGTAATTTAGATTAGGAATTTCAAAATCATTTCGAAAGCAATTGGTTACCCAAGTCTCTCACTCTCATAATATTCTTCAAATCTCTCCAACTCTTGGTATCACAATGCACCTTCCTCTCCCCTAAGTGAGAATACATGAAACACATATATAGGAGGAGCAAAAATTCTTGTCATAAAGGAGGAGTAATTTGCATGCATTGTGTTCCATTTATTGGAGTGTAACTCATGCCATTAAGGAGAGGTATGCATGTCTTAGTTAAGGATAGTGTAACTTATGCATTAAAGAGAGCATAAGAGGAATCTTTTATGACATGTATTTAATGAGTTGAAGAGGAATATGCCATTCTTTAATGAGTTCATAAAATAGAGTGTAACGTATTATTAAAAGAGAGAGATCTACATAGAGCCATGAGAGTCATCAAGGAGAGAGGTGTGAAGTGATTGAGGAGATGAAGGTGACTTCTCTTTTAATAATAATATCATAGTCTCATAAAAGATAATAATGATATTAATAATATTGAGGATTAATTTGAGATTGAACGATTAGGAGTGATTAATGATAAGTTAAGTGATTTTCCTTCAACTATACTTGATTGTCAATTTATGTAAGGTGATTTACTATTTTTGGAAAGTCATGCTTGAGATGCTAGAAATGAATTTCTATTTTTAGTAAGTCACTCTAGGATTGTTAGAAAAGAGGTTTTATTAAGGAAATTTGTCCCTAAGCTTCCCACGAGTGGTATTTTTCTTCTGGAGAATAGGGATTCTGTACCCCTATTTCATGCATCTTTGTGCCTTAGTAGATTAAAGACTCTATGCCCTAATCTACTCTAAAGGTCCAAGATTCCACACCTTGATCTTTTTAAATATTCAAGACTCTGTGCCCTAAACATTTTATTATAGATACAAGACTCCACGTCTTTATATTTCATGGATTTATGAACCCGTGCCCTAATTTCCATGGCTTCTCATCTACTCTGCTTTGAAACTCCACACTTCACCTTAAGGTACTGATTGTGAGCTCATACTCATCTGATGGTTCATTGGTAAGTCCTTGTTCCAAGAGCTGCACACTTCACGATCTCATAGATCAAAGGAATCAATGAATTTCATAATTAACTTATTCACATTTTACCAAACATTGTACATGACTTCCACAACCATTTTGCTTCTAGAGAAATGACTTTCGCAGCCATTTAAAATTTGAACATCCTTGTTTGAAAATAGCTATGTACCTTCCACCTCTTTCTCATTACAAGATTAAACATATATATTCATATAAATCATGTATCATCCATAAATCATAATTAAGCATATGTTCCACATAACCATGATCATCCATGGATCTATGTGTCTCAATCTTGAATCAACATCCATGTCATACACATTACCAAACTAAGATACCAAAAGAGAAAACATCGATAATATGTTCTTAACCAAAATCAATTCTTATACACACAACCATATATATTATCCTAAGCACACAACAACTAGGTGACCCAAACCAAGTCTATAGCATATAAGCATGTACATAAGTTTCTCACACATAATATTATATCATTATATCAAAATCACCCTCTCTAAGTGACATCAAGGCTATCTCACCAAGAAGGTACACTACACATATCCTCAACAATAATTTCCATATCAACAATTCCAACATTTCCCTCAATCAAATCCATTCACACAACAATCAATGTCTACAATAACTCAACCTCAGTAGCTTTAGCTTGCTTCTAACCAACCACCACCTAGACCGACTCAATTACCAGCTCAGCCAGTAGCAAATCTGAGTAATAAAGTGGAAAGACTAGCCTATAATGTGGAAGAAACAACATTATTTCCTACATATTCTATTCTTCCTATTCAATACATCCACTTGTCGTCTGGAAAAGTTCTACAAAAATATTCTCCACCAATCATAGAAGAACAAATTGAAGAAGGAGAACAATCTGAAAAATCTAATCTAAGGAATCAAATTCAGAAAAGTAAAACTATTATGACTCAAACACCACCTTTCCCAGAAAGGTTAGTGGATCAGAAAAATTCAATTTCTCTTCCTGAATTTGATATCATATATGAATTAAAGAATTCTTATGTTAGAATTCCTTTTTTGCAAGCTATCAAAGATATCCAATCTATACAAAAATAATAAAGGAATTATGTATTAAGAAAACCGGCAGAAAGAAAAGAGATCCACTGACAATCCAAGGCATTGGAAAATTAGCTAGTCTCATGTCTACAAAAAAAACAGTTGAAAAATATATTTATCCTAGGATACCTATGGTTACCATTTCAATCAATACTTTTTCAGCTCCTAAAACTTTAATTGATCTAGGAGATACTATAAATGTCATGAAAACAGAAACTATGAAGTATTTTAAACAGCCAAATATTCGACCTACTACTACAATTTTAGAAGTAGCCGATAGATCTAAAGTTGTACCGGAAAGAATACTTGAGGACATCATTGTTTCTTTGGATTCATAGGAATACCCTGTAGACTTTCTAATATTGCAACCAAAAACAAATCTAGGAGGCCATCCTTTAATTCTTGGCAGACCATTGTTACCATAGCAGATGCCTTCATTGGATGCAGATCAAGAAGCATGATCATAACACATGGAGATGAAAGGAAACATGTTACACTCTATCCTCCTGCTCAATCTCCTTCCTTATATCATGGCCTGACGACCAACAGGAAGAAACTCTACGTATTTTAAGCATTAATCAAGTCTTTAGTTTTAGAGCAGAAGAAGAAAATGACGATGTAATAGACCTTTTTATCTCAAAACCTGATATTTCTAAGCAACTATGAATAACACAATATGAAGCTACAAATCATCTTTTAAATCAATGTTTTCAGGAAAATTGTACTATTCAATCATTTCAGAATTCATTTGAAAGCATTTTTCCTGTCAAATCAATTACCAATTCTCAAAGAAAAATCATTGAAACCAATCCTGGAAAGAATTTAAATATTGGTAATAATATACAATCATCACAAGAACAATAGGTAATTGCATTGTTACAGAAATATTCAAAAACTTTTACTTGGGACTATACATATATGCAAGGAATCCATCCAAAAACATGTATCCATCACATTTATACATATGAAACAATCAAACGATTTAAGACAACCACAAAGAAGAATGAATCCAATCATGAAGGAGATAGTGAAAGAGGAATTGCAGAAACTATTATAGGTAGGATTTATCTACCCTATCTCTGATAGTCAATGGGTTTATCACTTATTTGTGGTACTAAATAAAAATGGAAAATGGAGAATATGTGTAGACTATAGGGAAATGAATTTGGAAACATTGAAATATCATTTCCCACTACTATTCATTGATCAAATACTAGACTCGTTAGCAGGGAAAAAGTTATTTTCCTTTCTTAATGGATTTAGTGTTTATAATCAGATCACGATAGCATTATAGGATCAGGATAAAACTAAATTTACTTGTCCATGGGGTACATATGCTTATAATGTTCTACCTTTTGGACTATGTAATGCATTTGCTACATTTAAAAGATAAGTCCTAGCTATCTTTGCCGATCTTATACATGAATGTGTTGAAGTCTACATGGAAAATTTTACTATCTATGGAGGTACATTTGATGATTGTTTAAACAACCTTGAAAAAGTTATAAAGAGATGCATAGAGACAAACTTGTCCCTCAGCAATGAGAAATGTTTTATGATGTTAACTGAAGGGATAATGTTGGGACGCCACATTTCCTCTTATGGTATTAAGGTAGATCTAGAAAAGATACAAGTCATTGTAAACTTAATGCCACCAAAAGCATAGAAAGAAGTAAGAAGTTTCTTGGGATATGCAGTCTACTACAGAAGATTCATTGAAAACTTCAACAAAATAGCTTTACCCTTGTTCAAATTACTTGCAAAAGACATTGAGTTTCAATGGACTACAAATTGTCAAAATGCATTTGAAAAACTAAAATAAAAATTGTCTATAGCACCCATTCTCAGAGGACCAAATTGGTCATTGCCATTCCACATATCTACTGATGCATAAGACACAACTATAAGAGCATCTCTAGGACAAAAAGAAAATTAGTTTACCTATGCCATTTATTTCATAAGCAAAAAATTTAACACGGCAAAATTAAACTATACAGTAACTAAAAGAGAAATGTTAGACGTTGTGCATGTAGTCAATAAATTTAGGCATTATATAATAGGCTATCAAGTATTTATTCATACAGATCATTCAACCATTAAATATTTAATGAACAAAAAAATCACCAGTGGAAAAATTACTAGATGGTTGTTACTAATGCAAGAATTCAATATCATTGTTCTAGATCGACCAGGAAAAGATAATCAAGTGGAAGATTTTATGCCAAGACTTCATTCTCCTGGTGAAATTATTCCTGTTTGAGATAACTTTCCTGTTGAGAATCTATTTTCTATAATAGCTAAAACCCCATGGTTTGTAGACGTAGCAAATTATTTATCATCTGGAATATTACCGTCCCAGTTCACTGGCAATCAGAAAAGAAAAATAATCAGAGAGAGTGTTAGATATACTTGGGTCAATGGTGACCTCTTCTATACTAGTCCTGATATTTTAATCAGAAAATGTGTAATAGAAGATGAAATTCTTGATATTCTAAAAGCATGTCATGATGAACCATATGGTGGCCATTTTCCAGATAAACGAACAACATAAAAGGTGCTTAAGCTTGGCTACTATTGGCCAGCAATCTTCAAGGACTCAAAAAACTATGTCAGAATATGTGATATTTGTCTAGAACTGGAAGACATATAATATCAGATGAAATTCCATTGAAACCACAAGTACTTATAGAACCATTTGAACAATGGGCTCTTAACTTTGTGGGACCTATTAACCCACCTTCAAATGGAAAGAAGTACATTTTAGTGTGTACAGACTATGTTACAAATGGGTAAAAGCAAAAGCAGTGGCACGAGCAATAGAAGAAACAATGGTTTCATTCCTCTTTGAATAAATCTTTGTAATATTTGGAGTTCCAAGATAGATTGCTACAGACCAGGGATCACAGTTCACTTCTAAACTTGTCTGATATCTTACAAAAAAATACAAAATAAAGCATAGAAAGTCTACTCTGTATCATCCACAAGCAAATGAACAAGTGGAATCTACTAATAAGGTTCTGGAAAACATCATGACAAAGACAGTGCAAATGAACAGAAAATATTGGTCAGACAAATTAAAATATGCATTATGGGCATACAAAATTACATGGAAAAATACTATTGGATTCAATCCATATCAACTGGTATATGGTAAAGAAGTTTTGTTACCAATCGAATTTCAAATTCATACATTCAAACTTGCAACAGAATTAAGATTGGACCTACCAAGTGCTCAACAACATAGACTTATGCAGCTGAATGAACTAGACGAGATCAGACAACAAGAAGTTGGGCATACATCACTAGTACAACAACAGAGAATCAAATGGCATGACAAATTTATCAAAAACAAAATTTTTCATAAGAGACACTGGACACTTCTTTTTTACTCCAAGTATAAATATTTCAAAGCTAAGTTTACTACTCATTGGCTTGGGCCATATGAAATAGAAGAAATCTTTGACAATGGAGTAGTTAAGATTAAGACAATTGACGAAGCAACTATTTCATTTCTAGTTAATGGTCATAGACTCAAAGTTTATAACAAGCCTATCAATAAAGAAGACTTTATGAAAAGAGTATCAAAAGAAAACAATATGGAAGTATTGGAACAACATAAAAATATGCCTTCGCTAATTCTAGAATAAAAATAAAAATAAAAAGTTAAAAAATAATAAAGGAGTTTGGTTGTGAAAGTACAGGATACTGGCACAATGAAAACTCGAATTCATATTGGAAACCAACTTGTTTGGCCAATATGAATTCTCTTTTATGTTTTTCAATTTCATTTTGCATAATCAACTTCCAAAATTCAAAGACTTGAGGACAAGTCTCAAGATCAGCAAGGGGGAAGATTCATAATAAACCAACAAACTATGCAACTGGTTTGCAGAAGGAACCTGAGACATCATAATCAATATTTATCAGTAAGAGACCTAAACAAGATCAATTTCATATATTATTGCATAAGGGACTTGATTATTCATCTTAAATCAACATCGGAGGGACCTAAGAAGCAGCTATGAACATCTACAATCCAGCGAAAATAATTTAGTAGAATTTATTTTAAAGTCAAAGTATTTTCATCATTAGCATAAGGTCAAGTATTGACAGAAGATCTAAGGTCATCATCAACAAAAGAAAAGCATTGACAATGAGATATCAAGTAAAAGAAAAGTATCGTAGGTTTAAAGTATTCTTAATGCCTTTGATTTTGAATTTTTTTCAAAGATTGATATCCTAATTTAAACTTGAATATGCAATACCCCTAGCCATGTATATATCATCTTACATTATCCTACATCACCCTACATTGTATACATTCATTCATCTCATCTCTCAACCACATTATTTGCAATTTTGAACCAAACTTTTTGGCCACATCTCATTTAAAAAAAAAAAATTGTTGCCTCATGGAAAATTGTCTATACAACAAGAAGGATTAGTTTATGTTCCTAAAAAACAAGAATAGAGAGGGTTAGTATCATTACAAATATACTTGATCTTTAAAAAATAATTTGATTTGGAATGACCTAAGATTATGGTCATTTCAAAACAAATATCAATTTTAAGTATATGATGAAAAGGGACAAATATGCAATGATAAAGGCATCAATATGCAACATGAAAACAAGTATGGTGGATATAACAAAACATAATGCATGCAATGCAAAAAATCATAAGCTAAGTCCTAATGGTAATGAGTATTAAAAACTCTAATATACAAACAGTCACAAACTATGATGCAACATAAAACAAGTGTTGAAGGAATGTACAAAGGATAGCAGGTCATAAGAATATGAACCATGATGCATTAAGTAACACAAGTGGCAACCAAAATTGAAAAATGAAAGGTCAGCTAGTCAAATCAAGCAGCAAGCAAACGGTCAAAAATGTTTCAAAGGATTGAACATTGTCTGCATATGTTTTTCTTCATCATCATAGCTAAACCCAACTCAGAATCGAGGACAACACTGCATATTCATCCACAGCCTAAGAAAACATGAAAAGAACCCTGACTGAAAGAGAAATACGCAGAGAAAAATGCAGAAAGTGAAGGGAATTGCATGGGAGAGAAGAACCCTATGTAGTAGAGGAATTGTGTGAAAAAATGTGTGGAATTTCAAGGAGGGATTGGAGGAACTGCGTGGAGAATAAGGAGAATAATTTTGTTTAAAGGAGGAGAGAGATACCGATATTTTCTCTGCACTGAGCTGACATTTCTCTCCAACAAATTCTGAAAATCACGCAATGATCAGGTAAGAGTCAATTTTGGGGTCTTCTCAACAACTAAAAGATTTCGAAAAAAGGGTTTAACTTAATATTTTGTTCAGATGTGTCATAATGTGAGAGAAACAAGACTCCAGTTATAGATTTACAATGCTATGTCACCTTAAACATACTCTACCACCTGTAGAATCCACGATTTTTTGAGATGCTGGAGAAGAGTTTAATTAAAACTGTATGTTTACACAGGAAGGAAAAACCATTAACAAGAAAATTTCTACAAGTTTTCTACAAGTCACTTGCAATTCAGGTATCAAAAATGATTTCCTCATGCAATTTTTGTCAAAAAAAATTCACATAAAAAATGCAGTGAGCATTATTTTAAATACACAGTACATATTTTTTGAAACAGAGAGGGATTTTCATTAATTTTTATGAGAAAATTTTGCAAATGAAGAGAGATTTAAACATGATTTGCAAAACAATGAGATATTTTTCTTACAGTGGAGATTATTATTTTGGATCTTTCACGCAGTAAGAGTTTTTTATTCAGTTTTACAAACAAAAGATTTTGTTTGGCTACCATTTGCAGTAGAAGACAGGGAAATTGAAGACTTATAGGCAGAGGAAGTAATCCCATTTTTTCAAAGCTACAAAGATCTGGTAAGTACATTCACCATGATTTTTATCCAAAGATTGCATGAATAAGAAGGTCAAATTTATATATTTTGCTTGCTATATTCATGATGAGGTTATTTATTGGTCAAGGCCATATTAATTGGTACATAGAGTAGATGCAAATGGCAACCAAAATTGAACCTAAAGACTTCAAGATAGAAAAATAGAGTAAGGATACAGTGGAGAAATTATACCAAGCAGGGCTAATGGAGTTTCTTAAGAAGTTCAATGGTCACAATGATAAAATCACACAAGAGTTCATAGAGAATTTTGAACATGGACAAACTAGGGTTGGTGAACTTTATATACCATTGAACCCAACCTTTCTTTCTCAAGCATTGGACCTTCCTTTGATAGGAGAAGAGTATCATAAGGGTCTACATTTTAAGGAAAAGGGATAGACCTTTTTCCTGGAAAAACAAAGGAAGGGATCCTTTGATAGGACAAAAGGAATTCAAAGAGATTGGCTGAGAGAAACAAGGTCAGAATTAGTTTTGATTATCCAGAAGCACTTCACTTGTGATAATCGATACAGTGTGGTATATCTCCATCATATTAAATTTCATCAACATATAAAAGGAGATTGTAAAATCAACTTACCTTACTTCTTTTCAAAAAGATGAACAAAAATGATAGAGAATGTCAAAAACAAAACAGAAGCTAAAGAAGCCAATATCTATCATTGTGGGTTAATCAAGATACTTGTTGAGTATCAGGTAAGGAACAAAGGGATACTTTGGAAGGATTTTTTGCTATAATCACCGTGAAGAACAAATAATAGGGAATGAAGAGAAGTTTGAATAGTTACATGTCACAAGAAGTATCATGAATTATCCTTTGTATCCTAGGAAAAGATTGAAGAAAAAGCAAGATGATACTATAATAGAGAAAGAAAAATCATTTTTTCCATTCCTAGAATTCTAGAAGAAAATCACAAGAAGAACCAAGCAATGAAGGAAAAGAACCAGAAATTGAAATTATTGAAACTAATCCTCCACAAACATCAAAGAAAATTGATGAGATTATACTGAGATTAGAGGAGGAAGTTCAGGAAGAGACCATAGAGAAAGACTCCTATTTTGAGGATTCTTGGGTAGGAGCCACCTCATCTCATTCATATGCCAAAGAGGCAAGGGAAGAATCTAAAGAATTGCACAATGAAGAATATCTTAAGAAAATAGCAGAGTTGACAAGTGAGTTGGAAGACAACAAGATCATGGAAAGACACTTGAAAAAGGAAAACAAAATGTATAAAGAAAACAACAACAACATAGTCAAGGAGAACAAGAAATTGAGCAAGCAAATTAAAAATCTTGAGACTCAGAATATGCTCATCTCCAAACAAGCCTACAGATGGCTAAAGGAGAAAAAGTTATGGCAATACAAATATGAGAAACAAAAAGTAAAAATTGTCATCTACAAAGCAGAGGAACATGAGGGTATTGATATTCTCCTTTGAGTTGCATAGGAAGAAGCTACAGGTTCAGGAACAGCAGGGGCATCATCACTTAGGAGATCCAAATGGAGGAAGCAAGCATGAGGACATGCTTGAACATCAGCAAGGGGGAGATGTTGGCCCTCAATTTTGGTCATTTTTGCCTATCCTAAATCCATTCATTTACCACCATATTCCTCATATTTCACTTAAATATGCTTCATTTCAGTCCTATTTTTCATATTCATGTAACTAAATTAAGTTTTTCAATTTTTAGAATCTTTTGTAAAAATTGGGTTTTAAGAGTAACTTTGGACTGCATTAAAAATTCTTGTAATAGATTCATTAAATTCATATGTGCATGACACCTGGGTGAGATATGATAATATATTTGGAAAGTGTGGGAACCACAGATGAAGGAACACCTATTGGTTTAGTCAAACTAAGAAAACACAGGCCTGGTCAACGTTGGTCAAACTTGACCTGTCATTTAGGAATCCTTAGTAAAAAGGGGCAGATTTCTTATTTTGTGGGATTTTCCTAATTTTGTGAACTAGACTTGATGAGTTCAACCTGTATGGATGGATTAGGATGGATAAGGATATTAGAGCCATTATAGAAAAAAAAATTATGATTTTCCTATTTAAACACAGTTCATGAACCATTCAAGGTGTGTAATTTTGTATTGAGACTATTGGAGACTTTTGAGATAATTTGAAGAATCATTTCTATTGTTCTATTGATGTTCATGCTGTGAGTGTTTTATCAAGTTAGTTGTAGCTGAAGAGTTCTTCAGGTGTACAAGGAAAGGTTGGAGGGTCCCCATACCAAGCTAAGTACACTTTGGTTAATTTTTGTATAAATTAGCATAGTTTTGATTCAGTATTTCTTGTTTCAATTTTATGATTCAGTTGCTTAGATTTGTTATGATTTCTGTATGAAATCTGGATGATTTTGGTTTAATATTCAATTTTCATACGAAATGACAACCAAGGATTTAAGTTAAATTATCTTTCTATTAAATTATGAATCACAACTAAAAATCATCATTTTGCATTTCTTGAATTCCAGTTTATGATTTGATGCAATGGTAATGTTGTTGGAGTAGAACTGTGAGGAAGGACAACCAGGACCTCCTAAGTTAGGATCCTCTTCTCTTGCTTTCTACACATCACAAACTGTTGCTCTTTATTTTCTCTTCTTGGGGACAATAATGTGAAGAAGGACAACTAGGACCTCCTAAGTTAGGAGCCTCTTCCTTTGTTTACTGTTAGAGTTGGTCTGGTCATCCCTCCATTAGAGATCAAAACTCTTTTTGCATTTCATTTTTAGGTGTCTCGCTCGTTTCACTCAGTTGCATTCCGCTAGGGGCATGCCATAAACTCTGTTGTAAGGGCTTTTGTCATTCATCCCCCTCATGCTTTGCACTGCTGGCTCAGGTCTGTTCATCAAAATCTAGTTTTCATTTCTTTTGACCAGCAAGAGTTATTTTCAGTCACTAGGTCTAGGGTTTCACGAAATGTGTCTTCATAATGTCCAATAAAGTCAGCAAGCCAGAGGGAGGTTCTTTCAAAGTTGTCATTTAAAGATTTTCATCATCATATGGATGGATTATGATTGTTCTTCAAAACTATGTTTTGAATAAAAGTCAAACATTTTGTCCTTTTGTAATAATTTTCAAAGTTTTTGGTTTTTTAAATCTTCAAGTGTAGCCCTGGTCTCCTTTGCAAAATTCCATGTTAGTTATTCCTGCAAAAAAAATGCCAAGAATTTCATCATTTCAACCAAAAAATCAAGGAGGAAACAAAAAGACAGAGTTGTATTAATTGTGAAAAAGTGCCAATTTCAAAACATTACAAAAATGGGTTTTGAAGAACCAAAAATCAAATCAATGTCTTTATAAAGGTTTTTCCATGAAGATCAATGTCCTTCTGCATTCTAAGGTTAAAGAGGAGCATTTCAAAGTGAATTGGGTGAGCAAGTGTGTGTTTTGGGGTGAAATTGCTTGCAACTAGCTGGCGCGGCGCACTAGGAGAAATTGTCCAGTGTTATTCTTAACGGGCGCGGCACACTGGGTATGTGGCGCGGCACATACACCTGAAAGCCTGAAATTGTTTCAAATTTCACCAATTTTCTCATAACTTGCATGGATTTGCCAGGTAGTGTTGCTATTTTGATATTTCATCCAGTTTTGTGATTAGTGATGGTGGTTTATGGATGACAATGGGTGAACACATATATCAAACCCTCCTTCTATAAACATAAGCAAACTTGCTGTCAGGGTTTCAGAACTCACTGTTTTTCCACCAAAATCATTTCTCCTTCCCATTGTTCCCTTGTCTTCATCAGTCCCTAATTCCCTATCACCTAAGTTCATTATTCCCTTCTCCTACATGCTCTGTTCCGAATCCTCCAACCTCACACCTCAAACCCTATACAACAATCCCAAACCCTAAACCCTATTCCCATACATAAATCCCTCAAACCCTCTCCCATATTTCTCTATCAAATTTCTCCCAATAATTCCCATTCCTCACTATTATTTCCCCTTCCTAATAGTCCCTTGTTGCATTTTTCCCCTTGGTGGCAGAATTTGAATACAACACCAAAAAAGAGCAGTTCAGCACAATTTTCATACATTAGCATCTTCATCTTCAAGGCAGTTTGAAAAACAGTAGTCATGGCATCTGAACATTCATCTGACTATGAAGTGGAAACCCAAAGTGACTCACCCTTGGAAGAACAGGCACCCCGGAGGCCTCATAAAGGTGGTAGACATGTTAGGGAAGAACCGACCACCCTTACAGAATTGCAGGCCTGCCCTCTTGCCATGTTTTGTTTTCAGCATCAGTCATGCTATGAGTTTTTTCAAAAGGTGGCTAGTGTTAAATTTCATCATGAGTTGGCTCGTCTTTTTGTACTGCACTTACATGGAGATCAAGCTACCTTAGCCGGTGTCACCTTCACGCTTACACCAGAATCTATCTTATTAGCAACCGGCATACCGAACATTGGAGAACCATGGCACAAGAAACAGAAGATTGACCAGTAGCATTATGAGCCATACATTAAAACCAGTTTCTTGAGGCAGCTCAAGAGAGTGTTCCCATTCCGATATCTGAACGATGAATATGCTCCACTAATGAAGTTGATCATGAAATATTTCAGCTGTGAGGGACGGTTCTCTCATCTCTATGCTTATCACATTAGGTTGCTCATGCATTTCACCAAGGTACGGATGATGAACATTCCATATTTCTTTTGTCGAAACATAGAGAGGATGACCACACTTGTGCAGCATAAAACCCCTCAGTAGCAACTTAACAATGTCTATCATTTTTCTCTTATTAAGATTTTGGTGGTTCATCAGCTTGGAGTACAGGGCATCACTTGGGATGATTTCATCTCTCGTGACTTCTTCAGAGCTTCACGGGGATTATCAGAGGTTAAGCATGAAGGTGGACCTTCTCATCAGTATGAGTGCCATGAGACCGCTAGTGTGCCGGTATTCATCACATATCAGAGAGGCACCAGACATTTGTTTGCAGTGGCAAAGCGAGTGTTATCTCCACCCGGGGTGGAAGGGGCCTCGCTTCCTCCATCAGCATCACAGGTACAGGACAAAGGCAAGAGGCCAATGCAGGATGAGGGGCCTTTAGGTGAGCCTTCAGGTGAAAGAGAGACTGACTTCATTCTCATTCATGATGATGATACAGATACGAGCCCGCAAAGTGCGAAGCTTAGGGAGATCATCCAGGAGCGGCAAACAGAGATCTAAGCCTTATCCCTTGACTTGGAGAGAGCTAAGTGGACTATCAAGTACTTGGAGCAGAGAAAAAAATAGCTTGACGATCAGCAAACAGTCATGGAGCTACAAAACATTCGCGAGAATCACCAGGCTGCACAAAGGAGAAGAATTGAGCTCACGTCATTGGAGCAAGAGATTAATGAGGATCGGGAGGCCAATCTAAAGAGAGTTAACATGCACTCAGAGAGGTTTTTGGACAAGGCTGACAAAGACCATGCATTTCTGAGACACATGGCTTTCCACTACATGGCACGAAACAAGGTCTGCAAGGCCCGAATCAGGAATTTAAAGGCAAAATTGAGAAATGAAATAAAGAAGCAAAAGAGGAAAAGGGAGCTCGATCATCTTTTGATATTGACCGAAGCCTCTTTATCCCAGCATAACACTTAATGAAGAAACTCCAGCCCAAATTTCAAGAAATTTGGGGCATTTTTGGTATTTTTGCAAATTTTTGTACAAAAAACAGGGTTTTTCTCCCTGTGCACCACGCCACGTGGCGTGCACTTATGATAGGAGGCTCCAAATGCAAAAAAAATTTATATTTTTGGATTTTTCATGAAAAATCATGACTTCTGGTGCATGGCCAAGAAGTTTGGGCAAGTTTTGAGTCCTCAAGAGGTCAAAAACACCCTACAAATGACCTCTCTGCCCCTAATTTCACACACAGGAACCAGTCTTGGGAGATTGAGGTTTTGGAGGGACAAATGGGCACCACATTCAGAAATTCCACTTGGGTTGGAAAGTAGATAGGCATGGAATTCCAAAAATAACACTTGGGCACAATTTGGACTTCAGTAAGTGACCCAAACTCAGTCTCAAAGTGGCGCGACGCACAGAGAAATTGGCACGACGCACAGAGGTTTTTTGCCAAATTTTTCACCTTCCAACTCAGAAATTCGACCAGTTTGACTAGTTTTGCTTTGTGATGCTATTTTTGATCTATCCTGATGTAATTGGATAAACATGATGTAATTTTGGCACTTATTTACTTGTTCTAGAGGATTCATTCACTAAAAAGTGAAATTTTTATGAATGAATCAGTTTCCTAGCATATAGGGGTAAGTTGTTTGACTACCTAGTTTTCAGTTCCTTGTTTAGAATTAGTTCAAACAGCTCCTAGAATGATGAGCTCGACCCCTAGAGGCAAGGGAATGGGTTGGGCTAGTCTATATCATGTAATTTCTAAGTCATTTTCAGGGTTGGACACTTGGGATTGCTTTGGCATATAATTGTACATTCCATCTCTGCATTTTTGGCTAAGGAAAGACCAGGGTTTTGCAGCACTATTTGGGATCCATGTGGCTTTATGTTTTGATGGCATGCTTCTTTGAGTAATTGTAATTTAATTAGTGTTATGTATATCATTTTCCTATCTCTTCTTCTGAATTTGAACAAATGAGTGATTAAGGTAGAATCCATTAACTATTATGCTCTACCTTTGAATTTGTTTAAATTTCCATGTTTTCATCTGTTTAAGGAGAATTATTGAGACTCTCTTTCTCTCCTTAGCTCCTCACCAGTCTGATCTATTCATTCACTCAATTTAAAGCATCAAAACGATTGCCTTCCTTGCCCCAATCAGAACTCTGCAGAAACTGTGCCTCATCCCCGAGCCCAATTTGCCTTTCCCTGTTTCCAACGAAACTCAAAAACTCAAATCAAATATTTTGTACTTAATACCTCGCCTAAAATAAGTTACTAAATCAGTCATCTCAAGCCCCATTGATTATCCTTCACTAAGATTGACCCGGAGAGAGCCCTCTCCTATCTTCGTAGGGCTAGGTACAAGGCTGAGCGTGGTTTGATGTGGACCTAGAACCTAACTTTTCAACCTGAGGCAAATCTAGGCTCTAACACTTACTGCATCTTGAATCAGAGAGTTTTTAGTTTCTTTAAATTTAGAACTTATTTGTAATATGAATTTCCTTTTACGTTTGAGCATTGCCTTCCTAATTTGTCTTTACCTTAAATCCATATACTTTGGACATGCTTCCAAGTCTACAAACCTAGATTTACAAGTAAAACACCTGTGTTAGTTTACTTAGTAAATTGACCCAAAACTGCCATTCCGTGGTGTTGGAGTTCTGTGATGATAATCATTGGTTCTCCGTTGCAAGATGTTCTACATGTTGCATCACCATATCCAATTTTGTTCTCAATCTGGCATTCTCATTTAAAAAATATTTTGAGTTATCATGTGCCACTATAGTGAATGCAACATTTTTCGCCATAAGTACCCTCAAATTTCTTCTAGTGTTGGAGGTGATCACCTTTTTTGTTTCTACTAAGACTAGGTTCTAAGGATCATTGGGAAAGTATCTATACCTTTGCTACATGATCCTCTTCTTTAGCTGATCAAAGGTTATGTTGCATATGTCCATGAATCGGTCTATTGGTGGAGGTGTAATCCCCATCTCTCTAATGGAATATTTCCTCTTGTGAGTGGTTTTTAATATAGGGTACTGGGTTCATCATCCATGGGCTAGATGGTATCTTCTTCCTCTAACTTCTCCTCCTCTATTTCTTGAGTCAAATGTTCTTCTTCTAGTCTCAACATTTCTTCCTCCTTTTGGGACTTCATTTGTTGTTCTTCCTCCATTTGTCTCCTTTCTTCTTCTTCTACATATTTCTTCTCAAGCAACTCATCCTGCTTCCTACTCTCCTCCTTCTCCTCTTCTTCTTCTTCCTCCCCTTCTCTCCTCTCTAACTATGTTTGTGTAGTTCTTGTGTTTAAAGGATTGACCTTCCATTTCCTACTTCTCTCGTGCGATGAATACCTAATCCTTTTCCTGGGATCCAACTTATTTACTTGATGTGTTGTTTCCTTCTCCTCCTACTCCTTCTCCTGCAAGTCTTGAGTTGATGGATCATGGGGTGAACTAGTCTTCATGGATGGATGTGTTTTTATTATTGAATTTTACCAGTTATTTATCCTTTCATATTTTGGTCTGCATATTAATGAATACCCTGTATTATGATCGAGCCTTTGACAATGTTGTTTGATAATTCACCTAATATCATATGTGTGGAAGTCTTTGGTGGCGAAGTGTAGGCGATTTAGCTCTTCGATTTCATACGCTAATGCCTTGTGACTCTTTAATTCATACAATCTGATCCTCAATGGAAAGATAGTCCAAGGGGATTTCTTCCTCTTGTGAAGAGTTCTTGATAGTCCCTTGTCCAACTAATTTTCCACTTCCTACATGACCACCTTATTTGTCACATATTGCGGCATAAGATGAGGGGTTGTTTGAAATTTGAAGCATTAGATGTATATGCCCTCAAGATTTGCAAACTCATCCATAATATCTTGAAGTGACTCCTTCACTTGATCAGTAATGCATTTCAGATCAGTCTCAAATATCATGTGAAAAATGGCTGCAAATAATTTTTTTGCCAATCTGTCGTATACGCCTCTGAAGCTTAGTTATAATAACACCACGTAGTGGAAATAAATTGGTAAATTCTCTTTAGGAGTCTAGTTCTAATATAGTTTTTGGGATGCATACCATGCACTAATTCCATTCAAAAAATATATAAACATGTAGAATTATGGAGCTTGACTTTCCAATAAATATGCTAAGGCATGCCCCACCTAGCGCTGCAATTTGTATGATAAAATATCTGCCCAATTGAAATATTTTCCACATGTCGCCACTAAATTGAGCATATATATCCAATTATCTTGGAACACTTCAGTGTTCTTTCTCCCAAACATCCGAAAATACATAACCATCAAATACGGATATACGTCCCTTAAGATCTTTGTCAGATAAACTATTTATGGGCGCTGGAAAAACTTGACAGGCTCTCAACACCATTGTTTGATAACATCGATCATGTCGAGGTATCCAATATTGTGTAGAAGTTGTCATTTTCACATTCATTGGGCTTGAGCATCTTATTATGTCTACATATCCTCACCATAATAGGTGGTAAGGTGACTGCCACTCTCACTACGAAGCACAAGGTGAGAGTCATCCATGTGTATGATTATCCATTCAATAGCTTCAACATGTGGCATGATTGAGAATCTACATGTGATCTTGTGTATCCTGGACTTCTTAATATTGATGTATGCATGCACATCCTCTAAGTTCTCATGAAAATTCTCATGCATGAGTGTGTTGTAGATCATGCTCCAAGTGACCTTTGTCGTGTTGTCAATAAAACATTGAGTGTCCACATATATAGCAATACTTGGCTTTGGACCTTCAATGGGCTCACTAGTTCTTTCTTGTGAAAGTTATTTAGAGGATACTTTGTGAGGTGAAATTTTTCCAACAAATGACGACACAGTGGCAACACTTGTAGTACGGGCACTTGTTGCACTGGTTGATGAAGAGCTCCTTGATTCTCCAATTATATGCTCAACTAAAATGAAATGATTATGGAAATAATGATTAACATAATTTCTTTAAAGAAATTAAAATGAAAAATTGAGTCATGCATGAGTACCACTTGTCGTCACATGAAAATATTAGTTAAGGAGTAGTTAAGGCGGTTCCTATTTTCTAGGAGTGCACATTCATGAAACAAGTTGGGTCATGCATGCAACTGGACAGGGCGCATGTGTTTGACATGAAGGAGTGCACCCAAGTAGGGCGCACTTGCTCAGCCTGAATGAATTCACCTAGGTAGGGTGCTATTCTTCAACCCGAAGAAATGCGCTCACCTTGAGTGCATGTCTTCGTCAACTCAAATTGCGCTTTTGTTTTTGTGAGAATTTTTCTTTCTTTCTGATTTCTTTTTCCACTTTTGTGTGCCTTTTGAGTGTGTGCATGGCAAGAAGGAAACTTTCTAAGTCAAGAAAGATTGTGAGTTCACTTAACCATACACTTATTAACTTAAACACTTCTAGTGGTTAAGTGATGATGCTTGCTCAAACTCATTAACTTAGGAGGATGTGACACTAGGACAAAACACAAAAATATCAAATAAAACCCAATGAAAACATAAGGGGGCTTGAAACGACAGTTAACGTAGGCTCCAAAATCAACATTGGAAAACAATTTGGAGGGTCATTTTCGCAGCGACAAAATTGGTGACACATTGGGAGAACCCCAACTTCTCTGAAATGGTTTCATGGTAAGCGAAAAGTCTCATTTATCAAGGAAGTATTGATTTGATCAATGAGTTACTCTACTCGGTTAAAAATATATTATTCCCTATTCCTTTACTCAGTGTAACACAAAATAACAAGCCATATCAATATATTGTCTATGTAAGGGTAATATAATACGATGAAGTAAGACAATCAGAGTTTGAGTTTTACATCTATGGCATTTCTTTGCTACCAGCAGGCCTGGAAAATACCCCAATGGAGTCGCTTCAAGAACACAAATGTTGCTTCACTGCGAGTGAGCTTGGACAGTACCCTAACGAATTTGCTTGCTTCACTTCCCTGCTTAGGAAGCCTTTCTCTTCTTTCACCCTTTTATTTATTTATTTTTTATTTCAACGGACTCTGAATAATCACTTACTATTTTTCACGGGCAGAGGGATCTCGACTTATTGAGAGAAT
Organism: Pinus tabuliformis; assembly: GCA_031772625.1. Taxonomy (NCBI): domain Eukaryota; kingdom Viridiplantae; phylum Streptophyta; class Pinopsida; order Pinales; family Pinaceae; genus Pinus; species Pinus tabuliformis. The sequence goes on along the minus strand of CM062820.1, from coordinate 1,594,349,218 downwards.
AAGAGGTTGTTCCTTCAGAGGCAGGTCTTTAGAACTATGATTCTTTGATCGCTAAAAATTTCCCCTTGTCTTATTCTACATAGATAGATCAACAAGAACACACCATTCTTAACAGGAAGGTAGTTGTGACCTTGCCATCAAATTTAAAAAATGATAAGCAATGTAAAAATTACATGGGGAATGAAAGATATAAATATTTTATAAAACACCTTGGGATTATGATTTGGGATGAATCCATTGAAGGTAAGAGACTAAAATAGACTTTGTAGGCTCAGCTTGTCATCTGGCCCTCCTAGCGCCAAACATATTGATGGTGTTGGATTCTACCAACATTGTAAGGGGATATCCCCAATGTGAATTCCCAATTAGACCTCAAACTGTTTGGTATAGGATTCCCATCTGATCATATGACTCGACCACTATTCAATGGTTTTCTAGGTTATTCCTTTGTTACAATCGGACATAATAGAACACAATGCCTCTTTGGGTCAACAAGAATGTGAGCTTTATGAGGCACCGAATTTAAGGTATACTAGGGAGACTTACACAACTAATGAGAGAAACAAGCCACTAGTTAGAAAACTAATAGTACTATCCTAAAGGGGGGCCCAGGGAAACAAGAAAGGCTTGTTGAGTACCTATAAATTAGTCCACATAGTAATCAACAATCATTAAAACATAACAAAATTCATTCAATAATAGACATAGCTAAGAAACAAAATGGTTCATTAACTTAGTATGTGAATAAAGAAACACATACGATACACATAACTAGAATAATCTAGCTACATCTATGATACATGTATAATGGAATTCTGACTCATTCAACTTTTAATTATAAGCATAAGGTCCCAAGTACAGTTTTACATGAGTGAAACATTGTATCCAATAGTGGAAGATGACGCCACTACTTGCTTCTCCAAAGAATAATCTATCTCCTATGTAGTGCAAGAGAAGCCAAGGCTAAAACTCCTAAGAGCTTGGTCCAAAAAAGCCCATTATTTGAGTTATGAGGATATATTTATAACAAAAACAATGACTTTTGAGCTTCCTCATGACTCTTGAATTCATATGAATGTTCATATTCTAGTATGACTCATTACATTCCAATATGTGGCTATTCATATTCCACATGTATCCCTTGGACTTCATTACACAACATTTATTACATAAAACAATTTGCAAATGGGATGGTGCCCTAATATGACAAAATTTCTAAAGGACAAAACTCATCAAATGGATAGATCATTTGCTTCTTCATGGAGTTCACTTGTGATGTAAGTCTTCCATGCTCTGAACTCCTTCATGATGGCTTCGACCCAGATTGGAAAGTGCCCTTTGTAGCCCACCTTCACCTCCAATGCCTCTATCAATATATTATTGAAGCTTGATTGTACATTATTCCACATCCATAAAAGCTTCATGTGTGATTTTACTGGTGCAAAGGCATACTACTAATTAATTTTCTTGGTTACCTCCAAGCCTTCCCTTTCTGTTACCTGTTTTATATGTTCAATGTATTCCCTGATCTCTTGAAAGATGACTTCCCTAGCCTTGATTTATTCAAGAGATATAATGGTAGGCATCCTATGCTTCTATGTAAGAGACTTAAACCCATTATGCAGTCGGTTGTAGGAAGCGATGGTGTTAACTGACTGTGCTCCAAGATGTTAGTAATTTTGTAGGTGGAGTCTCAGCTAAACTTTGTCATTTTCTGCAACAACCTTATCCTTATTTTCCAAGTCTTTCGGAGCATCTGGATATTTGGAAATCCACTCCTACATTTGGTCAACTACTCTTTTTACTACTTTCAGGAGCTTCACCACTTCCTGTGATTCTTCTGAATTCCAATGAGAGGAGCCATGACCTACTATATAAGTATCATCTTGTCATATAATCTTTCCATGGTGTCCTCCATTGGTCCCAACTATTATTGCATGGTTGACTACCATTTCACGATGTTGGAGTTATACGATGACCACCATTGGTTCTCCATTGCAAGATGCTCTACCTGTTGCTTCACTGTAGCCAATTCTCTTACCAATCTAGCATTCTCATTCAAAAAATATTAAAATTTATGTTGTGCCATTGTAGTGAATGTAAAATTTTCCACCATAACTACCCTTGGATTTTTTCTAGTGTTGGAGGTGATCACCTTTTCTATTGTTACTAAGACTAGGTTATGATGATAATTGGGAAATTATATATGCCTCTGCTACATGATCCTCTTCTTTAGTTGATCAAAAGTTATGTTGCATGTGCCCATGACTCGTTTTCCTAGTGGGGGTGTAATCCCCATCTCTCTGAATGGAAGATGTCCTCCTGTGAGTGGTTATTCATCTTGGGTATTAGGCTCATCATCCATGGGCTGGATGGTATCTTCTTCCTCTAACTACTCCTCTGTTGGGTCCCTATAATACTAGTGATTACCCCATTACTATTGTAGTTATACCCCTTATTTATATTTTTGTGCCCCTATTACCCCCATATTGTTATTTCTGTGCCCCATAGAATCCCTCTATTATTATTTTTGTGGCTTTATATTAATATTGTTAGGTCGGCTGGATTATATTGTGACTCCTTAGACTCCTATATATAGAAAGGAGGTTTTGTCATTTGTATCATCCAAGAATTGTTCATTTATGTAATTTAAAGGAGGTTTCCCCCTCGAAGAGGCTGAATTCTAAGGCGTTGATCTATCTTTTCTATCTTTTCTTGAGCTGGTTTCATAACATTTGGTATCAGAGCTTTGGATTCTAGGGTTTCGCTGCTCCAAACAGGTCATTGTGGCATTTTCCCTATAACTTTTCTTCTGTGACGTTTCAGAAGTCACAAAAAAAACCCATTTGAGAAGAAATCGTGCTGAACCTTGGGTCCAAATTTCAGAGCTTTTCACGTGATATTTGCGGAGATATGATCTGAGGAAGTTGGTCTTTTTGCATACTCCTAAATTACATTCAAAACAGGTGACCTGGGGAAAATCGTCATAACTTTCTCTCTGGGGATCGGATTGAAATTTCGTAAGAAGGTACAGAAAGAGGATGGATTTTAGTTTCTTTTGTGTGTGTTTCAGATTCAAAGGTTGAAACAGTGACTCGTGGCACGTCGTACAAGTTCGCTCTACGGAACTAGGCTGAAAGCAAGTCACTGTGGGAGATTTCACGTAACTCTTCCTTGGAGAATCCAATTTGGCTCAGACTTGTGGCATCGGAAAGAGCACGCAGAAGGCTACTACAGGTAGCAATTTCAAAACTAGATGATTCAAAATTACAGAGATACATCAGATTCAATATCAGGCTTCTATAAAGTGAAAAAAGGTGTGTAGTTTTTTTTTAAATTTTTGTGTAAGCTTGGTTTAACGGAATTCAAAGGGCATAGTAAAGCATTATGTTGTTGGGAAAAGTATCTATTCAGAACGCCCCTATCCCACTCTAAGGTGTGATAGTGCCTTAGGAACAAACAAGGAAAACTACTTGAGTATTCCTCTTTATGAAATGTAAATGAAGAGGAAGGATGTGACTAACCTGTGTCTTTCGCTAGTTTGTTGATCCAATCGCTCCTCTCTTCAATAGCTCCCAGCTCCCTTACCGGCCCAGCTTCACCGAATTCCTGCAAGATCACAGAAGAGAGAAACTACACGAAGATATAGATTTACATTCATAAAAAGCTCAGGATCAGATTAAGCTAAACATGCAAATATAACAAAACATCACTGATATACAAGCATGTAGAAGAAACTCAAATAATTTTATTGATATGATAAGAAAGTCCAAGAGGAGATACAACCAAGTGAGTCCCGATCCAACATCTACCTCCCAGCAAAGGAATCCCTTCCTCTCCTCCAACAAAGCATAAATCACCCAATGTACTAATCTCAATCTCAAACCAACAGCAATTCTCTGCAAAGTACAAAATTCCAGCCTCTGGATCTCTAGGATGAGGGATCCATATATAGATGTAAGCAGAGAGGATGAGTCAGCTTATGTTTTGACTTGTGGCTTCTCTCTGTCAGTTCTTGCTTCCACTTGGAGACTGAGAGCCTCTTACTCATCACTTGGTCGAATTCAGTGAGGCAAGTGTCATTGGAGAAGATTCTGGAAGCTTCCATGGTCTTTCTACCTCGTTGAATGACTCTGCCACTTGTCATTTCCCGCTCAACGCACCTGGGTAGTGCATTCAAGTGCGTTGCAACGCACCTAGCCAGTGTATTTGGGTGCTTTGCAACGCAGGCAGCTAGTGGAGCTTTTGAATTGATCCTGATTTGACTAGTTCTGAGTGGTTTTTGGTGGAGAACTTCTGGGAGAAGCTGTCATTGGTTGACCTTGTTCCTTTAGGGGCAGGAACAATAATTTTAGGGACTTTGGATCCCTTGGATTATGGACATTTCATGCTCAAAGATGTAAGGCACAAAAATGTCTATAATAGTTGCCCCCTAAAGTATGAGGTCGTTTATCGGGTGAAATGCTTTATTAGGAGGATCCGAAGTTCTTTCAATGCTAGGAGGAGACCTGTAATAAGATACAATACAATACATTATTTTTCATACTGTTTTCATGATCTAGCTGAGGCGGGAATTCCCATGCTCAGCTTTATAAATTCATTTTCTTTGTACATAGGACAGACAATCGTCTGATGGTAGACTGATGATTCTGATGAAATCATCATCCTTTTGGTAGGATGATCATCTATTCTGCAGTACTGTACATGTCAATGTCTTTATTTTTCCTGAATATATATCGCAGCCCGGATGGATGAAACTAGATCCGGGGTCTTCAATCTCGTCCGATCTTCACTCAAAGTACAAGTCGATCCATGTGATAAATGTTTTGAAGTCGAACATGGAAAGACATCGCTTGATTACCAGTCAATGATGTAAACTGTTAACAAGCGCGAGAGGAATCACCGATAACGATAATGACCCTCAAGGTACTGCAGTACAATTCACGTGGTGTGAATAAAGGACTTGGCGTCGAACACCACGCAAAATCTTTCGGTCGAAGGTCATTGATGTATACCTGTCACCGGAAGTGAGAAACATGCCATTGAAGCATGCAAGCTTCAAAGTACTGAAGGGGGTGTTCCTAGATCAACTTCTTGGATAATGAGCTGATGTCGACAAGAAGAGATCCGTCAAAGGAGGGCCTTAATGTATCCCACATCAGTGACACGGAACGGAGCAAATGATTTTGATGGAGGTGAAAACGATCTGATGATATATGGTTCAGGGTGGCGGTCATGAAAGAATGAAGTATAATGTATGGTAGTGGATGGGACACGGTTGACTTCTCTGGATGACTTCTCTTGAACATATCGGCGACACTTATATGATGGATTGGTAGCATTTACCCCAAAGGTGGATGGTATGGCGAGACCATGGTGATGTGACCGGTGAATGAAACAACCCAACCCGACTCAGGCACAGAGTGGAAGTGTCATGTTCAAGAGCGACTTGCTACCAATAAAGGTTCTTTGAGTTTCTTCCCAATTTTTCCCCAGTCATTGCTGACCAGTACCTCTTTATTTTTGCCAAGCTTGAGGAGGATAACATATGCTTGTTCTATAATTTTCCCTTCGGGCAAACCCATCGCTATGTTTTAACGAGCCTAGCGATAGTGAAATTTGTTCTCGTCTAAAGACACGTTTGTCGCTATTAATCTTTTTAACAAGTCTAACGACAAAGATAACTCGGTCCTTTTCATTTTTAGAGATTCTGAAAAGGTACATAAAGTTAACTCCGAAATTCCTTTTTCGTCATCTAATCCCTTACGTCCGAAAAAGTATAAAACAATACAGAAGGGATGAATTTTCGATAGTTTTAACGAGCCGAACAAAACAAGCGCTCGATCTTTTTGTGCAATAATCCCTCAGGTCCAAAAAGATTAAAATCTAGAGGAGGGATAGCACTTCCGGTCGCTTTAACGAGCTGGAAGGCCAAAACTCGGCAATCTTTTCATATTTTACGAGTTAGATGAAAAGAGCTTAAAGAAGACTCGTCTTTTGAGGAACGAGTGATAAAATGGGTAGCAGATGATTCCAGGTAAGGGTTGGAATTTTCCAAGCATGGCAGTGTCACAAGGATGGCTAGTGAAATCACTCTTCGCAGCTGTTCCTCAAAATGGGTAAACAATCAAATGGAGGTGAATGATCGGCCAATGGAAAAGTGGAGGTGACGGTGCAAACACAACCAAGGCTTTAGTGGCTGATAATGTTACATTCACGGTGGTTATTTACCGGAGGATAGTTCATTTTTTAACGAGCTTAAACGCAGATTGAAACACTTGCTCGATCTTATGTTTATTTTTTAACGAGCATGAACTATGCACTAAAACTGCTCGATCTTATGTTTATTTTTAACCGAGCATGAACTATGTGCTAAAATTGCTCGATAATCCAGTCATATGATAAGAATGTCGCATGTAAGATGCCATTTTTTATGGAGCTTGCGCCTTACAAAGCTATGCTCTGCATCCTTTCATTATGCAAGTTCGGAAATGACTAATCCTACGAGTTTAAAGGGTTAGAGGTCTTAAAAGTTTAAAAAATAAATAGCCGCCCCTTGCTTGCACTCCAAAAGGTTTGCATGCCCCCAGGTATAAAATAGAGTTTCAAGGTTACCCCTCAATTTGCAGGAAAAACATTTGTTTAACCAGGAGAGGCCTACCTCTTTCAGGTTACCAAAGATTGTCTCATTTGCGCAGCAAACAAAACATTTCTTCGGTGATGTCTACCGAGATAGACAAAGGTGAGTGACAACGAGCGCCAAACACATAACTTTGACAAAATAATCTTATTCTAGAACAACCCCTCTTCCAATCACGGACGGGGTACGGACTAGTCATATTCTCCCACGGAAACCTACCTTATACCCAAAGTTTTCCTGCCGAAGCAGATCAGGATGCATGCCCCCTGGGTTCCAGTCATATCCCTCCGAATTACTCGCGTTCATCGGGAGGACGGACCATGGGTTGAGACATTTCTTGCGTGAAGAGACCATTTAGGGATGGTATATGACTATTTGCGATGCGTGATCCGGGAAATGAAAGCTGGTCCACGAGCTTGACCACACTTCCTTCGTGCGGAAAACACATTACTCTAAAGAGTGAGGAGACGATGGCTCCCATGCAATAAATATAGTCTCATCCAAGGAGTAGGTTATAATCCAAGGGTCCTTGAACGACCATCACGTTCATTTGAACGGTCTTCCCTTTCAATGTTATGGGCACATTGGGGAGGATCCCTAAAGGTCGACTGGTTCCTTTATCAAAGCCTGTCAGATTTCTCATCTCAGGCAAAAGCAATGGCGAACCAAGCGCTTTCCAAGCAGTAGAGGAAAGGATACTCACAGATGCCCCCTCATCAATGATGGTGCCAGCCATGACCATTCTGTATATTTGAACGATAATTCAGAATGGCATGCTTGCTGGCAAACGGGGTCTGCCTAGTTGGTTCCAGTCGAAGGATACAACTAGATTGCTTGGTGGTGGGACCGAGTAGACGGCCGGGTACGGCTCTGACGAACTTCCTTCCTGCGATAAAGGAATGGGTAGGTTGCCCCCGTGTTCGTCGGAGTCTGTGTTGATGAAGAGAATTTGGACGGTGTCATCCTTATTCTCCTCAGTGACTGTATCATTCGAAGATAAATCCTCTTAAGGCAAGACTAGGTCAACTGCCGCCTTGACCTTTTGACTTTCGCCGGGTATGGATTCAGCTGGTTCATCTTCAATGACCGGCACTTCAGCTGACCACTTGAGCGGGCTAGCTAGATTCTCAACTAACGAAGGACTCAGCAAGAGTTTTTTATATCCAGGAGGAAGTTGTAACGGTGAAACCGGACGATCATCCAAAACTCTTTTAGCTTCATCTAAGAAGGGACAACGGTGGATGGCGTGATTGCCTTCGCACAGTTTACAGGGAGATCTAGTTCTCCCTTTTTGTCCTGGGACTTCACTTTCGCTAGTTGATGGTGTGCTTTCAACTTGGTTATCAGAGGTTGACGCCACCGGGTTGTGCAAACGGGGAGACCAGTCCCTTAGTATCCGAGGGATGCAGGGACAATCTCTGTGAAAGTGGTCTCCCTTGCAAATGACACATGGCGATTTAGGCCTGGTCAGTGCAGTGTGTGGATTTTCGTTAGACGACACTCGTTTGCCCCCAGTCACTTTTGGATCCTTCTTCTTCTTCTCTTTCTTCTTCTTTTCCTTCTTCTCCTTAGAAACTTGACTTTTGGCTTTGCCAGCCCCATCAAGCGAAGAGGAAGGAGGAGAGGAAGAATTAGAGGAAGTAGAAGGCTGGTGGATAACTCTGGACTGGTCTAACTACTGATTCGACTGTTCAGGAATAGTGGTGTTCTGAACGACATTGGTTGAGAAGAGCTAGACCGGCAAGCCAATTGTCAGTCCTGGAAGCGACAATGTGGCCATATGGGGCGCACCAACATCTCCCCAAGAGGAGAAGGGACTAGGATTTCCACCAAGGGGAATTCCTTGGTTGGTAGGCTCCATTTTCTCAACCTAAAGATCAACGCAGGAAAAATGGTATGAATATTCCGTTTAAAATAAATTTTAACGACGCTTGGACACAACTTGCTTTTTCAATTTTAAAGAGTCGAGAAAAAGCAAAAGATGACTCTAGTCTCCTTCGATTTTTAATGAGCCTGAAGTGACAAGTGCTCAGATGGACCTTTTCCGTTAAGAGTCTGAAAATGAATGAAAGGGACTGCTCTAGAGTTCTAGGTATAGGGTGTGCCAAACCAATCGCAAAACCGCAGAATACTTTTTAAGGTACGGGCGGTCAATCTTCCCGAATGCTGTGTTCAGTGCATTGCGATCAGTAGGGTGGCCGACACGGCTTCCTATGGATAAAGGTTTTATGCCTATAGGGGTCTCCCAATATATACTCGACGGTACGTGGGAGCACAATCCATACTGGCACTTATCGTCTCTCAGGAGGAATCACCCAACCATCAGTGAGGCCGACAATCACCAAGTTTTACGACGCCGGAACACGTCTCTAGCCTAGACCTCTATGTTGTGCGTTAAGTTCCAATGCGTTGTTAAGTTCATTCAATTTATTTTAGGTTGATCTTTTTTATAAGTTTGCCTTTTTGGATCACCACGAGATGTAGATACAATTCCTAAATGCAGTCTAAAGATGATAAGAAAGCTTTTATCTCTTTTCAACAATGAAAATCCTAGCTACAAGGGGAAAAGAAAGACACAATATTTTCTCAAAGAGCAAAGAGCACACTGTAAATGCACTTTTCCTAAATCAGACCATACAAACTATCAATATGTAAATGCACAAATGCATGTATTTTTTTTCACTTTCTTAATATTGATGCCTAAAAAGAAAGCTGTTGTACAAAATTTGAATTCGATTTCAAGTGAAAACACAAACAAGCTTCTTTTTGAAATCAAAAGACGATTACGACACTTTTGAAGTAAACACTTGTTTCGACACTAGAAATTCACAAATTCAAACCAAAAGACAAAAGTAAAAGCGCAATCAACTGTCAATCAGCAAACAAACTTACTCCTAAGATCAAAACGACACTTACGACAGGTCTAGATCTAAGGGCGACAATATGACTAGTTTACTTTTGTAATGGGAAACTACAAATGATGTAACAAATACACAAAAACAAATACAATTTCTTTTATACAACTGAGGCAGAATTAAGGCAAAGAAAAGGGGTTTTCAGATAGGTACACACACTGATAACAGGCTGCAAAAATCAGAGATAAAACTGAACAAAATGAAGCAAAGAACCACAGCTGCACAGGGCAAAGGCTGATCAGCGCACCTGTTGCACAGAGAAACTGAATTGCAGTGCAGGTAGCCCTCTCGGGACCTGTGTTGAAATGCAGAACCTCTTCACAGAGCCTGTGCTAAAGCAGAAACGAGAGTTTCCTCTGGGTTCTGGGTCACGGTTTGCAGTTTAATCTATGGTTTTTGGCTGGATAAAAGCTATCAATAAGGTACAATTAGAAGGATGATTTAAAGGAGGACTAAGAGCTATCACAAAGGGAAGTTAGAGCATTTGTGGATCAGCTGTTCAGATCATAAACAGGTCTAGTGAGTGGACTAGAGTAGCAGATCTCTACTTTGCATTTGTAAATGGGAAATGCAGTTCGATTCGCCACTCCTAAGTTTATGAGAAGAACAACAATAGAAACACAAATAAATTAACTAGATATGCTCCCCAGCGGAGTCGGCAATTTGTTGTTGGGAAAAGTATCTATTCAGAATGCCCCTATCCCACTCTAAGGTGTGATAGTGCCTTAGCAACAAACAAGGAAAACTACTTGAGTATTCTTCTTTATGAAATGTAAATGAAGAGGAAGGATGTGACTAACCTGTGTCTTTCACTAGTTTGTTGATCAAATCGCTCCTCTCTTCAATAGCTCCCAGCTCCCTTACCGGCCCAGCTTCACCGAATTCCTGCAAGATCACAGAAGAGAGAAACTACACGAAGATATAGATTTACATTCATAAAAAGCTCAGGATCAGATTAAGCTGAACATGTAAATATAACAAAACATCACTGATATACAAGCATGTAGAAGAAACTCAAATAATTTTATTGATATGATAAGAAAGTCCAAGAGGAGATACAACCAAGTGAGTCCCGATCCAGCATCTACCTCCCAGCAAAGGAATCCCTTCCTCTCCTCCAACAAAGCATAAATCACCCAATGTACTAATCTCAATCTCAAACCAACAACAATTCTCTGCAAAGTACAAAATTCCAGCCTCTGGATCTCTGGGATGAGGGATCCATATATAGATGTAAGCAGAGAGGATGAGTCAGCTTATGTTTTGACTTGTGGCTTCTCTCTGTCAGTTCTTGCTTCCACTTGGAGACTGAGAGCCTCTTACTCATCACTTGGTCGAATTCAGTGAGGCAAGTGTCATTGGAGAAGATTCTGGAAGCTTCCATGGTCTTTCCACCTCGTTGAATGACTCTGCCACTTGTCATTTCCCGCTCAACGCACCTGGGTAGTGCATTCAAGTGCGTTGCAACGCACCTAGCCAGTGTATTTGGGTGCTTTGCAACGCAGGCAGCTAGTGGAGCTTCTGAATTGATCCTGATTTGACTAGTTCTGAGTGGTTTTTGGTGGAGAACTTCTGGGAGAAGCTGTCATTGGTTGACCTTGTTCCTTTAGGGGCAGGAACAACACTTTTAGGGACTTTGGATCCCTTGGATTATGGACATTTCATGCTCAAAGTTGTAAGGCACAAAAATGTCTATAACACATTATTATCGGTAACTGATGCCCCGAGGAAAGAAAATGCAAACACCTAGTAAGGAACCTGAAAGCTCTAGCATGACTCATGAAGAAGAGGAAGAAATGCTACATGATATATCAAAATTACAAGAACAAGTGCAACAAATGTCACGCTCACAAAAGTTAACAGATGCTAAGATAAATGGCGTGGAAGCTAAGATAAGTGGCGTGGAATCTAAGGTAAATGGCGTGGAATCTAAGATAAAGGGCATGGAAGCTAAGATGGATGATTCGAAGACAGATTTGAAGAGAGACATGGCAGATTTGAAGATAGATTTGAAGACAGACATGGAAGAATTGAAGAAGTTGCTACAAGAAAGGGTCACTAATGGTGAAAAGGTAGTAAAGGAAACTCATGATGAGAACAAAAGAAATGTTAATCATGATTCCATAGACGCTAATGTTGGATCGAAGAATCACCATATTCCAAAAATCGATATGAGGAAGTTTGATGGCAAGGATCCCGCCACATGGATATTACAAATGGAGCAATTCTTCGATCTCAATAATGTGCAAAACACACAAAAGGTACGTATGGCAACTTTATATTTGGAACCAAATCAGTTTGTATGGTATCAATGGCTTTGTTCTCGTAAACAATTTATCACTTGGGCAATTTTTACGGAAGAATTGATAGCACATTATGAAGATACAAAAAGCAACACTTTTTTTAGCCAATTGATAAGTCTCAAACAAAAGGGTTCAGTAATGGAGCACATTGAGGAGTTCCAAAAATTGAACATAAGGGTAAAAGATATTCCAGAGGAGCATAGGATTGATGTGTTCATAGGGTCTTTAAAGGATAATATCCAACATGATGTTCGCCTTTGGGAACCTGATTCATTAGAGAAGGCATTCAGGTTAGCAAGAAAAATGGAAAGCAAAATTATGGCAACCAGGAAGCATACCACTCACAACTATAAAGACGGAAGTTTTGTTGCCCCTAGTCTTCCACAACCTATAAGGTTGACACCACAACAATTGGAAGAAAAAAGAGCAAAAGGGCTTTGTTACAGTTGTGATAGCAAATACACTAAAGGTCATAAGTGTGCTGAGAAGAAATTATTTTACATAGATGAAGAACAAATAAATCCGACCATATCTTGTAATGCATTGGCAGGAATTACCACTCCTCAAACCATCAAGATAGAAGGACAAATCAAGAAGAAAAAGGTAATAGTGTTGATTGATTCAGGAAGCACCCACAATTTTATTCATTGTAGGGTAGCAAAAGAATTGAATTGCTTCCTATATCCAGCACCAGAGTGTCAAGTGATGATTGCAAATGGAGGAACAATAAATTTCTCTGGAAAGTGCCATAATATCAAGCTATCCATGGGAGAATATGTATTGACTAGCCCAATGCTTTCCATTCCAATGGGAGGTGCTGATGTTGTACTAGGAGTCCAATGGCTACAATCCTTGGGTACAATAGCTTTTAATTTTCAAGAACTTTTCATCAAATTTTCTACGGAAGGAAAGGAAGTTGAATTAAGGGGTATTGCAGGGAAACCAGGAAAGATAATCAGCTCTAATGGTATGACAAAGCTTCTAAAAAAGGAGCAAAGAGGTGTAATTGCACAATTATGTTCGCTAGATGTTTCCACATTGGAATCATCTATTTCTCCAGATCTCCAAAAAGTCCTGGACAATCATTCCAAGGTATTTGAGACTCCCAAAGGTCTCCCACCTATGCGTGATCATGATCATGCTATTCATCTGATTCCAGGAAGTGTTCCTCCAAACATCAGGCCGTACAGATATCCCTATGTCCAAAAAAGTGAAATTGAACGTATGGTTGCAGAAATGCTAGAGGCTGGTATAATTCAACCGAGTCAAAGTTCTTTCTCAGCTCCAGTAGTATTGGTGCACAAGAAGGATGGATCATGGCGCATGTGTCCGGATTATAGGGAGCTCAACAAGCTCACTATTAAAGATAAGTTCCCCATTCCTGTCATTGATGAATTACTGGATGAATTGCATGGATCAATTTACTTCACCAAGTTGGATCTTCGTTCGGGATATCATCAAATCAGAATGAAGATTGAAGACATTCCGAAAACGGCATTTAGAACTCATGAGGGTCATTATGAATTTTTGGTCATGCCTTTTGGCCTTACCAATGCACCTTCAACATTTCAAGGTTTGATGAATTCAATTTTCAAACCATTCCTTAGAAAATTTGTGTTAGTATTTTTTGATGATATACTAATCTACAGCAAGTCTTGGAAGGATCATGTTGAACATGTTGACAGGGTGCTACAACTATTGGAGGAGAAACAATTATATGCAAAAAGATCCAAATGTTTCTTTGGAGTCCAGGAGGTGGAATATTTGGGTCATATTGTATCTCATGAAGGAGTTAAGGTAGACCCTAGCAAAATTAAAGCCATTAAGGAATGGAAAATCCCCACATCCATAAAGCATCTGCGAGGATTTCTTGGGTTGACAGGGTATTATCGCAAGTTTGTTAAGAATTATGGGAGAATAGCAGCACCTCTAACAACATTATTGAAGAAAGATTCATTTTCATGGACTCCGGAAGCAACAAAGGCCTTTGAACATCTTAAAGAGGCAATGTGCCAAGCACCGGTCTTAGCTACACCGGACTTCACAAAAACCTTTATTGTGGAATGTGATGCTTCAGGAAATGGAATTGGTGTTGTTCTAATGCAAGATGAAAGACCCATTGCTTTTGAAAGTCGTCCAATCAAGGGAAAGTTTTTAAGCAAAGCTATTTATGAGAAGGAAATGTTGGCAATACTCCATGCACTTAAGAAATGGCGACCCTACCTAATGGGAAGACACTTCAAGGTAAAAACGGATCATGATAGCCTTAAATACTTTTTAGAACAAAGATTATCCTCTGAAGAGCAACAAAAGTGGGTCACAAAGATGTTGGGTTATGACTTTGAAATCATCTACAAAAAAGGGAAGCAAAATGTGGTGGCAGATGCACTCTCAAGAAAGGATGAGGATGTGGAAGCATTGTTGTGTGCCATTTCTATTATCCAACCAGATTGGATAAACGAAGCAAGGGAGGAATGGAAGAATGACGAAGAAGTGTGGGCACTTATTCGAAAGCTACAACAAGATTCCAGTACTTCTGATACATTTAGCTGGAAAAATGATTCGTTATGGTACAAAGATCGCTTATACCTCTGTAAGAATTCCCAGCTAAAACAAAAGATTCTTATGGAATTGCACACTTCTCCCTTAGGAGGGCACTCAGGATTTTTAAAAACTTACCACAGGGTTAAGAAGGAATTTTTTTGGGATGGCCTTAAATCAGATATTCAAAAGTTTGTGGCGGAATGTTTGGTTTGCCAGCAAAATAAAGTTGAAACAATTAAGACACCGGGTCTATTACAACCTTTATCCATTCCAAGCCAACGTTGGGAGGAGGTTTCAATGGATTTTATCACAGGTTTACCCAAGTCTGAGGGAAAGAGTGTCATCATGGTGGTAGTTGACAGACTTACCAAGTATGCACACTTTTGTGCATTATCACATCCATTTAAAGCCAGTACAGTTTCTACTGCATTTATGGAAACAGTTCAAAAGCTACATGGAAACCCAAAGATTATTGTAAGTGACAGAGATCCCATTTTCACTGGAAATTTTTGGACAGAATTATTTTCTTGTCTTGGTACTCAGTTAGCTCATAGCTCATCTTATCATCCTCAATCTGATGGGAAAACTGAGATAGTAAACAAATGTTTGGAAGGATATCTTCGTTGCTTTGTATCTGATAAACAGACACAATGGGTCAAATGGTTGCCTCTGGCTGAATGGTGGTATAACACTTCCTTCCATACAGCAACAAAAATGACCCCATTTATGGCACTTTATGGGTATCAACCACCATCCATCACATCATATTTAAGAGAAAATTCTAAGGTTCAGGCAGTGGAACATCACATCGAACATCAACAACAAGTCCTCCAACTCTTAAAGGATAACCTCGTGTTGGCACAAAATAGAATGAAACAACAGGCAGATCAACATCGCAGTGAAAGAAGTTTTGATGTAGGTGATTGGGTATTCCTACGGCTACAACCATATAAGCAAATGTCCCTAAAGCAAGCTAAGAAGGATAATAAATTATCACCAAAGTATTATGGTCCGTACAAGGTGTTGCAAAAGATTGGTACTATGGCATACAAATTGGAGCTTCCTGCAGCTTCTCGATTGCACCCAGTTTTCCATGTTTCATGTTTAAAGAAGGTTATAGGTGACAAGCTCCCAATTCAAACAATATTGCCAGAACTTGACGAGGAAGGAAAAATTATATTGGAACCGGAAGCAGTCACAGAAACAAGAACTCGACAGCTACGAAATCGATCAATTTCAGAGTATCTTATCAAGTGGAAGAACTTATCCGCTGAAGATTCCACATGGGAGGATGAGAATTTTATGCAGAAGTATCCAGAACTACTCAAGCGTTGAGGACAACACTTTTTGAAGGAGAGGGGCATGTTGGGTCCCTATAATACTAGTGATTACCCCATTACTATTGTAGTTATACCCCTTATTTATATTGTTGTGCCCCTATTACCCCCATATTGTTATTTATGTGCCCCATAGAATCCCTCTATTGTTATTTTTGTGGCTTTATATTATTATTGTTAGGTCGGCTGGATTATATTGTGACTCCTTAGACTCCTATATATAGAAAGGAGGTTTTGTCATTTGTATCATCCAAGAATTGTTCATTTATGTAATGTAAAGGAGGTTGCCCCCTCGAAGAGGCTGAATTCTAAGGCATTGATCTATCTTTTCTTGAGCTGGTTTCATAACATCCTCCTCCAATTCTTAAGTCAATTTTTCTTCTTCTAGTCTCAACGTTGCTTCCTCCTACTGGGACAACCTCTACTATGCTTCCTCTATCTATCTCCTCTCTTATTCTTCTACATGTTACTTCTCAAGCAACCCATTCTACTTCTTTCTATCCTCATCCTCCTCTTCTTCTTCTTCTTCTTCTTCCCCTTCTCTCCTCTCCGACTTTGTTTCTGTAACTCCTGTGTTTAAAGGATCGACCTTCCATTTCCGGTTTCTCTTGCTTGATGATTGCCTAATCCTTTTCCTAGGAGCTAACTTCTTTAGCTGAGGTGTTGTTTCCTTCTCCTTCTCCTCCTGCTCCTGCTCTTGCAAGTACTGAGATAATGGATCGTGGGGTGAAATGGTCTTCATGGTTTGATGTATCTTTATTCTGGCATTGTACCAGTTCTTTATCATTTCATCTTTTGGTTTACATATTAATGAATACCCCATATTATGACCGATCCTTTGATAATTCTTCTTGACAATTTGCCTAGGATCATATGCATTGAAGTCTTTGGTGATGAAGTGTAGGCAATTCAGATCTTCGATTTCCACTGCTAACACCTTGTCACTCTTTAATTCATACAATTTGATCCTCAATGTAAATATATTCCAAGGGACTTTCTTCCTCTTGTGAATAGTTCCTGACAGTGCATTATCCAGATAATTTTCCACTTCCTACATGACCACCTTATTTATCAAATATTGTGGCATAATATGAGAGGTTATTTGAAATCTAAAGAATTTGATGTATCTACCCTCAGGAGATGCAAACGAGTACACAATATCTTGAAGTGAATCCTTCACTTGATTAGTCATGGATGGTGGATCAGTCTCAAATATCATGTGAAAAATGGTTGCAAAGAAGTTTTTCACCAATCTATCGTATCTAACTCTAAAGCTTCCTTATGATAGGCCCTATAGTGGAAATAAACTGGGAATTATCTTTAGGAGTCTAGTTCCAATATTTTACTGGGAATGGATACCATGCATAGATTCCATCCAGGAGATATGAAGACATGTAGAATTTTGGAACTTAATTTTCCTGTAAATATGCTTTGGCTTGCCCCACCTATTGTTGAAATTTGTATGATAATATATCTGCCCAATTGAAATATTTTCCACGTTTCACCACCATATTGAGCATATATATCCAATTCTCTTGTATCACTTCAGCGTGATAGCCATCAAATACTGATATATGTCCCTTCAGATATTTGTCAAATAAACTATTGATGGGCGATGGAAAAAGTTGGTAGGCTCTCGACACCATTATTTGATAACATCAGTCATGTCGAGGGTGTTAGATTCGGTCTTGTCAGTCCTCCATCGGAGATCAAAACTCTTTCTGCATTTCATTTTTAGGTGTCTCGCTCCATTCACTCAGCTGCATTCTGCTAGGGGCATGCCATAAATCGGATGTAAGAGTCTTGTCAGTCATTACCCCTCATGCTTTGTACCTGCTGGCTCAGCTCTGTTCATCAAAGTTCATTAAATGATAGTCAATATTTGGTTTTTTGATGAGGCAAAAAAGCATGTCAGTCATAGGTCTAGGGTTTCATAAGTCGTGTTTTCGGAGTACCCAAACACGCCAGCAGGCCGGAGGGAGGTTCAACAAGTTTCATCTCCAGATTTTCATCATACATAATTCTCAAGGGTGATTCCTCTTCAAAACTCTGTTTTGAAGAGGAAATCTTCAAATTAATGTTTATGATAGATATGTAAAGTTATCCAACGTGAAGTACTTCAAAGCTGGTTCTGATTGTCCTTTTCCAAATGCCATTCCAGCTACCCCTGCAAAAAATTGCCAAAAATTTCATCATTTTAGTCAAAAATCCAAAAAGGAAATGTGAAATACATAGTTGCATTAAATTGTGGAAAAAGTGCCAAAAAAAAACATTGCAAAAGTGGGTTTTGAAGAAATAAAAATCAAAACCATGACTCCATGTCATTATATAGATTTTCTCATAAGGATCAAGGTCATTTTAAAAATCCAAGGTCGAAGAGAAGCATAATTGGGTGAGCCAGTGCGCGTTTTGGGTGAGGTTGGAGGTGTCTTGACAGGCGTGGTGCATATAGTAAGTGGCGCGGCACACTGGCCAGCGCAGCGCATTGAGCGCATTCCTTCGGTACAAATTGGAATGGGTGCGGTGCACCGGTAGCGCGCGGCGCATAGAAAGAGTAGTGTGGCGCATACAGTCTAACACCCCAAAAACGCCCGAAAATCCTCCAAATCACCATTGAATTGCTTGGACGTGCCAGGTAGGGTCGACATCTTGTGATTCATCAATTTTTGTGTGTCATGTGATGGTGGTTTATGGTTCCAAATGCTTGAAACAAAGTTTCTAAACCCTACCTCTAAAAATCCTTACGACAATCACTGTTAAGGGTTGCAAATTCATCATTTTGTTACCAAGGTTCCCCTTCCATCCCATCTGTCCCTTGGTCCTTCATTCCCTTTTTCCTTATACCATATCCCTTTGAATGTCATTCCCCCAATCTCCTAAATTTACTAAACCCTTATTCCCAATTCCCTTTCACCCATTGCCCAATGTAAAACCCCAAACCCTACCCTATGCAAAGTTCCAAAACCCTCCTACATTACCCTAAATAAAATCTATCCTAAGGCTCCTAATCCCTTCATATTTTACCTCCCTAACAGTCCCTTGTTACATTGCTCCCTTGGTGACAGATTTCAAACATATCACAACAGCAATCCAACATAGTCTTGCGACCAGCATTCATATCTCCAAGCAGTTTTCATAACATCAATTATGTCATCTGATCATTCATCTGACTATGAGGAGGACACTCACAGTGACTCACCCACGGAAGAACGTGCACCTCGGAGGCCTCACAAAAGTGGCAGACATGTTAGAGAATAACCAACTACCCTCACAAAATTTCAGGCCTGCCCTTTTGCCGTCTCTTGTTTTCGGTTTCAGTCATGCTATGAGTTTTGTGGAAAGGTTGCAAATGTTCAATTCCACCATGAGTTGGCTCGCCTATTTGTTCTACATTTGCATAGTGCTCAAGTTACTTTGGCCGGTGTTACTTTCACACTTACACCAGACTCTATCTCATTAGCTACCGACATGCCTAATATTGGAGAGCCATGGAACAAGAGACAAAAAGTTGACCGACAGCATTATGAGCCATATGTTAAACCTAGTTTCTTGAGGCAGCTTAAGAGGGTGTTTCCCTTCCAATATCTTAAAGATGAATATGCCCCTCTAATGAAGTTAATTATGAAGTATTTCAGTTGTGAAGGCCATTTCTCCTGTTTATATGCTTATCACATCAGGTTGCCCATGCATTTCACCAGGGTACGCATGATGAACATCCCATATTTTATATGCCGAAACATAGAGAGGATGACCGCCCTTGTGCAACACAAGACCCCTGAGCAGCAGTTCAACAGCATTTGTCATTTTTCTCTCATCAAGATTTTGGTGGTGCATCAACTTGATTTACAGGGTATCACTTGGGATGATTTCATCTCTCGTGACTTCTTTGGAGCTTCACAGGGACCTTCAGAGACTAGATTTGAGACAGGGGAACCTTCTCATCAGTATGAGCACCATGAGACCGCCAGTGTGCCGGTATTCATCACATATCAGAGGGGCGCTAGACATTTTTTTGCAGCATCAAAGCGAGTGTTATCTCCACCCAGGGTGGAAGGGGCCTCGCTTCGAACATCATCACTATAGGTATAGGACAGAGGTAAGGAGCCAATGCATGATGAGGGGCCATCAGATGAACGAGAGACCGACTTCGTTCTCCTTCATGATGACGATACAGATACGGATCTGCAAAGTGCACAGCTTAAAGAGATCATCCAGGAGCAGCAAACAGAGATCCAAGCCTTATCCCTTAACTTGGAGAGAGACAAATGGAATATGAAATATCTGGAGCAAAGGAACAAACAACTTGAGGATCGGCAAGCTGAGATAGAGTCGCAACTGATCAAGGAAAATCGGCAACACATCATGGCAGCACAAGGTAGACCTATGGAGCAAAGGGATGAGGACCGGGAGTATATTTTAGAGAAAGTGAATGTTCACTTGGAGCAACTGTTGGAGAAGGCTAATAGGGAAAAACTGATGCTAAGGCACATGACTCACCATTACATGGCCCGAAACATGAGCTCCAAAGCGAGAATTAGGAGCCTAAAGGCGAAATTGAGGAAGGTGACAAAAGGACAAAAGAGGAAAAAAGAGCAAGATCGGCTCCAAACCTTGGCCGAGGCTTCTTTGGTCCAGCACGACATGTGATAGAGAAGGTATAGCCCAAATTTCAAGAAATTTGGAGCACATTTTTGCATTTTGAATTTTTGTGCACAAAAAACAGGTTTTTTCTCCCTGGCGCGCGCTTTCGCTAGGGAACTCCACATGACAAAAAGTTTATATTTTTGGATTTTCCATGGAAAATTATGACTACTGGTGCATGGACCAGAAGTTTGGGCAAGTTTTGAGTCCTCAGGAGGTCAAAAACACCCAAACAATGACCTCTTTGTGCCTATTTTGACACATAGGAAGCAGCCTTGGGAAATTTCAGTTTTGGAGGAGAAAATGACATCCAAATTGGAAAATTTCACTTGGGTTGGAAAGTAGACAGGCAGGGCTTTCCAACAAGCACACTTAGGCTCAATTTAGACTTCAGGAAGTGCCTCAAAACCCACTCCAAAGTGGCATGACGCATACATCTTTCGGCGTAGCGCATAGAGACCCAAAGGCCAAAATCACTTCCGCTCTGCGAGAATTCGATTTGCAATTTTCTCCAAGTGAGCCTATTCATTAAAAATAAATTTTTCCCGTCATCAAAGGAAAATTTTAAAAAACATTTTCATTAAAGGTTTGCTTCTATCCAAGTGGCAAAAGGAAAGCGAGCAGTCACCCAAAAATCTACGCTACATTTTGTTTTTTTTTGTAACACTGCACCTGTCACTAATGGTTGGATTTTCATTTCCGAATTGTAATGATTTAAAAAAACTCCCCAACTTTGGGTCGATCCAATTTCTGATAGTGAAGCTTATTTATTGTATGAAAAATCATTTGTAAAGGGTTGGTTGGAGTTTCTGGGAAACGGTGGGAGAGAAACTCAGTTACTCACTGTACATTTTGACAGAGAATTAATGAAAGGTTGCAGCTCTGGTTCATGAGATTCTTGTGGCATGAGTTTAGAAAATTTATTTTCTTTATGTTTCATATGTATTTCATTATGTTTCACAGTTCATTCATATTTATTTCCAATGAAAGCTTCTAAGTAAGAAAAGGTAGAATTCAGTTTACTGCTCTGCCTTGGGACAGTTTTCACGTTCTATGTTTTCTTTTGTTGAAAATGATTCATGTATTTATGCCCTTTTCACCCTCTTAAACAATCTCTCCACTTCATATTATTTCAAATCTAATTGCTAGACTTTCTTCCTATCTTGCCTCATGAAATAATCTGCGTCTTTGAGTTAAATTCTCTGCTCATGCTGTTCCTTGGTCCCATACATCCTAGAAAACTCAGTCATTCATCAAAATACCTCTTTCATATTTATTTACCTAGCCTAAAATCAGTATCCATTTTAAGTCATTCTCAGACCCTATTCATTTATTTTTCACTGAGCATGACCCAAAGAGAGCCCTCTCCTTTTCTGGTAGGGCTAGCTACCAGACTAAGCGTGGTTTGTGGTTACCCTGAATTTTGCCTTCTTTTAGCCTAAGGCAGATTTAGGCTCTAACATAGTGGTGACTCCACTGGGGACGAAATTCTTTGTTTGTGAGTCTTCTTCGTTGTGAAAATGGTAGGCTTAACTTACAAACACCCCATACTTCTGATAATTCTAAGCTTCTGGATGATAAGTTTAGGATTTGATAGGCTGAGTAAGTTGTTCATGTCCTTTTGATTTTTTGAAAATAGCACGCTAGCTTCAAGAAGATATACCAGAGCTAATCCAGATCCAGATCCTCCTCATATCTCTGAAATCCCCAATTTGATTCCAAGAATTCTTCATCAAGAGAGCTCTATAGCTCCCGTGTTCAAATCCCATTCATGTCTTGACATTTTTGAGTATCTTGAAGAGCTTGATTTTGATGAGCAGTTTAAAATATCATTGTTCGACACCAAATCCGAAAGGGCTATTGACTCTACTGTCCCCAATCCACAGTTTCTTGTAGACCTAGAAATTGAAAGGGCTAACCAGTCAATTGATAATTATATTGCGACACAGCTTCAAACTCCAATTGTTAATTCCCTACAAACTGCACACATTCCTCCAACTCCTCCAAGACCAAACCCACCAAGAGTGATGGCTACTCGTTTTGCACCTCTTGTGCTGCCTTAATTTTTAGATGATATGCCCGCAGATTATCAAAGCAAAATCCCTTTGTTTGATGGAGCTCCTAACAGCATTACCGCTCAACAACATGTGGACAGAATGGCAGATTTCTGTGACCTGCAAGAGATCAATGCAGAGAATGTGACAATAAGACTTTTTGTACAGACATTTGCAGGTGAAGTTAGGAAATGGTTTAGAGGTTTGCCGGCTACACGTATCGCTACCTTGGCCAACCTGCAAAGACAATTTTTAGACCGCTGGGAAGTGAAAAAGAATCCTCTTCAAATTCTGGCTGAATATGAACAAATCAAACGAAACGCTGGTGAGTCGGTCCAAGACTACTGCATTAGATTCAATTCTATTTATAATGAAATTCTCGATCATCTCAGGCCACCTGTGGAACTAGCCATGATGAAGTTTCCAGATGGTTTTGATGCTGACATGGCTTATCAACTAAGAGAGAGAGAGCCGGCCACAATGGAAGACATGCAGAAAATCACGGTCAGTGTTGAAGCAAATCTGCTGACCAAGAGGGCTAGAGCAAAAGCAGAAAAGAAGGTCACAGTAAAAGAAGAGTCTTCCTCGATGGATCAATTACTCAGGAAGGTAGAGCAGATGCTCGAAAGGGTGAAACTCAACAAACCTGAGCCAGAAGTTAGAAATTCTAACTTCCGTGGCCAGCAGCAGCCACAATATAGAATAAGGCAGAGAGATCAGCGAGCCCAAGATCAGATAGCACAGCAGCCAGTACAACCACCTCTGCAACAAAATTGTGTGCATGAACTGGAGTCTGATGAGGAAGGGAAGGTAATAGGGGAAGAGAACCACTTCTTTACTCCTGATTATTTGCCTATTTACATCACTGAAGAGGAGGAGTATGTGGAATGTTCAGCTACACACAAAGACATAGATTTCATTCTAGCAAGTGACACAGTTTTGGAAGAAGAATCAGATGAGTATCAAAGAGGCTATATGAATGCTTTGTTCGCTCAGTAGCGGCAATATTCACTTAGAAACAGATATGTGCCGGTTAACCCAATTCAAAAGAGGAAGGAGGTTTCAGCATCAAAGAATGATTCATCAGTTTCACAAAAGAAAGGCAAAGAGGCACTTGATCTTGATAGCAGCAAATCACCATCAATAGAAAAATCAAATCAACAAATTGTATCGAGAGAAAAGGAAAAGAAGGAAGTCCCAGTTAGAGAGGTAGAAAACACTTCCACTTTTAGTTTAGAGAATGAAATTTCTAAATTGAAGGTATCCATTCCCTTGACTGAAATAATGAGGAACAACAGTTATAGAGGGAAAGTGTCTAAAATTTTGAATTTTGATCCAATGTCTGATATGGTGAATGTCGAAGATGATCAACCCGAAATGATTTTTGGGCCAGCGTTGAATGGTGAGTCTCTAGATAGTGATGTGCCACCTTTTTATATCAGTTTAAGATTGCATGATTTTGTGTTACATAATGCCATGTTCGATTCCGGAGCTTCTCACAATCTCATGCCCAAGGCTATCATGGGTAAGTTGGGTTTGGATGTCACTCAGAAATACCATGATCTCTATTTGTTTGATTCCAACAGAGTAAGATGTATCGGGCTCATCAAAGACTTGGTTGTGAATCTGGATCAAATTCCAATGAAGAATGTTTTGATGGATATTGTTGTAGCAGATATTCCTCCCAGGTTTGGCATGCTTCTTTCCAGGTCTTGGGCAGCAAAATTGAAAGGGACACTACAACTAGATTTCTCCTATGCAACGATTCCTGTGTTTGGCCAAATGAGGAAACTGTATCGGGAACAAAAAATGAAATACATGATTACAAGCAAGGAGAAACCCATTAATCATCCAATTAATTATGTACATACAGATCTAGAGTCTTTTGTTTTGTATTCAGATAGTTTCAATGATATTGATAGTCAGTTAGTAGAAGCAGAAAGTATTCCAGAAATAACAGAAAATTTCAGAGAAGTTTTGAAGAAAGAAGGACAAGAACAGCAGAACACCGTTGAGCAATCAGCTGAAGGTAATGGACAACAAACAAAAAAAACGGAGCCAACAGAATTTCAGCACTTGGAAGAAGAGGAAGAAGGTTTGTGGACCATGGATTTCGACGATGCAGTGGGAAATGATGGTGCTGGAATTGGTATTTGGGTACACAGTCCTTTCTCCACCCCGAAAAAAGTGCCTAGTAATGTGCGAGTATGCTCTTACAAATTAGCTTTTAATTGTTCAAACAATGAGGCTAAGTATGAAGCTCTAATTGTTGGCCTAAAAATTCTAATAAAGTTGAACGCTAAGAGGATTGCAGTATATGGTGACTCTGAATTGGTGATTAAGCAGGTCAGAGGTGAATATCAAGCAAAGCATCCTCAGATGCGGGCTTACCGGAATGCAGTTCTAGACATCTTGAAATTATTTTCAAAATATACCTTGACATGTGTGCCTCGTGTTTAAAATAGCATTGTTGATGCTCTTGCTAAGGCAGCCAATAGTTTGAAGATTCCAATTAACTCCAGTAATTCGAAATCCATGTCAAGCATCGTCTGACTATCCCCGAAAATTAGAGATATTGGCAAGTTTTCCAAGATGATGAGGAGATTGATGATTTTCTGCAAAACAAAGGTAAGTTCAAAGAGACCTCAATTGATGTAGAAAATGATGATGGTAAAGATGAGGTGCAGATCAATCAAATGGACGTGTTGCAACTAAAGGATAACATTATTCCTAAAGGTTTGATACCTTTAGAAGAACTCTTTGATCAAGATGACATAGCCGGCAAACCAACATTGCAGCCAACAGAGAAGGGTGTTGAAGAGGTCAATATCGGAACAGGTGCTAATCCTAAAATGGTAAAACTGTCTAAAGCATTGCCATAAAAGATAAAAGCCAAATATATCAGTATGTTGTCTTCATTTTCTGATGTGTTTGCTTGGGACTATTCCAACTTGAAGACATACGATACCAATATAATTCAGCACACTATACCCATTAAGCCTAATCAGAAACCTTTCAGACAGAAGTTGAGAAGGCTAAATCCAAAACTGCTGCCGTCAATTGAAAAAGAGATAAATAGGTTTTACAAATTAGGAATCATTGTTCCCATTAGATTTTCAGACTGGATCTCTAATTTGGTGCCCGTACGGAAGAAGACAGGTGAGATTCGCTTGTGCAATGATTTTAGGAATCTCAATAAAGTTTCATTGAAAGATAACTATCCACTGCCCAAAATGGATCATATACTTCAGCAAGTAGTTGGAGCATCTCGTATGTCACTACTCGATGGTTATTCTGGATATAACCAAATTTCTATCCATGAAGATGACCGAGACAAGACAACGTTCACCACTCCGTGGGGAAATTTTCATTACGCTAAAATGCCTTTTGGTTTGAAGAACGTGGGTGCCACCTTTCAGCGGGCAATGGAATTAGCTTTTGCAAATGAGAAGGATGTGTTTTTGGTTGCATAACTTGATGATCTGATGGTGTTTTCCAAGTCTGATGAAGAACACATGTATCATCTGAAAACTATCTTTCCAAAATGCAGAAAATATGGTCTATCACTGAATCCGAAAAAGAGCTTGTTTGCCATGGAGGAGGGAAAACTACTTGGGCACATTATCTCAAAAGATGGCATTCGTATTGATCCAGCACGTGTACAAGCGATTCATCAAATCAATCTGCCCCAGAATAAGAAGGAGATTCAATATTTCAATGGTAAAATGAATTTTTTACGCCACTTTGTACCTAATCTTGTTGAACACCTAAGAGAGATTACAAACATGCTTAAGAAGGACAGCCAAGTGAAGTGGACTGAAGAGGCTGTAAAATCATTCAATTTAGTCAAATTGGCTCTTTCTTCAGCCCCAGTTCTAATCAGCCCGAAATACACTCAGGATTTTATATTATTTTCATTCGCTTCGGAGCATACTATGGCAGCCATGTTGATGCAGAAAAGCGATGATCACGAGAGACCAATTGCTTTCTTCAGCCGAACTATAAGAGATGCAGCCTTAAAGTACAACATCATTGAGAAGCAAGCCCTCGCACTTGTGAAAGCATTGAAATATTTTTGGGTATACATTCTGCATTCTCATATTTTGTCTTAGGTTCCTAACGTTGTTGTCAAAGATGTTTTAGTGCAGACAGATCCGGAAGGAAGACGAGGCAAGTGGATTGCAACTTTGTTGGAGTATGATGTGTAAATAAAGCCCACAAAGCTTGTTAAAGGACAGGGATTGGCAAAGTTAATGGTCGAATCAAACTTGCATGCCTTAGACATAAATCTGATCGCTGCTATGTCCGATGAGAATGAGGAAGGTTCGTCAATTCAGGTATCTGAAATGTTTGCTCTTTCTCCGTGGTATTCAGATATCATATATGTGCTTCAAAATTTGTCACCACCACCTGACATGACTAGAAACAAAGCTAGAACTCTCAAATTAAAGGCGGCCAAGTTTTGCATTCTAAATTCTGCACTTTACTGGAAAGATCCCGGTGGTGTTTTGTTGAATTGTTTGGTGGAAGAAGAAGCAAAGAAAGTCATGGAGGATTTCCACGGAGGAGATTGTGGTGGCCACCTTTTTTGGAAAACAACAACAAATAAAGTTTTGAGAGCAGGATACTATTGGCCGAAATTTTTTGCTTATGTATATAAGGTTGTCAAGAGTTGTCATAAATGTCAGAGTTTTGAAGGAAGGCAGAAATTACAGCCTTTGCTGCTTAAGCCCATTGAAGTGAGTGCCCCTTTTCAGCAATGGGGGTTGGATTTTATTGGTGAAATTCATCCCGCTTCTTCCGGTCAGCATCGGTGGATTCTCACGACAACAGATTACTTCACGAAATGGATCAAAGCAATTCCCACCAGACAAGCTACAGATGCAGTAATTATTTCCTTCCTTGAAAATAACATCTTGTCTCGCTTTGGTTGCCTGAATAAGTTAATCACTGATAACGTAGCAACTTTCAAATCAAAAAGGATGGTAGAGTTTTGTCAAAAATATCACATCATTCTGGGTCACTCAACTGCCTATCATTCGCAAGGCAATGAGTTGGCGGAGTCTTCTAACAAATCTTTTGTCAACATCATTAAGAAGCTGCTGGAAATCAACAAGAAGAGCTGGCATAAGAAGTTGGTCAATGCACTTTGGGAAGATCGGGTCAGTCAGAAGAAATCCATTGGTCTGTCCCTCTTTGAGCTTGTGTATGGAGTTGATACATTGTTTCCTACCTCTCTCGCAGCCCCGGTAGTCAAACTTCTTCAGGAAGCCGGCAGTGAAGATGATCCTATGCAGAGAAGATTGAATCAAATGATTCATTTGCATTAGACCAGAGAAGAAGTTTTCCAAAACACATCCAAGTTGCAGGAGAAGATTAAGAAAATTTATGACAGAAAAGTAAAGGCGGACAAATTTCAGTTGGGTGATGTGGTGCTAAAGTGGGATGCAAGGAATGAGGAAAAGGGAAAGCACGATAAATTCGAGAATCTATAGAAAGGTCCCTTCAAGATTGCAGCATATCGGGGTCAGAATGCCTTTCTTCTGAAGGAAATGAACGGAGAAGATTGTCCAGGAGGGCCGATCAATGGTCGGATGCTCAAGAGGTACCATTTCTAAAAAGTTTTCTGTTGTTTCCATTGTCATTGTAAATAACATTTTATTTCTGTGTTGGTTTGAGTTCGTCAAGTCAGTCTTTGAGTCATTTTAAGTTCAAATTTGAGTCAGTTTGAGTCAAGTTTCATGTTAATAAATGAGTCGAGAGTTTCGTGTCGTTTGTCGAAATAATGACTCCATAGCCCAATGGACGAAGGCACTGTCTAGCTCCTCCAGAGATCTGTCATTCTTGGCACCTCCAAGGAGCTACCATCCCCATTGGAGCCAATGTTAGAGTCAGTCTTGTCAGTCCTCCATTGGAGATCAAAACTCTTTCTGCATTTCATTTTTAGGTGTCTCGCTCCATTCACTCAGCTGCATTCTACTAGGGGCATGCCATAAATTAGATGTAAGAGTCTTGTCAGTCATTACCCCTAATGCTTTGTACCTGTTGGCTCAGCTCTGTTCATCAAAGTTCATTAAATGGCAGTCAATATTTGGTTTTTTGATGAGGCAAAAAATCATGTCAGTCATAGGTCTAGGGTTTCATAAGTCGTGTTTTCAGAGTACCCAAACATGCCAACAGGCCGGAGGGAGGTTCAACAAGTTTCATCTCCAGATTTTCATCATCCATAATGCTCAAGGGTGATTCCTCTTCAAAACTCTATTTTGAAGAGGAAATCGTCAAATTAATGTTTATGATAGATATGTAAAGTTCTCCAACATGAAGTACTTCAAAAGCTGGTTCTGATCATCCTTTGCCAAATGCTATGCCAGCTACCCCTGCAAAAAATTGCCAAAAATTTCATCATTTTAGTCAAAAATCCAAAAAGGAAATGTGAAATACAGAGTTGCATTAAATTGTGGAAAAAGTGCCAAAACAAAACATTGCAAAAGTGGTTTTGAAGAAACAAAAATCAAAACCATGACTCCATGTCTTTATATAGATTTTCTCATAAGGATCAAGGCCATTTTAAAAAGCCAAGGTTGGAGAGAAGCATTTCAAAGGAATTGGGTGAGCTAGCGCACGTTTTGGGTGAGGTTGGAGGTGTATTGACAGGCGCGGCGCATACAGTAAGTGGCGCGGCGCACTGGGCCAGTGTGGCGCATTGGGTGCGTTCCTCCGGTACAAATTGGAACGGGCACGGCACACCGGTAGCGCACGGCGCATACAGTCTAACACCCCAAAAACGCTTGAAAATCCTCCAAATCACCATTGAATTGCTTGGACGTGCCAGGTAGGGTCGACATCTCGTGATTCATCCATTTTTGTGTGTCATATGATGGTGGTTTATGGTTCCAAATGCTTGAAACAAAATTTCCAAACCCTACCTCTAAAAATCCTTATGACAATTGCTGTTAAGGGTTGCAAATTCATCATTTTGTTACCAAGGTTCCCCTTCCATCCCATCTGTCCCTTGGTCCTTCATTCCTTTTTTCCTTATACCATATCCCTTTGAATGTCATTGCCCCCTATCTCCTAAATTTACTAAACCCTTATCCCCAATTCCCTTTCACCCATTGCCCAATGTAAAACCCCAAACCCTACCCTATGCAAAGTTCCCAAACCCTCCTACATTGCCCTAAATAAAATCTATCCTAATACTCCTAATCCCTTCATATTTTCCCTCCCTAACAGTCCCTTGTTACATTGCTCCCTTGGTGACAGATTTCAAACATATCACAACAGCAGTCCAACATATTCTTGTGACCAGCATTTATTTCTCCAAGCAGTTTTCATAGCATCAATTATGTCATCTGATCATTCATCCGACTATGCGGAGGAAACTCACAGTGACTCACCCACGGAAGGACGTGCACCCCGGAGGCCTCAAAAGTGGCAGACATGTTAGAGAAGAACCGACTACCCTCACAGAATTGCAGGCCTGCCCTTTTGCCATCTCTTGTTTTCGGTTTCAGTCATGCTATGAGTTTTGTGAAAAGGTTGCAAATGTTCAATTCCACCATGAGTAGGCTCGCCTATTTGTTCTACATTTGCATAGTGCTCAAGTTACCTTGGTCGGTGTTACTTTCACACTTACACCGGACTCTATCTCATTAGCTACCGGCATGCCTAATATTGGAGAGCCATGGAACAAGAGACAAAAAGTTGATCGGCAACATTATGAGCCATATGTTAAACCTAGTTTCTTGAGGCAGATTAAGAGGGTGTTTCCCTTCCGATATCTTAACGATGAATATGCCCCTCTAATGAAGTCAATTATGAAGTATTTCAGTTGTGAAGGTCGTTTCTCCTGATTATATGCTTATCACATCAGGTTGCTCATGCATTTCACCCGGGTACGCATGATGAACATCCCATATTTTATATGCCAAAACATAGAGAGGATGACCACCCTTGTGCAACACAAGACCCCTGAGCAGCAGTTCAACAACATTTGTCATTTTGCTCTCATCAAGATTTTGGTGGTGCATCAGCTTGATTTACAGGGTATCACTTGGGATGATTTCATCTCTCGTGACTTCTTCCGAGCTTCACAGGGACCTTCAGAGACTAGATTTGAGACAGGGGAACCTTCTCATCAGTATGAGCACCATGAGACCGCCAGTGTGCCGGTATTTGTCACATATCAGAGGGGCGCTAGACATTTGTTTGCAGCAGCAAAGCAAGTGTTATCTCCACCTGGGGTGGAAGGGGCCTCGCTTCCGACATTAGAACTACAGGTACAAGACAGAGGTAAGAAGCCAATGCATGATGAGGGGCCATCAGGTGAACGAGAGACCAACTTCGTTCTCCTTCATGATGACGATACAGATACGGATCCGCAAAGTGCACAGCTTAAAGAGATCATCCAGGAGCAGCAAATAGAGATCCAAGCCTTATCCCTTGACTTGGAGAGAGCCAAATGGAATATGAAATATCTGGAGTAAAGGAACAAACAACTTTAGGATCGGAAAGATGAGATAGAGTCGCAACTGATCAAGGAAAACCGGCAACACATCATTGCAGCACAAGATAGACCTATGGAGCAAAGGGATGAGGACCGAGAGTATGTTTTAGAGAAAGTGAACGTTCACTTGGAGCAGCTATTGGAGAAGGCTAATAGGGAAAAAGCAATGTTGAGGCGCATGACTCACCATTACATGGCCCAAAACATGAGCTCCAAAGCGAGAATCAGGAGCCTAAAGGCGAAATTGAGGAAGGTGACAAAAGGACAAAAGAGGCAAAAAGAGCAAGATCGGCTCTGAATATTGGTCGAGGCTTCTTTGGTACAACACGACATGTGATAGAGAAGGTACAGCCCAAATTTCAAGAAATTTGGAGCACATTTTTGCATTTTGAAATTTTGTGCACAAAAAACAGGTTTTTTCTCCCTGTGCGTCGCGCCACCTGGCGCGCGCTTTCGCTAGGGAGCTCCAAATGACAAAAAGTTTATATTTTTGGATTTTCCATGGAAAATTACGACTTCTGGTTCTTGGCCCAGAAGTTTGGGCAAGTTTTGAGTCCTCATGAGGTCAAAAACACCCAAAAAATGACCTTTCTGCCCCTATTTTGACACACAGGAAGCAGTCTTGGGAGATTGCAGTTTTGGAGGGGCAAATGACATCCAAATTGAAAAATTTCACTTGGGTTGAAAATTAGACAAGTAGGGCTTTCCAACAAGCACACTTGGGCTCAATTTGGACTTCAGGAAGTGCCTCAAAACCTGCTCCAAAGTGGCGCGACGCATACATCTTTCAGCGTGGCGCACAGAGACCCAAAGGCCAAAATCACTTCTGCTCCGCAAGAATTTGATTTGCAATTTTATCCAAGTGATCCCGTTCATTAAAAATAAATTTTTCCTGGCATCAAAGGAAAAGTTTAAAAAACATTTTCATTAGAGGTTGACTTCTATCCAAGTGGCAAAAGGAAGGCGAGCAATCACCCAAAAATCTACGCTACATTTTGTTTTTTTTTTGTAACGCTGCACCTATCACTAATGGTTGGCTTTTCATTTCCAGTTTGTAATGATTTAAAAAAAACTCCCCAACTTTGGGTTGATCCAATTTCTGATAGTGAAGCTTATTTATTGTATGAAAAACGATTTATAAAGGGTTGGTTGGAGTTTTTGGGAAACGGTGGGAGAGAAACTCAATTACTCACTGTACATTTTGACAGAGAATTAATGAAAGGTTGCGGCTCTGGTTCATGAGATTCCTGTGGCATGAGTTTAGCAAATGTATTTTCTTTCTGTTTCATATGTATTTCGTTATGTTTCACAGTTCATTCATATTCATTTCCAGTGAAATCTTCTAAGTAAGAAAAGGTAGAATTCAATTTATTGCTCTGCCTTGGGACAGTTTTCACGTTCTATGTTTTCTTCTGTTGAAAAGTATTCATGTATTTATGCCCTTTTCACCCTCTTAAACAATCTCTCCACTTCATATTATTTCAAATCTAATTGCTAGACTTTCTGTCTGTCTTGCCTCATGAAATAATCTGCATCTTTGAGTTAAATTCTCTACTCATGCTATTCCTTGGTCCCATACATCCCAGAAAACTCAGTCATTCATCAAAATACCTCTTTCATATTTATTTACCTAGCCTAAAATCAGTATCCATTTTAAGTCATTCTCAGACCCTATTTGTTTATTTTTCATTGTGCGTGACCCAGAGAGAGCCCTCTCCTGTTCTGGTAGGGCTAGCTACCAGACTGAGCGTGGTTTGTGGTTACCCTGAATTTTGCCTTCTTTCAGCCTAAGGCAAATTTAGGCTCTAATAGAGGGTATCCCATATTGTGTAGAATTTTGTGTTTGCATATTCATTTGGATTGAGCATCTTATAATATGTTTTCATATCCTCACCATAATAGGTGGCGAGGTGACCACCACTCTCACTGCGAAGCACAAGGTGAGATTCATCCATGTATGTGATGATCCATTCAATAGCTTCAACACATGGCATGACTGTGAATCTACATGCAATCATGTGTATCCTAGACTTATTAATATTGATGTATGCATGCACATCCTCTAAGTCCTCAGGAAATTTCTCTTGCATGAATTTGTTGTAGATCATGCTCTAGGTAACCTCTATCATATTTTCAATGAAACACTAAGTGTCTACATGTATAGGAATACTTGGCTTTGCAATTTTGATGGGCTCATAAGTGCTTTCTTGTGAAATTTATTTAGAGGCTAATTTTTTAGGAAACACGTTTCCAACAAATGATGACATAGTGTCAACACTTGTAGCACGAGCACTTGTTGCACTAGTTGATGAAGAGGTTCTTGATTCTCTACTTGTACGATCAATTCAAATGAAATGATTATGGAAACAATGATTAAATGATTTTATTTAAAGAAATTAACATGAAAAATTAAGCCATGCATGAGTTCCACTTATTGTAGCATGAAAATATTAGTTAAGAAGGAGTTAAGGTGGTTCCTATTTTTTAGGATTGCGCCCTCATACAACAAGTTGGGTCATGCATGCAACTGGATAGGGAACATGTGTTTGACACGAGGGAGTGTGCCCAGGTAGGGCACACTTTCTTAGCTTGAATGAATGTGCCTAGGTAGGGCACACTTCTTCAGCCTGAAGGAGCGCACTCACCTTAAGCGCATGTCTTTGTCAACTCAAAGTGCTCTTTTGATTTTGTGAGATATTTTCTTGCTTCTTACTTTCTTTTTACACTTTTGTGTGCCTTTTGAGTGTGTGCATGGTAAGAAGGAAATTTTTTAAGTCAAGAAATATTGTGAGTTCACTTAACCATACAATTACTAACCCTAAACACTTCTAGTGTTTAAGTGACAAAACTTGAGACTCATTGAATTAGGAGGATGTGACACTAGGAGAAAACTATTAGACTAGGAGTAACTCCATGAATAACTTGTTGTCGTTTTATTAAGATAGCATATGACTATATACAAGGAGAGGGAGACTATTGAGTTTCATCTCCCAATGTCTCTTCATCTTCCAACTTCCTTTATTTTTAATATTTACAATATTTACATCAGTTTACCTAATCCCAAATATTAGGTGTCAACACCCCCCCCCCCCCTAATATGAAGGCACGTTAGTGAGTCCAAGCATCATTCTAAATCTTTCAAACTTTTCCCTTCCAAGCACTTTGGTGAAGATGATTGCAATATGCTCATTTGTGGAACAATGTCGTAGGTGGATTTTTTTGGCCTCAACATGATGTGGAATTGGATGGTATTTTGTATTGATGTGCTTCATTCGATCATTGAACTTTAGGTTCTTGGCCAACTTTATTGCAGAAGTGTTGCTAATCAAAAGAGGAGTTGAATGCACTTGTTTCTTCTACAAATCTTCTAGAATTTTCTGGAGCCACACAATTTCCTTCGTTGCTTCAACGACTACGACATATTCTGCTTCAGTTTTGGAATCTGCTAGAACTGATTGTTTGCAGGACCTTCGAGATATAACTCCTGATCCAAAACTCATCATATCCTGAATTAGATACTCCAATTTCTTTATCTCCATCGAAATATGAATTAGAGTATCCAATCAAGTTGAAGTCATCCACTTATGTATACTTGAGTCCAAAGTCTTGAGTTCCCTTTTAGTACTTTAGAACTCTTTTTGCAGTAGACCAATGACCGTCACAAGTCTTTTGCATAAACCTGGAGAGGATTCCAACAACAAATAAAATGTTTGGTCTGGTAGTAGTAAGGTAGTTGAGACTTCCTACGAGTTGTCTGTACTTCGTTGCATCCTCAAATTCTTTTCCTTCAGTGGATGTGAGCTTTAAGTTATGTTCCATTGGAGTAGTCAAAGGTTTGCACTCAACCATGCTAAACCTATTCAACAGATCTCCAATGTACTTCTTCTGAGACAAATATAAACTTCGGATGTTGAGTTACTTCAATACCAAGATATTAGTGAACATAGCCCAAATATGTCATTTTAAAACCTTTCCTCAACTATTTCTTTATGGATGCAATATATCTCTCATTGTTCCCTGTCATTAGAAGATAATCTACATACACCATAAGATATACATTTTTTAGCCAACTTTCTTGACAAACAAAGTTGCATCATCAAGATCATAATGTTTGAAGTTGAGTTTTAGAAGATGGTTAGTTAACTTCTCATACTAGGCTCACGGTGCTTTCTTGAGGCCATAAAAGGATTTTACAAGCTTGCATACTTTGTGTTCTTGACCCTTCAGAACAAATCCTTGGGACATAAAAACATTTTCTTTTAGATCTCCATTCAAGAAAGCAGTTTTTACATCCATTTGATTAACTTTCCAACTATTATGAGCTACCAAGGCAAAGATTGTCTGGATGGTAGCCCATTTTGCTGTGGGGGGGAAGTCTTCTCATAGTCAACCCCTTCCTTTCGTGAAAAAACTTTTTCCACAATCTTAGACTTATGCTTATCAAGTGAGCCATCTGCTTTATACTTGTTCTTGAAGACCCACTTACAACCAATTGGTTTGGTTCCCAATGGAGGATCAACCAACTTCCAGGTGCCATTGTTTATCAAAGCATCATATTCTTTCCGCATTGCTTCTTTCCATTCATCATGAGAAGAAACTTTTTTGAAGGAAGTTGGTTTGAAATCTGTAGACAAATTCAGTTCAAAATAATAAGAAACATCGATATCAACAAGTAAATCAGGATTATCTACATCACCTCCATTATGTCTGGTTGAGATTCTTGTTCCTTTCACCTCCTCTGGAATACCACCATCCATGGAACTTGAAGGCCATCTGGTTATTAGATAAACAAAAATATCTACAACATCTGCCCAAAATTGTAAGGGAAATCCTGCATGAAATCTCATGCACCTTTCGCACTTCATGATTGTCCTATTCATCCTTTCTAACACACCATTCTCCTGAGGTGTTCCTAGAACTATATTCTCTCTGTGAATTCCATGCTATGAACTCTTGGACATTTGATGGTATGAAGGTGGTTGGTTGTGTATGTTTTGGCATTGATGTCAAGCAAGGCTTAGCCTAATGATGGGGCTTCATGCCTTGGTGGTTGTAATTCTAGCTAGGTAAGGACTTTGGAGCCATATTTTGAGGCTGAATATGGGCTTAGTGACTAATCAGACTCCTTTCATTGGAAAGTTCTCTGGAAGAGCTTTCCAACAGTCTACGGAAGTCCAAAAATGGACTTGTGGCTTGAGAGATATGTCCTACTGAAGTTCAGGATGATTCAGGTATTGTGCAGTGTTGAATATCGAAGATTAGAGGTCTCGGTGAATTGCAATCGGAGGTCCCGGTGAATCAGAGGTCTTGGCGAATCAGAGGTCCCTGTGAATTGCATATCAGAGGTCCCGACGAATTTCATATCGATGATCCGGCATGTCGGAGGTCTCGCAATATCAGGGGATAATTCAAGACTGTGCATTCTTTGTTAAATCGTCGGGGAGGCCAAAAAAGGAAAATACAAAGGAATTTGGTGAAAAACTAGAGTAGGAAAGGCCCCTTTCTCTCTCCTCCAGGCAGGACATGTGGAAGCATCCAGTTGGCTCGGATAAGGACATAAGATCGCATCGAAGGAACTCTGATGAGGACAAGTGGCAGGATTTGATTGGTTCTTATAAGGGACACATGGCCGCTTCATCAGCATGACATCACCATATGGAGGTACACGTGGTAGGATGTTTTGATGTTTATGTATGGCCTAATGAGCCATATCTAAGTGACACATGTCACTAGTCAGACGATTCCATGTGGCATGAGATAACGTCACTTTGGAAAATTGGTGCTCAGGGGTTTGCAATGGTTAGCTCATGTCCCACAATGAAATTTCATCAAAATGTAGGATGCAGGATACCAGGTGGTCATGAAGGCTTATGGAAACCAAAGGCCCCTAATAGAGCACTGAAAGACTTAGCGCCTTAAGGCCAAGCCCCCAGTCACTGCCCTTAGTCCTATGGTGATAAGTATGCGGTAAGGATTGAGCGAAAGGAGCTTAAATATCGAAGATTGACAATCGCAGGTTTTTGGTTGCTAGCACATTGGCGATAAATAAAAAACACTGATATAGGGGGCTCTGATATGGTTGGTGTTCGGTCACTGAATCAAGTCATATGGTGGCGATATAGCAAGGGTCTAATGCAAAAGGGGCTAAACTTGATCAGAGGTCAGCAATCAGCTATTTCATAGTGTTACACCACTACACATCACTGTGATGAAAAGATTTGATATGATGGTACAAGGTTCCATTAAGATGTATGAATCGACAATTGTGTTTTTGAATGCAAAATTGTAAGGTTGATGGCCAAAGACCTCTTGTGCACACAATATAAATAAATGCAAAACAAAGACCCATGACAACGTACGTGTAGATCTTTGTGAACCATAAAGAATTATGGGGAGCCTCTATGAAATATGTAAGGAGGACTGATAGTTAATACAAAACATGGAGAGTCAGATGTATGACAAAGAAGTGATCGTCACCCATCCTCATGAGTTTAATGCAACGAATGAACTAGAGTTTGTGCAAATCAATAGAAGAATGGGGTTCCATGCCTGGGGTACATGTGTGGGTAGGATTGATGATGAAAATGACTACATAAAGACAAGAGAAGCACATGAACAAAACTTGTGAACCTCCATTCAGCTAATGGGGGAGAGTGAGCATGTTTGCAAGAGAGAAGAGCAGTGAGATGTGTATTGGAGCAAAGTGTTGCAAGGGTAGTGTTGTGATGAAACAGTGGAGAGCCATCAACAGAGAAAGAATAGAACAAAGTAGAGTGTTGCAAGGGTAGTGTTTTGGTGAAACAGTGGAGATCCCTTAGCAGAGAAAGCAGAGCACAAAGCAAGTGTTGCAGTGGGCAGCAAGAGGAAGA
The DNA here is from genome assembly GCA_031772625.1 of Pinus tabuliformis. Lineage (NCBI taxonomy): Eukaryota > Viridiplantae > Streptophyta > Pinopsida > Pinales > Pinaceae > Pinus > Pinus tabuliformis. The sequence continues at coordinate 1,594,311,409 of CM062820.1, read as the reverse complement.
TTGCCACAAGTGTTCAAAAAGTAGAGTGTAGAAGTTGAATCTGTAGACATCCATTAATTTGGTATTTTACTTGTAATTTGTATGCCTCTATTTTTAGTATGAAAATTGTATGCAATAGTAAAACAGTGGCAGTGACAGGTTAGTTCCTACACACTAAAGAGGTTGGTGCCTCTTGGCAAGTTGGTGCTTGCTAACAAAAATAGGTTGGTGCCTCTTGGAAAGTTGGTGCTCGCTAAAAAAAATAAGTTTGTGCCTCTTGGAAAGTTGGTGCTTGCTAAACAAAAGGTGGTTGGTGCCTCCAGTGAGTGGGTGCTTACAAACAAACATCTATAATTAAGTTGGTGCTTAAACTACATCATAAAACAAACAACAAATTGGTGGTTTTCCCCTCTGGGTTTCCACTTGAAAACAATGTCTCAAATATGTGTTGATCATGAGATTGTTGTTTGGTTATGTGTTCCGTGAGTTTATAACATTTACTACTTCATGAATGGATGATTTCACATATGAAATAACGTAAAAAGGAACTATAATCATAGTAAGAAAAGAAATTAAGAGTTTCTTAAGTTACTGATTCACCCCCCTCTCAGCAATTCCTTAATTCCAACAATTGGTATCAGATCCAAGTTCCTTCAGTAAGGTTTTAACCACTGGAAGGGAGATCCCTTACTCGAGTAGGGTCTTGGTCTTTGATGGAGCCAATTATGCCTTTTGAAAAGTAATAATGGAGGCTTATCTTATGTCCCTAGCAGTAGATATTTGGACCTCAGTACTAGTAAATTACAATGTCCCAGATATTCCCTCCATAAATGCAGATGGCAAGAAATTGTATCTAAGCAATGGTAAAGCCAAGCATGCCATTCTTGTTGGTCTTATTCAATCATAACTTGTGAAGGTTATGCACTGTAAGTCTTATTATGAGATTTGGGAGAATATTTACCAATGTCATGAAGGAGATGAGAAAGTGAAGCAAGCAAAACTTCAAACTTTTAGAATGAGGTTTGAAAGCTTGAAGATGACTGCGAATGAAATCATAGTTGAGTACTTCCTCAGAGTTGGTGAAGTAGTTAATATGATTAGATGACTTGGTAAGGAATTCAAGGAATATTTGATCGTTCAAAAGGTATTAATATCTCTACCCATGAGATTTAATGCAAAAATATTAGCTATAGAAGAAATGGTCAACTTAAAGGATCTAAAGATGGATCAGCTACATGGTACTCTCATAGCCTATGAGATGAGAGTAGGAATGGAGAAATTTGACCAAAGGAAGCTGCATTCAGAGTATCCAATAAGGGCAAGGAATGCAAGGTTCATCAAGGCTTCTCTAGCAGTGAATCTGATCAGGATCTAGCTCAACTACCTAGAAAGCTGAAGCGAGGCTCTAGTAAATATAAAGGAAAGTTTCCCTTTAAGTGTTTCGACTGTGGAAGCATTGGACATTTCTCTTCCAAATTCCCTTAAAAAGAGGGGATTGAAAGAGAAAAGGGTTTGAAATTTAGAAATAAGTCTCATATTTTTCAGAAGAAGAAACCATACAAGAAGAAGGGATTCAATTCTAAAGAGGTTATTTCAGACCCTGAATTAGACTGTGAAGACTCTTTGGAAAATGAGAAAAATGAGTATCTTCTTATGGCCCTCGAAACAGAATCCACGAAACAGGGTCTTGTGGACTCTAAAGAGAAATAAGAGGAAGGAGTGGTAGATCTTTAGGGAGAACTCATTAGTGCCCTTGATGAGTTGAAGAAAGCAAGGAAGAAAAACAAGCAGCTGAAGGAATAGTTGCAGCATGCAGAAGAAGGAATGTATAACTCAGATAATGAGGAGTTTTCATATCAAAAAGAAAAACTTGAAGAGGCTATCAAGAGAAAGGATATTCTAGCTCTTATGTTGAAAGGAGAACAAGGAAATTATGAGAAGCTAGAAGAGGAGAACAAGTAGATGAAACAAAAGTTGCTCAAGTTGAAAAGGGAAACGACCTAAAAAATATGAAAAGATGATTTTTTGTCTCTAAAGGTTGAGATAGATGAAGCCAAACGAAAAGAAGAGGTACTTCAAGATATGATTCAATAATGGGAAGAAAATGCCAGTATCTTGAAGCAGAGGTGGTCTCTCTAAGAACTAACCTTGAGAAAGCAAAGATCGAGAAGGGTCTAAGTGAGAGATTTGTTGAAGGGACTAGAAGATTAAATCATATTCTAAGCTGTCAAAGGCCCTCAGGAATCAAAACTGGACTAGGGTACTCAAAGGAACAAGAATATTCTATCGGGAAGAAGAAGATAAACTTCAGGTCTGCATGAGTTGAAGAACCACAGAGTCATAGGAGGAATCATCATGAAAGAGTTCATGAAGACAAAAGAGAATCCAGACAAAGAGGAGACCGTCAAGGGAGGATGTGTCAAACAAACAGTCGACCAAGGTATTTCTCTGTTAAACCTCATAATGTTTTTGACAATAGGTGTGCCTACTTATTTTATGGTCACTATTACAAGTGTCATATATTTGGACACAAAGCTATTAATTGTAGAGGTGTCAAAGTTGAAAGAGTTAAAAGTCTCAGGTTTAATCCACACCAGACTGCTAAGTCACAAGATTCTGCTTTTAGGAATCGGAATGCATTCACTGCCTACAAAGAGAAGTTGAATGTTTTAAATGTAATAATTTCAGACACAAGGCCAGCAAGTGTAGAAGTAGGTTTGAATACTTGTCTAAATCTCAAACTGACAGACAGACTCACATACAAAAGGATAAAAGAAGATGGAAACAAAAGAAAAAAAGAACATGCCATATGGGCTCGCCTTATCAGTGCATGATAAAGAAAGTAAATGGTATGTAGACAATGGTTGTTCCAAACACATGACTGAATATAAGAGCAATTTTCTGTCACTAAAAGAAAAAGGCAAAGGAGCCAATGTCACCTTTGGCAACAATGCTCCAACAAGAATCAAAGGAAAAGGAATAGTCAGTCTTGATCAGAAGACAAAAGCACAGAATGTGTTGTATGTGGAAGGCCTCAAACACAATCTGCTAAGTGTTAGCTAGATGTGTGACAACGGTTATGATGTGACCTTTTGATCTAAATATTGTGAGATCTGGAATATAAAAAATGGAAAACTAGTGGGGAAGGTAGTTGTTGGGTCGTGCAACAGGTATAAATTTACCCTTGATTACATTATCTTTTTCCACCCTTTTATGCATTTGTGTCATGATGTAATATGATTTTGATATGAATTGGCTGTCAAAACTAACTTTCATTTCTTTTTATGCAGAGATTAGCAAATGGGACAACTATTGTTCAATCTATTGAACAACAAAGGCTAAACAAGGAGAAAAGAGCATGTCTTGTGCGGGCAAGTTGAGAAGAGAATCAGGAGGATCAACGCAAGATGGAAGATTGTCTAATAATAGTATTTGGTCATGAATTCCTCAAGATCTCCTGATCCTGAGGAATCGCAATTATCTCTTTTCCTCTTTGACTATAAGAGGGGAAAAACGAATAGAATAGAACAACTTTTGCTTCTTTTACTTCGACTGTAATTTTAAGAGACAGAGCATTATTCTGAAGAACACATCATGATTGTAATGACATTCAGAGTTAATGAGTAATATATAATTTGTGTTTTAGTTTGTTCATGATATTCTGAGTAACTAGGCAGTAATCACTGGCGACTTGGGCCTAGTCACTAGTGGATTTCACTGATGTTTCCTGTGTTATATTTTTACCTTTCTTTACTGCAAGTTTAATTACTCTATTTTATAGTTTTATGATTGATCTATTTGATATATAAATCACTGGTGTAGAGTTTGTGCATTCCACGCGTTATTTCTTATTTCTGTTGATTGGTTTCATTTATTTATGTCGTAGATTGATTCAATTATTAGATAAGAGTTATTTCCTGTTAATCAAGAGCCAGAGTATTATAGGTTAGATCAGGTGCATTACTGTTTTTATTCAGCTAAAAGAGCTTTGTTTGAATAGTTTAATTTATTTGGAGTACAAGTTTTTTAGTTTATGGTTTGATCCGTTTACTCTTGTATTGAAATCAATAAGTTATTTTAGAGCATTACTCTCTGTAGATCCAATGATTCCCATCACTTGCACATACTATGTACACTCTTCAAACAAAAAGACTTACCCAGGTCAATAATTAATGTGAGGCATTTAGGAGTTCTAAAAGACATCTTATTTGCACCCAACATTTAGGTGTCGTTTCCGGGGAGAGTGTTTCTATTTCACAGAAGGTGATGAATGTTTGATATTTGTTTGCTATGAAATAATTGGGTATTAAAAATAGAAGGTAAGAACCTGCGTACGAGCAAGTAAAGTGCTTGCTCCTTTGCCCACTTTTCAGCACAATTGCGTAGGAATTGAAGTAGAAATAGACGTTTGATGTTCGTTTTCTGTGAAAGAATTGGGTATTAAAAACGGAAGGTAAGAACCTATGTACGAGAAAGTAAAGTGCTTGCTCCTTTTCCCACTTTTCAACAAAATTGCGTAGGAATTGAAGTAGAAATAAATGTTTGTATTTCTGTATGAATGACTAAGAAGAAAAGAGTAGAAAAAGATATAATTCCTCTGCCCAAATCTGAAAAACCCAAGGGATCGGTGACCCTTGGACGATCAACCTTCATTGATGAAATCATAAGAAAAGTTGAGTCTCAGTCATCAGTAGGACCCTGAACCATTTCTACAAGAAATCCTACTATAACCCTTCAGGCCACAGGATCACCATCTGTAGCTGATGTTGAGATTCACAGCAAGACTGAAGGGTTTGAACAGAGTTTTCAAAACACTGAAAATTTATAGCCTAGCCCTTTACAAGAAGGGAACTCTTGCAACCTTCGTGAAGGAGAAGGAGAAACAGGTAGTGTTGAAAAGATTAAATCATCAGAACCCAAATCTCCTGAAGTAGTAGTTGAACAGAGGACACCCAGTATTCCAGACCAAGGTAGTGTTGTTAAAATCATTTTAAAAGTCTCTTTTGAATCCCCCGAGAAAAAATCTCCTGCGCCGAAAATCCATGAAGAATATTGGCATATTTTTTATCAAATGGCTAATAATCAACAACAGCCTCAGACCTCTACATTAAAATACCCTATTTTTGATACAGCTGTCAATGCTCCCATGAAAGCTATTCCATTACAGAATATTCCCACCTTTCATGGGCTAATTTCAGAGGATCCTGATGCATTGCTTTTCGAATTTTATGTTTTATGTATGGGATATTATTACACTACCGACCCCTAGAAGCTGAAACTGTTCTCCTCTACTCTGTGTTATCACCTAGATTGACCTCAGGCTGAAGGGAGGCAATGCCAGGGTAACCACAAACCAAGCTTAGCCAAGTAGCTAGCCCTACTAGGCCGAGAGAGGGCTCTGTCCATAAGGATCTCAATCAATATGGCTGGATCAGGTAAAGGATTTTAGGCTAGGTATAGTATCATGAAAGTTTTTATTGGATTTTGTAGAGGTTTTGCTGGATTAGGAGGAGCTGGGCAGTTTAGGTCTGGGAAATTAGGTCAGAAATGCAAGGTGTTCTATGGGGTAAGGTAGGCATAGGCTTTAGCACTTTATGCTTGATGATGTGAGGTGTTTAAGACTATTGAGGAGCTAAGAAGGGCATGTGACAATCATGGATCCTTCTTAAATAGTAGAAAACATGAAATGTTGAATGATTTCCCAGAGTAGAGCACTGATACAATGGACTCTACTTATCAAAGTTGAAAACATTCAACTAGAAGCAATGAAATGATTGATGGCATACATAAAAATAATAAACATATAATCACAGAAGATGAAACTGTACTAGAACTCCATACCACAGGGATCCCATAAAAATAGTTGTAATTCTTATTAATCTCCTGCCAAACTGCTTACAGAAGTGTACAATCAAGCTCTAAGTATCCACACTGAGTCCAACCCATAGAATGACTAATAAAGTACATGATATAGGCCTCAAAACAACTAATCCTAGCCTCAGGGGTCGAATTCCATGGGAACAGGAGCAGTTGCACACAATACTGAACTGATAGCTAAAGACTAGGGTGGCCAAACTGACTCATTCCTAATATGAAGCAAACTGATTCATTACATGCCACTTAGGTCATTCATCTGATGTATCTACCCTAGGTAAAAAAAAATATACTTTAATTACATCATCATCATGAATTACATCAGTGAAAAAACAAAATCCCAGAGGTGAAAAGTAAAAAACCAAAGAAACAGTGAAAGAACTGGTTGCCTGTCAAGTGCGCAGCGCTAGTGTCAAACGCGCATTGCTTGAAGGAAATGCGCAACGCCATCTTCAAGGTGAGTTTTAACTGCCTTCCTGGTGTCCAAATTGAACCCAAGATAGCTTGTTAGAAAGCTTATCTTGTCTATTTTCCTGATCTACCTTCAGATATCAAAATGAACTTGATTTTACCCTCAAAAAATGGATTCTCCCAAGACTGGTCAAATGCGCAGTGCCTGGTCCAAAAATGAGGCAGAAATGTGATTTTTTGCTAGTTTTTTGCCATTTTCACCAACCAGTTTTTCCTTCCAAGGTTGGAAACATGGTTTTCCTAATTGTCTTGGGCCTTCTAAATCCAATGGTGGTGGCCATTCCTCCAAATAATGCCTCCAAAAAGTGCACAGCACCTAGGGCGCTACGCATTTGGCTAAAAAACTGATATAAAAATTTCCTGGAAAAAACAGGAAATGCCAAAAGCCAAAACTGAGTTCAGGGTCTTCAAAAATGGTTGACATAGGTGGTGCTGAAGCTGACTAAGCATGGAGAGAAGCCTCCACCAACAGGTCAAGCTTATCCTTCTCCTTTTGATGAGTTAAGGCCTCAATTTTTGCATGAGCCCTTTTGAGCTTGGCTCTAGCAATTTTGTTTCTCATGGCATAGTATTTGGCCATTTTTCTTTGAACTTCTATGTTTCTATTGGCTTTAGCTAACAGGTCCTCAAGATGATTGTTAGCCCTCTCAAGCCAATATTCCCTATTCTCATTCATCATTATGCCAAATTGTTCATTTAAAGTGACTTGGCTGGCAAGTTGAGCTTCCTTTTCTCTTTCAAGCTTCAAAGCTCGCTTTAGGCCTCTAGTCCTAGGCCTCCTCCTGGGCATGTTTTCCTCCATGGGCTCACCATAGTCACCATAGGCTTCCTCAAGTTTGACTTTAAACTTTTCATCTTCCCTTTTAGCTCTGACGAGCTGAACTTCCATAAGCTCATGGTTGCTCTCCATTTACTTATTTTATTATTCATAATAAGATATGATGTAATTTTCTCTTTGTATATTCACCCGTAACCCACCTATTAATGCTTCTTGCTCTCTGAATATCATTCTAGTGTTTTCCTTCTCATATTCCTCATCTAATTCTACTAAATCAAAATTCTGCTCAGTTTAATGGGGGTCTTTTTCCTGTTTTTGCATTTCTATTCCAGCCATTTTTTCCTTTCCTTTGTGTACCTGCTTTGCTGATGAAGAGAGAAAGGCCCCTCCCACAATTTGTGGGGAAAACACTTGCTTGTTTCCTCTCTGATAAGTGTGCACCAAAGTACCTAAATTAGCCCTTCCTGGCTTGCTGCTTTGACCCTGATCACTTTGTCCTTTGCCACTGTCCCCTTTTCTGTCAGATGAAAGAACAGGTTCATGGAGTGGTGATAATGGAGGTGATGGTATGACTGACTCATCAGAGGAGGATGAATAATGCATGGGCTGAGATGAAGGGATGGAGGATGGTGGATGAGATGATGATGGAATGTCTTGAGTGGAAGCTTGAGTGAAAATGGGATTAGCTATAAATGTACTCCATGCAATGTTAAGATCTTTAAGGTGATAAAGAACTATGATCTTTATGAGGGAATGGTGAAATAAACTCTTCATTTGATCTTTGTGTTCTCTTCTCTGGGCAATGTAAGCCATCTTCTCCACACTCCTGAAAAGATAGTAGGGTATATTGAGCATTTTAACCCTAGTGAAATGCATAAGTAACTGGATGTGGTAGGAATAGACCCTAGAGAACCTACCCTCACATGAAAAATATTTCATTATAATCTTCATCATAGGTGCATATCTATCAAGGAGATATGAGAAAGGGAAGTAACCTTTTCTTTAACTTCTGTACCTAGGTTTGAGGTATGGTTCATAAAAACATGCTTCTATCTCACCTTACTTGAACCATTTTTCCACAACTTCTAGAGTACTAGTGGCAGCTGATATGATGGTAGCAGATAATGTGAAAGTTATGCCTGCAAGAGTGACTTGGTTATCTTGAATTTTAGTTATGAAAAGCCTAGTCAACTTAGGGTGGTACTGGACTGCTTGAACCTACTCACAAAACTCAAAACACCCTAACCATTTGAAGGTTGTCACTGTCATAGGAGATGCTAGGAGCTCTTTGAGATCTGTGGGTTCAAACCTGAGAATTTTCCCTCCTTTATGAGGCATTCTCTACTCTATGTTTCTCTCTCTGTCTGATCTCTCTTCTTCACTGTGTGGCCTATATTCTTCATCAGCCATGGTGTCTTTGTTATGAAACCCTAAGTAAATGGTAGGGGAATGGAAGTGTTTGGGAAGGAAAAAGAAAAGGGAAAGGTGGATGGAAGTCTAGTGGGTGTAGGGATAGAGGTTTCTGAAGAGGAATATAGGGCATTGATCAGGTATCTTATGGAAAACGAGAAGCTTGCTTGCAAAAATCAGGGCTAAGAGAAAAACTAGGGTTTTGCAAATGAAACTAACACCAATATTGATTTCACTCTTCAAACATTGAGGAAATAACTTTTAGGAGATGGAAAATGATGTTTTACTTACTTTCTTAAAGTTGAGAAGGTGTTAGGAATGTCAAACAGCAAGCATGAATGAAACTAGTCAAACACGCAGTGCACAGAGGGAGTGCGTAGCGCCAAGAGGAAATGCATAACGCCAAGAGAGAATGCACAACACCAAGAGGAAGTGCGCAACGCCAAGAGGAAACGTGCAACGCCAAGCTGTTTCTGTTGATTTCGACCCTTAAATCGGAAAAACTTCTGCTGGGGTTCGCTCAATGGGAGGTTAAATGGAAATAAAGGAGATATGAAGGCAAGAAGACCTTTATACATGCTTGAATTTAATTTTTTCTCCTCAAAACCCCCTTTGCTAATGTTTTGTCACTTTCACCTTTTCACCCTTTTTTGTCACTGTTCTTGATTTTCTGACTCTTTGCTTTTTGACAGGTGGATGAATGCTCAATCTTGACTTGAATTTTACAATGCTTGCTCGTCTTGCAGTAAGGTGAAATTCTCTGATGCAGCTGGGATCACTTATTACATATAGGAACTTAAAATTACATATGAAATACAAATGAACTAAAATACTCTGTACATTAGGTTAAAAGATAATAATTTCAGTAGCTATGACTTTCAAGCCATCATGCTTGATTTATTAATCATCCTCATACCCTTGCTGACCTTTATTTAAAATTTGAAATTAGTTTCTTGACCTTGGTGATGAAACCCTAGACCTAATGAAATCATGCCCGATGACCTAATGAAATGAACTGCAAATTAATTATGAAACATGACCGAAGACAATCTGAAGAAGGAAAGAAAGTATCATCTATGAGGGAAGAGCTGAAAAGAAAAAAACCATCAATGGATCAGTATATCATGACCTAATGGAATGATGCAAAAAATTTTAGTATGGGACTCCTAAAATGAAAATGCAAAGAGTGAATTTTGATCCCTGATGGAAGTATGCAGATACTAACACTAACATCGGCCTTATTGGGAATGGCAGCTCCTTGGAGGTGTCAAGAACACCATAGACCAAGTGCCTAACCATGTGGGCCAATACGATCAAAAACTTAAACTGAAATGCATGAATAAACGTTGACAACTTCAAATGACACAAACTGACTTGTGACAAACTGAAAACTGACTGAAAAATGACTCAATACTAACTTACTTAACTGACACAATTACTTACAAAGCTTATTAATGGTAGCATACCATCGATATTTGAGGGCTTCAAATACTGATGACAACCACCTGCCTACTGAAGAAATATGTACAATCATGTGAAGTGAACCTTCCAATGTAACCAATCCAGCAGATGGCTACTCACTGAAATTCTGCTCTCACTTTCCTCAAGTAGGCAGAATGATGTACATGTAGGCAACTCACAATAACAACTGAAACCAAGGCTTATGCTAATGAACTAGGCAACATTCATCTTCTCGAATGCTTGCAAAATAATGCCAAAGGGATCTTGAAAATCCTAAAGCACTAGCTTGTCTTGAGATCCAGTAGCAAAAATACAAGTACTCCCTTCATTCTAATCTAAAAGAACAGTTGGTTGTTGATTGATAGGAAGGCATAGAGAAGTATAAGCTTCTACTATCTGAGTGTTGGATGTAAATTCCTCAAACATGAGAAATTCTGACACAATTTCTGGGATACTATCTCTCTCAGGCTCATACTCCTCAATTTCATAGTCTAAGTCATTCTTAAACAGAAAACATTCTTCAAAATTATCAAACTTGACAGCCCTATCATCTTCATGAAAGAAAACAATATCTGTTCGCTGATCTATAAATCTAATTTCAAGACTGTCCTCAATTCCCTAGTCTTCTGAAATTTGAATACATTGTTGATCATCTTCATATGACATGGCAACTAGATTGTCATGTTTCTTATCGCACTCATCATTCATATGAGGGAAAACTTCAGATAGTTCTTGAGACTCAAAACTGACACTTCTATCATTTACCACTGAGTTATCCAAAGAAGATTTTTCACTTAAACAAAGATCTCATCTTGTTTTTCATAAAATGACTGGATTACCTCCTCCTGAAGGCTTTGCTCTAATGAAATGAAAAAACTTGGGTCAATAACTTTTTTTTCTTCATTCCAGATGATCTCAACAACAAAGCTCTCCTTCATGGGATTCAAAACAAGGTACTCTTCATCATCATGATCTGAATCTAGATTTGAAATAGCCAACTTGACTTTATAACAATCTGAAATTGGAACTTGATTTTCCTACATATTGTCTTCTTCTATGAGCAAATCTGAAATGAGACCTTGTCTTCCATCATTTTCAATTGTACTAAGATCCTGGACCTACTGCAAATTCTCCTGAGCATCTTGATAAGTATCCTATAAGCTCTCTTTATGCTGTTGAAATGGATTTTCATACAGGGCTTCCATGATCTCATCGTCCATGAAGTCATCATCTTCATAAACTTTCTCAAGATTTTCAATAAAACTATAAACATGTTTATAACAGTTCTGAACTAATATCAAGGATTTATACCTTTCAAAGAACATGGCATGAAAATCCTTTAAACAATGAATACAAGCAGGTGGCAAACTTTCATACCAAGATCGGGCTTCACCTTCCAGAGTGGCCATGAATATCTTCATCAAGCAGTCTTCACGAAAATCAACCTTCAACTTGTGAGTATTCATTTGAAATCTAACCAAATGTAAAGCAACATCATTCCTATCATCATCTTTAAACATAGGAAAATTCCTTTGCCAATCTGCCTTAGGAATTTTATTTGGGAAACCTGGAATGTGATCTCGGCTCATGGGAGCATACCTTCGAGCAAACGAATCCATTTTGATAACAATGAATTCACCAAGAAATTCTTCAGGATACTGGTTCTTGAAGAGTGGAGTTGCCATAAAAATTATGAACCTTGGGGTTTTTCGACACTGGAGTCGCTAGATGAATGATTTCAGCCTTCACATTCATCTGCCTGTTGTTCACCATCAACAATCAGATCTGAACTTGATACATTTTGCTGAGGAACATAACACTACATTTCCCAGTTGATTCGCCACTATGTTATCACCTAGATTGACCTTAGGCTGAAGGGAGGCAATGCCAGGGTAACCACAAACCAAGCTTAGCCAAGTGGCTATCCCTACTAGGCTGGGAGAGGGTTCTCTCCGTAAGGATCTCAGTCAATATGGTTAGATCAGGTAAATTATTTTAGGCTAGGTATAGTAGCATGAAAGTTTTGATTGGATTTTGTATAGGTTTTGTCAGATCAGGAGGAGCTGGGCAGTTTAGGTCTAGGAAATTAGGTTAGAAATGCAAGGTGTTCTATGGGGAAAGGTAGGTATAGGCTTTATCACTTTAAGCTTGATTATGTGAGGTGTTTAAGACTGATGAGGAGCTAAGAATGGCATGTGAAAATCACGGATCCTTCTTAAACAGTAGAAAACATGAAATGTTGAATGATTTCCCAAAGCAGAGCACTGATACAATGGATTCTACCTATCAAACTTGAAAACATTCAACAAGAAGCAACAAATGAATTATTGCATACATAAAACATGTAAACAAATGATCACAAAAGAAGAAACTGTACTAAAACTCCATACCATAGGGATCCCATAAAAATAGCTGCAAATCTTATTAATCTCTTGCCAAACTGCTTACAATGATGTACAATCAAGCTCTGAGCATCCAACTGAGTCCAGCCCACATAATGAATGAGAAAATACATGATATAGGCCTCAAAACAACTAATCCTCGCCTCAGGGGTTGAATTCCATGAGAGGAGGAGCAGTTGCACACAATATGAACTGATAGCTAAAGACTGGGGTGGTCAAATTGACTCATTCCTAATATGAAGCAAACTGATTCATTACATGCCACTTAGGTCATTCATCTGATGTATCTACCCTAGGTAACAAAAAAAATACTTTAATTACATCATCATCATGAATTACATCAGTGAAAAACCAAAATCCTAGAGGTGAAAAGTGAAAAACCAAAGAAACAGTGAAAGAACTGGTTGCCTGTCAAGTGCGCAACGCTAGTGTCAAACGCACAGTGCCTGAAGGAAACGCGCAACACCATATTCAAGGTGAGTTTTGACTGCCTTCCTGGTGTCCAAATTGAGCCCAGGATAGCTCGTTGGAAATATTATCCTGTCTAGTTTCTAGATATACCTTCATATTTCAAAATGAGCTTGATTTAACCCTTGAGAAATGGATTCTCCCAAGACTGGTCAAACGCTCTGTGCCTAGTCCAAAAATGAGGCAGAAATGTGATTTTTTGCTAGTTTTTTTCCATTTTCACCAACCAGTTTTTCCTTCCAAGGCTGGAAACATGGTTTTCCTGACTATCTTGGGCCTTCTGAATCCAATGGTGGTGGCCATTCCTCCAAATAATGCCTCCAAAAAGTGCACAACGCGCGTTTGTCTAAAAAACTGATATAAAAATTGCCTGGAAAAAATAAGAAATTCCAAAAGCCAAAACTGAGTTTAGGGTCTTCAAAAATGGTTGACATAGGTGGTGTTGAAGTTGAATAAGCATGGAGAGAAGCCTCCACCAACAGGTCAAGCTTATCCTTCTCCTTTTGATGAGTTAAGGCCTCAATTTTTGCATGAGCCCTTTTGAGCTTGGCTCTAGCAATTTTGTTTCTCATGGCATAGTATTTGGCCATTTTTCTTTGAACTTCTATGTTTCTATTGGCTTTAGCTAATAGGTCCTCAAGATGATTGTTAGCCCTCTCAAGCCAATATTCCCTGTTCTCATTCATCATTATGCCAAATTGTTCATTTAAGGTGAGTTGGCTAGCAAGTTGAGCTTCCTTTTCTCTTTCAAGCTTCAAAGCTCGCTTTAGGCCTCTAGTCCTAGGCCTCCTCCTGGGCATGTTTTCCTCCATGGGCTCACCATAGTCACCATAGGCTTCCTCAAGTTGGACTTTAAACTTTTCAGCTTCCCTTTTAGCTTTGATGAGCTGAACTTCCATAAGCTCCTGCTTGGTCTCCATTTGCTTATTTTCTTGTTCATAATAAGATATGATGTAATTTTCTCTTTGTATATTCACCTGTAACCCACCTATCAATGCTTCTTGCTCTTTGAAGATCATTCTGGTGTTTGCCTTCTCATCTTCCTCATCTAAGTCTACTAAATCAAAATCCTGCTCAGTTTCATGGGGGTCTTTTTCCTGTTTTTGCATTTTTGTTTCAGCCATTTTTTCCTTTCCTTTGTGTACCTACTTTGTTGATGAAGAGAGAAAGGCCCCTCCCACAATCTGTGGGGCAAACACTTTCCTGTTTCCTCTCTAATAAGAGTGCAACAAATTACCTAAATTATCCCTTCCTGGCTTGTTGCATTGACCCTGATCACTTTGTCCTTTGCCACTGTCCCCTTTAATGAAAGAACAGGTTCATGGAGTGGTGATAATGGAGGTGATGGTATGACTGACTCATCAGAGGAGGATGAATAATGCATGGGCTGAGATGAAGGGATGGAGGATGGTGGATGAGATGATGATGGAATGTCTTGAGTGGAAGCTTGAGTGAAAATGGGATTAGCTATAAATGTACTCCATGCAATGTTAAGATCTTTAAGGTGATAAAGAACTATGATCTTTATGAGGGAATGGTGAAATAAACTCTTCATTTGATCTTTGTGTTCTCTTCTCTGGGCAATGTAAGCCATCTTCTCCACACTCCTGAAAAGATAGTAGGGTATATTGAGCATTTTAACCCTAGTGAAATGCATAAGTAACCGGATGTGGTAGGAATAGACCCTAGAGAACCTACCCTCACATGAAAAATATTTCATTATAATATTCATCATAGGTGCATATCTGTCAAGGAGATATGAGAAAGGGAAGTAGCCTTTTCTTTGACTTCTGTACCTAGGTTTGAGGTATGGTTCATAAAAACATGCTTCTATCTCACCCTGCTTGAACCATTTTTCCCCAACTTCTAGAATCCCAGTGGCAGCTGATATGATGGCAATAGACAATGTGAAAGTTATGCCTGCAAGAGTGACTTGGTTATCTTGAATTTTAGTTATGAAAAGCCTAGTCAACTCAGGGTGGTACTAGACTACTTGAACCTGCTCACAAAACTCAAAACACCCTAACCATTTGAAGGTTGTCACTGTCATAGGAGATGCTAGGAGCTCTTTGAGATCTGTGGGTTCAAACCTGAGAATTTTCCCTCCTTTATGAGGCCTTCTCTGCTCTATGTTTCTCTCTCTGTCTAATCTCTCTTCTTCACTATGTGGCCTATATTCTTCATTAGCCATGGTGTCTTTGTTATGAAACCCTAAGTAAATGGTAGGGGAATGGAAGTGTTTGGGAAGGAAAAAGAAAAGGGAAAGGTAGATGGAAGTCTGGTGGGTGTAGGGATAGAGGTTTCTGAAGAGGAATATAGGGCATTGATCAAGTATCTTATGGAAAATGAGAATCTTGCTTGCAAAAATCAGGGCTAAGAGAAAAAATAGGGTTTTGCAAATGAAACTAACACCAATCTTGATTTCACTCTTCAAACATTGAGGAAATAACTTTGAGGAGAGGGAAAATGATGTTTTACTTGCTTAAAGCTGAGAAGGTGTTAGGAATGTCGAAGAGCAAATATGAATGAAATTGGTCAAATGCGCAGCGCACAGAGGGAGTGTGCAGCACCAAGAGGAAATGTGCAGTGCCAAGAGAGAATGCACAGCGCCAAGAGGAAGTGCGCAACACCAAGAGGAAATGTGCAGCGCCAAGCTGTTTCTACTAATTTCGACCCTTAAATCAGAAAAACGTCTACTAGCGTTCGCTCAATGGGAGGTTAAATGGAAATAAAGAAGATATGAAGGCAAGAAGACCTTTATACATGCTTGAATTTAATTTTTGCTCCTCAAAACCCCCTTTGCTAATGTTTTGTCACTTTCACCTTTTCACCCTTTTTTGTCACTGTTCTTGATTTTTTGACTCTTTGCTTTTTGACACGTGGATGAATGCTCAATCTTGACTTGAATTTTACAATGCTTGTTTGTCTTGCAGTAAGGAGAAATTCTCTAATGTAGCTGGGATCACTTATTACACATAGGAACTTAAAATTACATATGAAATACAAATAAACTAAAATACTCTGTTTTCACCTCAAAAAACATGTTTTTGAGGTGAAAATTACGTTAGGTTAAAAGATAATAATTTCAATAGCTATGAATTTCAAGCCATCATGCTTGATTTATTGATCATCCTCATACCCTTGCTGGCCTTTATTTACCCTTTGAAATCAGTTTCTTGACCTTGGTGACGAAACCCTAGACCTAATGAAATCATTCCCTATGACCTAATGAAATGAACTGCAGATTAATTATGAAACATGAATGAAGACAATCTGAAGAAGGAAAGCAAGGATAGTCTACGAGGGAAGAGATGAAGAGAAAAGTGGATCAGTATATCATGACCTAATGGAATGATGCAAAAATTTTCAGTATGGGGCTCCTAAAATGAAAATGAAAAGACTGAATTTTGATCCCTAATGGAAGTATGCAGATACTGACACTAACACTCCGAAGGGAGAAGCTCTGCAATGGTTTAATGGGCTTGGTGGAGGTACCATCACTGACTAGGACCAAATGAAAACAGCCTTTCTAAAAAAATACCAAGATTATTTCCGAACTAGAGAATTGAAGGATGAAATCTTTCAAATGGTAGCTAAGATTAACGAGACTCTTGAAGAATATGTAGAACGTTTTCAATATAATCTGCAAAGATATCCTTATGCAAATTTTCTCCCTGAAGTTCTTAAAACTACAATGATCAAAGGTATGAAAGACCAATGGGTAGAAACACTAAATTTGATGGGGAAGGGTGATATTTATCAAGAGGATTATGACAATATTATAGAATTGTGCATCAGGTGTTCCAAAGGCAGTACAAGGTTGAAACCAACCAGACGTGATGCGATCACCAGAGACAACAAAGCCTCAAGAGGAAGCATTACACGAGTTGAAATCAGAAATCTGCTGGAAGTTTTCAAGGCTGATATCTTGGGGACCCTGACGACACAATTGGATATCATGCAAGCCAAACAAAAGCAATCCAAATCAGAATAGAATCTAACTATTTTCTATCCACATTTCAGAAAGAAACACAATCATAGAGAATTTTAGTTAGATATGATCCAAACATGTGCCATTTGCACTAAGAATCATGCTACGGAAAGTTGTCCATCGCTTCCTGGGTTAAAAGAAGTTTTCAAGGAAGTAAAAGAGGAAGTGGAACCAGTATATCTACTGAGCCAACACCATCAATGGCAAACATGTCCGACAGGTATGCCTACAGAACCATATTCATTCTTTCCTTCCTCGCAATTTAATTCTCAACAGTATTCAGGGGTAGCATGGCAGAACCAACCACCTTTCTCTACCTGGCCACCTCAAGCATTTTCTATGCCACCATGGCCCAACCAATCAAATCCAAACAATAATTGGCCAAATTCCTCTTACCCTCCACCATTCTGGTAGAACACCCCCTATTCCTCTCAATGGTCTCCTTCTACCTCACAAAATCAGAACTGGCAACCAAATTGGCAACAATCCGCAAACCAGCCTATGGGAATAGTTCCTCTGCCTCAACCAACCTTACCAGCACCTTACACGTTGCAGCAAAATCCTCAACCTAATATATGACTATTATCCCTCCAAGAAACTCTCCTAGGTTGCAACTCATAGATGCTTGGTAACATATAATATTCAATATTGTTCTCAGAACTATTGGAATGGATGATGGTTTGGATCAAGTCAGATAACCATTTCAACTCTATTTCCACTCAAGACATGCATGAACACTCTCACCAATACAAGGCTTTAGACCACTAATGCTCAATAATTTATAGATTCAATGAATAGATGGAGAATACTGACTGTACCAGCAGATTGCATACATAAACACATATGAATGGCTAGCTACAAGAAGTAAATGAGACTTGCAAATCTAATTTATCAATACAAAGATAAGATGACAGTTATCTGGAATTAGACACAGTAGAAAACCTGAATAACCTATTCAAGTGCAAGCATAGAATAGCAAAGAGAATGAACATTGAACATATAATAGCAAAAGAAGCTTATATTGCTAGAATGAAGATAAGAAGCTTGAAGGAACAGAGGAGGAACAATCTCCAGAAGTTGAACCTGTATAACATCTTACTTTCAGCTATTTATAGCTTGTTTACAATGCTCTTGACCTCTAAGAGGCTTAGAGTCTTAATCTTTTCTGATCTGTCCCTTAACTATTTGATTCCCTCTATGAGCAAGCATGGCTTGAAGGTTTTCACCTTCTGAAAGAGGAATAACCACCTTCAGGTAGTTTGATGTGCTGTCTAGGAGCTGTCTCGTGCCAGATATGCTCCATGATGTTTGTTTGATGAGCTGTGCTGGGCTATTGATGCGTTGTGCTGCTTCTCAGCCTCTATGTCAGTTTGGGGAGGAACTGTGCATGCTGTGGCCCTTTCAATGGTTTAACAATGCATGCTTTCTGTTAAAACAGAACAGCGCTACCCTATTACAAACCTTTGTTGAAAATAATGAATATTTCTGTTTTAA
Organism: Pinus tabuliformis; assembly: GCA_031772625.1. Taxonomy (NCBI): domain Eukaryota; kingdom Viridiplantae; phylum Streptophyta; class Pinopsida; order Pinales; family Pinaceae; genus Pinus; species Pinus tabuliformis. The sequence goes on along the minus strand of CM062820.1, from coordinate 1,594,293,081 downwards.
ACAAAAAACATAGCAACACTAAGAAATCCCACCCCTATGTGTCCTTTTTGGACTTCAAAAGTCCTCAAAAAAGGCTTATTCTCCTCTCGGGTTCACCCTTGCAGTGATAACACATCTCCACCGTTGATCTGGGAGTCCTAGATCCAACAGTGGTGATCCATTTCAAGCGCCTCTTTTGCACTGGAGTTAACTGCCCGATGAGGGTGGTTTTCTCTCTCCTCGTCCTGGACACGTGGCGGCCACTGTATGGCATCAGGCAGAGCTTGGCCTAAACCACTTATCGCCTTTGGCTCCCCCGAAATCCTGCCAGTTTTGTCATTTTCCCTTTATATTGGAAATATGTTGAAACATTGGAAATTATGAAAAAACAGCCCTGGTGGACTTGAAATGTTTATATATTTCATTCCCGAACCCTTTCGGGTCCAGGCCTCATCGCATTGATGTCGCTCTATGTCTCCCCTTTGTATTTCGTTATATAATGAAAATACGTAAAAAATGCATAAAAACCGGCCTTTAGCGGACTTCAAAAATTTATATATCTCACTTCCTAGACCCTTTCGGGTCTGGGCTTCATCGCTATCGGTGTTGCACAAGGTTCCTTTGTATTTCATTATAGAACAAAATATATGGAAAATGCATTAAAATCGTGGCTTACCCACGGACCTCAGATGTTATGAAACATTGTTTGTAATACCATCGGGTTGAGTCATCGGGCCACACATATGCCTGTGCATAGGCCCCGCCCATGGTATAGTGCCAATGTGATATAGCGATGCGATAAATCACAATCGTGTGTCGCTCACTCCCTGGGTCCTTCCTATAACATGGCATATGCTCCCCGTTGATAGTGATATCGCCGATATCGGTGATCGGCATATCGCTCAACCCGATCTCATCGCAATTCTACTCCGACTACCTCTGATGGCCACCGCCGATGCGATTAGCCGCTTAGATCTGGGCCGTTGATCGGCCAAATCTAATGACAACTGTGTGTCGCCATGTTTATGCCTCCAATACTTTGTTTTTTTCACTATTTTGGAGTGTTTTAGACTCCCTATAGTGTTTTTCTGCCCTTCCAAGGGCTCTCGACATGTGATGGTTTCGCTCTTTGGATGATCTTAGTGAAGATTTTGAAGACTTTAAGAGCAAATTTAGATCCACTGGCATGATTTTACTGGTTTATGGAGACCTTCAAGAGCATATTTGGATCCATTTTTGGGCCATTTTCCCACAAGGCTAACACTGGCTCCTTCTGGGGATGAAATCCTCCCTGTGAGGTTTCAAGGATCATAGATCAATGCCTTTCCTGTAAAACAAAAATCAAATCTTCCTTCTAGTGTTCCATTGGGCATGGAGTCTATTTTGTAATGAAATAAAAACTGGAAAAACATATTTACAATGACAAGGCTTTAAAGCCTTAAACAAAATAAAGTTTCAAGAACCGCCCATTTACTAGGCTACCAAAAGTATCTCCTCCTTCCAGACTGTGCAGAATGAATGTATTGTTCTAATAAATTTGAGCGATGACAAACGGACCTATCCATAAGGATTCAAACTTGCCATGATTACCTTTCTTTTCCTTTAATGCATCCCATTTAAGCACCCAATCACCAACTTGGAAATTGTCCACTTTTGCCTTCCTATCAAAGGTTTCTTTGATTTTCTTCTGATGAGCTTTTGCTTTCTCAATTAGTTGTTGTTTAATATGTTGTAGTTCAACCAAGTTATTCATTCTTCTTACCATGTCATTCTCTTCATCTTGTTCTTCTTGCAAGAATTTAGCCACAGGGAGAATTAGCTGGATATGGAAAACAGCATCAGCGCCATAAACCAGTTTAAATGGAGAATTCCCTATGGAATTTTTGATGGTAACTCTATCAACCCATAGTGCAAACTTCAACTTGGAATCCCAACTCTTTTTGTTGTCGTCTAACAGTTTTTTGATTACCCTTACCAAAATCTTGTTAGATGATTCTTCTAGACCATTGCCTTGAGGATAATATGAGGTAGAATGCACCACTTGAATGCCCATGGATTCAGTCATGTCCACCAATTCTTTTGCCTTGAAAGTTGCTGCATTATCAGTGACTAGTTTGGTTGGGCAACCAAATCTAGTAAAAATATTCTCATTCAAGAACTTTATGACAACTTAATGATTAGCATTCTTAGTGGGTATAGCCTCAATCCACTTGGTGAAATAATCAGTGGCTACTAAGATCCATTTGTGTTGGCCACTGGAATGTGGGTTGATCTCACCTATAAAGTCCAAGCCCCACTGCTGGAAGGGACCATTGACATGTATTGGCTTCAAGGGCAGAGATTTTAGTTGTTGTCTTCCTGCAAACCTTTGACACTTGTCACAAGCTTTCACAAAAGAAAACACATCAAAGAACAAAGTAGGCCAATAATATCCAGCCCTCAAGATTTTGTGGGCTGTGGTTTTCCAATAATGATGCCCCCCATAGATGCTAGAATGGAACTGGTGTATGACTTCCACGGATTTTTCTTTATCTAGACATTTCAAGAGGATTCCTAATGGGTCTTTCCAATAAAGCAGATTTTTATTAATGCAGAATTTGGATGATCTGAGTTTAATGACCCGGGCTTGACTTGAGCTAAGCGCTTCTGCAAGAAATGAACTATGTTGGAATACAATTCACAAGTGGCTAGATTTTCAGCCAGAGACTGATTTTAATTTTATTCTTCTGCTGCTTCCTCTGTCTGCTCATCATCTGAATTTAGACCCATGCAATTTATGTCTAACAAGCTGTAATTTTCTTCAGCCATAAGTTTAGCCAAGCCCTGACATTTGACAAACTTAGTGGGCTTCACCTCTATGTTAAACTCTATGAATGTTGTAATCCATTTAGCTCTCTTTCCATCAATATCTGGCTGAGTTAAGACATCTTTTACTAAGGCTGAAGGTACATATGCAACTACTTTGGAATGCAGAATATAAATTCTGAATGCCTTTAAAGATTTTATGAGAGCATAAGCTTTTTTTCAATAAGGTCGTACCTTAGTTCAGCATCCCTTAAAGTTTTGCTGAAAAAGGCCATGGGGTGCTCTATGCCTTCATCATTTTTCTGCAACATAACTGCTCCAAGTGTATCATAAGAGGCAAAAGAGAAGATACAAAACTCCTTAGCGTAATCTGGGCTAATTAGAGTGGGAGCCTCCATAATGGCTTGCTTGATGGCTTCAAAAGAGCTTCTTGAAGCATCTGTCCATTTTATTTCTAATCCTTTCTTCAACATGGAAGTGATGTGCTTTACAAGCTCTGCAAAGTTTGGAATGAACCTCCTTACAAAGTTAATCTTATCCAGGAAGGATTGAATGTCCCTTTTTGACCTTGGGATGGACAATGTCTAAATGGCTTGAACCCTTGCTGGATTAATCTTCACACCTTCAGCAAAAATGATATGTCCCAGAAGTTTGCCTTCTTCTAGAGCAAACTGTGAGTTCTTTGGGTTCACTGAAATTCCAAACTGTCTACACTTTAGGAAGACCTTATTCAAATGTTGTAAATGGTCTTTGTGGCTACTGGAGAAGACTGTTATGTCAAAAAGATAAATAAGGACAACCTTGTCCTTCTCCCCCACGAAGGCTATGTCCATTGCCCTCTGAAAAGTATCCCTAGCATTCATCAGTCCGAAAGGCATCTTGGAGTACATGAAAGTGCCCCAAGGAGTAGTGAAGGCAGTCTTTTCCTGATCTTCTAGATGTACAACAACTTGATTGTAACCTAAAAATCCATCTAAGAAAGACATGACTCTGGCCCCTGAAACTCTTTGCAGCAAGTGTTCCATCTTAGGCAGGGGGTAGTTATCTTTTTTAGAGCACTTGTTCAGATTTCTAAAGTCAACACAAAGCTTGATTTCTCCATTTTTCTTTCTCACTACCACAAGGTTAGCTATCCATTTTGAATACCTTAGGGGAACTATGATTTTGGCATCCAACAACTTCTTGATCTCTTTCTCAATCAAAGGCAATAAGAGAGGGTTGATAGGTCTTAATTTCTGCTTAAAAGGGGTAGTGTTCTTTTCTAGTGGAATATTGTGTTGAATGATGTTTGTATCATAGGTTTTAAGATCACTGTATTCCCAGGAAAAAATATCAGCGAATTGCTTCATGAGGGTGCAATACTCGGAATTCTGGGCAGAAGACAAATGAGTGGACAAATTGATGTATTTCGAATGGGTTGGGCTCCCTATATTATGTTTACAAACAATAGACTCATTTTCTGTTTTGGCAGGCTTATAAGGCACCTCATATGGTTGAACAATTTCTCTAGAGGCACCAATCCTTTTTGTATATGATTACTAGGCAGCTGGACAATGCTTCCTCAGCCGACCTCATTTTTTAGCTTGGACTGACCACATTCTTCCATGGTTTCATTTTCTTGGTCGATGTGCGTTTCAACGAATGCCTCAACGACTTGTAAAAACCTGTTAATTTCCTCATCGTCTTCAAAAACTCTCTAATATTTGACATTGTCAGGCAGAGATGGTCTATATTTTACCTGACTACACCTGCCCCAGTAGCTTCCTTAAAACAATCTCATCAAAGAACATGTCCCAAATCTGTGGGCCTTCTTCCTCAGCGATTTGGAAAATTGGTTTTTTAAGTTGTGTGGAGGCCAACTAGGATTCTTCAATATGAAGAATACATGCTCCAAAATCATTGTCAACAACATAGATGGGATGATTGGTAGGGTTCTTCTCATCACTGATGATATAAGCTAACTGCGCCTCTTTGTATAATCTCTTGCTCTCACCTCCGAAAACTAGGACAGTAGCATAAGACAGATCATTTTGTAATGATCCACCTAATCTCTTGATCCAACCTCTGGAAAGTAACATGCCAAACTTGGGGGGTACATCTGCTACCATAATATCCATCATCATGCTTTTCATAGGCAGTTGAGACAAAGTGATGGCTAGGTCCTTGATTAATCCTAGACATTTCACTTTTCTTCAGTCAAAAGAAAACAGGTCATGATAAGGCTTAGTGATGTTAAGACCCAACTCATCCATGATAGCCTTGGGCATTAGATTATGGTTGGCTCCAGTGTCCAAAAGGCAGTTGTGAAGGATTTTTTCATGAATAGTCAGTGAGACATATAATGATGGGGAGTTGTCTTCATAATTCTCAATCATTGGGCTGAGAAAAATAGTTGGTTGTCATCTTGCAGATTTACATAGTCAGTGGAGGCTTGGATGGCTTTAGGCTCAAGGGCCTCGAGGATGGATCTTTTGAAGGACTCATTCTTCACTAGTTCAATCATAGGCGTAGGTATTCTTAGCTTCTGAATTTCTGATTGAAAACTAAAAGGAGAAGGAGACTTGTCAAGGCCTCTTACCTCATGAGCTGGAGCTTTGAGGATGATGGGATCAACTACTAGTTGTTTTTGTTTATTAGCTTGCTGTATTGCAGGGACAACAGCTCTTTGAACAGGAGTTTCCTTGGAATTATTTATCTTTGACCTCAAATTATATCTTTGCTGATCTATAGTTTGTAGAATAGCTTCACCATCCCATTCTTGGCTGATCTGGTCATTGAATAATGACTTTTCATAGGCAGCTGAGGTCAAAAAGGAAGCATTTCCTTTGTCTTCCAGACAATGGATCTCATCATCTTCTTCAAACTACTCTTCTTCCATGACTGCATTTTGAAAAGGAGCCTTCACCCTTTGGTCTTCATTGGCATCTTTGTTTCTTTGCAAAATCCGAAACTGCTCATTAGTTCTTCTATATGGATTTGGATTTGGATTTCTAGGAGCAAAGGTATTAGGCACTCTTCCTTTCCCCAAGTGTTGCTCAACCTTTAATTTGGAGATTTCAGAGGCTAATGACTCGATCATTTTGGTCATTTTATCTATCTTAGGATTAGAGGATGATGAAGACTCGCCCCTCTGTCTTCTTCTATCAACATTTCCCTTGAGCTTCTCTGCAGCCATGATGTTTGATTCCACTTCCAAGGCTGCATCCTACATGTCAGCCAAAGTAGCACATCGCCTCTCTCTCAACAGTAGGCAAAATTCAGAATCAAAAGCACTGGCATAGGTGAGTTTAGCAGAGGTAGTAGTGGGTTTTACTTCAGCTGGTATCTTGTTGTACATACGGTTAAACCTCTTATTAAAATCAGACAACAACTCACCATTTTCCCTCTTTAAGTTCCCAAACTCAATGTGGTAGTAGAGGAGATCCTTCTTATCCCCCCAATGCTTTAGGAATGCATCATCTAAAGCTTCAATATTTGCTATAGATCTTGGGGTTAGTTCTTTGAACCACTTTCTAGCCTCTCCATCTAGGCTTTGGACAAAGACTCTCATCCACACATCATCTTCACTAATGTCCAAATTATCAGCATAGCTATAGAATGACTCAAGATGTTCTTCAGTAGTAACACCTTCAGTCCCAGTGAACTTAGGCCTATATTTATGATATTCTCCAGTAGGCATGGCATTCAAAGGAGTGGGTAGTATTAGAGGTCCATACCTAGCAACTATGATTCTTTCCATTTTGGTAGGTGCTTGTGGACCTGCCATAGCTGTGGCAGCTAAAAGAGTAATGGCAGTCTGAATGATAGAGGGATGAGGAGTGACTGATAAGACTAAAGGAGTATGATGGATAGGAAGTGAGGTTTCCTTTGGGCTTAAAGCAAAAGGAGAACCTAAAGAATAAGGAGCTTTATGAATCTCTGAGAGTTTTTCTTCACTGCTAGTATTAGATGCTATACTCTCAACATGTATTTATTCTATTACAGGCCATTCTTGAAGAGATATAGGAGATTGTTTAGGTTTACCTGAACCTGATGCTCCTTTCTGCAATACCATATCTCATCAAAGAGAGAAGGGTATTGCAGAAAGGAGCATCAGGTTCAGGTAAACCTGATAGAGAATAACATGCAAGTTGTATATTTATGAACACATGGGTGAGGCTGAGGAGTCCAAATCTGGTGAGCTCATATGCATGTTAATGTCCCTCTAAAATCGAATCCAAAGGAGTGAAGAAAAATATACCAAACACAAGTTTTTGTCCAATGCTTAGTTGGTTTCGGGTCTACCAAAGAGAAAAGTGCACACTCAAATGGAAAGAGGAAAACCTGAAAGGAAAGACATACTACCTTGTCTTTTTATAAATTGTACTATGAGAATCAATTATAAGCAAAGTTGTCCCAAGTTATCCTAAAAACAAAGAGTAAGAGAATTGAAACGTTTACCTCCGAAATAGAGAGAGTGAGACACCACACTTCCCAACTACATTGGTGCTTTACTTTTGAGTAGAGCTCGCCTCGAGAGAAAACACAAACAGTTGACCAAAGCTCATCCTCGAGCTCCCACTTACACCACATGTAAGATGCCACTATAACTCACCAGACTTTCCAATACCAAATTTCTAGAGGGTGAATGAGCCCAAACTCTTCTTGCTTGATAGGAATGAGGAATGAATTTCTACCTGAGAAGACACCTTCAGCATATGGCATGAGATTTGGATGAAGTATTGGTCTATTCCTCACCAGAACAAATAAATGAGGCACGCTGGTTAAGATACTTCGAAGGTAATTCATTTTATCTCATCAAAGGTAAGCCTTGATCTGCATGAGAACCATTAAATTTGGCACGTTTGCATGCAAACAACACTATTGATAAGCCACATTGAGTCGACAAATTTCCTCATTCGCCATCATGGAGAATTAATCGTCCACTAGGGTTCAACTTGCAATGGTACGGGGAATGAGGGAAGAGGGTAGGGGGAACAAGATGGGTAGAGAGCACAGGTGGAATGGAGGAATTAGGGAAGATTCATACAAAGGGGATACTTTAGGATAGGCACAAAAATGAAATTGGTGGATATAAGTATTATTCATAATCTTTATTAGGGGATTGTAGCATATAAGTATTATTCATCATCTTCATTAGGGGGTTTTTGTTTTTTCTTCTACCAATAGGCAAGCCTTATTGGTCCAGAGATTTGCTTCAGTATTGAGATTTTTAAGGATATAAAAAAAATAACTATTGAAAGAAAGAAAGATACCCTTATGTATTGAAGCATCAAATTTAAAGTACTATTTTTAGGAGGAATATTAGTTCTTAGGTGTCAAATAATTAGAAAGAGTCTCCCAAGATGAGAGTTGGTACAATTATTAGATTTCCTGCAAAGACCCGAAGGGTACTTTTCCACTATTATTCTTTCGAGATTTAGAAAAATCCTTCCCCTTCCTACCACCTTTATTCGATATATAATTTTAATTAACAAATTTAAAATGGATAAAATATTTATACTATTTCAATTTCTTTTTATTAATAATTTCATTATTATTTTAAAACTAACATTAAGATTATTTTATTTTTATTAAACAGTAATTAAGTCAATAAATAATAATATTACCCTAACCTTTTTTAAGTTTATGCTAGCTCTAATAAGAAGGAATTTGTTGAAAATTTTATATATTAATCTAAACATTGCTTCTTTTTATCCATATATACATGATGATAAAAAAAAAGGTGAGATAATGAAAATATACTTGCTTAATACTAATACTACATCTTTATTTCAGTGTCATGCAATATCTTAAAAGATTAATTGAAAAGATTTTTGATATGAAAAAGATATATATATATATATATATATATATATATATATATATATATATATATATATATAGATATAATTTTTAATGTAAATTTTATGGGATGTAAATCAACAATATTTAATTTAAAAATAATGTTAACGCATTAAATTGGTTAATGAAAAGGTTGAAATTATTATAAAAGTATATATTGATGATGATGATGGTTAACGTCCCCTAAGACCAAACATTGGTTTATCGGACCTAAAGAAACAAATTATTTATTTTGATTTAAGATTTTATTCCTATGCTCAAAAAGCTTGGAGAGAAGCCTCCCGAGCTCACTATAATTTTGACATTGTAAAAGGTTAGGAAGGTCAGTATTGTAACAAAGATTTTGGAACTGAGATCTAATGTGGTTGTACGCAGGACACTCTAAGAGGAAGTGGTTTTCATCCTCGATGTTCCTATTCTCAAATATATGGCAGATCCTTTCCATCCATGCCGTTTTAGGAACTGCCCAACAACCTGTTTCACTATGGAGCTCATGAGAATTCGTTCTAATCTTTGCTATATTAATTTTATTCTTTGAGCTAGTTAAAATAGAGAGATACTTTTGATCTTCTAGGGTGGGGTTGATGACCTTCTTATAATAAATTAATTTTCTTTTAGCCACTAAATCTTTCTCACACCACATTTTTTCTTTGAACTTAGAAGTAACAATATCTTTAATGTTATTAATGTTTTGCAATGCATCATTCTCATTGATCTCCCAATAGTTTAACCAGGCCTTTGTGTCTTTATGCCACCCCTAATTGAGCCTTAGGTGGTTTTGGCTGGAATTTAAAGCTAGCTTAGGAAGTCTATGATCATCTATGTTATTGAGTTTGTTCTTGTACAACAGAAACCTAATCATAGCTAGGCTCTCAATAGGGGAAAGACCTGCTTCTATAAGGAGAATAGGATAGGGTGTATTACTTTTAATTTTAAGGTTGTAAGTTATAAAACGCTTCTAGATTTGCTCAATCTTTCTCCATGATTCTCTAGAGATGCTGCAACCCCAAACCTCACAGCCATATAAGATAACAGGAGTGACTAAAGTTTAAAAGAGGAACTTCTTTTTATCCCACATTACGAGGTTTGCTGTTTTACAATTATTTTCAAGACCAAAATAAGCTTTCCACCCCCCATTAATCATTTTCTCAATGCTATGGTTCCAGTTGAGCTTGTGATGAATATCAATTCCTAGGTACTTGTAAGAATACACTTCCTCCAAGTTATTATTATCATACATAAAATTAGCGTAAGTGTCCTTCTTGGATTTGATAATCATAAATTTTTTTTTACCAGTGTTAACAGTCATACCCATGGTAGAGCATAAATCCTTAAGAAGCCTGAGTTTCTTATCAAGATCAAATGGGCACCTTGCAAAAAGAACAATATCGTCAGCATAGAGAAGAAGAATGACGACTATCCCAGCTAAGATCGTGCCTCACATCCTGCTTCCTCTAAATAGCCTTCGAGCTTATCGATGTAAATTCCAAATAGGGTAGGGGAGAGGGGGCAACCTTGTTTAACTCTGATGTTACACTTAATATCTTTTGACCACCCCTCATTACTCTTTAGCTTGGCAATTACATTCTCATATAACATTATAGCGGCAGCTCTCAACTCGAGAGGAACCTTTAGCTCTTCTAATCTATTCCAAAGGTTGTATCTAGGAACCGTATCAAAAGCCTTTCTAAAGTCCACAAAGCAACAAAATAAATTGGATTTATCATTACGACATTCCTCCGCAATGATCCTAAGTGTAACAAGGTGGTATGTTGTTGAGTGATGTCTTCTGAAACCTGCTTGGCCTTTAGCCTGCTTACCTTCACTTTCAAGGCATATGCTTAACTTCTTTTCCAAAATACTACCATATATCTTCGCTAAGAGAGGGCTGATCATAATTGTCCGATAATTAGAGGGGTTATTTGTATCCCCATTTTTAAAAATAGGGATAATGAGGCTCTAAGTCCAAGGTTTATGGATCCCTTGCGTGACTACTTGATTGAAAAGCTTGTGGATGTGGGCGATGAGGGCGGGACCTCCAATTTTTAAGATTTCTGCCTGGTAACATTCAATGTCCTTAGCTTTCCCATTAGCCAGGCGATTAACCCCAAACTTAATGTCTTCTAAAGAGAAAACTTCTTTCGTTGTGAGTAGGGTTTCCAAATTATCCATGACATTTGGAGATTTATAAAGCCTTTTAAGATAGGAATTCCAATCGTGAAGAGCAATTATCTTTAGTCTTCCTAGTCAGAATCTGCCTCCAAAATTTCTTAGGAGCTACCTTAGAAAGGTGTAAGAGATTCTCCTGTCTTTGACGAATGTACTGCCTCTTTTTCCTTTTAGTTAGGGCTTTGTATATTTTTATCTTGTCCATTTTAATAGATCCATCAACAGCTTCCTTAATTGCTCTCCTCGCACTTTTACAATCTTTGTCATACCATGGGTTGGTTTTGCTATTACATTTATTATTTAAAACTTCAATTGAGAACTTGTTATTAGAATATGAGAGGGTTGTAGTAAAATTATGATAGAGGTCTTCTATGTTGTCTATACTAGATAAAGGAATAAAATTAGTTTTTAATTCATTTAGAAAGAGATTGTTTTTATTTCTATCAAATATTAAGTTCTTTTGGCTATAGGTATCATTTTCTATGGGAACTCTATGCATGACAAAATTGAGTTATAAGTAAAGGTCTGTGATCAGAGTTAGGTTCATGGTCATTTAAGATGTCAAAATTTATTATTTCATTGTATAATGGGAGATCAGAAATAACGTAATCTACCACGCTGCTACCAAGTCCATGGATGCAGGTCATCTTGCTGGAAATGGGTCACTTCTTTAGACCGTTGCAAATTATGAGATTCTGAGCACTACAGAGCTTGACTAGCTCTGACCCAAACAAATTTTCCCCGAGGTCTTCAGAGCTCCTTTTGTACGTACTAGCCAGAGTAGGGTCTTCGTCTAACCAAAGAGGATTAGGGTTGGAATGATTGCGTAGAATAATAGCTTGGTTGTTTGAAGTTCGAGCATTAAAGTCACCTATTAAAAGGATATTACCGTCATTCCTTAGGCTAGAAATATCATTCTCTAAACCATTGTAAGGGTTATTTTACCTAGATTCTTCTTCTTATAGAAGTTAGAATTGATGGGGGGAAAATAACATATTGATATGTAGGACTTTTTATTATTAATGTCACTCATCTCTATCCAACTATAATGGTTGTGAGGGTTGTTTTTATAAATCCTAGCATGGGAGAGATGTTCTTCTTAATGTAACAAGCTATTCCCCCAAAGCCTCTACGGGAGGATCGCTTGTTCCAGGTAGACCATAGCGTAAAGCCATCTATGTTAGGGACCTTAGATTCTTCATGCTCCCAAGTTTCAACAAGCAAAATAATGTCAACATCATTTGAAATCCAACTTAGCTTGGGACCTTTGTTCCATGGGAAGCCCCTATAGTTCCAAGAAAGGATCTGGAGCATGTTTAATTGTTATTGATTACTATCTTTTTGGTTTCTATCTCGAATAAAGGCTTTTCTATTTCTGATTATTGCCCATTTTCCTTCCTTTCTAGCTTCTTTTACCTTTTGAACCTCCTTTCTTAATTCTGCTTGATCTTCTGGAATGAGATCTTCATTTATGAATATTCCCGTTCCTTTTAGACTTGAGGTTTTACTAAGTATGTCGTACTTATGATCAATGGAGTTCACTTTTATGTGGATCAGTCTTCCTTTATTCTCAGTTGATTTCCCCAACCTTGTTGCTTCTGTGAGACACATTGTTTCAATTTGTAATCTATTATGTAATTCTGTCTGGGCTAGGGCTAAAGTATCCTCATCTACTTCCTCTTTTAAACTGAAGATTATAAGGTTCAAGGTCCTTTTGTTACATTCGTGGTCTAATTCTATTAATGTTTTCATTTCATCTTTAACTGGTTTGATATCTAACTTATCTACCACATTATTTAGGGTGAGGCGGCTATTAACTTTTTCTTCTAGTTCTTTAATCATGTCTTTCATTTTAAGACTCTCTAAAGTATCAGCATCTCCTTGCTGGGATGGTTGGTTAGTATCTTGGTTTTGTTTTTCTATAACTTGCAATCTAGTCTCCATTGCCTCCATTTTATTCTCCAGTAGTTCTATTTTATTTTCTATTTGTTTTTGGATCGTGTCTTCAAGAGATGCAAATTTATTTTCGAGCATGGCTTCTAACTCCTTTTGTAGCTTGGCTTCTCTTTCTTCTCTACGTTTCTCTAAAGACTCTATATACTCATAAAGGCCTTGTAGAGTAACTGTGCTAGGTCTGCCCTTGGTAATCTTTGGTAACTGTGGTGAAATATTCATACTTGAAATTATATGAGCAAATATGTATTAGAAAAAGAAAAAGATAAGGAATGTGTGCACCTGATATCAGCAAACCTGACTGCAGATCGCCCATGCCCACCGCAACCCGTAGACTGGAGATGCGGGCCTCAGAACTAGGTTTAAATGCCGAAGAATATATGCGAGCCTCTGCCTTGGTCATATAGTGAGCCTCAGAACTGATCACCGAAGATGTGAGCCTTATGGTCTTATATCGTAGAGGAAGTGTATATATAAAGTACGTGTTTAACTCTTTCACCAAGCCTCAGAACTCTTTCACCGAAGAATATATGCGAAGGATGCGAGGAAGTGTATATATAGAGTACGTGTTTAACTCTTTCACCGAGCCTCAGAACTCTTTCACCAAAGAATATATGCGAAGAATGCTAGGAAGTGTATATATAAAGTACGTGTTTAACTTTTTCACCGAGCCTCAGAACTCTTTCACCGAAGAACAAATGCGAAGAATGCGAGGAAGTGTATATATAAAGTACATGTTTAACTCTTTCACTGAGCCTCAGAACTCTTTGACCAAAGAATATATGTGAAAAATGCGAGGAAGTGTATATATAAAGTACGTGTTTAACTCTTTCACCGAGAGCCTCAGAACTCTTTCACCGAAGAATATATGCGAAGAACTCTTTCACCGAAGAATATATGCAAAGAATGCGAGGAAGTGTATATATAAAGTACGTGTTTAACTCTTTCACCAGGCCTCAAAACTCTCTCACCGAAGAATATATGCGAAGAATGCGAGGAAGTGTATATATAAAGTACGTGTTTAATTCTTTCACCGAGCCTCATAACTCTTTTACTGAAGAATATATGCGAAGAACTCTTTCGCCAAAGAATATATGCGAAGAATGCGAGGAAGTGTATATATAGAGTACGTGTTTAACTCTTTCACCAAGCCTCAAAACTCTTTCACCGAAGAATTAAATTTAAATAAAAAGAATATGAGTTAAATTTAATATAGTAGTTAATTAGATTGTTTTTTTGGCTTGAAAATTATGAAAATTTTGGCAATATTTTGATAAAATTTTGTAGAGATTTTTGTAAATCCAAGTGTCAAATTTCAAGATTTTGGGTGCCCACAAATTTTTTATGGTGTTGACTCTATTTCTACCATAAAAACATGATTCAAAAACTGCTACTACGAAATTTCTTAGTATTTTTTTGCCCAAATTCCAACTACTTTTCATTGTCCAATTTCTCGATGTCTATACTAAACTCAATTCACAACAAATTCTTGCTATTAATTACATGTCTAATCATTAATAACTAACCATAAATAAATAAACATTTAAAAAATAAAATAAAATAAATAGATGAACTTTACTTTAAATTGATACCAAATATTCTTCCTACCATTTTTTTCTTTTCCCTTGAATAAAGACTAGTTCTATTAAGATTATAAAAGTATAGTACAATCAAACTTGCATGCAAGCGAAGCTAAAAAGCTATGAATAAACATTTAAAAAATAAAATAGAAAAATTAAATTATCAAACTTTACTTTAAATTGATACCAAATATTCTTCCTAGATGCAATGAAGTTTAAAGCGGGCCAGCGGCCTTTCCATATTTGACTTTAGGTTCTGCCTTGCCTTTACTCAAAAGTTAATTGATAAGATATTTGGTCAAATGATGTTTCCGCCCGCCGAAAGGCGCATAGCTCGTGAAGTGGAAGCCAAGCCGAGATACAAACGCACATGATTTCTGAAAAGTCCATATACAATGAATTCTTTTTATTATAATTTAAAAAAATATATAATTGAAAATAATCAACATATTAAATAAATCTCATATAAATTTCATACGGAGAGGTATATGTTGAAGTGAATTTATTAGTTGAATTTCTAGTTTCTATAGAGATTGTATATTAGACATAATGAAGATATAATTTTATTAAATTTCTAACAGTAAGTATACTAGAAAAAAAATTAATTTCACAAAACTTTATAACCTATATTAAATTTACAATTTTTTTAAATACGAATTTTACATTTTTTTTTAAAATTAAAAGGTGATAAACTCAACCTAAACTAACTAGACCAAATAGAATCCGCCAAATAGAGTTCGCCAACTGGACAAAATAGAGCGCGTCAAAATTAGTTGGACAAGGGTTCGTTATCTTCATGTTTATACGATTGTAAAATAACTTGCTTAACCTGTGAATAGTGCTGATAATTTATTTTTATTTTTATTTATTTTGGGTTGAATTTTTTATATATAAAACAACAGTTAATATATTTCATTATATTTTTAATTTAATATTGAAAAGTAATTAATACTAATAATCCATTAGGTTAAAAATATTTATTTTTAAATATTATAATAATTTTTTTAATAAAAATAAAATAAAATGTTTAGTAATTAAATATATAATTAAATTTAGAGAGTTAGCTTAATTGGGTTTAATGGTTTAGAGGATAGGAATTGATTTCTAAATAGACATATATTTTATGAACGTGCATAAATCATATTCGACGAATATATATATATATATATATATATATATATATATATATATGATGATGATAATGTTCGACACACACACACACATATATATGATGATGATGATGGTGGTGGTTAACGTCCGCTGAGACCAAACATTGGTCTATCGGACCTAAAGAAACAAATTATTTATTTTGATTTAAGATTTTGTTCCTATCCTCAAAAAGCTTGGAGAGAAGCCTCCCGAGCTCACTATAATTTTGACATTGTAAAAGACTAGAAAGGTTAGTATTGTAACAAAGATTGTGAAACTAAGATCTAATGTGGTTGTACGCGGGGCACTCTAAGAGGAAGTGGTTTTCATCCTCGATGTTCCTATTCTCACATATATGGCAGATCCTTGGCATCCATGGCATTTTAGGAACTGCCCAACGACCTGTTTCACTATGGAGATCATGAGAATTCATTCTAATCTTTGCTATATTAATTTTCTTCTTTGAGCTAGTTAAAATAGAGAGATACTTTTGATCTTCTAGGGTGGGATTGATGACCTTCTTATAATAACTTAATTTTCTTTTAGCCGCTAAATCTTTCTCACACCACATTTTTTCTTTGAACTTAGAAGTAACACTATCTTTAATGTCATTTATGTTTTGCAATGCATCATTCTTGTTGATCTCCCAATAATTTAACCAGGCCCATGTGTCTTTATGCCACCCACGATTGAGCCTTAGGTGGTTTTGGCTGGAATTTAAAGCTAGCTTAGGAAGTCTATGATCGTCTATGTTATTGAGTTTGTGCTTGTACATCAGAAACCTAATCATAGCTAGGCTCTCAATAGGGGAAATACCCGCTTTTATAAGGAGAATAGGATAGGGTGTATTACTTTTAATTTTAAGGTTATAAGTTATAAAATGCTTCTGAATTTGCTCAATCTTTCTCCATGATTCTCTGGAGATGCTCCAACCCCAAACCTCACAACCATATAAGATAACAGGAGTGACTAAATTTTCAAAGAGGAACTTCTTTTTATCCCACATTACGAGGTTTGTTGTTTTACAATTATTTTCAAGACCAAATTCAATTTATGTGTGATTTTTTATATAAAATAAACATTTTTTAGTATAATTATTATTGTTAAAATTTTAAAAAAATATAATGCAAATTGAAATACATAAAGTGTAAAGTTTATTCTCTTTGCCATTATTTTATAATAATAAATTATTTCTATTATAATTTATTTATTAATGTATTCTCTTTGCCATTATTTTATAATAATAAATTATTTCTATTATAATTTATTTATTAATGTTTTTTCAAATTTTAATTTTGTTGATTTTTCTTTGCAATTATTCCATAAAAATAAATCATTATTTCTTCTTAAGTTACATTTTTTTATTATAACTTGTTTATTAATATTTTTAAAATTTAATTTTGTTAAATTTATATCTATGATGATGATGATGATGATGGTTAACGTCCATTGAGACCAAACGTTGGTCTATTGGACTTAAAGAAACGAATTATTTAGTTTGATTTAAGATTTTATTCCTATGCTCAAAAAGCTTGGAGAGAAGCCTCCCGAGCTCACTGTAATTTTGACAACGTAAAAGGCTAGGAAGGTCAGTATTGCAACAAAGATTTTGAAACTGAGATCT
This sequence comes from Pinus tabuliformis, assembly GCA_031772625.1. Lineage (NCBI taxonomy): Eukaryota > Viridiplantae > Streptophyta > Pinopsida > Pinales > Pinaceae > Pinus > Pinus tabuliformis. Next base: position 1,594,275,978 of record CM062820.1, on the reverse strand, counting down.
AATATGGTTGTACACGGGGCACTCTAAGAGGAAGTGATTTTCATCCTCGATGTTCGTATTCTCATAGAGATGGTAGAACCTTTCCATCCATGGTGTTTTAGGAACTGCCCAACGACCCGTTTCACTATGGAGCTCATGAGAGTTCATTCTAATCTTGGCTATATTAATTTTCTTCTTTGAGCTAGTTAAAACAGAGAGATACTTTTGATCTTCTAGGGTAGGGTTGATGACCTCCTTATAATATCTTAATTTTCTTTTAGCTGCTAAATCTTTCTCACACCACATTTTTTCTTTGAACTTAGAAGTAACAATATTTTTAATGTTATTAATGTTTTGCAATGCAACATTCTCGTTGATCTCCCAATGGTTTAACCAAGCCCTGGTGTCTTTATACCAACCTTGTTTGAGCCTTAGGTGGTTTTGGCTAGAATCTAAAGCTAGCTTAGGAAGTCTATGGTATCCTATGTTATTGAGTTTGTGCTTGTATAACATAAGCCTAGTCATAGCTAGGCTCTCGATAGGGGAAAGACCCACTTCTATAAGGAAAATAGGATAGAGTGTGTTGTTTTTAATTCTGAGGTTATACATTATAAAACACTTCTGGATTTGGTCAATCTTTCTCTAGGATTCTCTAGAGATGCTACAACCCCAAACGTCACATCCATATAAGATAACCGGAGTGACTAAAGTTTCAAAAGGGAACTTCTTTCTATCCCATATTACGAGGTTTGTCGTTTTACAAATATTTTCAAGACCAAAATAAGCTTTCCATCCCCCATTAATCCTTTTCTCAATGCTATAGTTCCAGTTAATCTTGTGATGAATATCAATTCAAAGGTACTTGTAGGAAGACACTTCCTCCAAGTTACTATTGTCATATATAAAATTATCGTAAGTGTCCTTCTTGGATTTGATAATCATAACTTTTGTTTTGTCAGTGGTAACAATCATACCCATGGTAGAGCAGAAATCCTTAAGAAGTATAAGTTGCTTATCAAGATCAGATGGGCACCTTGTAAGAAGAACAATATCGTCAGCGTCGAGAAGAAGTATGATGACTATCCCAACTAAGATCGTGCCAGCACATCCTGCTTCCTCTAAACAACCTTCTATCTTGTCGATGTAAATGACAAATAGGGTAGGGGAGAGGGGGAAACCTTGTTCAACTCTGATATTACACTTAATATCTTTCGACCACCCCTCATTGCTCTTTAACTTGGCAATTAAATTCTCGTATAACCTTATAGCGACAGCTCTCAACTCAAAAGGAACCTTTAGCTCTTATAATCTGTTCCAAAGGTTGTTTCTAGGAATCGTATCGAAATTTTTCTAAAGTCCACAAAGCAACAAAAGAGATTGGATTTATCATTGCGGCATTCCTCCACAATGATCCTAAGCGTAATGAGGTGGTCTATTGTTGAGTGTTGCTTTCTAAAACCCGCTTAGCCTTTAGCCCGCTTACCTTCACTTTCAAGCCATATGCTCAACTTCCTTTCCAAAATAATACCATATAACTTGGCTAGGAGAGGGCTGATCATAATTGTCTGATAATTAGAGGGGTTATTTGTATCCCCACTTTTAAAAATAGGGATAATGAGGCTTTGAGTCCATGGTTTAGGGAACCCTTGCTTGACCGCTTGATTGAAAAGCTTGTGAATGTGGGGGATGAGGACAGGACCTCCAATTTTTAAGATTTCCACCTGGTAACCTTCAATGTCCTTAGCTTTCCCATTAGCCAAGCGATTAACCCCAAAATCAATGTCTTCTAATGAGAAAACTTCTTTCGTTGTGAGCAGGGTTTCAAAGTTATCCATGACATTTGGAGATTCATAAAGCTTTTTAAGATAGGAATTTTAGTCGTGTAAAGCAATTTTATTATTATCTTTAGTTTTCCTAGTTAGAATATGCCTCCAGAATTTCTTAGGAGCTACCTTAGAGAGGTGTAAGAGATTCTCTTGTCTTTTACGAATATACTGCATTTTTTTCCTTTTAGTTAGGGCTTTGTATATTTTTATCTTGCCAATTTTAAGAGATTCATCAACAACTTCCTTAATTGCTCTCCTCGCACTTTTACAATCTTTGTCATACCATGGGTTGGTTTTGTTATTTCTTTTATTACTTGAAACTTCAATTGAGAACTTGTTAATCGAATATGAGAGGGTTGTAGTAAAATTATGGTAGAGATCTTCTATGTTGTCTATATTAGATAAAGGAAGCAAATTAATTTTTAATTCATTTAGAAAGAGATCTTTTTTATTTCTATCAAAGATTAACTTCTTTTGGCTCTAAGGATTATCTTCTATGGGATCTCTATGCATGACAACATTGAGAGTAATAAGTAAAGGCCTATGATTAGAGTTAGGCTCGTGGTCATTTAAGATGTCAAAATTTGTTATTTTGTTGTATAGAGGGAGATTGGAGATAACATTGTCTACCACGCTACTACCAAGCCCATGGATGCAGGTCATCTGGCTAGAATTGGGCCACTTCTTTAGACCGTTGTAAATTATGAGATCCTGAGCACTACAGAGCTTGACTAGCTTCGACCCAAACAAATTCTCCCCAAGGTCTTCAGAGCTCCTTTTGTACCGGCTAGCAAGAGGAAGGTCTTCGTCTAACCAAAGAGGATTAGGGTTGGAATGATTGCTTAGAAGAATAGCTCGGTTTCTTGAATTTCGAGCATTAAAGTCACCCATTAAAAGGATAGTGCCTTCATTCCTTATGCTAGAAATATCATTCTTTAAACCATTGTAAGGATTATTTTTATCTAGATTCTTTTTCTTATAGAAGTTAGAGTTGATGGGGGGAATAACAGATTTCTATGTAGGTCTTTTTATCATAAATGTTAGTAATTTCTATCCAACAATATTGGTTGTAAGGGTCGTTTTTATAAATCCTAGCATGGGGAGAGATGTTCTTCTTAATGTAACAAGCTATACCCCTAATGCCTCTACGGGAGGATCACTTATTCCAGGTAGACCATAATGTAAAGCCATCTATGTTAGGGACCTTAGATTCTTCGTGCTCCCAAGTTTCAACAAGCAAAATAATATCAACATCATTCGAGATCCAACTTAGCTTGGGGCCTTTGTTCCATGGAAAGCCCCGACAGTTCCAAGAAAGAATCTGGAGCATGTTGAATTGCTATTTATTATTATCTTTTTGGTTTCTATCTTGAATAACGACTTTTCTATTTCTGATTATTGCCCATTTTCCTTCCTTCCTAGCTTCCTTTACCTTTTGAACCTCCTTTCTCAATTCTGCTTGATCTTCTGGAATGAGATCTTCATTTATAAATATTCCCGTTCCTTTTAGACTTGAGGTTTTACTAAGTATGTCATACTTATGGTCAGTAGAGCTCACCTTTATTTGGATCAGCCTTCCTTTATTCTCAGTTAGTTTCCCCAACCTTGTTACTTCTGTGAGACACGTTGTTTCAATTTGTAATATGTTATGTAATTTTGTCTGGGCTATGGCTAAAGTATCCTCATCTACCTCCTCTTTCAAACTGAAGATTATAAGGTTCAAGGCCCTTTTGTTATGCTCATGGTCTAATTCTATCAATTTTTTCATTTCATCTTTAATTGGTTTGATATCTAATTTACTTGCCACACTATTTAGGGTGAGGCGGCTATTAACTTTTTCTTCTAACTCTTTAATCATGTCCTATATATATATATTTATTTATTTATTTGTTTTTGTGTTATGAATTATTTTTTAAAAAGATTCCAATTAAATAAAGTGTATATTTAATTAACATGAGCCTAACATGGAAATAGGCAAATTGTCATTTTTGATTATGTGTCTTATTTTATAAGGAAGTCTAGTAGCTGAAATTGGTAAATTTAAAAAGATATAATATAAATTGAAATATATAAAGTGTAAATTTTATTCTTTGCAATTATTCCATAATAATAAATCATTATTTCTTATTGACTTACATTTTTTTTATTATAGCTTATTTATTAATATTTTTTAAATTTTGATTTTGTTCTATATATATAACTAGCTTTTGTTGAACATAATATTATTCAGTATGATGGAATTGCGCTCTGAGGCGATTCGCTAGAGAAAAACAAAAACCTAGCCGCCATTACATGGACCTGCCATAGCTACTGCAGGTCTCTCCATTGACGGCCGCACATGGCATCAGATGCAGGAGGGGAGAGCTCTGCCTCCCCTCCACAGGACATGCACATGTCTGACAACAAGCAAAAGCCTGTGACCCTGCCCTCTGCAGACACAGATCCGGAAACAGAAGAAACCCAGCAAAGGACGCAGAAAGAAAAGCTGCATGCAGCTCAGAATGAAGAGGATGTAGAAAAAAATGATAAGCATACCAATGCGGAACCATCTAAGACGAAAGCGACATCAAGGACCTGCATACCAAAAGCAGCAGAATCGATCAAGGTGGATCTGCCAAGCCACCGTATCAACAGCGAAATACAATACATGCAGGACTATGCCCTCATTGGAAAGTTTCTGGGATTTTGGCCCACAGAGAAAGCCTTACAAGGCTGGATAGCCTCCAAATGGAAGCCAAAAGGACAAGTGACGTTGCAGCTTGGCCCAAAGGGCTTCTTCACAGCTATTTTCAACTGTCTCGAAGACAAAACGAAGGTATTTGAAGGCGGCCCGTACTTCTTCAACTCCTCCGGTTTGTATCTAACTGAATGGAAGCCAAGATTCAACCCGGACAAAGAAGACTTCAGCTGGGCCCCTGTTTGGATAAGAATGTATTCACTTCCTGTGGAATACTGGAAAGAAGAGACACTGGCTGACATTGGCAACAAGCTGGGGACCTTTATCAAAGTTGCAACCAAAACAAAATCTCGCAAATACACCTCCTATGCCAGGATCTGCGTCAAGATGCACCTAACCAAGACGCTTGCAGACACGGTAAGTCTCTTTCACGATGACTATGAATGGAAGCAATCCTTAGATTATGAGCACATCCCCTTTCGCTGCAGAAAATGTCATGAACACGGCCATCTCTTCCGTGACTGCCCCTTAAATGTTCAGCCATCTGTTCATTCAAATGAGACATCTAAGGATCAAGATGGTTATACCAAAGTCCCCACCCGCCGCCGGCATGCCAAGAAAAACCAAGCTATCCCAGATCTAGGACCCAAGGTGAACCTCCAGAACCGTTTCTCTGTCCTAGCCTCTCAGGATTCTCCAAAGCCACCCCACTCTGAAAACCTTGATCATCAGATTCCCATCGAGCCCCCCTCCAACCGTTCCATCTCCTTATCATCCTCGGATCCAGCCTCCTCCAAACCTGCAGATACATCCTCATTGGCGCTCATCACATCTGTCTCAGATCTCGAACCCCCTTTCCCCCCCAAAGGGAAATCCAAATTGAATGAAAATCAAATAGCATCAGATATGGATCTTGATGCAGCACTCGCCTTAAGTCTTCATGATAATGCAGAGGAGATGGAGCAAAACATCTCGATCATTATGGAGGAAGACAGAGTAGATGTAAATTTAGAAGAGTTTGATATCTCTAAGCTTGACATTTCCAAATTGGAGACTGCATGCAAACAAAAAGAGTATGAATCAATCCCCCCCTGGCAAATAGACAAACTTGAAGGAGTTTTGTCGCGAGTTCATCACCATAAAAGTCTGGGTATTCAAGGTGGAAGTCACTGGGATGGAAAAAAAATCCTTAAAGAAACAAAGAAAAGAGGCAGAAAAACAGACCTTCAGAGAACAATAACAGTTGGGGAAATACTTATGGATTCGGGGCTATTTCCCAAGCTGACAAAGTTCTACAAACCCTCAACGCAATCTCCATGAAGCTCATATCCTGGAATGTCAGAGGACTCAATAGTCCCTCTAAACACAGAATGATAAAAAACTTGATTATGCAAGAACAACCAGCAGTAGTCTTTCTCCAAGAAACAAAAAGCAGTAGCACAATGATAGACAAACTCGGCAACAAAATATGGGCAGGTAGTAGGTCAATATCAGTCGACGCTTCAGGGGCGTCAGGCGGTTTGGCCATTTTATGGAACCCGCAGATTGTTATGTTGGACAATTTCCATGCCACTCTCCATCTAATTCAAGCCACCTTCCATCTCATAGGCACCAACATTCATGGGCACCTCACCAATGTATATTTCCCTCAGTCGATTCAGCAAAAATTGGACCTCCTGGATACGATCTCCCTCCTTAATGCAAATAGACTCTTCCCCTTGTGGATTGGAGGGGGTGATTTCAATATCATAAAATCAATGGAGGAAAAACAAGGGGGCAGAGTCCGGCTCGACAGCGACAACAATGGCTTCAAGCAATTCATACAGAACAATCAGCTCATGGACATTCCTACCTCCAATGGTATCTTTACTTGGTCCAACAAGCGCAAAGGAGCCCACCATATCGCCTCAAGGTTGGATCGATTTCTAATCTCTGACAATGCGATCCACCTCGGAGGAGACTTCAGCACCTCAATCATTCCTCAAAGCGGCTCGGATCACTGGCCAATTCTGCTTCATTGGTCAAGACCAGGTCATGGCTGCAATCGACCCTTTCGCTTTGAAGCCTTTTGGCTAACAAACAACAAATTAAAGGATGTTGTTACTCAAGCCTGGACATCATATTCACCACCAGCGGGAGCCAAGATGTATCAGTTTCAAGAAAAGTTAAAACATCTGAAACAAGTTTTAAAAAGATGGAATCGCACTCATTTTGGCAACATACAGGAGAGCAAACAAAAGCTGGAGCAGCAAATGAAAGAACTTCAACAAAAATTCATTCTGGCAGGACGCACAGAAGAACAAATTCAACAAGAGCAGAGCCTCTGGAGTCAGATAGAAGAGCGCCAACAACAAGAGGAAATTTTATGGAAACAAAAATCCCGAATAAGCTGGCTGAAAGAAGGAGAGAAAAACACAAAGTTCTTCCACAAAACTACCATACAAAGACGCATGCACAACAAAATAACCTTTGTCAATAATCAACAGGGTGATAGAATAGAGGTTCATGAAGAAATGGAAAAAGAATTTACAGGCTACTTCAAGGACATTTTAAAGGAACCTGAAGTCAATCGGGATGAGGCAATCCGAGCCATCACGCAGCACATTCCCAAAATAATCAATGAGGAACACAACAATCAGCTACTCCAACCTGTCACACTGAAGGAAGTAGAAGAAGCCATGGCCCAACTCAAAGATGGCAAGGCACCAGGGCCAGATGGATTTACAGCTAACTTCTTTCATGAATTTTGGGAGCTCATTAAAGTTGAAGTATGGAATCTAGTGGATGAATCCCGAAGCATGCATTGGGTCCTCCCTGCCCTCAACTCAACTTTCATAGCCTTGGTACCCAAAGAAGCAGCCTCCAGCAAACCTGAGAAATACAGACCAATAGCGTTATGCAATGTGATATACAAACTCATTTCAAAGGTCATTGCAAACCGTCTCAAGCCGCTACTACCAATGCTAATCTCTCCAGAGCAAACGGGGTATGTCGAGGGAAGGCAAATCATGGATGGAATAATTCTCTCAAATGAAGTCATACATTCTCTAAAGCTCCTCAAAAAACCAGGTATGCTTCTCAAGCTCGACCTTTCTAAAGCCTTCTACAAACTTAGCTGGAATTATATTCATAAAATGCTCTTAGCTTTTGGTTTTAATGCAACCTGGACCAGATGGATCATGAGCCTCATAACTTCTCCAAGTTTTTCAGTCTTACTGAACAGATCTCCCTCACCTCCCTTCATATCCTCCCGGGGCATAAGGCAAGGGGATCCTCTCTCGCCATTTCTCTTCGTTTTAATGGCTGAGGGATTAAGTAGGCTCCTCAAATCAGCAGTTTCCTCCCAAGCTCTCAAAGGATTATCCCTCCACGGCCGCCCTCCCCAGACCCATCAACAATTTGTTGATGACACTCTGCTCTTCGGGCATCCCTCTGTTAAAGAAGCCTCCGTTTTCAAAACCCTTCTAAATATCTTTGCTGAAGCTTCCGGCACCTCTATTAACGCCTCCAAATCCCAGCTCTTTTTCTTCAATACTCCCCCCTCCACGCAAAGGAACATTGCCAGAACTCTGGGATTCACAATCTCCCATTTGCCTTCAAAATATCTAGGAGCCCCCCTCTCCGATTCCGCGATCAAACAAGTGTCTTGGAGGGCACTTCTGGACAAACTTGAATCAAAGCTTTCCTCATGGACTTTCAGGGCTCTAAATCTAGCTGGTAGGCTTGTTCTCATTAAATCTGTACTGCAAGCAATGCCGCTCTATCTCTTCTCCATCTTGGCAGCTCCAAAAGGGATACTGAAGGCTATACGCATTTTGCAACGCAACTTCCTCTGGGGTTCCACTGCCTTAAACAGGAAATGGGCTCTTGTCAAATGGACAGAGGTGTGCAAAACCAAATCAGAAGGAGGGTTAGGACTTCGGGATCCGCTTCAAAGCAATAACACGATGGGAGCTAGAATATGGTGGAACTGGGTCTCCAAGCCAAACTCCCCATGGGCTCAATTATGGCAAGCAAAATATGCCAGAGGCAGCTGCTGGAGTGATCTCATCAGAATCAATCCCACGGTGCAGGGTTCACTCATCTGGAACAATGCAAAAACGCAGAGCCGCTTCATTCAAGAGCACAGCTTTTGGGAAATACACTCAGGGACTGCCGCCAGATTTTGGGAGGACTCTTGGCAACAGCTCCCAAAACTCGCAAATTTGTTCCACAAACCTCTTTGGCAGGCTCACATGAAGCAAACAGGTATCTCCCAGGTACACCAGTTCTGGCAGTCCTCCTCAAATCACGATTTTCAGATATGGAAACCAGCGCAACAATGGCAAACAGATTGGCAAGGAGAAACATACACAGAAATAGAACAAGAACTCAAAGAAAGGAGAATCTGCCTCTCCAATCAGCAGGACAAATTACGCTGGGGATATACAACCAGGGGCACCTTCACCACTAAAGAAGCTCACCATCTGCGATATTCCAATCTCCAAGAGGAAAGAGATCAAATTTGGGAGAAAGTCTGGCACAAAGGACTATGGCCCAAGATCTCCACCTTCATCTGGCTTTTAAGCAAAAGGCGCATCCTTACTTGGGATAACCTAATAAAAAGAGGATTCATTGGGCCCTCCAGATGCCCAAACTGCAATACTAATAATGAAACTATCAGTCATCTAATGGAAGACTGCCCCCTAGCAAAACAGATATGGAAGAAAGTCGAAAATTGTAATATGAGAGCAATCCCTAGACAGGCGGACGTCACGGAAAACATAAGAAACTGGGTCAAAAATCCATTTAAGTGCCAAATTCTAAACTCTCTGTGGAACATCATTCCCGGCTTCCTGTACTGGACTCTGTGGAAAGAGCGCAACCATCGAATCTTCAACAACACTTACCGATCCATAGATGATCTTTGGCTCATCCTCAAACAAAATATACAAGAAACCTTGGCCATCCGAATCTGGAATGATACTGACATGCCCGAGATCCCACAAGAATGCAGAATACTGAAGGAATGGGATCTGGATCTCAAGCCCCTGGTCAAAGCAAAAACCGCCCCTTGCTCCATATCTGCTTCTCCTTCATCCTGGTCCCCTCCTGCCTTAAAATCCTACAAGATAAACTTCGATGGGGCAGCCAAAGGCAACCCCGGCCCTGCAGGCTTCGGAGGGGTCATAAGAAATCATTCAGGAGATGTGAAACTCCTGTATTTTGGCACATTAGGCAAAAACACCAATAACGTCGCAGAGCTGGAAGGACTATGGAAAGGAATATGTTTGGCTGAACAATATAACCTCTCCCCCCTCGAAGTTGAAGGGGACTCGCTCATACTAATAGAGGCAGCCAAAAGAATACAAGCCGGCGCCAGAGCTGTCAAAATTGCAAAAAGTTGGAGGTTGCTAAGTCGTCTGGAATCCCTGGAGGAAAAGCTCCTCAATCCCCACAACATAACCTTCAAGCATGTCAGAAGATCAGCAAACCAGGTGGCAGATCGGTTGGCTAATCAAGGAGTGGCTCAGTCGACAACTTACTTCTCGGGTGCTCTGGATATGGTTGAAGATGATCAACTTAAGAAAGATTGCATCTCTTTGGTGCAAAAAGATCTCCTTCTCCCGGATGCGGGTGCTAATAGTTTTAATGCCGCGTGTTAATGGAGTTAAGAGGCATGTGGCTTGTCACATGGGCCTCTGTCAGCCCGGACAAGCCACGCCACTCCACGACGAAGGCTCCTTAAATTCGCCGGAAGGCGAAGCAATGAGCGAGTCTGCAATGGTTTATGCGGAGGGGAATGTCGTTAGTCTGTCTAGTCGCTTGCAGGGGAATGCTGTGGGAATGTACAGTCGTTTGCAGGCGCCATTCAATGCGCTGCAACATCCGAGGAGTATGGGAGCTATTAAGGTTGCTACCCAAACCACTCTGCCGCATCTCAAGCCGTTTGAGTGGGTGATCGCTTGGTGTAAGGTTTCTCAAGGAATTGCTGGTGTGGGAAGCCATTGTCAAATGTCAAGGGAGAGGCTCAGGATGAGCAGCCGCAGAGGAGGGTCACGGGGTCGTTCTGCCTCTCAGAGGCCTGAGATATCACCATCCTCTTCAGTAGAGATTACCTCTGAGCAAAACAGGCCTCCGGGCAGCAATGTTAGAGGAAGCTGGGGCATTCCGGAGTGTGGTCACACGGAACACCCGGCCATTCGTTACAGAATCCCCTGTGCATTTGCAAACAACACTCTGATAGTTTCGGTCACCGTGGAGCATTGCAGCAGTATTCGGGGGCGCTTGGAAACTGTGAATGTTCCGAGGGTTGATATGGAGACTCCCACTGTCGACTTCAGGTGTCCAGTTCAGAAGGATGAGGCCGGCCCCAGTGAACCTGTTCAGAGGAGCTCGTGCCAGGATAAGGAAGATTCGGAAAAGCTCAAGGGTCCTGCAAAAGATGAGCCTCACACCACGGATGAAGATTAACTCAGAAGACGCCAAGTCTGGGCAGCAAGGAATGAATTTCTCTGACCATCTCATTTTGCTGTTTTTGTATATTTGTCATGGGGTTTATGCTCGCAGTGTCGGTCCAAATCACCATAGTCTCAGTCCACGCGTCAGTCTACATGTTCACCGTGTCGTTTTCTATATACATCGTGTCGAATTATGTTCACCGTGTCAAGTAATGCATCCATCGTGTCGATTTCTGTATTCACCGTGTCAAGTCATGAATCCATCGTGTCGAATACTGTATTCACCGTGTCGAATCTCTCTGCAAGGTTAGCAATGACTGATATCTTCTTTGAAGAAACAGGGCTTCGGCCCAGATGTAATTTTTGTTGTAATTTTGACTTTTTTGTAATATAATTAGCTCAGTTTTATCGAGAAAAAAAAAAAAACTAGCTTTTGTTATGAATTATTTTTTAAAAACAAATATTTCAATTAAATAAAGTGTATATTTAATTAACATGAACCTAACATGGAAATAGTACAATTGTCATTCTTGATTATGTGCCTTATTTGCCTTATTTTATGAGGGAATCTAGTAGCTCGAATTCATGATCTTTCGTATTTTGAGATCAATTTTAATTTTCCCTCATCATTATTTGAGTATCTTCCCAGATTATTTCATGATAAGTCATTAATTAATAACTTATTTTATGTTGATATTTTAAAAAGGGTGTTACATTATGGATTAAGAAAGTTTTTCAATATTTAAATAAAATAGTAAAGGAATTCTAATTTGATATTTAATAAGGAATAATGTGTGGTAAAGTTTTGTAAATGTAGTAGTTAGTTCAATAAATTTGATTTTGGTAAAAAAATATAATTAAATGTGTTTAAGTTAATGTTTTTTTGGGAAAAGTAGTTTTTACATAAGTAATTTTTTTTTTGTAATTTTGGTGGGACTATATCTTCATCATGTCTAATAGCTCACACTAATCAGCTTAAGGAATTGAATCAGTCACTTCACATCAAAGAATGCCGTAACAAAGCACTTTACCGTCTATCCAAAACCCCATAAACTTTACATAAATAATTTAAAATAAATATTTTTTTTAATAAATCCTAACTACTAAATACAATGCTTAACATTAATATAATATATTATTCATTTTATTTAATTTTATTCTATTTCTTTATTTTTATTTTAAAGCACATAATTAATATAAATGTATATAAATAATTGTTTATTATTATATATTTATTTAATATTTTTTTAAATAATTATATATTTAAATATCATTTAATAAAAATTTATTAATACTTACTTTTATTTAATTTTATTTTTAAATTAATTCATTAAATATAATTAATTTTTAAAATTAAATAATTTTTTTTTTATATATTAATAATTTTTTTATAATATAAAATATATAAATTTAAAAGGAAATGGAAAAAAAGGAAAGAAGAGCGAGCATAACTAATAATATTTGTATGCAAAATTGTTGAAATTCCTAACATAGTCTCACAATTGTATAATGTGTTATTGATAGGAAAAACACAACATTAAGTTACCCAACAAATATTAGTGCAACTAAACATTCTACCTATATAACCATAGTTGCATGTTTCCCTATGTTAACATGTTTCCAAATAATTCTATGTTTGCATGCTTCCCTATAGGTATAGGGGATTAGGTTTTAAAAAATGAGACTCTTAATATACTCCGAACCCTAAATCGCTTTACAATATTGGAGTTTCTAGTTCGATGTGAAGTCTTTTGGAGGATAATAATCACTATGTTTTCAAGAAAAGTATTTATCTCTTAGCTAATGTGACTATTTATAGTTACAAGGGATTAGGCTAAAAAAAAATGAGACTTTTAATATACTCCGGACCCTAAACCCATGGTGGCTTTACAATATTGGAGTTTCTACTATTTATAGTTACAAGGGATTAGGCTAAAAAAAATGAAACTTTTAATATACTCCGAACCCTAAACCCATGGTGGCTTTACAATATTGGAGTTTCTAGTTCGATTTGAAATCTTTTGGAGGATAATAATCACTATCTTTTCGAGACAAGTATTTATCTCTTAGGTAATGTGATTATTTATATGGAAAGGGATCGTTTATATAGTTGGTGAAAAAAAATATTCATATTATTTATACACTTTTGAAAATTGTATTTATAAACCATTTTTTAAAATTGATGAAATTTTATTATTATGTTTTAATAATATATGTTGTATTAATATTAATAAAAATTTCAATGAATAATGTGAAAGAGACATTTTAAGTCTATTATAATTAAGTAATTAGTGTTAACGATTAAGGGCTGCAATTTAAATATTTAGGTGTAAGATATAAGGTTGACATAAATATTAGTTTAGGATGTCAGAGTTTTATTTTATGGGTTAAGTGTTAGATTTGAGGGGTTGAAAGTAAGGGTTAAGGGTAATTATGTAAAGTTTGAAATTAGTTGAGGATAAAGGTTTAGTAACAGTGTAAGGGTTTAATAACTAAGCTTTTTAATTATGCATAAAATTTTCCAAGGATAAGTAATAATCATATTAGAAATTGTTTTATTGTAGTTTTTTTATTTATATTTTTGTTATTTCTAATAAGAATAAATAATAGATAAAAATGTATTTCTTATTTTTTAGAGTGTGGTAATTAATCATTTTATGGTGTTTGCGGAAGTTTAGAGTGTTGGAAATACTGAGAGGGGGAGTGAATCAATATTTCTTTTACAATTGTTATTTTATATTAGTTAAGATCACTCAGTAAAGCTATAACACAATATAGAAAATCCTTTAAACCTTGCAATTGCTAATGAGAGCAAACTAATCACAAAAGACACAAGATTTCTCTACCAAAAAATTGCAAAAAGAAAACAATGAATATAAACACAATCACACATAGAACACAAAATTTGTCTAGGGAACCCAACTAGGAAAAACCCCTCTTGTATTAAATCAACTGAGCAATTTGATCTATTACATAGAATATGCTTCAAACCTGAAGCTCCCTGCAATATTGATCAACTCTCTCTCAAGGCTTGCCCAACACTTAGGCAAATAAGTCTTGCTTGGAGATCCTATTTCCTAGTGAAATTCTGCCCCTAAAAAAAGGAATTTCTCCTATTTCCTTGCACAATTACCAAGAAAATTTCTCTAGTTGCTTCTCAAGCTCTAGACACAAAAACCTATGTACCATAATAAATACAATTTTTGCCTTCACTCAATCTCAATAGGCAATTCGAATTGCATGACCTACTAGGGCTACTTTTAGCAGTTGTTGTAGTTAACTGAGAGTAAGTTGAGTTAACAAAAAGTTAAACTAGTCAACCAAACTCAAATCTATCTCTATTCTAGAACTAGAGATTAGTTAACTGACAAACACTAGAGTCAACTCCACTGGTTAACTAATTTTAGCCATCAACTAGTCCACTACTCACTAAAGGCCATCAAACTCGAATTAAGTAACAATAACTTAGTGAGAGGCCACATTACACGTGTTAATTAAAATCTAGCTCAAGCGTCTATGAGATTGAATTCAAATTGACATCTTTGACTAAGGCACAAGTCAAAGAAGCCATTCCTTGCTACTATTTCAAGGCTCCCTCTTAGCGAGGAAGGGATTCTTTGAAGAACCTCATCCACCTAGATCTATCTTCAACTCTACCAAGTTCTGTGTTGTTGCAGCTGCTCCCTCTGAAATAGAAAGAGCCATGTACCATGTGTATCTGAGTGTCTGCTTCATGGTGTTGGGAGACTCAACTCTCTTCTGAGCTCCCTTAACCTCATCCTCTACATACTTGGTTCGAAATTTCCCTATATTGGATTAGAAGTCTCTCACTGAGTGGTTTCCTTCACTCACCTTGGGCTATGGTCCTCCTCATCATCCTGTTGGTAAGCCCAATTTCCAACTAGCTTAGACTAAAAATGAGATACTGGCTAAGGCTCCATCTTGAGAGCTCTATCCTTCTCTCTCTCAACCACCACATCTCTACTCTGAGAACTCTCTGCCTTGCTACTCAAGGCTACACATGCATCAACCTCCAATTTGTAGAGGCTCTCAATCCTGACCCCAATCTACTTGACTTGTCCTGAAGCAGAATGCTTGAGGTAGGCCTTCCCTTTGCTGAATACTACATCATACCCTTTGTCTTCAATGGTTTCTACTAAGATAAGGTTTTTCTTCAATCCTGGAACATACATCACATTCTTGAGATGGAGAAGGGAATGAGACTCCCTCTTAAATTTCACTTTATCAACTCCTTTGGTCAAGTATCGCCCATCATCTACAAGCTCAATATGGAATTGCATGTTTCTCTCCTCCTGTTGAAGAATTATTTATCCATTGTCATGTGGAATGAAAACCATAAGTCAATGTACCACACATTACATCGTATTGAGCTTACCATGCAAGCTATCAAGGAGAAATACAATTTGAACTAAGAAGAGAGTGCTTCTCCTCCTGTTATTGCTGCAACATGTGATTTGGAGATAAAAAATTTTCTCAAAATTAAAAGTTTTCGGATCAGTGTGGAACCTGAACTACTAAGTAATGCTCGTCATCCTAAATCTAGCACAATTCGTTTCACGCGAAACGAACATTATATGCTCCTGGAAATGAGTTTTGTTTGTTTTTAAAAACAAGTGAATTTTTGCAAAAAAATGACAGTCCAGTCAGAAATCCGTACTGCTGACGTGGTGCTAATTGGGCATGCCTACATGGTAGGGTGACTGTGCATTGAATATTTTCCTTTGATGAATTAGGCGATCCCAAGTGGCACGATTTCATTGGTGCAGTGTGGCAGAATTTTATTGGTCAAGTTCTTGGTGATGTGGACCAACCAGAGGCTACCACATGTTCCAACCAGAGGTTGCCATGTGGCACCTCGATGGCCACTAAAATTTTGGGTTAGGTCAAATTGGCATCTCTGTCGAGATCGAAAACCACACCTCTGTTATACAAAACGAACCCTACACCACTATACCATTATTGTTTCTTCTTTAAAGTTGGCGAGAAAGCATTTAAAATGTTATAGTGTTGGCGCATTGGGGAGGGGCTCAGGCGAATACCACCACCATACCCCTTGGCATTAACGATAACCACTGCATTGTTTGCATGTGATTGCACTACCTACAAACTTATATAACTGTGCCCCGCTAACCATAACTACCTGTTATCTCAAAATCAGGCCCTGGAAGGCTGCAGACCAGGAAGACTTCAAGTAACTGTTTCAAACCAATCTTTTGACTAAGGCTTAGCCTCCTTAGCCTGAGAGGGCTCTCTCAAAGGGTTATTGATTTTGACTATTAATAAGATGGCTAACTCTTGTGGAATAACATTAACAAATATGAAGGCTGGACAAACATTAAACTAGTTTCCATTGGGCCTATGGAGTCAATAAAACCTCAGCAAATAATGATACAGCCTTTACATAGAAGTCAGGGCATGTGGCATTTAAATGTTCAAAACACAACTCTTATAAAACCACAGTTCATGAATGTGTACAGGAAATCAGAGCAGCAGAAGTGAATTCTGAGTGATTACACATCTATGCAACTGTAAAATAAATCAAGGATAAAGTAAAACCACACATCTTGAACATATAAACACTTTATGAATCCTGAGAAGAAAAGCAGTTCTATTATATTACTGAACTCTGTCTTTCTACATAAGCCAAAACAGTACTTTGTTTATCAAATTTCCAACCCCCATTACATCGCTGTCTCAGCTATATATAGAATCCTTATTCTAACTAATTCGAACTTCCTCCTCCAGCATGAGGGGAATTCGATAACTGCCTCTAATGACACCTATCAGCTATTTAACTAACTATTAAATACAATAAAGTGCTGACTGGAGTTTTAAAGAGTTCTAAATTAACTATGACTCTAACTCTATCTTCCATGCATAATGACTTCTCCTTGTTCTTTGACACCTGGTCCCCTTTTTGATGTGGCTGAGCTGGATGTTTAATACTCCATTTCGACCTTGAACGCTAAATCCTTTAACTGCTCAGTAGTGTTGGGAGATGTCCCTTGTTTCTCGGTTCCAGTTTTCCTCAAATTTCTCCAATGTCCAGCAGCATGTCTTCTAGCCTTTAATGACCCAAAATATGGAACACTGCCACGTTTTTGATGTGTTGTAGGCTGCATCAATGAGCAGGTGTACATGAAAAAGTTCCTTGTATGCAAATCATTAAATACCCTTTGAACGGTGATAAAGGGACTTTATGACAAAAATCCAAAATTGGATTTGAATATTCAAGCGTTTAAAGCATCCACCTGTCTTGATCTGATTGGCTATTGTTGCTCCAGCTGATGTCTTGCATACCCTTTTGGCGTTTCCCTTTCAAAATTCTCGCTCATAATACTAAACTGTCTGTCTGTGTTAAAATCATCACCTACAGCAGTTTCGTAGCGCGCTACGAAACTGCTGTGTATTTTCAAAAACACAGTCTTCAGTAAAGGTCTCAATGTTCTCTGTGGATTTTCGTTCATTTTGCAGGTGTCTCTGATCTTTTACCAAAAAGTGTTTTTGGAGTTAAAGGAGAGTAACTCATGCTGCAAATTTGATATGAATTATTTCCACTTGTACAGAACAGTGGACTATTCATATTTTGCTCAACAAGAATCCCGCCTGTTTGCACATTCTCAAAACTCGATTGAATGCTCGCCTTGTGTATTTCATCTTTGCCACTTCGTCCAATGTCAGATTGATGATTACCTACAACACCAATATCCACACTACAACCATTTTTAACTTCTGTATAGTTTGTATCTTCAAAAGCATACAATAACTGTTTCTCCTTGGATTTTCCAGGCACTGTACTTTTTGCTTTTAAACAATATGGTGGGGATACAATAATTGGTTTTTTGCTTGACGGCAAAGAAACTCCATCTTCAGGAAAGGAAATCTGAAAATCTGCACTGGAGGTATTCTTCAATGAATTCTCCTTTTCATCTAATGAACCATGTGACAGAAAACTGTCATGGTCTATTGCACTGGCCTCCTCCTTGTCATGTTGCCCACCCTGCACAGGAGTTGAAGACTCTCGTCGCCGTTTCCTTAATATGGAAGGTGTATTTCTGAAGCTCTTGGCTGCACTCTTTGAGAAAGATTCTGGGCTTTTGTCATAAGAACCCCATATAGAGTAAGGAGTAGAACAGTTACCTGATGAGATTATCATTTGCCGAACACCAAGAGTTTCGATTCCCCACGACAGAGGAGTAACATCAAGAAGAAGTAACTCTTTCACATCACCACGAAGTATACCATCCTGAATGGCAGCACCCATGGCAACGGCCTCATCGGGGTTCACACCTTTACCACGGCATTTCCATAATGCAAAAACAGCAACCATCTTATTCAAGCTTACTCTGTCCAAATCACTAATAATCTCTTCACACTTGATAATGTGACGCATAAAGTTATCAGCGTATAGCTTTGAAGACTTTGATTCAACAATATGAACAATATGTTGGCAAACGTGTTCCAAATAATGACTGCAGAAGCGTATTGAGCCCAGCAACAAATAACAATGTCTGTATTACTCGCACCTTGTCATGATCATTTCCTCCCATCGCTGGAACAAGAAAAGTTGGAACCATGACTGTAGTTCCCAACATCAAAATGTAGTGTTGAAAACCCAAAATAATTGTCTTCGGCCAAGGGGGTTAGAGTCTATGCAGTATTCCAGGCCTGGCAGTTGTTCCATTGGTGGATGAGTGATGTCCTCGGGCTTGGGTGCGACCATTTCGCTTCCTTGATGTTTCCTCGCCTTCTTCAAAGCAAACTAAGGGTAAAACGACCTCAATTCTAAGAAGCCCAACACTGTCCAAGGGATATAATCAACCAAAATTCCAGAGACCCAAGTCCAAAAGCTTCCAAGTACCAACTTCAGATCCAGGAATGCAATGTATGCCTTATCCAGTCTTCAAAAGAAGCCACACCTAGATCAAAAACCGATATGAAGCTTAGAGATCTAGATCAAAAGGCGGCCTAAAAGGACCTAAAGTAGACACACCCAAATCGACAAATGCTGCAAAAATGCAACTTCTTCAGCTTTTTCTTCAACCCAATTGATAGACCGCCCAAGCCGAGAAAAGAGATGCTGAACTACGAAAACCCAGCTTCTGGAAAGCCGCCAAAACTGCCTCCAACTTCTGTCTATTAAATGAAAACCCAAAAAAGCCAAACCTTTCTTTGCATTCCGCATGTAAAAATCAGATGATATGCCCGCCCATCAACATCCTCATCAATATAAAAGTCAACATCCGCATTTGATATAATTCTTCCATCATGATCAATTGCATGAGTCTTATGCTTGTATGTCATAAGAGTTGTCCTTAAGGTAGACTCATCAACGTCCATAAAATTCGCGAGCTTTTCCATTGAGATGGATGTATACGACTTCAAGAAGCTCCATAGACCTGACAAAAGCTGTTGTTGTCTTACTTCTGATAAGAACAGTTTCAACTGAAGCCTATATGCATCCTGGTTATAATTTACAAGAGCTTCATCATAGTTTGGTACTGAAGGAGTAATAAATTTAGGACAAGCATATGAAAAAAAATTCGTCATACGCAGCTTCATCACTTCTCTGCATATTTCTCATGCTTCATCACAAAACCTCGCCCAGTGGCCCTATACTTTGCACCACCATGCAAAATTGTCCTGCCAAAATAATGAGTCTTTGTACCCAGAGAGAATGTGAAAAAGACAGAGGCAAGTTGCAGCTGCATGACAACAAAATCACTTAATGCGGACTGGAAGCCTCGTTCCAAGCCAACCTCCATAACCATTGGCAAGGCCATTAGTAGATCTATCTGAACCAGAGACTGCGATGCAAGAACTGGCTCAAGAGAAATTTTTTTTATATATCTGCTTGATTAACCAGTGACTTTTCTAATCCACTCAGTACCAAATACAGCCGTCCATAAAGAAAGATAGACAAAGTGTATAGGCTGACAACTGTTGATGGATTTTGATGGATATGAAAGTTGTGAAATAATGGCTATGGATTCGAACAAATCCCCAATTTCGTAGCGCAGCCAGTGCAAAATATGAATTATGCGCTACGAAATCACTTAAAGCATGTTGCGCAGCGAAACTGCTGAAAAGGGTTTATGTGCTTTACCATCAGACAAATGTAAGACATTTGGCATTGAAATTTTGTCAGTGATAACACTACCTTTAAACCATCACCACCTACAAACCGTTTCATGTGACCTCAACGCATCTGATCGCCCGCGCCAACTGTTCCCCCGGGACTTAACTGAAACCTCCAAGATCATCGCACCATGTGACATGTTCTGTTGATTGTTGTGCAAACCATGACTGCCAGGTTAACCTTAACCACCCAAACCTAACCACCTCCACGTGTCCCGTTAGGTAGTTAGCCAAAACCACCAAGAAGACTGTCGAGCGGAGGATTTAAGGGGCCGGCCATGGGGGACCAGCCATAGAACGTGTGGTGGCCATAATTTTAAAAAATAAGGCGTTCTTAGGCATTTAAACGCTCTGACAATTTCGCCCAGAGTTTGACAGAATTGGTGCTTTGTTAGTGGATTTTGGAGCGAAATTGTAGGATCAGAGCCAGATTTGGGGGGATTTGTAGAGAACATAGTGCAAGAGCTAGGGAAGCTCATATCTTCTTCATTTTTTGGTCCTTTTAGGAGCAGGAAGAAGCTAGACAAGAATTTTTAGGTCTTCTGAAGCCAATGGAACAGGCTTCAGAGCCATTGGATCATTTCTGAAGAGACGCTTTGAAGGTTTAAGGATATGGGTGCTAGGATCAAAAAAGGGGTTGAATAAGTTTTTGAAGGCTTTTGAGAATGGAGAGGACCTTGTAGGGGTTTTCCAGCCCTCATATGTTTTCTGCAGTAGCTGAGACATCTATGGTGTAGCTCATGTTTCTCTTTTCTCATTATGTTTTTGAGGAAATTTCTCTTTTAGTACTTCAAGTGAATTGTTGTACTTGTTATGCTCATTGTCAGATGGAGTATGGGGTCTTGATTTGAGAACCCTTTTATTGTTGATTATTTCATGACTAATAGTAGTTTGTCATGTTTTTAGAGTGAGAGTTCTTTGCAGAAGAATGTTTCCTTGAAGGGAAAACTAGCCACTCTTTTGGTCAACACACTTTATGTACTCTTTATCGTTGAAGTATTTTGAGCATAATGAGATTGGGTCAAGCCATTGGAAGCTGGACCAAGGAGACATAGCCCAAGAGGGGTGAACTCCTTTATCAATTGTTGAGTTTATTATTGTTATGTTGTTATTCAGTGTTTTTTTTTTTTTTTTTT
The DNA here is from genome assembly GCA_031772625.1 of Pinus tabuliformis. Lineage (NCBI taxonomy): Eukaryota > Viridiplantae > Streptophyta > Pinopsida > Pinales > Pinaceae > Pinus > Pinus tabuliformis. The sequence continues at coordinate 1,594,254,761 of CM062820.1, read as the reverse complement.
TTTTTTTTTTTTTTTTTTTTTTTTTAATTCATGTTTTAAGCTCATTAATTACATATAAATACATAAAAACTCATGTAAAACTTGCAATTTACCTCATAATCCTCAAGCACTTTGTTTACTATTCTGAATTGGAATTTAGCACAGAAAATGCTAACTTTCTCATTCAGAACAACATGTTTGATGGATTTATTAATTGTTGAGTGTATTACTGTTATGCTGTTGTTCATTGTTTTTTTTGTAATTCATGTTTTAAGCTCATGAATTACATATAAAGACATAAAACTCATGTAAAACTTGCAATTTACCTAATAATCCTCAAGCACTTGGTTTACTATTTTGAATTGGAATTTATCACAACAAATACTAACTTTCCCATTCAGATCAAGTTGGTATCAGAGCAATAGGTTTTCTTTGTTCAAGGAGGATTTATTTGTTTGCAAGTGAATGTGAAGATTAGAAGTTTAAAACTCAAAAGAGGAGAAGGGTTAGACAGGAGAGCAAACTTACCACAATCTCCACCACCAGTTCTACCTCAAATTGTAGTTGAAGCTTCAGTAAGCACGGGCATGATTTCAAAGCATGATAGTCTCCAAGATTTAGAGGACATTATTGTATTTCTCCAACAAGAGAACATGGAGCTCAAAATACTATTTGAAGCTGCTGAGGAAGAGAGGCAAAAGATGTGCCTCATGTTGCAGAATGTTGTGAAGGAACAAACTGATGAATGTTGTTCTACCAAAGAAGCAAAGAGTCCCTCCAATACTAAGCAATCTTATGGACATGGCAAGAATGAAACCTACAGATCTTGCAAAACGGAGGATGCCTCCTATGTACCAGGGACACAAGGAGGTTTCCTTGAAGCATCCTCCACCGCTTCATCTAGAGTAGAAAAGGAGGAGGAATTGTTGGATGAGTACCCACAAGAGGCTAGTGTAGAAAGTCCCTTAGAGAAGGAAGATCACCAGATGTGTACCTTTTGTCCACATGATGTTGAGGCCGAGGTTCTATCAGTGCCAAAGTCCAAGGAGATGAAAGAAGAAAGACCAAGAGTCCAAGAAGACACCTCAAGAATTAGGAAAGAGTTTAAGAGCATCTTTGTCCCTCAGTCGAAAGATGAGGAAAATGGTAAGAATTTACATGTAGTTTCTTTACACAAAAATGTTGATTTAAGCTCTTTTACATCTTTTAAGAAGCATAGCAAAGGCATAGGAGCAATGCTCTTGTCTAAGATGGGTTACAAGGGAGGAGGCCTTGGAGTGAACAATTACAGCATTATCCATCCAATTGAGGCAAAGGAGAGACCTCGATATGAAGGTTTGCGCTATGTTGAAAAGGAAGAATGGTATTCCAGTGATAGCTCTTGGGTATCTTGTTCTTTTTGTAATACGAGAGGACATGAGGAGGAAAATTATTGGGATTTACATTTGGAATTGGTACCATATTGGTTTCTAAAGCAAAAGGAGGACATGAAATGCAAGACTTCTCCAAAGAGAGATGAGCAAGTTGAAGAAGAGACTAAGATAAGTTCTTCTCGCCATTCAAGTTCTCCTTGTCGGGCTCATAAGCCAAAGGAAAACCATAAGAGGTATAAGTGTCTTGATTATTCAAAGACTTTTGACGATTACAAACAACATTATGATTTGAATAACATGTTGTGGAATGTTTCTCCGTGCAATATTTTTCATGCACTTAACCATTGTGTAGCTAAGTGCCACAAAATGAATGCATTAGTCAAGAAGATGAATATGTCAATTGGAATTGAGGCCAAGAAGGGAAATTCTCATCCAAGTTTAAAGAAATTTGTGCCAAGAAAATCTCACAAAAACTTTTTCACTCATTGCAACATAAGTGGGCATTGGATTGAAAAGCGTTGGAAGTTGCATCCACATCTTCATCCAAAGAAGGACAAACAGGTAATGGAATCACCTGAGAAGGAGAAGGTAGAGGAATGTGCAAGGCACGCCATAACCATTCCAGAAGGAAGTGAAGTGTAGAAATAAAATTCCCTAGCATGGTTGGGTAAGAAATGGTTGGACTATTTGTCTAATTAAATACTACATTTATTTTGTATTTCACTTGTTGCATGTCCCCATAGTTGGGCATTTTATAAAAATGATGTTTGCGAATAAATCACTTATATGCAACAATGATTTCTTTGGCATTGTTATGTTATTTTGACTTGATGATGAGTCAATTTGTATGGGAATTTGGGATTTAAATTTATTCCTTATTGTGAGATGCATTTCCATTTGTGGACATTTCAGTAAGAATCCTAAACTTTGGGATGAGTAGTTGCAGCACATTTAGTATGTTACAAATGTGTTAAGCACTCATTTATACAAGTATTTCCATGTGAAGCTTGTTTGGTTTATTTGCCAAAGTCTTTTTGGATTTTATCCTTGGTAAAGATTTTGCAGAAGATCGCCATTAGATTTCAATGTTGGGAAGGATGTTGCTATTGATGGCCATAGCGACATAGACAAAGCCAAGAACTTCATTGAGAAAATCCAATTAGTACATCAAACAGTTCAAGATTAGCTTGAAAATTTCCAAGGCCAAATGGATTGATTGGAAAGGTGAGGGAACTATACCCTTAACTGCTGAACAACTAAAAGTGATCTCTTGGGGTCCAAAAGCTCCCAGTGGGGAGGATTGATTTGGAGCTCAAAAATTTGCTCAAAATTCATAGTTGTTGGATCAGTGTGGAACTTGAATAACCACGTAGTTCTCGTCACCTTGAATTGGATGCAACTTGTTTCACGCGAAACGGACATCGTATGCTCCCGAAAACGATTTCTGTTCGTTTTTTAAAACATGTGAATTTTTGCAAAAAAAATGACAGTCCAGTCGGCAATCCATACTTCTGACGTGGTGCTGACTAGGAATTCCTACATGGTAGGGTGACTGTGCATTGATTATTTTCCTCCGACGATTAGGTGGTCCCAAGTGGCATGATTTCATTGGTGTAGCGTGGAAAATTTTTGTTGGTCAAGTTCTTGGTGATGTAGACCAACCAGAGGCTGCCATGTGGCCCAGCTACAGGCTTCCACATGGCACCTCAGTGGCCACTAAAATTTTGGGTTAGGTCAAATTAGCATCTACACTGGGATCGAACACCGCACCTTTGTTATACAAACCAAACCCCACACCACTATACCATTGTTGTTTCTTGTTTAACGTTGGCGAGGAAAAATTTAAAATGTTATAAGTGTTGGCGCATTGGGTACGAGGTCGAGCTAGGGCATAGCCCTTGGCCACCCTAGCTCCATGAGACCATGGGTGGGTGGCCAGGGGTTAGACCCTAGCCCGACCCACGTGGCCACCACCATACCCCTTGGCATTAATGATAACCACCGCACTATTTGCATGTGATCAAACTACTCGCAACTTATATAATCCTACCTGGCTAACCATAACCGCCTTTAAATCGTCATTTCTGCCTACAAACCGTTTCATGTGACCTCAACGTGTCTGACCGCCCATGCTAACTGTTCCATCGGGACTTGACCGAAACCGCCAAGCTTAATGAGCCATGTGACATTTTTCGCTAACCGTTGCAACAACCGTGACCGCTAGGCTAACCTTAAGTGCCAAAACCTAACTGCCTTCATGTGTCCAGTTAGGTGGTTAGTCAAAACCGCCAAGAAGACTGCCGAGCGGAGGAGTTAAGGGGTTAGCCACGGGGGCCATTCCCAAGACGTGTGGTGGGCATGTGGCAATAATTTTCAAAAATAAGGTGTTATTGGGCATTTAATGCTTTGACAATTTTGACCGGAGTTTGGTCGAATTGGCACTCCATTAGCGGATTTTGGGACGAAACTGTAGGATCGTTGTTGGATTTGGGGGAATTTGTAGAGCGAATAGTGCAAGATCTAGGGAAGCTCATATCTTCTTTAGTTTTTGGTCTTTTCAAGAGCAGGAAGAGGCTAGACATGCATTTTTGGGTCTTCTGAAGCCAATGGAATAGGTTTCAAAGCCATTGGAGCACTTCTGAAGAGACTTTTTGTAGTTTTAAGTCTATGGGTGCTAGGATCAACCAGGGGGTTGAATCAGTTTTTGAAGGCTTTTGAGAATGGAGAGGACCTTGTAGGGGTTTTCCAACCTTCATATGTTTTCTACAGCAGCTGAGACATCTATGGTGTAGCTCATGTTTCTCTTTTCTCATTATGTCTTTGAGGAAATTTCTCTTTTAGTACTTCAAGTGAATTGTTGTACTTGTTATGCTCATTGTCAGATGGAGTATGGGGTCTTGATTTGAGAACCCTTTTCTTGCTGATTGTTTCATGACTAATTGTAGGTTGTCATGTTTTTAGAGTGAGAGTTCTTTGTAGAAGAATGTTTCCTTGAAGGGGAAACTAGCCACTCTTTTGGTCAACACACTTTATGTACTCTTTATCACTGAAGTATTTTGAGCATAATGAGATTAGGTCAAGCCATTGGAAGCTGGACCAAGGAGACATAGCCCAAGAGGGGTGAACTCCTTTATCAATTGTTGAGTTTATTATTGTTATGTTGTTATTCGGTGGTTTTTTTTTTTTAAATTCATGTTTTAAGCTCATTAATTACATATAAATACATAAAAACTCATGTAAAACTTGCAATTTACCTCATAATCCTCAAGCACTTTGTTTACTATCCTGAATTGGAATTTAGCACAGAAAATGCTAACTTTCTCATTCAAAACAACGTGTTTGATGGATTTCTTGTTTGGACATTTTGTACCATAATGTCCAAACTCATGAAAATGAAAACACTTGATCTTGTTAAGATCCTTCTTTTCCTTGCCTCCATTCTAACTAGAATTAGGTTTTCCTTGGGACTTCTCACCCTTGGCTTTCTTCCCTTTTCTGGCTAGAGAAAAGTTATCATCATCATTGGTCCCAGATGTGAATCCATCCCTTGTGTTCCTCCTCATCTCTTCCTACACAATATCTAACTACAGTCTCTCCCAATTAGGAATCTTATCTCTATCGTTCATTGCATCCTAGAAGCTATGCCAAGATTTGTGAAGCTTAAGAAGAGAAAGGCTCACAAGATCTAGTAGTGGAACTATATCTCCAACACCTCCAAGTTCATCCCTCACTTGAGAAAACCTGGATATTTATGTAACAATGGGCTCATCCTTTCCCATTCAAATGTTCCTCAATTTGTTCTTCAAAGAAAGTTTTTTGGCATCACTACTACTTTCAAATAGATCAGTATGGGCATTCCACATTTGGAATGGAGTTTCCTTACCATGCAAATTTGGAACAATATGGTCTCTAATTCCTTCTAGGATCATCCTCCTAGATTTGGAAATACCCTTCCTCATTGAGTTAACTTCTTAGCATCTAATATAGGAGGTTTACGAATATTAGTCGTGATGTTTTCCAAAACTCCATTATCATCTAACACAACCTCCATCTTGTCTTTCCATGCACAAAAATTTGAAGCCCCTTTTAGGGCACGCTCTATCTTCAAACCATAGATTAACATGATTCCTGCACTTGTAGAATTTCTGCACCAACTAATCTCCTCTTCAGTGTGTTTTGAATATGATAAAGGAACTTTGTCTCTATATTGTTTTCAGATTTGATGCCATGTAGAAAATCCTTGAAACCTTGCAACTGCTAGTAAGAGAAAAATGATCACAAAAGCCACAAGATATCTCCACCAAAAATTTGCGGAAAGAAAAAATGAATAGAAACACAATCACACATAGAACACAAAATTTATGTCAAGAACCCAACTAGGGAAAAACCCTCTTACTTGTATTAAATAAACTGAGAAATATGGTCTATTACATAGAATCTTCTTCAAGCCTGAAGCTCCCTACAATATTGATCAACTCTCTCTCAAGGCTTGCCCAACACTTAGGAAAAAAAGGCCTGCTAGGAGCTCCAATTTACTAGAGAAATTATGCACTTAAAATAGGAATTTATCATATTTCCTTACACAATTCCCAAAATAATTGCTAATCTTTCTTCTCAATATCTACACACAAAATCATGTGTCCCATAATAAATCTAATTTGTGCCTTCATTCAATCTCAATAGGCAATTTGAATTGCATGACATACTAGGGTTAATTTTAGCAGTTGCTTCAGTTAATTGAGAGTAAGTTGAGTTAATAGAAAGTCAAACTACTATCTAAAGTCAAATCTATCTCTATTCTAGAACTAGAGATCAATTAACTAATAGACACTAGAGTTAACTCCACTAGATAGATAATTTTAGCCATAAACTTGTCCACAAACTCACTGAAAGCCATCAAACTCGAATTAACTGGAAATAACTCACTGATATGCCACATCACACATATTAACTAAAATCTAAATCAAGCATCTATGATATTGAATTTGAATTGGAATCTTTGACTAAGGAACAAGTCAAAGAAGCCAGTCTTTGCTATAATTTCAACACATAAAATGTACTACAAAATAATATTTTTATTAACAAGAATAACGAGGAATCCAATCCTCTTTTACAATAATAATCTATACAACTACACTTATAATTCCCTCAAGGTTCCAACCCTAGACGAAGACTCTAATCTTTGATGTCAAACTAGGCTCCACATTGCACTACCCCAAGCTCCAACTTGGTCTTCTTAAGGACTCCAATCCTCTCAATAATTCATGCTCCAAACTATTTTTCCATAAGGCTCCAACCTTGTGTGAGTACTGCATTCCTCTAGGGATCCAACCCTTTGTTTCAATTCTTCAAAATGGTTATAGTACTTCTTTAGGAATTCCAATGTCTTCTTCAATAAGTCTTGAAAAAAACTCCAATATATGCTTCAACAAATTCTACAAAATTCTCTAGTGTCTTAATCCATCAAGGTCATTTTCAACAATGATTTAATCTTGTGTCTCTAAGACTCTTCATATATGCATAAAAATCCTCTTCAAAGCTACTCCATTAGGGATTCAATAATGTTGGTTCCTCATAGATGACTGCTTCAAGATTGCCTTTGATGGTACTACAACACAACTACTACAAAGGTGTAGAATAAGTCTTCTCCAAACAAGTGTTCAAGATATTTTTCAAATGTATTGTTAAGGATACTCCAAAATGCTCTGAATGCTACTCCAAAAGGACTCTCTCAAGGCTGCTGCAAACTCTCCTTCAAGGATTCATCAATATTTCTCCACAAGATGCTTCAAGTATCAACCTTAAAGATGCCTCACTTCAATGCTTTTAAGCAGCCTGAAACAAACTTCAAAGTCCTCTTGTTTTCAACTTCTAAAATGTATCCACTTGTACATAGAACAAGCAGTGATAGGTCTTCAAAGCATTTAAAAATTGTCTCCAAAGCAAATTATCAAACAATACCTACAATTTTATCACTAGGTTGCTCCAAATTAATGATGCCCAAAATTCTGCTCTAAAATTATTCCAAAACTACTAATGAAGTTTCACAGTGACAAGACTCAAGGTGCCATAGGTGAAAACTGTTATAATCTACCCATCAATCTGAGCTCCGCAAAAGTATGAAACTTTGTGGCAGATAGCTAAACCTAACCATGGGTCTAAGCTCTTTGTTTATAGGTCTGAAGTTCCTTTAGGTTATAGAGACCAAGGACATTATCCTTCCATAGGCGAAGACTGTTAAAAGACTACCCATAGATCATGAGGTTAGATCCTTTAAAATCCGAGGTCTATCCTTACCAAGAATATAGAGAGTGTAATAACAAACACAGAAGTTCTCCACAAAAAATTACACAAAAGTATATAACACTAAATTTAGGTTGAATTTTTCTTTGCGCAGGTGTATAACTTCAATATTTAAACACTAAAGATGTCAAGAAACAAAACAAATTTATCCAACAAAATTCTCCAAGATTCGATATCCTTAATCTCTCTTGCTCATTTTATTTTTTGTCTTCACTTCAATTCTGAATCCTTTCTCTTTTTGCTTGACCAAGTTACCTACCAGAACAATGAGTTCAATTTGGTATTTATACTTGTTTGAGTATGTTGTGAAGAGACACATCGTTTGGAAGATGAGCCAGCATAACCACTTAGCCGACTTGTGCTCAAGTATATATTTATTTAAATTAATATCAAGAATTTATAAGGTTTGTAAGAAAGAAGATAGAATCTAGAAGTCCACAAATATTTCTTCTCTTAAGCTTCACATATATTTTCTACTTCTATGACTTGTTCCTCACAACTCACTAATAAGAATTTGCTTCTTTAATCTTCAATTTTCTCTTCAAGTTTGTTCACCTACTCAATATCTAAGAAAATTAGTACTATTTTTATTGTTATTTCTTCTGTTATTCTCAAGATCTATTGGAGGATACTAAGACAAATTTGATTCTATAGGATACTCATCCATTTATACTTCATATTATTTGCCACATTTTACCTCATCTAGACTGCCCAAATTATCATCCCACCCAACTGAATGAATTTGTAACACACTCCTCCCACATTTACCCAAGCAACTGACCAGTTGGGGTAAGCGTGCGATGAGAGGCCATTATTATATGATTCAAAATCCTAAGTCACATTAAGGAAATGGAACCGATGTAAACACACCATACAAACATCCCACATCATCAAAAAAACCCTCAGAGGACAATTCAACCACTCAGACAACTTGTCCCTCGGTCCCACTGCTATTTTAGATCTCTTAGGCCATAATCACTCTCATGCTATGGGAAAGGGAGTGGCCAAAAACCTAAAGTTGCTCTCACAGGCTTGCTTGCCAATGACTGTGGACTAGAATTTCCAGTGTTGTGCCAACGACCCCAGGATTTAAGCCACTTTTTCAAGCTTAGAGCCCAGGTCACTACCTAGAATTGATCCATCTCTTCAAATCAATAAGATAACATGGAAATGATATTACTAAAGAAAATACTTGTTCAAGACCTTGACTAGACCCCTACTAGCCATGACAGGCATTTCTTCAAACATATTTCAAATGTGTAATCTACAGGTGTAATTCACAATTCTAAGCATAGGGGTCTCATACTTAGTTGAGAATCTCTAAGAACCGTTGATGCCTCAATGCATCAACTTCCATTCCATCCATTAGGTCATAGATACATTGACCATTCAATTATAAGTAAAAACATGATGATATCCACACATGGTTGTTGCCATAACCAACATAATAGTAGTAGAAAACACTCATGAAGGTACAGTCATATAGACCATTTATAATCCATCTAAATGCTCATAGAAATAAAAGGAGAAATAACCATTCATTAATGATGCAAAATCCAAACCTGGGATGGGACTTCCATGTTCCACCCAACTGTAGAGTGGTTGAGCCAAATCTCTCTTCATCCATTCACCCCTGTGCCATATTCCAAGCATTAATGTGGGATCTCATAGAACACATCAATCAAAACTCATCTAGGGCTTCACAAACCATCATCATATTGGTCTCCATCCAAGCCTTTCATGGCTTCTAGAGCGTTTGTTCCAGCCAAGGATTCTACGACTAATAACACAACCCACAATTGTCGCCGGGCTTCCAGAGCATTTGTCCAACCAAGGCTTCCAGGACTAGTAACTCAACCCAAGTTGTTCCAGGGATTCTGTAGTGTTTGTCCAACTAGGGCTTCCAGGAGCTAATAACTCAACCCAAGCTAAGGAAATACGAGAACCAACTAAAAAAAAACAATGAAAATAAACCTCAATCACCATGGTTATCCAAGAAATCACAAGGCTAGGCAATCCACTGTCAATCCAGGCAATCTTCCATGCTAATGACAAATCACAACTAAGAAAATGCATGCATATGCCATGCATGCCAAAACTAGTGAAGGAAACATACATGCAACTCAGTACCTACAAGAAAATATGATGTAGTTGTTGATCCCAATGCCTCCTTGCGCTTTCCTACTTTTCCTTTGCATTCTTTCTCCAAGAATCCAAGTATTCCAGACCCTCCAAGAGTTCTCCAAGAAAACTCTGAGTGTCCAAGAGTATGAGAGAAAGAGAGCATAATGAGAGAGAGATCCAACATTGAACTGGAAAAAAGTTACCAATGGATCCTCAAAAGACTTTTTATGGATGAGGCCAATATTTTCTTCATTTTCCATTATTTTCCTTCATTTTCCTCCTCACATGCAACCTGTGACGTTTCACCTCCTTTTTCTCCTAATTTCCATTATTTTCATGAATAAATGTGCCAAAAATTCCATTTTGCCTTTCCAAAGCCTTAGCCATTGCCTTTGCCAATTTCCTTAACCATAAACAACCAAATGAACACCCCTTGGGATGTCTTACCCAACACTCAACTTGGAATAAGTGTCCCATAATTTGTGGTTATTGTTTTTTCACCTTTTATTACATGGAATTTTCACTAGGGTTGTTAGAGAACCCTCCCCCTTGGGGGACACTGTCCTCAGTGTTCAATCACTCACATATCTTAGCAACCTGCTAAAAGATGAAGTACTACTCATGGAGCTTTATAAGACAACTCGATGCATTATTTACAATGAAGATATTCTCAAGATAAAAGCATCATGAAAACATGAAAACATACCACATAGTGGAGCTTTATAACACAACTCATTACAATATTTAGAATGATCATCTTGGTGAGTGCCAACTCATATAACATCATAACATCATGATAACATAACCACATGATAGCATAATAACATGACACCCATACCGCATAGTGGATCTTTATAACATAGCTCGTTATGGTATTTACATCCATACACAGGTGTACCTATAGCAACATCATCAAAATATAGATACCAAAACATATACCAAAGCATATATCAAAACATATACTAAACACCATGTCTAATCATATATCAAAACATCATATAGCATATAATAAACCATCATAAAGCATATGTGAACCACCATAAAGCATATACTAAACCACGTAAAGCAAATATCAAACCACCATAAGAAAATACCAAACCACCATGTCAATCTGCTTTGCCTCAGTTGGAAAACAAGGAAGGATACATGGCCCACATTTGATCCGCCATATCCCAAATACCAAACCACCATGTCAAGATTCTTTTCCTCAACAAGAAAACAAGGAAGGATATATTGCCTGCATTTGATCCGCCACCTCCCATGTAGCTTCATCAGGCCCAAAGTTCTTCCATGACACTTTAACTTGCTCTATTGCTCGATTCTATAGCATGAGCACTTTTTTCTACAATATACACTGAGGCTCTGTTTGTAATTCTCCATCTGTTTCCACCTGCAATACAAAGCAATAAATTAGATGATTATTATCTTTAACATACTTCTTAAGCAATGAGACATGGAAAAAATCATGGAATTTCACTGTCGAAGGCAATGCAATTCGATAGGCTACTAACCCAATCCTCTCAATGATGCTGAAGGTTCCACAAAACCATGGTGCCAAGTTGGCACATGAGCTAATCCGCAAGGAGATCTTCTTCGGTTTGATGTGCAAGTAAATTTGTTCCCCAACCTAGAACTCCTTAAACAACTTGTTCATGTCTGCGTAGCTCTTTTGCCTATCATATGCTTCCTTGAGATTCTTCTTGATCACTTGCATCTCTTGTTCCATTTCTGCCAACATATTTGGTCCAATCAATACTCTGCTAACCAGATCACTCCAACTAATGGGAGTGTTACAACTCCTCCCATACAATGCTTCAAAAGGACTCATCCTCAATGACTCCTGATAACCATTGTTGTGTGAAAACTCTACCAAAGGGAGATAATCTTCCCACTTCCATTTCTGACACATCACATACGTCCTCAACATGTCCTCCAATATCCTATTGACCCTCTTTGTTTGTCCATCTATCTGTGGATGATAAGTTGTGTTGAAGGCCAACTCTGTTCCCAAACCTACAAATAACTTCTTCCAAAACTTAGAAGTGAACTTTGCAACCCTGTCTGATAGAATCTTCTTTGGAACATCATGTAGTCTAACCACATCTTTGATGAATACCTGTGCCACATCACTAGCTAAGAACATAGACTTCACTGGAATGAAGTGTGCAACCTTTATCAACCTCTCTACAATGAACATGATGGAATCATGATGCTTCACTGTCTTTGGCAACCCTGAGATAATTCCATGGAAATGACCTCCCATTTCCATTTAGGAATCACGATCCACTGTAGTAGTCCACCTAGATGTTTACACTCTTCTTTCACTCGCTAAAAATGAAAACATCTAGCCACAAACTCTGTTACAACCCTCTTCAAATTCGGCCAATAGTAATATCTCTTCACTGTTGTCAATGTCTTCTAGTAACGTGGGTTCCATGAATACAATTTTACATGAAACTCCCTCAAGATCACCTTCTTGAGATCACCATCATTTGACACATATATCCTGTCTAGGAACCTGGCCAATCCATTTATTGTAAGACAGTAGTCCAAGTCCCGTGCACCTGCACCTGTACTTGTAGCTATAGTTGTACCATCACCTGGGCCTATATCTGTACTTGTACCATCTCTTGTACTTGTATCTATACTTGTAGTTTGTTGCAATTTGTGCAAAATATCCATATATAGGACATCCTATTGTCCTTCCCACAAGATCCTGTCTTGTTAATCTATCCCATAAGATCTCATATCTGCTAAGTGATTCACCTGTAGCCACTTGCTAAGAGAATCTGCCACTTTGTTCTCCTTGGATTTGATGTATCTAATCTCAAATTCGAACTCGTTGATCATGGCCAACCACCTAGACTGCATACCATTTATATTTGGTTGGTCAAATAGATACCTCAACCCATAGTGGTCACTCATCAATTTGAACCTCCTGCCCAGAAGATATTGTCTCCACATATTCAGTGCATGTATGATTGTTGCCAGCTCAAGATCATGTGTGGGATAGTATTGTTCGTGCTCATTTAGTTTCCATTACTCATAGCATACTACAAGTCCATCCTACATAAAGACTCCACTAAGTCCTCTCTTGCATGCATTTGTGCACACAACAAACTCTTTGTCCAGGTTTACAGTCTTAAACACTGGTGTATGTGTTAACAACTATTTGAGTTGCTCAAAACTAGCCTCACATTCCTCTGTCCATTCAAACTTCTTACCCTTTCTTTATTAAGATTTGATAGGATAAAGAATCTGCGAGAAGTTACTGATGAACCTCCTATAGTAACCTTCCAAACCCATGAAGGATCTCACCTCATCCACATTCTTAGGAGCTACCCACTCCATGATGGCTCTTATCTTTTCTGGATCTACTTCAATGCCTTCCTTGGAGATGAAATGCCCCAAGTAATGTACCTTCGTATGAAAAAAATTGCTTTTGCTAAGCTTAGCATACAAATGATTCTCTCTCAACAACCTCAATACTGCTACTAAGTGCTCGGCATGCTCTTTTTCGTTTTTAGAATATACCAGTATATCATCAATGAACACAATAACAAACCTATCCAAATATGGATACAATGCATTATTCATCAAGCACATGAATGTAGCTGGAGCATTAATTAAGCCAAATGGGAATATAACAAACTCATAATGCCCATACCTCGTCCTGAATGCAGTCTTGTAAATGTCCTCTTCCTTGATGTGTACTTGATGGTATCCAGAACTCAGATCAATCTTTGAGAACACTGCTACCCCCTTTAGTTGATCGAACAAGTCATCAATCCTTGGAAAAGGGTACCTGTTCTTGATAGTCACTTTGTTCAACTTCCTATAATCAATGCATAATCTAAGAGTACCATATTTCTTCTTCACAAACAAGACTAGTTGATCTGAAAATCACTCATGAATGATCTCGGTTAATTAATGAAGGTATTACAGACTCATGTGCTGGGGTGTGTCTATGTTATTTTAGGCAACAAATTGATAAGATTTCGAAATACACAGACACTTGAAACAGTAAGAGAAACACAATAAGCAAATACAGAACACAACAAATTTAATAAGGAGTTCACCCAATCCTCCTGGGCTACGTCTCTTGGTCTAGCCTTTAGTGGTGGCCTTTTTTTTATTATGTCTTAAAGCAAAGATTTTACAATAAGGAGCTCAACTTAAGTCTCACTTAATAGATGATGATTAGTAGGGTGGTACTTGGATTCCCCAAGCCACTAGAGTACATGGAATCCCCCCCTTACTGGATCTCGGCCTCAACTGGGCTCAATGGTATGAGCCTGACTTGGTACTCAATACCGGACAGGTATACACAGAGGAGTTGCTTGAACCTCTCAAGCCCTCTCTGGAGTTCATAGACTCTCAGACTCTCTCTGTCTCTATTTTCTCAATGATGCCTTTGCTTTGCAGGTCAGCTCGACTTCTATGTTCTCTGCAATTTGCTTCTTTCCCTACTTCTGTCTCCCTTTTTCTTTGTCTGTTCGTGGCTTAAAGCCAATCTGCTCCCTGACTGTTCGTTTCCACTTCTTGGTTCTTTGGATCACCTGCCTCTATCTATTGGAATTCCCTTGCTTTGCATCGTCATCGTTGTGTAACACTGCACAGAGAGGTGGCCACTTGTCGCCTTACGAAATGTGTGTTAGTTTTCTTTTGAATGGTCATTATTTCCGTTACTCTAGGATTTGCCCGCGAAACCGATCCTTCTGCTAGCTCATCGGTCGTGCCAGACCTCAAATCTTTATGTGCCTTAGTCTATTTTCCCGTTGAATCTGGTCATCCATCGGGTTAATTCCCCTCCGTTGATCTAGAGTCTCCAGATCCTATGGTCTTCGTTTATATCGCGCGAGTAAGTTGCTCGACCATTACTCATGCGATGTAAGTGGTTTTCTCTCTCATTTGCTGGAAACGCGTCACCTGGTGTATGGCATCACGTTGAACTCATCCAAACCCACTTACCGCTCAAAGTGCATGCGATATCCTGCTAGTTTTGGGTGTGAGACCCGCCTTCTGACATTTTAGACATGGTTTCCTTTTTTCCTCATGACCAAGCACTCGGGGCTTTCCTTCTCTGAGGGTTTTGTCCTACGATATCAAAAACTGCTTCTGTTTCTGGATCTGGGCTTCCAATTGCCAATTTGCATCCCTGCGCAGCCTCCATGGGCCAACGGTTAGTGCACTTTGACTGAGGGTCCTCGTTGTTTTTGCAGGCCATAATTGCCATTGTCCAAAGGTAATTTTTGATACTTGTTATTCATAAGATTTGATCTAACATAATTTTGAAACAATCATGAGAAATGTTTAAGGATCCAATTCAGATCACGACCTTCCCACTGAAAAAGCTTTTGGACCACCAAAAGTTGGTTTTCAAGCATTGACTAAGTGAGGATATAACTGTCTCACTTGTCCAATCTCTATCCATTTTGCACTACTTGGCTTTGAACCCTTGAGTCCAATCCTGAGGTACTCAACATCTCCCCTACATGTCGTCCTCACCTTCTTATCTAGAACTATGTCTTCCTGCAATTCATTGAGATATTTAGGTAATAGATCATCAATAGAAGGTAATTGACTTTGCTCTTTGGGATCTTCAATTAATGAAGGTTCAAATAGTCTCAAGTTGTCTGCATTAATGACTGAGTAGATGTGCATGTAAGCTAGTAAATCAAGGCGAAAAGCATTCTCACCAATTTTCTCAAGTATCTTGAAAGGTCCATACCTTATTGGCTTTAGCCTTTTACCTTCACCTTGCATTCTGTCTTTGCTGATATACAACCAGACTTGATCACCAACTTGGAAACTATGCTCCATCTGATGCTTGTCATGCCTTGCCTTGTATTTGGCTTGGCTCTTTTCTAGCTGTTCCTGTACTGCCTGGTGAATCTCTTGGATTTGTTCAATGAACTTGGTTGCCTTGTCCACATCACTGTGTCCATCAACTGCTATGTCTTTACCAAAGACAAAATCTAAGGGAAACCTTGGTGTGAAACCAAAACAGGTCTCAAAAGGAGATCTCTGTGTAGAAGAGTGTTTTGCTCGGTGTAAGCATGCTACACATAACGCAAATGTTCATCCAAAAGTTTGGGATTCTTGTTGTAATAGCCTCTGAGCAACTGGATCATTTTCCTATTGACCACTTCTGTCTGGCCATTTGTCTGTGGATGAAAGGCTGTGCTTTTCTTCAGTCTAGTATCCATCAGTTCCCACAGACTCAACCAAAACTTCCCAACAAATCGGGTGTCTTGATCAGATACAATGGAAGTGGGTAATCCAAAATGAACGAAAGAACAAATTTTCAATTTGTTTAGCTGTAATATGTTTATTACAAGGTATCAAAATACACATTTTGCTGAACCTATCCACAACAACATACAAATAATCATGACCTTTCCTAGATTTAGGTAGTCCCCCAACAAAGTCCATGGAAATACTTTCCCAAGGATGAGAAGAAACCTGCAGTGGAGTGTACAAGCCTAGTTTTCTATTGCTGGGCTTGCTTTTAGCACACATGGTACACCCTCTTACATATCTAGAAAATGTCTCGTTCATTTTTGGCTAATAATAAAATCTTTGCAGTTGTGCAACCATTTTACTTACCCCAAAGTGACCTGATATTAAAGAAGTGTGTGCTTCCCGAATTATCTTTACTCTTGCAGTTTGCGGAATGCATAGCTTCCCACAATGATACAAGAGTTGGTCCTTAATGTGATAATATAATTCTTCTACTTGTTTGCCTTGACTTAAAGTTGCATATACATCTTTGAAATCTATATCTTGAGCATGTTGTTCAATGTAGCTCTCATGCAGTACTGAATTATGCTTAAGTATAGTGGATGCATTTATAATAGGTCTAGACAACATATCTGCAACTTTATTGTGTATGCCCTTTTTATATCTGATGACTAAATGAAACTGTTGTAGAAAACCCATTCACCTATAGTGTCTTGATTGCTGAAACTTAGTTTGGGAGTGTAGATATTGAAGTGGTTGATGATCAGTATGTATGACTAACTCTTTGCCCATTAAGTAATGTTTCCACTTTTTCACACTTTGTACTAATGCATACAATTCTTTATCATATGTTGGATAGTTAACTACTGCAGAATTAAATGTCTCAGAATGATAACATATGGGTTTACCGTGCTGTATCAACACTGCTCCCATGGCATAGTCACCAGCATCTGTTTGGATCTCAAATGGTCTTTGAAGATCTGGCAGTGCTCGTACTAGTTTTGTACTAATCTTTTCTTTCAAGGTGTTGAAGGCTTTCTGCTGTTTGCCTCCCCACTAAAACACCTTTTTCAATCCTATCAAAGCATGTAAGGGAGCTGCAATTAAGGAAAAGTTAAAAATGAACTTTCTCCAATATTGTGTTGCTCTTAAGAAGCTTCTCACTTCTGTAGCAGACTTGGGTTTAGGCCAGTTTATAATGACTGCAAATTTAGAGGGATCTATCTTCAATTCACCACCCCCTACTATATGTCCCAAATAATTCAAAGATGTTTTGCCAAATTCACATTTTGAGAGTTTAACATAAATTTTTTCTCTTTTCAAAACATCTAGTGTCTGCTTAACATGCTTTAAATGTTCTTCCCACGTTTTGCTAAATATAAGAATGTCATCCAGGTATACAATAACAAAATCATAAAGAAAAGGTCTAAGTACATCATTGATTATTCTCATGAAAGTGGCAGGAGCATTAGTCAAGTCAAAAGGCATAACCAACCACTCATACAATCCCTGCTTTGTTTTGAAAGTAGTCTTCCATGCATCTTGTTCTGCAACTCTGACCTGATGATATCCACTATGCAAGTCTAGGTTTGAAAAATAAATAGCTTCCTTTAACTGATCTAATAGATCATCTATGCGAGGAAGGGGATAACGATTTTTGATCCTTATCTTATTCAGTGCTTGGTAATCAATGCACATTCTCCACGAGCCATCTTTCTTTCTCACCAAAATGATTGGTGACCCACATGGTGATGTGCTAGGTATGATGAACTCCTTCTCAAGCAACTCCTGCACCTGCTTCTTGATTTCTGCATTCTCTAAAGTGGACAACCTGTACATCCCAATGTTAGGCAATGGAGAATCTTGCTGCAAATTAATATCATGCATTATTTCCTTTTTGGGTGGCAGACCTTTAGGTTCTTGAAACAAGACATCATACTCTGAAACAACTTTTTCTAAATCAGCATGCTGTTTAGCATCACAACCCTCAAATGCATTGGTTTTATCAGGTTTCTTTTCCTTTACAACAATTAGTAAAAATTGTTTGCATGAATTCACAATTCGTTTCATCTGCCTTGAGTTTATGAGAGTATAATTATTCTTGAGCTTATGAGCTCTTACAAAGTATTCGATTCCATCTTTAACGAGTAGTTATTTGTTCTTATCTCTATAGAAAATAGCTTTTCTATCATACAAGTAAGGACTTCCTAAAACAATTCCACATATATCTAGAGGAATTATATCTAACTCAACCTCATCTACAAATGCTGACCCAAAGGAAAACTTAAGTTTACATTGTCTAGTCACTTGTAGTTGTGCTTTATCACTTAACCAACCTAATGGGTATGGTTTCTTATGAGGTGTAGTCAGTAATCCCAACTTCTTTACAATTGATTTAGAAATTAAATTTACTTGTGAGCCACTATCAAACAAAGTATCAATCTTTTGATGTTTGGAAACAACTCGAATATGGAAAAACTCATGTATTTTTCTCTCATTTTCTTCATCGTTAATAGATTGTGCAGAATTACTAGTAGATGATTCAGAATTTTTACCTCTTATAACTGTGGTTGCAATGGTTGTTTCATATGCTGAGTCTGACCCCAAATCTTTCTGAATAGCTACAACAATCTTCTTCTTCTTGCCCTCAAACTTCTTAGGTCTCAGCTCTGAATGCAGAATCCAACAGTGCTCATCATCATGCTCATCCTTTTTACAGTGAGTGCATGAAGGCTTTGTCTTTTGTGCAGTATTGGCCTTCCTTTCTTTCCATTTCTGTTTTCTTTTCTCCTTATTCTTGCTTGTAATGGTTTGGATGATCCCCCAACTTCTAGGTTCCCATTCTTTCCTCTAGCTTCTAGATGCGTAGCTTGAACATATACCTCATCTATACTAGTGGGATTAAACATGAGGATAGTGTGCCTCATGTAGCTGTGTATACCCCCTATGTACTTCAATAGAGTCTCAGGTGAGTCTAATGAAATTCCTAGAATCAAAGCTCTCTTCCTAAATTCTTGAGTGTAACCCTATACACTTTGCCTTTCAATTGGCGAAGAGTTTGCTAGCTCATCATGGCTTGCTGCACGTAAGCTAGTGGATATAACTGTTTTTTGATCGCAAAAACAAATTCACTCTAGACAGAAAGAATCTTACCATGTTTCTTCATGTCAGCTTGTGTCCTGCCTTCCCACCATACCAAGGCGGTGCCTTTGAGGCGTAGGCTACCCAGCTGAACCTTACTCTTGTCTGAGTCGATACTCTGCACTCTGCAATAAACATCAATTTGTCTAATCCAATTATCCAACTTCTCTGCATTCAACTCTCCATCATATATGGGTAAATCAAATTTAACATCTAATTTAATCAAAGATGTCTTCTTTTTATGTTCAAGGCTATTAGGAGGTGTGAGAAAGCTTTCTTCTTTCCCTTTCCCTTTTCAGTGGTCATAAAGGAGAGATTCTTCTTCTCCTTTATCTTGCTTGGAGCCTGATGAATCTTCATCTTTATGTTTCCTAAAGTCCTTATACATTTCCTCTACCATGGACCCTGTTATCACTGAAAATGCCGTTGTCAAAATTTTTGGTCTAGCTTAAAGACCGGGTGATTTCGCAGCGCCTGAATTCTTTTAGCAGTTTCGCAGCGCCATCTATTTTAGTGATTTCGTAGCAAAAGCACTGACTTTGCACTGGCTGCGCTACGAAATTGGGAATTGGTTCGAGTTTTCAGTGAAGGTCCAAATCCTAGCATGCCTATTGTATAGAGTTTTGTTTCCCTCCAGGAATGTTGATGAGAGCAGTGACAGTATGTCCAAGAAGGCACCCTATGATGATGCAGCTATTGTGGGATTGGCATCAAGTACATTAAGGGAGTTATCTCTGAATTCTGGCTCATGGGTGATTTATCTCCTACAAAGAAAAATCCCTCCCCTGGTTACTCTGGTGACATTGAAGTGCAATCAGAAGATCAGTCAAAGCCAATGGAGGGGATTGATGCAAATTTACATTTACTATCAAAAATTTCATTGAAGATTTTAATTGATACAACTGGAGATAGTGCGCCACTTAAGAAATGATTAGACATATTTCTGGATGACACTAGTTCAAACTCTTAAAGTGTGGTAGCTGAGGAGGACACAATTCACACACAAGAGGGACCCAACTGCTGCTGAACGTATTAGACAAAAAGAGTGCTATGAACAACAGAAACAGTTGGTAGTCATGGCGGAGCGGATTCTCCTTGCCACGCTGGCCTTTGATTTTAATGTGCAACATCCCTACAAATTTCTTGTTTCTGCAATCAAGATTTTTAAAGTTGAAAAAAGTTCTTTAGCGCAGGTAGCATGGAATTTTGTGAATGATGGACTGATTACAACACTCTGCTTCCAGTTCAAGCCACAACATATTGCTGCTGGAGCTATCTTTCTCGCTGCTAAGTTTTTGAAGGTTAAACTGCCATCAGATGGAGAGAGGCCTTGGTGGGAGGAGTTTGATGTGACTCCTCGACAGCTTGAGGAGGTTAGCAATCAAATGCTGGAGCTATATGAACAAACTAAGTCAACGGCAGCATCCACTTCAAATGACATTAGCTCTCCTCAAGGTCAAGCACCAAATATAAATTCATGTACTGCCAAGAGTGGATGTGATACCATGATTGGGCATGTAAATCAAGGTTCAGCAATTCCAAAAGCTTTTACAAACTGGTCAAAAAAGAGCATATCTGAAGCAATAAAGAACTCAACCACTGAGAGTGAACTAACGTTAATGGTAAGCTCAGGTAAAAGGGGTAACACAGATATACAAGAGAGTACTTATTAGGTTGGAGAAAGGAAGAGGAGGAGGACGTCCCAATTGGATGGTTCTGATTCATCTGGTATGCCTGCTAGAAATGGTTACTCAAGTTCTTGCAAGTTTTCTCAGAAGGATGCACCATTTGGCGAAATATCGACTCTTACTTCTGCTGATAAAGAACCTACAACCAAGGGTATGGTTCCAAAGCAAACAAAAGATGGCCATGACCAGCGGAGAAACAACATTTACTGATGGAAGATATGAACACGTCACAGGCAAGGAGCATAGCTACCATCAAAGTCAGGAACAGATAGGTACCGTGAGTCGTTTCCAGCAGCAGCAAATATGAAATCTATCCACTATTGAAATTGCCTGAAGCAAATGACTATTTGTAGCCAGGATCACCAAAGCTGGTTGTGAGTACAGGGAAGGAGGTTTAAAAGCAATGGTTGCATGTTTCTTTGCCAATTGGCTAGAAACACTGCTAATCATAGTCGAGTTAGCATCATTAAATGCATTATCCCTCGGTATGAACGATTAACCACGGTCAAGTGATTCTCTGAACTAGTCTTTGCATTGACTAATGGGCGAACAGTTAAAAAAAGGAAGGCGATGTGTGGGACGTTGTGTATGGAGTAGTCTTATGTATGGTGTGAAAGAGTCCAAGTGCAATGTCTGCAACATGAGATCACTGGAATAGTATGAACGCAATAGTATCAATGATTTGGTTGTTGCTAATGGAGTGACATCCTTGAATACTTGATCTGGTCATTAATTGTTTTTTTTTTTCTTCGATTGAATGAACCTCCAAAGGTGTAATGTAAATGCATTAATCATCAAATGGTTCGTTGATTCGACCTTAAAAAAAAGGTAATGGAAACGTGAAGCCTTGGTTAGAGATGGCAATGAGCAAATAAAGGTCTTACTGGACAGGTAATAACTTACGTGTTAATTATATGACACATGGCCTCTACAACAGCGCGCCAGATTGTGGATTATGTTTGTGGAATTGCCGGGTGTTATAGACCATTCCGTTCATGCGCAAATGGAGGATTGTTATTATAATTTCTGGTGCTCATTTAAAAGCCACAGTTCAAGAAAATCTTGCTTATACAGAAGCTTATAATAATCTAGAGATTTTGTACCGGGAGTAGCAGAGATTGTTATGGATAGTTCGGGGTTATCTCACACCCGGTTTTCTGCATGTGGGAGTTTCAGATTTGTTTTGATTGCATGACGAGTTATTATATGCTGTGGTTCGTGTAATCAATACTGAGCGCAATCATGGAGAACAATTTTGGAGAAAGAGCATGGTGTACTCTCAGTGGCACTTCTCTTCAAAATCCTGTGGGAAAATTATGTTCTTTTGCTCGGTTCTTAGGGATCGATCTTTATTCCTATTACTTCTGAAAGAAATGCGCACGGCCTCATTTAGAATACTAGCATAATTCAAATGCTCTGTTCAGTTTTGGTTTATAGCTTTTCAAAAAACTCAAAGGATTTCCTTGTATGTCTCAACTAACATTTACTGGTGAGGCAGATATTCAGAGTTACTCAAATGTGTTGCAAATGATGATCTCCAAGAAGTATATGCGATTTAAGGACTGTGTCAAGATTGTCCAGGATCTAAATTTTACATTGGACCAGGTTCTGAGGGTATCTCATGAGGAAATAGGAAAGCTCGACTATTGCATAAAGAGGCAATAAAGCCTTATGATCCTGGGGATGGAATGCAAACAAGCATCAATAGTCAACGGGTTAGTCCTTTGAAGAGAAAAAGTCTTTCTCAGGAGAACACTTCTAAATTTGGTAATATGGAAGTTCAATTGAAAAACCATCCGCTCAGAAGGATAGTTTTTGTGAAGGTGCTGGAAAAGATTTGGATTTCTATAAGTATAACCAAGCTGTGAGAGAAGAGCAAAATAATTACAAGAAACCTCATTGTGAGAGAAGCATGGTGAGAATTAGGAATGATCATGTGGAGCTGCTATACAGACTTTTCCAAGGTTTTATATTTGAGGAATGCGTATTATTGATATTGTGAAAAGATTTCAGAAATTAAGTTTGGAGGCATTCATCAAGGTTGTTTGAGCCATTTAATTAGCAAGTTTTTGTTTTTCTTGGGTCACAAGTACTTTCGGGAAAACAAATAGCTCTAGTTATAATGCTGCAGTGACAAGCACATCTAGTTGGGGCAGAGTGAAGACCAGAAATGAGAACAGAAGAATGATGGCATTGAATGGAGACAGCCATTGAAGCTTCAAGGATTCTAAATCTTTCAAACAGTAAACACTTTAGTGAATCTTATGGGAAAGATTTTGTCTACATTACCAATAATTGGTATACATCTTTTCTTCCTGGTTAATCAAAGACAGCTAAATTTATTGATGGAGATTGTGTTTTCTTTTAATCACACAGCAGTTTCGTAGCGCGCTACGAAACTGCTGTAGGTGATGATTTTAAAAGCACAGAGCAGCTAGTGTGATACCGTGAGCAGGAGATAAGGAAGAGAAACACTTGTTTATCAATACCATCTACAGCACAATCAGAAACATGTCAGCATTCCATACCTGAGGCTATTAAAAGACTTGGGAACATGTTGCTACACTTTAGGAAAATGTTGGGAGACAAAAGCCGTGAAAACAGAGCACCTTCTTTAGTTAATTAATGAAGCCATCTACGTGACTGGAATCCAAGGCCAACTTATTTAATGTACTTTCCTTCAGTCATCTCAACTCAAGTAGCAAAAGGACATGTGTCAAGAGCCAGAAAAGCATCAAGCATACGAGGAGAAAGGAATTAATGTTTTAGTTTGATTAGGATTGTGTGCAATTACATTTCAGCAGTTTGTAATTAATGCATTAGTTAGTAGCATGTAGGAATAGTTAATAGCCACCTTCGAGGCTCCCCTCATGCTGGAGGAGGAAGCTCGAGGTGTTTTAGTTTGCTTGCCTATATATGGGCCAAGGTTAGAGGTAAAAAGGGTTGGATTATATATACAAAAACAGAGTTTTCTAGAGCTTATGAAAGAACTGTTACAGTAATGGCAAACAGGGTTTTTTCTTCCCAAGATTCTCAATGCATCTTTTTGTTCAAATGTGATGGTGGTTTAGTTTCTTAATGTTCTTTTTACAGCCTTGTTATGGTACAATCCCTCAGAATTCATATTATATGCTCTGACTTCCTGTGTGCTTGACAGGCTGTGGGTTTTGGTGAAGCTTGTTTGAACATCACTCAGAATTCATTTGTTAATGCTCTGACTTCCTGTATGTTCAGCAGGCTTTGATTTAGGTAAATTATGTTTGAACCTTTGATGATGCAAAGAGCCTTGGCTTCTATGAGATGACTGTGATTTGGTTTATTAACTGTGAGAGACTCCATAGCCCAATGAATATTAATTTGATGTATGTCCAGCCAGCTATATTTTTATAAATGTGTGAAGAGTTAGCCCTCTAGTGTTTGAAGGATTTTGTCAAGAGTCATGAGAGAGCCCTCTCTGATTAGGAAGGCTAATTCCTAGTCTAAAGTATGGTCTGAAACAGTTACATGAGACCTTGCTTGGTTGCAGTCCCTAGTACTGGTTTTGTGATAACAGACCCCATGGCCAAGAAACTATCTATAAATTGAGGGTCTAGCCCCAAGGGAATTTCCTTTGACATTTTCTTCTGAGGATAGACTCTTCCAATCTCTGGGTTAGTTTTGACCAACTCTCCTTCTCCTAATTTAAGCTTTGATCTAGTTAGCATTCAACAACAAAATCCAGCACAAGCTTGTCTAACCTTAAACAACCTAGAAGCTCTGATACCACTTGATCTGAAAATCACTCATGAATGATCTCAGTTAATTAATGAAGGTATTACAGACTCATGTGCTGAGGTGTTGTTACAGGGAAAAGTGTCTACACAGAACTACTTATCCCACTAAGGTGTGATAGCTACCTTAGAAACAAACAAAGCAAAGCTACTTTCGTTTTTCCTTTTATGAAGTATAGATGAGAGAAGAACAAAGAAGACCAACCTCTGTCTTGCGCTGATCTCCTGGTTCGATTCCTCTCTCTCTTGATAGTCTTTCGCTACTTGTTCCCTTGCACGCCCAGCTTCACAGAGTACCTGTAAGATCATAGTAGCATAGCACTATACAAGAAAATGGATCTATAATCATAAACAATCTAGGATCAGATGTAAATTGACCATACAAATGCAGCGAACATAAATGGCACAAGAGTATGGAGGAAAACTTGAATAGCTTTTATTGATAAACAAGAAAGAGCCAAGGGGAGTTACAACCAGTTGTTCTGACCCAACATCGTCCTCTCAGCAAGGAAGCCCCTCTTCACCTCATAGAAAGCTTAGATCACCCAACAATCTGATGTTGTCTCAAGAAACCAACAGCAATTCCTTACAATATGCAAAATTCCAGCCGCTCGATCTCTAGGATGAGGGATCCATATATAGATATCTGTAAGGGAGATGAGTCAGCTTGTGATTTGATTAGTGTCTTCACTCTGATAGTTCTTGCTTCCACTTGGAGATTGATGATCTCTTACTCATCCTTGGTCGAATTCAGAGAGGCAAGTGTCACAGGAGAAGTTTCTGGAAGCTTCCATTGCCTCTCCACCTCGCGGAATGACACTACCATTTGTCACTTCTCACCCATCGCACCCCATATAAGGGATTTTTGAAATGCAACACACCCACAAAGTGTGTTTAGGTGAGATGCAATGCACTTTGCCTATGGAGCAGCTGAAATGATCCTGTTTTGACCAATTCTGAGCAGTTTTTCATGGAGAACTTCTGGGAGAAGCTGTAATCAATTGACCTTGCTCCTTTAGGGGTTAGAACAACACTTTTAGGGACTTAGGAGCCCTTGGTTTATGGACATTTCATGTTTGGGGTTGTAGTGCCCAAAAATGTCAATAACAGTTTCCCCCTAAAGCATGAGGTCGTTAATCTTTTGATGTCGGGTGAAATGCTTTATTATGAGGATCCGAAGTTCTTTCAAGCTGGGAGGAGACCTGTAATAAGATACAATACAATACATTATCTTCATAATATTTTCATGATCTAGCTGAGGCGGGCATTCCCATGCTCAGCTTTATAAATTCACTTTCATGTACATAGGACAGACAATCGTCTGAGTGTAGACTGATGATCCTGGTAGAGCCATCATCCCTTTGATTAGATGATTATCTGTGCAGCAATGATGTACATTTGATGTCTTTATTTCCCTGAATATATATCGCAGCCCAGATGGATGAAACTAGATCCGGGGTCTTCAATCTCGTTCGATCTTCACTCGAAGTACAAGTCAATCCATGTGAGAGATGTTCTAGAGTCGAACATGGAAAGACATCGCCTGATTACCAGCCAATGATGTAAGCTGTTAACAGGCACGAGAGGAATCACCGATAATGATAATGACCCTCAAGGTATTGCAGTACAATTCACGTGGTGTGAATAAAGGACTTGGCGTCGAACATCACGCAAAATATTTCGGTCGAAGGTCATTGATGTAAACCTGTCACCAGAAGTGAGAAACTTGCCATTGAGGCATGCAAGCTTCAAAGTACTGAATGGGGTGTTCCTAGATTGACTTCTTAGATAATGAGCTGATGTCGACAAGAAGCGATCCGTCATAGGAGGGCCTTAATGAATCCCACATCAATGACATGGAACGGAGTAAATGATTTTAATGGAGGTGAAAACGATCTGGTGATATAAGGTTCAGGGTGGCGGTCATGAAAGAATGGAGCGTGAATGTATTGTAGTGGGTGAGACACAGGTGAATTCTCTGAATGACTTCTCTTGAACATATCGGCAACACTGACGTGATGGATTGGTAGCATTAACCCCAAATGTGGATGGTGTGATGGGACCATGGTGATGTGACCGGTGAATGAAACAACCCAACCCGACTTGGATGCGGAGTGAAAGTGTCATGTTCAAGAGCGACTTGCTACCAACAAAGTTTCTTCAAGTTTTCTTCCCAATTTTTCCCCAGTCATTGCTGAGCAGTACCTCTTTATTTTTGTCAAGCTTGAGGAGGATAACATATGCTTGTTCTATAATTTTCCCTTCGGGCAAACCCATCGCTATGTTTTAACGAGCCTAGCGATAGTGAAACTAGTTCTCGTCTATAGACAAGTTTGTCGCTATTAAGTTTTAACGAGTTTGACGACAAAGATAACTCGGTCCTTTTCAATTTTAGAGAGTCTGAAAAGGAACGTAAAGGAAACTCCAAATTTCATTTTTCGTCATCTAATCCCTTAAGTCCGAAGAAGTATAAAACAATACAGAAGGGATGAATTTTCGATCCTTTTAATAAGCCGAACAAAACAAGCGCTCGATCTTTTTGTGTAATAATCCCTCAGGTCCAAAAATATTAAAATCTAAAGGAGGGATAGCACTTCCGGTCCCTTTAACGAGCTGGAGAGGCCAATGGCTCGGCAATCTTTTCATATTTTACGAGTCAGTTGAAAAGAGCTTAAAGGAGACTCGTCTTTTGAGGAACGAGTGATAAAATTGGGTAGCAGCTGATTCCAGGTAAGGTTTGGAATGTTCCAATCATGGCAGTGTTACAAGGATGGCTAGTGAGATCACTCTTCGTAGCTGTTCCTCAAAAGGGGTAAGCAATCAAGTGGAGGTGAATGATTGGCCAATACAGAGTGGAGGTGATGGTGAGAACACGACCAAGGATTTTAAAGGCTGAAGTGCTACATTCACGATGGTTGTTTACCGGGAAATAGTTCATTTTTTAATGAGCTTAAACGCGGGGGGAAACATTTGCTCATGGCTTATGTTTATTTTTTAACGAGCTTGAACTATGTGCTAAAACTGCTCGATTAATCCAGTCGTATAATAAGAATGTCCCATTTAAAAACGGCAATTTTTAGAGTTTTGCCCCACATCCTTTCTTTATGCAAGTTAGGAAACGACCAATCCTATGAGTTTAAAGGGTTAGAGGACCTACAAATTTAAAAAATAAATAGTCGCTCTTCGCTTGCATGCCAAAAGGTTTGCATGCCCCCAGGTATAAAATAAAGTTTCAAGGCCACCTTTTGTTCAAACCGACAAAACATTTGTTTTATCAGGAAAGGTAATCCTCTTTCAGGTTACCAAAGATTGTTCTATTCACGGCACAAACAAAACATTTCTTCGGCGATGTCTACCGAAATAGACAAAGGTGAGTGTAGGAGGCTACTCCAATCACGTAACTTTGACAAGAGAATCTTGTTCCAGAATAACTCCCTCTTCCAATCACAGACGGGAGTACATACCAGTCATATATCTCTCGTGGAAACCTACCCTATACCCAAAGTTTTCCTGTCGAAGTAGACCAGGGTGCATGCCCCATGGGTTTCAGTCATGTCTCCCGAATCACTCGTGCTCATCAGGTGGACGGACTGGAGATTGATGGGACATTCCTTGTGTGAAAAGACCATTCAGGGATGGTATATGACTATTTGCTCTGTGTGATCCGGGAAATGAAAGCTGGTATACGAGCTTGACCACTCTTCCTTCATGCGGAAAACACATCACTCTAAAGAGTGATGAGACAATGGCTCCCATGCAATAAATATAGTCTCGTCCAAGGAGTAGATTATAATTTAGGGGTCCTTGAACTACCATTACATTCATTTGAACGGTTTTCCCTCTCAATGTTATGGGCACATTGGGAAGGATCCCTAACGGTCGACTGTTTCCTTTGTCAAAGCCTGTTAGATTTCTCATCTCAGGCAAACGCGATGGCGAACCAAGCGCTTTCCAAGTAGTCGAGGAAAGGATACTCATAGAAGCCCCTTCATCTATGATGGTACCAGCCATAACCATTCTATATACTTGAGCAATAATCCGGAATGGTACACTAGTTGGTAAACAGGTTCTGCCTAGCTGATTCCAGTCGAAGGAGACAACTAGGTTGCTTGGAGGTGGGACCGAATAGACGGCCGGGCATGACTCTGACGAACTTCCTTCCTGCGGTAAAGGAATGGGTAAATTGCCCCCATGTTCATCGGAGTCTGTGCTTACGAAAAGAATTTGGACAGTGTCATCCTTATTCTCTTCTGTGATTGTATCATTTGAAGACGAAATCTCTGAAGGCAAGACCGGGTCAACTGCCGCCTTGACCTTTTGAATTTCATCTGGTATGGGTTCAGATGGTTTGTCTTCAATGATAGATGCTTCAACCGACCATCTGGGCGGGTTAGCCGGTTTTTCAACTAGTGACGGACTCGGCAAGAGCTTTTTATATCAAGGAGGAGGTCGTAACCGTGAAACCGGATGATCATCCAAAACTCTTTTAGCCTCATCTAAGAAGGGACAAATGGTGGATGGCATGATCACCTTCACACAGTTTACAAGGAAATCTGTATTTTCCTTTTTGTCCTAGGGCTTCACTTTCACTAGTCGACGGTGTGTTTTCAACATGATCATCAGAGGTTGACAACACCGGGTTGTGCAAACGAGGAGACCAGTCCCTTAAGATCCGAGGGATGCAAGGACAATCTCTATGATAGTGGTCTCCTTTGCAAATGACACATGGTGATTTAGGCCTGGTCGGTGCAGTGTGTGGATTTTCGCTAGACGACGCTTGGTTGCCCCCTTTCGCTTTTGGCTCCTTCTTCTTCTTCTCTTTCTTCTTCTTTTCCTTCTTCTTCTCAGGTACTTGATTTTTGGCTTTGCCAGCCCCATCAAGCGAAGAGGAAGGAGGAGAGGAAGAATTGGAGGAAGTAGAGGGTTAGGGAGTGACTCTGGATTCGTCTAGTTGCTGACTCGATTGTTCAGGAATTATGGTGTTCTGAACGACAGAGGTTGAGAAGAGCCATACGGGTAAACCGATTGTCAATCCTGGAAGTGACAATGTGGCCATATGGGGTGCACCAACATCTCCCCAAGAGGATAAGGGACTAGGATTTCCTCCAAGGGGAATTCCTTGGTTGGTGGGTTCCATTTTCTCAACCTAAGATCAACGTAGGAAAGGGTGATGATTATTCCGTTTAAAATAAATTTTAGACGCTTTGACACAACTTGTTTTTTCAATTTTTAAGAGTCGAGAAAAAACAAAAGATGACTCTAGTCGCCTTCGATTTTTAATGAGCCTGAAGTGACAAGTGCTCAGATGGACCTTTTCCGTTAAGGAGTCTGAAAAGGAACGAAAGGGACTGCTCTGGAAATCTAGGTAGAGGGATTACCAAACCAATTGCAAAACTACATAATACTTTTTACGGTATGACAGTCAATCTTCCCGAATGCTGTGTTCAGTGCATTACGATCGATAGGACGGCAGACACGACTTCCTATGGATAAAGGATTAAGCCTATTGGGGCCTCCCAAAATATACTCGACGGTACATGGGAGCACAAGTCCGTACTGGCACTTATCGTCTCAAAGTGGAGGAATCACCCAACCATCAGTGAGAACAACAGTTACCAGGCTTTACGATGCTGGAATACGTCTCTAGCCTAGACTTTTAGATGTTGTGCGTTAGGTTCCAAAGCGTTGTTAGATTCATTGAATTTATTTTATAGTTGATCTTGTTTATGAAGTTTGCCTTTCAGGTTCACCGTGAGATGTAGATGTGTAATTCCTAAAATGCAATCTAAGATGATAAACAGTCTTTTATCTTCTTTGTGCAATGAAAACCCTAGCTACTAAGGAAAGAGAGACAATATTCTTTCACAAAGAGCAAAGAGAACACTCTAAATGCACTTTCCTAAATCAAACCAATCAGACAGTCTAAATGCAAATGCACATGCATGTATTTGTTTTCGACTTTCTTAGTATGTAAATGATAAAAAGAAAGTTGATGCACAAATCTGAATTACTTTTCAAGTGACAGTTATCAACAAGTTTCTTTTCGAAATAAAAAATGGAGGCAATCACAACACCTTACGATTTGGAAATGAATACTTGTTTTCGACACTAGAAAAATTACAAATTCAGACCAAAAACAATAGTAACAGGATAATCGACTATCTACAGCAATCAAACTCTTTCCTATGCCTAAAAACGACACTTGCGACACTTTCAAATCAAAGGACGACAGTACGATTACGCTACTTTTGCAAAGGAGAACTGAAAATGACTCAACAAACACACAAAAACATTTACAGTTCTTTTGTACAAAGGAGGCAGAATAACAGCAAAGAAAAGGAGTTTCAAACAGAGATATACTGATCACAGGTAGCAAAATTCATGAATAGAACTGGAAAGAATGAACTACAGAAACCAAAACTGAATAATGCCTAGTCTAATCAGCGCACTTGTAACACAGGGAATTGGAAATGCAGCGCACCTACTACACTCGGGAAGTGCGCTGAATTTCAGATTCTCAAAACAGTACCTGCGCTGGGCCAGAGACGAGACTTTGCTTGGGTTCCGGGTCACAGTTTGCAGTTCAGGTCATGGGTTTTGGCTGAGAAAATGGTAATCAGTAATGCAAAAATCAGGGGCAGATCTAAGGAGGATCTAAGAGCTATCACAAAGGGCAATCAGAGAGTTCATAAATCAGTTGTTTAATTTATAAACAAATCCTGGAGATTGACTGAAGTGGCATTTATCTACTTTGCAAATGCAGTTCGAAAGCTACTTGGCTCGACTTCAGGCTCCGTCTGTAAGTTTATAAAATAGACAACAAGGAAGATAAACAAACAAACTAATTTGTCCCCAGCGGAGTCGCCATTTTGTTACAGGGAAAAGTGTCTACACAGAACTGCTTATCCCACTAAGGTGTGATAGCTACCTTAGAAACAAACAAAGCAAAGCTACTTTCGTTTTTCCTTTATGAAGTATAGATGAGAGAAGAACAAAGAAGACCAACCTCTGTCTTGCGCTGATCTCCTGGTTCGATTCCTCTCTCTCTTGATAGTCTTTCGCTACTTGTTCCCTTGCACGCCCAGCTTCACAGAGTACCTGTAAGATCACAGTAACATAGCACTATACAAGAACATGGATCTATAATCATAAAAAATCTAGGATCAGATGTAAATTGACCATACAAATGCAGCAAACATAAATGACACAAGAGTATGGAGGAAAAATTGAATAGCTTTTATTGATAAACAAGAACAAGGGGAGTTACAACCAGTTGTTCTGACCCAGCATCATCCTCTCAGCAAGGAAGCCCCTCTTCACCTCATACAAAGCTTAGATCACCCAACAATCTGATGTTGTCTCAAGAAACCAACATCAATTCCTTAAAATATGCAAAATTCCAGCCTCTCGATCTCTAGGATGAGGGATCCATATATAGATATCTATAAGGGAGATGAGTCAGCTTGTGATTTGATTAGTGTCTTCCCTCTGATAGTTCTTGCTTCCACTTGGAGATTGATGATCTCTTACTCATCCTTGGTCGAATTCAGAGAGGCAAGTGTCACAGGAGAAGTTTCTGGAAGCTTCCATTACCTCTCCACCTCGCAGAATGACACTGCCATTTGTCACTTCTCGCCCATCGCACCCCATAGAAGGGATTTTTGAAATGCAACACACCCACACAGTGTGTTTATGTGAGATGCAAAGCACTTTGCCTATGGAGCAGCTGAAATGATCCTGTTTTGACCAATTCTGAGCAGTTTTTCATGGAGAACTTCTGGGAGAAGCTGTAATCAGTTGACCTTGCTCCTTTAGGGGTTAGAACAACACTTTTAGGGACTTAGGAGCCCTTGGTTTATGGACATTTCATGTTTGGGGTTGTAGTGCCCAAAAATGTCTATAACAGGTGTGTCTATGTTATTTTAGGCAAAGGATTGATAAGATTGTGAAATACACAGACACTTGAAACAGTAAGAGAAACACAATAAGCAAATACAAAACACAATAAATTTAATAAGGAGTTCACCCAATCCTCCTGGGCTACGTCTCCTGGTCTAGCCTTCAGTGGTGGCCTTTTTTTATTGTGTCTTAAAGAAAATATTTTACAATAAGGAGTTCAATTTGAGTCTCACTCAACAGATAATGATCAGTAGGGTGGTACTTGGATTCCCCAAGCCACTAGTGTGCACGGACTCCCCCCCTTACTGGATCTCGACCTCAACTAGTCTCAATGGTATGAGCCCAAATTGGTACTCAATACCGGACAGGTATACACAGAGGAGTTGCTTGAACCTCTCAAGCCCTCTCTGGAGTTCACAGACTCTCGGAATCTCTCTATCTATCTCTGCTCAATGCTGCCTTTGCTCTGCAAGTCAGCTCGACTTCTCTGTTCTCTACAATTCATTTCTTTCCCTACTTCCGTCTCCCCTGTTCTTTGTTTGTTCGTGGCTTAAAGCCAATCTGCTCCATGACTGTTCGTTTCCACTTCCCATCTTTCTAGATCTCCTGCCTCTATCCGCTAGAATTCCCCTGCTCTACATCATCATCTCTATGTAACGCTGCATAGAGAGGTGTCCACTTGTCGCCTTACAGACTGTGTGTCAATTTTATTTTGAACGATCGTTATTTCCATTACTCGAGGATTTTCCCACGAAACTGATCCTTCTGCCAACTCATCGTTCATGCTGGACCTCAAGTATTTATCTGCCTCAGTCTATTTTCCCGTCGAATCCGATCATCCATCGGGTTAATTCCCTACCATTGATCTGGAGCCTCCAGATCCTACAGTCTTTGTTTATATCGTGCGGGTAAGCTGCTTGACTGTTACTCATGCTATGTAAGTGGTTTTCTCTCTCATTTGCTAGACATGTGTTGCCCGGTGTATGGCATCGTGCTGAACTCGGCCAAACCCACTTACCGCTCGAAGTGCACGCGATATCCTACCGATTTTGGACATGGGACCCACCTTTTGACGTTTCCGCACAGTTTCTTGTTTTACCTCGTGACCGAGTGCTCGGGGCTTTCCTTCTCTAAGGGTTTTGTGTGCTAATCGCGTATCAGAAACTGCCTCTGTTTCTGGATCTGGGCTTTTGATTGCCAATTTTCATCCCTACGTGGTCTTCATGGGCCAACTGTCATCGTGCTTTGATCGAGGGTCCTTGTTGTTCCGTGCAGGCCACAATTGCCATTGTCCAGAGGTCATTTCTGATACTTGTTATTCATAAGATTTGATCTGAGATAATTTTGAAACAGTCATGAGAAATGTTTAAGGATCCAATTCGGATCACTGGTGCACCCCCATGGTGATAGACATTTCCTAATGTATCCTTTGTCCAACATTTCCTTCAACTATAGCTTTAGTTCTACCAACTCAGGTGTGCTCATCCTGTAAGGTGCTTTTGATGCTGGAGATGCCCCTAGCACTAACTCAATAGAAACGTCTACCTCCCTGTAAGGTGGAAAAGATGTAATGTCCTCAGGAAATACATTCGTGAATTGCTATAAAACCAGGTACTTGTTCAACTATCTACATTCTCAATCTCCTTACCTTATCACTAGAAATGTGCACTACAAATAGCTTGCACCCTTTTCTGTGGTTTTGTTTTGCTTACATAGTTGTCACCATCCTAACTGATGTGACCTTCTTCTTACCTTGTAAGACTCTTAGTTATTCATTGTCATCAACACACTCAATAGATTTGTCATATAAGTCTACCTCAGTTCTATGTAGATACAACCAATCCAAGCCCAATAACATACTATATGTACCCAATGTGAATACATTCAAATGTGCTGCGGTAGGCATACCATTTAGGTCAAGTGTGCAAGATCTTACCCAATGCTACACTCACTTCTTTGTACCTATAGCTAGCTACACTAATCAAGACTCTACATACAACTCTTTATTCAAACCACACTTATCCACCAAGTCAGGATTAACATAGCTATAATTAGATCCAAGGTCAATCAAAATAGAAATAACTTGATCACAAAGCTTACCTTCCATCTTGATGATAGATGCTTGATGATATTCCTATTCATTATCCAAGGCTGCATAGATATGTGGAATACTATGACCAATGTCTCTAATAGTCTATGCCTCCTGTGCATTGTATATCTAAGGTCTACCACCCTGATTCTGTAGACAATCTCTCCTGCGATGATATTTGCCACAAATCCAACACTCTATAGGCTTTGAGCCTCCATACTTATTCTTTTCTTCAGATCGATATCCTTGTCCTCTATTTAATGCATTGAACGTCTTAGGTGGTGCAACATTCTCCTTGTTATCTGTACCCTGAGGCCTTTCTCACCTTTTATCCAATTTTCCTTTGTTCTTTACATTACCTCTCCAACTTAGCTTAGTTTCAGTGCTACACTTCAATTGTTCATAACAGTGCTTCATCTTTCGAATGACCTTGTCTAAAGATCTAGGCTCATCGAACTCAATCATGTCTTTAAATGCAACCGATAACCCACAAATGAACCTCTGAATCTTGGCCTTCTCCTTTGTGAGGTAAGGCACATATCTCAATAACTCCAAGAACTTACTAGTGTACTCGTCATCTGTCATGGAACCCATGTTTAGTTCATAAAATTATTTTTCCCTGTCATAAAAGTACCTTTATGACAAGTACTTCTGGTTAAATAGCCGCTCAAACTCACTCCAAGACAAATATTCTTCATGAATATACCTGACATTATTCACATCTTCCCACCAAATATCTGTTTTACGTTTGAGACTGAAGGTAGCTACTCTAGCTTTCATGTTCTCTGAATAATCATGCAACCTGAAGAACTTCCTCATGCCTTTGAATCCTATGGTTTCTTCATTTCCCCATTAAAAGTAGGTTTCTTCGCTTTCTTAAATCCATCTAGAAAGTATCCCCTATCACTCCTCCTATAAGGATGGTACCGATGATGACAGTAATGCCTATCTGAATTAGAACTAGAATCATACCTATGTCTGTCCCTTCTCCTCTCTAGACTGTCCAACAATCTGCCATCTCAGATTATGTCCTCTATATCTGATTGGAGACTACCATGCGATCTACTGCAATATGCCCCATTAGTTTTTTTCTCTTTCTCTTGACTAATACGAAGCGGCCCCGGTCACTGCAGACCTGACAAGCTTTGAAGTATGACTGAGCTTATCTCTACTAGATTTTCATGTGATTGTATGATTATGTCATTATCTACCTTACAACTCCTTATCTCTTCCTTTAATCTTCTCAATGTCACTGCTAAATTGGAAGAGTTCCCAATACCATACTGCTCTGAGTCTCTATAGTCAACCATCTTTCTAGCCATTTGATGTTTCTTCTTGTAAGGCATATCATGTCAGCTAAACGAAATCACAATAAACCAACATACCTTAGTATAGCCCAGGAAGGATACCTTGTCTGCAAGATCAACAGGTCAACATGATACATGTATAACATAATCATAAAAATATATAAAAATAGTAGATAAGCACATAACGATGCAACTGTTATTCTAGCTAGGGTCCAATCTTCAATGCATGAACTTAACACCACACACACTACAACCATGAACAACATCATGCAAATGCAATAAGCACATGGAATGCAATTGTGAAAGATACACATGTAACTAAAATTTATGCATTACCAACACATCGCCCATCCAGTTCGAGGGATGAACCATGCTCTGATACCACTCTGTAACACCCTCCTGGCACATCTACCCAAGAAACTAGCCAGCCGAGGTAAACATGCAACGAGAGGCCACTATGATATGATTTGACCTCTTAAGTCACATTAAGGAAGTGGAACCAACGAAAACACACCATACAGACATCCAACATCATCAATAGAACCCCCAGAGGACAAGTCAGCCTATCTCTGGGTCCCACTGTTGTTTTACGTCTCTTGGGCAATAGTCACTTTCATGCTATGGGAATGGGAGCTACCAACAACCTAAATTCGCTCTCACAGGCCTGCCTGCTAGTGAATATGGACCTACATTGCTAGTGTTGTGCTAGCGACCTTAGGATTTAAGCAACATTTTCAGGCTCAGAGCCCAGGTCACTACCTAGAATTTATCCATCTCTTCAAATCAATAAGATAACATGGAAATGACTATACTAAAGCAAATATTCTCTCAAGAACTTTACTAGACCCCTACTAGCCATGACAGGCATTTCGTTAAATATATTGCAAATGTGTAATCTATAAGTGCAATTCACAGTTCTAAACATAGGGGTCTAATACTTAGTTGAGAATCGCTAAGAACCATTGATGCCTCAATGCATCAACTGCCATTCCATCCATTAGGTCATAGATACATTGACCATTTAATTATAAGTAAAAACATGATGATAGACACACATGGCTGCTATAATAAAACACATACATAACTAGCATAATAGCAACAGAAAATACTCATGAAAGTATAGTCATATAGACCACATATAATCCATAAAAATTATCATAGAAATACAAGGAGAAATAACCATTCATTAATGATGTAAAATCCAAACCCGAGATGGGACTTCGATGTTCCACCCAGCCGTAGAATGGCTGAGCCAAATCTCTCTTCAGCCATTCACCCTTGTGCCATATTCTAAGCATGAATGTGGGTTCTCATAGAACAAATCAATCAAAACTCGTCCAGGGATTCCATAGGCCATCCACCTAAACCCATCAAAAAATGATTCCACCTCATGGTTAAACATCACAAACCCTCATCAGATTGGTCTCCATCCAAGCATTCTAGGGTTTCTAGATCATTTCTTCCAACCAAGGCTTCTAGGATTAGTAACTCAACCCACAACTACCGCTGGGATTCTAGACTGTTTGTCCAACCAAGGCTTCCAGGACTAGTAACTCAACCCACCAAGGGCTTCCAGAGAGTTTTTCCAACTAAGGCTTCCAATACTAGTAACTCAACCCAAGTTGTTACAAGGCTTCCAGAGCGTTTGTCCAACCAGGGATTCTAGGAGCTAATAACTCATCCTAAACTAAGGAAACAAGAGAACCAACAAAAAACAAACAATGAAAATAAACCCACAATTACCATGGCTATCTAGGAAATGGCAAGGCTAGGCAATCCACTGTCAATCTAGGCAATCCTCCATGTCAATGATAGATCACAACCCATAAACCACATGCATGTGCCATGCATGCCAAAACTAGTGAAGGAAACATACATGCAACTGGGTACCTACAAGAAAATATGATGTAGTTGCGGATCCTAATGCCTCCTTGCACTTTCCTAATTTTCCTTTTCCCTCTTTCCCTAAGAATCCAAGTATGCTACACTGTCCAAGAGTGCTCCAAGAAAACTCTAAGTGTGGAAGCGTATGAGAGAGAGAATAATGAGAGAGAGCTCCAACACTGAATTAAAAAAATGTTACTAATTGATCCTCAAAAGCCTTTTTATGGACGAGGCCTCTATTTTCTTCATTTTCCATTATTTTCCTTCATTTCCTCCTCACATGTAACCTGTGACCTTTCACCTCCTTTTTCTCTTAATTTCCATTATTTTCATGAATAAATGTGCCAAAAATGCCATTTTTCCTTTCCAAAGCCTTAGCCATTGCCTTTGCCAATTTCCTTAGCCATACACAGCCAAATGAACACCCTCTAGGATGTCTTGCCCAACATTCAACTTGGAATAAGTGTCCCATCATCCATAGTTATTGTTTTTTAACTTTTATTACATGGGAATTTCACTAGGGTTGTTACAGAAGCAACAAATCATTATTCAAAATAGTTGTAGTTCCATGAATATTTTGGTGCATGTCATTTTAAAATCCCCCAATGTCACAACCTCCACTAGTGAAAGGAATAATAACTTGATATGAAGCATGTTTACAGGTTATATTAGAGCATTGATCTTCCATTTGTTTCAGAACTTCATACGACTTTAGAAAATTAGGTGACATTAACATTCTTCATCAACATGTATGTCCAATTCAAATGTATATTTTGTTTTGCCATCAAATAGTTAGCTAGAAACACATTTCATTGTTTTAGGTACATCAATATGATATTTTTTAACTAATATGTCGATCAATGTCATCATATAATGTTTATTCGATCAAACTTGTTGACCCTTTTCCATTCATGCCACTAACTGATAGTGCTTATTAGGGATTTTCCATTCATATAGGGTTCCATTAGTATAAAAATATATTTTTTCATCTTGGGAATTTGCTTCAATAATATTAGGGTTTCATCATCTTTCAACAATGCTAGAGTCATGCTTTGGGCTTCTTCAACAATTCTAGGGTTTCATCATTGACATCAATGACAAATTTATCCTACAATATTCCTCTTTGTCATTGATGGAAACATATAAGAATAAATCTTATTGATGATGAAAGTCCTTTTCCTTCTCTCCCCTTTTGACATCATTGGAAAATGGGGTGGTTTTCCTGATAGTGTTCTCTCATCAAGTTCTTCCCTTATCATTTACTTCCCCTATCTTCGTCAAGGACAACTTCCCCTGACAATATGTTGCTCCCCCTAACAACATTTTTATCTTCTTGTTATAGAGTTGCACCTCCTAACTATATACATGAAATTCTTATTTCTAATAGGAAGAACCTTGGTGGAAAACTATGATTGTCATATTTGATCAGCAACCTGGATTGATGTCTTGAAAAATCAAGGGAAATTCAAGATGTTTTTTTTTTTTTTTTAAATACTTCCTTCCCCAAACCTTTATTACTATTTTTCCAAGCTTGGTTGGTGACTCTTCACATTGTCTAGGAACTAAATTGAAGTTGAAATCTTGAGCTATATGTCCAACATTATGGAATTCTAAGAATTTATTTTTGTACATGAATGAGGGAGCATAACTTAGCTTGGATTAAATTGCTACAATTTTCCTTCTAGGTAAATGATAAGATTATTTATAAATGTCTTTGTCATATGCCCTACAATCCTTTGCCAAGTTCCCAAAATTTGTACAAGAGTAATAATATCCAAAAAATATAGTTTGATACTAGGAAGATGAGATTTGTTTTGGTTCACTCTGAAGTTGTTATTCCTTGATATTATTTGAACATATATTCTTGGAGCATAGGTTCTTCCATTGTTATTTTGAATTATTTCCTTGCTTCTTCTGGAGTTGGGTTATTATCACAACTTTCAAGATTCAACACATTCTTATTCTTATATGATTTAGGTTTTGCATCACTTTTGCTAGAAGGATCGTCTACATATCGAAGACCATTTTTTTCAAGTGGTGATATTTGACGATGTAGGATGCCATCCAAGACTTGAGAACTCTTCAAGTTCCTATTTAGTTGATCAACCATTTTCCTTAGAGAAACAATCTCTTATTTTAACTTCTCACAATATTCCTCTTTCTTTATCAATTGACTCTCCATTACTTGTTCGACTCTCTTTGCTTCTTCGAGTTGAACATTTAGGGAGTTGACTTCTTCTTTACGTTGAACAATTTTTGCTTCAAATTTACTCAAGTCCTCAGATATTTGGTTGATATGACTTGTCAAAATGCCTTCCCTTCTCTCCATTTCTTCTATTTGAGTTGTCATGAATGTGACTTCTTCATTATGTCTCTTCTCATTCTAATGCAATTCTACCTTAAGCTTGTTGAGACCCTAAACCCTTTCTTATACTTGATGCTTTAAAAGAATAACTTCTTCATTTTTTTTGTCAAGGTCATGATCAACATATTGTAACTTCTTCTTGTGTTCCTCATTTTCCTTCAATTTTATTATCTCTTCTATATAAACCACAAGTTTTACCTTGAGATCTACATCAACTACTACTTTAGGCTTATCTTCATCATCATACTCTTTTCTGCAATTGGTGCCTTCATCTACCTCCTTTGACTCTTTATTGTCTTTTTGCTCTTTTCCACCATCTTCTATATCTGAGGTTATTAGTAAAACTCATTTTGAGTGAAAATCTTAAAGAATCTCCCAAAGTCTCTTTTGTTGATGAGCATTTCTCCACTTTGACTTTTATAAGATCTGGTAAGCCACTTAAGATTGTGCTCATTTCTTTTGTATCACATTCTCTTGTAGATGTGTCTTTAGTAACAATTTATTCCTAGGGTCATCAAAAAGGCCTCCATTCTTCTATTCCATATTTAAAAATCTTTTCCATTCGATATGGGGGCTTTTCACATTTGATTGTCTTCAATTTTTTTGATTAAGAAGGAGACATCTTCAGAATGTTTGTAGCCTTTCTTCCTTGACATTTCCATTTGTGTTATAAGAATATACCTTCTAGTGTTTAGGTTGTACGTGAAGGTATTAGCTCTGATACCAATTATTGGAAATACTGAGAGGGGGGCGAATCAATATTTCTTTTACAATTGTTATTTTGTGTTGATTAATATCACTTAGTCAAAAAAGAACACAAAATATACAACATAATAATATTTTTTATTAACAAGAATAACAAGGACTCTAATTCTCTTTTACAACAAAGATATGTACAATTATCTTTCTAATTCCTTTAATGCTACAACCCTAGACGAAGACACCAATCTTCAATTTCAAACTAGGCTCCAACCGGTACTACACCAAGCTCCAACTTGGTCTTCTTGAGGACTCCAATCCTCTTAACAATTCAAGCTCCAACCTTGTATAATGAATCCAATCATATAGGGATCCAAACCTTTATTTCAATTCTTCAAAATGGTTATAGCACTGCTTTAGGACTTCTAGTATCTTCTTCAATAAGTCATGAAAACAACTCCAATATTTGCTACAAAAAATTCTACAAAATTCTCCAGGGGCTTAATCCATCTAGGTGATCCTCAACAATTATTTTGTATGTGTCTCCAAGACTCTTCATATCTACACAAACAATCCTCTTCAAAGCTACTCCATTATGGATTCAACAATGTTAGCTCTTCATAGATGATTGCTTCAATATTTCCTTCGATGATGCTTCAACACAACTACTACAAAGGTGTAAAATACGTCTTCTCGAAACAAGTATTTATGGTATTTTTCAAATTTATTCTTAAGGCTTCTCCAAAAGGCTTTGAATGGTTCTCCAAAAATACTCTCTTAATACTGTTGCAAACTCTTCTTCAAGGCTTCATAAATATTTCTCCACAATATGCTTCAAGTATCAACCTTAAAGATGCTTCACTTCAATGCTTTTAAGAATCTTGAAACAGACTTCAAAGTCATCTTTTTTCTACTTATAAAATGTATCCACTAGTACAGGAAAAAAGTAGCTATAGGTCTTCAAATTATTTCCAAAATCCCTCCAAAGTGGCTCATTAAACAATGCCTACAAGTTTGTCACTAGGTCACTCCAAATGATGCCAAAAAGTTTTTTCTAAAATGATGTAAAAATTTCCAATGAAGTTTCATAGTCACAAGACTCAAGGTGCCACAGGTGAAAACTTCCATAATCTACCCATAGGTCCAAGCTCCTCAAGGTTTGGAAGATTTTACATAGTCCTAAATCTAGCCATGGATATGAGCTCTTCAAAGGCCCAAAAATCCTTAGCATAGGGCCTGAACCTAGCCACAAGTCTGAGATCTTTGTTTACAGGTCCGAAGTTCCTTTGGGTGAAAACAAACTGAGGATATTGTCCGTCCATAGGTGAAAATTATTAAAATATTTCCCAGAGATCCTA
The DNA here is from genome assembly GCA_031772625.1 of Pinus tabuliformis. Lineage (NCBI taxonomy): Eukaryota > Viridiplantae > Streptophyta > Pinopsida > Pinales > Pinaceae > Pinus > Pinus tabuliformis. Next base: position 1,594,212,539 of record CM062820.1, on the reverse strand, counting down.
AGGCTAGTTCCTTTCAAGGTTGAGTTCTGTCCTTTCCAAGACTATAAAGAGTGTGATAAAAAAGATAGAAATGCTCCACAAAAAATTACACAGAAATATATAGTAGTAACTCCAAGATGAATTATTCTTTACATAGGTGTATAACTTCAAAATACAAATAATAAAATTTTCAAGAAAGAAAACTTATTTATCCAACAAAATTCATCAAGATTCAATCTCCTTAATCTCTCTTACTTTTCCTCTATTCGTCTTCACTTCAGATCTGAATCCTTTCTCTCTTTGCTTGACCGAGTTACCTTCCAGTATGAGGATTTATATTTGGTATTTATACTTGTTTTGAGTATGTTGCAAAGAGAAACTTTCTTTAGAAGATGATCCAGCATAACCATTTAGTTGACCCGTGCTCATGTATATATTTATTTAAATTAATTTCAAGAATTGATAAGGTTTGAAATCAAGAAGATATAATCTAGAAGTTTTCAAATTTTTCTTTTGTTGAGCTTCACACATATTTGATACTTCAATGGCTTGTTCCTCACAACTCACTCAAAAGCATATTTCTCTTTCATCTTAAGTTTTCTCTTCAATTCCATTCACCTACTCAATATCGCTTTGACTGCACAAATTATTACTATTTTTATTACTATTGCTTTGATTATTCTCACTATATATTGGAGGATACAAAGACAAAATTAATTTTATAGCATACTCATCCATTTCTACTCCAGATGATTTTCCATGTTTTACCTCATCTAGATTGCCCATATTATCATCCTCCCCAGCTGAAAGAAGTAAAAAATTATTATCTGAAATAGTTGTAGTTCCATGAAATTTTTAGCACATGTCATGTTTAAATCTACCAATGTCAAAAGCTCTACTGGTAAAAGGAACAATAATATGAGATGGAGCATGTTCACAAGACATATTAAAGCATTGGCCCTCGAGTTGTTTTAGAAATTCATATGGTTTTGGCAAAGTAGGTGATGATAACATTCTTCATTAGCATCTCTGTCAAATTCAAATGGTTTTTTTTTCCCATCAAACAGTTAGTTGGAAACACCTTTCATTATTTTAAGTACATTAGCATGATAATTTTTTACTAGTAAGCCAATCAATGTCATCGTATAATGTTTCTTCGGTCAACCATGTTGACACTTTTCCATTCATGCCATTAATTCCTAGGGTTTATTAAGGATTTTCCATGCATCTAGGGTTCTATTTCTATCAACATATATTTTTTCATATATGGAATTTGGTTCAATAATGCTATGATTTCCTCATCTTTCAACAATGCTATAGTCATGCTTCGAGCTTCTTCAACAATGCTAGGGTTTCATCATCTTCAACAATGCTAGGGATTCATCACTGACATAAATGAAAACTTTATCCAATAATATCCCCCTTTTTCATTGAGTTCATACATGTATAACTCTTATTTATGATGAAACTCCTTTTCCTTATCTCCCCCTTTGACATCAATGGAAAATGGGGTTCTTTTCCTGACACCGTTTTCTCATCAAGTGCTTACATTTTCATTTACTCCCCCTATCTTCATAAAGGAAAACTCCCCCTGACAATATGTTTCTCCCCCTGACATCATGTTTCTCTTCTTGTCATCGAGATCCTCCTCCTAACAATATGCATGAACTTCTTGTTTATAATAGGAAGAACCTTGGTGGAACATACTTTATGCCTATGATGCTCATATTTGATCAATAGAAAGGATTGATGTATTGAAAATTCAAGGGATATTCAACATGTTCATTTTCTGGTTCAACATCCTTCCTTCTCCAAACTAATATGACTCTTTTTCCATGCTTGGTTGATGAGTCTTTTGATTGCCTAGGAACCCAATTCAAGTTGTAATCCTCCTCCTAACAATATGCATGAACTTCCTGTTTCTAATAGGAAGAACCTTGGTGGAACATACTTTATGCCTATGATGCTCATATTTGATCAATAGAAAGGATTGATGTATTGAAAATTCAAGGGATATTCAACATGTTCATTTTCTGGTTCAACATCCTTCCTTCTCCAAACCAATATGACTCTTTTTCCATGCTTGGTTGATGACTCTTTTGATTGTCTAGGAACCCAATTCAAGTTGTAATATCGAGCTATATGTCACACATTATGGAATTTAATCACTCAGTTCTATACATGAATGAGGGAGCATAACTTACCTTGTAGTAGCTTCCTACAATATTCCTTCTGGGATGGATATGATTCCTTATAAATTTATTTTTCATATGCTCTGTAATCCTTTTCCATGTGCCAATTTTTTTTACATGAGTAACAATAGCCAAAAAATATAGCTTGATACCTAGAAGATGAGATTTGTCTTAGTGCACTTCTGAAGTTGTTCTTCCCTAAGATTCTTTGAACATGTGTGCTTGGATCATAGGTTCTTGCAATGTTATTTTGACTTCTTTCCTTGCTTCTACTATAGTTTGGGGTATTATCACAAATTTCAAGCTTCTCCACATTCTTATTCTTTTATGCTTTAGGGTTTGCATCACTTTTGCTAGAAAACTCATCTGCATATCCAAGAACAAGTTTTTTATAAGGTGATATTTTATGACTTAGGATGTCATCTAAGACTTTAAATCTCTTCAAATTCCTATTCAGTTATTCAACATCTTTCCTTAGAGAAATAATCTCTTCTTTTAACTTCTCACAATCTTCCTCTTTCTTTGTCAGTTGAATCTCCATTACTTGTTCTACTCTCTTTGCATCTTCTAGATAAACATTTAGAGAGTTGAATTCTTCTTCATGTTGACCAAATTTTGCTTCAAATTTACTCAAGTCCTTAGATCTTTGGTTGAGATGAATTTTCAAAATGCATTCCCTTTTCTTTTCTTCTTATAATGTCATGAAGGTGACTTCTTCATTATGTCTCTTCTCATTTTGATGCTATTCTACCTTAAGCTTGTTGAGACCGTCATCTCTTTCTTGCACTTAATTCTTTAAAGGAATAGCTTATTCCTTTTTTTTTTCAAGGTCATGATCAACATCTTGTACCTTATTCTTGAGTTCCTCATTTTCCTTCTTCAATATTCTTATCTCTTTTAGATCATCCACAATTTTTTCCTTGAGGTATATTCAACTACCACTTTAGGGTTCTCTTCATCACCATCCTCTTTTATGAAATTTGTGCATTTATCTACCTCCTTTGACTCTTGATTGTCTTTATGCTCTTATCCACCATCTTCTATATCTAAATTTATGAGAAAAAGTCCTTTTGAGTGAAAATCTTGAATATTGTCCTAAAGTTATTTTACTAATGAGAATTTCTCCATTTTGATTTTGATTGGATCAAGTAAGGTACTTAGGATGGTAGTCATTTCCTTTGTATCTTATTCTTTTGTAGTTGTGTCTTCCATAACAATTTATTCCCATACTTCACATCATAGGGTCATCAAAAAGGTCTCCATTCCTCTCATCCATATTTCAAAATTTGTTCCATTGAACATAGGGGATTTGCACATCTGATTGTCTTCATATTTCCTGACTGTAGAGGATACATCTTCAGAAGTTTTAAAGCCTTTGTTCCTTGAATTTTCCATTTTTGTTCTAAGAATATACCTTTCAACTATTAGGTTTTGCATGAAGATATTAGCTCTGATACCAATTATTGGAAATACTAATAGGGGGGGCTGAATCAATAATTCTTTTACAATTGTTATTTTATAAGATAATTTAGTAAAACCAAAACAAAAAATATACAACAGAATAATATTTTGTATTAATAAGAATAATGAGGACTTCAATCCTCTTTTACAACAATAACCTGTACAACTATACTTATAATTCCTTCAAGGCTCCAAACCTAGATAAAGACTCCAATATTTGATTTCAAACCAAGATCCAACCTGTACTACACCAATCTCCAACTTGGTCTTCTTGAGGTCTCCAATTCTCTCAACAATTCACCATCCAACCTATTTTTCCACAAGGCTCCAACACAAAAAAATCCTCTAGGGCTCCAACCCCTTGTTTTAATTCTTCAAAATGGTTATATTACTACTTTAGGAGTTCCAATATCTTCTTTAATAAGTCTTGAAAATAACTCTGATATTTGCTTCAACAAATTCTACAAAATGCTCCAGGGGATTAATCCATCAAGGTCATATTCAAAAATGATTTCGTATGTGTCTGGAAGTCTCTTGTTAGTTACACAAACAATCCTCTTAAAAGATAATCCATTGGGGCTTCAACAATGTTGGTTCTTCACAGATGACTACTTGGAGATTTCCTTTGATGGTGCTTCAACACATTTTCTACAAAGGTGTACAATAAGTCTTCTCCAAACAAGTCTTCAAGGTACTTTAAAATGTATTCTTAAGGATGCTCCAAAAGGCTCTGAATGCTACTCCAAAAATACTCTCAATATTGTTGCAAACTCTCATTTAAGTATTTAGCAACATTTCTCCACAAGATGCTTCAAGTATCAACCTTAACGATGCTTCACTTCAATGGTTTTAAGTAGCTCCAAATAGACTTCAAATTCCTCTATTTTTCTTCTTCTAAAATGTCTCCACTAGTACATAGAACATGAAGCTATAGGTCTTAATTGTATTTCTAAAATAACTCGAAAGTAAATCATCAAACAATGGTCTGTCACTAGGTCACTCCAAATGATGAACAAAATTATCCTCTAAAACAATGCCAAAAATACAAATGAAGTTTCACAGTCATAAGACTCAGAGTGCCACAGGTGAAAAGTACTATAATCTGCCCATAGGTTTGAACTCCTCAAAAGTTAGAATATCTTAGCACATTCCCGAATCTAGCCACAGATCTAATCTATTCAAAGCTCTAAAAATCCTTAGCACATTCCTAAACCTAGACATAGGTCCGAGGTATTTTTTTATAGGTTTGAATTTCCTTTGGGTTACAGAGGCTGAGGATATTTCCTTCCCAAAGGTGAAGACTATCAAAAAGACTTCCAACAAATCTTGAGGTTAGTTCCTTTGAAGGCCAAGGTCTGTCCTTGCCAAGAATATATAGAGTGTGATGATAAACACATAACTTCTCCACAAAAATTTACACAGACATATATAATAGTACCTATAGGACAAATTGTTCTATAGATAGGTGTATAACTTCAAGATCCAAACACTAAAAATGTCAAGCAACAAATTTTTTTTATCCAACACAATTCTTCAAGATTCAATATCCTTTAACCTCTCTTTCTCTTCTCTTTTTTGTCTTCACCTCAGATCTAAATATTTTTCTCTTTGTGCTTGATCGAGTTACCTTCCAGAATGAGGAGTTCAGTTTGGTATTTATACTTTTTTTAGTATGTTTTGAAGAGACACGTCCTTAGGAAGATGAGTTGACATAATCATTTAGCCGACCTATGCTCAAGTATATATTTATCTAAATTATTTTCAAGAATTGATAAGGTTATAAAGCAAGAAGATAGAATCCATAAGTCTACAATTTTTTCTTCTCTTGAGATTCATATATTTTTGCTACTTCTGTGACGTGTTCCTTAGAACTCATTGGAAGACATCTATGTATTTTATCTTAAGTTTTCTCTTCATGTTCATTCACCTAATCAATATCGCTTTGACTACCAAAATTATTACTATTTGTATTGCTATTACTATTTTATTCTTAGGATATATTGGAAGATACTAAGTCAATTTTGATTCTATAGCATACTCATTGATTTCTACTCTAGATGATTTTCCGTATTTTACGTTGCCTATATTGCCTAGATTATCATCCTCTCAGACATAATGAAGCAACAAATTATTATCTGAAATAGTTGTAGTTCCATGAAACTTTTGGAAAATTTCATGTTTAAGTCCCCCAATGTCACAACCTCCATTGGTAAAAGGAACAATAACCTGAGATGAAGAATGTTCACAAGAACAATTAGAGAAGTGGCCCTCTAGTCGTTTCAGAACTTCATATGACTTTGAAAAAGTAGGTGTCGATAACATTATTCATCGTCATCTTTATCTAATTATTATTATTATTATTATTTTTTTCCATCAAACAGTTAGCTAGAAACACCTTTCATTTTTTCAGGTAAATTAATATAATAGTTTTTTACCAATAAGAAAATCAATTTCATCATATAAAGTTTCTTCAGTCAACCATGTTGTTATAACTTAGAAGAAACCCCGATTACAGATTGAAAAATCTAAGGTAACCTTTAACCACTTTGGATTAAAAGTTGGCCCTTCAATCTGGAGAGGGATCTCTCCTCAAAACTCTACCACTTGCTGACACTTTAGAATTAGGTTTATAAGCTCATTGGCCATATTTAATTGATGAGATGGGATTAGTTTTGAAAGAAGAGAACAAGGACCATTGGGCATGGATTCTAGTGCAAAAGTTTATAACCATGAGATACATAAACAATTTAACAAAGGCAAGATAGCTTATGATTATTTAGACAATTCATCATTTAAGTATGGTAGGAGAAAGTAGAAAACAAATATAAAAAACAGAGCAAGAAGAATTATGTGAATGATATTTAAGATGAAAAACATAGAAGTAATTTGGGAAATTTAAATCTGAGCTTTTAGATAGCATTCAAATTCAATCACATTTTTCTAGATACTGAAGACTTATTGATCAATGTTATGGCTTAGAACAAAAATACATAGTAGAAACACTAACATAAAACCACCCACACATGAATCTTAGAAAATTTGCACATGTAAACCTGTTGATAACAAATTATATTAATATTAGATATAAACACACAATACTTATTCTTCAAAAAATTCCCAACCCCTGGTCTCTTTTCCTTATTGTCTTTATAGAATTCTTACAAAACCATAACCAGGTTTTCAAAAAAACCTTAATTACAAAGTCCTAAAATAACTAAGTAAATCTTTAATTAAAACTAAATACATTACATTGTTCAATCATAAAACAAAATGATAATATTTTGTATCTAAGAAATATGTTGTTGTTAAAGACCTGGCTGAAGCTAAGGATCCCCAATTCAAATTTGATGAGGTGGCTATCCAATTGAAAGTTTATTAGGCATTTTTCTAAAAATAGATAAAATTAATTCTGGCAAATTCCTGGAAATAGGCTTCAAGTATCTCAAACCGTGACACCTGTGTAAAAGCTGAGAGAGGTTTTTGTTAATGGTTCCATTCCCAACAAAATCCTCTCTTGGTTTTCAAATTTTTGTTTCCATATGTTCGAAAATTGTGCTTGAAGTTACTTCCTTTTACAGGAAAAAATAGAATAAAACAGAGTTTTTGCTAACATTTGATTTCTCAATGCCACCATTTCAAATTTTATGAACCTACACTAACAAATTATTTTTCAGTGCTCACTTGTTTTGATACTCGGTCCTTTGTTGATGTGTGATTTGTCAGCACTTTGATTTTGACATAAAAAAATTAAATTTTACAATAGCTCTGATAATCCAACCGTCAACAATTTTATTCAAAAAAATAAAAAATGGGTGCTGATAATCCATCTATCAGCGCATTTATTCAACATTTCTAAATTGACGCTGATAATCCAACTGTTAGCACCCTAAATTTTTTTGAATAATAAAAAATTACAATGTTGAACATAAAACTATGAAGCAAAACTAAGATAATAGTTAGCTCCAATGGGGATGTTGTCCTCCTTGTGAGGCATCAAAGAACTCATTTCTCCAGTGCTTGATCCATTGGGTTGATCCCAAAGCTCTACCCTGCAACTTGCAAACTATGACCCTCTCTTCTAACTGTGTCCAATCCTCAACTAAAACTGAACCAAAATCGCTGGAAACCAAAACTACTGAAAGGATGCTTTGACTATTGTTCTTATTCATATTATTATGTACATTAAGTTGCTGAGATATCTGCCAATTCAAATGATACATAATTTCCAATGCAACCATGACATAAGGTGGCTACTCACTGGAATTATGCTCACACCCTTCATAAGAAGACAGAAAAATGAAAAAGATGGCAACTCAAACCTCGATCTGAATCCAAACCCTGTACTTATGAACAAAACATACTCCAACTTCTCTAATAACTATAATAGTCCTGCAAAAGGATCTTTGAAAATATGAAAAATTACCCTCTCTTGATGAGCAACAAAAGGGGAAATCTAGTTTCATGTCTAACTATTGGGTGCTCTCATTCAATGTTTTCAGTCCCGAGATCCTTCTCAAATGAGATACCAGTAATATTTTCATTTTGTTTATCATGCACCTTAGGAAAAAACATTGTATGTTCTTGAACATTCAAAAAGAAAAGCCATGTCATATACATAAAAAACATCACAAGTTGGTCCTTCATGTGATTGAAAAAAAATATTATCAAGATCTTTGAAACTTTCTAAATCTATCATTTCAAAGGATGTAACATCGTGAATAGATTCAGTGCCATCTAAAGGGTCTAAAACATCCTGCTCTTCTTCAATATTTCTTTGTAACTCTAGATATAAATCCTCATCAATGTGTTCATTGCTTATATCTTTCACACGCAATTTCAAAAGTCTGATTTTTACCAATTTTTCGTGGGACAAAATCTCATAAAATGAATGAGCTAAAAAACAATTTGAATGATTCTCCTCATACTTTTGATTGCATAAAGATTAACTAGGCTTCTGCATAATTTTTTCAATATAATGGGATGGAATACGGTTCCCAATATTGACATGTAGATATGTTTCATCTTCAAGCAAGGAAGAAGCCAATGTTTGTTGGGAATGATCTTGAATACCAAGGTAACTAGTTGCTACTAGTTCTTCCTGATGAGAAGATAGTTCAAGAAAGGCTTCTTTGATTTCATCACCCATTATATCTTCATCATCAATATCAATTCCCATGTGTTGAGAAAGATTGTCAAAATTTCCACAAAAACCTTAAACTGGCACTATAGAAGGGTATCTTTCTTTATAGCTCATAGAAAAGGCTGAATAGAAATATTCAAGGGAATATAGACTAGCAGATGGAAATTATTCATAACGATATCATGCATTTTCTTCCCAGGTAGCCATAACCATCTTGATTCTTCATCAAATAGTCCTCGTGAAATTCAACCCCTAGCCTATGTATGTGAATATGAAATTTAATTAGATGCAAAACAACGTCATCTCATTCTTGATATTTAAATTGTTGTATATATTTTTCCCAATATATATGAGGCAAACGATTTGGAAAACCATGGATATGAGAACGATTCATAGGAGCATACCTTGTAGATTGAGAATCCATCTTGATCAACTGGAGTCTCTAGTGATACTCTTTAGGCTTCCGATCCTTCAGACAATGGAGTCGTCATTAGTACTTTGATCTCTAAATATCGCTGAAAATGGAGTCGCCAGGTGAAAGATGCACAACTTTTCCATGTCTATCCTTTGTTCACCATCAGAGAGTAGATTCATTAACTGCAATTTTCACGGGGAATATTTCACCTTCACTCCCTGACAACGATGCCAAAATGTTATCACTTAGAAAAAAACTTGGCTGTAGAGGGAAAAAAATAAGGTAACCTCTAACCACTTTGGATTGAAAGTTTGCCCTTCAATTTGGAGAGGGATCTCTCCTTAAAACTATACCACTCACTGTCACTTTAGCAGTAGGTTTTTAAGCTCATTGGCCAGATTTAATTGATGAGATGAGATTGTTTTGGAAAGAAGAGAACAAGGACCATTGGGCATGGAGTCTGGTGTAAAGGTTGCTAACCACAGGATACATAAACAATTTAACAAAGGCAAGATAGCTTATGGTTTTTTAGACAGTTCATCATTTAGGTATGGTAGTAGAAAGTATAAAATAAATATAAAAAAATAGAGCAAGAAGAATTATGCTAATGATATTTAAGTTGAACAACATAGAAGTAATTTGGAAAATCTAAATCTAAGATTTCAGAAAGAATTCAAATTCAATCACCTTTTTCCAAATACTAAAGAATTGTTTATCAAATTTATACCTTAGAAGAAAAATATGCAGTAGAAATATTGACTGGAAAACCTCCCACAAATGAATTTTAGAAAAATTGCACATGTAAACCTGTTGATAATGGATTATATTAATATCATAGCCAAAGACATAATACTTCTTCTTCAAAAAATTCTCAAACCATGGCATATTTTCCTTATCAGATTTATATAATACGTACATAATCATATTCAAGTTTTCAGAAAAAATATTAATTACAAAGTCCAAAAATAGCTAAGTAAATCTCTAATTAAAACTAAATACATTACATTGTTCAATCATAAAACAAAATGATAATATTTTGTATATGATAAATATGTTGTTTTTGAATACATGGCTGAAACTAAGGATCCCAAAGTCGAATTTGATGAGGTGGCTCTCTATCTAAAAGTTGATTAGGCATTTTTCTAAAAATAGAAAAAATTAATTATGGCGAATTCCTGAAAAATAGGCTTCAAATATCCATTTGAATATTTCAAACCGTGACACCTGTGTAAAAAATGAGAGACATTTTTGTTAATTGTTTTGTTCCCAACAAAATCCTCTCTTTTTGTTTCCATCTATTTTGAAACTGTGCCCGAAGTTACCGCCTTTTAAATAGAGTAAAATAGAGTTTTTGCTAACATTTGATTTGTATATGCCACCGTTTCAAATTTTTTGAACCTACGTTGAAAAATTAGTTGTCAACACTCACTTATCTTGATACTCGACCCTCTCCTGATGTGTGATATGTCACCGCTTTGATTTTGACATAAAAAAATTAAATTTTACAGTTGGTGTTCATAATCTAGTTGTTAATGCCTTTATTCAACATTTCCAAATTGGCGTTGACATTATGGAGGACATGGGACATAGAGCATATCCAGTTCTTCCTTTGAATGTTGAAATTCTTCTTGATCAGGAGGATCCAATTTGAAATATTTCCTTGACATCCAGACTAAGAATCAAAACCTATTGTCATACCAATCCACATCCTCATCCATAAACTGATAACAAAGGTGAAGGAACCGATTAACAAAATGCTCAAGAGATTCAATCAATTCCATTCTAAGTTAATTAATTTCATCAATAACATAAGGATATTCATATTTATAAAAAAATTGATGAAGCTTGTTAACCAAGTTATCGAAATATGTGATAGAAGCAGTGGGTAGAGAATAACACCATTGCTTCACACGACCATCCAATGTAAGGGTAAACAACCATGCAAGGATTTATTCTAAATAATCACCATTCAAGAAGAAAAATTGAACAAATTGTACAACGTAATGAATGACACTTGTTGTGCCCTTGCCAGTCAAATTTAAATCATGACAAGTTATGTAAAAATTCCATGGGGATTGAAAGATATTCAACTTTAGTAAAATATCTTGGGATTATGGTTTGGGATGAAGCCATTGAAGGTAAGAGACTCAAAGAGACTTCATAGGCTCAACTTGTCATTTGGCCCTCCTTCTAGCACCAAAAATGTTTACGGTGTTGAATTTTGCCAAAATTGTAAGGGGATCTCCCCGATGTGAAGTCCCAATTAGACCTCACACTGTTTGGTATAGGAGTCCCATTTGGTCATATGACCCAACCACCGTTGAATGGTTTTCCGGGATATGCCTTGGTTACAATCGGACATAATGGAACACAATGCCTCTTTCTTTGAACAAGAATGTGAGCTTTGTGAGACACCCAATGTAAGGTATATCAGGGAGAATTACGCAGCTGGTGAGAGAAATGAGCCACTGGTTATAAAAGTAATAGTACTCTCCTAAAGGGGGACCCGAGAAAATGAGAAAGACTTGTTGAGTAAATACAAATTAGTCCACATAGTAAACAAAAATTGTTAAAACATAACAACATTCATTCAATAATAGACATAGCTAAGCAACAAAATAGTTCATCAACTTAGTATGTGAATAAAGCAACATATACCATAAACATAACCAAAATAATCCAACTACCTCTATGATACATGTGTGAAGGAATTCTGGCCCATTCAACTTCTAATTATAAGCATAAGATCCCAAGTACATTGTTAAATGAATGAGACATTGTATCCAATAGTGGAAGTTGAAGCCACAACTTGCTTCTCCAAATAATAATCTATCTCCTATGTAGTGCAAGAAAAGGCAAGGCTAAAACTCCTAAGAGCTTGGTCCCAAAAAACCCATTGTTTGAGCTATGAGGAGATATTTATAACAAACATAATTACTTTTGAGATTCCTCATGAATCTTGGATTCCTATGACTATTCATATTCTAGTATGACTCATTACATTCCAATATGTGGCTTTTCATATTTCACATGTGTCCCTTGGACCTCATTACACAACATTTATTACATAAAACATTTTACAAATGAGACGATGGCCTAGTATGACAAAACTACTAAAGGAAAAAGCTCATCAAAGGATAGATCATTTGATTCTTCATGGAGTTCACTTGTGATGTAAATGTGCCATGCTTTGAACTCCTCCACGATGGTTTCGACCCAGATTTGCAAGTGCCCTTTGTGTCTCACCTTCACCTCCAATGCCTCTGTCAATATTTTCGTGGAGCTTGATTGTACATTATTCCACATCCATGAAAGCTTCATGTGCACTTTGACTGGTGCAAAGGCATATTTCTAAATAATGTCCTTGGTTACCTCTAAGCCTTCCCTTCTATTACCTATTTGATCTATTTAATTTATTCCCTAATCTCTTGAAATATGACTTCCCTACCATTGATTTCTTCAAGAGATCCATTGGAAGGCATCCCGTGCTTCTGTGTAAGAAGCCATGGTGTTAACTGAGTGTGCTCCAATATGTGAGTAATTCTGTAGGTGGAGTCTCAACTGAACTCTACCAATTTTTGCAACAATCTTATCCTTCTTTTCCAAGTGTTGTGGAGCATATGGATATTTGGCAGTCCACTCCTACATCTGGTCAACTACTCTATTTTCTATCTTCAAGAGCTTCACCACTTCTTGTGCATTCTTATGAATTCCAATGAGAGGAACCATGACCTGTTGTATAAGTATCATCTTGTCAAATAGTCATTCCATGGATTCCTCCATTGGCCCCAACTATTCTTGCATGGATGAATACCATTTCGTAGTGTTGGAGTTCTATGATGACAACCACAGGTTCTCCACTGCAAGATGTTCTACCTATTGCTTCACCACATCCAATTCTCTTCATAATATGACATTCTCATTCAACAAATATTCTGAGATATGTTGTGCCACTATAGCGAATGTAACATTTTCCGCCATAACTGCCCTCATATTTTTTCTAGTGTTGGAGGTGATCACATTTTATGTTGTTACTAAGACTAGGTTCTGAGGATCATTGGGAAAGTATCTATGCCTTTGTTGCATGATCCTCTTCTTCAGCTGATCAAATGTTACGCTGCATACCTCCATGACTTGGCTTGTTGGTGGAGGTGTAATCCCCATCTCTTTGAATGCTAGATTTCCTCTTGTGCGTTGTTATTCATCTGGGGCATTTGGGTCATCATCTATGGGCTGGATGGTATCTTCTTCCTCTAACTGCTCTTCCTCCAATTCTTGAGTCAGTTGTTCTTCTTTTAGTCTCAACGTTGCTTCCTCCTGGGACTACCTCTATTGTTCTTCCTCTATCTGTCTCCTCTCTTCTTCTTCTACCCGTTACTTCTCAATCAACTCAACCTGCTTCCTTCTCTCCTCCTCCTCCTCCTCCTCCTCTTCTTCTTCCCCTTTTCTCCTCTCCTACTCTGTTTATGCAGCTCCTATGTTTAAAGGATCAACCTTCCATTTCCTACTACTCTTGCACGATGAATACTGAATCCTTTTCCTGGGAGCTAACTTCTTTACTTAATGTGTTGTTTCCTTCTTGCTCCTACAGAGTCTCGAGCTGATGGATCGTGGAGTGAACTGGTCTTCATGGATGGATGTGTATTCTATCATTGTGCTAGATCTTTATCCTTTCATCTTTTGGTCTACATATTGATGAATACCCCATATTATGACTGACCCTTTGACAATTTGCCTAGGAGCATATGCGTTGAAGTATTTGGTGGAAAAGTGTAAGCGATTCAGCTCTTCAATTTTAGCTGCTAACACCTTGTGACTTTTTAGTTCATACAATATGATCCTCAATGGATAGATAGTCCAAGGGGCTTTCTTCCTCTTGTGAAGAGTTCCCGACAGTCCCTTGTCCAATTGATTTGCCACTTCCTGCATGACCACCTTATTTGTCACATATTGCGGCATAAGATGAGGGATTGTTTGACATCTGAAGCATATGATGTATGTACCCTAAGGAGTTGCAAGCCATTCCATAATATCTTGAAGTGAATCCTTCACTTGATTGATCATAGATGGTGGATCAGTCTCGAATATCATCTGAAAAATGGCTGCAGAGAAGTTTTTTTCCAATCTATCGTATGCACCTCTAAAGCTTCCTTCTGATAAGACCCTGCAATGGAAATAAAATGGGAACTTCTCTCTAGGAGTCTAGTTCCAATCTTGAACTTAAAACTATGAAGCAAAATTGAGATAACACATGTTAACCCTTTGCCATTCATACCACTAATTTCTAGGGCTTATTAGGGATTTTCAATGCATCTAAGGTTCCATTACTATTAACATATAATTTTTCATCCAACAAATTTTATTCAATAATGGCAGGGTTTCATCATCCTTCAACAATGATAGGGTCATGCTTCAATCTTCTTCAATAATGCTAAGATTTCATCACCAACATAAATGACAACTTAATCTAACACAAAACTTAATATTATAATTATATATATATATATATATATATATATATATATATATATATATATATATATATATATATATATTTTAATTTTAATAAACTAAAACTATTTTATAATGGACCATTTATAAAATTATTTTAGAGTTAAAGACTCTTTTTGTTAAGTTTGAACTTATCATCTAAAATCTAGAAAAGGAAAGTGAATATCAGATTCAAAAGTGTGAATATCAGGTTCCCAAAGTGTTGTCATTGGATTTTAAAAGTATGAATACCAAATTCTACAGATTCCAAAAACATCGAAAAATGTGAATTTTGATAATGAAAGTGTTAGCTTCAATTATGAAATTGTGAATTTTTTCAACATCTAATTACCATAATGCATTTCAGTATTGTTAATTTATATTTTAATGTGTAGATATCAACTTATAATATTAATATAAAATATTTAATTTATACATGTGCACACATATCCCTATTATATATTGATGTCATTCAACACTAATTAAAGCCCACAAACCATTGCGAATGTTTATTACCAAAACAAGTGCCTAACTAATATCATTCATTAAATCGAACAATAGAAAAAGTCCTAGTACGTGGGACCCCTCCCAAAAGAATATTTCTAGGCAGTAAGTCAATACTTCTCATCAAATCACGACCATTGATATCCAACCAATATTCACTCATAAATTTATACACTATGAGGAGGGAAAACCATATTAGGATATGACTCATTGGACATCCATATATATATATATATATACTTGGAGCATCACATGTCATTACTAGATATATGATGTTGAAAATGTCAAAGGTATAATAAGCTATGGTCTTAATGTCAAAGGTCTATCGACCTAATTGAGAGGATTTTCCTTTTTGTGCATATGTCATTATGGTTATTTCGGGCACTTCCCTGATAAGTATGCATGTGTATTTTTGTTGATAGGTTATATGATCCAAAGTATGATGTTTATATATATTTGGTTTGAAATCCATATACATGCATATGATATAGTTATTGGCGTTGTTTGATATCTGATATAGCCTGCTATAGTGTAACAATAATATGATGTTGTGCAACGAGATGTCACTATGAATGATCGGATTGTTGCCGGAAAAAGTTGGTGTTGTTTGATTTGAAATTATTTATGATGTGATTACCACTGAGTTATTTAATAATTTGGGATTTTCGTAAGAATGGGCATGTTTTTTGATACATCATATTCATTAACAACGGTGACTATATTTTTGAAATCCAGGACATTCATGTATGAACATTGTGTTAGAAATATATTTGGCATCCCCTCTGAATTTTATTGGTTTTTCATATACAACGCACTAATTCATCTTCCATGTATCACATTTGTTGTATGGCGCCCTTCCTTGTCAGCGTTTGTTTATTGGGTCATATGTAGGTGACTTATTTGGCATGGAACTGAGGCTCGAGCTCGTTAATGTGCCAACTCATTCTTATTTCTATATTTGGTATCCCTTTTGAATTTTATTGGTTTTTTCATATACATTGCACTAATTCATCCTCCATGTATCACATTTGTTGTATGGTGCCCTTCCCTGTCAGCGTTTGTTTATTGGGTCATATGTAGGTGACTTATTTGGCATGACACTGAGGCTTGAGCTCGTTAAGGTGCCAACCTGTTCTTTACTCTTGAATTAACTTGCCATCACCTTGAGCCATGCATTATGGTTTGTTGTCATTTGTAAACTCTCAAATGGTTTCATTCTCTCCAATTCACACAATCTTTCACTCTACAAACAATATATGGGCTAAACATAGGATTTTTATACTTCTAGAGTTTAGTAATGAGAAGGAAGGTGTATTCTTAAAATTGAGCCACTATTCAGAATGCTCTTGCTTTCCAAGTATGTTTACACTGAACTATTTTTCAACAAGTCAAGTTTTTCTGAGATTTTCCCCATATTTTACCTATCTCCCTATTTTGGTTTCTTTGTGGCGTTGATATACCTACTTCAATCAAAATAATTTGTTAATTTCTATCTTGAAAAGATTTAAATAAAAAAAGGAAACACCTTTGCGGTATTTATGTTAGTAAGATTTCAGTTCTGTCGACCCCACTGTAGTTGGTTACCATATGCATAGAGGTGTGACGCCCTTGAGGAAATTCGTCAAGAAAATAACACCAAGCATTGTAAATGTTTATCTCTTATGGCTTATTAATTCAAACTTAGCAATTGTGATATGTCTTTGTTCTATTAGTTATAAATGATGCTTATGTTTATTTTGGGCACTTATTATTATCAAAGGCAATGGAATGTGTGGTAATCACTGATCTAATTACTTGCATTAATTAGTTTTCTTGACTGTGTAAACTCTAAATCCTTTATTACGATGGGTAATTGCCAAACCCTAGCCTAACACAGTTACAATATCTTGTTTTTGTGGTAACCTTTGAGGTCATAGGACCTTGGGAAAAAAATCACAGTTGACCTGTGCGTAGGAGTTTCCATTCCTTTTGTATGAAATTATTACACCAAAATCGTCATCCAATTCCACCATTTTTTTAATTAATAGGTCATTTGTATTAAATGATAAACCTTAATTTTACCATTTCCATGGTAGTCATAATTATGGTCAAGCAATTCGCATCGAATGTTCTCAAATTGAACAAACTCTCTCCAAAATTTGTTATCTATATATATATATATATATATATATATATATATATATATATACACACACACACACACACACACATACACACCAAGGTTTTGCAAGTTATTCAGCCAATATGTTGTTTTGTAGACTCGCTTCATTTTGGTCGAAATCTCTTTTCAAATATGTTATATGTTCATATGATATACGTTCATTAATTTTGAAGTTTGTATGATCATATTAGTTCGACAGAATCCTCGACATGCCTCAAAACTAAAAAGCTTATTACATGATTGGTCTCTTTCAAAAAATGAGTTTATTGGCTAGTGATTGCTCGGTCTATCTATTCCCTTTGATTTTATCATTCATGTTGACAGTTGTGATGGTTGTTAACATTAATATCAATGCCAGATCCCTTTCCTCATTAAATAATATTCCTTATTTAATGTTCCAAACTCAAAATTATTTGTATTTGTTTATGAATAGTTCTTATCTTTTATTGCCTGTAAGCAATTTGATGAGTATCTTCCAACATAAACTTTTTCAATAGAAATAGTGGAAAAGGAAGGGGCAAGGGAGTAATGAAAACAAACCAACATCTAGGTGTAAGAGGAGCAAGGATACCAAGGGTTTCTATCCATCTCGATGTTGATTCTCGATAATTAAGGTAGTTGTTGTGCATAGGTGTGGTGACCTTAGTGGGACAACTTGAACATCAACCCGTGGTGGAGCCTCAACCACAACAACCTCCTTTTCCTAAACAAGTTATGGGTAGTCCCATCCCTCTGCATATGTATACCACTTTGGTTAATCTAAATAATGATCAATGGGGACCTATCATTTTTGCACAACCTTTACGTTCAATACAGGGTTGGCTTGTTGTTTCTCCACCCAACCCTCCTCCCAAAGAACACATGTCACGTATGCAATATGTCGCTTCTCATATAGTGTATACCGCTCTTGTAGCACCCCAAACATCTATACATGTTACTCAACATGCTCTCTATGCGCATCAAACTTCCAGACAAACTATGGTATTCATTGGTCCAATTGGCCAATCATTGAAACATCCAGTTATTCCCTGAATTTCTAGCAATGAGCAGAAGAAAAATGCTCAATCCACCTCTTCGAGTTCTTCCCATGGTTTATCAAATTCAATGAAATCACATCCATGACAAGAGGAACAATCCATGACAAGAGGAACAATAAGTAGAGTAAAATCCTTCTCATGGGAAGATGAATTAGTCTTTCATACTGAAAGCAAGTTGCATTTTGGTATAGGTTATCTGGCATGGTTTTCAGCACTATTGACATTTTCACATGTTGATGTTATTTTTTGTTTGGCTACTTGATGTTGCACTTATATTTATGATGGTTCATATTTTTGAGGGGAAACATTATGGTTCTATTTATGTATATGTTGCACTTTATATTATTGTGACACCACACTACACATGAATGATTAATTGAGTGACAAGGAGGATGGGAGATACAAGGTTTTTGGGGCTTGCATGATAATATTTTGATATCGAAGATGTAGTTTTATGTTATATATATGTTGGTTGCATATAAAATTTATGGTTATGCCTTGGTTATGAAATTATTATGATTATCAACATGGTTGAGGATTTAGGGGAAGAACCAATTGTATGGCTCACATTTCCTATTCACTTATGCATTAAAAATAAAGGTATATAGAGCCTAATTGAATAGGTATAGAGAGGGTCCCACCTACTAGGGTAAATTTTTTTAATTAAAATAATTTCTTAAACAAGCCTTTAGAATTCTCTCCTCTTGTTATCTAATCAACCTGATTAGAAACACAACTAATTTGATCTTTTAAACTTGAAAACTTCCAAAGTTGTTTGGAGTCTCTTTAAAAAGAGGAGAGACTTATGATGGTAAGGAGAGAGAACTATTGAGAGAGAGCTATGCAATAATTTTATGGTTTTATATTTTTGTTGATTTCAATTCCTCACAAAATTATAGGCTAATCCTGATGGTGACAATGACCTTATATCACAAAGGGGAGAAAAACTAGGTGACTCCATTGAAACTCCTGAAAATATAACAGTTATCTTGTATCTTTTATTGGAACTGAGCTCACTATGGATAGGGGAGTGGGGGGGTTGAATCAGTAGTTTGAGGGTTTATTAACCTTTTACAAAATTTATATCACAAAACCCAAGAGTCAATAACCCATCAACTAACATATGAATATGTAGTAAATCAACATGTAACAACACCATAAACAATATTAGAAACGTGCACATAAATGGACACAAGTTTTCTAGTGGAAAACCCTCTCCATGGAAAAAATCCACCCACTGCTCAAATCTTCTATTAATGTGATTTTTTTTTTTACATAGAGGAGCTACCACCCAATGGTTGGAAGACTCAACTATTAAGATAGTCTGCTAGCAACATCAACTGGAAATAATCTTCTCTTATGACTGTACGAACAAGCATTTGTTTGAATCCACCATAACCAATGAGCCTTTCCCAACTCTACTAGACTCTAGAGAAACTACGTCCTGTACTGGTCTATGTGCTAGAAGTTCCCCACCTTATCTGCAGACTATATATTATGAAGCCTCAATCCCTTAAACACCTCCATGTGAACCACGTTTTATGCATTTTCAAATTGGGCTCTCAAACCTGCTCAACATGAGCAACCCAACAACCTCACTGATCTGAAAAATAAATTCTGATAAGAACATCAACTCCACACAACTACAGGTATGCAATATGCTAGATAGAATATTGTAGCACATTCTCTCTCACACACCATAAAAAAATCTCCAATCAATACCCTAGGCAAATCCCATGCTTATCCTAAGACCATAGACACCTGTACCACGGTAATATCCAAGTCAATACTATGAGTGAATAGCATGTTTATACTAATACTACGAACACTTGTACCATGGTAATATCCAAGTTAGTACACATGGGCCAATACCATGGTTCTCCAATACCACAGACCCATGTACCGTGGTAATCTCCAATATAATACCATACACAGATACCATGGTGAAACCAATACCTGTAACGCTAATAGTAAGTGTTGACCTAAAACACACAAAAAAACATATAGAAATCAACCTCAAACCAATACCAAGTGCCAAATACTAGGGTAATGCTAATACCACAACTCCTCTACAACTGTCAACAAATCAAAGATAAGACCTGTCACTCAATGATCTGCCATAGTAATCATTCACACAACCATACCATATATACATAAGCACCTTAGTCAACAAACACAACCATACCATCTAGGCAAAGGGCAAGCACACACACATCATGTGCATGCCAAACTACAATGAAATATAGACAAAAGTCAAACACACACACATCATGTGAAATCCAAACTGCAACACAATCATCTGTCAACACATGCCCAGGTTGACATCAATGACAACCATCATGTTGGGTGTGTGTTATATTATTTCCACGAATAGCCCTACATATATGTAGACCTACCTATGGTTTTGTGTGTGGTTTTCACACATGGTTTTGGACATGATGGTTTTCTGCCCATGGTATTTTTTAGATCCGGTCAAGGGAACTATAGTTATGTTCTAATCCAAGGTTAATGGATGGGGTTTATTAATTCTTCGACATGTATATATATGTATTGTAACATTAAAAGGAATATAATGAAAAATCAATCTGGTAGTCCCAGTTTTGGGATCCAGGGGAAAATCTCTGTATATATATGTTTTATGTTTTATGCTCTCAACATTGTTTATTTTCTATTTTTAGAATTCATATACAGGTAATTTTTGTACGGGGTTAAAACCTGCATTTGGTATCAGAGTTTTTTGGCTTCAAGGGGATGCCTTTGCTGCTAAAGGGTTTTACTCAGGCCTGTGGCAGACCTTGTTCAGTGGGAGATCTGCGATATTGATTCTTGTGGTGAAAGAAGATGGCGAGCAGTGGAAAGATAGAGATCGAGAAATTTAATGGTAAGATTGAGTTGTGGAAACTCAATATGGAGGATCTGCTAGTGGATAAAGATCAGTGGATCATGGTAGATCCAGGTACTAAACCAACAACAATGTGAGCTGTAGACTCAGTGAAGTTGGATCAGAAGGCAAAGAGTACAATATGATTGTGTATCTCAGATTCAGTATTGTTGAATATATTAGGAGAAGCTTTGGTAAAGGCTTTGTCAGAGAAGTTAGGGACTTTGTACCAATCTAAGTCTCTAGTGAATAAATTGTTCCTACAAAAAAGTTGTATAACCTGAGGATGAAGGATGGAGACTCGGTGATAGATCATCTGAATGCCTTTAATACTATGGTAAGGACGTTGTTGTCTATTGATATAAAATTTTCAGATGAAGATAAGTGCATCAGTTTATTGTGTTCTTTACCATATTTATGGGATAGTCTGGTTGTTGCAATAGGTAGCAATATGACTGCCTTGTAGTTTGATGAAATAGTCTCATCCTTGTTGTCGGAGGATATGAGATGGAAAAATATGGAGGGCCATAATGGTGATGCCTTCTCTATTCAAGGGTGGTCCTAGAACATAAACAAAAATAAATCATCGAGTGGGAGATCTAAATCTAGAGGGAGATCTAAATATCCAGGAAAACCTATAAAGGTGTGCTGGAAATGTGGAAAGGAAGGGAACTTAAAAAAGGACTGTAGATCAAAATCTCATGAGAAAAGGGATCTGATGATGCTCCTTCTGCAAAGGCGAAAACCACCTTAGATGAAGGTGTTGATGTGTACTTGGCTTCTTCTTCAAATACACATGTAGATCATGAGGCATGGTTGATTGACTCAGGTGCATCCTTTCACTTCACTCCCCATAGGGAGTGATCCTGCGAGTATGATAAATATGATGGTGGTGATGTATTCTTAGGGGATGAAAGGAAGGTTATAATTGTTGATCATGGAAAAGTCAAGTTGAAGTGTTCTGCATATTCCTGCATTGGCCAGAAATATGATTTCTATAAGCAAGATGGATGATGCAGGTGTAAAAAAAATGTTCAAGAAAGATACTTGCAAGATGGTTTGGGGAGCACTAGTATTGATGTGGGGAGTTCAGATTGGAACTCTATACAATCTTCAGGGTAGCACTGCTATTGATGGGTGCAATAGTTCAGTGGTTCCTGAAAGTGGAGCAGAAATTCTAGTGGTATCTCGAGAAAATACCATGCTATGGCATCAAAAGCTTGGACATATTGGAGAGAAGGGACTTCAAATACTTCATGGTAATGGTATGATAGAAGGTATGTCACATTTCTCTCTGGATTTTGATTTATGTTAAAATTTTGTATATGGGAAGTAGAATTGGGTGAGTTTCCCCTCTGGTACTAATAGGGTGAAATAGATATTAGAGCTTGTGCATAGTGATTTGTTTGGATCTGTGTTGGTTCCATCATTGGGTAATTTTGTGTATTATGTATCATTTATTGATGACTTCTCAAGGAATACATGGATATATTTCCTTAGGAAGAAATATGAAGTCTTTGACAGGTTTAAAGAATTTAAGGCTTTGGTGGAAAACCAGACAGATAAGAACATAAAGGTGTTGAGGACAAATAACAGTGGAGAGTTTTTCAAGAAGGAATTTGAAGAGTTATGTAAGATGTGTGGTATAGAATGGAAGAAGACTACTCCATACACACCTCAGCAAAATGGAATTGCAGAAAGAATGAACATCACGTTGATGGAAAAGGCAAGAAGCATGCTCAATAATGCCGGGTTAGGATAGGAGTCCTGGAAAAGTCAGTGGAGACAGCATGTTACCTTGTCAATAAATTACCTTCATCAGCGTTGGAGGATAATCCATCTGCATTTGTTTGAATCCACCATAACCAATGAGCCTTTCCCAACTCTACTAGACTCTAGAGAAACTGCTTCCTGTACTGGTCTATCTGCTAAAAGTTCCCCACCTTATCTACAGACTATATATTATGAAGCCTCAATGCCTTCAACACCTCCATGTGAACCACGTTTTATGCATTTTCAAATTGGGCTCTCAAACCTGCTCAACATGAGCAACCCAACAACTTCACTGATCTGAAAAATAAATTCTGATAAGAACATCAACTCCACACAACTACAGGTATGCAATATGCTAGATAGAATATTGTAGCACATTCTCTCACGCACACCATAAAAAAATCTCCAATCAATACCTTAGGCAAATCCCATGCTTATCCTAAGACCACAGACACCTACACCATGGTAATCTCCAAGTCAATACTACGAGTGAATACCATGGTTATACTAATACTACGAACACTTGTACCATGGTAATATCCAAGTTAGTACTATGGGCCAATACCATGGTTATCCAATACCACAGACCCATGTACTGTGTTAATCTCCAATCTAATACCATACGTAGATACCATGGTGAAACCAATACCTGTAATGCTAATATTAAGTGTTGACCTAAAACACACACAAAAACATATAGAAATCAACCTCAAACCAATACCAAGTGCCAAATACTAGGGTAATGCTAATACCACAACTCCTCTACAACTGTCAACAAATCAAAGATAAGACCTGCCACTCAATGATCTGCCATATTAATCATTCACATAACCATACCATATATACATAAGCACCTCAGTCAACAAACACAACCATACCATCTGGGCAAAGGGAAAGCACACACACATCATGTGCATGCCAAACTACAATGAAATATAGACAAAGTCAAACACACACACATCATGTGAAATCCAAACTGCAACACAATCATCTGTCAAAACATGCCCAGGTTGACATCAATGACAACCATCATGTTGGGTGTGTGTTATATTATTTCCATGAATAGCCCTACATATATGTAGACCTACCTATGGTTTTGTGTGTGGTTTTCACACATGGTTTTGGACATGATGGTTTTCTGCCATGGTATTTTTTAGATCCGGTCAAGGGAACTATAGTTATGTTCTAATCCAGGGTTAATGGATGGGGTTTATTAATTCTTCGACATGTATATATATGTATTGTAACATTAAAAGGAATATAATGAAAAATCAATCTGGTAGTCCCAGTTTTGGGGTCCAGGGGAAAATCTCTGTGTATATATGTTTTATGTTTTATGCTCTCAACATTGTTTGTTTTCTATTTTTAGAATTCATATGCAGGTAATTTTTGTACGGGGTTAAAACCTGCATTTGGTATCAGAGTTGTTTTGGCTTCAAGGGGATGCCTTTACTGCTAAGTGGTTTTGCTCGGGCCTGTGGCAGACCTTGTTCAGTGGGAGATCTGTGATATTGATTCTTGTGGTGAAAGAAGATGGCAAGCAGTGGAAAGATAGAGATCAAGAAATTTAATGGTAAGATTGAGTTGTGGAAACTCAAGATGGAGGATCTGCTAGTGGATAAAGATCAGTGGATCATGGTAGATCCAGGTACTAAACTAACAACAATGTGAGCTGAAGACTGAGTGAAGTTGGATCAGAAGGCAAAGAGTACAATATGATTGTGTATCTCAGATTCAGTATTGTTGAATATATTAGGAGAAGCTTTGGTAAAGGCTTTGTTAGACAAGTTAGGGACTTTGTACCAATCTAAGTCTCTAGTGAATAAATTGTTCCTACAAAAAAGTTGTATAACCTGAGGATGAAGGATGGAGACTCGATGATAGATCATCAGAATGCCTTTAATACTGTGGTAAGGACGGTTTTGTATATTGATATAAAATTTTCAGATGAAGATAAGTGCATCAGTTTATTGTGTTCTTTACCATATTCATGGGATAGTCTAGTTGTTGCGATAGGTAGCAATATGACTGCCTTGTAGTTTGATGAAATAGTCTCATCCTTGTTGTCGGAGGAGATGAGATGGAAAAATATGGAGGGCCATAATGGTGATGCCTTGTCTGTTCAAGGGTGGTCCCAGAACATAAACAAAAATAAATCATCGAGTGGGAGATCTAAATCTAGAGGTAGATCTAAATATCCAAGAAAACCTATAAAGGTGTGTTGGAAATGCGGAAAGGAAGGGAACTTCAAAAAGGACTGTAGATAAAAATCTCATGAGAAAAGGAATCTGATGATGCTCCTTCTGCAAAGGCGAAAACCACCTTAGATGAAGGTGCTGATGTGTACTTGGCTTCTTCTTCAAATACACATGTAGATCATGAGGCATGGTTGATTGACTAAGGTGCATCCTTTCACTTCACTCCCCATAGGGAGTGGTTCTGCGAGTATGATAAATATGATGGTGGTGATGTCTTCTTAGGGGATGAAAGGAAGGTTATAATTGTTGATCATGGAAAAGTCAAGTTGAAGTGTTCTGCATATTCCTGCATTGGCCAGAAATATGATTTCTATAAGCAAGATGGATGATGCAGGTGTAAAAAAAATGTTCGTGAAAGATACCTGCAAGATGGTTTAGAGAGCACTGGTATTGATGTGGGGAGTTCAGATTGGAACTATATACAATCTTCAGGGTAGCACTGCTATTGATGGGTGCAATAGTTCAATGGTTCTTGAAAGTGGAGCAAAAATTCTAGTGCTATCTCTAGAAAATACCATGCTATGGCATCAAAAGCTTGGACATATTGGAGAGAAGGGACTTCAAATACTTCATGGTAATGGTATGATAGAAGGTATGTCACATTTCTCTCTGGATTTTGATTTATGTTAAAATTGTGTATATGGGAAGCAGAATTGGGTGAGTTTCCCCTCTGGTACTAATAGGGTGAAATAGATATTAGAGCTTGTGCATAGTGATTTGTTTGGATATGTGTCGGTTCCATCATTGGGTAATTCTGTGTATTATGTATCATTTATTGATGACTTCTCAAGGAATACATGGATATATTTCCTTAGGAAGAAATATGAAGTCTTTGACAGGTTTAAAGAATTTAAGGCTTTGGTGGAAAACCAGACAGATAAGAACATAAAGGTGTTAAGGACAAATAACAGTGGAGAGTTTTCTAGGAAGGAATTTGGATATTTGTGTAAGATGTGTGGTATAGAACGGAAGAAGACTACTCCATACACACCTCAGCAAAATGGAATTGCAGAAAGAATGAACATAACGTTGATGGAAAAGGCAAGAAGCATGCTCAATAATGCCAGGTTAGGATAGGAGTTCTGGAAAAGTCAGTGGAGACTGCATGTTACCTGGTCAATAGATTACCTTCATCAGCGTTGGAGGATAATGTTAGAAAATTATATATTACAGAGCAATGGAAAACATAAAATATTGCAGAAATATAAACACAGAAAACACATAAGAAAAGAGAGACACAAATATACGTGGTTCACCCAATTTGGGTTATGTCCACAGAGAAACAACTAGTCCTTCCTTTTATATTATATAGCAAAATAAAGAGATACAACCTCAAGTAGATCCGCTGTAATTCCCTCTTCGCTCTCACAATCTCCTCTCACTTTCTCACTCAGAATACACATCTACATAGCCACAATAAAATTCCATCATATATATCGAGGGGTTACCTTCTAAGGAAAAAAACCCTAAATTAAATATAACTTCTATCGTCAGATTTTCGCCTAATGAACGACCCATATTGACTACAAAATTACAACATTTTACAAGGCAATTTTACATCTATTATGACCGCCCCCCCCCCAGACCCCCGTTGTAGTGCGAATAATGGGCGATGTTTCCGCCACAATATGAAATGGGGTCGAATGCAACCATACCTCTGAATAAAGAAAATGCTCAAGGTCCACACCCAACAATTTCCCACTTAGAGACTGATTATAGCAACTCCACTGCTGCTTCATTTGCTGGACAATGACTCCACTTTGGACCTGGCTGTTTCTCATCTTCATCATCATACTTGAAGACCAATTGAAACCGAGCAGAATCTTAGTTTCTCCCTGGTTACAAATTTTTGAACATATCTACAGGATTCTGAATAGTGTGTATCTTTTCCATCTTCAACTGTCCATCTTCCAACATTGACTGTATGAAATGGTACTTGAGCTGTATATTTTTAGTCTTAGAATGAAATGCAGAGTTATTTGCAATATGTATGGCACTCTGGCTATCATTGTATAATCTACCCAACTCCTGTTTCTTACCAAATTCATCCAGAAACCTTGTAACCAAATCATTTATTTACTAGCCTCTGTAGCAGCAACATAATCTACTTCCATTGTTGAGAGTGCAACAACACTTTGCAGTTTTGAAACTCAACTGACAATTGTTCCACCTACAGTAAACACATACTCTGTGGTGCTCCTCCTGTTATCTCTATCACTTGCCATATCTACATCAACATATCCCTGTAGAGCAATGTTTGAACCACCAAAGTATAATGCTTGATTTGTGGTACCTCTCAAATACCTGAGAATCCAATTCACTACCATCCAATGTTCTTTTCCTAGACTGTTCATGTATCTTCTTACAACTCCCACTTCATGTGCAATATCAAGCCTTGTGCAGAGCATTGCATACATTAAGCTTCCAACTGCTAATGCATATGGAACTTTAGACATATAAACCATTTCTTCCCGAGTCTTGGGACATGCCTCCTTACTTAGTTTGAAATGGCTAGCCAAAGGTATACTAACTGGTTTCGCATTCTACATATTAAATACTTTCAACACCTTTTGTATGTACTCACTCTGAGACAATGTTAATTTGAGATTCTTCCTGTCTCTAGTTATTCTCATACCAAGGATTTGTTTTGCAGCACCCAAATCCTTCATTGCAAATGAGTTTGCCAATTTTCTTTTGAGAAGATTTATTTCTTGCTTGTTAGAACCTACAAAAAACATGTCATCTACATAAAATAACAATATAATATAGATGCCATCATTTTTCCTTTTGAGATAAAAACAATGATCAGAGTGACATCTAGTATAACCTTGTTCAGACATAAACCTATAAAATTTTAGATACCACTGCCTTGGAGCCTGTTTTAAGCCATATAAGCTCTTCTTCAACCTGCACACTGGTTTTGTTAGTGTTAGTCTTTGAAACCTTCCTCCAGTGATTAAACATGCTCTCATAAAGTGATTTTAAGGTGTCAAGGTCAATTTTTGTCATTTCAGTGAGTCTTCAAGCAAAATTTGGTCACTAGGTATTAGGTCTAGGGTTTGTTTTCACTCCTTTCAAAGTTGTCCAAATGTTAATTCATGTCACCATTCAGCTGAGTGTACCATCATTTAGAGGGTTGTCATCATCATGTTAGGTTCCAATGGGTCATTTTACATCTTGTTCATGCTTCAGTTGTGCCTAGGTAAGGTTCATTTCCCTCTCTTAGGGTTTTGAATTTAATTTCTCTTAGATGGTAAAATCATCAACAACACTTGTATCCCAATGTTCATACACCTTTCCCTATCCTTAATGTACCTTATTAAACATTTCCCATCACTAATATCCCTCAAATTCCTCATTTTCACACAAACCCTAGTTTCTTGCTACAATTTGACAATTTTCTAGGCTAGGCTTGTGTTTTGCCCTTTTTGACCCCTTTCCCTCACTCAATATTTGAAATTCAACTTTCTCTTTCTTCCTAACATCCCTCCCTACTTCCCAAACTTTCTCAAGAATTTAGCAGCCCCTTATCCCCTTCATTTCACTTCATTTTGACAAATCCCCTGTTCCACACATCGGGATAGGTTTTACTCCAATGTTCTTTCTGAGAAAGAAAAGATGAATTTGGGAAAAATGAGAGAGGTTTTTGTCCAAAATAGTCCAAGGAATAAAAAACTCCTTCAAGTTTTACACAGGTGTCATGGTTTTAGAAAAATGTCAAAAATACAGTTGCCTCAGGAGAATTGATGCACCTCTGAAGTGACCTTGGAAAAATCAAGATTTCTCCTAGCTTGGTTGGGCAAATGACTTGCTTGATGAGTCAAATGATAACTAGACACAAATATATTTCCAATGAGCTATCATACGCTCAATTGTAGGTTGAGAAAGACCTTCAAAAGTTGACTGCAACAGCACTCTGCCTTTAGGCAGCCTCATTTTTCACATTTTGACCAGTCTTGGGATATTTTCTTTCTGATAGGGGAAATGAACTCCAAATTGAAAAATTCAAGTTGGTTTGGAAATTAGACTCAATAAGATTTCCAAATAGATATCTGACACCCAATTTTGACACCGGGAAGGCCTCCAAAATGGGTCTACAAAAAGGCGCAGCGCACCTGGGTAGTGGCACGCGCACCTGCCTGCATAGCCCAAATTTCACTCAAATCATCTTGCAAAGCTCCCAAATCTTGAAAAATTTATTCCATAAGTAAGTAAAACACTCCATTGTGCCATTGCAAGGGTTTTCATTAGCTTTGATGGTGTGAAAATAGGTGAAAATGAAAACCCTAGTTGGTTGCACAGTTTCATTGAAAAACGGCCTAGGGTTTGCAAAGTTGTAATTGTTGCTATTTGCTCCTCTACTTCATTTTCATTTCCCTTCACTACATTTCCCAAGTCTCATTTCCATTTCCCTCTCTCATTTCCACTCCC
Organism: Pinus tabuliformis; assembly: GCA_031772625.1. NCBI lineage: Eukaryota > Viridiplantae > Streptophyta > Pinopsida > Pinales > Pinaceae > Pinus > Pinus tabuliformis. The sequence goes on along the minus strand of CM062820.1, from coordinate 1,594,182,817 downwards.
CCTATCCCTAAAACCATAATACTGTTGTTGGGAAAAGTATCCAATTCGGAATGCCCCTATCCCACTCTAAGGTGTGATAGTGCCTTAGCAACAAACGAAGTATACTAATTGAGTATTCTTCTTTATGAAATGTAAATGAGGAAGATGGATCTAACTAACCTGTGCCTTCTGCTAGTTTGTCGATCCAAATCACTCCTCTCTTCAGTAGCTCCTAGCTTCTTGCTCCTTCACCGGCCCAGCTTCACCGAATTCCTGCAAGATCACAAGAGAGAGAAACTACACAAAGATACTGATATACATTCATAAAAAGCTCAAGATCAGATTAAGCTAAACATGTAAGCATAACAAAACATCATTGGTACACAGCATGTAGGAGAAACTCAAATAGTTTATTGATAAGATAATAAAGTCCAAGAGGAGATACAACCAAGTGAGTTCCGATCCAGCATCTACCTCCCAGCAAAGGAATCCCTTCCTCTCCTCCAACAAAGCATAAATCACCCAATGTACTTGTTATCACTAAACAAATTTCAAAGGAAAAGGGTAAGGTAAGAAATATTTGGTTTTGGTTATTCTCATGCTCCTTTCATGCATAAGAATCACGTGGCAAAATCAAGGTCAGCATACCTAAAAGTTCTTTGAAGGCTCAAGCAAGGCAAGTAGGGTAATCCTAAATTTTGATATGAATTACCTTTGTGAAGTTTCCCTTGAAAAATGGTGCCTCTGTATAGTTTCAAGGCAGATGAGAAGGACATTTCAAGATAAAGAAGCTCAAGACAGTCGAATTTGGCATGTAATCTGTGTTTTTGAAATTACACAGTAGTTTCGTAGCGCGCTACGAAACTGCTGTAGGTGATGTTTTTTACAGGCATATTTCTCTGTTTTAAGGTAGTCAACTTCCAGGAGGTCTCTAAAGCAACTGAAAGCCTATTTTGGGAAATTGAAAGAAGTTTTTATTCCTTACAGACTGAACTAGAAAAACCTCTTTCAGTTTCTCCAAATCCATTACGATCTGAGAGAAATTAATGACCAAAGTTGCGCTACGAAACTGCTGTAGGTGCAGTTTTTCATCTCCTGTTTTACACCTGCTTTTCAAAGATAGATTCTGGGCGATAGGGAAGGTGTTTCAAAAAACCAAGAGAGGTTTTTGTTAAGAACGGATTGGTTCACAAAAACCTCCTTCAGTTTTTCCAAATACGTTTTCTGTGAAAAATTATGAGCTCTGTCCCAAGACATATTTTTCAGCCAGAACAGCAGTTTCGTAGCAGCTGAAGCTAAATAATCCAATCTCAGTCACTAGTTTTGAACTGCAAGTGGAAATGTTGAAAAGGGAATATCTTCAAGGGATCCTTCAAAACTATCAATCTTCAGCAAAGTTAATACAGGTGGAGGAAACATGTATTCGAATGCAACTTTAAACTTTTGTCATAAAGTGAACACATTTACTACAGTCCAAAATATGTTAGGCAGCTTAGAAGAACTTTTGTCTTCACACATGGACAAAGGTTGACAGCACACAAAAACGTGGCATTCTGATATTTTTGTTTAATCAAAGGAGAAATACATGTTACATTTCATTACAAATCTTGCCGCAGATCGCAATGAACTCAGAAGTTATTACAGCCAGGTTATAGATGACAAGGAGAATGCTATTTTTGTTTATGGCAGAGCGCAAGAGAGTTGATACTGGTTGCAGTGAGGAAATGAATACTCTCTACAGATTTTGGTCATTTTTCCTCAGAAATAATTTCAATCGCTCCATGTATAATGAGTTCCGAAGATTAGCACTGGAAGATGCAGCTGCAACGTATTATAAAGCTCTATGGAAAGAAAGTGAAACCCTAGAAAACCAGTTGGATTCAGTAGTTGATGTTTACACATGGACAGTACCAGCAATCAAAGAGGCCAAATTCGTCAGAAAGATAAATATGCACCTAAGAGCTGAGAACAAAGCTATGAAGAAGAAAATCAAAGACCTGAAGGCACAGCTAGACCAGTTAGCTGCTAAATGAAGTTTCTTTTCAAAGAAAGGTTTGTTCCAAATTTTGTCAAAGTTTGCTTAGTTTTATTGTTTTGAGGACATGTAGATCCCTGCTATATATATCAAAGGTCAAAGGGAGTTTTGGCAATCAAATGTCTGGGCGGTAAATATCTCAGGACAAAAGCAAGCTGTTTAAACAATTCAGCAGTTTCGTAGCGCGCTACGAAACTGCTGTAGGTGATGGTTTTAACGCAGACAAACAGTTTGGTAATATGAGCGGGAATTTTCAAAAGGAAACACCTAAAGGATGTGTAAGAAACCAAATGAAGCTATCAAAGCCGTTCAGATCAAGACAGGTGTACCTTTAAAAAGGTGGAATATTTTAACTCAAGTTTAAAGTTTTTGTTATAAAGCCACTTTATCACCGTTCATGGGGTATTAAATGAATTGCATACAAGGAATTTTGGCCTGCACACTTGTCCATCGATGAAGCTTCCAACACATTAGGAACATGGTAGTGTTCTATATTTTTGGGATATTAAAGGGCTAGAAGGCATGCTGCTGTATATTCGAACAAGTTGTGGAAAACTGGAACCGAAAAGCAAGGGATATCTCCTAACACCACTGAAGCAGTTAAAGGGGTCAGCATCCAAGGTCAACATGGAGCATTGATTACCCATCTCAGCCATCTCAGCCAAACTGAAAGAAGACCAGGTGTCAAAGAACGAGGAGGAATCATTATACATGGAAGATAGAGTTAGAGTCATAGTCAAATTAGAACTCTTTAAAACTCCAGTTAAGCACTTTATTGTATTTAATAGTTAGTTGAATAGCAGATAGGTGTCATCAAAAGCAGTTATCGAATTCCCCTCATGCTGGAGGAGGAATCTCGAATTAGGTAGAATAAGAATTCTATATATAGCTAAGACAGTGATGTAATGAGGGTTGGAGATTTTATAAAACAGAGTACTGTTTTGGCTTATGTAGAAAGACAGAGTTCAGTAATATAATAGAACTGCTTTTCTTCTCAGGATTCATAAAGTGTTTCTATGTTCAAGATGTGTGGTTTTACTTTATCCTTGATTTATTTTACAGTTGCATAGATGTGTAATCACTCAGAATTCACTTATGCTGCTCTGATTTCCTGTACACATTCATGAACTGTGGTTTTATAAGAGTTGTGTTTTGAACATTTAAATGCCACATGCCCTGACTTCTATGTAAAGGCTGTATCATTATTTGCTGAGGTTTTATTGACTCCATAGGCCCAATGGAAACTTATGTAATGTTTGTCCAACCTTCATATTTGTCACTATTATTTCACAAGAGTTAGCCCTCTTATTCTTTAATCAAAATCAATAACCTTTTGAGAGAACCCTCTCAGGCTAAGGAGGCTAAAACTTAGTCAAAAGATTGGTTTGAAACAGTTACTTGAAGTCTTCCTGGTCAGCAGCCTTCCAGGGTCTGATTTTGAGATAACAGTACTAATCTCAATCTCAAACCAACAACAATTCTCTTTAAAGTACAAAATTCCAGCCTCCTGAACCTCTGGGTGAGAGATCCATATATAGATGTAAGCAGAGAGGATGAGTCAGCTTATGTTTTGACTTGTGGCTTCTCTCTGTCAGTTCTTGTTTCCACTTGGAGGTTGAGAGCCTCTTACTCATCACTAGTCGAATTCATTGAGGCAAGTGTCATTGGAGAAGATTCTGGAAGCTTCCAGGGTCTTTCCACCTCGTTGAATGAGCTTGCCATTTGTCATTTCCCGCTCAGCGCACCCTGGTAGTGCTTCCACCTGCGTTGCAGTGCACTTAGCCAGTGTAACTTCTGCATTTCAACGCAGGCAGCTAGTGGAGCCTCTGAATTGATCCTGAATTGACTGTTTTTGAGTGGTTTTTGGTGGAGAAATTCTGGGAGAAGCTGTCATTGGTTGGCCTTGTTCCTTTAGGAGCTGTAACAACATCTTTAGGGACTTTGGATCCCTTGAATTATGGACATTTCATGCTTATAGCTGTAAGGCACAAAAATGTCTATAACAGTTGCCCCCTAAAGTATGAGGCCGTTTATCGGGTGAAATTCTTTATTAGGAGGATCCGAAGTTCATTCAATGCTGGGAGGAGACATGTAATAAGATACAATACAATACATTATTTTTCATACTGTTTTCATGATCTAGCTGAGGCGGGCATTCCCATGCTCAACTTTATAAATTCATTTTTATGTACATAGGATAGACAATTGTCTGATGATAGACTGATGATCCTGCTGAAATCATCATCCTTTGGTAAGATGATTTTCTGTGCTGTAATGCTGTACATGTCAATGTCTTTATTTTTCCTGAATATATATCGCAGCCCGGATGGATGAAACTAGATCCGGGGTCTTCAATCTCGTCCGATCTTCACTCTAAGTACAAGTCGATCCATGTGAAAAATTTTCTGAAGTCGAACATGGAAAGACATCGCTTGATTACCGGTCAATGATGTAAACTGTTAACAAGCGCGAGAGGAATCACCGATAATGATAATGACCCTCAAGGTACTGCAGTACAATTCACGTGGTGTGAATAAAGGACTTGGCGTCGAACACCACGCAAAATCTTTCGGTCGAAGGTCATTGATGTATACCTGTCGCCGGAAGTGAGAAACTTGCCATTGAGGTATGCAAGCTTCAAAGTACTGAAGGGGTTGTTCCTAGATCAACTTCTTGGATAATGAGCTGATGTCAACAAGAAGAGATCCGTCAAAGGAGGGCCTTAATGTATCCCACATCAGTGACACAGAACGGAGCAAATGATTTTGATGGAGGTGAAAACGATCTGATGATATATGGTTCAGGGTGGTGGTCATGAAAGAATGAAGGATAATGTATGGTAGTGGATGGGACACGGTTGACTTCTCTCGATGACTTCTCTTGAACATATCAGCGACACTTATGTGATGGATTGGTAGCATTTACCCCAAAGATGGATGGTATGGCGAGACCATGGCGATGTGACCGGTGAATGAAACAACCCAACCCGACTCAGGCACGGAGTGGAAGTGTCATGTTCAAGAGCGACTTGCTACCAATAAAGTTCTTTGAGTTTCTTCCCATTTTCCCCAGTCATTGCTGACCAGTACCTCTTTATTTTTGTCAAGCTTGAGGAGGATAAAATATTCTTGTTCTATAATTTTCCCTTCGGGCAAACCCATCGCTATGTTTTAACGAGCCTAGCGATAGTGAAACTCGTTCTCGTCTAAAGACAAGTTTGTCGCTATTTAATGTTTTTAACGAGTCTAACGACAAAGATAACTCGGTCCTTTTCATTTTTAGAGAGTCTGAAAAGGTACGTAAAGTCAACTCTGAAAGTCCTTTTTCATCATCTAATCCCTTAAGTCCGAAAAAGTATAAAACAATACAGAAGGGATGAGTTTTCGATAGTTTTAACGAGCCGAACAAAACAAGCGCTCGATCTTTTTGTGCAATAATCCCTCAGGTCAAAAAAGATTAAAATCTAGAGGAGGGATAGCTCTTCCGGTCGCTTTAACGAGCTGGAAGGCCAAAACTCGGCAATTTTTTCATATTTTACAAGTCAGATGAAAAGAGCTTAAAGAAGACTCGTCTTTTGAGGAACGAGTGATAAAACGGGTTAGCAGCTGATTCCAGGTACGGGTTGGAATTTTCCAGTCACGACAGTGTCACAAGGATGGCTAGTGAGATCACTCTTCGCAGCTGTTCCTCAAAATGGGTAAACAATCATATGGAGGTGAACGATCGGCTAATGGAAAAGTGGAGGTGATGGTGCAAATACGACCAAGGCTTTAATGGCTGATAATGTTACATTCACGGTGGTTATTTACCGGAGGGTAGTTCATTTTTTAACGAGCTTAAACGCGGAAAAACACTGCTCGGTCTTATGTTTATTTTTTAACGAGCATGAACTATGTGCTAAAACGGCTCAATCTTATGTTTATTTTTTAACGAGCATGAACTATGTGCTAAAACTGCTCGATAATCCAGTCATATGATAAGGATGTCTCATGTAAGATCCCATTTTTTATGGAGCTTGCGCCTTACAAAGCTTTGCTCCGCATCCTTTCTTTATGCAAGTTAGGAAACGATTAACCCAAAAAACAGATAAATAACCGCTCTTTGCTTGCACTCCAAAAGGTTTGCATGTCCCCAGGTATAAAACAGAGTTTCAAGGTTACCCCTCAATTTGCAGATAAAACATTCGTTCTACCAGGAAAGACCTACCTCTTTCAGGTTACCCAAAGATTGTTCTATTAATCTTTCAAACAAAACACTTCTTCGGCGATGTCTACCGAGATAGACAAAGGTGAGTGACAACGAGTGCCAAACACATAACTTTGACAAAAGAATCTTATTCTAGAATAACCCCTCTTCCAAGACGGACGGGGTACAGACTAGTCATATTCTCCCGCAGAAACCTACCCTATACCCAAAGTTTTCCTGTCGAAGCAGGCCAGGACGCATGCCCCCTGGGTTCCAGTCATATCCTTCCGAATTACTCGCGCTCATCGGGAGGACGGACCGTGGGTTGAGACATTTCTTGCGTGAAGAGACCATTTAGGGAAGGTATATGACTATTTGCGATGCGTGATCCAGGAAATGAAAGCTGGTCCACGAGCTTGACCACTCTTCCTTCGTGTGGAAAACACATTACTCTAAAGAGTGAGGAGACGATGGCTCCCATGCAATATATATAGTCTCGTCCAAGGAGTAGGTTATAATCCAAGGGTCCTTGAACGACCATCACGTTCATTTGAACGGTCTTCCCTTTCAATGTTATAGGCACATTGGGGAGGAACCCTAAAGGTCGACTGGTTCCTTTATCAAAGCCTGTCAGATTTCTCATTTCAGGCAAAAGCGCTGGCGAACCAAGCGCTTTCCAAGCAATGAAAGAAAGGATACTCACAGATGTCCCCTCATCAATGATGGTGCCAGCCATGACCATTCTGTATATTTGGACGATAATTCTGAATTGTATGCTTGCTGGCAAACGGGGTCTGCCTAGTTGGTTCCAGTCGAAGGAGACAACTAGGTTGCTTGGTGGTGGGACTGAGTAAACGGCCGGGTATCGCTCTGACGAACTTCCTTCCTGCGATAAAGGAATGGGGGGAGTGCCCCCGTGCTCGTCGAAGTCTGTGTTGATGAAGAGAATTTGGATGGTGTCATCTTTATCCTCTTCAGTGACTGTATCATTCGAAGATAAATCCTCTGAAGGCAAGACCGGGTCAACTGCCGCCTCGACCTTTTGACTTTCGTCGGGTATGGATTCAGCTGGTTCATCTTCAATGACCGGCGCTTCAGCTGACCACTTGGGCGGGCCAGCTGGATTTTCAACTAACGAAGGACTCGGCAAGAGTTTTTTATATCCAGGAGGGAGTTGTAACGGTGAAACCGGACGATCATCCAAAACTCTTTTCGCTTCGTCTAAGAAGGGACAACGGTGGATGGCATGATTGCCTTTGCACAGTCTACAGGGGGATCTAGCTCTCCCTTTTTGTCCAAGGACTTCACTTTCGCTAGTTGACGGTATGCATTCAACATGGCTATCAGAGGTTGATGCCACCGGATTGTGCAAACGGGGAGACCAGTCCCTTAGTATCCGAGGGATGCAGGGACATTCTCTATGGAAGTGGTCTCCCTTGCATATGACACATGGCGATTTAGGCCTAGTCAGTGCTGTGTGTGGATTTTTGTTAGACGACACTTGTTTGCCCCCAGTCGCTTTTGGCTCCTTCTTCTTCTTCTCTTTCTTCTTCTTTTCCTTCTTCTCCTTAGGAACTTGGTTTTTTTTTTTACCAGTTCCGTCAAGCGAAGAGGAAGGAGGAGAGGAAGAATTAGAGGAAGTAGAAGGCTGGTGGGCAACTCTGGATTGGTCTAACTGTTGATTCGACTGTTCAGGAATAGTGGTGTTCTGAATGACATTGGTTGAGAAGAGCCAGACCGGCAAGCCAATTGTCAGTCTTGGAAGCGACAATGTGGCCATATGGGGCGCACCAACATCTCCCCAAGAAGAGAAGGGACTAGGATTTCCACCAAGGGGAATTGCTTGGTTGGTGGGTTCCATTTTCTCAACCTAAAGATCAACGCAGGAAAAAGGGGTGATTGTTCCGTTTAAAATAAATTTTAACGACGCTTTAGACACAACTTGATTTTTCAGTTTTAAAGAGTCGAGAAAAAGCTAAAGATGACTCTAGTCTCCTTCGATGTTTTAACGAGCCCGAAGTGACAAATGCTTGGATGGACTTTTTCCGTTATAGAGTCTGAAAAAGGCCAAAAGGAACTGCTCTGGAGTTCTAGGTAGAGGGTGTGCCAAAATTTTCGCAAAACCGCAGAATACTTTTTAAGGTACGGGCGGTCAATCTTCCCGAATGCTGTGTTCAGTGCATTGCGATCAGTAGGGCGGCCGACACGGCTTCCTAAGGATAAAGGCTTTATTCCTATAGGGGTCTCCCAATATATACTCGACGGTACGTGGGAGCACAATCCGTACTGGCGCTATCGTCCCTCAGGAGGAATCACCCAACCATTAGCAAGATCGACAGTCACCAGGTTTTACGACGCCGGAACACGTCTCTAGCCTAGACCTCTATGTTGTGCGTTAAGTTACAAAGCGTTGTTAAGTTCATTCAATTTATTTTAGGTTGATCTTTTTTAGAAGTTTGCCTTTTTGGATCACCACGTGATGTATGATACAATTCCTAAATGCAGTCTAAAGATGATAAGCAAGCTTTTATATCTTTTCAACAATGAAAATCCTAGCTACAAGGGGAAAAGAAAGACACAATCTTTTCTCAAAGAGCATAGAGCACACTGTAATGCACTTTTCCCTAAATCAACACATGCAAACTATCAAAATGCAAATGCACAAATGCATGTATTTGTTTTCGCTTTCTTAATATTGATGCCTAAAAAGAAAGCTGTTGTACAAATTTGAATTCGATTTCAAGTGAAAACATAAACAAGTTCCTTTTTCAAAATCAAAAAGACGATTACGACACCTTATGATTTACTTGTTTCGACACTAGAAATGCATAAATTCAAACCAAATGACAAAAGTAAAAGCTCAATCAACTGTGAACAGTAAACAAACTCACTCCTAAGATCAAAACGACACTTACGGCAGGTCTGGATCTAAGGGCGATAGTATGACTAGTTTACTTTTGTAATGGGAAACTGAAAATGATGTAACAAATACACAAAGAACAAATAAAGTTTCTTTATACAACTGAGGCGGAATTGAGGCAAAGAAAAGGGGTTTCAGATAGGTACACTGACTGATAACAGGCTGCAAAAAACAGAGATAAAACTGAGCAAAAGGAAGCAGGGAACCACAAATGCACAAGGCAAAGGCTGATCAGCGCACCCTCAGCACAGAGAAACTGAACTTTAGCACAGGTAGCCTTCACGGGACCTGCGTTGAAATGCAGAACCTCTTCACAGAGTCTGCGCTGAAGCAGAAACGAGAGTTGTTTCTGGGTTCTGGGTTACAGTTTGCAGTTAAATCTACAGTTTTTGGCCGGATCAAAGCTATCAATTAGGTACAATTAGGAGGATGATTTAAAGGAGGACTAAGATCTATCACAAAGGGCTGTTAGAGCACTTGTGGATCAGTTTGTTCAGATCATAAAAACAGGCCCAGTGAGTGGACTAGAGTGGCAGATCTCTACTTTGCATTTGAAAATGGCAAATGCATTTCGATTCAGCACTCCTGAGTTTATGAGAAGAACAACAATAGAAACACAAATAAACTAACAAGATACTCTCCCCAGCGGAGTCGCCAATTTGTTGTTGGGAAAAGTATCCAATTCGGAATGCCCCTATCCCACTCTAAGGTGTGATAGTGCCTTAGCAACAAACGAAGTAAACTATTTGAGTATCCTTCTTTATGAAATGTAAATGAGGAAGATGGATCTAACTAACCTGTGTCTTCCGCTAGTTTGTCGATCCAAATCACTCCTCTCTTCAGTAGCTCCCAACTTCTTGCTCCTTCACCGGCCCAGCTTCACCGAATTCCTGCAAGATCACAAGAGAGAGAAACTACACAAAGATACAGATATACATTCATAAAAAGCTCAAGATCAGATTAAGCTAAACATGTAAGCATAACAAAACATCATTGGTACACAGCATGTAGGAGAAACTCAAATAGTTTATTGATAAGATAATAAAGTCCAAGAGGAGATACAACCAAGTGAGTTCCGATCCAGCATCTACCTCCCAGCAAAGGAATCCCTTCCTCTCCTCCAGCAAAGCATAAATCACCCAATGTACTAATCTCAATCTCAAACCAACAGCAATTCTCTGCAAAGTACAAAATTCCAGCCTCCTGAACCTCTAGGTGAGAGATCCATATATAGATGTAAGCAGAGAGGATGAGTCAGCTTATGTTTTGACTTGTGGCTTCTCTCTGTCAGTTCTTGTTTCCACTTGGAGGTTGAGAGCCTCTTACTCATCACTAGTTGAATTCATTGAGGCAAGTGTCATTGGAGAAGATTCTGGAAGCTTCCAGGGTCTTTACACCTCGTTGAATGAGCTTGCCATTTGTCATTTCCCGCTCAGCGCACCCTGGTAGTGCTTCCACCTGCGTTGCAGTGCACTTAGCCAGTGTAACTTCTGCATTTCAACGCAGGCAGCTAGTGGAGCCTCTGAATTGATCTTGAATTGACTGTTTCTGAGTGGTTTTTGGTGGAGAACTTCTGGGAGAATCTGTCATTGGTTGGCCTTGTTCCTTTAGGAGCTGTAACAACATCTTTAGGGACTTTGGATCCCTTGAATTATGGACATTTCATGCTTATAGCTGTAAGGCACAAAAATGTCTATAACAAATACCTAACAAATTTCCACTATTCCCAAACCCTAATTTGCATCTTTAAACCCTATCACTCCCTAAAAACCCTACAGCTAGCATCAAATCCTTCCCTCATCAGTCCCACTCATCCATGGAGCTGTAAAACATAAGAAAAAACCAGCAAGCATCCAAGAGGAAGAAAGTCAAGTTGACACCACTTGAACAAGAAATTGAAGCTGATTGTGAATCTTGGCTTGAAAGGACAAACATGCACCTGGAAAAGATACTGGAGAAGGACAACAGAGAGAAAAAGATGTTGAGGCACATGGCCTACCACTACTTGTCGAGAAACAAGGTGTGCAAAGCTAGAATGAGGATTTTGAAGGCCAAGTTGACGAAAGCATCGAGGAAGAGAAAAGAGCAAGACAAACTCCAAATCTTGGCCAAGGCTTCCTTAGCCCGACATAGCACTTGATGCAGGACACTCAGCCCAAATTTCAAGAAATTTGGGATACTTTTTGAAAATTTCGAATTTTTGGATTGAAAATTTCGAATTTTTGGAGTAAAAAATAGGTTTTTCTGCCTGGTGCGCCGCGCCACCTGGCGCGCGCTTTTGCTAGGGACCTCCTTTGGAGGAAAACTCAACATTTTTGGATTCCTTGGGCAAAAATATGAATTCTCACACATGGCCTAGAAATTTTGTCAAGTTTTGAGCTTCCAAAAGGGTCAAAAACACCTCAAAAATGCCCTTTCTGCCCCTTTTTGGCCACACAGGAAGCAGTGTTGGGAGAACTCATTTTTGGAGGGGAAAATGGACACCAAATTCATAAATTCCACTTGTTCTACAAAGTAGACAGGTAGTCCTTTCCAACAAGCCCACTTGGAGGAAAGTGGTGCACAAGAAAGCCTCCAAAATCAGCTTCAAAGTTGCGTGGTGCTTAGAGACAAGAGCGCAGCGCATAGGATGAAAATTTGTCATTTTGGCCAAAAAACTCTGTTTTTCGCCTAGTTTTTTCTCAGTTTGACTTTTCTCTCTCTAATAGTCAAACTCATGATGTAATTTGATCTAACTTGATGGATTTTGATGTAAATATGATAGAATTTCACTCATGGAGGTAGATACATCGTGAAAAGGTAGTTTGCAACTGAATGAATAAGTTTCCTAGGTTTTAGAGGCAAGCTGTTCCACTGCCTACTTTTCAGTTCTTAGTTTAGATCTTGTTGAAACAGCTCTTAAGCTCATGAATTCGACCCATAAATCCTAGCATGAGTTGTTTTTTGCCTATATCTAGTAGTTTTTCAGTCATTGGAAAAGGTTGGACTCTTGTGAATGCTTTGAGCATTATTGTAAATTCATTTCTGCAGTTTTGCAAAGGAATAGACCAGGGTTTGCAACACTTTATGGGATTCTTGTGGCAAGTTGATTTGGTATAGTTTTTCCTTCTGTAATTGAAATTTTACATGTGTTTATGTATGCCATCATCTCTCTCTATTCATCTTAACCAAATGAAACAAGGATAAAAGTAGAATTCATTGAAGTTGTAGTGCTCTACCTAGGGTTTGTTTGGTTATTTATGTTTTCAGCTGTTCAAAGAGGATCCCTGAGACCTTCATGCCCTCTCCAACTTCTCACCAGTCTAAAAGCTCTCCATCTCACTCAATTTGAAGTACTAAACCATTTGCCTACCTTGCCCCATAGAGATCTCTACAAGACTGTGTTCGTTCCCCGAACCCAAATCTGCCTTTCACATTTGAGCCAGCAAACCAAAATTAAATTTCATCAAACTCCTCAGAGCATATACCTAGACTAAAATCAGTCTTTACATCAGTCATCTCAAGCCTTATTGAACATATTCTTTAGAGATTGACAAGGAGAGAGCCCTCTCCCTACCTAGTAGGGCTAGCTACCAGGTTAAGCATGGTTTGATGTTACCCTAGATCTCGCCTTTCTCAGCCTGAGGTAGATTTAGGCCCTAACAAGTTTCTCCTTCCCTTTTACCTCATATCCTTGTGGCTGTTGCATATATATCTCTTCCTCCAAATCCCCATGGAGAAAGGTTGTATTTACATCTAACTTCTCAAGATGAAAATCTTCAGCTGCTACTAGACTTAAAATAGGATAAAATATCTCATCAAAATCTATACCCTTTTTATGTGAAAACCCCTTAAACACAAGTCTAGCTTTACACCTTTTTCTACCTCCATCTTCTTCCTTCAGCCTATAAACCCATTTATTTTGCAATTTTGTTTTACTTGTAGGTGACCTGACTAAGTCCCAAGTCTCGTTATGTACTAAGGAGTCCATCTCTTCTTTCATGGCTTCTTCCCACTTCTTTCTGGTTTCTACCTGCACTTCTTCTTCATAAAATTTTGGTTCACCAGAATCAATCAACAATACATAATATAATGAAGGAGAGTATCTCTTAGGGGGTCTACTTCTCCTGGTGGATCTTCTAACACCACTTTCAAGTGTTTGAGGTGTTTGTTGATGTTGTGGTTGTTGTTGTTGTTCTGGTTGTTGATCATTATGATTTTCAGGCACCTTCACTTTTTCTGTGATCTCATCAAGCACTGTGTATTCTTTGTTTTCTTTTTCCTGTTTCTTTTCCTACATTTGATCCTTATACAAAACCTTTTCATTGAATATGATATCTCTTCTTCTAATGATTTTTTGTTTTTCATAATCATAAAATTGGTAACCAAAATCATTAACACCATATCCAATAAAGGTACATTTCTTTGATTTTGACTCAATATTTGTTCTATTTTTTTTATTAATGTGGACAAAGGCTTCACAAACAAAAGTCTTTAAAAATGAGTAGTTTATCTTTTTACTTGTCCATGCCTCCTTTGGAATACCACCATCCAAGGAACTTGAAGGCCCTTTGTTTATTAGATAAACATAAGTATCTACAACATCTGCCCAAAATTGTAAAGGAAATCCTGCATGCAACCTCATGCACTTTGCACGCTCCATGATTGTCCTGTTCATCCTTTCTGACTAACCATTTTCTTTTGGTGTTCCTGGGACTGTCTTCTCTCTCTGAATTCCATTCTCTAAACAGTACCTATGAAACTCTATGCTTCAATATTCACCTCCATTGTCTGATCTGAGACACTTCAACCTTTTTCCTGTCTCATTATCAACCAAATCTTTCCATTTCTTGAAAGTATCAAATACATCAGATTTATTCCGAATACAATAAATCTAGGTTTTTCTAGTTGCATCATAAATAAAAGTAACATAATAATAAGACCCACCAAGAGATGATACCTTAGCAGGTCCCCATACATCTATATGCACAAGCTCTATTTTTTTCGCTCTTCTTTTCTTTCCCAACTCTGAGGAATCTCACTCTCTTCTATTTTCCATAAACACAATTATCAGAGAATTCCAAATCAACATGCTTCAAACCCGGCAACAAATTTCTTGAGTGAAGAATCTACATCCCCTTTTCACTCATGTGCCCGAGCCTATGATGCCACAATGCCGTATCTGCTCCTGTAGAGGTTAAAGAATTAATAGAATTAGAAATATCATTTCATAAATACAATGTACCAACCTTTTCTCCCTTTTCTATTACCAGGGCTCCTTTAGTGACCTTCCAAGTTTTATCTGTAAAAGTAGTTACACAACTTTCACCTCCCAACTGCCTCATTGAAATTATATTTTTCTTTAGATCTGGAACATGCCTTAACTCCTTCAACAACCATTGATTTCCATTATGCTATTTTATGAAAACTGTACCCATTCCAATGATTTTACAGGGTTTATCATCACCCAATCGAACCTGTACAAAATCTCCTTGAACATAATCATGAAAATGTTTCCTATCATGTTTGGCATGGAATGAGGGCCCTGAATCTACCACCCAGGCAACAATAATATTTTCTAATGAAAGAATCAAAGCATCTTGCAACACATCGCCTATCACATTCGCTTCATGATTGCTTTCGTTACGCGTCTCCTTCTTTTCCCTTCTGAGACTTGCAGTCTTTCTTCAAGTGTCGCTTCTTATAGAATTTCTAGTAGATGATCCACAATATGGACTTGGATCTTCCTTTCCTTGACTTACTGTGATATCCTAGGCTCTTTCCTCTTTCCATTTTTCTTCCCCTAGTCTCTGCAATCAAAGCATTCCCTGATGTCTTACAGTAGCTTTTCTGTCACATTCCCTCACTAAGGATTGCACCGATAATATCATCAAACTTTAAAGTACTAGATCCAGAGATAGAGTTACTAATGGCCATCACCAAACCATTCCAACTTTCTGGCAATGAGCATAGAAATAACAGAGCCATTATTTCATCATAAAAAGTTACCCCTACAGAACTTAACTGACTGGTAACTGTATTAAATTCATTTAAATGATCAGCAACAGATCCACCTTCTGACATCTACATATTAAATAAATGCTTCAAAAGAAATACCTTATTTAAAGCTGAGGGTTTTTCATATAGTTTGGCCAATTCTGACATTAACCCCTCTGTTGTAGTTTCCTTTGAAATATTAAAGGCTACCGATGCCGCTAGGCACAACCATATTTTTCCAAGTTCCTTTCTCTCGAGAATATCCCATTCTGTGTTTGTCATACTCATCAGCTTCTTTGTCTTTCCGCTCAATGGTAGGTACATATATTTTGATACAAAAAATATTCCATCTACATCTTCCACAACTGGTAGTTTTGGCTGTTAAAATTTTCAACCCTAAACCTACCATCTTCCACCATTGCTCCCATTCGAACTAGGAACCCTTCTCTCCTGCGAGTTTATCAATCAAATAGACCTTTGGCTCTGATACCAATTGTTAGAAAATTATATATTACAGAGCAATGGAAAACATAAAGTATTGCAGAAATATAAAACAGAAAACACATAAAACAAGAGAGACATAGATATACGTGGTTCACCCAATATTAGCGATGTCCATGGAGAAACAACCATTCCTTCCTTTTATATTATCCATCAAAATGAAGAGATACAATCTACAGAAAATCCACTATAATTCCCTCTTCGCTCTCACACAATATCCTCTCTCTTTCTCGCTTAGAATACACATCTACATAGATGCAATACAATTCCTTCATATATAGCAAGGGGTTTTCTTCTAGGGAAAAAACCCTTAAATCAAACATAACTCTACTGTCATATTTCTACCTAATGAACGACCTAGATTGACCATGAAATTACAACAATTTACAAGGCAATTTTACATCTATTATGATCACCCCACCTGGACCCCCCTTGCAGCACAAATAATGGGTGATGTTTTCGCTACAATACGAAATGGGATCCAATGTGGCGATACCTCTGAATAAAGAAGATAATCAGGCTCAACACCCAACAGATAAGACTCCATAAGAGGTATGGACTAATAAAAGATCCTCTCTTTCACATTTGAGGGTATTTGGATGTGATGCATATGTACATGTTCCAAAGGAGGAAATAACCGAGTTGAATAGTAAATTTGAAAGGTGCATCTTTATTGGGTATAAGGATGGTTTAAAAGGTTATAAGCTTTGCAACCCAGAAACAAGGAAGTTTGTGTACATCTGCGATGTGGTGTTTAGAGAGGTGAAATATGTTATTAAACATGAAGTCCTACCAAAGGAAACTGAGAAGATAGAGTTTGAGCTAAAGGAAGAGGAATCATACTCTACAGTAGAAGAGGAATCAAAAGATGAAGAGCCACAAACTCCAGTTGTGAGAAGATCAGTTTGAGAAACAAGGCAACCAGAAAGGTATAGTACACTTGCTTTATGTTCAATTTTTTCTTTATCTATTACTGATGATGATCCCCGAACTATCAAGGAAGTAATAGATTCAAAGGATGGAAAACTCTGGAAGGAGGCCATGGTTGATGAAATGGCATCTTTTCACAAAAATGAGGCTTGGGATATGGTGGAGTTGTCAGATGGAAGGAAACCCATTGGAAACTGATGAGCCCCAATTTTGGTACAATTTGGGCTCATTTTGGCCTATTATACTTGCTCAAACCATTCATTTTTTATTGCTTATGCATGCATTTCTTAGTTTGTTCATGTTGTTTGTAGGAAGAAGGGTAGGCACTCTATCTACGTGACTAATGCATTATGATTCCAGGTTTTGGCATTAAAAGGGAGCAAAAGACAACGAAAAAGGAGACAAGGAGACAACGAGGTGGCACTGCTGGTTTTTAGGAGTGGATGTCCACGGTCTTGGGGACATTCCTCGTGATTCCCACCAAGAACTCCGAGCTCCAATCCATCTCCCCTTCGAGCTTAGAAGCAGCCAGCTGTTCTACAGGAACAGCAGTTACAACTGTTCTACAGGAACAGCACTTATGACTGTCCTACAGGATCAGCAGTTAAACTCTAGTTGGACAGCCGAGCTCCTAAAATCAAGGACACTTGTTGGATCACTGTTTTGCATAAGTATATAGGCCGTAGCCTTTGATAGGTTGTTGAAACTTTCGCACTACTATTGTAATTTTGGAGCACAACTCAGTTTTTGTTCCTTTTTGTAAGCCAATTTGGCATGACATCAGATTATGAATAAAGAAGGCAGATTTTGATCTAGCTCTAAGTTTTCTTAAGGAGACTATAGCTCTCAGGTTAGGGCCCAACCTGAGAGCCATAGATCCCCTCTGCTGTAGTGTTGTTTGCATTTCGTTTCAGCACTCTGAGTTTTCCTTTTCACATGCAATTTGAATTACAGGTTGTTGAATTAGTCTTTTTCATGAGCATAGATAGGACTGGTTTATGGTTGAATTGCTTTCGGTTGTTTAGTTAGATTAGCAGGTTGATAATACATTGGAGCTTCAGCAAAAAAGGTTGAGGAAGTCTCCACTGCCATCTCCGTTTGGAGATTGGAGTGCAGCCTATACCAGCCACAAAAATACGCATTTCTTTATTTCATGATTGCTGCAAACACGGTCACGTTATGTTAGATGCTTCCACATGATTCACACCTGCACCACACTCCTTCATCACAGCTTCATGCACATTCTCCTTCGCGTTTTGGATTGCTGTTCATTGAATTTACAAGCACAGGTAGTTTAGGTTAATGCATTTTTGGTTTGGTGACAATCATAAGCATTTGTTTCACTTACACTGCTCTCTCTCGTTCCATTACCTTCTCCTCCATCTTGATCACGCATGCAAACACATCTTTGCCCTCTGTTCCGCTCTGTTATCTCCCAAAGTCTTTCACTCCTCACGTAACTTCATTCTCTAGCCCTTTCGTTGACATAGCCCTTTACCTTCCAACCTACTCCCTACACTCACTTCCCATCCTATTCTTCCACTTCTGAGCCATCACCAGCCTCATTCCTACCTTACACATCTCCCCCTACCATTTCATCACTCCTCCATCACACCAAACACTCACGGTAGGTCATCCTGTAGCCGTTTGTAGACATCCTGTAGAAACCAGAGTATCCTGTAGGATCCCCTGCAGACATCCTGTAGGAGGCCACTCACTCGGTTGCTGAGCATTTGAATGCGAGGAACCTCTGTGGATGGATGCTAAGGATCCCTAGGGACCTCTCCTAGCCTCCCCAACCTGTCCCACGCTTTCCTTCCTTCTCCATCCCATCTGCACAACCAAACCCTAATTAGCACTCAATCACAATTGTTCCATACACAAAGGAAAAATACAAAAACATGTCTTTTATGATGCAAGCAGCTTAGATCCATGCATTTTCACTTATTAGAGGTAACAACAGCATTGGTAGAGGTTTCATTCACATTCTTTGCATTATAGAGGTTAGACTAGTTAAATTAGGGTTTCCTAGGTTTACATGCTTTGATTTGCTTTCAGTCCATTTTGTCAAGTAGAGTAGTTTTCCTTTGAGAATAGCTTTCGTCCATCAATTAGCAAGCTTCTTCTGAGAACCTATAGAAGTTGGCTTGAGCCCTAGCGGACTTGTGCCAGCTGACCAAGTGACAGCTGCGACAAGAGCTAGTACTTGTGCATATAGCACCGTCGCTTCCAAGTTTGTATGAACTACCGGGTTGATAAAATGAGAGACAGGAAGCCCCAGGAGTTGTAGCATTATTGCTACAATACTGGAGCTCACCATCTTTTTGGCGCCGTTGCCGGGGAAGCGTCAGAGTATTAGTAATTGTTGCTTTTCTTCTACTTTCGTACTCTTACTTCTGCTCAGTGGTTTATTTCATTTCCATTCTGCAAAAGTAGCTTAGTATTTCTTGCTTTCCTAGCTTAGTATTTCCTGCTTTCATAGATTAGCATTTCCTGCTTTCCTAGATTAATATTTCTTGCTTTCCTAGCTTAGTATTTCCTGCTTTCATAGATTAGCTTTCCAATTCCGCAAATTTCATTTGAGCAATATAGTTAGTGTAGATCACTATGTTTCAGTTTTGCAGGTACCAAAGAAAAAGCAAAAGCACAAAAAGAAAGAAAAGTCCTTTCCATTTCATGCCTCGTAGGAACCGAGATAGATCAGGCAAATTCCTACCAAACACCCCCACCACATCACTGAGTCACCCTTCTCTCTTCTTTGGTGACAGTGACCCAGAGGAACCTATAGGTGAACATCCTGAGATATACCAAGACCCTATAGAAGAAGAAGAGTTAGAGACCACTCCATCTGAAGCCATGGCTGATAATAGAAGAGAAGATGAGAGAATAGAAGGAGCTTTCCCCATCTGAGAGACCAATGGAGAGATGAAAATGAAGAACATTAGCCCCTCTGCCTTGCCTCACTTCCATGGATTGACCACTGAGGATCCTGATACCTTCTTGTTTGAGTTTGCTGTCCTTTGTAGAACCTATGACTATACTGAAGATGAGCAAAAGCTGAAGCTTTTCCCTTCAACCCTTAAGGATGCAGCACTACGCTGGTTCATGGGACTACCTGGGAATAGCATCGCTACTTGGGCTCAAATGCAGCAAGCCTTCAATACCAAGTATAGGGATTACTGTAGGTCTAAGGAAACCAAGGGAGAGATCTTTCGAATGACCATGGGGAATGATGAGTCCTTAGAGGATTATGAGGAGAGGTTCCAAATTAGCTATAAGCGGGCCAGGTGCACACTCGACCCTGAATCCCTCAAGTTGGTTCTACTCCGAGGAGTCCCTGAAGATCTCTTAGACACCCTTCACATGTTAGCTGGGGGGGACATTTACCAACTGCCTTATGAGGACATCAAAACTGTGTTTAGAAATCATTCCAGGGCAGCTAGGAAACGAGGTAGAGGAAATCTCCTCTCCACCGGTGTTCCTTTCTCCAAACATGAGTTTACAAACCAATTAGAAGATCTTAAGAGTGAGGTGAGACAGACCATTGCCATGCAGCTGGACACATTCAGGATCCAGCAGAAGAAAGAAGAAGCTGAGAGAGCCTTGGCTGTCTTCTGCCCTAGGTGCACCAGAAGACACCCTAAGAACGAATGCCCATTACATTCGGTTGAAGTGTTTTTCGTTTGTGAGGAGGACCACCCAACAAATCAGTGTCCAACCTTACCTGGGTTTAAAGCCATGTACCAAGGGACCGAAGTTCCCACAGAGCCTCTCTATTACCTCAACCAAAGGAGGCCACAAGGATCTAGACCTTATCAGCAGGGGATGCAAGGGGCATCTCAAGCTTATTATAACCCCAACCAATCGACTCCCATGCCTTCTTGGGGCCCCCCTGCTCATCCTTCTTGGTCCATGCCTCCTCCATGGTCTTATCCACCTCAGTACCCCACTCAACCTACTTCTCATCCATATCACTCACATACCCAGCCACAGCCTCAATGGAATGCACCTAAGTCGGGGTGGAGGCCTCAGTACAACACTCCACCCGCCATTCTGCCTCCACCTCCAGTTCAACCACAACCATTACCTCCTGCTCCTCCAAGGCAACCTCAAATGCCTGCTCAACCGAACCCGAACCCCAACAATAGACAGGCTCAGCAGGTATATACTGGGGAGACCTCATGCCCTACCTATGCTGTGGAGATCCAGGAGATCAATCTTAGATCTGGAAAGACTCTTCCAGATCGCCAACCTCCTCCCCCAGAGGATGAGGAAGACCATCAGGAGAGTGAACCAAAGCCTATTCCACCCTTTCCTGAGAGACTAACAGCCACCACACAACCCAACCCAGAGGAGGATGAGCTTCTGGGAGAGCTCAAGCAGTTGTGTGTGAAGATACCCTTCTCCAAGCTATCAAGGATGTGCCAATATATAACAAGCTGGTTAAGGAGAAGTGTTTCAAACACCCAGGTAGACGGAAGAAAGATGCCTCAACTATCAATTTCATAGGACAACTGTCTGACCTTATGCTAGGACAAGTCATCTGCCCAAAGTACCTAGATCCTGGAAGTCCTGTAGTAGATGTTCACATCAATGGCACCATTATCCCCCACACCTTGATTGATCTGGGGGCAGCCATCAATGTGATGACCAGGGATACCATGCTTAAACTCAATCTTCAGGGTTCCTTGAGGAAGACCTCGACAGTACTGCAATTAGCAGACCGCTCCACCGTGACTCCCGAAGGGGTTGTGGAGGATGTCATGGTCTCCATCGATTCTTGGGAATACCCTGCAGACTTCCTGGTTCTGCAACCAAAGGCCAAGCTTACTGGATATCCTCTCATCTTAGGAAGGCCTTGGTTAGCTACTGCAGATGCTTACATAAGTTGTCAGGCAGGAAACATGACCATCAAAAATGGTCCCATGTCCAAGCAGCTAGTCTTATACCCTCCTGCCCAACCTTCTTTAGAGCATGATTTACCACTCTGGTTGGAGGAAGGAGAAGAAGACGAGGTGTATTCAGCACCTCTGTGTACCCTAGATACCACTAAAAGAAACCCCCCAACCGAGGATGACTTGATTGAGACTCTGATCCAAAACCCACCTACCAGTGCACTACCTTTAGAAAAATTGGTGGAGGATGCCCAAGCTAGCACCTTAGTGGATCTTTGTACAACCAACCCTGTCACTCCCAGAGTTAAGAATGTGGAGTTCGGCCCTGAGAGAGCATTGAAAATCAGCTCCTCCCTATCTCCTTCCCAGGAAAAGGAGCTGTGTAGTCTGTTGGCCAACCACCTAGATGCTTTTGCTTGGAGCTATAAAGAGATGAAAGGAGTCCATCCCTCGGTCTGTACCCATCATATATACATCAAAGAGGATTGTAAACCGGTTAAGCAACCTCAGAGGAGAATGAATCCAGCACTTAAAGACATTGTCAAGGAAGAATTGCAGAAACTGTTGGATGCCGGATTCATCTACCCCATCTCAGACAGTGAATGGGTGTCCCCTCTAGTGTTGGTTCCCAAAAAGAATGGGAAGTGGAGAATCTGTGTGGATTACCGTGAGCTGAACAAAGCTACCAAGAAAGACCATTTCCCTCTACCTTTCATAGATCAAGTGTTGGATGGACTGACAGGAAAGAATTTCTTCTCTTTCCTGGATGGGTTTAGCGGGTACAATCAAATCCAAATCAGCCCGGAAGACCAAGATAAGACCACCTTCACTTGTCCTTGGGGTACCTTTGCCTACCGAGTCCTTCCCTTTGGACTATGCAACGCTCCTGCTACCTTTCAGAGAGCTGTCTTGAGCATCTTCTCAGAGTTGGTCCATGATGTAGTAGAAATCTATATGGATGACTTTACTCCTTACGGGGCTAACTTCCAGGAAGCATTGTCCAACTTGGGAAAAGTCCTCACCAAGTGCATCGAGATGAACTTGTCCCTTAGCCCTGAAAAATGTGAATTCCTAATGACTGAAGGGACCGTGCTAGGCCATACCATCTCTTGCCAAGGGTTACAGGTGGATCCCAACAAAATTGCTCTAATCAAGAAGGTTCCACCTCCCCAAAAGGTCAGGGATGTTAGGAGTTTCTTGGGATTAGCGGGATACTACAGGAGATTCATTAAGGACTTCAGCAAGTTAGCCTCACCATTGTTTGGTCTGTTGGCAAAAGATGTGGAGTTTAAGTGGACTGACGATTGTCAGAAGAGTTTGAATGAGTTAAAGGACAAGTTGGTGTCAGCACCAATCTTGAGAGGTCCAAACTGGGCCCTACCTTTCCACATCCACACTGATGCCTCAAATAGAGCCATAGGTGCAGCTTTAGGACAAGTTGAGCAGAAACTTCCATATGCCATTTACTTTGTTAGCAAAAACTTGTCCAAAGCTGAGCTGAATTACACTGTAACCGAGAAGGAATTCTTGGCTGTGGTCCATGCATTAAACAAGTTCCGACATTATATTACTGGTTACCAGACCTTTGTACATACTGACCATGCTGCTATTAGATATTTGATGAATAAACTAGATGTGAATGCTCGTATTATTAGATGGTTACTTTTATTGCAGCAGTTTGATTTAACCATTGTTGATAAACCAGGTAGAGAAAATGTTGTTGCTGACTTTTTATCTAGATTGGATTTGTCTGCAGATGAAGATGGGACGGTGGATGACCAGATGCCTGATGAGCATCTGTTTGCTATCTCAGTACTCTCTCCATGGTTTGCTGATATAGCAAACTACCTCGTTTCAGCTCAGTTCCCTCCGCACCTCTCTTCAAAAGAGAAGAGCAGAATCATCAGAAAAAGTGCCTCATTTACTTGGATCGGGGGCAACCTGTTCAAGCTTGGCCCCGATCAGATCTTAAGGCGTTGTGTAAGGGAGGAGGAAGTCTTTGATATCCTCCTCACTTGTCATGATGGGCCTTGTGGAGGGCATTTTGCAGCAAAGAGAACTGCCTTCAAGATCCTGCAGGCAGGCTACTATTGGCCCACACTTCATCAAGATGTCAGAAGATATGTCAGTCAGTGTGACCAATGTCAAAGAATGGGGAAACCGACCCAAAGGGATGAGATGCCTCTCCAACCTCAAGTGACTCTTGAGCCATTTGAGAAGTGGGGCATGGACTTTGTGGGTCCAATCAATCCCTCTTCGAGGCAAAGATCCTACATCATTGTGTGTACTGAGTACTTGACAAAGTGGGCAGAGACCAAAGCAATCAAGGCAACAACAGAAGAGAAAGTGGCCGAGTTCCTAAGAGAGAACATCTTCTACAAGTTTGGCTACCCCAGAGAGCTGGTGACCGATCAAGGGAGCCAGTTCACATCCAACTTGGTTGAAGATCTCCTAGCTCATCACAAGATCAAGCATAGGACTTCCACTCCCTATCATCCTCAAGCAAATGGGCAGGTGGAAGTCACCAACAGAGCATTAGAAGGGATCTTGACCAAAGTGGTGAGCAGCAGCAGAAAAGATTGGGCAGATCGCCTGGTTGAAGCCACATGGGCTTACAACACCACTTGGAAGACCACCACCGGCTTCACACCTTATGAGCTGGTCTATGGGAAGAAAGCTTTGCTGTCCATTGAGTTTGAGTATAACACTTTGAGGATGGCAGCTCAGCTGGACCTAGATCTCAGCCATGCACAGCAAGAAAGGTTATTGCAGCTGAATGGACTGGATGAGCACCGCATGCAGGCGCTCCTTCACTCAGAAGTGGTTCAACTTCAGAGGAAGGTGTGGCATGACCAACATCTCCATGACAAGCAATTTCAGCCGGGAGATTGGGCTTTGTTGTATGATTCCAGATACAAAGATTTCAAGGGGAAGTTGAGAACCAGATGGCTGGGACCATATTCAGTGGAAAAGTTTCATGACAATGGATCTGTCCTCATTCGAACCATTGATGAGGAAGCCATTCCCATGCTTGTCAATGGGCATCGATTGAAGATCTACAGGAAGCCTCCCTCAAGACAAGAGTTCATCAAAACAATGGAGAAGGCAGTATTGGTCATAGAGAAGGGTCCTGCCCCTGCTTTGGGCACACCCTGAAGAATCTAAAAAAAAAATAAAATAATAATAATAATAATATAAAAAAAAATAAAAAATAAAAAATAAAAATAAAAAATAAATAATAAAGATCCTTGGGTGAAAACCTCTCTGAGGCGCCCAAGGCAGGTGGTAGGGGTGAAAACCTCATTGAGGCGCCCCTGCTATCTTTCAAAAAAAAAAAGAAAAAAAGAAAAAAAAGAGATAAAGATCCTTGAGTGAAAACCTCTCTGAGGCGCTTAAGGCAGGTGGTAGGGGTGAAAACCTCATTGAGGCGCCCCTGCTATCTTTCAAAAAAAAGGAAAAAAAAACAAAAAAAGGGAAAAATACAAGATCAATAAGTCATTATGTGAAATTTGCATGCAGATTGCAGGTGTTCTATGGAGGAGAGGAAGCCTCTCAACTCAAGGCCAAAAGTCCTTATCATGCAGCCAGGACACCTCACCAGCACCTCCTCCAAGAATGCTTATGTTCTTCAAGGTATATGCACTTTCATTATAAATTGAGTCTCCTACAGGAAGACACAAATTTTCTACAGGAAGGTGCGAGTTTCTACAGGAAGGTGCAAATTTCTACAGGAAGAGCTGCCTGTCTACAGGAAGCCCTGTATTTCTACAGGAAACTTCCTGTAGAAGCTCAGAACGGCTCAGAATGCGTTTCATGAGCATATCTGATGACTACGAGTTGGTGTGGACGCATGCAAGCCTCTTTTGGGCCCATGCACGACGCTGTTACCTTACTCCACCACCCGTGTCGACATGCGGCCAAGTCCCTGCACCCACAAAGAAAATCGATGAGTTCTCGCGGGCAAGCCATTTCCAAAGGTAACAAATGACGAGATCTCATACCATATGCATCAAGAGCGCTGGGATCGTGATCGAGAAGCCAGAACCGCCAGCGTGCAGCATGCACCCAAGGAGAAAGGACTGTGACGAGACCCCTCGCGGGGATCCTGTAACAGTTCAACCTGCTCGAGTGAATACCCTCCACAGCACCGCCATCCGAGATGAAACGCGGGCGCATGAAAGAAAAACCATCCACTCCAGCGTCAGCAACCTGTAACCATGAGCCTCCGGGTCTGTGTAAGCCGCGTGCAGCAGGTAGATCCGTCGTCCAAAAACTGAAAATCGTGTGCAGACGCGCGCAGGTAAGTGTCTCAACCTTCTCTCCATCAAATCGCATGAATATTACTTTGATTTGTTTGCATGGCGTAAGAGTGAATGGTTGAGTAGCCGTATGGCCAGTTGACTAGCCACGTCGGCTAGTTATGGTATAGTCGGATGATCGGGTGGCAGCCACGATGAAAAAATCAGCAGCACGCACGTGAGAATCCGTGGGAATGAGTTCAGCAGAAAAAGGCGGCGGCAGATCTGTGGGAATGAATGCGGCAGCAAGTGAATACGCCAATGAGTGGTTGATGACGTCGCTCAATGGTCCGGCGGGGGATGAGCTGTCCCCTGCGCCACGGATCGCGCCGATTCAAAATCTAATCGGCTAGATTTTGACATGCATTCAATCAACCACCACTTCGAACTTGAGTGGCTCTTCTGATTTCCTCGGCACGTTGATACGCCAAGCTTTCGGCTACCAGAACACCGGTGAAGCGCACCTCAACCACAGTCCAATTGCAGTCCTCCCCGAAGTTTGCATACTGCTCCTACAGGAACAGTTTCTACAGGAACGCAGTCCTACAGGAAGCAGTCTCTACAAGAGCGCAGTCTTCTACAGGAGCGCGGGTGTTCACGTAAAAAAAGGTGGCCGAGTAATGAGGTAACCCTGGATTCCTCATGCAATTGCTCATTTAAGGTGGTAGGATTGTCAGTTACTGTCTGGGTAAATGAGAAAGTAGACAAATTGCTGTCTGTGTGCCCATACTGCAATTCTACAGGATTGTTGCATGGTTAGACTGTGTTATAAAATTTTTGTGGGTTATACGCATTGTTCTGCACTCTGTCACCGAAACTAAACTCTCTTCCACCATCACCACCTCCGGTTAAGAAAATTGTGCCATCATGCCGGGTGGATTTATCAGGCGAGAACCCACAGATTCCACCAAATTAAGGAGAAATTCCGCAGTGGTAGAGCTCTTCACCAGAGCACAATGGATGCCTTTTTGTGATAAGTTGCAGGGCTACGATGATGAAGTAGCCGAGGAATTCTTGCAGGCATTGAAGCCTAAATCCCAGACACTGGCCACAGTAAGCTTCAGAGGTCTCAGCCTCCAACTCACCCCAGAGCATATAAGTCGAATCACAGAACTGCCCATGGGTCTGCCGTGGGATAAAGAAGAGCGGAAGCAGAGCCAGCAAGCAAAGAAAGAATTCTTTCCACCTGAGGAAGAATTCTCGGAGGATAAAAATGGGGTAAGAAGAACAAGTTTATCACCACCTTGGAATGAAGTCAGTTTGCAAATCATGAAATATATTACTTGTGAAGGCCGGTTCAGCATCGTGTATGCATACCACTTTCGGTTACTCACTGAGTTGAGGCACCGAATTGACCTTCCTGTAGAGCAAAAGCTGAGCATCCCTTATTATCTCTTGCAGTCCTTAATGGAGTGTGCTACAAAGCTACGAGAGGGCATACCTGATCAGATAGCCCACCATGGCTTAATAAAATTGCTTGTGGAGGATGCACTACACTCGTATAAAGTTCCCCTCTCCTGGGAGTCATTTAGGAATCTAACATGAGATGGGGACATTAAAATGTTGATCGAAGATAGTGGCTCCTCCAGCAGTGAAGACAAGGAAGCAGTGGCTGAAGAAAAGAAGGACGAAGAAAAGGGTGGCACACCTATCCTGTCAGCAAGGGAAAAGAGGATGAAGAGCAGAATGGACAAAGCAGAGGTGGCCCACGTCAGCCCAATTACCTCTCCAGCACTCACAAGCAAACAAAAACAGAAAACCCCTGCAGCAAAGCGAGCGAAAGTGAAGACACCTGTCACTACAGGAAAGGAGAAGCAGGTTTCTACAGGAAGCCTGAAAATAGCTTCTACAGGAAGCACAAAAGCACAGAAACAGGCTTCTACAGGAAGCCATGCAAAATCAAAATCAAAGGAGCAGAGGGTGGATGTTCTGGCTAGGGAGGCAGTGGCTGTATTAGCTGGCCTCAATACGCCACCTAAGCCAAAAGGGAAGAGGAAGAGGGACCCTCCTCTCTACTTCAAAGCCCGGAGAAGTGTTCGGATAAAAACAGGGAAACCACAAACACAGTCCAGCAGCCCAATTGTCATCGAAGACACCCCTGCTTCTCCCAAAGAGAAATCACCCTCAAAGATTACAGTTACCTACGAAAAGGGAAGTCCAAAGAAGAGCACATGGCAAGAAAGGGTAGATCTGTTGGATGAAAAAACCCGGCTACAGGAAGCCGAAAATGTCCTACAGGATACCTTGGCTCGGCTACAGGAAACCGAACAAAGACAAGGGGAAGGACCCTCGTCACCAAAGAAGGGTGAGCTAGCACCTCCTGGAGAGGAAGAAAGAGAACATATCCCTGAACCTAGCCCTTCACCGAATCTGAACTCCTACTACACCTTCTTGGAGGCGGGAAAGATCATACCGCAAAAATTTACTGTACCTCTATTTTTTGAACTAGAGAAAGAAAGAGTCCGTTCCCACACATCGATGCAGATCGCTAAATCAAAGGGTGTGGCAGACATAGGCCCTTTACAAGATCAACTCAGGGAGGTCAGGAGTGAATTCACCATGGCAAAACATGTGGCTAGCTGCCAACATGCACTTCTACAGGAAGAGAACCAGAAGTTGAAATTGCAGCTACAGGAGCTAAGGGCAGGGGTAGGAACCTCCTCCAAGGACACCACAAATGAGCAGCAAGGGAAACAAGAGCTGACCGCCCATCTTGAGGGGCCAATTACACTTCTACAGGAAACAAGACAACAGGGCCAAATTGAAACACAAGCTCTGAAAGAGCAGCTGAAACAAAAGGAAACACAATTGGCCTGCATGGCCAGTTGGGCCATGGAAGCCCTGCAGTGCAGAAATCCTGCAAAGTCTTATGGGTTGTACTTAAAGGATCAGTGGCTACAGTTCCAGATAAACACATTAGCACAAAGAGGTATTGCACAAATCCATAGCCCACAGCAATTTGCCGAATTATGCAATATTAGCTCAGCAGAAGACAAAGCCAAGCTAGCAGAATTCTACATCCACAATCTAGTTTTGCCTAATGAAGTCTCTTGGGATCCCAATATCGCCTTGGGTGATATGCAGTTGATGGCCTTCGCTTCATGGTTAAATCATGAGGATCAGAGAGCAACCGAAGAAAAATCGGTTATGAGCCGAGAAGTGAGAGAGCCACTGTACATTCGAGCAGAACCAGAGAATCCGGTTGCCCTCATCTCAGCCCGCCAATAGTTGTCTAATGATCCCACAGCTTCCTTGAGATTTATGGGCCAACAGGCCCAAGCAATAGCCCACTTTGAAGATATGGACAGATTATTGGGAGAAACTGCTACCCACGCATGTGCACGCAGGTGGCATACCTTGGCACATAGTTTGAAGATCCGGGAGTACCATACCCCGACCCGGATGAGGGAAGCATTGGCAAGAGTGGACCTTTACAAGAAATCCATGCAAAGACTTTAGGCCAGCTGGATTGGCCTTAAACTCAGCCCCCCATTGCTGCTAGGATTGGCTGAAGGAAGTACAGAGAAAGATGACAATGCACAATGGGAAAAGGTGGACCAAACAGCCGGGTTTCATATCAACAAAGAGGACATCACCACAGAAGCTTGGGATGTAAGGGGAGCAGTGCAAGCCATGAAGGATGAGGATCTTGATTGAGTTGCTCAAGGATGAGCAAATGGTTCAGCTGGGGGGTGATGATGAGCCTCAATTTTGGTACAATTTGGGCTCATTTTGGCCTATTATACTTGCTCAAACCATTCATTTTTTATTGCTTATGCATGCATTTCTTAGTTTGTTCATGTTGTTTGTAGGAAGAAGGTAGGCACTCTATCTACGTGACTAATGCATTATGATTCCAGGTTTTGGCATTAAAAGGGAGCAAAAGACAACGAAAAAGGAGACAAGGAGACAACGAGGTGGCACTGCTGGTTTTTAGGAGTGGATGTCCACGGTCTTGGGGACATTCCTTGTGATTCCCACCAAGAACTCCGAGCTCCAATCCATCTCCCCTCCGAGCTTAGAAGCAGCCAGCTGTTCTACAGGAACAGCAGTTACAACTGTTCTACAGGAACAACACTTATGACTGTCCTACAGGATCAACAGTTAAACTCTAGTTGGACAGCCGAGCTCCTAAAATCAAGGACACTTGTTGGATCACTGTTTTGCATAAGTATAGAGGCCGTAGCCTTTGATAGGTTGTTGAAACTTTCGCACTACTATTGTAATTTTGGAGCACAGCTCAATTTTTGTTCCTTTTTGTAAGCCAATTTGGCATGACATCAGATTATGAATAAAGAAGGCAGATTTTGATCTAGCTCTGAGTTTTCTTAAGGAGACTATAGCTCTCAGGTTAGGGCCCAACCTGAGAGCCATAGATCCCCTCTGCTGTAGTGTTGTTTGCATTTCGTTTCAGCACTCTGAGTTTTCCTTTTCACATGCAATTTGAATTACAGGTTGTTGAATTAGTCTTTTTCATGAGCATAGATAGGACTGGTTTATGGTTGAATTGCTTTTGGTTGTTTAGTTAGATTAGCAGGTTGATAATACATTGGAGCTCCAGCAAAAAAGGTTGAGGAAGTCTCCACTGCCATCTCCGTTTGGAGATTGGAGTGCAGCCTATACCAGCCACAAAAATACGCATTTCTTTATTTCATGATTGCTGCAAACATAGTCACGTTATGTTAGATGCTTCCACATGATTCACACCTGCACCACACTCCTTCATCACAGCTTCATGCACATTCTCCTTCGCGTTTTGGATTGCTGTTCATTGAATTTACAAGCACAGGTAGTTTAGGTTAATGCATTTTTGGTTTGGTGACAATCATAAGCATTTGTTTCACTTACACTGCTCTCTCTCGTTCCATTACCTTCTCCTCCATCTTGATCATGCATGCAAACACATCTTTGCCCTCTGTTCCGCTCTGTTATCTCCCAAAGTCTTTCACTCCTCACGTAACTTCATTCTCTAGCCCTTTCGTTGACATAGCCCTTTACCTTCCAACCTACTCCCTACACTCACTTCCCATCCTATTCTTCCACTTCTGAGCCATCACCAGCCTCATTCCTACCTTACACATCTCCCCCTACCATTTCATCACTCCTCCATCACGCCAAACACTCACGGTAGGTCATCCTGTAGCTGTTTGTAGACATCCTGTAGAAACCAGAGTATCCTGTAGGATCCCCTGCAGACATCCTGTAGGAGGCCACTCACTCGGTTGCTGAGCATCTGAATGCGAGGAACCTCTGTGGATGGATGCTAAGGATCCCTAGGGACCTCTCCTAGCCTCCCCAACCTGTCCCACGCTTTCCTTCCTTCTCCATCCCATCTGCACAACCAAACCCTAATTAGCACTCAATCACAATCGTTCCATACACTTAAAGGAAAAATACAAAAACATGTCTTTTATGATGCAAGCAGCTTAGATCCATGCATTTTCACTTATTAGAGGTAACAGCAGCATTGGTAGAGGTTTCATTCACATTCTTTGCATTATAGAGGTTAGACTAGTTAAATTAGGGTTTCCTAGGTTTACATGCTTTGATTTGCTTTCAGTCCATTTTGTCAAGTAGAGTAGTTTTCCTTTGAGAATAGCTTTTGTCCATCAATTAGCAAGCTTCTTCTGAGAACCTATAGAAGTTGGCTTGAGCCCTAGCGGACTTGTGCCAGCTGACCAAGTGACAGCTGCGACAAGAGCTAGTACTTGTGCATATAGCACCGTCGCTTCCAAGTTTCTACGAACTACCGGGTTGATAAAATGAGAGACATGAAGCCCCAGGAGTTATAGCATTATTGCTACAATACTGGAGCTCACCAGAAACAAATGTGTGTTTAAGAAGAAGACGAATGTAAAAGGTAAGGTGGAGAAATAAAAAGCTTGGTGGTAGAGAAAGGTTATTCCTAGGCACCGCGAATTGATTTTGGTGATAAATTTTCTCCTGTTTCCAAGGTAGCTTTTATTATATTACTTTTATTTGTTGTTGTTGCTTTTGATTTTGAGGTAGAATAGATGGATGTGAAGACAACATTTCTTCATAGGGATTTGGAAGAAGAGATCTACATGAAACAACCTGAAGGCTTTGCAGTGAAGGGTTTATGCAAGTTAAAAAAGTCTTTGTATGGGTTAAAACAATCACCAAGGATGTGGTATCAGAAATTTGATACATATATACGAGGACTTGGCTTCACCAGAAGCAAAGCATATCATTGTGTGTATTTTAAATTAATTGGTGACCATGTTATTTATTTTTTCTTGTATGTGGATGATATGTTTCTAATTGGAAATAACAAAGAAATTATCCAGGAATTGAATACCCAATTATCCTCCAAATTCGACATGAAATATCTTGGTGTTGCAAACTATATTTTGGGCATAGAATTTAAACAAGATCAGGCAAAGAGGAAGCTCTGGTTAAACTAGAGGAAGTATGTCAAGATAATATTGCAGAGGTTTAATATGCAAGATAGTAAACTGGTGAAGGTTCCTATTCTGGTTGGTGTAAAGTTATCTATTGAACAGTGTCCCAAGACACAAGAAGAGGAAGAGGACATGTCCCATGTTCCATACGCAAGTGCAGTTGGTAGCTTGATGTAGGCAATGCTCTATAGTAGACCAGACATTGCACATGCAGTGGGAATATTGAGAAATTTTATTTTAAAACCAGGGAAGGAGAATTGGATAACAGTGAAGCAGTTTTTCAGGTATTTTCATGGCATTAGTGATTATAATGGTCTATGCTACTAAGGAAGACCAAGATTGGAAAGAGTTTTGGAAGTCCATGTATTTGTTGATGCAGACTAGACTGGAGATCTGGATCAGAGAATATCTACAAGTGGGTATGTATTTAACCTTTTTGGAGGTGCAGTCAGTTGGATGAGTAAGAGGTAGTTTGTAGTGGAACTTTCAACTACATCGGCATAATACATGGAAGCCACTCATGCAACCAAGGAAGCATTTTGGTTGTAAAGATTATGTTCAAGTATGAGGTTGGTACAGTGAGATATAAGGATAGAATGTGACAACCAAAGTACAATTTTATTGGCAAAGAACCCTGCTTATGATTCCAAGACAAAGCACATTGATGTTCAGTATCACTTTTTGAGGGACATGGTTCAGGAAAAAAGGTGTTGCTGGTAAAGGTGGACACTTTGAAGAATGCTTCTTATGCATTGATGAAGTCTGTGAGCACTGAGAAGTTTTCTTGGCATTGCAGGGCTGGATAAATGACTAAGCTCTCCTATGGTCCCCCGTGGAAAGAAAAAAACAAGCTGGACAATGTTGGGTGTCTATAATATTCTTTCCATGTTTAACCCCACCCGTGGGGGCAATAGTCACCCATGTTTGTTGCGTCGGGCACAATGCCCCAGGGAAATTATTTTTGGACCCTATATTAGGTGGGCGGACCTACCTATGGTTTTGTGCATGGTTTTCACACATGGTTTTTGCCATGATGGTTTTCTACCCATGGTATTTTGTAGATCCGATCAAGAGAACTACATGTTGGGAGAGGGTCCCCTAAGGTCAATTTTGGGGCGAAAGCCCAAGTTTTGGAGCAAAAAGCCCAAGTTTTTGTGATGTAAAGTGTAAATTCTCTGCAAGTTATGATTGCGGAGCACATAGGTAGTAAGTGTCATAAAGGGATTTTCCCTTATTTTATGTAAGTTGTGTCGGCTTATATAGACCTATCCATGGTCCACGGACCATGGGATTGTATGAAAAGGAAAGTCTTAGAGAGTCTAAGGCAAGTTTTTGGTAGCGAATGATATGAATGTAATGGGTTAGTAGAAGTGAAGAGTGAAGATTCGTAGAGTAGAAGAGAGGCTCTGCAGCTGTGTGCACAAAGTCTTAGAGGAGAGTCTGCAACTGAGTGTGCAGGGTAGTTTTGAGTCTGTTAGCAAATCTGAAGTATCAATAAAGAGATTATTTCAAAACTATTTGTGTTTTGTCCATTTACCTCTGTTATGATTGAATGCATTTATGTTATAATGAATATTGGGTTTATGATTTAATACTCTATTAATGCGTGATTCTACATGGTTTACATTGTTATATGAATGCAAGTAATAATATATATTTACACAAATAATATATTAATTCATGCTAAAGATATCAGAAACTTAAGCCGAACTAGGTAATAATGGATTTAGGAGTGATTACAAAGGCACGTAAGTGATTGGTTCACCTGTTTAAGGTCTGTGAAAGGCAGTCGTAGACCTTCGTGAAGGTCTAGGGGCTAGTAAAAGGAAGTTATATCGATAAGCCTCAAGGGCTTATTGATCTGTGTGAAGGAAGATAAAGGGTATAAAATGCAATCATAACCATATTTGGGTACGGAAACTTGGTTCCAACATCCCCCCATACTGCTTCGGGTGAGACTTTTGTTCGCACTCTGCAAATTGATGCCGAAAGGGCCAGTATTGTAGGGATTTGTTTGGAAAACTTAACTATCAACCTCGATCAGGACCCACTAAGCCAACAAATGGTTCTATTCCTAGGACTTGGATCTCCATAAAGAGATGTGTGATGTCGCATCACTAGAATCCAACTAAGAAGGAAATTGAAGATTGGTTGGATAGAAAGATCCACGAATTCGCGGTGCAAGAAAACTAAAATCCACGATTAACGAAAGAACAGTGGTTGGACAAATATCTATACACAGAGATACAAGAAATTTTATTATGTTCCTTCCAGGTCATATTATATTAGTGGATCGCTAAATTGGCAGATGGCCAAGGAAGGTGGAGGCTTGATGGTCCAATAGCTTGGACCCCGGAGTTAGTGTGAAGATTGGAAGCCTCTGAAGATAAGATCGTCCGTGTTGTCGATCACCTTGATTATATCCTCGGAGGGTCTATGACAAAGTTCGCGACCAATACCTCAGTTAGCTATAGTGAAGCAGACGATGCTTCTCCAAAGGACCTCGAGGTAGGTATTTAAGGTCTTTGAATACTTGGATTAATATGCTCTTGTGTGAAAAGAGGGTTATTCGATTACCTTAACGTTTGGAGCTACGTGAAGTGGAAAGTTATTCAGGGATAGAAAAGGAACAAGACCTAAATATAGCCCACTGATTGAGCCTCCTCTGAGTGATGACGAAGAAGCAACACAGGTTTCTCCACAGAGGGTTGTCCAGTTAATAAGGTGAGGGTTCCCATGAATACCCCATCCACCCACACCACCTCCATCTTCAGCTCCACCACATACACCTTCACCCACACTGCCACCACCTCCACCACCGTTCAATATGGAGAATTCAATAAAATTTCCCATTTTCAAGGGCTTGGGGAATGAGGACCCGCACCAGTTTTGGTTCGTTTCTAAGGTTATGTGGGAAGCCCAGGGCATTACAAAAGATTATATGAAGAAAGCAACATTGGTTACTACTTTGAAGGAACATGCGCTAACGTGGCACATTAAGCACTACACTAACAACCCGATGACCGCGTTGGCAGATATTCAGACTACCTTGAATAAGGAATTTAGTAGGCCCAAATCTGAAGCATAATCGATCGATAGATTGAAAAAGATCATGGTGAAGCCTGGCAAGACACCTTGGGAGCTGGAACAAAGATTGAAGTGCAAGATTCACAAAGCTAACATGAATCTTACAGATGGGCAGCACTGCAAATGGTTGTGGCTTCTCTCTTGCCTCTTTTGAGGGTTGCTTTATCACAACAAAAGATTGGGACCCAAGCGAAGGCCCTAGAAATTGTGATGAGATTGCACGAGAGACAAGTTTAGCAGATTAACGCGGAGTTGCAAATCCTTTTCCAAGAATTCCAAAGTCTGAAGAAGGATAGAGTAGCTCGGACATAGGTGCATGAAGAGGTTTGGTGTTTGAAATATAAGAGTTAAGGGAATGATAAAGATCATTTCCCCGTCTTCTAGAATCATGTTGCGGGAGGAGGAGCAATGCCTATGAGGCTAGAAGCTCAAGTAGGGCCAAGTACAGGGCCCGCGATGTGGTGTGCTATCTATCAGGTAACTGGAAAACATTCAATAGATAATTGCCACTTGTTGCAAAAAATTGTACAAACACTGCAACTTCTCTTCTGAATGTTCTTCAAGTTAATAGGTCACGAGGAGTGTAATTGTCATAGTTATGAGTTAATGATGGAGAGAATGCCCACGTATCGAATGCAAATAGAAACTCGACCTTCAGATCAAGGTGCTGAGGGACCGCGAGGAGGATATTAGGGGCGCGGAAGAGGTCGAGGTGGAGGAGGACTTGCGAGAGGTCGGAGGCAAGTTATTTGCTACAATTGTGTGGGGCTAGGACACTACGTGTGAGAATGTATGAACCTGACGTGCCTGTCATGCCGATACTATACTTAGTTTGACCATGTGACAGAAGACTTCCCTATATTAATAGCTAAGATGCACAAAAAGGGGACGCAACTTCAACGGCCTACACAAAACCTGCAGATGATGAAGGCTGAACCCCGTGAAGAGGATCCTAATGTGAATATTGTGCTATGAAGTGGAATGATGATTGGTGAAGATAAAGGAAAGTAGCTGGAAGACAGTGAATGGGTCTGCAAAGCTCCAGAAAAGGAGGTCGACTTTGATTTGGAGCGTGCGAAGGAAACCTTCATGGAAGAAAAGAAAATCTTCGCTGAAGCTTCTACTTCAAGAAGTTAGGATAATCAGTCTGAAGAAATGGACCCATCCATGCTTACTACTTTTTTGGAGACCTGTATGAAGCTGCTACGTGATAGCAAGCCTATAAATGGATTATAGGAGTTGATCAATAAATGTGCTGGTAATTCTCCTGAGGGGCCGCGCGTGGTTAGGAAACTTGGTAAGAATAAGGCAAGAACAAGGTGTGAAATGAGGCTCACTATGCAAATAGGAGAATATGAAATGGACCAAGCTATTTTGGATCTTGGGTCAGGTGCAAATGTTTTGCTGAAACAAACATGGGAGAGAATGGGGAGACCTACACTGCAGTGGTATCCTATTCAATTAAGGATGGTGAATCAACAAAATATTATCCCCATGGGAAGATTGCAGGGAGTCACAGTAGATATTGAAGGTGCGAGTGCATTGGTGAATTTCAAAGTGATAGAAATTGTCGATGACAACAATCCCTACCTCGCGCTCCTTGGGATTGACTGGGCCATTGACATGAATGGGGTGATCAATTTGAAGAAGCGGATGATGTCATTTGAAAGAAAATCGCTTAGCTTAGTAGTACCTTTGGACCCTGCAGAAGGACCGCCCTATATTGAATCGATCTTCGATTATGAAAATGATGATGATTTGGACCAAATTTATAAGATAATGACGCAAGATCAATATTGGGTGAATCTAATAGCTAATGGATGTATTGCATGGGACCACGAGAGCTCCTGCACATCAGATTTAGATGAAGAATTGGAACACTGGCATAATCGATTGCACGAAGTGTCTATGTTACGATGTAACATGATCACCAAATTGTTGCATTGTGTGTCGTTGGAGGTAAGAAGTCTACCTTATTATGATGGTTTAACTAATGTTGATAAATTTTTGGATGCATTTGAAAGGGAAGTGCTAGAGAAGCATCGCTTCCAAGCCTTAGACTTGGCGCTGCATGCTACGCCTGCAAGATGGTGGGGTACGCATAAAGACAATTTCGATGAATGACGCAAATAAATAACACTGATGAGGGTACGGTTTGGTCACCCAAAGGTACGATTGACATAGAAATATGATGGAAGGAGTGATCCACGTGATCACTTAGAAAAATGGACCGATACTTATGGATCAGAGCCATAACTGGACTGGGTGCATTTGTTCTGTCACACTTTAGACATGATACCAATGAATTGGTATTTGGAAACAGAGCTCTGCCGTGACATAGACGAATGGGATATTTTGAGACAAGGATTCTTGATGACATTTAGATTTTAGGATGGATTTGAGTGCATTGATGAAGTGTTACAAGAGGTCAAAGCAGTGATCTTCATAATCCCACAGGATCCGTTGGATTTGATTCAACCAGATTGGACCACCCAACTACGCCATGCGCTGGAATGCTACAATGTGACTATTGAAGAAGAAGAGGAGGATTCAAGGAACATTAATATCCTGAAGATAGAAGGTCACCGCTAAGTTGAGGGGCCGCAGAAAGAGAATCCAGATATCACCACACCACTAAAAACTCGACAAGTGAACATTGGGATAGAGGCGGAGCTAAATTTTGCAAAGATAGGGGACTACTGGGATGATGATACGGTGGATAAGGTCACTGAGTTGCTCCGCGAGTACCAGGTTTTTTTCCCTACAAAGTTTTTAGTCCTAAAGGGGATAGTAGGCGATTTAGGAGTAATGAAGATAATGTTGAAACCAGATGCGAAGCTTGTGAAACAAAGGCCATATCACCTTAATCCGAAGTACAAAGAGAAGGTCCACTTAGAATTGGACAAAATGTTGGTAGCGGGAATCATTGAACCAATGGAGGAATCCGATTAGGTCAATCCCATGGTAGTTCAGGAAAAGAAGCAAAAGGATGAAATAAGGATCTGCGTAGATCTCAGGAAGCTGAATGATGCTTGTGTGCATGATCCTTTTCCAACTTTATTCACTGATGAAGTGCTAGATAATGTAGGAGGACAGGAAGCATATTCATTCATTGATGGGTTCTTGAGGTACCATCAGATCAAGATCACGCTGGAAGATATGAGTAAGACAACCTTCGCGGCCGAGTGGGGATGCTTTCAATATATTGTAATGCCTTTTGAACTGAAGAATGCGCTGACAATATTTTTGTGCGTAGTCATTGCGGCATTCAAAGAGTTTATTCACAAGTTTTTGGAGGTATACTTTGATGATTAGATGGTGTTTGGACTGGTCAAACGCCATGTAGCTAGTTTGCGCTTGATGCTGGATACATGTCGGAGGTATCAGATCATGCTAAACTTGAAGAAGTGTCTATATTGTATCCCTTTTAAAATTTTGTTGGGTCATGTAGTGTGCAGACAAGGATTAATGGTGGATCTAGCTAAGATTGTGGTTATAATCAATTTGGAGGTGCTAAGAAGTGTTTAAACTTAATTTGCATAAAGTTAATTTTAAAATACTATTTTTACCATTACATAGATCTTGAATAAAATTTTTACTAACTAATATTTTTATCTAACATTTGGAAATTAATTTTATTCTCATTAGTTAATATATTTGAAATTATTTATGTTTATTATTACTTATTCTATATTTCAAACAATTTTAAATTAATTAATATATTTTATGATTTACCTATTATAATTTATTAATTCCATTTTTGAAATAAAATAAGTAAATAAATAAATAAATTCGCCTTATCAAACTAGCCCTTATCATGGTCAAACTAGCCGTTATAACTAACTAATATTTTTATTTAACAGTTCAAAATTAATATATTTGAAATTATTTATTTATTTTTAGTAATTTACTTATTATAATTTTACCTATTATAGTATACATTTCTAACAAACTTAAATTAATGTAAGTTTATTAATATATTTAAAATTAATTTTAATAATTAATTAATTTTATGATTAATTTATTTCTGTTATATAAATAAAATAAATAAATAATATAAATTAATATAATGGTCAAACTAGCCGTTATCAGGCCAAATCGAGCTGTTGTCTTTCTAGCTGTTACCTTATCAAGTAATCTGAGTCATTGGATATTCTGCCCGGTCTATTTAAAGTGCATATGCCAGATCTGCTCATTCAACTTGTCCTGACGATGAACCACACTGGTTGGTTCGAAACGCGTCGACAAAAATTTCTCCATGTGATTTTCGCCGAAGAATTCTTCAAAAATTTGATATGGATCACATAAGTCTCAATTCGATAAGTGTTAAACAATTGTGCACAATACTGGGTCATACTAGTTATTATCGAAAGTTCATCAAGAGTTATGCCCAGATTACCGTGCCGATGGAAAAACTATTGAAGAAGGATGCTACATTATGTTGGAATGAAGAATGTCAGCGGAGCTTGGATGTGTTAAAAGAAAAGATGGTCACTGTGCCGATCCTAGTCTTCCCATATTGGAAGAAGGAAGTTCATGTGCATGTGGATGTGTCATGCATTGCGCTGGGGGCAGTACTAACACAGGCCGGTGAGGGAGAGTTGGATCACCCTATCGTGTTTGCAAGTAGGAAGCTGTCTAAGGCTGAAAAGAACTATTCAATGACGGAGCGCGAAGGGTTGGCTATGGTGTATGTGCTCCAAAAATCTAGCCATTACTTGCTAGGTGGACACTTTAAGATGTATACAAACCATTATGCATTAAAGTACCTGGTGAACAAGCCTGTGTTGGGGGGGAAAATATGTAGATGGTTGCTACTGTTTCAGAAATATGATTTCGAAGTCATTATGAAGCCAGGGATATTTAATGTCAGACCAAATCATCTGTCACGCATTAAAACCAAAGAGGAGCCAACTAATTTGGAGGAAGGACTGCCAGGTGTGTAAGCTATTTGCGGTGCAGGTGGCAGACAATCATTTTGTAGACATCATCCACTTCCTGACTACAGGAACGACTCTAGAGGGATACACTTGTCAATAGAAGAAGGAATTGGTGGTATGCATGGAAGAATTCTCTGTGATTGTAGGTCATTTGTATAAAATGGGATCGGATGAGATACTGAGATGCTATGTGCTTGATTTTGAACAAAGCAGTATCCTGGCTGAAGCTCATGGAGGGGCCGCGGGAAGCCATTATGTAGGAAAAGGAACAACGTAGAAGATTTTGCGTGCTGGGTTGTGGTGGCTGACACTGCATAAGGATTCCAAAGCTTATTGTAGGGCATGCGATGCATGTCAGAGGATGGGCAGGCCATCACGGATGGATGAGATGCCTTTGAATCCACAAGTGTCATTACAACCATTTAAAAAATGGGAAATTGATTTTGTAGGACTGATTTAACCTCCAGGAAAGAAGACAGGTGTGCAATATATCATCACTGTGACTGAGTATTTGACCATATGGGTGGAGGTGGATCCTATAAAATATTGTACAAGGGCAACAACAATGAAGTTCCTATTCAAATATGTGCTGACTAGGTTCGGTTGCCCGAAGGTGTTGATGAGTGATAGTGGTACGCATTTGCTTAATGAAATGATCAATGCGCTGACTGAGGAATTCCAAGTTTATCATCAGAACAGTATGTCATATCATCCTCAAGCTAATGGGATGGTGGAAGTGTTTAATAAGATATTGGAGAATGCACTAACAAAGGTTTGCAATGTGCAGAGGAATGATTGGGACGTGCGCGTACCAGTGGTGTTATGGGCTTATAGAACTACTTATAAAAAGCTGACTGGACAAACACCTTTTTGACTGGTCTATGGCATAGAAGTTGTGATGTTGATGGAGTACATCATGCCTAGCCTATGGATAATAGCGTTCACAGGAATGGTGGACCGCGGAGCCTTAGAAGAAAGGCTTGCGCAGCTAACAGAGCTAGAGGAAGATAGATTCTTGGTTGGATTCCATCAACAAGTTCAGAAGGAGCACGAAAAGGCATGGCACGATCGACACATCAAACTGCACACCTTCAAGGTAAATGATTTAGTTTTATTATATGACAGCAAGTTTGATAAATTTCCAAGAAAATTTCAGATGCTTTGGTTGGGGCCATATGTGATCAAGGATATTACCGATGGTGGAGCAGTTCAGCTTGTGAAATTGAATGGAGATCCATTTCTTGGAAAGGTAAATGGTAGCTGATTGAAGCCATACACTAGGGATCTGGCCAGATGACTATATGATGGTATCACAGTCTTAGCGCTCCAAGTAGCTGCAAGGAGGCGCGGGAATATAAAAATACACTACCCAGGTTGTATAACTCCGTGACTGGGGGACTGCGTGGAATGGAAGGGTGTCACGGCATCAACAGAAGTGCAAATCAAGTTGCGCTATAGGACGAGAGACCGCACAACGTAGCCAAAAAGTGACTGTTAATGTCACTGTTCATGATTTGACAGTGAGAAAATGGCTAAGAGGAGCGGGGAGGGGGTGGCATTTAAGGCTGAATTTAAGAGCAAGATCTTTGAAAATCTTCCACCAATCTATCATTTGTGAGCAGATTTGGGGGGAACGGTCAAATTTTAATTCGAATTTGCCTATAAATTATAGATGGCCATCCAATGAGAAACACTTTGCATTCTGAGAGTTTATGTGTTGTGCTGTCTGGTGTGCATGAATCATGCATTCTTTGAGGACTTGGTCACTAGTTCTATATTTGAGAGGTTACCTGAGGAAACCCAATAGCTCATTAACAACTTCATGTCTGCACCAACTACTACCGCGAGTGCAAGAGGGTCTATTGCCTCTGAGGTTGTGAGTATGAAGGTTCTTGCAGTAGTGCCAAAGTTGCTAAGGTCTCCTAGGCTGAAGCCTACACCGGTAAGAGAGGTCCCTAAACTGAAGAAGGATAAACAAAAGAAGATGTTATCAGTGTGTGAGTCACCAAGGAAACATTAGAGAAAAGAAAATCCAACCACGTAGGAGAAAGGCAAAGTGGTAGATCTAGAGGTCGACGAGGGCGCAAAGGACATTGATATTGAGGGGGTAGACCCTATTTCGAAGCTGCTAGAATACATCCCTCTGCGCCAGGGCAAGGTGAAGGTCCCAAAGGACCTAGATGAGGGAAAGTTTCTCCTTCATACACCCCTTCTGCCAGAAAATATCACGTTTGAAGGTCCACGCTTGGCGTGCATCCCACATCTGAAGCTTGAAGATTGGGACTTGGGGGACACTGAGCGGTTCCCCCACCTAGCTACTGATACCTTCATGAAGCAAGTATTCTACAAGGAGTTTGGTGTCACCACGCTGGAACCAGTGAAGTGGATTTGTGGGGTGGAAAAGGCAAGATTATTGAATCTACTATGCATGTCGCATTACCACCGCGCTCCCATAAATTTGATTGTTATCAAACAGTTGCTATGTCTGGTGCACGACAGGTGCTTGTGGTTGGGAGAGCTGATCCCTATAACCAATATGCTGATCCATAGTATCACCTTACTACCACATTCAGTGTTGAATCTGGCCAAGGCATTTGGCGGAAAGACAGGAAAGCATGACCTCATCGAAAGGATGAAGGACAAGTTTAAGCTTGTTAGGAAGTTGCACAAGCATTCAATTTCGAGCATTATGGACCCTGTGGTGAAGGTGGCCACCCAGATCTTGGCTGGAAAGGTAATGAGGAAGTGTCACATAGATGAGGTGCTGGCACTAGTGGTTTCACTAGTGGCCCAATGCGCGGAGGGCATATAGTTCAACTGGGCGCGCTACTTGTGCAGCGAGTTCCTCGTGAACTACAGAGAAGCACAAGACCACAGCAAGACATTTCACTACTCATGGATCTTACTTTCAATTGTGCTGGTTGCTTGGGAGTTGCCGGAGAATAGCCAATTTCCTTTGATCGCGCCAGATTTTCCAGAAGTAGCGAAGTTTGCTTCGCTATGGGCCACAAAGGATGCTGAGCGGGTCTTGGAGAGCAAGGTGTTTTGGGTATTGATGGAGATGAGCATTAATATGGCCATCAACCAAAAGACATGGTTGTTACCAACTGTCTTCGAGCAGCTCTCTAGGTACACAGAGTTCAAAGCGTACTTCCACTGTATCTCCATCTGGGCGCAAAAGGAACCAGAACAAAAGTGGTATGATTTAACATACCTCGTGACAGATGATGCCATTACAGTGGTCCTCGAGCATTGGCTAGCAGATTGGTGCACAACATTCGATTTGTCCTTCAGGTCTAGTAAGTTTGTGGAAAAGCAGAAAAAGGAAGCGGCCCGGTTGAAGGTTCAATAGTTGGCTGAAAAGTGGAAGAAGGAGAATGAGGACAAGGCTTGAATAGAAGAAGAGTGTGCCGCAAAGGAACAGGAGGAA
This sequence comes from Pinus tabuliformis, assembly GCA_031772625.1. Lineage (NCBI taxonomy): Eukaryota > Viridiplantae > Streptophyta > Pinopsida > Pinales > Pinaceae > Pinus > Pinus tabuliformis. Next base: position 1,594,139,219 of record CM062820.1, on the reverse strand, counting down.
GAGTGCGACTCTGACAGAATTAAAAAATATCCTTCACCATAGACAGAGGAAGAGGAGCAATCAGAACAGGGTGGTGGAGATCTGGAAAGCACTCCCTTCTGAGTAAAGTGGAATAGGGAGGAGGAGAAGGAAGGGCCGCACAAAAATACCAAGGCCACTAAGTCGTCACTAGATTCGATCAACTTGATAGAGGGTAACTTGGATGACATTGGGGACAAGGTAAGGGACACGACAGTGAAACTACTGTAGTAGTTTGAGCAGCAGCAGAAGTAGGCACTCAGTACCATACAGACAGGTCTGCGTGAGCTACAAATTCAAACAACCAGAATACAGGCAGGAGCAAGGCAAAGCAGCATGGCCTCAACCAGTTTAGCACCGGGGACAACGGAAGTGACGGATTTTGTTCGCTTTTTGGATCTTCGGGCAGTCATGCTGCTTGATGGAGCCTTGAGTGTGGAGGTGGATGCTCACAAGGCTACAGTTGGCTCTTTGAGGAATGTTGGAGTAAACTTGGTCGCGCTCCCTAGCGAATTCCTTCACACACTACAAGAAGGTGTGCTTGAAGAGCATAAACCTCGACAGTAGCACACATTGAGCATGATCAGCAAGCCAGAAGTCAACAACAAACAGATATTCATTGAGAAGAAAACTGCACTATAAGCCTAGAAGAAGGTTCATGAGAAGAATGAGCACACTGCAGCAGTAGTAGTCGAAGCATGCAGAACCATTCTGGAACTGCATATCCCAGAAGAAGCGCCAATGGAAGCCAAGATTCGGCAATTGGCTGCAGGTGTGCATGACACAAAGACAGAGATGGCCAAGGTTCAGCTTGAGCTAAACCTAAAAATTACAGAGCTTGAGTTGAGGACACAGCCTTCAACTCCACCAGAGGTCAAAAAACAACGTGAAGTTGCTGTGAGGGATGGAGTTGGTACAATAGATTTCACGGTGGCGGAATTCACTGCACTCGAGCAGTCTATGGAGCTAATCAAAAGTATGCAAGAAGATCCTAACTTGTAGAGGTTGAAGATAGAGGCATGGGAACTGCACCAACAATATGACGAAGCAAAGGAGACAACGCACACTGTTGCTGTCAGGTAGAGATTGGAAAAGCTGTAGGATGCAAAGCAACTGCAAGAACAGGTCGAAGCAGTGTAGTGGAAAGAGGCAGTCCCTAAGGCTAGATTGGGGCCTTGGTTGGAGGAGTCCTATGTGATATCCACCACCATTGGGGAGAAGTTGGCCAGCCTGTAGAGAACACAATAGAAGATCCAGGAAGATAGCGCATGACCAACAACCGAGCAGCTGGTGGAGCAGGTCAAGCAGGAAGCTACGCAGTGCACAACTGAAGTTGCAGTAGCACAAGTGGAGTTGGGAGGTCTTCACAGTAAGATCTCTACACCAGTAGAGTGACTCAGGGGTGAGTCACAATATTTGTGTTGGGGGCTTGTTGGGACAGGGTCCCCTAAGGTCAATTTTGGGAGCACAAGTGGAGTTGGGAGGTCTTCACAGTAAGATCTCTGCACTAGCAGAGCGACTTAGGGGTGAGTCACGATATTTATGTTGGAGGCCCGTTGGGACAGGGTCCCCTAAGGTCAATTTTGGGAGCACAAGTGGAGTTGGGAGGTCTTCACAGTAATATCTCTGCACCAGCAGAGTGACTCAGGGGTGAGTCACGATTTGTGTTGGGAGCCTGTTGGGACAGGGTACCCTAAGGTCAATTTTGGGAGCCCAAGTTTTTGTGATGTAAAGTGTAAAGTATCCGCAAGTTATGATAGCGGAGAATGTAGGTAGTAAGTGTCATAAAGGTATTTTCCCTTCTTTTATGTAAGTTGTGTCGGCTTCTATATACCTACCCATGGTCTGCAGACCATGGGATTGCATAAAAAGGAAAGTCTTAGAGAGTCTAAGGCAAGTTTTTGGTAGTGAATGATATGAATGTAATGGGTTAGTAGAAGTGAAGAGAGAAGAGTCTTAGAGTAGAAGAGAGGCTCTACAACTATGTGCGTAGAGGCTTAGAGTAGAGTCCGCAGTTGAGTGTGCAGACCCTTGCAGCTGAGTGTGCATAGTAGTTTTGAGTCTGTAAGCAAATTTGAAGTATCAATAAAGATATTATTCCAGAAATATCTATGTTTTGTCCATTTATCTCTGTTATGAATGAATGCATTTATGTTATGATGAATATTGGGTTTATGATTTAATACTGTATTGATGCGCAATTCTGCATGGTTTACATTGTTATATGAACGCAAGTAATAATATTTGTTTATGCGAAGAATATCTTAATGCATGCTAAAGATATCAGACGCTTAAGTCAATCTGGATAATAATGGACTTAGGAGTAATTATAGAGGCGTGTCAGTGATTGGTTCGCCTATTTAGGGTCCACGAAAGGCAATCGTAGACCTTCACAAAGGTCTAGGGGCTGGTAAAATGAAGTTATATTGATAAGACTTAAGGGCTTATTGATCTACGCGAAGGCGGATACAGGGTATAAAACGAAATAATAACCATCTATGGGTGTAGAAACTTGGTTCCAGCATCCCCCCATACTACTTCGGGTGAGACTTCAGTTCGAGCTCCGCGGATTGATGTTGAAAGGGCCAGTAGTGTAGGGATTTTTTTGGCAATCTTAACTCTGAACCTGGGTCAGGACCCACTAAGCCAACACTATGTTATATTCTAATCCAGGGTAGTGGATTTGGGTTTATGAATGCATCAAAATGTATATAAATGTATTGTAACATTGAAAGGAATATAATGAAAAATCAATTTGGTAGCCTCGGTTGGGATCCAGGGAAAATCTCTGTGTATATATGTTTTATGCTCTCGCCATTGTTTATTTTCTATTTTTAGAATTCGTATGTAGGTAATTTTTGTATGGTGTTAAAACCTACACATCCATCACTACAACTACCAACTGCACAAACAATTTCATCATCAATGCTAAAAATCTCCCCCTTTGGCATTGATGGAAACCTCTGCTAAAACATCCAGTTGATGGCGACCATTGAAACTAATCTTCATAGACACCCCCCTTTGAAATCAATGGAAAAGGACTAAACTCATCAATGAAATCATAATTGAATAATCAATAGCTCCCCCTAGATAGCAGTAGAATCTCACCATAATATATCTCCAATTTGAAAACACTCTCTCTCCTCTATGAGTGCATGGCAAGAAGTAACAACATCAATGGTCAAATAGCAGTGGCAAATGAGCATCATCAAGAATTTAACTTTAGCAAAAATACTCTCTCCATCACTATCAAAATCAAATTCAGGCCAAAACACTAGCATCATACATATAAACATGTCTAATGACCAAAACAAAATGCTGGACATGCTCCCCTTGAGGATCATAACACCAAGTAGTGGTAGCACATTAGAAAAAAGCTCATGTATCAACTCCACCTATACCAATATTAATCTCAAGCCAAAAACAACATGCCATGATCATCATCATCATTCTCTAACTCAATGAATAGTAGCAGAATATTTTAACAAAGCATAGTGGTAGAAATCATGATGACAAAGAAAATCAAACTCCCTAAACCATCAATCATGACCATCCATGTTAAGAAACTACATGACACTCACATCTAGGCAACAACCATGCAATAGACATTCTCCCCTTGAGCATCATCATCACCTGCAAGAAAAATTCCTTCTTGTTGAAAGCTACACCGAATGAAACAAAAGACTAACTCTTAACCAAATATTTGACCACAAAATATAAGGCTTCATAGATATCTTACATGGTTGAAGTACTCAACTCACCATGGACTGAATGACTTAAATGACATGACATCAATCACTCTACATCATGATTTTATATTACATGACCAAAAAATTTTGAACATTGTTTACAAGACCTCATCAATGAGATACATGACCATTATGAAAGTACATGGCTGATATATGAAATTATAGATTGAAAAAACTCTCATGAATGCCAAATAGGCACTAAGAAAAGCATGTGCGACTCTAGGACATCCCATACCTATTTACACCAAATCTCATGGCCCAATTTACAACTCATGATAAACATGGCTCAAAACATTATGACAAATATCTAAAAATTTACAATGAAATCTCTGCCCCTGCAAAACAACATTGTTATGATAAAATTATAGCAGAAAAATTACTTTCAATTTGGCACAAAATTTCCACTGATCTGTGTGGCCAAAAGCTAGTCCAAACTGCCCACCTATATATGCAAGGTCAAACCATATTTGCACAATTGATCATACTGACATTTTTATTGCAACAATCAATTGAAGTTACAAGTCCACATATTGTTCAAATCACGCTATTGTTTATGGTAATGCGCATTAGCTATATTTTCACGTAGTCCCCAATGAATGGAATGTTATTTCTTGTTTCTGCATTCTCATTCCTGCTCTCAAATCCATTTGTAGGAATTACAAATTGTGTATCTACAAAATTATAACACACACTTGCTTCATGTATGATTTATCATTGATAAAATATATATGTCGATGTTCCTTAACTAAAATAATAGGGCTTGCAACAATGACCATGTTTCCATCACTCCTATATTCACCATCGAACTCTATGAATGCTAAATGAGCTTTTACATCAAGGCATCACTCAATCTCTATGGCTTAAGGTGCATTGGCCCACAACCTCTGATCTCTATCATTTACAATCAATCACATAGGTCACCTACCATACAATATCAACATCTCTTTTCTCTATCCATATGTGCAGTATACATTATGTTCATGATTTATGCATGATCTCTAGGTTTCAACCTTGTATTCTTAAAAAGAAAAAAGAAAAAGGATTACAACAACACTTTCCTAGTATCCATGTAAGAGAGTTTGTCCTCTGGAGATAGTGCTAATGATTTTTCTATTTCCTCTTTCGGAAACTGAAACACACCATCCAATATCGCTCCTGAGAATTCTTGTCTCATTCATTAGAAACTCATTGCTGAAGTAGGATGAACTAGCTATTCAAAAATGTCTCCAACTCCTCATTAAACTATCTGACGAAGTAACACCAAACAATTTGAAATATTGTTTGAATCATGGCATGAAACAATTTTGGAAATGTGTGTGTCCAACAAAAAAGGGATTCTACTCAACTGTTGCTTCCATGGTACACACTTGTAGGTATTTAATTGCAATTATTTGGTTATCAAGTACAGTTGCACCATTATGTGCTTCTAAAAATTGTGATGGGTGTGGTGATTTTCTTTTACCCTCTTGGATCTGCTAAAACTGTTTTCCTAGAACCCTTAATGAGTGTACATATGCTAGAATACGGAGGTTAGGATTTGTGTTTTTCAGTTACACCATTGCAGAAGAATATTTTTTTTGATAGCGTAGCAAAAATTGTTTGAGGCAAGACCTTATGTTCTTTCCTATTATGGAATCTAAAATATTCTTTTAAAAATTGTTGTGCGGATGTGTTTTCATGTTTACTACCTGATCTGAAAATGGGGCACTTAGGCTTCTTGACTAACTTACAAGAACCTCTCCCACTTCCAAAGATTTAAATTTTCCCAAGTCTTAATGATTAACCAATGCAGAATTAAGAAATGTGCTTGAAATAGGATATGCATATGTTTATTTTTTACTGTTAAATGTTGTAATTACTATTGCTTATGCTGATATTTTAAATGTAAAGAATAGTAAATAATGCAACAAGTAAAGCACACACATAACAATAAGTTAATTAGGAGTTCACCCACAACTCTTGGGCTACATCTTCGTGAGCTCTAGTCAACTCAACTAGGCTCTTTGGGATTATGGCAGCAGTTCTTTTACAAGTCTTTGACTCAACTCCATCAGTTTACACAGAACACGATGGGCTTACTTTACCATCTCATCCCTGGCTCTGAAGCTCTCGGCTTTCTGGCTCTGGCTCTCACTTTGGCTCTTGGCTCTGGCTCTGGCTCTCACTTTAGCTCTTGGCTTTGACTCTAGCTTTGGCTCTTTGGCTCTGGCTCTGGTTCTGGCTCTCGGCTCTTGCTCTGGCTCTTCGGCTCTGGCTGTGGCTCATGGCTCTCTGCTCTGGCTTCTCTGAGCTCTTTCTCTCAGCCTTTGCGTGCCTTTGTGAGTCACTCGACCTCCAAGCAACTCCAACAACCTTCAACAACAATACGTTGCTGTCAATTGAGCTCTATGGCTTTTCACTCGACCTCCAAGTGACTCCAAAGACTCTTTGTGCACTCAGCTCTTGCTCCTTGCTCGCTCAGCTTGCTCTCTCCCAGACTCCAGTTTACAGCTCTCTGGGCTTTTCACTTAAACTCTAAGTGACTCCCTTGGCTGCCTTTTTGCTTCTGCACTACCTCCTTCACCTCAGCCTCCTACTTTGGCTTTGCTTTCAGCAACAAAAACAATCAACAATAGCAACCAACCAAAGAGTGCCCCCGGTTTTGTTGTTCTGCGCTTTTTAAGCCAAAAAATTGGTGCTACCTATTCATTTTCCCTTTCAGGCTTCCTATCTTCCTACATTTGTTTGCTTAAATCCCTTCTCTGAGCATTATCAATCATTGCTAAACTCCCTCAGGGATGGCGCCCACTTGTGCTGTAACGAAAGGGGCAATCGACACTTGAAATCCTTCAAAAACGGTCATTCTTTGTTTACACAGTGAACACTATAAAACATGGGAAAATCCGCAGAGAACACTGTTCATCGGACTTAATCCCTATGAATTCCTCCCTAAACTCCTATCGGGTCCGCCCATAATCGCTATCGCAAGTTGTTTTGGCCCGGTTCCAAGGTTTCCCTTTGTATTTCAAAAATACATTAAAACATGGAAAATATCGTAAAATTGGCTTAGTGTGGACTTGAAATAATATTCATTTGCATTTTGGAACTCCATCGAGTCCGGCTAATTGCATCGCACATATATATATGTATATATATATATATATATATATATATATATATATATATATATATATATATATATATATATATATATATATATATATATATATATGTCTATAGCCACTCCTCTATGTAGCTCCGATTGTGATCCACCGATATCGGCGATTGCGATATCACATCACCCGAGGTCCCTTCTTTGCCTCGTGGTATCGTCGATTGCGATTAGCTGATTTCGGTGATCACACCATTGCATCGGCTCGAGACCTCTGCCTTGGGTATACCTTGCCTGCCTCTGATCCGACCCGTCGATCCGATCATCAGAGGTCGCTGATCGGGGGTGCCTTCCGCCCGACTTTAAGCCTTGGCCTCACGTGATGCAATTTTCCCTTATAAGGATTTTTTGCTCATTTTTAAAGGATTTTTGCCTCTTTTCCCAAAGAACGAGGGGAGCTTCTCTTTGTGATAACTTCTTCATCTGAAGTTTGTTTTCGCCCATTCAAGTTGCGTTGGATTCAGAATGAAGGGCTTTCTGCAATGAGACTATTTCTGAGAGTAGCTTGCAACTTTCATTTTCCTCTAATTTACAAAGGATGTGTGTCATTTGGCACCTTTCACCTCTTATATGAAGTCTTTTAGATTTCAAGCTTTATCCAAGATCCATTTTTGGATTACACCTTCCCACTAAGAGAACTTTTGGTCTCCAAAATATTGATATACTAATCTGAATAGTAAATGAGAGTGACTCACCCTCTTCTTTCAGCCTCCCTACACTTGCCTTGCATAGTGCCTCTGAACCAAAGTTTCTGATCACTTCCCTTCTTGGATGGTCTGGTCTTCCTTGGAAGAACTGTCTTCCTGAGAAGAACTGTCTTCCTCCTTGCCTTTCTGCAAAACTTTTGCTAAACTGATCATAGAAGGTGGTTTGAACTTCTTTTCCTTGATCATTGATCCAAGGTGGCTCAAACAAATGTGAAGTACATCTTCTCCACAAAAATTTCGTTTCTATATGTTAGACAAGCTGTCAACAACAACTGTTAACAACAATAGAAATACAGACAACAACTGGATGGCCTAAACTCCTACTTCAACAAAAGAAACAGATTTCACACATTGTGAACACCTCCAGGGCTTACATCTACATACAAATGATGGACTAGATAACAAGCCCACAAAACATGCCTTTAAACAAATGAACATTCAAGTCAAGCATGTAGAAAAATACCATTAGGACTCTTTTTCAAAAGACGAAACACTTCATCATTATCTCCATTTGGAGACCAAGTTAACTTCTCCCAAGTCAACATGGCATCACATGCATGTCAAAGCAATCAACCCCACAAGTTAATTACACATACATGTTCAAAAGCAAGGAAACCATAAACATCCCTGTGTTCATGAACATCATTCTTATGCATGCATTTCATCCCTCAGCTTTCGCTTAAGCACACTATAATTTCGAAACTGAAATGAAATATAAGGTTCCATCCTTCAACTTTCGCTTAAGTACACTATACTTTCGAAGCTGAAATGAATATAATGTTGCAACAATAAAGTGAGTCTGCCTACTTAACTTTTTCATTCTACAACTTGCATTCCATTAGCAAAGAAATGTAATAAATCAAAAGACAAGCATCCTTTTGCAACAAACCTCTTGTGCTTCAACGATTGCCTTGAGGTCCTTTGGGATAAGGAGAATGCCTTCAACCCTTCTTCCTTCTTGTCCTCTCCTGGACTTAGCTATCCATGGATTTTCCCTTCACCTTTGCAAACTGGTGAGCTCCAGTATTGTAGCAATAATGCTACAACTCCTGGGGCTTCCTGTCTCTTAATTTTATCAACCCGGTAGTTCGTACAAACTTGGAAGCGACGGTGCTGGATGGACAAGTACTAGCTCTTGTCGCAGCTGTCACTTGGTCAGCTGGCACAAGTCCGCTAGGGCTCAAGCCAACTTCTATATGCTCTCAGAAGAAGCTTTCTAAATGATGGACGAAGGCTATCTCGAAGGAACTTAATCTATTTTGCAAAAATGAACTGAAAGCCAAAAAGAAACACAAACCCTAGCAAACCCTAGCAAACCCTAATTCTACCAGCTAGTCCTACTGATGCAAAGAAAAGAATGCAAACAACGAAAAGAGATGCCATTACTTCTAGGAAGGTAAAATGCATGTGTCTACGTTATCACTATCTGAAGAAAACATCTTTTTGTATTTTTGATTAAGTTGTTGAAATTATCATGCATGTGCTTCTAACTAGTTTTCCACTGTGCAGGGATGGATCAAGGGATGAAATGCTTTGGGAAAGGTTGGGATGGTACAGAGAGAGTCTAAGGGATCCCCAATATCCTTTCTGAGAGTTTCACAAAGTATGGATGACATGCAACCATGTTCATGAACTTCTACAGGAAGTCTGCAGGGGCTTCTACAGGAAGTTTCTACAGGATGTTCTGTAATTCTTCTACAGGATGTTTACGAATTGGATTTTTGAGGATGGATAGTTGAGGGAAGATGCATGGATGGTTATGGAGGTAGGATGGGGGTCTGAAGTGACCCAGGAACTGATGGATGGAGTGGTGAGATGATGTGGAAAGCCGACTTGGCTTGAAGGTGGTTGAGACAACAATGGGGAAGAAGGTAAGGTTACTTGGCAAAAGAGAAGATGGGAGATGAGGGAACAGACTTGGTGATGGAGGAGCTGATCTGAACGAGGCTCAAATGAACGAGGCTCAAATGAACGAGGAGGTGATGAAGATGCCCTGCATAGTGGTTGCTTGATCAAACCAACTACATCTTGCATGCAATCGAAATATCATGTGATCTATCTAACAAGTTAGTGAAATCGGTGGACAGCAACCTTATTCATGAAAAGAATCACGTACAACCTGTGAACAAAACATTATCAAAGAGATATAAATGCATGAATAACTCCTACCAATCTATCTTAAACATAAGAAACTACTTTAACCATCGAAAGCAACCTAAGTAACACAACATGAATTAAATCTAAAGAGCAGATTTTTTCTCAAGAACGCAACAAACACACATAAAGAGAAACAAGGGAGGTACTGGGTGCTTGAGATGGGCCCAACCCCAAGAGCTACAACCTCCCATGAAAGATTTAGAGCTGGTGCAAAGCTGGATCCATCTTTATTAATCAAGAAATGAAAAGTACATCAAAACTGTCCACAAGGAGAACTTGAACATGAGCTGAAAGCAAAGCTAATCTATTGCATAAAAATCGAACTACAAACTAGCTAACTAATGGCTGAAACAAAATGACTAACTAGCTACAAAATGACTAACCACCAGCTAACCAAAATGAGGCCCCAAACCTTCTTATTTATACAATTTGAGGACCCAACAGTCCTCCTAAAAGTTAGGGACTTGGCTGCCCAAGACTTGTAGTTAACAGCAGTCCAACTTGACTTGCTTGGCTGCCCTTGTGCTCATTGATTTGGTGGCCTTTGAACTCCGAGCTGATGGTGGAGAATTCGAGGTAAGGGTCCATAAATGAGGGGGACACCTTCCTACAAATCCTCTAGCTTGTTCTCCCACGAATTTGGCTGCCAAGTGCTCATTAAGACCTTCAATTTTGTCTCCAAGTTGACCAAAAAGGCTACACAAAGCACCCATTAGACTTGTTGGCATAATGACTAACCAAATTCACTCTATTAACATAAAAATAATCAAAAACACGCAATAAACAAATGAGAATGGTGGACTAAGCCAAATTAGGAGGTTGAATGAGCCCAAATATTTGTCCATTTTTGGGGCTCATCATCACCCCCCTACTGAAAGTGTTGCTCATCCTCTGAGCAACCAAATCTCTCCCCTTGTCTTTGATGGCCCTGGTGACTTCCTTGGCTAGCATCTCGGCCAATTTCTCCTTTGGCTTCCCGCTTTTCAAACTTTCCTGTAGAAACTCTTCGCTGGCTTCCTGTAGAAACAGTCTGCTAGCTTCCTGTAGAACGAATTTTCTCTGATTTTGCCTGCGGTATTGTCTCAACTTGTTCTGTTTTAGTGGCTTGTTGGAGGCTTACATTCACAGGTACATTGATAGTTTCACCAGATGGATTGGACTCGGACACTGCATCATTCAAATTTGAAACTGCTTTTTCCTCTTCTCTGAAAATCTACTTGCTCTGCAATGCTGTTTGTTAATACATCCTTTGTCTCAGAAGCTTTAAAATTTTCAGTCTCCTTTAGATATGCAGAATCATTTGCCAAGACATCCTCCATTTCTGCTGCTTTTCTTAGTGCCCTCAGCCTTGGTAGGAGTGTGCAAGTATATTCTTGTAGAAGGCTGAACCATGATCAGATTGTGTCCAAACCTTGAAATTTAAACGGCCCCTCTGAAAAATGGTAGCTGCATGCAGAGCCTCAGTCAATCTTCACTGATAAGTATATTGTCCGCACAAACCAAAGGCATGCATAGAAATCTATTATACCGGTCAGAACAAAAAATGAGTATGACATGATGGGCATGTAGCCAAAATATGAAATTCTAGAAACAAGTTTTGTCATCTCCAGCTTGGTGAATAAATAGAATGTGGCATAGAGAAACAAGTAGAATGCGGAGGAGCCTGCAGTCAAATAAGATTTCCACCACCGGTTGCAATCTTCACTGCACATTTCATCGTAGCACAAGATAACAGTGATTTCTGCACATGTAACCATGAGGATCACAAAGATAATGAACAGGAACCCAAATATATAGTAAGACTGATGCAGCCATATTGAAGTTAATCTGAAGAACAATCCAATGGATACAATTCCAAACCATAAAAGGACTGAGGCAAACATAGTCTCGAAAGGAACTATACCAACTGATTTTTTTCATAGCAGTGCATTGAGAATAAAGAAAATGCAAAAGGAAATGCATGGAAACAAGAATGTGGCCTTCAACATATTCCTCCTTTCTCCTCGTTTGGAGCTTGAACTTTTCTAAAAATCCCGTGGTCAGCCAACAGAAGCATCAACCCACAGATGCTCCTCATGTTTTCTTTCTGCAGGGCTGTTTTCTGCCTTTCCTGTAGACGACATCCTGTAGAAACGCCTGTAGAGCGTGATTCGGCCTTTGAGTGAGCCCGCTGCACTAGAGAAATTTGAAAATAGGTAGGAAACTCAGCGGAGGATGATAGATTAAGCTGATTGTGGAAGCAGAGGATGTCTACTCCGAGTTAAACATGAGGCAAGTGCAAGTTGGCAACCATCTATGAGTTTCAGCTGAGCGTTGATTAATGTTTGCGTGATTTGTGGTGAAGGAGTGCAGTGGCCAAGCGTGCGTGGCTTTCTAGAACTGCAATAATGTCATGAACTACTGTTGTTATTTATTTGTTCTCTGCTTGTATTCAATTCCATTAGTTTCACTTAAAGTTTAGAATATCCCCAACTGACTGTGTTTTGTTTTTGAACTTCACGTGAATGGCTGATCCATGCATGCGTGATTTTTGCCTTGCTGAGTGCAATTGAACGTGGCTCCCTTCTTGGCTGAACCCACTCATCTCATTCATTCATGCATTGCTTTAGATTAGATTCATGCAAATAGAGGAACAAGTTTAGTCACGTACCTGCAAGTTAAACGGTTGATTGTGAAGCGTGTTGCTGCATGCATGTGTTGATCTTCATTTGCTGCATGTATGGTGGCTTGACTGATGATTTATGGCTGTTTTTTCTTGTGCAGGTTCCCTCTGGACGGATCCAAGCTGCACGCGTTCATTTCCACGTTCAACTCTGCCCGTTCAAGCTGCTGCTGCTGCATGGTCACAACCAGAACTTCTTTTTGCTATTTCTCCCAAACGGTAGATCGGTTTGATCTGAAACTCGGTGAGCATGTACCTACCATCATTATGCATCTCCCATAGCAATTTCGTGATCAATGGATGCACGGATTTTGAGAAAAATGGAAAATGACTGAAGATTTCAGAGGTCGATTTCTCGGAAACCGTGCATCGGAATCGGCTGAAACTGCTTGGGTAGGCTACTATCACCCATGTGCATCTCCCCATGAAACAGGTTTTGAAACGGATGCACGGTTATGGAGAAAATGCAAAAATGGCTGATGGTGATGGAGACTGATTTCTTGGAAACCGTGCACCGGAATTGCATGAAACTGCTCAGGCATGTTGTCATCAACCTTGTACGATTCCCCATAAAATGGTTTGTCAAATGGATGCATGGTTTTCAAGTTATGGCATAAACAAATTCTGCTCTATGGATTTTTGCCTCAAGGCTTTTTGCATGTGCTTGCATGGGATGACAAAATGAATTTTGGCTGTGATGCAGGTATGGAGCTGATGGAGGAGGAGTTCGAAGATTGCATGAGGGCTTCTGGACCCTTGAGGAAGCTACCATGCTCGCCAAACCACTTTTTGAAATGCATGCCTAGTTTCCCACAATTTCTACAGGAAGTTCCTGTAGAAGCACAATGAGAAGCACAAGGAGGTGGAGAAAATGATGGATGAAGGCAAGGGATGGACACACAAGTGCTTGTAGGCCTAGTCAACAAATTCCCACCATTAGATTCACTTTTGAAATTGTATTTGGCTCGTCCAAAGGTTCTACAGGATGTTTCCTGTAGAAATACAGAGCTTCCTGTAGAAGACACAGTTTTGAGGAAAGAAGCATAATGACATGAAAAAAATGATGGAAAAGGGGTGAGGAATGGAAACATGGATGTGGGTAGGCCTCATGGACATATTCCAAGCCTTCAGGTCCTCCTCGGAGATCAATTTGGCTTTTTTGTAAGCTTCCTGTAGAAGATACGAAACTTCCTGTAGAAGGCACAAAAACTTCTTTGTCTTTGTTTTGAGTGATCCACCTGACCTACAATGTCCTTCTTGCAACCTGCAATTAGCCAATGGAAATTAGTTTTATTTGTTCTTTTTTCTTTTTCTCTTTTTTTTTTTTTTTTGAAAAACAACTAGGGCGCCTCATGGAGGTTTTCACCCTAATTGCCTGCCTTGGGCGCCTCCAAGGGAGGTTTTCACCCAAAGATCTTATTCCATTTTTATTTTCTCTTTTTTCCAACCCATTGATCGCCTCATGGAGGTTTTCAACCAATGAGCCAATCTAAGGCGCCTCCAAGGAGGTTTTCACCTTAGATTTCTATTTTCCTCTTTTTTTCATTTTTTCTTTTTTTTTTTCTACCCTACCCTACTTGAAAAACAAAATCATTTTCAAGTATAAGAATACTTCCAATGGAGCCATGTGCACATCGAGATTAAAGAAAAAATGATGTGAAGGCTCGAAATGCATGCTCTGACAGGTATCCAGATCTCAGAGACCAAATGATCTGACTTTGAAGGGATCAAACATAGTTGAGGAAGAGAGTACTGCTGCAACTTAGTGACTGTCTGGAACCATGTCTCAATATAGCTTTGATATCCTTGGTCCTTTTGCTGATCTGGATCATTCTTCATGTCACTTTCTATCATGACTTTCTCATCTTCCTCCTTTTGCTGATCTTTCTCTTGAATACATGGAAGATTTGATGGTAACCATGAAGGATCTTTCTTTATCTCTGATTGTGATCTCTTCTCTTCATCAAGTGCAGCCCATGGTTCTTTGATTTCCTCTTTGGAATCTTCTTTTTCCTTTGGTCCTTCAATGTTGTCAATATAATCTCTGCTTTGCAACACTCTTCCTGAGCTTTGGTGAAGATCATTGGGCTCAAGAGGAGTTGTTTGGATATGTTGTGCCTCAGATTTGGAATTGGGTTGAGCTACTCCATTGTATGGCTTTGGAAATGGTACGGGTAGCTGAGTGGAGGTGTGTATTTGAGATGGATGCAGATGGGATTGTGGTTGGGTAGGCATTTGGGGTTGCCTTGGTGGAGGAGGAGGCGATGGTTGTGGATGAGCAGGTGGTGGAGGAAACGAAGTGGGAGGAGTGTTATACTGGGGCCTCCACCCCTGATGATGTGCATTCCACTGAGGCTGTGGCTGAGCATAAGAGTGAAATGAATGAGCAACTGGTAGGGCATAATATGGATCTATGAAGGAACAAGGAGGATATGACCAAGGAGGAGGTGTAGACCAGAAAGAATGAGCAGGGGGATCCCAAGAAGGCATGAAAGTGGCTTGATAAGGGTCATAATAGGTCTCGGGTATCCCTTGCATCTCCTACTGGTAAGATCTAGGTCCATATGGCCTCCTTTGGTTCATATAGTAGAGCGATTCAGTGGCTCCTTTGGCTCTTTGATATGCAGCTTTGATTCTGGGTAAGGAAGGGCACTGATCTGTAGGATGGTATTCTTCACAGACAAAACACACTTCTATGGAGTACAATGGACATTCGTTCCTAGGATGCCTTCTAGTGCACCTAGGACAAAAAATGGCCAAAGCCCTCTTGGCTTCTTCTTGCTTCTTTTGGATCCGCAAGGTATCCAGTTGCATGGCAAGGAACTGCCTCATATCACTCTTGAAATCTTTGATCTGATTTTCAAATTCATCTTTGGACAAGATGTTGCTCCCAACATCTCTGCTTGTAGCCATTTGCTCCAGAGGAATGTTTTCTTCTTCTTCTCCCCTAGAGGTTCTTCAAATATGTCTTGATGTCCACCCAGGGGTTCTTCAATCACAGCCATCGAAGAAGAGAGAAGGCTGTGTGAAGCAGTGGGGGTGTTTTGCAATCATTTTTCTAACTTATCTCTACTCCTACAAGGCATGAAATGAAATCTTTTTGGTTGATTTTTGCTTTTTTCTACTTCTACATGCAAAACTGAAATAGATTGAACTGCAACTAACTATCTTGCTAAAATGAAAATGCGGAATTGAAATGAAAGCAGGAAAGGACTAATCTATTTTGCTCAAATGAAATTGCAGGAATGGAAAGGCTAGTCTACGCTTGCAAAATTGAAATACTAATCTACGCTTGCAAAATTGAAATTGCGGAATTGAAAGGCTAATCTAGGAAAGCAGGAAATGCTAATCTATGAAAGCAGGAAATACTAATCTATGAAAGCAGGAAATGTCTATGCTACTTTTGCAGAATGAAAATGAAATAAACTACTGAGCAGAAGGTTGTAGTAGAAAATAGAAGAATAGCAACAATCACCAATACTCTGCCGCTTCCCCGGCAATGGCGCCAAAAAGATGGTGAGCTCCAGTATTGTAGCAATAATGCTACAACTCCTGGGGCTTCCTGTCTCTTAATTTTATCAACCCGGTAGTTCGTACAAACTTGGAAGCGACGGTGCTGGATGCACAAGTATTAGCTCTTGTCGCCGCTGTCACTTGGTCAGCTGGCACAAGTCCGCTAGGGCTCAAGCCAACTTCTATATGCTCTCAGAAGAAGCTTTCTAAATGATGGACGAAGGCTATCTCGAAGGAAATTAATCTATTTTGCAAAAATGAACTGAAAGCCAAAAAGAAACACAAAACCTAGCAAACCCTAGCAAACCCTAATTCTACCAGCTAGTCCTACTGATGCAAAGGAAAGAATGCAAACAACGAAAAGAGATGCCATTACTTCTAGAAAGGTAAAATGCATGTGTCTACGTTATCACTATCTGAAGAAAACATCTTTTTGTATTTTTGATTAAGTTGTTGAAATTATCATGCATGTGCTTCTAACTAGTTTTCCACTGTGCAGGGATGGATCAAGGGATGAAATGCTTTGGGAAAGGTTGGGATGGTACAGAGAGAGTCTAAGGGATCCCCAGTATCCTTTCTGAGAGTTTCACAAAGTCTGGATGACATGCAACCGTGTTCATGAACTTCTACAGGAAGTCTGCAGGGGCTTCTACAGGAAGTTTCTACAGGATGTTCTGTAATTCTTCTACAGGATGTTTACGAATTGGATTTTTGAGGATGGATGGTTGAGGGAAGATGCATGGATGGTTATGGAGGTAGGATGGGGGTCTGAAGTGACCCAGGAACTGATGGATGGAGTGGTGAGATGATGTGGAAAGCCGACTTGGCTTGAAGGTGGTTGAGACAACAATGGGGAAGAAAGTAAGGTTACTTGGCAAAAGAGAAGATGGGAGCTGAGGGAACAGACTTGGTGATGGAGGAGCTGATCTGAACGAGGCTCAAATGAACGAGGAGGTGATGAAGATGCCCTGCATAGTGGTTGCTTGATCAAACCAACTACATCTTGCATGCAATCGAAATATCATGTGATCTATCTAACAAGTTAGTGAAATCGGTGGAAAGCAACCTTATTCATGAAAAGAATCACGTACAACCTGTGAACAAAACATTATCAAAGAGATATAAACGCATGAATAACTCCTACCAATCTATCTTAAACATAAGAAACTACTTTAACCATCGAAAGCAACCTAAGTAACACCGCATGAATTAAATCTAAAGAGCAGATTTTTTCTCAAGAACGCAGCAAACACACATAAAGAGAAACAAGGGAGGTACTGGGCGCTTGAGATGGGCCCAACCCCAAGAGCTACAGCCTCCCATGAAAGATTTAGAGCTGGTGCAAAGCTGGATCCATATTTATTAATCAAGAAATGAAAAGTACATCAAAACTATCCACAAGGAGAACTTGAACATGAGCTGAAAGCAAAGCTAATCTATTGCATAAAAATCGAACTACAAACTAGCTAACTAATGGCTAAAACAAAATGACTAACTAGCTACAAAATGACTAATCACCAGCTAACCAAAATGAGGCCCCAAGCCTTCTTATTTATACAATTTGAGGACTCAACAGTCCTCCTAAAAGTTAGGGACTTGGCTGCCCAAGACTTGTAGTTAACAGCAGTCCAACTTGACTTGCTTGGCTGCCCTTGTGCTCATTGATTTGGTGGCCTTTGAACTCCGAGTTGATGGTGGAGAATTCGAGGTAAGGGTCCATAAATGAGGGGGACACCTTCCTACAAATCCTCTAGCTTGTTCTCCCACGAATTTGGCTGCCAAGTGCTCATTAAGACCTTCAATTTTGTCTCCAAGTTGACCAAAAAGGCTACACAAAGCACCCATTAGACTTGTTGGCATAATGACTAACCAAATTCACTCTATTAACATAAAAATAATCAAAAACATGCAATAAACAAATGAGAATGGTGGACTAAGCCAAATTAGGAGGTTGAATGAGCCCAAATATTTGTCCATTTTTGGGGCTCATCACAAACTCAAACAACAATCAGTTTACAAACAAGCATACGTCAATCAGAGAATCAATCTTTGACTACCTAACACCCTTCAAATAAGCAATTTCTGCTCTGTCAATCAAGAATTTTGATATAACATTCTTAAAGGTGTGGTTAATCAATCTTAAGCTCTGATACCACCTGATCTAAAAATGGGGCACTTAGGCTTCTTGTCTAACTTACAAGAACCTCTCCCACTTCCAAATCTTTAAATTTTCAC
The DNA here is from genome assembly GCA_031772625.1 of Pinus tabuliformis. Taxonomy (NCBI): domain Eukaryota; kingdom Viridiplantae; phylum Streptophyta; class Pinopsida; order Pinales; family Pinaceae; genus Pinus; species Pinus tabuliformis. The sequence continues at coordinate 1,594,121,027 of CM062820.1, read as the reverse complement.
AAGTCTTAATGATTAACCAATGCGGATTTAAGAAATGTGCTTGAAATAGGTGTATGGTTGTGTTTATTTTTGACTGTTAAGTGCTGTAATCATTGTTTCTTACGCTGATGTTTTAAATACAAAGAACAGTAAATAATGCAGCAAGTAAAGCACAGACATAATAGCAAGTTAATTAGGAGTTCACCCACAACTCTTGGGCTACATCTCCGTGAACTCTAGTCAAATCAACTAAGCTCTTTGGGATTATGGCAGCAGTTCTTTTACAAGTCTTTGACTCAACTCCATCGGTTTACACAGAACACGATGGGCTTACTTTACCATCTCATCCCTGGCTCTGAAGCTCTCGGATTTCTAGCTCTAGCTCTGGCTCTAGCTCTCGGCTCTGACTCTGGCTCTGACTCTAGTTCTGGCTCTTGGCTCTCGCTCTAGCTCTTCGGCTCTGGCTGTGGCTCGTGGCTCTTTGCTCTGGCTTCTCTAAGCTCTTTCTCTTGGTCTCTGCGTGCCTCTATGAGTCACTCGACCTCCAAGCAACTTTAACAACCTTCAGCAACAATACGCTGTTGTCAATTGAGCTCTCTGGCTTTTCACTCAACCTCTGAGTGACTCCAAAGACTCTCTGCGCGCTCAGCTCTTTATCGCTATTCGCTCAGCCTGCTTTCTCTCAGTTTACAGTTTTCTGGGATTTTCACTTGAACTCCAAGTGACTCCCTTGGCTGCGTTTTTACTTTTGCACTGCCTCCTTCGCCTCAGCCTCCTGCTTTGGCTTCACTTTCAACAACAAAAACAATCAACAACAACAACCAACCAAAGAGTGCCCCTGGTTCTGTTGTTTTGTGGCTTTTTAAGCCAAATTGGCGCTCCCTATTCATTTTCCCTTTCGGGCTTCCTGTCTTCTAGCCTTTGTCTGCTCAAATCCCTTCTCTGAGCGTTAGAAATCATTTCTAAACGCCCTCAAGGATGGCGCCCACCTGTGCTGTAACGGAAGGGGCAATCGGCGCTTGAAATCCTTCAAAAACAGTCGTTCTCTGTTTACACAGAGAACGCTGTAAAACACGGGAAAATCTGTAGAGAACACTGTTCACCAAACTTAATCCCTATGAATTCCACCCTAAACTCCTATTGGGTCCGCCCATAATCACTATCGCAAATTGCTTTGCCCCGGTTGCAAGGTTTCCCTTTGTATTTCAAAAATACATTAAAACATGGAAAATATTGCAAAATTGGCTTAGTGCAACTTGAAATAATATTCATTTGCATTTCAGAACTTCAATGGATCTGGCTAATCGCATCGCACATATATATATGTCTATAGCCGCTCCTCTGTATGGCTCTGATTGCGATCCATTGATATCGGCAATCGCGATATCGCATCGCCTGGGGTCCCGCCTTTGCCTTGTGGTATCGCCGATTGCGATCCGCCGATTTCGGCGATCACACCATTGCATCGGCCCGAGACCTTTTCCTTGGGTATACCCTGTTTGCCTCCAATTTGACCCGCTAATCCAATCATCGGAGGTTGCTGATCGGGGGTGCCTTCCGCCCAACTTTAAACATTGGCCTCATGCAATGTGATTTTCCCTTATAAGGGTCTTTTGCCCATTTTTAAAGGATTTTTGCCTCTTTTCCCAAAGAACGAGGGGAATTTCTCTTTGTGATAACTTCTTCATCTGAAGTCCATTTTCGCCCATTCAAGTTGCGTTGGATTTAAAATGAAAGGGTCTCTGCAATGAGGCTATTTCCGAAAACAGCCTGCGACTTTCATTTTCCTCTGATTTACAAAAAATGTGTGCCATTTGACACCTTTCCCCTCTTATATGATGTCTTTTAGACTTGGAAGTTTATCCAAGATCCATTTTTGGATCACTGCCCACTATTTCTTTCATAGTCTTTATGTTGTTTCTTTAATAGTCTTTATGTTGTTTCTTTAGCAATAACTTAAATTTCTTGGTTTTTTGACCACTTGAATATCACTATCTAGAAAGAATGTTTAAATTTATGCTCCCATATGTTGAAACTGCCTCTCTTGAACTGGTGCACATGGGAATTGATTTTCTTATAATTAAGCACCTCCTCGTCAACTACGTTGGTGAAGGCATGGAGCAGCTTCTCAAAATATTCAAAGAAGAATACAATCACTTTGGTCAAAAATTCCAATTTTATATCATCGTGTGGCTCTTGTTGCTCTCCTTATTTATGATATACTCGCACACGTAATTTGATAGACTGGTATGATGTTTCACACTTCTAAGTATTTATGAAAACCCTTCTGCAAATTCTCGTCCAAGTCATTGAAGGAAGGTACCTCATATGGAATTGGATCGACTGCTCTTGTTTCTGTCAGCTTCTTATGCTTAACTGCCATGCGCTCAATTGAAACCTTGTTGGAATGCTCGTGTGAATAAACTTGAGAAAATGATTTCCTCCTTTGGAAATAGTGACCATTAACTTGACTCGAATTCCCCATGACATGGTATCATTGCCACTTCCTTCTTCATAGTTATCTCCATCAACATCCGAGGAGAGAACTTCACTTTCCTTTTTTTTTTTGTCAGTTAAGAGCACATTAAATCTCGCCAAGACATCATGCGGGTGCTTATTAGCAGGTTACTTCCCAGTATGTAGCGGCAATAAACATTCCCTCCATCCAAGAGATACCATGGCATCTTTCATATTTGTCTATTGGCTATCATCAATAAACTCTGTCACGCCTAAGGTTCTCTTATTCATATCAATAAATTCCATCTCCACTAAGTATCCATTATCATGAGTAACATATTGCACGGTTATTATCACAGGTGTATCTTGCATGTCGTTACATGCAAATAGAAAGTCCTCAAAATAGCCAACCTTACGCGACGGTCAAAGAAGCGATCATCTTGATCATTAGGAGGGAGTTTCCTGTACAAGGAGATAAATCCTTGTGCCATGAAATTTGCATATAGATGGATCAGGCATTACGTTCTTGTTGGACCAAATCCAAAATTGAAAACATTTTGTTGAGAAAAAAAGACTCGTGTTTTTTTCTTGGCAGACCTCACCGGAATCCAACATAAGAGATCATTCTTCGCATCTCCATTTACCATGCGCATATGCATTCCACAATTGTGCACTGACCATATCAAAAAGTGTAACGCCATGAATTACTTAGTCTTATTAGACCAGCTCAAAGATGAAGATAATTTAATTCAATTTTCATTTAACTAAACCAATTTCTCATATCAAGCATAACAAATTGGTAAAGGTTTTATCAAATTCACATCTTCTCCAAATTAAACTCAGAATTTTCCACTCCATTCATCAATCTGCGAAATGTGCTTCGCATATTGTTCATATTGTTAACCATATGTTCACTATAATTTGTTGCTTTCCTCGAAGATATTTGATTGGGCATTTCAAATCTGAAGTTCTGTGAAAAATATCTACGAGGCTTTTGAGGTGCACCTATTCTTACATGATGAATATCGAGGTAGAAATAAGTGGAAATGAAATTTTGCATACATTTCACCATAGTTACCAAGTTCGAATTCGGATTCGATTCGGTACGGAAAAAATTTGATTATCTAAAATTCAATACGGAAAAAATTCGAGAGTATTCATCTTATCTCTACTAAAAAAATATTTTTTCAATAAATTTTAAAAAATCAAAATTAACAATATTAAAAAACTCATACTTTTCAAATTAATTGTTTTCAATCACATTATGGAAGTTGCAAATAAAATTTTATATTAAGACTTGTAAAAGAACTAATCATCAATGGAGACGAATGGAAGTGAATAAGATGAAATGGGGAGAAAGCGCTCTTCCTACGAATGGAAGTGAATAAGACGAAATGGGGAGAAGACACTTCGTCTACGAATGGAAGTGAATAAGATGAAATGGGGAGAAATCACTCTTTCTACATGAACAAAAAAGAATAACATATCTTAAACTTTTGTATAAGAACTAATCATCAATGGAGGTTAATGGAAGTGAATAAAATGAAATGGGGAGAAAGCACTCTTTCTACATGAACAAAAAAGAACAACAAATCTTAGACTTTAAAATTTTTAGTTGGTCAATTAATAAATAGTAATTAATGAAATTGTTTCTTAATAATACATTATATAAAGTGATTTCCTAATAACTATTTGTATAAAAATAAATTAAAAATCTTTTGAGCAAAACGAACTGAATCTTGGTTATGCAAAAATATCTAAACATTATATAATCTATTTTCGAGAGAGAGTGTTGGATTTCAACCAATCTTATTACAAATAAATAATAAAATATTATTCACATCAATAATATTATATGAAAGACATTTTAAAAAATAAGAAAAAAATACTTTAAAAATCATTATTCCAAAAAATTTACTTTTTAAATACATAAAAATTTAAATTTCTTGTTACTCTATTTCATTTTTAGAATATGTTTTTTAATTTATTTTTATTAAAATACTTCTTACCCCTTCTTTATTTCATTTCACTTTCAAGATGACTTTTTTTTCCCTGAACTCCTTTTCTTCTTTCATTCTTCAATATTGTCTGAGTCAAAATTATGTTTGGCCATTGAATATCCTTTATCTAACATTGTCTAGCCGTCTAAATTATGTTTAGGACATTGCATATCCTTAAATGCTTACCTACAAATAATAATCAAAATCCACAATGACAAGTCTGTTGTTATGTTTCATTTCCTCTAATCTATTAAACACAAGTGAGGGGAAATTTGAGGGGACTTGCAGTGTTCAAATCACCAGATACCAGATGAATCGAATACTGGTCGTGATGAAGGATCATAAATCTTCTGAGAAGGGGAAGGCTTCAGTAGACTGTTCTTCTAACACTACGATCCTGACCATAAAAGTCTGGTTTACGAACAGGAACATGCTCTGGTCGTGATGTAAGATAACCGGCAATGAACATTACAAATTACAACAATATTTAACAAAATTATTTGGCGACCATTCGTACCGAATTGAATTTTAGCGAATTATTAACCGAATCGAACCGAACCGCCGAATTTCCGAATTCTTCAGGCCGGTTCGGCCGAATTTGGTAACTATGCATTTCACCATAATTTTTGCATGTATAAATCACATTATCCACAGGTGTACTCTGATGCGCTGTTGCACTACCTTGATTCTAGCTTGAAAAATCAGATCCAGGAGCCAACATTTTGACCAATTCGATGAAGGAGGAGTTATTAAATGCGCACTATTTTTATTTTCCAAAAATAATAATCAATATTTTTGTGTGACGTATCATGTAGGGACTTCCTTATTTGAGCAGAGAATTCCATCATTACACTCGAACTTTTGTTTTCGGTGGAGAATCTTGGATTTTCATGGTCAAATTCATTTCATTCGAAAAACAAGGACATAAATACTTACACCATATGCTGATGAGACTTCTCCTCGGAGGATCTCCTCCTAAATTTTATAAATTTTCTATTGCATGCTCCCCCGAGGTTGGGCAAGTCTCATTTCTTCTTTGATGCTACTTAATGCTCCAAATTAACAATCTTATTTTTTCCTTCTAGTTGATCTTTTCTCTTCCATGTAATTTTTAATTTTACTTGAATGCTTGAAGTACTTGCACCAAGGTACATTTTCTTCAATATAGACTCCATGATCCGGATTTAAACAAGAACACAACAAATTACAGAGCTAACCATAAACACAGAGATGCAACGGAAATAATACTTCATTTCATTAATGAAAAACACTGAAATATGCTTACAAACAGAAATGGAAATACACCAGCTAAGGCAATGGTAGCTTATTTCTGAGAAGAGATGTTGTGGCTACATGCATTTGAATTGAACTACAATGAGGCTCAAGGGTCCTTTTTATTATTGAATAATAAGAGCAAACCCTAAACAACCAAAACCCTAACCCGAGGAGATGTAACACCAAGAGTTTATGGGTCCCGTTGGGGTGAGTTAGACAACTAACTTCCCGGGGTTGTGACTTGGTCATATTATTTCCATTTGACGCACATGATAGCTCGTTGGAAAGATCTCTCAGAGGACTATGACATAAAAGATAATATTAGATCGTCAATCGCTGGCGATAGATTTCAAAGAAAACTTCGTTTAGGGCCTAAAAACAGCTCCGAAAGTTCAGAACCCGAAAAATTGCTAAAAATAGTAAACTGTACTACAATTAAGGAAGTTGAAACACTGAAAGAAGCAATGGTGGGGGTCCAAGTGGAATTAGCGAGTGGCCACCAATATCCACCTGGATCACTCCATGAGGGCCAAGAGAGGCTTGTAGTCTTTGGCCTTATGGCCAAGATTATCGCAAGTAAAACATATTATTTGCCAAAGAAAAGGTGAAAAGGGCTCAAGCCTTTTGTTGGATTTCCTTTTTCTACTTGTCCCATGAAACCTACAATCAACATGTTTATGCCTGAAATCATTATAGAGATAACAATAGCCATAAAAGGGATTTTTGTACTTGGTGACTAATGGCGATTTTCCTTGAGAGTTATCCTCATTCAATTACTTCTTCTACTGGGAATAGTTTGTTTTTCTTCCTTTGCAATTTGCTGCAATGTGTCCAAATTTGTGACAACAAAAACATCTCATAGTTTTCTTTGGCACATTCTTTGAATCTTGATTCTCATGTTGGTTTCCTTCATTTCTTCTGGAAGTTTATGCTTTGGGTTCTTCAAATTTTTCCTTTCATGTTCGATCTTCCATCTTCTATCTTTGATTCTAGCTTCTTACAATAGCTGATTTGATCCTTTAGCTCGTTTATAATATACTTTTTTGTATTTCTAGCTTCCTCCAACTGATTTTCAAAATCAGAAATTTCTTGCTTGAATGCATTCTCTCTCCCCTTAAGAATTTGAATGCGTTTCTTCAAATCTTTTTTTTCCAACATCAACTTTTCTATTAGCCCTGCTTGAGCTTTGTTTTTGACTTCAAGAGTCATCAACCTCTTAAGTTCCTCATCTTCTGACTTCTGCACTGGAAAGACACCTTCCCTATCTCTTGAGGAATCAACTTCAAAACATTGATTATTATCTTCTTCAATAATTTTAAGATCATTATGACTAGATAAGAAACAAGGAAAAATTTCATGGCTAAAAATATTTCCTGCCATACCTTTTACTAGGAGGAGAGGTCCTTCTGATTTTACAACATTCTTAGCTTCATTGCAGCCCTTCTTCTTCTGTGATTATTTCCTCTTGTTCTTGGTAATAATCCCACGATCTTCTCTCAAGCGATCAAGCTTCATCGAGAGAACCTAGCTCTGATACCAATTGTTGGAATTGATCTCACTACTGAGAGGGAGGGGTGAATTAGTAGTGTGAGGGTTTATTAACCTTTTAAAACTTTATATCACAAAAAACAAGAATCAATAACTCATGATCTAACATATGAATATATAGTAAATAAACATGTAAGAACACCATAAATAATATCAGAAACATTCACATAAATGGACCCAAGTTTTCTGGTGGAAAACCCTCTCCATGGAAAAAAAACCACCCGTTTCTCTGCTGCTAAAATCTTCTATTATGCTGAATTTTTTTTACATAGAGGAGCTCATACCCAGCAGCTAGAAGACTTGACTACTAAGACAATTTGCTAGAAACATCAATTGGAAATACTCTTCTTTCACGAATCTATAAAAAACCATTCGCTAGAAACCACCACAACCAACGAGCCTCACCCAACTCTACTAGAATCTGGAGACACTGAATCCCGTATTGGTTTGTCTGCTAGAAGGCCCCCAACTTATCTACACATTATCTATTATGAAGCCTCGATGCCTTCAACACCTCCATGTGAACCACTTTTCATGCATTTTCTAATTGGGATCTCAAACCTACTCAACATGAGCAACCCAACAACCTCAATGATATGAAAAATAAAGTCTGATAAGAACATCAACTCCACATAGCTACATGCATGCAATATGCTAGATAGTACATTGTATCACACTCTCTCATGCACAAAATCAATCAATCCACACCCTCACTCAAAATAATCACAAGAATATATGTCAAAATATCCTCAACGATATCCAATCTAGACCTTAGTAAAATACCATGGTTATCCCAGTACCACAGACACATGTACCATCGTAATATCCAAGTCAATACTACGGGTGAATACCATGGTAATTCCAATACCACAAACACCTATACCATGGTAATATACAAATTAGTACCATGAGCCAATACCATAGACCCATGTACCATTATAATCTCCAAGCCAATACCATACATAGATACCATGGTAAAACCAATACCTGTAATTCCAATACTAAGTGTTGACCTGGGCCACACACACAAGCATATAGCAATCAACCTCGAACCAATACCAAGTGCCAAATACTAGGGTAATGCTAATACCATAACTCCTCTACAACTATCAACACATCAGTGATAAGACCTGCCACTCAATGATCTACCATAAAAATCATTCACATAACCATACCATCAGCAGATAAGCACCTCAATCAACAAACACAACCATACCATCTAGACAAAACCCAAGCACACACACATCATGTGTAGGCAAAAATGAAACACAATTTACCATATGGACAAAAGCCAAGCACACAAACATAATTTGCAAGCCAAACTCCAACACAATCATCTTCCAACACATGCCCGGGTTGATATCAATGCCAACCGTCAATCACTACAACTATAAACTACACCAACAACTGCATCATCAATGCCAACATATTTCTCATTCATTTATTGTTGTTTGAAGATTCAGGTATCTTTGCGAGTGCTAACAACTATTTATTTGAAAAAAACAAGTTGTCGACATCTTCACTCACACGAAGGATTTCATTTAGCTATCATTCCCACTTGTTCTTGGATTATTCTATATGATAATATTACATTGCATTAGTTTATGATAAGGTTGGTTAAGAGCTTTCACCGAAGCTTTCGTTTTCAAGATTTTTGTTTTACTTTGTTTCATTAAATAAAATCAAACTTCTATTATCCATTTATATTTTCTAAATATCTCTTTGTATTTAAACTGAATTTGATTTCAATGGTTATTCTTATTTATTTAGAAGCTTATGCTCTACAGGACTTAAGGAATCCACCTAATCTCTTATTAGCTCATTGCCTCACTTTTATGTTTGTAGCAGCTTACGCTCTACAAAACCTTAGGCCTTCAATCCTAAAATATGACTAGCTTTCTGTCTATTTTAAATTACGATTTGAAACTTTTTTAATTTCCATTTTATTTGCTTAATATGTTTAGCTATTAACATTGTAATTTTTATGTGTATATCTTTACTTCATTTGTTGATGTAAACATTTTCTCGTTTGTCTCTATATTTATAAAATACAATAAAAACATATAAAAACAAAAAGGTACAAATTTCAATCTAATTTCCTGAGTACAACGTCTCACTATCTCGTTGTGATAATGATATTCCAGGAGATGATTTGTTTAACGGTGATCAACCTTAAAAAAAATCATCAACATATTTTGGTGACCATACTAGAGAAAAAATATATTTCTCAATTTCTTTATAATCTTGATCAATCTATGACTATTTAGTCATTATAAAAACCTAATCTTGGCTTTTGGATCCCTAATCAAACTAACATATCCCATTCTTACTTAATTTTATACTTCAAAATTCAACCTCTTATGAAGAATGTGCAAGAAGGGAGGCCATTATTTTCCAAGACATTGAATTGGAATAAATAAGGAAATCTCTACGAAGGAGGATTCGATAACGTGGGCATCTCAATCATCTGTAATATCTTAATTACCATGATTTATTTTCACTTCATGACAATTCAATCTAATATGCAGCCTAGTTTAATCTCTCAATTGAAAGATCAACAGAACATTGCTAGTTCCTTACTTGATTATATCTTAAACAATGCTCCTCACATTCAACAATTAAATCATGATTGGTATGTTATAGCCCATGAAATTGACAAAGATAATGAGCATGAGGTTTTGATTAATCAACAAAGTGAATGTGAATTCCAATGTGTATATGATCCCAATCATTAACCTTGTATGAGTAGCGAGCCTTGAACTTCCTGATGTCTTAGAGGCAATAACTGTAAATATACTCCCATAAAAAAAATCCAACATCATAGGGTTGTCTTAGAAGTAGAACATCATCATTGTTTTATACAAAGTATTACTTGTTCATCTCGAACCACCTCACTCGCCAAAAGAATCATGTTTGGAACACAAAGTCAATCTTCGGGTGCTACTCAAGGCCCCACCTCTTTCGGGTCATCTTCTTCTAGTTCTGGTTCTATTGCAACTCCAACTATATCTATAGGTTCTATTTACTTATCTTTCAATCCTCAACCATCGAATACCAACCTCCCCAAGGTTATTAGAAAATTTGGGCTCTTTTAGTTTGAAGAAGTTGCTAACACCACTCCTTGGCATATGCAATCTTCGTTGAACCTTACTCCTGTGAATGCTCCTCTTCCTATATTTAAGGACTATTTACCTAAGTTTTCCATAGATTGTATTATTACCACAAATTAACACCTAATCACCTTTTTGAATATCTCCCACAATATTAAAGAAAATGATAATGATACTTCCATGTCGTTATTTGTTAATTCTCTATCCATAAAAAATGTCACTAAATTCCTCGAATTGCCTACAAAGGCTTTTAGCTCATGAGACAAACTTTGCTACTGGTTTTCATCTACTTATGGTGAACCTTAGATTTTGATTGATGTCTTACATGATCATAATAATTTGTCTTTTCCAAAAGGTCAGAACATTAAGAATTTAAATATCCAATTTATTAAGCTTTACATCCATATTCCCGAGATCATTCATCCCAAAAATCAAGTTGTCATGATGCACTATTATAATGCATTATCTCCTCCCTATCATCAATGTATTGAAGAAATGAATGCCACCAACCTTGAATATTCCTTACAAATCTATCTAGAGTATGAGAAGCAACTTTGGAGAATTGGTATTCCTCTTGAAAGGCAAACAATTCAAACTGATATGACCTTAATTTTACAACACATGTAAGATATGAGTAACAGGTTGATTTCATACGAACATAGACTAAGCTCATAGCTTGAAGCCTCCACTTCCGGGAATGCTAATGTAGCTCAAAAAGTCTATCAACCCGCTCCTCTCCTCTCTCACCCATGGCATGAATTTTGTGAAGAATATCATGATGGTTAAACGTGTTAGACCCATAAAAGTGCTAGGGATAGATATTTTGGTAAGAGACATGACCCTACCGCGGCTAATCTTAATTGGGTGGATGAGGTAGATTTTCTATCTATAAAAATGATAAGTGCACATAAAACTTGCATAGTTAAAGACAAATTCACTAAACAACAATCAAACAAAAGTCCTCGAATCCCACTTATAACCTCTCATTTGTAAATACTTCCAGTTTTAACTAGTCTATAAATTCTTCTTCCTCCTCTTAGTCAAATTTAGTTCCCATTGTTGATAGCACTAGATGCCACCAATATATAGGGGATCTCCTCGATATGAGGTCCCAATTAGACCCCACACTATTTGGTGTAGGAGTCCCATCTGGTTATAAGGTCTGGCCACCATTGCCAAAGGTTCAGAGGTGTGCCTTGGTTACACACATACACAAGAGATCATAAACACCTTTTTGGCGCAACAAGAATGTAAGCTTTGTGTAACACAAAATGTAGAATGCACATGAAGCTTCCACATATGTAAAGAGAGATGAGCCTCTAATTAGGGAAGTAATAGTACTATCCTAAGATAGACCCGCGAGCAGAAGAGAGAGACTTGTTGATCAACCTGCAAATGAGCTCATGAGATAAGAAAGAGACTTGTTGATTAACCTACAAATTAGTTCATAAGATAAACAACAATCGTAAAAGCATAACAACTCTCTTTCAACAATATCCATATCTAAGCAACAAAATATTTCATTAATTTTAGTCTATATTATGCCAACATATACCACAAACATATCAAGAATATTCCTACTACATTTATGATACATGCATGAAGAAGTGTTAGCTCAAGGAGCTTCTTATTATTAATGAAAGGTTCCAAGTAAATTGCTACATAAGTGAAATTCCAGATCTAGTAGTTGAACATGAAGCTACAAATTGCTTCTCCAAAGAATGAGTTACCTCTTATGCAACACAAGAGAAGCCAAGGAAAAACTCTAAAATTCCAAGCCCTTTACTTGAGTTATGATGACCTATTTATAATAAATGGAAATGACTTTTGAGTTTCCTCATGAGTTTTGAACTTATATGACCTATGGGATTTCATATAACCTTTCACATTCTAAATATGACATTTTGCATTCCACATCTATCCTTTCAAATTCCACATGTGCCTCTTGGACTCCATTACATAAACTTATTACAAAAGACGAAATACATATAGGATGGTGGATATATAAGACAAAAATCTTAATATGACAAAATAATTTCAAATCGATAAATTAGTTGCTTCTTCATGAAGCTCATTAGTGATGTATGAATGCCATGCTTTGAACTCCATTGCTATGAATTTGACCCATATTGGTAGCTCGACCACAAACCTCATCTTAACTTCCAATGCTTCTTTTAATATACCTCTAGATCCAGATTACAAACTATTCCACAACCATGATAGTTTCATGTGAAATTTTGCTAGTGCAATCACACGTTATAGAATAACATTCTTAGTAATCTCCAAGACTTTCTATTTTGATGCTTTCTTGATCTGCTTGATAAATTACTTTCTTCTCGCATAATAGTTTCCTTATCTATTATATCCCCAAGTGGACCCATTGAAGGTAACCCATGTTTCTATGACAGAGACTCCAAACCACATTGCAATTGATTATAGGTAGCTAAAGTGTCATTTTTTTGTTTTCCGAGACTGGTGTAGTTTTGAATGTACTCTATTAATCTCAATAGAAATCTTTTCCTTTATAACCAACTTGTCTAGAACATTTGTTATTTGGTGCCCCATTCCTATATTAGACCGACAACATTTTTTGCAACCTTCAAGAGCTTCAATATTTCTTGATCTTTCTTTTGTATCCTATGCATGGATGACACTACTTGATGTAAGAGAATCATTTCATCATACAACTGCTTCATGGTATCGTCCATTGGTACCGACTATTCCAGTATAGTTGGCTTCCATTCTAGTGTGTTGAGACTGTTGGAATATAATTGCTGAATTTCTAAAGTGAGATGCTCCACTTGTTGCTTTACTACAACCAATTATTTCCTCAATCGTGCATTCTCATTCAAAAGGTACTATGAGTTATCCTGTGTTGTTGTGGAAAAAACAACATTAGCTACCATGATTTCCTAGGGATTCCTCCTATTGTTTTCAGTTATCACCATTTCTGTGGATACAGAGAATAGACTATGGGGGTTATTCAGGAAGAACCTTCATCTTTCTTGCATGATACTTTTCTTCAACTTATCAAAAGTAACATTAAAAACATCCATGAACCTATCTTTTGGTGGAGGGGTGATTCCATCACCAAATGGGTGATGGCTACTTGTAGAAGGAGGTTCTTATTGGGAACCTGGCTCATCATCAATCTTGGGTTAGTTGTTCCTCTTCCAGCTTTTGTGCGACTTCCTCCTCATGTGAGTGTCTTTGTTTCTCTTCTTCTCTTCTTCTTCTTTATTCCTCTTCCTCTTCTTTCTTTCTAATTAGGTCATCATGCTTCCTCTTCTCCTCCTGATCTTCTTGTTTTTTCTTTTCTTGTTCAGCATGAATAACACTTTTCCTTGATGGATCAACCTTTTGCTTTTTCCTACTCTCTGTTGTTGTATCATGCTTTATCCTTTTCCTGGGAATTTGTTGCTTGTGGTTCCTCTTGCATCTATACATATAACATTTTTGGAACTCTAAAAGTACCTGCCTCATCTGCCAGGTGAGTCTTCCTTAATTCATTGTATCATTTGTTCACCTTTTCATCCTCTATAGTAGTCATTGGTACATATCCCCAAGCATACCCTATCCCATCACAATGTTGTATGCACAACTTCCCGGAGACATACCTGTGAAAGATCTTGATTCCAAAGTGCAGGTGGTTCAGTTCTTGTATTTCAGCCCCTGCTACCTTAAGGATATTCAACTCATAAATTCCAATTCTCAAAGGGAAAATGGGTCAATGAGACTTATTCCTCCTATGAATCACATCAGAAAATCAATTATTCAACTGATACACAACTTCTTGCAGGACTACTATGTTATTCACATATCGTATCATAACATGGGGATAATTTTGGCATCCAAAGCATCTAATATATGTACCATCCGGTGTAGTGATCCAATTTGTGATGTCTTACAATGCCTCCTTAACTTGGTTGGTCATGCGAGGAGGATCAATCTCATATATCATCTGGAAAAGAATTACGAAGAAATGTTCTACTATCTTGTCATATACCCCTTTGAAACTCATCTCTGACAACACCCTACAATGGATATATACTAGGAACTTGTCATATGGGGTCCAGTTCCAATTCATCCCTAGGAATGCATACCATGCACTGATCCCATCTAGTAGATAAGCTGACATGTAAAACTCAAGTGCTTGATTTTCTTGCAACAAAGCTTTGGGTTTTCCAACATTTTGCTGCAATTCAATGGAAAGGAATCTACCCAATTGAATATTCTACCTCATGAAACAACCAAGTTGAGCATGTATATCCAATTATCTTCAAAGACTTCTAAACTTTTATGCCCATGTAGCCTACAACACATAGAAATAAGGTACTAATAGAACCTCATCAATGTTCAATTTGGGTAAACTACACTTGGTTGGTGTCGGTATTTGGCAGGCTCTTAACACCAAGACTTGATAATATATTTTGTGTTGAGATTGGCCCATCTAGTATAGAATGCAATGTTGGCATAGTTTGTGGGTTTCAACATTGTTTAATAAGTATGCATGTCCTAGCCATCGTAAGTAGCAATCTATCACTATGTAGCACTAAATCTGTATCATCCATATGAGATAGGATCGACTCAATGGCCTCTGCACAAGGCATCATCGAAAACCTTCATCCAATCCTATGTATCCATGACCGCTTGATGTTGATGCAAACTTCCCTATCTTATATATCTTGAGGGAACTACTTTTGCATGAATGTGTCTTTGATGTCCTTCCATGAGACTTCAACAGATTTATCTATAAAGCACTATGTATCTGAAAGGATGGGGACTATAGGCTTTGTAACTTCCACTATCTCTTCAACACTTTCTTTTGAAACTTCTTTTGAAGTCACATGATGAGTAGTGGGTGACATTATTCCAACAGATGATGAGAGTATAATGGGACTTGAAGTTGGAACATATGCATGTGGAAGTGCACTCATAGAAACCAAATATTAGCTTTAAGAATTCCTTTATCTATTATAAGTAATGATTCAACAAACAATGTTCAATGGAAAACTTGATGTAGCTAATAGCATAAGCCTTCCATGGGTGAGACTAGATAGTTGTTTCAAAGTACGACTGCATCAAGACAAGGTGAATTTCAGAGCAACAATGAAGATTTAAGATTCAATAGGGCTTCAAGATGTGCTATGCACTCAAGCAAAGGGAAAGGGAGTCCTTAAGGGCACAAGGTGTAATCTAAAGGGTGAAAGGGGATGATTATTGGTTTGGGAAGTGGTATGCACTCAAGGAAATCCAAGGAGGGTGTATGGTGCAAGTCGAAGTACAAAGGGGTCAGACTTGGGCCTTCCCAATGTGTTGTGAACTCAAGGAGACCAAGAAGGTTGCAGGACACAAGCCAAAGGATGAAGCATGCATGATGTTTCCTTGTAATGCACCATGTGATCAGGGAGGGCATAGTTTATGAGAGAAAGGGTGGCCTATTTTTCTGGAGTATGCTTAGAAGGAAAACTTGGTTTTCTTGTTACAACTCTTTGAGACAAGAAGGATTTTGTTTCTAGAATTGCACTCTTTTCCTAAAATGGCTCAAGATCAACTTGAAAAAATCCAACAAAAAAATAAAATCATTGTAATACTAAGAGGAGGGATATGCAAGTAGTTATAAAAGTTGTCGCAATCATGACCAGAATGTGAAAGGTCATAGAATGCGAACAATCACAAGAAGACCACCTACAACAACAGAATGACAATTGTACTAGGAAGAATGGGTAAAAATGCCAGCAAAGAAAACAAGAATGATATCTAAAACACCAAAAGCAAACAAGAAAAGTGGCATGCAAACTTACTTGTAAAAATATCGATGATGAGCTCCTTGATTCAAATAAGTGCACTTAGACAGAATGAGAATGATTTTGTGAGAGAAATGATTAACTAAGTTGATTTTAAAGAGATTAAATGAAAACAATTCCATGCATGATCACCACTTGTCAACGGATGAGTGAGTTAGTTAATTTAAGTGAAGTGGGCTCCTATTTTATAGGAGTGCACCCACATGCAACAAGGAATGCACATTCATGAGGATGAAGAGGGAAGAATTCTTGAGCCAAAGGAGTGTGCTTAACTAGATGACACACTCACTAATCTGAAGGAGTTTTCTCCACTAGGGCGCAATTACTCAACTTGAAGAAGTGTGCCCAACTAGGGTGCAATCCATGTCATCTTGGAGTGTACTTTTCCTGGAAAATATGTGTTTTTTTTGCCTTTGTGTGTGTGTTGCATGTCAAGCAAAGCTAGTTACTAAGTCGAGAAAGTTAGGCCTTTTCCTACCTTTATATAAGATGACACAAACATTCCTAAAGATAAGGTGATGAAAATTAGGGATAACACAAGTATAATCAAGAAAACATTGTGACGAAGTTGGGTAGCTTGGAACAATAATTCATTTAGGCTCCAAAATTAGATTAGGAATAAATTTTGGAGGGTCATTGTCGCAGCGACAACACTTGGCGGCACAGTAAGAGAACCCAAACTTCTTTATTTTGGTTTCATTTATGCACAATGTCACATTTTTTCAGGAATTATTGATTCATTCAGTGAGTTACCTCGGATCCCCATTCCACCCGATTAAAGATATAGTATTCTTTATTTCATTACTTGGCATAACACATCACAAAGCTAGCCATATCATAATTTTTTAAATGAGATAAGGGTAATATATAATCGCAAGTTAACACTAATAAGAGTATGAGGTTTTATCTCTCGTATTGCTTCGTTCTCAATAGGCCTAGATAGTACCTTGATGGAGTCACTTTAGGAACAAAAGCATTGCTTTATTGCCAACAAGCCTAGAAAGTACCCCAAAAAAGTCACTTGCTTCACCTCTCTGCACATGAATATTTTCCATTCTTTCACCCTTTATTTATTCTTATTAATAGTATTGTTCTTAGGAACTTATTATTTTAGAATAGGGTGAAAGAGGGATCTCTACTTATTGATAGCAAAAGAGGTTTCTCCTTTAAAGACAGGTTTATAAACCTCTGATAGTCAGATCGCTAAAGTTTTTTCCCCTTATATTTCTCTACTCAAATATATAGGCAATAAGAACACCATTTAATGAAAAAAAACCTGAGTATAGGAACGAGAATCCTAAATAGATACGGGCATCATGGTTCTACTTATGGTTTCTGAGCTGAAAGGATCATATTTTCCATCTAAAATCATTGACTTTAAAGAAATATATAAACCAAATAAAATAAGAGGGTAACAAATTATCTAAGGGTTGCAAGTTACTATTTTGGAGAATTTGGTGTAGGTGAGTAGCCATATCTAGAACAACAGTTTAAATTATTTTAGCCTTTTACTATAAGCAATAGATAAGATGAGAAGATGAGAAGACCTACTTGTAGTTCCGATTTCCTCTCATCTCCTTTGTATCGATCCTGTCATTTCTTCTTGTACTTAATATGCTTGAGAAGTACCTGTAAACACAACAAAAAACAAAGAATCGATCAAAGCAAAAGATCTATTGAATATAAGTGAATGGAATCAGATAGATTTCACACATATAAGCATTATAAAACAATACAAACATATGGGAGAAATGTTCAAACACTTTATTAGATAGAAGAAGGAATTACAACCATTGTGTCTGATTTGAAGTCATTCCTCCAGCTTGGATCCCATCCACATCACATCAAAATCATGACAAACTTGTAGCATTGCAATACTTTCTTCAAAGCCAATTCTCATAGCAGCATTATCTCCTTACAATTCAACATAATCCAGCCCCTAGTCACTTAGATGAATGGTCAATTTATAGGGAGATTAAGGAAGTTATGTCATAAATGGTGGTCTTGAATGTCCTTCCAAACTTAGAGTTAGTTTCCATGGAGGAAGGGATGAGAGGATAGGAGGTTAATGGATCCGTAGCCTATCCAATTTCGAGCTCATAGGAGGGGATAAGAGGTGGGATCCTTCTAGAATGATCTAGAACCAAGGAATATTCCTAAAACCCTATGAAAATTTAGCTCAATCTCGCCCAACGTAGGTCAAAGTGGGCCTAAGTGCTCTACATAGCACCCTTGCATGGGCCTAAGTGATCTACAGATCACCCTTACATGGGCCTACCTGCGCTGGTCCTTCAAGGAGTCATTTCAAGATGTTTTCAAGCCATGAAACCATCTAGGAAGGAGGCATTCAATAGGTTGACTTGTTTAGGGCATGTAGCAACTGAAATTAGGGTTTGATGAGCCCTAAAACACTGATCTGGATGATGGGAGTGATGTGCCCAAATGGATCTATAACAGCTTCCCCCTAAAGCATGAAGTCAAAAATAATAATGTCGAGTGATATGATTTATGATGTGATGAGGAGGTTTCGAAATGGATGGTGACCTGCATCGATTACAATACATAATATCATGATATTTTGATTTTTTCTTATGAATCGCTGAGGGAAGGAATACCTATGCTCAGCATATAAACTTTCATTACAAGTACATAGATAGTCATCTACAGATATAGACCCATGATCGGAATGACTATCTGTAAAGCCATTGTACGGATGATTTGGTACATTTCCTGAAATCGCAGCTCTGATGGATGAAACTACATCTTGGGTCTTCTATCTCATTCAATCATTCGTTCAAGTACGTGTCTAACCATGTGAATAGTGATATGAAGTTGAACATGGGAAGACACTGTCTGATTACTAGCCAATGATGTAGGCCGTTAATAGATGTGAGAGAAATCACCGATAATGATAATGATCCTCAAGGTACTACGGTACATTCTGCATGGTGTGAATGGATGATTTGATGTCAAACACCATACAAAGTCTTTCGGTCGAAGGCTAGTGATGTCAACCTATCACCGGAAGCGATAAACTTTCCATTGATGTATGCAAGCCTTAAGGTACTGGAGGGGTGTTTTTAAGTCAACTTCTTGGATAATGTGCTGATGTCGACAAGAAGTGACTTGTCGTGGGAGGGCCTTGATGTATCCCTCATCAATGACATGAAATGAGTGTAATGATTTTGGAGATGGAATTTGACTAATGACACAAGGTTTAGGAATGGCAGTCATGAAAATGAAGGTTTATGGTATTGCAAAGGATGAATTTTGACTGGATGACTTCTCTTGAACATATCAGTGACACTGAATGAATTGGCAGCATTGATCCAAAACCAAAGTAATGGATGGTGTGATAGACCATAGGTATGATAACCATCAAGCAGATAACCCAACCCAAATAGTCTAAATGAATTGGTAGCATTGACCCAAAACCAAAGTAATGGATGGTGTGATAGACCATAGGTATGATAATCGTCAAGCAGATAACCCAACCCAAATAGTCACGGAGATGAAGTGAAAGTGTCATGTTCAAGAGCGACCTGCTACCATAAAGTGGTTTTCCCCTTTTTCTATTTTCCCCAGTCATTGCTGACTAGTACCTCTTTATTTTTATCAAGCTTGAGGAGGATAACATATGCTTGTTGTATAATTCCACCCTTCAGGTGAATCCATCGCTATGTGATGTTTTAACGAGTCTAGCGAAGGTGAAACTCGGTCTTGTCTAGATGGACAAGTTTGTCACTATTTTATGTTTTAACGAGTTTAACGACAAAGATAACTCGGTCCTTTTCATGTTTAGAGAGTTTGAAAAGGGACAAAAAGAAAACTCCACAAGTTCTTTTTCGTTGATTTGTCTCTCAAGCCCAAAAAAGCATAAAACAATACGAGAGAGAACCTATTGACCATGTTCAGTCAACGTATTCCTTTTTCATAAATAATTTATCTCAGCCCGAAAAGGGTTAAACTTATACTGAGTAGATGTCATTTCCAATCTGTTAACGAGCTGAAAAGGACAAGCACTTGGCAATCTTTTCATATTTCGAGAGTCTGAAAAGAGCTTAAAGAGGACTCTACTTTGAGGAACGAGTGGTGTCTAGGATAGAAAATGGTTCCAGTGATGCTGGAACTTCTCAAAACATGTTGATTTATGTGAAGAGGCTGGCTAATAAGACCACTCATTGCAAATATTCCTCAAAAAGGGTAAAACAACCAAGTGAAAGCATATGATCGGCCAAAGGGATGGTGGCAATGGGATGAAAACAACCAAGGCTCATCTGATTAAAAAGGCTGATAGAATGACAATCATGGGGGCTAAAAACTGGAATGGGTTCATTTTTAGACAAGCTTGAACCATAGGGAACTATGCATGGATTCAGTTTCATGTTTACACAAGCTTGAAACCAAAAAAAAATTATGCTTGGATTCAGTTTCATTTTTAGACAAGCTTGAGACGAAGACTATGCTTGATTTCAGTTTCATTTTTACACAAGCTTGAAATGAAGAACTATTCTTGGATGACTAGTTTAAATGCCCCCAGCATGATGAAAGGTAGAGTCTCTTGTAACTAGATGGAAGTCGCTGCGGTGAAGCAGGACGGTTATCCAACACCTTTTTGGCTTTGTCTAGATAGGGACAAAGGTGAATGGGGTGATTCCCTTCACATAACCTACAAGGAAAGTTAACTTTACCATTAGGTGCATGCCCCCAAAGCTTCATTACATTCACCTAAGTAGACTCCTTGCAGCTATCAGGTGGATGGAATGAAGGTCCATATATGGGATCAAGTGAAAGACTCGACTGGGATTTTACGATATCTACTCAAAGAATCGAATTGGAACTTTTCTCTAGGGGACCTTGTTTCATTTTTTAATGAGCTTGACATAAGACAAGGAAATTTGCTCAGATTCCTTGTTTCATTTTTTAACAAGCTTGACAGAAGACAAAGAACTATGCTCATACTCCTTGGTTTCATTTTTTAACGAGGTTGACACAAGACAAGGAACTATCCTCATATTCCTTGTTTCATTTTTTAACGAGCTTGACACAAGACAAGGAACTATTCTCATATTCCTTGGTTTCATTTTTTAACGAGGTTGACACAAGACAAGGAACTATCCTCATATTCCTTGTTTCATTTTTAACGAGCTTGACACAAGACAAGGAACTATGCTCATATTCCTTGATCACGACCCATACGAGGTCATGACATCCAAGAGGTTCTCATCTGATGGGAGAACAATGCTTTGGAAGGGATCTATAGGAAGGAATCCATTAGAAAGATCTGGTTCCAATGCCCCCAGTACATAATGTGCAACATCACTGAATTGATCGTTAGTTGATGTAGGCATGGAACGGGTTGCCACGTAATTAACCCGTGGCGGGGATGATACCATTGGTACAAAAAGACCATTTAGGGAATATGGTTGACTGGAAGCCATATTTGGACTAGGAAATGAAAGCTGGTCAACGATGAAAATTCTACCTTCATGTGGGAAACACATCACTCGAAAGAGTTTTGAAACAATAGCTCCCATATCATAAACATAGTCACACCCAAAGAAGTAAATTATAATCTAAAGGGCCTGGGACTACCATCACATTCAGGTAAATGATTTTTCCTCCCAAAGTAATAGGAAAATTAGGAACGATCCCTATTGTTTGATTGGTTCCTCTACTAAAAGCCAAAAAATTCTAGGTAAGAGGCACAAGTGGCAGTGAACCAAGCACTTGCTAAGCAGTAGAGGAAAGGATACTCACAAATGCACCTTCATCTATAATTGTTCTAGATACAATCATCTTACAAACCTATACTATGATCTGGAAAGGCACATAAGAAGGAAGATGACATCCTACCAGTCGATTCCAATCAAAGGAAGTGACCAAACTACTTGGAAGGGGTACCGTAGAAACGGGAGAATTAACCCCTTGAGTTACAAGAGTGGGAGGATTTTCCTCCTGTCTGGATGGAACAGGAGGACCACCCCCAAGCTCATTAGAATCTGAAGAAATGAAAAGAACCTGAGTGGTATCATATTCACTCTCTACGGGAAAGGTACGATTAATTGAAGGTGAAATCGGGTCAACTGTTTGCTTGACCTATTGATTTGGGTCAGGTACAGACTCATATGATTCACTTTCAGAGATAGTGGGTTCGACCAATGGTTGATTTTGGTCAGTCAATTTATCAACTATTGAAGAATTAAGGGATAGTTTCCTGTAACTAGATGGAAGTCGCTGTGGTGAAGCAGGATGGTTATCCAACACTATTTTGGCTTCATCTAGATAGGGACAAAGGTTAATGGGGTGATTCCCTTCACACAACCTACAGGGAAACTTAACTTTAACCTTCTTTCCATGAACTTTACTACCACTAGTTGAAGGTGTGTCACCAGCATGATCTCCATAAGTTGATGACACAAAATGATGTGAACAAGAAGACCATTCTTCTAAGATCTGAGGAATATCAGGATAATTTCGAAGAAGATGGTCTCCCACAC
Organism: Pinus tabuliformis; assembly: GCA_031772625.1. Classification (NCBI taxonomy): domain Eukaryota; kingdom Viridiplantae; phylum Streptophyta; class Pinopsida; order Pinales; family Pinaceae; genus Pinus; species Pinus tabuliformis. Next base: position 1,594,098,351 of record CM062820.1, on the reverse strand, counting down.
AAAGTTTGCATGGATATCGAACTTTGTGAGGCTTGACGGACAGTTTCTCATCAGACATTTCATTCAAAGAAATGGCTCTTCTTCCTTTTCTTCTTCTTCTTAGCCACCTGGTTACTAGTACCAATACTTTCACTAGGCGAAGAGGAAGAAGGGGAGGAGGAAACAACTGAGGAAGAAGGAAAAGAGTCAACTCGAGGTTGATTTTTTCTAGTTGGAGGAGTACTCGATTGCAAAGAAATCATGACATTTTGAACCAAATAGTTTGAAAACAACCATACTGGCAAGCCAATGGTAAATCCCGGAAGGGACAATGTAGCCATATAAGGAGCACCAATATTTCTTAAAGGAGAAAAAGGACTAGGATTCCCATTAAAAGGGATTCCTTGATTAGTGGATTCCGGATTTGTCGCCATATGTTTCAACCTAAGATAAACTAAGGAATGAGTGTGGAGGATGTTATTTGTGGTCAATTAAATTTATTTTAATCAGTAACATAACAAAACAAAAAAGGGATAATTTAGGCAAAATGTCTACCAAGCAACTGTAAACTGCAAAATACCTCTTGGCGAACCGAGAATTATGGGCAGACAATCTCCCTGAATGCTGTGTTCAGTTTATCACAGTGTACAAGGTGGCCAACTCGGTTACCTAAGGATGGATAACAACCTAGTTTTGTCCTCCCATATATACCCGGAAGTACATGGAGGCCCAATCCATATAAGTGTTGTCTAATGCAAAACCATACAGTGAGAGCATTCCCATATACTTTACATACTGTAACATCGCCCTATATACCCGAAGGTACATCGATGAGCTACGATATACTCACGTACGTGGAATGAGGTATCACACTCGGGATGTGTTGCAGAAAAGTTAGCAATAACTACTTTGTTTTACGACGCTGGAACACATCTCTAGCCTAGAACCACTAAATGTTTTTCGTTAGGTGACAATGCTTCATTAGGTAAATTCAAATAAATTTTAAGTTGATCTTCTTTAGAATTTACCTTTTAGGGTTCACCACGTGATGTATGTTTGCAATTTCCTAAAATGCAACTAATATGATAAGCATTATTTTCATTCGATTGAACAATGAAAACCTTAGCTAGTAGGGATAGAGCAATAAGATCTTTGACAAAGAGCAAAGAGCACATCTAATGAAAATTCCCTAGCTATTCCTTTCAAGCATTCACAAACTACAATATGAACGATGCAAGTTTTTCTTTTCGAATCCCTTAATGTTATGAAGAAGAAAAAGGGAAATATTGCACATACAATTAATCAATCTTTAATAAGAACAAAGACTTTAGGATAGTTCAGTTTTGAAGGAAAATAAGACTTTATGACACTTTCTTTCGAACGAAGATTAATCAACTATATTCTAACTTTGACTATAGATTGATAATGACAAAGAAAACATTAAGGAAACATTAATCAAGCAAATCAATTTAGGGCTAGACAAGGAGATAAAAACTTGTTCTCTAAGACATAACATTCATTGATCAATCAACAAACAAACAAACAGAGAAAAGTTGGCAAAAACAATTTCCAAAGGTGGGAAACTGACCCTAGGAGGATCAGCATAGCCCTATATGGGAGACAATGTTCTTCAGAGCACTTTCCCTAATCCATGGGTTCTCTGCAGCGCACTGTGTCCCTCACAAGCCTGCGCTGGTGATAGTGAGCCATTTCAAAAGGCAATTTGACACAATTTTGACCAAATTTTCAATGCAAAAAAGCTGAGCTACAATCTATGAACACATCTAAGGTCTGCAAGGATGTCCTAGAAGGTGGATAAGCTACTAGGAAAGAGGATCTTCCCCAGCGAAGTCTCTAATTTGTTTTGGAGAATTTGGTATCTATGGATGAATACTAATTCCCTAGATAAGTAGCCATATCTAGAACAACAGTTTAAAGTATTTTAGTCTTTTCCTATAAGCAATAGATAAGATGAGAAGATGATAAGACCTACTTGTAGTTCCACTTTCCTCTCGTCTCCTTTGTATCAATCCTGTCGCTCCTTCCTGTACTTAATATGCTTGAGAAGTACCTGTAAACACAACAAAAAACAAAGAATCAATCAAAGCAAAAGATCTATTGAATATAAGTGAATGGAATCAGATACATTTCACACATATAAGCATTATAAAACAATACAAACATATGGGAGAAAGGTTCAAACACTTTATTAAATAGAAGAAGGAATTACAACCATTGTGTCTGATTCAAAGTCATTCCTCCAGCTTGGATCCCATCCATATCACATCAAAAGCAAAAACTTGTAGCATTACAATACTTGCTTCAAAGCCAATTCTCATAGCAACATTATCTCCTTATAATTCAACATAATCTAGCCCTTGATCACTTAGATGAGTGGTCAATTTATAGGGAGATGAAGGAGGTTATGTCATAAATTGTGGTATTGAATTGCCTTCCAAACTTAGAGTTAGTTTCCATGGAGGAAGGGATGAGAGGATAGGAGGTTAATTGATACTTAGCCTATCTAATTTTGAGCTCATAGGAGGGGATAAGAGGTGGGATCCTTCTAGAATGATCTAGAACCAAGGAATATTCCTAGAACCCTATGCAAATTTCACTCAATCTCGCCCAGTGCAGGTCAAATTGGGCCTAAGTGTTCTGCAAAGGACTATTGCATGGGCCTAAGTGCTCTGCAGAGCACCCTTACATGGGCCTACCTATGTTGTTCCTTCAAGGAGTCATTTCAGGATGTCTTTAGGCCATGAGACTGTCTGGGAAGGAGGCATTCAATAGGTTGACTTGTTTAGGGCATGTAGCAACTAAAATTAGGGTTTTATGAGCCATAAGACATTGATCTGGATGATGGGAGTGATGTGCCCAAATGGATGTGTAACAGTTACCCTAATTTACCTTTCCCAAATATTAGTCGCATCGTCTTGAATATCAAAACCAAATTTCATGCAAGATTTATTAAAACCAAAAGAAGTGAAAATGTGGAAAATTAGAAATACAAAGGAAAGAAAGCAATGCATTTAACTAAATGAAAGTTATCCTAACCTAAACTAATTGGTACAAGGTTGGGGTTTAAGTCAAATTAAACTTCTAATGCATCATGTTGTAGCTGCTACAATATCACCTGAAAATTTTGGGCATATCCAAAATTTTGGGTCCCCACCACCTACTCGCCTTAAGCCATTAGGGTTATGATCGGGCTTTTGATTGGTCAATATTCTCACACTTATTCCTATCAAATCATGTTAATATGCCCACTCAGGCATTACATATTTCATCCACACATCATGTTATATCTTAATTGAACTTATAATTTAATTATGGTTTTTAAGGCATGTTGCTTCAATTGTGTGCAGATGGGCATGACTTCAATTTGTCTTTCCCTACGCTATCCATATTAGGGTTTGGGAAAAACCCTAGATTGTCAAAATAAGGGTTCGCTTCATGCTTTAACCTGATTCACATACCTCTTGGGATGCATTCCCATCAACATTGCATGGCATCATGGTAAGAATCATTGCATATCATATTCCCCTATGTTCATGTTTGGTTCCCATCTTAGCATGTGCACTAGGGTTTGTGAAAATAGTATATTTCCCTTGCATCCTTGTAACCTTAGAATTATGTGATTGAAGATCAAGCCTTGCTTTGAATTAATCCTCACTCTTTAGGATACATGTTAAAAAATACTCTTAGGCATTTGGGCATCGCATAATATCATGGTTGCCTGCAATCAATAGGCCCACTAAATTGCTATAATCCTGAGTTGGTTTCAAATTCAATTATATTTCATTCAACCAATACAATTAATAATACCTTACTTTAGTAATTTGTAGTGAATTGTTTCATTGCTTATCCTACTTTATGGTTATCACATGCAAAGTAATTGATAATAAAATAATGGTATATTTTGTTTTCTTTGCAAGAGCTTAAGCAAAGTTGCCTTGGATATAATAACAAATGATCACTTGAACCATGTGCTAGGAGGACACCATTCATAATTAAATTTTGTTTAAACATGGAGAATGGTACCTTTTATTCTATGGGAAAAGGCACATTTTCGAAATGTGATTCGGTGGTGTTTCGGGTGGAAGCACTCTAGGGCTTTGGGTTAGAACCCCAAAAGAGTAGAAGCAAACTACAACAAGAAATACTCATACAACTCAGGCAAAATGCTTATATAATCAAACTACGGAAAAGCGACCGTACCCAGATTTCCTTCGTTCGAGTAGGTCCCGCAAGGTTCAGACCCCCTGCAACTCCCGATGTTCTTCAAACTTGAAAATCATTCAATTTGAACATACATAGTGTTGTAGCATTTTTTGGTTTTGATAAGATAGAATATTAGAAAACAAGTTAAGTTAGGATATGGACATAACAATATTGAATATTTTTTTTTTGAAAATATGTTGATGATGATGTCCATATCAAAGAAAATGTTAGGTTAGATGTCCTAAAAAATCAAGACAGAAAGAAAATGTTAGGTTAGAAAGAAAAGAAAACAAATAAACTCTAAAAGTGAGCAAGTCTAAATGCCACTACTATCATTTCTGCAAAATAATGGTTGTGTGCAGCTTGTCATAAATGCCACAACCCATGACAGTCAAATAGTTTAAGCTTGATTGATTCATGCTTTAAATTTGATGTTATAATTAGAGAATAAAGATCTGGCCAAACTGTTTAACCTTGGCAGATCAGTAGTTAGGTAGAGAATAATAAGGTGCTCATCAGTTCAATCTGAGCGCTTGGATGTTATAAGGTTAGAATTAGATAGTTTGCTTTTGTAAAATAGAAGGAAAGGAAAAGGGTTTTCTAGCTTAAATGCACCCACTAAGTGAAGAAAAAATGATAGGAAAAGCAAAGGGTAAGTAGAAGAAAGGTTGCAGAAATTTGATGATTAATTGGAAAAAATGTACATTTATCATGTTTTACCATATGTTTCTATGTCCATGAGGAAATTACACAAAGAAAATGAAGGTCTACAAGATCAATTAATTAACTTCCCTCATTCCCATTCATCCCTATATTCACTAATTTCCCCTTTCCACCTTCATACAGTTCATATTCATTCATTTTCCATAAAAACCCCTTTTCCTGAGGTCAAAATCCTTTTTGCCTAGGAAAAGTGAAAACCCCATGCTAAATCCCCTTTTACCCAAAAAACCCACAAAAGGATGTTTAGCCTAAGTATTGATGTATATATGCGAAAAGAAAATAACTCATAAAAGCATTATACTTAGCGTATTTCCCCTTTCCGCTCATATTTCATATTAATGCTAACCTATAGTATTAAACCCCTAAAAGTTCCGTTTCCCATATATTATTAACTCCCTTACTAAATATCTCGAAACCATTAGTTTTATTATAAAACTATGTTTTTCCATACCATATCGCAACATTGGCGGATCGTAAACTTTCAACGTGCATGCGCTCTCCTCTGATTATGATATGCAATGCGTGATGGACCTGGACCCGACGCAATATATATCATAATTCGTTGCCATATCGCATTCGCTTCCATTGCAAGTCCCGGCTAAAAGCATTACCCTCCGCCATTGCGATCTTTGATATGTGATGGGAACCCGGATCCGATCACATATTATCCATGATTTATTTCCACATCTCGTCTAGCTCCTATCACATTCCTTTGCGATGGGCCTTTCATTTGCTAAACTCCGATTGCGATATGTGATGAACCCGGACCCGACATCATCTATCCGCCCAAATTCATATTTTTTCAAGTTCGTCATACCGTGTTTTGCAAAGGATTTCTTTGTTAAAAGGTTTTTATGATTTAAATGAAAAGTTGACCTAAATCTCTATTTAAACATACAACCCCGTTAATCTCAGTCTTTAACCCATAATAAAGCCTATACCGCCATAATTGATCATTGGGCCCCTCCACACTTCTCTTTCACTTCACCACCGTCCGATCACGTGAATTCAAATCTAACAACCCTCAGCGATTTTGGGTTGGCTCTCTGTACGGGCATTACCCACCCGAAAAGCGGTATTCCACTGACCTCCCCTTGCTACGTGTCAGGCTCTAGACCATATCGGGTGATCCCTCCAAAACCGCTTGTGCGTCATAAAAGGTGCGATGAAAACCAAAACCACATCCTACATAACAAAAAAATGGCCACTATTTACTTTGTGCCATAATTCAAAAAGAAAACGGTTTTTCCGTTTGAACGAAAAAATCACCATTTTGCTCTATTTTGCCTGTTTTCACAGTGAAACTTCCATAAGCCGCCGTGACCAATAAAACCATTGTTTTACCTTCTGATACGCTCTGGGCTCCTTCCAATGTCCTTTCAAGCTCAATAAAGCCATTAACGACCTTCTCTATCACCTATGTGTTACCGGGAAATCTAGTGTCTATGCAGAGCTGCTAGTCCCACAAAGACTGGTAGCTATCTTAGAAACAAAAAAACTAAAACCACTTTCATTTTCCTTTATGAGAAGTAAATAAGAGGGGAACAAAGGAGACCAACCTCTGTCTTGCGCTTGGTTCCTTGCTTGATTCCTCTCTTCTGATAGATCTTTGACACTCACTTCCTCGTCTACCCAGCTTCAAGAGCACCTGTATAATCAAAGCAGCATAACACTATCCAAGAACAGAGATCTACTATCATAAGCAATATAGGACCAGATATATATTGACCACACAAATGCATATATCATCAATCATACAAGAATATGGAGGAAAACTTGAATAGCTTTATTAATATCAAGAATAGTAAAGAGGATTACAACCAATTGTTCTGACCCAGTGTCATCCTCTCAGTAAGAAAGCCCTTCTTCACCTCATGAAAATCTTAGATCACCCAACACTACGATGTTACACCAAGAAACCAACAACACTTCCTTACAAGATACAAAATTCCAGTCTTTGGATCTCTGGGATGAGGGATCCATATATAGATGATTGTAGGGAGGTGAGTCAGCTTCTGAGATTTGATTAGTGTCCTCACTCTGATCGTTCTTAATTCCACTTGGAGATTGATGATCTCTTTCTCATCCCTGGGCGAATGCAGAGAGGCAAGTGTCACAGGAGAAGTTTCTGGAAGATTCCATGATCTTCCACCTCGCAAATTGACTCTGCCATTTGTCCACTCTCGCCCATCGCACCCCATAGAAGGGCTTTTCAATATGCATCACACCTCCCGTGTGCATTTAGGTGGGATGCAGCGCACTTTGGCCATGGAGCAGGTGAGATGGTCCAGTTTTGACCAGTTCTGCGTAGTTTTTCATTGAGAACTTCTGGGAGATGATGTAATCAGTTGACCTTGTTCTTTTAGGGGTTGGAACAACACTTTTAGGGACTTAGGAGCCCTAGGTTTATGGACATATATGATTGGGGTTGCAGTGCCCAAAAATGTCTATAACAGTTGCCTGTTAGAAAATTATATATTACGGAGCAATGGAACACATAAAATATTGCAGAAATATAAACAGAGAAAACGCACAAAACAAGAGAGACACAGATATACGTGGTTCACCCAGTTTGGGCTACGTCCACCCCAAACAGCCAGTCCTTCCTTTCTATTATCCAGCAAAATGAAGAGATACAACCTACAACAAAACCGCTGTAATATCCTCTGTTTTCTCTCACAGTCTCACCTCTATGTTTCTCGCTCACCGAATACACATCTATCTCACAGCCTCAAATACAATGCCCTCATATAAAGAGAGGGGTTTCCTTCTAGGGCAAAAAACCCTAAACTAAACATAAGTTCTACCGTCAGATCATCCGCCTAATGAACGGCCCAGATTGACTAGAAATTACTATACTTTTACAAGGCAATTTTAGAAACTGTTTTTAGCTTTGGGGGCGCTGCCCCCGAAACCCTCTGCCAGGGGGGGGCTCCCAAAAGTGACCCCCCACGGCAGCGATTATTTTACGGGCGGCGTTGCCGCCCCATTTTGAACTGGGGTCCAATATGCCGGTACTATAGAAGATAATCAGGCTCCACACCCAACATTGCCCCCTAAAGCATGAGGTCGTTAATCTTTTGATGTCGAGTGAAATGCTTTATCATGAGGATCCGAAGTTTTTTTGAGCTGGAAGGCAACCTGTAATAAGATACAATACAATACATTATCTTCATAGTATTTTCATGATCTAGCTGAGGCGGGCATTCCCATGCTCAGCTTTATAAATTCAATTTCATGTACATAAGACAGACAATCGTCTGAGTGCAGACTGATGGTTCTGGTAGAGCCATCATCCCTTAGATTGGATGATTATTTGTGTAGCAATGATGTACATTTGATGTCTTTATTTTCCTGAATATATATCGCAGTCTGGATGGATGAAACTAGATCCAGGGTCTTCAATCTCGTTCGATCTTCAGTCAAAGTACAAGTCGATCCATGTGAGAGATGTTCTGGAGTCGAACATGGAAAGACATCGCCTGATTACCAGCCAATGATGTAAGCTGTTAATAGGCACGAGAGGAATCACCAATAATGATGATGACCCTCAAGGTACTACAGTACAGTTCACGTGGTGTGAATAAGGGACTTGATGTTGAACACCACACAAAACCTTTCGGTCGAAGGCCATTGAGGTAAACCTGTCGCCGGAACTAAGAAACTTGCCATTGAGGCATGCAAGCTTCAAAGTACTGAAAGGGTTGTCCCTAAGTTGAATTCTTGGATAATGAGTTGATTTCGACAAGAAGTGACCCGCCGTAGGAGGGCCTTAATGAATCCCACATCTATGGCACGGAACGGAGTAAATAATTTTGGAGGTGAAAATGGTCTGATGATACAGGGTTCAGGGTGGCGGTCATGAAAGAATGGAGCGTGAATGTATTGCAATGGATGAGACACAGGTGAATTCTCTAAGTGACTTCTCTTGAACATACCGGCGACACTGACATGATGGATTGGTAGCGTTAACCCCAAATATGGATGGTGTGATGGACCAATGGTGATATGACCAGTGAATGGAACAACCCAACCCGACTCGGATGCGGAGTGAAAGTGTCATGTTCAAGAGCGACTTGCTACCAATAAAGTTTCTTCAAGTTTTCTTCCCAATTTTTCCCCAGTCATTGCTGACCAGTACCTCTTTATTTTTGTCAAGCTTGAGGAGGATAACATATGCTTGTTCTATAATTTTCCCTTCGGGCAAACCCATCGCTATGTTTTAATGAGCCTAGCGATAGTGAAACTCGTTCTTGTCTGTATGGACAAGTTTGTCGCTATTTGGTTTTAACGAGTTTAACGACAAATATAACTCGGTCCTTTTCAATTTTAGAGAGTCTGAAAGGGACGTAAAGAAAACTCCAACAATCCTTTTTCGTCATATAATCCCTTAAGTCCGAAAAAGTATAAAATAATACAAAAGGGATGAATTTTCGGTAATTTTAACGAGCCAAACAAAACAAGCGCTCGATATTTTTGTGTAATAATCCCTCAGGTCCAAAAAGATTAAAATCTAAAGGAGGGATAGCACTTCTGGTCACTTTAACGAGTTGGAGAGGCCAATTACTCAGCAATCTTTTCATATTTTATGAGTCAGATGAAAAGAGCTTAAAGGAGACTCATTTTTCAAGGAACTAGTGATAAATTCGGGTAGCAGCTAATTCCAGGTAAGGTTTGGAATTTTCCAATCACGGCAGTGTCACAAGGATGGCTAACAGGATCACTTTTCGCAGCTGTTCCTCAAAAAAGGTAAAAAATCAAATGGAGGTGAACGATCGACCAATACAGAGTGGAGGTGATGATGAGAACACGACCAAGGCTTCAAAGGCTGATGATAATGCATTCACGATGGTTATTTACCGGAAATTGGTTCATTTTTTAATGAATGAGCTTAAACTCTGGGGGAAACATTTGGTCATTGCTTATGTTTAATTTTTAACGAGCTTGAACTCCACATAAAAACTGCTCGATCCAGTCATATAATAAGGATGTCTCATCTAAGATGGCATTTTTACAAAGCTTTGCCCCACATCCTTTCTTTATGCAAGATGGGAAACGACCAATCCTACGAGTTTAAAGGGTTAGAGGACCTACAAATTTAAAAAATAAGTGGTCTCTCTTTGCTTGCATGCCAAAAGGTTTGCATGCCCCCAGGTATAGTGAAAAATTTCTAGGTTACCAAAGATTGTTCTATCCGCACTGCAGACAAAACACTTCCTCGGCGATGTCTACCAAAATAGACAAAGGTGAGTGGCGCAACTTGCCTCCACTCACATAACTTTAACAGAGGAATCTTATTCCGGTCTAATCTCATAAACCAGTCATATATCCTTCGCGGAAACCTACCCTATACCGAAGGTTTTCCTGCCGAAACAGACCAGGGTGCATGCCCCCTGGGTTTCAGTCATGTCCTCCCGAATCACTCGCGCTCACCAGGTGGACGGACTGGGGATTGATGAGACATTCCTTGCGTGAAAAGACCATTCAGGGATGGTATTTGACTATTTGCTACGTGTGAACCAGGGAATGAAAGCTGGTCTACGAGCTTGACCACTCTTCCTTCATGCAGAAAACACATTACTCTAAAGAGTGAGGAGACAATGGCTCCCATGCAATAAATATAGTCACGTCCAAGGAGTAGATTATAATCCAGGGGTCCGAGACTACCATTATGTTCATGTGAATGGTTTTCCTTCTCAATGTTATCGGCACATTGGGAATGATCCCTAATGGTCGACTGGTTCCTTTGTCAAAGCCCATTAGATTTCTCATCTCAGGCAAAAGCGATGGCGAACCAAGCACTTTCCAAGCAGTTGAGGAAATGATACTCACAGAAGCCCCTTCATCTATGATGGTACCAGCCATGACCATTCTGTATATTTGAGAAATGATTCGAAATGGTACACTAGCTGGTAAATGGGGTCTGCCTAGTAGATTCCAATCGATGGAAACAACTAGGTTGCTTGGAGGTGGGACCGAATAGACGGCCGGATATGAGTCTGACGAAATTCCTTCCTGCGGTAAAGGAATGGGTAGACTGCCCCCATGTTCATCGGAGTCTGTGTTTACAAAGAGGATTTGAACGGTGTCGTTCTTGTTCTCTCTGGTGACTGTATCATCTGAAGATGGACCTTCTGAAGGCAAGACCGGGTCAATTGCCGCCTCGAACTTTTGACTTTCGTCTGGTGTGAATTCAGATGGTTTATCTTTAATGATAGATGATTCGACCGACCACAATGGCATGTCAGTCGGATTTTCAACTAGCGATGGACTTGGCAAGAGTTTCTTATATCCAGGAGGGAGCCGTAATGGTGAAACCGGGCGGTTGTCCAAAACTCTTTTAGCTTCGTCTAGGAAGGGACAATGGTGGACGACGTGATCGCCTTCACACAGTTTACAAGCGAATTTACTTTTCCTTTTCTGTCCCGACATTTCGCTTTCACTAGTTGACGATGTACTTTCAACATGATCATCAGAGGTTGTTGACACTGGATTGTGAAAACGAGGAGACCAGTCCCTTAAGATCCGAGGGATGCAAGGACAATCTCGATGATAGTGATCTCCTTTGCAAATGACACATGGAGATTTAGGCTTTGACAGTGCAGTGTGTGGATTTTCACTAGATGATGCCTGGTTGCCCCCTGTCATCTTCGGCTCCTTCTTCTTCTTCTCTTTCTTCTTCTTCTCCTTCTTCTTCTTAGTTACTTGAATTTTGGCTTTACCATCTTCATCAAGTGAAGAGGAAGGAGGAGAGGGAGAATTGGACGAAGTACAAGGTTGGGGGGTAGCTTTGGTATCGTCTAGTTGCTTACTTGATTGCTCAAGAATCACAGTGTTCTAAACGACAGAGGTCGAGAAGAGCCATACAGGCAAGCCGATTGTCAATCCTGGAAGCGACAATGTGGCCATATGGGGTGCACCAAAATCTCCCCAAGAGGAGAAAGGACTAGGATTTCCTCCAAGGGGAAATCCTTGGTTGGTGGACTCCATTTTCCTCAACCTAAGACCAACGTAGGAAAGGTGATGTTTATTCCGATTAAAATAAATTTTAGACGCTTTGACACAACTTGTTTTTTCAATTTTTAAGAGTCGAGGAAAAACAAAAGATGACTCTAGTCGCCTTCGATTTTTAATGAGCTTGAAGTGACAAGTGCTCAGATGGACCTTTTCTTTTAAGGAGTCTGAAAAGGAACGAAAGAGACTACTCTGGAAATCTAGATAGAGGGATTACCAAACCAATTGCAAAACTGCAGAATACTTTTTACGGTACGGCAGTCAATCTTCCCGAATGCTGTGTTCAGTGCATTGCAATCGATAGGGTGGAAGACACGGCTTCCTATGGATAAAGGATATAGCCTATTGTGGTCTCCCAATATATACTCGATGGTATGTGGGAGCACAAGTTCGTACTAGCACTTGTCGTCTTAAAGTGGAGGAATCACCCAACCAATAATGAAAACAACAGTTACCTGGCTTTACAATGCGGAATACGTCTCTAGCCTAGACTTCTAAATGTTGTGCGTTAGGTTCCAAAGGATTTTTAGGTTCATTAAATTTATTTTACAGTTGATCTTGTTTAAGAAATTTGCCTTTCAGGTTCACCGCGTGATGTAGATTTACAATTCCTAGAATGCAATCTAAGATGATAAACAATCGTTAAATCTTCTTTTGCAATGAAAATCCTAGCTACTAAGGAAAGAGAGATGATATTCTTTCAACATAGAGCAGAGAGCACACACTATATGCACTGTCCTAAATCAAACCAACAAACAATCTAAATGCAAATGCACAAGCATGTATTTGTTTTCAGCCTTCTTAATGTGTGAATGATAAAAAGAAAGCTAAGCGCAAATCTGAATTATTTTTCAAAGCGAAATTACTAACAAGCTTCTTTTCAAGACAAAATGAAGACAATGGCGACACTTTGCGATTTGGAATTGAAAACTTGCTTTTGACACTTGAAAAACTACTAATTTAAATCAAATACAAGAGTAACAGTGTAATCGACTATCAAGAACAATCGGATTCTCTTTTATGACTTAAAACGACACTTGCGACACTTCCAAATCAAGAAACGACAGTTCAATTACGCTACTTCTTTGTAAAAGAGAACTAAAAATGGCTCACAATACATAAAAACTTTTACAGTTCTTTGCACAATGGAGGTGGAATAATGGCAAGGAAGGGGGTTTCCACAGAGGTATACTGACTATAGATAGCAAAACTCCTGAATAGAGCTGAAAAGAGTGAAGAAAAACCAAAGTCTGGAGGCAAAATTAGCCTTCTCTGATCAGCGCACCTGTTACACAGGGATTCCAGTATGCATCCCACCTACAGCACATGGGAAGTGTGATGCATACTGATATCCTTGAAGAGAGGGTGCGATGGTATAGTGCGAGACTTTTGATCCAGTTCTTGATCACAGTTTGCAGCACAATTCAGGGATTTAGGCTGAGCAAGTGATAAACAGTAAATAAATCATAGGGGTAGATCTAAAGAGGTTACTAGAGCCACCACAAGGGTAATTAGAGAGCTTGTAAATCAATTGTTTAGTTCATAAAAAAAACCTGGAGATAGACTGAAGCAGCATTGATCTACTTTGCACTTGCATAGCAAATGCAGTTCGAAGGCTAGCTGGCTTGCCTTTAGGCTCCGTCTGTAAGTTTATAAAGCAAACAAATATAGATAAACAAACAATCTATTCATTCCCCAACGGAGTCGCCATTTTGTTACCGGGAAATCTAGTGTCTATGCAGAGCTGCTAGTCCCACTAAGACTGGTAGCTATCTTAGAAACAAACAAACTAAAACCACTTTTTTTTTCCTTTATGAGAAGTAAATAAGAGGGGAACAAAGGAGACCAACCTCTGTCTTGCGCTTGGTTCCTTGCTTGATTCCTCTCTCTTCTGATAGATCTTTGCCACTCGCTTCCTCGTCTACCCAGCTTCAAGAGAATCTGTAGAATCAAAGCAGCATAACACTATCCAACAACAGAGATCTACTATCATAAACAATATAGGACCAGATATATATTGACCACACAAATGCATATATCATCAATCATACAAGAATATGGAGGAAAACTTGAATAAATTTATTAATATCAAGAGTAGCAAAGAGGATTACAACCAATTTTTCTGACCCAGCATCATCCTCTCAGCAAGAAAGCCCTTCTTCACCTCATGAAAATCTTAGATCACCCAACACTATGATGTTACACCAAGAAACCAACAACACTTCCTTACAAGATACAAAATTCCACCCTTTGGATCTCTAGGATGAGGGATCCATATATAGATGATTGTAGGGAGGTGAGTCAGGTTCTGAGATTTGATTAGTGTCCTCTCTCTGATAGTTCTTAATTCCACTTGGAGATTGATGATCTCTTACTCATCCCTGGGCGAATGTAGAGAGGCAAGTGTCACAGGAGAAGTTTTTGGAAGATTCCATGATCTTCCACCTCGCAAATTGACTCTGCCATTTGTCCACTCTCGCCCATCGCACCCCATAGAAGGGCTTTTCAGTATGCATCGCACCTCCCGTGTACATTTAGGTGGGATGCAACGCACTTTGACCATAGAGCAGGTGAGATGGTCCAGTTTTGACCAGTTCTGAGTAGTTTTTCATGGAGAACTTCTGGGAGATGATGTAATTAGTTGACCTTGTTTTTTTAGGGGTTGGAACAACACTTTTAGGGACTTAGGAGCCCTTGGTTTATGGACATATATGATTGGGGTTGTAGTGCCCAAAAATTTCTATAACACTATGTTTTTCTTAACAATTTCTGTGTTTTGTAGGTAAAGACTCCTATTCAAGGCTTACAAAGAAAAAAACTGCATACAGTTAGAAGAAAAATAGGATGATCATATCAAATTACTTTACCATGTGACATAAAATCTAAAAGGATTTACTGTTGAAAATCACAGTAAAAAACCTGAAATGCACAGTAAAGGTAAAAAGAACACAGTAAAGGTTACTCAGCAGGGTCAAAGGATATTTACAGAGTTTAAAGAGTATCAGATGAAAGATCATAAAAGGATACAAACAATCAAGCAACTTAAAGGGCAAAATATCAAACAACAAAGCCAACACAACCTGAATAAAAGGGACAACAAGAAGCCGTTGAATAGTTGCCCCTATCTTCTTGTATGAAGATCTTTCCTTTCCTAGAATAAATTTTAATCAGTTTTAGGATATTTTCTTAATTTCATTATTGTATAAATAACTCTCTTCTCGAGTTGTTAATGGTTCAATGTTCAAGGTTCATAGTTCATTGCTTGTTAAGTTGTGACTATTCATTCTACTTTGAACCTAGTTGCACCTTTGAAGGAATCTTTTCTAGACACTTGATGTACTCAGTCTTTTTGGAACCTTAATGCAAAGCAAAGGATTCTGAATTTGGTTTTACACAGTTTGTGTTATCCTGTAAGTTTTTCTAGTTATCAATCGTTATGTTTTTCTTCATATCCTTATGACTTGTAGAGATATCTAGGTAGGAATAATTGTGTCTCAATTTATTCCTATAAGCTCCTAAAGTGATCATCTATTAAGAGAATGGATTAAAGAACTGTATATTTAGCTAATCCCCTCTAATCAATAAATCATCAACATCTTTTGTAAACTTAAGTATACTGCCTTGAATCTTTGGAACATAGTTTAGAAGGTTTTCATACTTATGATTGTTCTGTTTTACAGTCTAGAAACTGTGATAATCATATTATTTTTTGTCTTCTTCTCACTATTATTTGATCTATATCACTGTGTAAATATTTATAGCAGCACTTTGCTGAGATATTAATATTATCCAAAGGATTAAGTATTTCAATTCTAAATCTTTGTCCATTCATTGGTCTTCCAAAACTAAAACCAAAAACCCTAAAACAATTATTTTAGATGCTCTGGCATTGGTAGCTAACCTATTACTATCTCAGAGGTACAACACATAGCGATATAGAAGTAAAGCATATTCATGAAATTGACTTCATATCATATAAACAAATGATTGATCATACATCAAAACACCATTCATATATGAATTAAAAACATAATTTGATGGATAAACATAGTTAATTTCGGAAACAAGACGACATTTCTTTTATTACAGTAAGATATAAATAACATGGAGAGAATTCACCTGACTTTTTTTCTTCCATATCCAAGCGGAACTGTCCTGAGATTTGTCCTATCCCAACCTTCAACAATCTTCTTCCATCACCAACACCATGATATCTCAAGCAAAAAGGAGAATATCTATAATCAAGGAAACAAGGGTTTCCTGAAGCTTGGGGAAGTGCATGAGGCACAGGGATTCATCAGACTCAGTCAGGGATAATCTTAGTATAATAACTCTATCTCTTCTCCTCCTTAAGGATTTCCCATAGAAGTCTATTTATATTTCTCCCAATTAGTTTTTTAGTTGGGAAACAGTTGGTCCACGGGCAATAGGAGATAATCAACAGGTAAAACTTGTGAACACCATCCATAATTAAGGAATATTTTTTAAGTGTTTTAATACATATACGCGGGTTGGGTATTGATTGACCCACATGTACATGCTTTTAGCTTAGGGAAAAGTAACGTATAGGGAATAAAACACTGCTTTTATATATTTGGACCAAGTCTGGAAAGAGGGGTTGCCCTAGGCCATAAAAAAGCATCACAAATACCAAGAGTGGTAAATGGTGCTATAACAGGTGGGTGCTTGAATTATATGTAACCAGTTCATGTTTTGTTGGAAGGAAGGAGTAAGTGATATATCATACATTATTGTATGTAATCCATGTCATTTTAAGGCGATGCACATTATATTAATATAATCCATGATGTTGCATTGCATGTTGACAACTGCTATGACTAAAATCCACTTGTCCATAACGCTGGAAGCATTGGTGAATGCATACAAATTTTAGGAGTGAAGCAAGCGAACAACATCACTCAAATCTATGAAGAATCTAATAGGCCATGCAGTGTGCTAATGAATTCCAACAAGCCATAAGAGACATACCTCGAATGATACAACAATGCACACATAACCTAGATGTCCAACACCCGAGAAACTATATAGACACACCAATATAATACGCAAGGTTTTTTGTAACGTAGCTATAGAATTCACCAAGCACACACCTAGTCTTCAATGCTATGCTTACTCTCCTCTATTCTACAACATACGCCATCTCTCTCACTCATAACGAAGTTGAGGTAGGGTTATGGGAATATTGAATACAATGCAACTTTCAACCCTCCATGAAGAGCGAACAACGCAAGGCATTATAGTCACGATATAAAAATGGAAGACCATTGAAGCTCAGTAAGTTTCGATCCATGTGTGTTAGCAATACCTCAGAGAAGATATACATGGAATTGGTATCGATTTAGAGAAAGATATTTTGCTAATTATGGAAGAATTTAGGATCAGATAGACATTTGTTCAAATGATGAGACATGGGAAACCATTCTAATCCACAAAAGGCGCTCTGAGGTTGTGGGATTTCAATTCAACCCATTAAATTGAAATCTGGTGGTCAGTTGCAGCAATGATCAATTGGTTCATCTTCGAGATATTATCCAAATAAAAGAGAGAACCTTCTCAAGGGAGTTAAGATACCCATGTATAGTAAACTCTACTTATTTCTCACCAAAAGAAATCGACAATAAAATAGTGATTGTATGTCAAGGAAATTAGATGGTTGTAAGGGGTCCTATCCTTGGTGATTTGCATTGTTTAAGCTGTGAGGTTGTCCATGGGTATGATTTCAATTTTCACTTGCCAAATGGGAACCAAAGGATTCATATGAGCACTTGAAACTTGAACGAAAACTTGAACGAAAATTGGTGTTTGGGGCATCCAGAGGTTGTTCGATCATTCATTGGTCACAGTGGTGGGTTGTTTCGATGATTGGATGTTCTTTATATAGACTCTGTATTTTGTTTGGGTGTTGGAGCAAGTTCTGGCTACAAATGCTTCAAAACAACAAAAGGAGGGCGAATGAAAGGGTTTTGGGTTGTTTTATTAGAAAAGTTCAATTACCATTGTAATTTAGTTGTTTAATAGAGCGGGTCCATTAAAACAAGAGTGATTACATAACGGTTATAGAATAGTGCTATGTGTTGGAGCAATAGTGGAGCAAGGGAGGGAGCTGACCATGACGGGATAGGAGCAAAATAGGGAGTTTCATGTGGCATAATTGCATTGGGGGGAGTGCGGACCGAGGTGCGCCACATGGCAGAATAGCATTAGAGAAGGAGCACAGGGTGGATTCAACGGTCACAAAGGCGGGAGTCGAGAGGCCGATTTCGGAAGGGGGTGGGACGATATGTGGTTTTAGGTAGGGGGGTTCGTAGTGAGTGAGAGGGTGACACATTGCATGGGTGGTAAATGGGGAGACTACTTTTCGAACCCACCCCCCTGGTTAACTATCGAAGGGGTGAGGGAGGAGGGGGGTCCGAACTCCGCACCCGCCATTGATTCGGGAAGGTGAGATCTTTACTATTTAGATCCATGCTATCATTATTTACAAAACGAAAACATGTCATATCAAATCACACTTTATTAATATTGCAAATTGCATTTTATACATTGCGATAACACTATTATGTTAATTTTATTTTAATCTAATTTAACCACGTTTAAACAATGTGGTTAATTAACAAAACTTTAACTGTCCTAATTAAACCAAATTTTGACCACGATTAAAATATGTGGTCAAACAATTTTTATTTTGACGTATCTAATTTTATTCAACAAGTTTAATCACGCTTAATCCTACTTGTCTAACTCTAATGTGGCATTTTAGCTGGCTGCACATTATTCAAACTTTCTAACGACGTTTCTCATGCATTTTTTTTTTGAATTGCAGTGGCATTTAGACTTGCTCACTTATTTTGCAGTATTTTCATTTTTTCTTATTTCTTTTGTTTTTCACGTGTATATTTTTTCTTTCTTTTATATCCCCTTCCTTTTCTTTTTCTTTTATTTTTTCTATTTTTCTTTGGAAACCATTTGCAGAATGAAAGATTATTTACAATAATCACAATCATGAAAATTCACATATAATCAACTTATGATAATATAGATTATAGGACCCTAGCAAAGGGATTAATCAATTCTATAAATAGGATCAGTCAACCAGATTATGGGAAAATTAACTGAGTTTTAGGGAGAACCTTCAAAAACCTCTAGATTCTAAGGAAAAAGATTAACAGGTAGAAGATTAAGGTAGATTTGTGACAAAAAATGAGCAACCAATTTCAAGAATAAAGCCAATCAATCAGAAATTGGTGAGCCAATTCCTAGATTTGGAGGCAAAATACTTTCAATCTACTCCAGATTTCCTGTAATTATTTAGAGATTATTTTTATTTTTAGTGAATTGTTTAGATTTTTGGTCCATAAATCTAGACACAATTGATTTGATGTAATTTTCTATATATTGTATGATTTTGAATGTAAAGGGTTGGATTTTGATGCCAAAACCCTTCCATTTTTGTAAATACTTCTATTGTAGAGTTTTTAATTGAAGGTTTATGCCTTTAGTTTATGACATAATTTTTTTTCATGTATGTCTTTTCTAGTGATTTCATAATCTGATTATGCATATCTTTTAGGTAATTGTTAAGCACACACATGGTAGCAAGATAATACGAAAGATAAAGCATGAGAGTACATTTTTTATTAACAAAACATATACATTTATAATACATGGTTTGACCGTTGGGTTCCACATCCCAAGGTCTCTTGGACTTCGTTTGTCTATTCAGCTTCCACACTAACCCATAGAGGATTAGATGTCCAACATTCCCCCCCTTAATCCGAAGGGTTATGTATGAGTCCAAGAAGAGAGCTGTAACACAAAATGTGCAAAAAATGCATGGTAGCACTAGGCTGAATTTGCTCTCTGAAATGTTGGTATAAAGGGCAGTGGTTTAAGGATGACCACCAACACTGGAACGCTTAGTGCAGTTCCTGGAACTCTTCCAAGTCTGGGATGAAGCTCAAGTCTTTTGCTAGAGGAAGTGCTCCTGATGTTTTGAAGAGGGAAAACTTCAACCATGAAAGGGAGGTCTCACCCCGCATAAAAGGGAGAACTTCAACCTGAAAAGGGAAGTCTCAACCTGTGATGGTTTAAGGATTACCACTAACTTTGGAATGCTTAATGAAATTACTAGAACTCTTCCAAAACTAGCAAGAAGTTGAAGTCTTCTGCTAGAGGAAGTGTCCCCAATTCTATTCCTGGAATTCTTCCGAAACTGGGAAGAAGCTGAAGTTTTCTGCTAGAGGAAGTGTCCTAGATTACCAACTGAAGGCATGCTTAGGGGCATCTTTGTCTCTGGCTACAACTTTGAAACTGGTGTGGCAGGTTATGGCTCAGGCTCACTTAATGTGGCTTTGAAGCTTGTAGATGACCATCATTTCCCCCCTGTCGGCCGGATAAGTCGTTCTTGCGGACAAGACCGACCTCCCTAGTATCTAATGATATCTACCGACAAGCAAACCAAACAAATTCTATCTTTCCCTAAATATGCGATTTATAAATAAAGGCTAATAGATGTTTTAGGCCTACCTCAGGTCCAGTGCTAGTTTGTTGAAGCCACGTTCCGTTGATCCAAATGAGCTCCTTTGTAAAGAATCTGAAAACACAAACAAGAACACATATCAAATAACATCTGAAAAGCCAATATAATAAACCATATTTATCATGATGATTAAGGAATTCATGAAATAAACCATATAAGACAATTTATTGAGAAAATTGAATCTGATTGTATTAAATTTAATCAAAGAAGAACTTTATAACCTTGGTGCCTTGATGCTGTACAAGCTCCTCCCAGGGTCCAGCAAGAATCCCCTCTACTTTGAAAAGTTTCACTCTCTTCCCAATGAAGCCAAAAGGTATGTAATCTCTCCTCTCAATCTTAACTAGGAAGTCTCAATTCCAACAACATTTACCCTAAAAAATGTTCAGCTTCTAACCTCCTTAGAAACCAGCCCAATGCCTTAATTTATAGTGCAATGGAGGGAAGTTACTAGGTCCACCTTCAAAGGGATAAACCCCTCCTTCAAAGGGATAAGCTCCTCTCATCAAGGGATTAGCTCCTTTAGTTATGGGATGCATGAACCACCTAGGAGTGAACCATCCACGTCAAGATTCTTTCTGGAAGTGTCCAGAATTAACCCAAAGTGAGTTTTTAAGAATAAACTTGCGCCTTTTTGACTTTCACAGGGGTCCACATCCACTCCTTTAGAGACAAAGCAGGAAGGTCCGCAGGTAACATGACCAAGGGGTGCGGGACCGCAGGTACTGATAAGAGAAAGTGCAGAACTAGAGGTTTATTGATATTTAAGGACTTTCTCTCATTTTTAAAGCTTGACATGAAGAGCTGAGGTTTGAGACTTGCATAGGAGGTCAGTATGAGTGATGATAGACCCACACTGATTACAGAAAGTCATGGTGACAATATTTTGTGTAACAGATTGCCCCCTAAAGTGCGAAGTCTGTAGTAGATGAGGATTTCATTTATCGTTTAAGAAGAGTGAAGTACTTTATCATTTCGAGGATCATCTTGTGGAGAGCCTGGTTGGAACCTGTAAAAACATTCAATGCAAAATATATATATGAGATCATATCATCGCTGAGGTAGGCATTCCCATACTCAGATCAAAACTGACTAGAAAACTAACTAAACTGGTCTGATATAGGAATGATCTTGCAATAAATCACAAGTATAGACACATGTAGACACAGTATGGACGCAACCACCTGTTTATGAATAGTCCACTATATAATGAATACAAATTCCTCGCAGCCTGGATGGTGGAAACTAGATCCAGGGTCTTGATTTCTACTTCTTGAAATAGTACGATTCTATCCATGTGAATGAATGTGTCGAAATTGAACATGGTAGAAACCACTTGATTACCAGTCAATGATGTAAACGGTTAACAAGTGTGAGAGAAACCACCATTAATGTCAATGGCTCTCAATGTACTCAGTACAATCCATGAAATGTGAATAGATGTGTTGATGTCGAACATGTCACGGAGTCCTTTGATCGAAGGTCAATGATGCAACCTATCGTCGAAGGTGAGAAACCTGCCATTGAGGCATGCAGATTCCAAGGTACTGATGATTTATAGATCATCTTTCTAGATAATGATCTGAAGTCGATAGAAAGCGATTCGCCATAGGTAAGCCCACAACACAAAATCATAGATCAAGTTTAAAGAAATATAGTTGCAAGGAATGACTTAGGGATGGTCAAGATGGATGACAGATATTTGCAGATGAATGGTTTATTTGCACTGACCTCTTGAACACATAACGACACTGCAGATGTGTTATAGACATTTTTGTGCCTCGCAGCATGGAGCATGAAATGTCAATAATTATAGGGATCCAAAGTCCCTAAACATGTTGTTCTTACCCCTAGAGGAACAAGGTCAGCAAACCACAGCACTTCCTATCAGTTCTCCACCTGAAAACACTCAAAAACAGGCTATTTTTGGATCATGTCAGCTGCTCCACTAAGCATCTGCGCTGAATGTCAACTGCTCCTCCTTGTACCTGCGCTGAAAGTCAAAACCAATGAAGGCTACCTGCGCTGGGCGAGATTGGCCAAGTGGCACAGCCATTCTGCAAGGTGTCAACTGCCCAGGAAGCTTCCAAACTGACACTTGGTTCAAGGGATTCGCCCTATGATGAGTAAGAAGGTCTTGATCTCCAAGTGGAAGCAAGATTCTCCAAGTGGACTCAAGAACTGAAGATTAACTAAAGTGGGAGAGGACACTAGTCAGCTTTATGCCAGCCTCAAGCTGACTCATCCTTTCTCCAAATCTCCTATATATAGAGCTCTTCTATGAGGTCTAAGGAGGCTGGAATTTTGTGCAAAGCAAGGAAGTGTTGTTGGTTTACAGTTAGAGCTATTGGGTGATTGCTTTTATAGAGGTGAAGAGGAGATTTCTTGCTGCTGGGGAGGTGCTGCTGGATTGGAGCCATTGATGGTTGTAACCTTCTCAGAACCTTTTACTTCTATCAATAAAGCTTTGAATGTTCTCCTATATACTTGTATTGCATTGATGTATTGTATTTACTTGTATATCTGATTCACTCTAATCCATGCATCAGTTATGAGTACATGTTTCTTGTAGTTTCCCTCTCTTGTTTGTGTAGGATCTTTGTGTAGCTGGGCCGGCAAGGGAACAAGGAGCTGGGAGCAAGGGACGAAGAGAGAAGACAAGATCGACAAAAGCGAAGGATATCGGTTGGTCAATCTTTTCTTCCTTCTCTGTACTTTCATAAAGGAAAAATATCAAAGCTTTACTTTCAGTTGTTGCTAAGGAACTATCACCCTTAGAGTAGGGATAGGGTCATTCCGAGTCGGATACTTTTCCCCACAACAAACTGGTGACTCCGCTGGGGATCGTATCCATTTGATTGTATTTGTAGTATCTTTGCTATTCATTTCCTGAAGAAAAGAGTACCAAATCGAAAAGCTTTTGACTATATCAAAAGCGAAGTAGAGGGGCTGCTACTCTTGCTCATTTTCTGAGTAGATTCATGATTTGAAGAGCTGATCTACAAAATACTCTTGTGCTCTTTGTGATAGCTTTTCATCCTCTTGATCATCCCTTAGCTTGTACTTGACCTATAGCTTTTTATTTCAGCAAAAACAGTGAATTTTTGAGCTTTTTATGACCCGGAAATCCTTGTAAACGCAACTCTCGTGTCTCAGTGCAGGCTGTCCAAAGGCAGTCTGCATTTCAGCGCAGGTACTCCCTTCGGGAACTACGCTGAAAGTCAGTTTGACAGACCAGAGCCTGCGCTGGACCAGTTAGCCAGTGTCTTGCTGAGGTTTCCTACTGAGTCTTGGCCCTGTTTTCACTGTTATTTTGCTGCTGATTGCTTGTCATTTGTACTTGCTGTAAACCAACTTTCCTTGACATTATTCCGCCTCAGTTGTGTGATGAAACTGTGATTGTTCTTTCAGTATTTCTTGTTTCAGTTACAGTTTCCCATTGTGAAAAGCAAACCAATATAGCTGTGGCCTCTTAGATCCTGAACTGCAAAAGTGTCTTTGTGATCTTAAGAGCTAGTTTTGTTACTGTTCATGGCTGTTTGAGTTTGTTTGTTTTTCATTTTGTGGTTTGAATCTATACATTTCCAGTGTCTAAAAAAGTCGATCTTAAGGTGTCTTTTGATTTTGGACAAGCTTGTTTACTTTCGCTTGAAATTAGATTCAAAGTTATACAACAGTTTCCTTTTTGTCTTACATCAACATTAAGGATAAAGAAAAGAAATATCTGCATTGTGCATGTGCATTATTGACAGTTTGCATGTTGATTTAGGAAAAAGTGCATTTAGTGTGTGTTCTATGATCTGTGTGAAAAGTTGATGTCTTTCTTTTCCCTCAGTAGATTAAGGTTTTCAAAGTTGAAAGATTGAAAAGTTTTGCTTCTCATCTTAGATTGCATTTAGGAAGTTGTATATATACATCTCGTGGTGATCCTTAAAGGCAAACTGCTAAGCAAGATCAACATTAAAATAAATCCAATTTACATAACAACGCTTTGTAACATAACGCAAACATCTAGAGGTCTAGGTAGAGACGTGTTCCGGCGTCGTTAAACATAGTGACTGTCGATCTCTACGAAGGTGGGTGATTCCTCCTGAGAGTCGGTGGCACTAATACGGACTTGTGCTCCCACGTACCGTCGCGTATATATTGGGAGACCCCTATAGGCAATTATCCTTTATCCATAGGAAGCCGTGTCGACCGCCCTACTGATCGCGATGCAGTGAACACAGCATTCACGAAGATCGACCACCCGTACCGTAAAACGTATTCTGTGGTTTCGCGAAAGGTTTGGCACACCCTCTGCCTAGATCTCTAGAGCAGTTTCTTTTGGCCTTTTTCAAACTCTATAACTGAAAAAGTCCAACCGAGCATTTGTCACTTCGGGTTCGTTAAAACATCGAAGGCGACTAGAGTCATCTTTAGCTTTTTCTCGACTCTTAAAACATGAAAAAGCAGGTTTGTGTCTGAAAGCGTCGTTAATAAAATTTATTTTAAGCGGAACAAAATCACCTGTTATTCCCACGTTGATCTTTCAGTTGAAAAGTATGGAGCCCACCAACCAAGGAGGCAACCTTGGCAGAAGTCCAAATCCTTTCTCCTCTTGGGGAGATGTTGGTGCGCCTCATATGGCAACATTGTCACTTCCAGGATTGACAATCGGCCTCCCTGTATGGCTCTTTTCAACTAATGTAGTCCAGATCGCCACTAATCCTGAGCAGTCGAATCAACAGTCAGAACAGTCTAGAACTACCCACCAGCCTTCCACTTCTTACAATACTTCCTCTGATCCTTCATCTTCGCAAGGTAGAGTTGGAAAAAGTCAGCCTCCCAAGGAGAAGAAGGAAAAGAAGAAGAAAGAAAAGAAGAAGAAGGAGCCCAAGGCGACTGGGGGCAAGCAAAAGACATCTGACGAAAACCCACCCACTGCACAGACCGGGCCTAAATCGCCATGTGTCATATGTAGAGGAGACCATTTCCACAGAGATTGTCCCTGTATTCCCCGGATACTAAGGGACTGGTCCCCTCGTCTGCACAATTTGGAGGCATCAACCTCTGACAATCAGGTTGATGGCTTTCCGTCAACCAGCGAAAGTGAAGGATCAAGACAAAAAGGGGGAGTAAGATTCCCCTGTAAGTTGTGTGAAGGCAGTCATGCCATCCACCGTTGTCCCTTCTTAGACGAAGCGAAGAGAGTTTTGGAAGATCGTCCGGTTTCACCGGTAAAACTTCCTCCTGGATACAAAAAACTCATGCCAAGTCCTTCGTTGGTTGAAAATACAGCTAGCCCGCTGAAGTGGTCGGCTGAAGTGTCAGTCACTGAAAATGAACCTACTGAATCCAGACCGGACGAAAGTCCAAAGGTCGATACGGCAGTTGACCCGGTTCTACCTTCAGAAGTTTCATCTTCAAATGACACCGTCGCCGAAGAGTCATCTTCATGCGACACCCTCACTGAAGAGAATAAGGATGACACCATCCAGGTTCTTTTCATCAGCACCGACTCTGATGAGCGTCAGGGAAATGCGCCCATTCCTTTATCGCAGGAAGGAACATCATCAGGGTCATATCCGGCCGTATATTCAGTCCCACCACCAAGCAACCTGGTTGTATCCTTTGATTGGAATCAACTAGGCAGACCCCGGTTACCAGCCAGTGTACCATTCAGAATCATTGTCCAGATCTATAGAATGATCATGGCTGGTACTATCATTGATGAAGGGGCGTCTGTGAGTATCCTTTCCTCTGTTGCTTGGAAAGCACTGGGTTCCCCGGCGCTTTTACCTGAGTTAAGAAATCTCTCGGGTTTTGATAAAGGAACCAGTCGACCATTAGGAATCCTCCCCAATGTGCCTGTTACATTGAAAGGGAAGACCGTTAATTTGAACGTGATGGTCGTCCAAGGACCCTTGGATTATAACCTACTCCTTGGACGTGACTATATTTATTGCATGGGAGCGATAGTCTCCTCACTCTTTAGAGTAATGTGTTTTCCACACGAAGGAAGGATGGTCAAGCTCGTAGACCAACTTTCATTTCCGGGATCTCGTATCGCAAATAGTCAAATACCATTCCTAAATGGTCTGTTCACACAAGATTCGCCTCCGCCCCTAGTCCTCCTTCCCGATGAGTGCGAGTGATTCGGAAAGAAAGACTGGAACCCAGGGGGCATGCACCCTGGTCTGCTTCGGGCAGAAGAATATGACTAGTCCGTACCCCGTCCATGGATGGAAGAGGGGTTGTTCTGGAATAGTATTCTTTTGTTAAAGTTATGTGTTTGGCAAAAGAGTCATTCACCTTTGTCTAAAGAGGTGGGCACTGCCCAAGTAGGAATTCCCTTATTGCGACAAGCAGTAACCATCTTTGGGGAAAAGCAAGCCTCACCCATTAAAACAAATGTTTTGAAGGATAAGTAGGGGCAGCCTCCAAAGAAAGAGATTCTATTGTTGTGACAAAGGGTAACCATCTTTGAGTAACCCAATGATAGACATCGCCGAAGAAAGAGATTGATTTGCGGCAGCAAATAGAACCCTCTTCGGATAATAAGAAAGAGGCAAGCCTCCCTCAATAATACCAATGTTTTGTCTTTGAGTAGTGTTCTTCTCTTGTCACAAATAGCTGTTCGTTAAAAGGTGGGCCGACGGGAAGACTGAGTACCGCGTAAGACCCCTTAGAATAACGAGAAGACTAGTATCGTTAACATTAGATTGGCAAGATGACAAGTAGCTGTGAACACCCAAAGAAAAGCAGAGGTAGGGGAGAGGAGGGGCAGCCTCGAAATTCTATCCTATGTCTGGGGGCATGCAAACTTTTGGAATGTGAGCGAGGGACGACTATTTATTTTTTAAATTTTTAGGTCCTCCCTTTAAACCTGTAGGTCTAACCCTTTAAACTCGTAGGATTAGCCGATTCCGACCTTGCATGAAGAAAGTCTGTGGGGCAAAGGTAAAACTTGCCAAAATTGGAGCATAGCTTCGTGAGATAAAGCTCCTTAAAAAATAGCTATCTCATAGGAGGCGTTCTTATTCTATGACTGGTATATCGAGCAGTTTTAGCACATAGTTCATGCTCGTTAAAAAATAAACGCAAGATCCGAGCAGTTTTAGCGCATAGTTCATGCTCGTTAAAAAATAAACATAAGTTTATGAGCAGGCTTTCCTTTAGAGTTCAAGCTCATTCAGAAAAAATGAACCGGTAAATACCCTTTTGAGATCGTAAATTCATCAGCCATAAAAGCCTTGGTCGTGTTTGTGCACCGTCACCTCCACCGTCATTTGGCCGATCATTCACTTCCATTTGTGTGTTTACCCATTTTGGGGAACATCTGCGAAGAGTGATTTCACCTAGCCATCCTTGTGACACTGCCGTGATTGGAAAATTCCAACTTGTACCTGGAATCAGTTGCTATCCCTGTTTATCACTCGTTCCTCAAAAGACGAGTCATCTTTGAGCTCTTTTCTGACTCGTAAAATATGAAAAGTTTGCCGAGTTCTGGCCTTCCAGCTCGTTAAAGGGACCGGAAGAGCTATCCCTCTTTTAGACTTTAATCTTTTTGGATCTGAGGGATTATTACACAAAAAGATCGAGCGCTTGTCTTGTTCGGCTCGTTAAAAGTACCGAACACCCATCCCTTCTGTATTGTTTTATACTTTTTCGGACTTAAGGGATTAGATGACGAAAAAGGAATTATGGAGTTAACTTTCTGTACCTTTTCAGACTCTCTAAAAATGAAAAGGACCGAGTTTTCCTTGTCGTTAGACTCGTTAAAATGATTAAATAGCGACAAACTTGTCTTTAGACGAGAATGAGTTTCCCTATCGCTAAGCTCGTTAAATCATAGCGATGGGCTTGCCCGAAGGGCAGGTTATAGAACAAGCATATGTTATCCTCCTCAAGCTTGACAAAAATAAAGAGGTACTGGTCAGAAATGACTGGGGAAAAATTGGGAGAACATCGAAGCTTAATGGTAGCAAGTCGCTCTTGAACATGACACTTTTCTTCCGTACCACATCGGGTTGGGTTGTTTCATTCACCGGTCTCATCACCATGGTCTTCGCCAAACCATCCACATTTTGGGTTAATGCTACCGATCCATCGCATCAGTGTCGTTATATGTTCAAGAGAAGTCATTCTGAAAGTGTCAACCGTGTCCCATCCACTGCCATACATTATCCTTCATCCATTCATGATCGCCACCCTGAATCATATGTCATAGTTTGTTTTCACCTCCACTAAAATCATTAGCTCCGTTCCGTGTCATTGATGTGGGATTCATTAAGGCCCTCCTTTGACGGATCGCTTCTTGTCGACTTCAGCTCATTATCCAAGAAGTTGATCTAGGAACAACCCCATCAGTACTTTGAAGCTTGCATGCCTCAATGGCAAGTTTCTCACTTCCGGCGACAGGTATACATCAATGACCTTCGACCAGAAGATTTTGTGTGGCGTTCGACGCCAAGTCCTTTATTCACGCCACGTGAATTGTACTGCAGTACCTTGAGGGTCATTATCATTATCGGTGATTCCTCTCGCGCTTGTTAACGGTTTTCATCATTGACCGGTAATCAAGCGATGTCTTTCCATGTTCGACTTCAGCGAAATTCTCACATGGATCGACTTGTACTTAGAGTGAAGATCGAACGAGTTTGAAGACCCCGGATCTAGTTTCATCCATCCGGGCTGCGATACATATTCAGGAAATATAAAAGCATTTGTCATGTACATCATTGCAGCAGATGATCATCCTACTCAAAGGATGATAATTTCAGCAGAGAATTATCAGTCTACCATCAGACGATCGTCTGTTCTATGTACCAAAATGTATTTATAAAGCTGAGCATGGGAATGCCCGCCTCAGCTAGATCATGAAAACAGAATGAAAAATAATGTATTGTATTGTATTGTATTACAGGGCACCTCTCAGCACTTGAATGAACTTCGGACCCTCTGGATAAAGCATTTCACCCGATAAACGACCTCATACTTTAGGGGGCAACTGTTATAGACATTTTTGTGCCTCGCAGCATGGAGCATGAAATGTCGATAATTACAGGGATCCAAAGTCCCTAAACATGTTGTTCTTACCCCTAGAGGAACAAGGTCAGCAAACCACAGCACTTCCTATCAGTTCTCCACCTGAAAACACTCAAAAACAGGCTATTTTTGGATCATGTCAGCTGCTCCACTGAGCATCTGCGCTGAATGTCAACTGCTCCTCCTTGTACCTGCGCTAAAAGTCAAAACCAATGAAGGCTACCTGCGCTGGGCGAGATTGGCCAAGTGGCACAGTCATTCTGCAAGGTGTCAACTGCCCAGGAAGCTTCCAAACTGACACTTGGTTCAAGGGATTCGCCCCATGATGAGTAAGAAGGTCTTGATCTCCAAGTGGAAGCAAGATTCTCCAAGTGGACTCAAGAACTGAAGATTAACTAAAGTGGGAGAGGACACTAGTCAGCTTTATGCTAGCCTCAAGCTGACTCATCCTTTCTCCAAATCTCCTATATATAGAGCTCTTCTATGAGGTCTAAGGAGGCTGGAATTTTGTGCAAAGCAAGGAAGTGTTGTTGGTTTACAGTTAGAGCTATTGGGTGATTGCTTTTATAGAGGTGAAGAGGAGATTTCTTGCTGCTGGGGAGGTGCTGCTGGATTGGAGCCATTGATGGTTGTAACCTTCTCAGAACCTTTTACTTCTATCAATAAAGCTTTGAATGTTCTCCTATATACTTGTATTGCATTGATGTATTGTATTTACTTGTATATCTGATTCACTCTAATCCATGCATCAGTTATGAGTACATGTTTCTTGTAGTTTCCCTCTCTTGTTTGTGCAGGATCTTTGTGTAGCTGGGCCGGGAAGGGAACAAGGAGCTGGGAGCAAGGGACGAAGAGAGAAGACAAGATCGACAAAAGCGAAGGATATCGGTTGGTCAATCTTTTCTTCCTTCTCTGTACTTTCATAAAGGAAAAATATCAAAGCTTTACTTTCAGTTGTTGCTAAGGAACTATCACCCTTAGAGTAGGGATAGGGTCATTCCGAGTCGGATACTTTTCCCCACAACAAGATGGTTTGGTAACAATTGACCCAAAGCTAATACCCAGAAACCGGCTGAAGACTTTCAATATGGTTTGATTAACTGTTAGGCAAAGGATTTCCCAACCTAGGTGAACAAAAAGTGTCGTGTTCAAGAGTGGTTAAATGTTTTTCCGAGACACAAAGTATGAAAAATAGGTTCATTTTTCTCTCTTTTCCCACACCATTTCTGGCAAGTACCTCTTTATTTTTGACAAGCTTGAGGAGGATAACATTTGCTTGATTATAAGCTCATCCTTCGGATGAGTCCAACTTAGTTTAAATTCGAACCTTAAGAAGGAGTGGTTTGTTCCTGTTTGTAATTGAACAGGTCCTTTACTGTTAAGTTTTAATGAGTCCAGTATAGGAGAAACTTGGTGTTTTTCAATTTTAGGGAGTCTGAAAAAACTTAAGAAAACTCCATGGTTGTCCTTTTTCATAAATTTGTGTCTCCCAAGCCCAAAAAAGTATAAAATAATACTTGAGAGAACTGCTTGACCATTACGATCAAGGAGTACTTTTCATAATTAGTGCCCCTGATCCGAAAAAGTAAAAAAGTGATCAATGACACGTCGTTTTATAACCAATATCGAATTTGAAACGATAAAAATCCGGCAATATTTTCATGTTTTTACGGTCAGAAAAGGGCTGTAAGTGGACCGTCTTTTTAATTACGTTTTAACGAGCTTAAAAAGAAAAAATTGGCAATATTTTCATATTTTAGGAGTCAGAAAAGAGCTTAAAGGTGACTCTAATGTTTTTTTGTCAAAAATGATCAATTTTGGCTGAAAAATCTGTTATCCTTCACAAAAACTCAAACATTACTCATACCTGTTTAAAATAAATAAAAATTATTCAGAAGTTACCTCTTTAAAGTGAAAAATAAACAAAGTGAAAATTCATCTATTCAAAAAAGCTTATAAAAGGGGCTTTTGTAAATTCATTTTTACCGTTTGATTTCAGAGTGAGAAAAGAGAGCTTTGGTAAGAAACTTCCCGTGAAGATTGCAGAAAATCTGTTCGTTGGAATCGAACACTGTCACCTCCAGGTAATCCACATCATCTTACTCTTGCATTTCATCCATTTGAAATTTGTTTTTAGGGTTTTATTTTCATTTTTAGGAAATATTTAGGTTAAAAACCCGCGCGAGGGGGTCCGTAGGCGCAGTATAGGAAACCTGCAGACCCCGACCTTTTCGCAAAAGGAAAGAGTCAGGGGCCCGCACCTACTGTTAAGGCAGAGTGCAGAGCCACGCACTGTCTCTAACATAGAGGGTGCGGTCCCCGCAGCATAGGTTTTCAAACTTAAATTTTTCAAATTTTACCCAAAAACTTTGCTTTAAAATATTTTAATCCGTCTTTTTATTGAATGTAGGGTATACATCACGCTTGACTGGCGGGAACGGTAGCACGAGGATGTGGACCTCGCCGCGATTAATCATCAACCTTTGATTGATGCATTGAAGGCATGCGGTTTATTCAAATTCTGGTCCATACCTGGCATGAGGGCCCAAGTGGACTTTTTGCAGTGGCTGGTAGATAGGTGGAATGTACAGGACCAATGTTTCTTTATTGGTGGCCACTAGCTTGAAATGGAGCCGGAAGACATTTACTTTTTGACTGGTTTTCCTATGAGAGGTGAACATTTGACTCTATTCGGGGCTAGGCCAGGTGGCCAGTCTTTCGATAGCCTCCGGTTAGAGTTTTGTAATGACCAAACCAGAGACAAAGGGATTGATATAAAAACCATCTCCCACCCTGAACTCAAAGTGATTGCATTTACTATCACCAGGCTCTATGGAAGCGCATCACTACATGTGGCCACTGGATCCCAAATGCGGATGGCAGTAGACTGCTTTCGGGGCACCATCTTCAACTGGTGTGAAGCTGTGTTGGCTAATGTAAAAGGCCAACTGACTAGAGCAAAGAACGGACAACTGAATAACTTTGGATACGGAGCTTTAGTTGTGAGCTTTGGTCTAGAGAGGGTCCTAATGTTGGTCCCACAACATCTTTCCGTTGGAGCTGGGCTTCCCCGAGAGCCCAAATTGATGTGTTGGGTTGCAGTTATGGACCGTCATCCTGAGGAGGGTTCAGAGGTTGTTCGATTTCCTCCTAAGTATTTTCATTGGTTGGAGAACCCCGTTTTTGCTATTCAGGATTTTCCTTATGCTGGGATAGATTATCATGGTGACCTAGACATGGCTCTTCCACCAGGAGAGCAATGGGATGACTCAGGTAAAATCATTTTCAACATTTTCTAATTTTTTTTTTTTTTTTTTTTGGTTTTAGATTGTCTCAAAATTGATAGTAAAAAGTTTCAAATGCAGATGTAGGTCCACAGCGACCAGCTGCTCTCCGGCCCTATGAGAGGAAACAGCCAGCTGTAGCAGCACTAGCCCCACAGGACGAATCTACAGAGACCCTGGCTGAATTGGAAAACCATCTAGAGCGTTTGACAACAGACATTCCAGAGACTAGCATAGATGACATTCCTCTTAGGCTACAGCGCTATGTGATTGGGGTCCCAGGACCTTTCAGGAGGTTCCTTTGTAGGGTGGCCCGTGCAGTGGTTTCTTATCGTGATCATCACCAGTGATAGGATGATCCCCTGTTGTAGACTCATATGACATTTTTGCTTTTTATACTATCATTTTTGTCGATCATAAGGTGTTTTTCAACCTATGATCGAAGACGATGTATATTTGACACACTTTTATGCTATGCTATATCACTATTACCGGTTATCTTGTAAAACATGTTATGGAATGTTTTTAAATTTACTGTTTGATTATTGCAAATGTCTACTTAACATTCGAGAAGCAATTGCATGTGCTAATGTATTTAAATATCTTGGAATATGCTGATATTCAATATAGTCAAATTCACGTTCCATGAGACGAACTCTCAAAAATAATCTCAATAACACTGGATTTCTAATGGCATAAAATCTATTAAGCTACAATACAACGAGTTCAGAATCTAACCTCACAATCAAACTCTGAATCCCAAATGAGATGGATTCAGATAATAACTCAATCACTGCACTATACTCTGCAATGTTGTTTGTTGTTTGACCGAGGCTTACCCCATGCATAGATACCAACTTGTCAGAGGGCGAGTAGATAACCCAAGCTACGGAAGAAATGTTCCGTGTATTACGACAAGCACCATCAACAAAACCAATGTATGTTTGGAGAGACGTCGACATGTGCAATATCAAGAGTAAAATCAAGATAAGCAGGAATAATGACAAAAACACTCTCTAAGCTAAGCACACTTTTTAATCTAAAACACACCAGCTAGAAAGAAAACTAACCTAACTAAAATCTCCACACCCAGATTTAAGCATAATATCTCTTCAGGTAAAGACCATTTCTGGGCTTACCTAAAGAGACCCCATCAAAGTCTACTAATTCATAGACCCCTTTTGCCAGCTTTCGCTTAACAACATAAGGACCATGCCACATGGGTACAAATTTTCCAGCGCCTAATTTATCATTTGCTTGATCGTACGGTAAGACTAGGTCTCCTTCCAAAAAATTACGAGGCGTAACATTTCGATCATACTGAGCTTTAATACGTTTAGCATGAGCTTCAACTGCTAGTGCAACATCACGTCGATTCTCATCTAGCTGAGCCAAGTACAACAAATGTTTCTCCTCTTCAGAAGTGGCTAGAAGTAATTCTATGGCCATTTGCAATGACGGGATTTCGCATTCAATGGGTAACACAGCTTCCAAACCGTAAACTAGTTGGAAAGGAGTGAAACCAGTTGACGATTTCACTGAGGTTCGATACGCCCAAAGCGCTGAAAATAGCATGTTATGCCAATTCGACCTATGAATCCCAATGATTCGTCAGATCATGATGATTAGAACTTTGTTGATGGATTCAACCAGACCATTAGCCCATGGATAATATGGAGTTGAACTATCGTGATGCAGGCCAAGTTTGTCTGTTAGTTCCGTCATCATAATGTTTCGAAAATGATGCCCATGATCAGTGATAATCGCTTGTGGAACACTGAACCTAGAAATTATATGATTGAAAACGAAAATCGCAGTAGTTTTGCCGTCTACCTCAAATGTAGGCATCGCCTCGGCCCACTTGGTAAAATATTCTACCGCAAGGATGATATATGCATGCCCCCCGGCCGGGTGAGGGTTACATGTAATAGAATCTGTTATCACTCAGGTTGTCCTTAAATATCCTTAAAGGATACGGCCGAGGTAACCACAAACCAATCTTTGGAC
Source organism: Pinus tabuliformis (assembly GCA_031772625.1). Classification (NCBI taxonomy): domain Eukaryota; kingdom Viridiplantae; phylum Streptophyta; class Pinopsida; order Pinales; family Pinaceae; genus Pinus; species Pinus tabuliformis. The sequence continues at coordinate 1,594,063,530 of CM062820.1, read as the reverse complement.
TGTAGGTCCTAACCTACCTGCAATCAGTGAGGGCTCTCTCTTTATAATTTAGCTTTGTTGAAGATGATATTAGGCTAGCTAATGAGTTCAAGGGGGTTTTGTTTATGTTTGGTGGGATGGGGGATTCTTTCAAACAGAGTTGGGATGCATAGTGTGAGAAGTTCAAACCATTGGGCATGGAGTCGTGGATTAGGCTTGCTGTTGCGTTTTCTTGGTCACAAGAGGAATACAGAGCAGGATAGCTACACATAAAAAAATATCAAGCTGGAATAAGGATGGAATGAAGGTCAGTGAATGAAAGGCCACTAAGTAGCTCTCATTATGCTAACAGAGGGAAGGTGAATGAACATTTATATAGGAGCAATGAAGGATTCCTAAACAACATTCATATATGAAGGAACTAGTGTAAATATGAGCAAATCAGTATTCATATTTAGAACCAATTCAGAGGAAAACATAGATAAATCACAGAAATTGAGAACAGAATACAACTAAGTGAGCTCTGAACTACTCTTTCTTTCTGCTATTTAGATAATGAAACAATGATGGCATAAACACATATAAACTGTAAACAGAGATAAGAAACACTTATTGGGCTATGTAGAAGCATTAGGATTCCATAATCACTCTTCAGTCATTAAAACACAACAGTCAGTTCATCTCCCAAACATTCCAGCGATCTTTGATTATAGAGACTCTCAGAAAATATAGTGCAAGTCTAGAGAGGAAGTTATCGACCAACCAACCCTTAAAACAGTGCAGAGCGTGGTATATATAGAAGAAATAGCTACAGACATCCCTTGAACAGGTGTCAAGGGGAAAAATATCCCAAAAAATATCTCTGGAAACAGATCAAAAGAGATCCTTGCAATCACTATCTTTGAACCTAATCTATGCTGGAAATAAATGCATGAAACATCAGAAATAGCTGCGCTGGGGCAGCTGGCATCTCAATTCATGTAGACCAGGACTGCGCATGAGGCAGCAGCCTCAAAAATGAGTGGAGAGAGGTCCTCGAGCCGTGTGCTAGCCTCATGGCCATAACTGTGCATGGGCTGAGCAGCGCCGCCTTTAAATGTGGCCTCATACAATGTTTTTGCAATAAATCTGCTTTGAAATCCTTTATCTATGCCTTCAAGTGGTCCTGCTGCCTTAAATGGCAAAAATTGCAAGCTGGTGAGCCATTACAGCTCAATGATGCTTTGCTGAATCTGCTGGGGCCCCTTTTCCTTCATCTGCCTTGGAAAATCTTCACTGATACACTCTGCCGCTTCCTGATATTCTTTGGCATGCACCTGGGCTATCTTGGCTTCAAAAATGCACTTAAACTGTCAAATCAACACTTACTGGCTGCTGATCGGCCCAAATATCTGCTGTGAGGCCTTCTGCCGCTTTTGGGTGGTTGTCGGCCCTTGGTCGACTCAATATGCTTTAGCAACACTTAAAATCACGAACTGGATGAGTAAAGGGTCATTGAAGGCCTGCTGTGGTGAAAACCTGCTATTTGGGGCAATTTGGGCCTGGAGCGATCCAAGAATGGCCTGAGAAAACCATGTTTTCTTTATACCTGGGTGGGCACGGGCACCGCACACAAAACCTTTGAAAACGGCCCATTTCCGAATAACACAGAAAATGTGCCCAAAACATGAAATTTTAATGAAAAATTGGCTTTTGGCGGGCACTGTAGCAGCCTTTAAATCCTGGCCGTTGGATCCGGCGCGGGCCGATCCAACGGCTATCGCTAAATCGCATCGGGGCAGACCGGGGGGCGGCACACAAACAATCGCCGAAAGCACGGACCCGAAATGCTTATAGGCCCTTTCCTTATTTGAATCGGGTCTGGCCCATCGGCCATGTCAATCGACGGATTTAATAAAAAGGAGTTAGCGGACCCGAAATCTATATATGCTGCAGTTTGTTATATTTTGGCTCCGCTGGTCGGAGCCATATACATGGGGTGACCACCGATTACATATGGGCCGTTGATTTGGGGCCCAAAAATGGATGGCTGTGATTAATTCGGCAATTCGCTATCGGCGGGGTCATGGGGCTGCCACATAGAAACGCCGAACTATGGCGGACCCGATATGCTTTTACCAGTCCACTTTATATGTTTTCGGGTCCGGCCCATCCGCATTATGCCCCATGCCTTGAGACTTAGCCATTTCGTTTATATATGCCACTGCCCCCTCCCGATAGCGATATCGCATCGGAGGGGGATCAAATAGATCCTTTTCTCATCGGGGCATGCATTTTATTAAAATGCAAAGGAAACATGAATTCGGAGGAGTTATATATGGTGTTTGAACATATGATTGCCCCCTCCCGATAGCGATATCGCATTGGAGGGGGACCCAAAGGACCCATTTCTCATCGAAGCCATTATTTATTCAAAAATGCAAGTCTTTTGAATTCGGAGGGGGTAACCTTTATGCTTTTGCTTGGATTCTAAGGCATCGGAAGGGGTCCGATGGCCAAAAAAGGGAGGATTTTATCATTTTTTTGAAGGTTTTTCATGGTTTTTGCATGGTTTGCATATTCTTATGCCTTGGAAGGAGTCCAAAGGCACTTAGGAGGAAAGTGATGTGGTTTTGAGAGGGGTTTAGTGGCCAAAGAGGGTTTCATGCCTTATAAAGGAAAACCAAGGTCAAAGGGGTGATTTTTAAACATGTGAAGGGGAATTATGCAAAGGAATGAGTCCTTATGCACTTGGGAGATAGTTAGGGGGGATGAAGGGTTCTATGCATTGGAAAGTGTCCAAAATGCACGAGAAGATGGTTTGAGGGGGCAATGAGGGTTCTTGCTGAGTTTCAGATAAACTTAGCAATCCCCAAGGATGCATATGGTTATTTTTCAACCATGGGGAGGGATAAGTATATAGGGGAGTTATATACATAGTTTTAGTAGGGGAAGGGGAAATAGATAGGGAGCTACATAATAAAGTTAGTAGTTAGCATGACAAAGATGAGAACAAGCGCTAAGTATGATGTCTTAGGCTATCAATGGGGGAAAATGACTGATAGAAGAAGTGTAAGCATTCCTTGAGTGAAGCAGATCTCCACCAAGGCAAATGATATGGAGAATGATGAATCTAAGAGGTATCAAACAGATCTTGACCTCTTTGGGGGAAGTTAGTGAGTGATTTGGGGAAAGAGGAAGAATTGGAGTTAGTCATGCCTCGCTTGAAGTCCTTCAAATGGAAAACTGCCTCAAACTTGTGATATGATAGATATAACACTTGATAATATGACATGGATCACAAGCCATGATTCTGCAACCACAAAGATACCTACCCGACTGTAGAGCTATAACTAAGGTCTCTCACACCACCAATTATTCCACATTATTAAGTCAATCTGGGATCGTTTTGTTCTTTCAAGGAGTAACTCAATCCGAGGCTGTTCTGTCCAAGTAGTGCTCGGTAGTATAGTGTTCTAATGACTTGAAAGGAAACAAACACTAAGCTGTAACTAAACCAATTCAGGAAATGAAATCACACAAGGCAAATGATCAGTCAAGGGTATGAAACCAATAACCCTTCCCTTTAGAAACTGATAAAGAAAGAAAACCAAAGCATGGGCTTATAGGTCAGGGAGCTAGGCAGCGTCTTGCTGGGCTCACGACAGCCTTAGGCCTGCTATCACGCGAAAGCAATAAAGGCAGATTGGCGAAAGTAAACTGGAACAACAATTCTTAAAATGGAACAGCAGTAATGAAATGGAACAGCAGTAAAGAAATGGGACAGCAGTAAAGAAATGGAACAACAAACTATCATAAACAGGAAACGTCAATCATATAAAATGGAACAGCAAACCCAAATGGAACAGCAACCCAAATGGAACAGCAAACCCAAATGGAACAGCAAATCCAAATGGAACAGCAACTCCAAATGGAACAGCAAATCCAAATGGAACAGCAACCCCGAAGTATGTACACGGTCTATACTACTGTAGCGATCCGAGAGCAATGTATGATGCGACTATGTTTCTGAACAAAGTGATATTATCTTCAAGTCTCACAAGTACTTATTTCATATGAATCCAATAATGATAACATTCATACCAATAACTTGCTGTAGAAATGAATGCAATTCGAATAGATTCAGTTTGTGTAATACAGAGACGTGAATCAAAGAACTTATTCAGATTCAAATATTAATTAAGAAGCATAGTCTATCATAGCAAAGATATATCGGATTACTGTAATGAAAGAAATAAGCAAACCACACAAATCACCGTATGATACAACAGCAAGTGACCGTCGGAGCTGGGCCCTTGGCTACGATGGTACACTGCTTAGAGTTACTTCAGATACAGAAACGAAGTGAACACCAAATCCTTTATATTGATTGCATAACAAAAGTGTACAAAATCAGATCTTACAAAAGCTCAGTGATCAAAATCGTTCCGAGTTTTTAATTATAATAACAGTCATTCCCCCCACGCTCGATGGCGTGGTACCTTTATATAGCATAAATGACGGAGATGTCTAGATACAAAAGATAAGCTTTAAAGCAGCGATCCCTCAGGATCGAAGATCCTGAGGGATTCGCTAATCGTTCAGGTCTCTTGCGTTCTCCGTCACGGTATCCTGCGCTCTTTTCCTGGATTATTCGGCTCCAATTTTACTTGATCTTGTCCGCATCCGGTTCCCTGTCGACGGGGCAGCAGTTACTTTCCTTGCGCTTCTCGTTTTTACTCGATAATCCCCTATTTCCGCGTCCTTCTGCATAGAAAACATCGGTTATTAGTGATTGAGCTTCGTTTGTCCATTTTCACATAATTTACCAAAACCCTTATGTTTTTAGGCTCAATATGCAGAAAAGATTAGAAATAGTATTTGAAAAACCACTAGATTACTTATCAAAAAGCATACCTTCCAGGTGCTCCACACACCCCCCTGCTTACCCTGTTTCATGTCCTCATGAAAACGTTGTAATTGACATGCAGGGCTGTGAGAGAGTAGGCCGGAGAAGGGATCTCTCGAAGAGGCCGACAACCATGATTAGCAACTAGATGGTCAAAGAACTGGTCTAACTGATCTGCAGGCATCTCATATAGAGCCTGATATCCAGGTGCAGGATGCCAAACAATTGGGCTGCGAAACCGATACCCCAACCAAAATGGGCCTGCTCGCAGAATCTGTTCCCCATAGAGACTCAATCGACTGGCAGCCAATTCAAAATTCTCAAAGTTAAAGGGTTCCCTGAGCTGGATGTTTGGGTTAGAGGTTCGGTAGCGAAACTTTGCAGCATGGAAGGCTTGGTCTTTAATAGTCAGGAAATACTCCAGACCATTTCGGATCAAGTCTCCATGCATGGGACCTAATATCTTCATGACACCTGGGATCCTCATCATACTCCTATGCTCTCTCCATAATGCTGCTGGGTCCCTAGGTTCAGCTCGTACCCAAAGGTCCAAACTATTTTCTTGCCTCTGAAAGATGTTGTAAGCTTGAAACCATTTTAACTGATTCACCCCAAATGAGATAAAGGCTTGAAATTGTATATCGCCAACGAAAGGGCCAGGATTCAAATCAGTTTCCTGGTCTAAGACAAGATTGTGCAAGTAGAATTCACATAACAATCTTTGAACTTTAACTCCATAGTGCTTGCAGCAATCTATAAAATCATTAGCAGTGTTGATATGGATGGGTGCTCCTGCCCTAACAGCTTTTATTTTTAATCTCAAATAACGTTCAAGCAAAAACAAAGCATAATTTTTAGCAGGGGCTCTACAAGTCAAAACATCAGTATACAAGGAACACAAGGTGTCCATCTGCTTAACAACACTATCTAGTCGACGAGTTACCTTAGCAACCTTTTCCTGCTCCTTCTGCCATCCTTCAAAGGCCTGGCTCTCAGACTGACTGATGTTTCGAAGTTGCTGTTGGAGCTCCTCGTATCTTTCCTTGGGGACCGTCTGTTCTCGCAACTGCTCGGCCTCCTGCTGGGCTTCCTTCATCATTTTATGCAAGGTCCTGGTCTTCGGGTCTTTCTTCCACAGAGCCGTAGAAGCTGGAAGTTTAACCTGGACCTTCCTATTGTGTTGCTTGGAATTTAGGACCCGAATTACACCCGAGGGGGGTGTTTCCGTTTGAACCTCTTTGCTATCCGTCTCCTTTTTGATGCGAACAAAGGGTTGGTGTGGTCTTCCTACCACTGGAGCCTCTTGCTGTTCCATTGGAATGTCCATTCGTTCCTCCGGGCCAAATGGAACAGCACCCTGTTCCTCATTGACATTCGGAACAGCGGACTGTTCCTCAACAGTAGGTCTCCTGATGGGGTTTCGTCCTTCAAAACGAACCCTAACCCTCGGGGTCCTCGCTGCCGTGGTCCTTTTCTTTTGCCTTGCAGTTTTTTGTATTCTCAGACTGGCTTTCAACATTCTGATTTGTTGCCGAAGTCTGGCTATCGTGCCCAGCATCCTCTGGTGCTTCTTCTTCAATTTTGCAATTTCCCTAGCCTCGGCAGAGGGTTTGGCCTTTAATTTTACTTCTTCTTCCTCTCCCGGAACATCTTCCGGTGCCCTGGGGACAGATTGTCCCGAATTGATGTCTTCTGCTTCTTTACCGGGCAGGTTTTCTTCCCCTGCTTCTTCTGCATGCCCTTCTTCAGGTAACTCTTCTTCTGCGGGACCGTCAAGGATGCCTCCTGGACTGGAGGCTTGGCCGTATTCTCCCATATTGGCCAGAACTGCTGCCAATTCCTCTTCTCCTGGATGGTCTTGCAACGGGCTACCCATGGATTGTGCATTTTCTTCCTCAATTCCTTCTTCTGGCTGGTTAGTTCCAGCCTCTAATTGCTCAGCATTTCCTTCGGGTAATTCACCTTCCTCTTCCGAAGGTTCGTCCTCGATTTCGATTGGTTGGGTCGCAGTTTTCTGAATCTTTTCCAACCTTCCCCTTATTCGAACCAATCGAGCTGACTTCCTGGGTCTTTCAGGCAGGTTGGGAGTGCCAACAGGTTCTCTAGGTTCCTCTGGTCGTTCCGGCGTATCGGAGGATCGCTTCCGTTTCGACACAGCATGTTTTTCTGCCGCCGACTTCTTACGTTTCTCTGATTGTTCCGGCGTGCTAGAGGACTGCTTTCGTTTTGAAACAGCATGCTTTTCTGCTGCTGGCTCCTTGTGTTCTTCTGAACGTTCCAGTGTGCTGGAGGTTCGAGGTAAAGCCAGTCCCATTTTAACTGTTTCGACCAATTCCTCCCAAGTGTCTTGCTGTTGGGCAAGACTGTGGCTTATTATTAGCCGAATCAGTCCGTGGTGGCTAACAACCGTCTCTGTGTGCTGAGCTTTCTTCAAACTTCGGGCCGCATCATGTAATAATGAATTTAAAAAGGCAGGGAGATTTACAGAGCATTTTCCCTTCAAAACAGCTAGAAGTTTTAAGTGACGAGCCCTTACCACATCTTTTCTCCCCTCGCAGGTGATATAGCTCTGCACTATTTTCGCCAGCTCGGTCCAGGGTTCCCCTAGTGTCGTCGGCAGAACTCCTTTTCCTTTGACTGTCAGACTTTGGCCTTCGCTTTGGAAAATTTCCATTGCTTTCTGCAGTCTTTCCTTCTTCAGCTCCCATCTGGGTCCAACAGCTGGTAATCCTGAGGTTTCTGCAATGATATCCTCCGTGACTTCTATCCGCTTCCCTCCGACTATAGAGTGGTTTTTCTGCAGATTTTGCAGGAATTCCAACGCTACAGCCTCATTCGATTCTTGCAGGCGGTTGAAGTAATTCAACCATCCTGCATTTTCCAGAATTTCGCGGGCAGCATCAGACGCGATCAGCTTGTGCGGTTCACTTCGGATTGTTTTCCCGCCCATAGCTTACTCTCAGGAATGAACTCAGGAATGACACAGCAACTGTCCGCGGTATTTACCGAACAGAGAGGGTACTCGATGCTATTTTGGGAAGGATTTTCGCAGAGCATGCAGCAAAGAGAAAGACCGTGGGTGGCAGTCCGTAGAATGAAATCATCATACCGTTAAATCGTGTTATTATTTTGCCCGAATGATGTGCAGCCACGTAACCTATTGGAGTAATGAGGTCACCTCCCCCCCCCCCCGCGATCTGATAGGCTGCCCCCAGCCGTCAAAGAGAGGAGCAGCAGCCAGTCGGGAGTCAAATCATAAAGTACAGCAGGTGGAAATTATGCCATGTTGTAAAAGGACAATGAAGTACCGAAACCGAGGCAGAAAAATGGATCGCTTTTAAGATAAGCCAGTGTGATATAATGAGGAACCGAGGGTTGGACGTCTGTCAACTGTACCAAGTCTCCAGTAGTCATTGTCAATTCCGTTGCCATGATTGGTGATAATGCTCATGCGATAATTATATCAGGGTGTGACATATGATACATGCGAAGGAAATAAAAGACAAACAGACTTAATATCATACCTGTTGGTGTAAATATTACGACTCCAATGCCATTAACAGAGCTCTGCTGCCAACAGGTGTTCATAACCTTGGCAAAGTTGTTTATCTCACCCTCCGGAACCATTATCCTTTGTGTATCTACTGAAGAGTGCTTTGTCAAAATGCAGGCCATTATGCTGGCTTGGTGCCCAGATAACCATAATGCCATTCACAAGGTAGGCACGAAACGTGGTCAGGCCGGCTCGTGATGAGACCTCCTGTTCCAAGGTTTGCTTGTTATTTTACCTTTGGACCATATCCCTGGTGTGGTGGCCGTAATGGGTATGCCACTTCGTTTCCATCCTTATGATCATGGTAGGCTGGCTCTGAATGAGACCCCCTATCCTGCATTTGACAATTTCATATCTTGTTTTTATATATTTTCTTTTTTTATTATTCTTTTGCAGCACACTTCTTTTTTCTTTGTTCGATTACACATAAGGGTGGTTCCGCACTCCTTAAGAGCGGGGAATGGTGGAAGAAGTCTTACAATCCCAACAGACAGATATAAATTGTTTGCTCATATTCCTCAGTAATGATCAAGAAAGTTTTTAGGGAAATCGACATGATAAAAATTACCAAACCATGGTTCGGGAACAAGGTAATGACAGTAAAGACGAAAGTTAATGTCGCTCCTCTTGTCTTCTTATATCTGCTGACTGTTTAAAACAATAGCGATTTATGATATGCAGGTTTCGGTATAACATGCTTTTATGTTGATTGCATAATGTCATTGCTATATATAAAGGATTTAGGAGAGCATAATCGCAAAATGTCCAAATAGAAGCAGAAAGGTTCTGATGGTGTCTTCTCTGAGCGAAGCATGCGAATGACTCATCTTGCGGAAAAGAAAAACCAAATTCTGCATCTTGAAAAAAGAAATATGCGAGTGCTGTTCCTTTTCGCAAAGGAACAACAAAGCACAAAGAGTGTTGTTCCTTTTCGCAAAGGAACAGCAAAAATCCACACGTGCTGTTCCTTTTCGCAAAGGAACAGCAAAAATCCACACGGGCTGTTCCTTTTCGCAAAGGAACAGCAAAAATCCACACGGGCTGTTCCTTTTCGCAAAGGAACAGCAAAAATCCACACGGGCTGTTCCTTTTCGCAAAGGAACAGCAAAAATCCACACGGGCTGTTCCTTTTCGCAAAGGAACAGCAAAAATCCACACAGGCTGTTCCTTTTCGCAAAGGAACAGCAAAGCCAAAAAGTGCTGTTCCTTTTCGCAAAGGAACAGCAGAACAAAAAGTGTTGTTCCTTTTTCCAAAGGAACAGCAAAAATTCCAAAACGTCAAAGTGCTGTTCCTTTTCGCAAGGGAACAGCAAAAATTCCAAAACACAAACGTGCTGTTCCTTTTCGCAAAGGAACAGCAAAAATTCCAAAACACAAAAGTGCTGTTCCTTTTCGCAAAGGAACAACAAAAATTCCAAAACGCAAAAGTGCTGTTCCTTTTCGTAAAGGAACAGCAAAATAAAAAGTGTTGTTCCATTTCGAAAAGGAACAGCAAAACAACAAGTGTTGTTCCTTTTTGCAAAGGAACAGCAAAACACCAAAAGTGCTGTTCCTTTTGAAAAGGAACAGCAGAATCACACGAGTGCTGTTCCTTTTAAAAAGGAACAGCAAAATCAAACGAGTGCTATTCTTTTTGAAAAGGAACAGCAAAATCAAACGAGTGCTGTGCAAAATAAGGTAACCAAAATACTACAAAACAAAGATGAAAAGAACATATATACAGGATGTTATGTACAAATTATGAAAAATAGATTGCTTAAGTTATGGGTGAGGAAGATTTCACTTCCTCTGCTAGGATCTCCAAATCAGTATCTTGCTGAAGCTGTTGACAAAAGGATTCCCGAGTAAGGGGTCTTCGATAGAGACGAACTCGGTGGCCATTTACTTTGAACGTATGTCCAGAACCGTCAATCGTGATCAGAGTGAGGGTCCCATTGTCGTGCACCTTCTGGATCTCATATGGTCCTAACCAGCGAGTCTGGAGTTTCCCCGGGAAGTCCTGGAATCGAGAATCGTATAACAGAGCCCAGTCTCCTTCATGGAAGACTTTATTCTTTATAAGTGCATCGTGCCACTTAGCTCGCTGCTGTTGGATTAATGCTGTGTTTTGTAATGCAGAGAGCCTAATCTCATCCAATTCGTTGATTTGTCGTAGTCGATTGATCTGTGCCTCATTCAGATCTAGCCCAACCTCTTGTGCAGTTCGTAGTGTTTGGATCTCGAATTCGATAGGAAAGATTGGTTGTTTCCCAAACACCAATTGATAAGGTGAATAGCCTGTTGTACTTCTCCATGTGGTTCTATAAGCCCACAGTGCTTCAGGTAGCCGAGCAGCCCAATCACGCCTGTGTGATGTGATGGTCTTTGTTAAGATTGACTCAATTATCTTGTTACTGTTTTCTACTTGTCCATTTGCCTGCGGATGGTAGGGGGTAGTAATCTTATGTTGGATATGATAATTATTAAGTGTTGCGGCTAGTTTGTTTCCAACAAATTGTGGTCCACCATCTGTAATCACTTCTCTGGGAAGTCCATAACGTACAAACAAATGGAACAAAAATTGTATTACCGAATCTTCTGTAGCCCTAGCTAATGATTCAGCCTCAACCCATTTAGTAACATAGTCTGTTGCTACCAAGATGTATGTCCTTTGGTTTGAGGGTGGATTAATGGGTCCGACGAAATCGAGAGCCCATCGTTCAAATGGCTCAATAACCAGTTGTGGTCTCAGAGGCATTTCATCAGCTTGACCAGGTTTTCCTGCTCGCTGGCAGCTATCACAGGCCTGCACAAATTTTTTCGCGTCCTTAAAGATTGTAGGCCAATAGTACCCTGCCTGTAGTATCTTATGTGCTGTTCTCTTGTCGGCAAAGTGCCCCCCGCATGGTCCACTTTGACAAGCCTTTAAGATGTCTAGGATCTCATCCTCTTGAATACACCTTCTGATTTGCATGTCTGCCCCTGTATGGAATAAATGGTCTCCAATCCACGAAAATCGTGTGCTTTTTTGAACAATTTGTTTTCGTTCCTGAGGGGTTAGGTGTTTTGGTAACTTACCCAGTGCAAGGTAATTGGCGACGTCAGCATACCAGGGTGTGCGAACGGCAATGGAAAACAGATGTTCGTCAGGGAATTGATCTTCCACGGCTGCTGCTTCGCTTGATTTGGGTATTCTTGAGAGGAAGTCGGCTACAGGGTTCTCCTTGCCGGGTCGATCCTTAATTGTGATGTCAAACTCCTGCAACAGGATCAACCATCGAGTTACTCTAGCATTCGTGACAGGTTTGTTTGCTAGATATTTAATAGCAGAATGATCTGTATATAACACAACAGGGTAACCTGTAATATAATGCCTAAATTTATTAACAGCATGAATTACAGCCAGAAATTCCTTTTCAGTAACAGTATAATTGAGTTCGGCAGAGGATAAATTTTTGCTAATATAGTAAATAGCGTATGGCTTCTTATCCTCTTCTTGTCCTAGGACTGCACCGATTGCTGTATCCGAGGCATCCGATGAGATCTGGAATGGCAGATTCCAGTTTGGTCCTCGAAGGACTGGAGCTATTGACAGCAACTTTTTCAATTCTTTAAAAGCTTGGTCGCATTTATCTGTCCACAAAAAATTCACATTACCTGTCAGAGCATATAGAGGTGCTGCAATTCGTGAATAATGTTCTATAAAGCGTCTGTAATATCCGAAAAATCCAAGGAAACTACGTACCTCTGTTTGAGTAGTGGGGGTAGGGATGAGCAAAAGAATCTGAATTTTAGCAGGGTCTACCTGGATACCAGCTGCTGAAATGTAGTGCCCTAGGATGATTCCTTCCGTCATCATCATGTAGCACTTCTCGTGGCTCAGGCAGAGTCTGGTAGCAATGCAGCGTTGTAAAACTTTTTCCAGGGTATCCAGAGCTGGATCAAATTCATCCCCATACGGTGTGAAGTCGTCCATATACACCTCAAGTCCATCGTTTATTAGATCTGCAAAAATACTGAGAATAGCCCTTTGAAATGTAGCAGGGGCGTTACATAGGCCGAAGGGTAATACACGATAGGCAAACGTTCCCCAAGGGCACGTAAAGGTAGTTTTATCCTGGTCTTCAGGGGCAATTTGGATTTGGTTATATCCACTGAAGCCATCCAAAAAGGAGAAAAATTTCTTCCCTGCTAACGTGTCCAATACTTGATCTATAAATGGGAGGGGAAAGTGATCCTTTTGTGTAGCCTTGTTTAACTCCCTGTAATCGACGCAGATCCTCCATTTTCCGTTTTTCTTTGGTACCACCACAAGGGGAGAGACCCATTTACTGTCAGAGATAGGGTAAATAAAGTTAACATCTAAGAGCTTCTGAAGTTCATCTTTCACTATCTCTTTTAGGTGTGGGTTGAGTCTCCTTTGTGGCTGACGGACAGGTCTTGCGTCTTTCTCTATATAGATGTGATGGGTGCATAATTGAGGATCAATCCCCTTCATGTCGGGGTAATCCCATGCAAATGCATCTTTGTATTTTTGTAACAGATTAACAAGTTTTATCTCTTGATCTGGTGTAAGATTGGCGTTAATATTCAGAGTTTTACCAGGTTCAATTTCCACTACTTTAGTATTAGCAACAGCAGTTACTGGTATTGTCTGATCATGCGGATCTTTTAAGGGATCTTCTTCTAGCTCATTGTCAAATGCTGCCTCTATCATAAGACACTGCATATGTTTTCTAGCTTCAGTTTGACTAATAAAATTGTTAATGGCGTCGTCTTCTGTTTGATCTTTGAAATCTAACGCCTTCTGTATAGTTAATGGAGATCTAATATTGTTAGCGAGATATGATACAGGATAAGGGTTAGTTTTAATCATTGGCAGGCTTGGCTGAGCTGGAGGGTACACAATTAAATTTTTGACATCGGGTCCTTTAGCTATAGTCATGTTTCCCTGTCGGCAGCCTATGTAGGCATCGGTAGTAGCAAGCCAGGGTCTGCCTAGGATTAACGGATGTCCATCTAGTCGGGTTTTAGGATTAATTACCAGGAAATCTGTGGGATACTCCCATGAATCTACGGAAACCATGACATCATTCAGAGTACCTTCTGGTCGAACTACAGATCGATCTGACGTAATGCCAAGCTTTTGGCAGGTGGAGGTTGTCAAAATGTTGATTGCAGCTCCCAGGTCGACTAGAGCGTTAGTCAGGGTTTGGCCATAGATTTGAACGGTCACAATTGGGTTCCCGGGATCTTCATATTTGATAGGTGTCTCCTTTCCTGATAATAGGTCAGATAAAGTACCAACTACTTGGACTCTAGGGTTAGTATTTGTATTCCTCCTTGATTTTTTTATGCATAATTCCTTTATGGTTTTCGCATATATAGGAATATCTTGTATAGCTTGGAGGAATGGAATCTTTATATACAGATTTTGTAATTCTCCCAGAATGTCAAAGTCTGGAGGTTGTATAGGTCGAGATATGACTAATCGTTCTGGGAAAGGAGGAGAGGATGTGCTTGCTTGCTTATTGTTTTGCTCTTTGTTTTCATCCTCTCGTTGTGGGGGTTGTTCTACGGGTAACTGATTTTCAATATGAACCATTTTGTCTCCCTCTGTTTCTACTATTCGTCCCGATCTTAACTGAAGATCGTTGCACTCCCTTAGGTCAGAGTCAATCTCTGATGTGTCTATGATTTGAATAGATTGAACTGGCCTATTATTAGGGTTGGGATTGGGTTGGGCTGGGAGTTGCGGTCTCAGATTAGACTGGGGATTTTGTTGTAAGGCTGGTAGAGTTGGTTGAGGGAGTGGGATTGATCCTGCTGGCTGATATGTCGATCTTGGCCAGCTTGTCTGCCAGGATGAGCCTTGCGAAGTGGAAGGGGTCCACTGTGGAGGATAGGAACTATTCTGCCAATACGGTGGAGGATAAGGGCAGTTTGGCCAACCAAATTGGGACATCCAAGGATTTGGAGTAGGAAACATTTGAGGTGACCAATTTGAAAACGGGGGTTGGGACTGATTTTGCCACATGTTCTACTACTGAGTACTGAACTGCGGGGGTTGAAAAGAAGAGGAGGGGTCTGAAAACATACCTGGTTGCCTAGGCTGCCATTGGCGACGCTGGTTAACAAAATATGCTGGTTCTGACTCCTCTTCTGCTTCTTTGTATACTGCCTTCAAACCAGGCAGTGAAGGGCAGCTTTCGGTCAGGTGGTCCTTGGTACAGATAGCACATATTTGGACTGTATCCAGCGGGCATTCTTTGTGGCTGTGTTTCTTCCTGCATCGTGGGCAAAAGATGGCTAGATTCTGCTCTACCTCGGCTTGCTTTTGTTTAGCCTGCACAATGTCAAGTTGTGTAGTTAGTGTTCCCAGGATATCAGTTTTAAAATTTTCTAGCAAATTTCCAAGTTCCACCCGTGTTACTCCCTCTGTTAATGTTCTGTTATCTCTGGGGAAGCGATCATATTCCGCTGGTTTTATCCTCGTGCTGCCTCTTGAGCTCCTGATACACAGATCAATGATATCAGCAAAATTTTCCTGATAAATGTCTCCTTTCCCCATGATGTTTAACGTTTCGATCCATTGCTCTCTCATACCTCTAATTAATGCAGTTTTCAACATGTTATCTGGCAGAGGTAGTGATGCATAAGGGGATCTTTGCAAGTTATATTGGAAACGTTCCACATATTCTTCTAAGGTTTCGTTTGGTCTGGCTGACATTTGAAAGATTTCATCTTTTAATTCCCTCGATCTACAGTAATCTTGGTATTTCTTTAAAAAGGCTTCTTTCATTTGATCCCAATTGTTAATAACCCCACCACCTAAGCCCATAAACCATCTCAACGCAGCCCCTTTTAATGTAGAGGGGAACAATTTCAGTTTCTGGGGGTCGGTGGTGTAATCGTATCCTCTACATAATACATCAAATTCGAACAAGAAGGCGTCCGGATCTTCTGATGTGAGGCCATGAAATGTGGGAATATGCTGGAGAGGGATGGCTTTCATGGGCGCATTTTCTGGAGAATCTACTATCGGATATTGCAATGTGGAGGTCTGGGTGTTTGGCTGGTTCTGCGCCATGGGATCGAATATATGCCAGTAATCTTTAGGAATTTCCAAGAGAGTGTTCCTTGGTTTAGGAGGGATAGTCTTAACAGGGATTGTCTTGACACCACTCCCTTGATCAGGGATGATAATGGCCCCAACTGTTTGCGATGAATGAATTCCTTCAACAAGGATTTTTACAGCGCTTCCCTTGTCCGGGCTATTCAAAGGCTGGTTCAATTCAATAGGAGATCTAGGTTCCTCAACTTCCCCTGTTTCTCCTTCTCCTTCACAAAGGTTACTTTGGGTCCCTTCGTGCAATGGTCCAGGAGTCAAATTTTCAATTTCTTGAAAATCCTGCTCCTCTGTTCGACTGTGCACCTCAGCAAAGGCTTCGGATGGTGATCCCGAGGCCTGAAGGGAACTAGTAGGCTGTTTAGAATTGACTTTCTTATAACCTACTGATGGCTGAGAGTCGGCTTTCTTATAGATTTCGTCTATGAAGGTTTTTCGTCCAAGGGTCACCAGCCCCTTAGCTTTAGATGGAGGCTTTTGATCTTTTTCTAACTTTTTCTGCTTAGTCATGCACTCCAATTAAACTGCTAAATCCTATTTAACCAGCAATTCTACTAAGAGAGCGGACGGTGGAGCAGGGCTTTTACATGCTCCGTACGCAGGTTCTTACCTTCCGTTTTTAAAATCCAACTCCCTCCTAGCAGATTTGCGCACTACTCTATAAAGGACAAATGGCTATTACCCCTTCCCCGGCTCTCACACCACCAATTATTCCACATTATTAAGTCAATCCGGGATCATTTTGTTCTTTCAAGGAGTAACTCAATCCGAGGCTGTTCTGTCCAAGTAGTGCTCGGTAGTATAGCGTTCTAATGACTTGAAAGGAAACAAACACTAAGTTGTAACTAAACCAATTCAGGAAATGAAATCACACAAGGCAAATGATCAGTCAAGGGTACGGAACCAATAACCCTTCCCTTTAGAAACTGATAAAGAAAGAAAACCAAAGCATGGGCTTATAGGTCAGGGAGCTAGGCAGCGTCTTGCTGGGCTCACGACAGCCTTAGGCCTGCTATCACGCGAAAGCAATAAAGGCAGATTGGTGAAAGTAAACTGGAACAGCAATTCTTAAAATGGAACAGCAGTAATGAAATGGAACATCAGTAAAGAAATGGGACAGCAGTAAAGAAATGGAACAGCAAACTATCATAAACAGGAAACGTCAATCATATAAAATGGAACAACAAACCCAAATGGAACAGCAACCCAAATGGAACAGCAAACCCAAATGGAACAACAAATCCAAATGGAACAGCAACTCCAAATGGAACAACAAATCCAAATGGAACAACAACCCCGAAGTATGTACACGGTCTATACTACTGTAGCGATCCGAGAGCAATGTATGATGCGACTATGTTTCTGAACAAAGTGATATTATCTTCAAGTCTCACAAGTACTTATTTCATATGAATCCAATAATGATAACATTCATACCAATAACTTGCTGTAGAAATGAATGCAATTCGAATAGATTCAGTTTGTGTAATACAGAGACGTGAATCAAAGAACTTATTCAGATTCAAATATTAATTAAGAAGCATAGTCTATCATAGCAAAGATATATCAGATTACTGTAATGAAAGAAATAAGCAAACCACACAAATCACCATATGATACAACAGCAAGTGACCGTCGGAGCTGGGCCCTTGGCTACGATGGTACACTGCTTAGAGTTACTTCAGATACAGAAACGAAGTGAACACCAAATCCTTTATATTGATTGCATAACAAAAGTGTACAAAATCAGATCTTACAAAAGCTCAGTGATCAAAATCGTTCCGAGTTTTAATAACAGTCATTCCCCCCACGCTCGATGGCGTGGTACCTTTATATAACATAAATGACGGAGATGTCTAGATACAAAAGATAAGCTTTAAAGCAGCGATCCCTCAGGATCGAAGATCCTGAGGGATTCGCTAATCGTTCAGGTCTCTTGCGTTCTCCGTCACGGTATCCTGCGCTCTTTTCCTGGATTATTCGGCTCCAATTTTACTTGATCTTGTCTGCATCCGGTTCCCTGTCGACGGGGCAGCAGTTACTTTCCTTGAGCTTCTCGTTTTTACTCGATAATCCCCTATTTCCGCGTCCTTCTGCATAGAAAACATCGATTATTAGTGATTGAGCTTCGTTTGTCCATTTTCACATAATTTACCAAAACCCTTATGTTTTTAGGCTCAATATGCAGAAAAGATTAGAAATAGTATTTGAAAAACCACTAGATTACTTATCAAAAAGCATACCTTCCAGGTGCTCCACACCGACCTACTTGCCTAGCATTTTCTCTTCTTTTTGGTTTGGGTGCACTTGAACTAGCATACCCAACTTTTCATTCTTTTCTTCTTGCTTGTGCTCCTATCTACAACTACACTTATTGCATCCAGGGGCTCAGATTAAGCTATTGAGCACCCTTGTTTCTCTACCTATCTACAAATCTGCCAAGATTAAATAGTTTGGACAGATGTTTATTCTCTATATTCTAAAACAGGAAATTGAAACCTAGGGAGACCAAGATTAAGCTGTTTGGACCTCCCTATACTTGAAAACTGATCAAAATGGATTACTCATCAAAATTGGAACACAGCAGTGGCATTTAGACTAGCACACTCTCATGGATACTTCTCTGGCCATCTGTAGCAAATATGGAGCATTGCAGCAAGCAAAGTATGACATATTTGGCATGTAAAAATGTCGATCATGAAAGATGATTAACCTGTTGCAGCAGGAGGCTAACAGAATCGATACCCCATTTTGCAAAAGGACCGATGGAAATTATAGGGTGGATAGGAGCAGGTGGAGCACGCATCTTTCGATCAAAAATTTGGCAGTTATGGCATTTTCGGAGCGTGTTAATACAATATTTAAACAAGGACGGCCAGAAATAGCTAGCGCGCAATATCTTTTGGGCTGTGGCAAACCCAAACATATGACCGCCACACGCCCTAGAGTGACAGTCATTTAGAACCCTTTCAGCTTCCTCATGAGTTAAACAACGTTGCAAAACAGAGTCCGCCCCACGACGATAAAGTGTATCTCCAATAATTTTGTATTGTTGGGATTGGAATCATATTTTCCGACGCTCTGATCTTGAAATTTCAGGCCAAAAGGATTGGGTTTGGAGATAAACTATGATATCTCCATACCAGGGATCTAAAGTGTTGATTAGAAACAAGGATTCGTCTACAATGGGCTCTTCCGCCACAGTTTCAGTATCAGCACGCGGGAAGTCACACATTAACTCCGCAAAAACTAAATATTTCTTTGACTTAGACTTTTCAAACTCCAAGTCAAATTCCTGCAGGATCACAATTCATTTGGAATACTTGCCCCCTAGCAATTGTTTCGTCAAAATATAGATCATAGTGTTGCAATCGAAAATTACAGTAGTTTTGCGTAGTAAAATGTAATGACGAAAACGTTGGACAGCTTGAACAGCTGCCAGGGCCAATTTCTCCACATGTGAATATTTTAGCTCAGTTGGATTAAAGGTTCGACTAAGGTAATATATCACATGTTCACTAGCGAATTCATCTTCCTGAACTAACACCATTCCGATGGTGGAATGCGAGGCGGCGAGATATAAGAAGTAGTCCTAGTTGTAGCTGGGAGGATGCAATAACGGTGCATGGGTCAACGTGTGTTTTAGTGCATCAAAATATTTGTTAGCTATCTCATCCCAAAAGAATGGAGTATTCTATTTCAACAATCGGGTAAAACCCTTTGTTATCTCGGCATAGTTAGGAATGAATCGACGTAAAAAGTTTGCTTTCCCTTTCAAACTTTGGAGTTGGCGGAGACTCGAAGGAGGAGGCAATTTGACAATAGCTTCAACCTTCGAGGGATCGACACGAATGCTGACTTTCGAAACAAAAAACCCCAGTAACTGACCTGTTTCTATACAGAAAACACACTTATGTGGATTCAACCTAATTCGATAATGCCTACACCTCAAAAAGATTGCTCGTAAATGGATGAGATGATCGGCTCGATGTAATGAATGAGCAGGTAAATCATCGAGATAGGGTTGCACAATGTGCTTGATGTCATGAAACGCGTAAGACATGGCCCTTTGAAAAGCTGCACTGGCGTTCTTGAGCCCAAAAGGTAATTTTCAATAAGAAAATGTCCCCCATGGACAAATGAAAGCCGTTTTTGGTTTATCGGCAGGTAGAATATTTATTTGATTATAACCGGAAAAACCATCCATGAAAGAGAATATTTCATTGCTGGCACAATCATCAATGATTTGATCGATATAGGGAGTTGGGTAATTGTCTTTTGGATAGGCTCGATTAATATCCATATAATCGATACATATTCTTATTGTTCCTTCTTTTTGTTAACAGAAACGATATTTGATACCCAATCTGTTAAAGGAATTGGATAAATGAAACCTGCTTTAAGCAATTTTTCAACTTCTGCTTTAATAGTAGCAGCCTTTCGTGGGTGGATCTGACACAAATGTTGTCGGACGGGTTTAGCATCTGGGTAAGTTTTGATTTCATGAACAACAATTGCTGGGTCAATTCCTGGCATTTCCTCATATGACCAGGCAAAAATGTCGCGGAATTCTTAAAATAGGGCCTTATATATTTGAATTTCATCTTCCGTACAAGAGGCACCTATATGAATGTTTTCAACAATTCCAGGCTTAACCGAAATGTCAATAGGAATAGTTCGAGAAATATTTCCCAAATTTATCTCAGAATAAGGATTTTTCAATGGATTTTGAGGTTCCTTGACATAATCAGTCGTAAAAATAGATGAAAAATCATTTTCAAAGTGATCAACCTCAGGTAAAAACAAAGATCTATGATGAATATCTTCCCATGGTAAATCATCAACAGACAAGATTTCACGAATTTGCTCATCAGTGTGCACAAGTTCGGAAAACGTTGTTTAATCTAAGTCTAATATTGAAAATGATTCTTCATGGACCACATTCATTAAGTCAATTGCGGTTGAATAAGGGTCGGAAAACGACTGTACGGCCTGATACGCAATTTCATATGGACTCAAAGGCATAGCATCACCAAATGAATCTATCTCAGATTCGGAAGGTACGATACAAGGATCATCATAAACAATGGTGTTTGATGAAATCATATGAATGGTTGTAGTAGAAGGCGATACGTTTGGAGGAGGAAAGGAAAAAGTTCCTAGTAAACCAAAATCTTTAACTAGTCCTACTCCAACATCCTTATAAGGGATAGTTGTTTTGCCGACATGCTAGATACTTTCAGAAGAGGCTGGGTCGGATGAAAAGTAAGTTAGCTGGTCTATAGTTACAATATTTCCATTATGAGGAAACTTTATAAGTCGAAAGACCGATGAAACAATAGCAGTCATAGCATAAGACCAACTACGACCCAAGAGAAGGTTGTAATCTAGAGGGGCATTGACCACCTCCACATCTAGATTAACAGTTTTTCCTTCAACCCCTATAGGTAAATCCTGTAGAATGCCAAAAGGATGGAATCCACGGCCATCAAAGGCCTTTAGAATCATCGGGGATTGATTAAGTGTAGGAGAACCAAGCGATCTCCAACACTGGATCAACATAATACACGTTGAGGCTCCCTCATCACTCACAGTCCTATAGCAAGGTCTGTTTTTGACTAACACTGGAATCTAGAAAGCCATTTGATGAGGTAAGCGAGGTGTACTATTTTCTAGATCGAAAATTATAAGGTTTGAGTCCTGAATATCAATAGCTCCTATAGCCGACAATAGCAATTTACGTTGTGCTAGACATGATTGCAACACCTCCAAAGTCGACATTGTTGAAGGTGAAATAGCCAAATATTCAACAATTTTATAGTTCTGAGCGGCTCTTGCATGTGGATTAAAAGCTAACTTTTGAAGTATACCCTTGGCGGGTGGTTTGATTACTAAGTCTGGGTTAGGTTTCTCGATCTGTAGCGGATCGGAACCGGGAGTTGAAGTTGATGGGTTCAAATTAGAAGATTCTGCTTCCTTACCACCAACAGGACTTTTACTTCCATAATCTTGCGATCGTGTCGCAATCCTAACATGGGACATCATCATTATGGGTTCTTCTGAGGAATTTGAGGAAGAACCTATCATCTTACTATCTTGACGAGGAAAAGGATCCTTCAAAACAGCAGGCGTTTGAGAACCTTTGATGATTTTCGCAACCTCAGCATGATGAGGGCAGTCTCTTGTAAAATGCTCTTCGTAAAAAATGAGACAAGGATAACGAGGTTTGCGTTTCTCGTCAGTAGATTATGTTTTTTCTGGTTTCTCTTTCAAATTTTTATCTGTTTTATTTTTCTTCTTCCCTTTCTTTTTACAGCCGAATTTTGATTTGGCTGTAGATGACTCTACAACATGAATATCGGCAGAAATTTCCGCGGAAGAATCTCCTGTTGGGGAATCTGGTAAAGTTATGATAGGAGAATAATTCTTGGAAGATTTCTTGTTACTTTTGGTATGAACTATACCAATCATACCATCAGTGGCATGAGACCCTGAAGGAGCTGCAGTTATTTGATTTTTTTTAGGAAGGTCGGGGATTTTCTCGTGTAACGTACCTGACTGTGTATAAACTAGGTCAAGGTACCGAGCTTGAGCAATTACTTGCTCTTCAGTAACGACTCCTGCCTTAGCTACATCCTCAGTGATTTTCGGTAATAAAGATTTGACAAACCATTCTGCTAAGATCTGATCCAGAATAAAAACTTTCACTAAATGCCGTCGACGTCTCCATTCATGAATGTGATCTGAAATGTAAGTGGACGTTGACTGTTTTAATGAAGTTAATAATTCCGTGCCATTGTCATATCTAACTAGAAATTGAAAATGAGTTAAAAACGAAGTAGCTAACTGACTAAAATTATAAAAAGTGGCTCGTGGTAACTCAATGTAACACTTGGCCGCAAGACCAATTAGAGTGCGTTGAAAAAGCCTTAAACGGATTGAATCATCTGAAATGGAGTTAGATGCACACCAGAGGTGATAAGTCATCACATGGTTCGATGGATCCTCTCCTGATTTACCTTCAAACTTAGGAATGTCACTAGGCAACTTATTCGGCATTGGCGGCCAAAATGGAAGATAATTAATTGGATCGTTTGTAAGGCGCGACAAGTCAGGCAAGTCCAAAGTTGCAATGAACGGTAACTGACGATTAGGGTCCCTGAAACCCTGGGTCATGAGACCATCCCCAGGAGGAGGATATCCAGGATAACTAGGAATTGGAATTGCATTTGGGATATTATATCCTCTCGGAAAACCAGGATTAACCGAACCGTACTGGGGTTGTTGAGGTTGCTGATAAGTATATCCAAGGTACGGTTGATACTGATAGACTAGGTTCCGGGAAGTAGGACCGAATTGGTACTATCCCTAGTACGGTTGATAAGTAAATTGAGGTTGACTTGTGACAACCGTACTTGGACCAGGTTGTCCTACAGGAATTTGAGCCAAAGTCTGAATTGTGGGTCCAGACTGAGGTAAAGATGCTTGAGGAATTGATGCAGGAACAATAGAAACTGGGGCTGTCGATACTCCAAAAGTAGGTGGGGTAGATGGAACAGATGTTGCAGCAGTCGTTTGAGGCGGAGTTCGAGGTGAACTAGGCCCGGGCTGAGAAACTACAGAAGGTACAGAAGTTGGAATAGTAGACTGAACAGGTTGCTGGGTTGAACCAAAAACCAAGGGTTGTCTAGATTGAGATGAAAAATGCACATTCGATTGCAAGATCTGTTGAGATTGAGATGGATCCCACACTAAGTTCATTCCGGGGTATGGACCCATAGAAGGTTGAGCATATTGAGGACCATAACCGGGTTGAGGGTAGGGTTGATAATTCAAAGGTATATTTCCAGTTCCTTGGACAAATGACTGACCGGAAGGTGGTTGCAAACCTTGGGTTGGGTACTGACCTTGAGGTTGATAACCTTGAGGCACGTACTGATACTGGGGTTGACCTTGAGGTACATATTGATACTGGGGTTGACCTTGAGGTACATACTGAGTCTGGGGTTGACCTTGAGGAATGTACTGTCCCGTAGGTACGTATTATCCTCGAAGTTGCCCCCTAGGTGGTAATTGGGTACCTTGAGGTTGCCCCCCAGGTGATGATTGAGGACCTTGAGGCTGGCCACCTTGAGGTTGCGGATTTGGAATAGTACCTAACATCATAAGAATATCTTCTACACAATGGTTTAGTTCTGTTATTACCAGTTAATAACCCTTGTTCAATAGGTTGAGGAGATGCTCCCGAAAAAGTACCAGTAAGTGACTGATACCTAGAGGGAACAGAAGGACCGCCATATAAAAATGTTTCTGGAGATTAAGAAAACATGGACAACTTTCTTGACATATTCAAAGGAGGATAATAACCCTTAGGTGTTGGATGAAAAGGAATGCGAGGTGGTGAAAAACTTAGTCCCGGGTTTTCCAAAAAATTAGTCAATGAAAGATACCAAGCGTCCCTCCTAGGTGGACTGTAAAAGATCGATTCACGCTCCCTAAGTTCTATAGCTGGTTGATTTTCAGGGATAGGTATACCTTCTTCCAGAGTAACAAGTTCTTCAATAGCAATAAGTCCAGAAGGAAGATTTTGGGTAATGACTCTTTCTACCTTGGGTGAACCAGGACCACTGGAAGTTGGAGAGGCAAATCCTAATGTTGGAGTAGTAGCAGGTACAGTTTCAGGTTTAGATATTTTAGGTTCCTCGGCTAATTCACTAGTAGAAGAAAAACTAACAGTAACTTCGGAAAAAGAAACAGGTTCTAAAATATACTCTAGTGCTTGCACTTGATAATCAGGATGTACAACTAAAGAAGACTCTCCTTCTTTAGGTGACCCAACTCTACTGTCACTAGGAGTTACCAGGGCTCATAGCCCTTCAAGCTAGCTCGGTGAAAACTCAGAAGGTTGGCCTCGAAGTCTACGGGACTTCCTCAGTAATTCAACCACGATTAAATATTTTAACTACTTCACACGCAAACAAAGAAAAATCTCAATGAAAACCACCTAAAGTCTCTAAAGAACCAAACAATTTTGAATCACATGCCTAAAGAATCTAGGAGGTCAAACCACACAAAAACAGTAACTTTCCGTACCGAAAACACTAGTTGGTGATGAAATCCAACGTCGTAGAATTCAATACAGAAATGGCGGTTGGAACAGTTACCCCGGTAACCTGCTTAATGAATAGACTGGCACAAGTTTCTCCACTAAACTATCTCGAGTGAAGAGAACCCCCCAGAAAATCCAAGTAAGTTTAGCCGACGTCTGCTCCAGGTAGTGGGATCTTCTCTCCACCGTCACCTTAGGAAAGAATCCTATAGAATATGGTCACTATGGTTACCAACGGAAACAAATATACCTGGGGGAACAGTCTGTGATCCGATACACATGCAAGGGCAGAGTAGCAAGCTCAATCCCCTTGAAGGCTCCTTAACATAATCCAAGGTTTACCAACAAGTGACCCCAGGCTCCTTGACAATGGTTAATCCGAGGTTTACCATTTTTAATACGTGTATATCTTGTATCGTTCCCAATGAGGAAGGATTGATTACCCCACTGGTTCAGACACGATCTCGTGCTTGACTCCTTTAAGTGGAGCTTCCCAGAGCATAGATGTAACAATTGGGATTTATCTCCTACCGCAAGATACAACTACTTGTTTGTTTTACTATTGGAGAGTTAATTACTCCCTACTCCAAGATACTAGCCTAAGCTATGTTGGTGATAAAAAGCCCGAGAAATAAAAATATTGCTAGATAGATTTTACTTTAAGCGTTATTTTTATTGGTTTTTTCTTAAGTCAAAAGGTGCGGAGATGAAACTTTATGGTGTGAAGACTCGACTCAAAATCACTAAAAATGCACTTAAGATGAAAACCAATCCTTTTTCTTCAATTAACTTCTAGCTAAAGAAAGAGTTGAGAATGCAAATGCTTGAAAAAACAAATCTTTCCTTAACAAACAAATAAAAAGAAGAGATTTTTGTCTTTTTCAATACACTCAAAAACAAGACAACTAGTTATGCTCACGAAAATTTCCCTTTCTTTTCAAACACTCAAATACTACAAAAACAAACTTTTTCAAAAGAGATTTTTTAATTTTTATAAAACACTCAAAACTATTGACAAATTTAATCTTGAGATCTATAAATTCTAAAAAGCTAAGCGAAGTAAAAGCTTACAAGATTTCTTTTCAAGGATGTTTTACTTAGTTATGAGAAAACTAAGGACTAATTTTTCTAGAATCACAAATTAATAAAAAAAAAACCAGCTTTTTGTTTTCTTTTTTTAAAAATGAAAATCAAAACTTTCAACACAAGTTCTTTCGAAGCTTCGCAAAGAGAAAAAAAAGATAGATTCCTCAACAAAGGCAGATTTTACAAATCGGTCAGACTCATAAGAAGACTAGCAAAAACCAGGGTGATCTGAGGTTTCTAAGGCTTCTAAGCTCTGAGTTACTACAACGACCAAATGAAAATCAAGCCAGACACACAAAGCTTCTAGAAATTTCACCTAAAACCTAAATGCCAAATGAATTAACCTACGAAAAGTTTCTGACAAGACACGTGCAGATCTGGGCAGAGGCTAATAACACATAAACAAATCCTAAGCTGACTGAATGAGAAAATTTCAAGTTTTTCAAAATTTTGACAAGGTCCGTAGGCCCCCAGTATACCCAGGTGCAGTATCGCTCTGTGTGTAAAGCAAAAGTGCGGGGATGTCCGCACTGTGTTACAAGCAGAGGGTGTGGTCCTCTTCCAAAAGCACGAAAAACAAAAAATAATTCAAGATCTACAGAACCTACCCAATCCCACACACATCAAGCAAAAACTAGAAATAGAAAAACAGTTTCTCAAGTCAAAGTAAAAGCAAAGACAAGAACCAAAAATTCAGATCCCCAGCAGAGTCGCCATTTTGTCGGCCGGATAAGTCGTTCTTGTGGACAAGACTGACCTCCCTAGTATCTAATGATATCTAGCGACAAGCAAACCAAACAAATACTATCTTCCCCTAAATATGCAATTTATAAATAAAGGCTAATAGATGTTTTAGGCCTAACTCAGGTCCAGTGCTAGTTTGTGGAAGCCACGCTCAGTTGATCCAAAGGAGCTCCTTTGTAAAGAGTCTGCAAACACAAACAAGCACACATATCAAATAACATCTGAAAATCCAATATAATAAACCATATTTATCATGATGATCAAGGAATTCATGAAATAAACCATATAAGACAATTTATTGAGAAAAATGAATCTAATTGTATTAACTTTAATCAAAGAAGAACTTTACAACCTTGGTGCCTTGATGTTGTACGAGCTTCTCCCAGGGTCCAACAAGAATCCCCTCTACTTTGATAAGTTTCACTCTCTTCCCAATGAAGCCAAAAGGTATGTAATCTCTCCTCTCAAGCTTAACTAGGAAGTCTCAATTCCAACAGCATTAACCCTCAAAAATGTTCAGCTTCTAACCTCCTTAGCAACCAGCCCAATGCCTTAATTTATAGTGCAATGGAGGGAAGTTACTAGGTCCACCTTCAAAGGGATAAAGCCCTCCTTCAAAGGGATAAAGCCCTCCTTCAAAGGGATAATCTCCTCTCATCAAGGGATTAGCTCCTTTAGTTATGGGATGCATGAACCACCTAGGAGCGAACCATCCACGTCAAGATTCCTTCTAGAAGCATCCATAATTAACCCAAAGTGAGTTTTTAAGAATAAACTTGCGCCTTTTTGACTTTCACAGGGGTCTGCACCCACTCCTTTAGAGATAGAGCGGGTAGGTCCGCAGGTAACATGACCAAGGGGTGCAGGACCACAGGTACTGATAAGAGAAAGTGCAGAACCAAAGGTTTATTGATTTTTAAGGACTTTCTCTCATTTTTAAAGCTTGAGATGAAGAGCTGAGGTTTGATACTTGCATAGGAGGTCAGTATGAGTGATGATAGACCCACACTGATTACAGAAAGTCATGGTGACAATATTTTGTGTAACACCCCCCTGTCAGATACAAGGTGAGATGATGGAGAAAACTCAACTACAAGACTATTCAATACTCTTGAACAAGTTCTGACATGTGACTGAAATATCTTCTTGGCTGTTGATGCCCATTGCCAAGAAGCGATCCATCTGAGATGAATCTTTGTTCTTACAGGAGGTTTGTTTTTGAAGCATCTGTTTGAAGAATGACTAGTTTTACGACAATGCTTACATGGATGAAGATCAAAACAATGATATTTTGTTATGTACCTAGGGGGGGTAATATGGGGTACCAAGGGAGGTACCCAAGGTAATAATGTAATAATGGGATGGGCCATAGTAATAAATAAGGTGGTTAACCCATGTCATGTAAGGGACCACAAGTAGTTAATAATAATGTAATGGGCCCATGGTATTAGTTGATGGTATGAGGAAACCATGGTAATGATGCATGGTATTGTATGTATGAGGCCTATATAAAGGCTAGAGACTCCACATATGAAGAGGAAGATGAAGAGAAGTATTCTTGTATGAATAGGCATATGGCTTGTGGAGTGTTCTCCTTCCTTAAGGAGTGAATGTATGGTGTTGCCCTACCTTAAGGGTTTGATCAATAAAGTATCATTTCATATTATTTCTGGGTTTATTTTCTTGTCTTATGTTTTCATATTAGATCTATAATATTTCTCGGTTAGATCTACAACATCTTTCAGATGGCCAACTCAATCACAATGTAAAATTTCACAATCTGTTGTTGTTGATGTGGAAGAGGAGCAGAATCTAGAACAGCTGGAGGTGAGCTGTCATGAATGAATCCAACACTCTGAAACTGAATGGGCTTTGAGTAGTTTGGAATGTGAAAGGACACGTCCTTTTCATATGCAAGAATAGTTCTGTGCTTGTTGTGCACAAGTTGTTCCCAAGGTCTGATGATGGTCTTGGGAAGTGCAAACTGAACTTCTACATCTGCATGTACAACTGCTGCTTTATTGGTTACTAAATCTGAGTTAACTGTAATATTATTGTCTTGTTGTTTATGGGAGTTTGTTTCAATCTTCTGAACAGAAATAGGTTCAGAATGATGACTCCATTGTTGTAATTCTTCGTGTTGTAGTTGAGATTCAAGCTATAAAAAATCAATTTTCTCTTGTGCATTTTGTAGACAATTTTGAATGTTTGAATGAGAGTCTTTGGTTATTTTCATTGTGTCATTGAGGTTAGATTGTATAAGAGTTTTGAGAAACTCTAATACTCCACCAATTAGAGCCATAACAAGTGCACCATTATTACAATCAACTTGTAATAGTTCTTAAGTTCTTAAGGTAGGAAATGATTGAACTCTCCTCCATAAAATACTGCTTTTAATTTTCAACTTTCTACCTTCAATCTAAGCATATAAGCCACTACTCATCATTACTCATCATATATTGTATATCATGGCAATGTCATCATATACCATACATACGCACTTCATAAAGAGAATTCAACGTGTACATTCCCATCATAATGTATAGACCATACAATAATAACATATAATAAGAGGAATTCAACACGTATGGGGCTCCCTTTAGTGTATAGCTTCAATCAACGTTTAGTTTAAATGCCTCAAATGCACCATACCAGCAGAATACACCAACACATTCTTACGCATATCAGATCAGCTTACTAGACCAACGTACTCACCAAACGAATACTCACAATTTAGGATAGATGTAAAGACAGTTCATGGCATAGAAATAAAACGTCCAACATATAATAAGATAACTTGCCAATGTTTCCAAGGACTTGCCCCACAAGCCTGTCAGCCTGTGTCAGCATGGGATCTATTGTGGTACCCACACCAATAAGGCCGCCAGGAACAACAAACTGTAACTCGTTTTGCTCAGCATAAAGTGAAATTATTCTTGAAAATATGGGCGTACACTTGATGTTGTCACCCTCATCCT